>OZ018366.1:1435378-2675378 GCA_963969515.1 Yponomeuta evonymella | reverse complement strand
ACCAGCCAAACCCATTGTACCCTCATTTTGGCCTTCACCGCAATTGCGTATTGAAGTACAATTGATATATGCGATCTATTGAGGTAGGTTAAATCAGACCAGTATCAATAATCAAATCCATCTTTTGTACAAATTGTTTTGTGTAATAAAAAGATATTAATGATAATGAGACTAGCAGACCAGAATATGACACACCGAAATAATTAATAAATTATATATTACCAAAGATACAAAATACTGTTGGTGGCCCACAGTGTGTTCAGAGGTCCGATTTTCCTTGCTTTAACATAACATAAACTCACGCCTGTATTTCAGAGGGGTAGGCAGAGACCAGGGACTGCCACTTGCTACGATCCTGACAGATCACTTTCGCTTCCTCAACATTCATTAGTCGTTGCATGCACGCACGCCGGTTTCGGGTACTTTTTATCTTGCCCTTTGCTAATACATCATCCTTGCTTTATTGCATAAACAGAAATACTTTATCATTTCAAATAGTACACGACAACTCCCAAGTACCAAATATGCTTTGTTAAAAAGATTCGAGGGCGTGAAAATGTTACTTTTCTGTTACCGTTCTTCATTGGTCAAAATTTTGTATGGTACTTGGCAATTTATTTTTATTTCTAAAAAAATGTAAAACCCCAATTTTACGTGCATATAGAAACTTTGTACATTCCAGTAATTTAGATTTTTTGGATTTCCCCTGGCCAAGTACTATGTGATGTGGAAACTACAAGGAATTCATTGTTTTTTTATGTAGAAATTAAATTAGAACACAATATCTGGACCACTCGATCAGATATATGTTAAAATATTTGCATTTGCTACATGTTAAAATATCACGTTTTAATATAATAATGGTTATTTAGTACTAATTTGAATCGTTATACCCTTGAAATGTAGATAGAAAAAAGTAAAATTTTCAACAACTCACATCATCTTTCACTCCTTAGGAGTGAAATATGTATACTTACTATTTGAATTGATGAAGTTTTTCGCTACCTATATGCAAAAAGGGCACGCCTGTAAATTGAGCCCTGCAAATTGGGTCTCAGATCACATTCTGTGACTTACATACATTACATCCCTTTACTTAAACACGAAAAGAAATCTCTACCACCTCGATCTTAGGTCGGTAGTGCAAGCTACCGTCTAGTTTTGTTAATAATTACTCAGGCCATAAATTAAGCAAGTACTTATGAAATTAAGCTTTATGTGTCAGTCTTCCGAATATAAGGGGCATGTGATGTTAAGGCGATGTTTTCTCCAATCTTGAAGATGGCGGCCTGGGACAGCAGTAAGTCAGCTTAACACTAGGCAGTTTTTACAGCGTATTTCTATTTTTTTTCATCAAATTAACTTAATATATGGAAATAAAGTAGTCGCGGTCAATAAAGAGAAAATTGTTTTGTAATTGATTAGCAGGAATCGTGTTATTATTATGTTATAAAAATAAAAAGTAAAAAATAAGGAAAATATTAGATATTGACTAAACAACTCTGAAGTTATTTAAAACACTTTTTTATTCGCACAGGCGCGTGTAGATATATAAACGAAAAGTGTGTGTGTGTGGAAGACAAATACGAGCATAACCATTTATAGTTACCCCTATATTTTATAGTCTGATTTCGATTTTTCCCCATAGTAAAAGTAGTTCATATTAACGAGGAGACCGTTCCATTTTCGTAGGAAACACGATTTTATTACACCTTGAATAGGCCAGTCGCCCCAATTATTTGTAAAAGTAAAAATTTCAAGATAAGCAACTTTAGGAGCTTCAGTACGCAGGCCCTTAAGGTACACGTCCCACTACAGGGCACAGGCTTTCTCTCAAAGAGAGAGATACTTATGTGAATATACCCAGGTTTCCTTACGAAGTGTCTTTTTCGAATTTACAAATTCGAATACCCGTAACTTAGAAAACCATATATGCCGCCGATACACGCCGAGATCGAACCAAGTACCACTCTGGCCCTATATTACGTGCAACAAATCCTGAACGTTTGTAATCGTTTTACTGCAAAAAACCTGAACGATTCCAATTGCTTAACTGGCAAATACATACTAAATGCTATCGCAAATGTCAGGATTCAGACAGGATTTGGCGCGTATATTTAGGACCCAGCCCCTATATTACGCACACTAAAACCTGAGCGATTCCAATTGCTTAACTGGCAAATTACATACTGCTAAGTGCTATCGCAAACGTCAGGATTCCAATAGGATTTGACATTACTAAGTTATAAAATAAAATCAAGTTATAGCAGAACATTTTACTTGACACAGCTAGTCAAGTAAAATGTTCTGCATTAACAGCTTCGCTTTAAGCCGAAGCTTGTAAGACAATGGTCGGCGCGTGCGCCGCGACCCAGATACCTCTGTCTGCCGCCCCCGTATCACACGTAGCTGGCGACAGAGCTTTCTGTGACCCAGGGGATACATCAACATAAACTCACGCCTGTATCGCGGAGGGATAGGCAGAGGCCAGGGTTTGCCACTTGTCACGATCCTGGCAGACCTCTTTCCTTCATCGCCATTCATCAGTCGCTGCGTACACGCACGCCGGTTTTGCGATAGAGGTAGGTAAAGGTTTGGTAATAGTCTACAGATTATAAGTAACCAACAGCGGTGGTAGCATAGTGGGTAAAACATCGGACTCGGAAGCGAGAGACCCATGTTCGATTCCCAGTGCGAGCATATCCCTATACTTTGTTTTCCCAGTTATGTACATTCGTAAAGTTATAGTAGCAATACCACTCACTAACTGCGAAGGAAAACATCGTGAGGAAACCTGAGTGCCTGAGCTATTCACATACCTCAGCGCTTGAAATCACCAATCCGTGGTGGGCACGCGTGGTGATTGAGCCCGTACTCTCTTCCTGAGAGAAGGCCTGTGCCTGTGGTCGTATATAGGCTGCTTATGTTATAAGCAACTATGTCCTATTGCAGGGCACAGGGCCTTCTTTCTCTGAGAGAGAATAAAGAGAGTGAAAGGGTAGGTGTCTGGGAAGAAGAAGAAGAAGAATTAAGACATTTATTATACCAACAACAAAATCAGCAGATAAGTAACATAATATGCACAACGACAGAAAGAAAACTAAATACACAACAGACAAAACGACTAAATAAAACAGGACCAAATATGTAGCCTGTGGTGTATCTAAGTTCCCACAAAAGGCAGCTATGTATTGTCATAAGCAACTACATATTATATCCTATTGTCAGTCATATGATAACCTTCTCTCTCAAAACGAGAAAGAGACAGGTGCCATATTATAGTAGAAGTATATTGGTTAAGGAAGCGAAAGTGATCTGTTAGAATCGTGGCAAGTGGCAGTCCCTGGTCTCTGCCTACTTTTCTGGGGTACAGGCATGAGTTTATGTATGTATGTTTATTATCCTTGCCATAAGCAACTTGACTGCCTCATTGGTTTAGCGTTATCACGTCTGATCACCATGCCGGAGGTCGTACAATTCGAACAAATGGCCTCAGTCTGCGAGTATTTCCATGTTTTTTTTTGGAGTTTACTTATTCACGCGTTATAAATATCATCATCATCATGATCAACCCATTATGTCCCCACCGAGGGGCACGGGTCTCTTCCCTGAGGAAGGTATAGGCCATACTCCACCACGGGGGCCAAGTCCGGATTGGTGGAGGCTTGTAGACTAGTGGCTCGTCTACTGTCAGAAGTTGTCAAGCCGCCCTAAGGCCTCTGACTTGGCTTAACGACTGCCATCTATCGACGGCAGCCGGCACCAACAGCTTAACGTGCCTTGCGAAGCACGGAACCGCTCGGAAAAATGCCACTAGCGTTAGGCATAGACGGCGACCCATCCATGCACTGAACGCGCCCTGTGTTGCTTAACCTTCGTGATCGTTTAAGATCACTCAGGCAGCCGGGGCTACGAGCGATTATAAATATAAAATGTTTAATATTTAATAGTACCAAACTGTGAATACACTTTGTTGGTACATCGCTGTCTTAATTTACATTTCAAGTCTTACGCTAACTTTACATACTTCCGTACGAACAAGACTATACCTTATTTGTGAGTTACATAGCATTCAACTAGAATTCTTAATACAAAATTCAATTTAAATGGCTACTTAAAAATAAGTGTAAGTCCACCATTGTTTACAAACACAAGCAGGTCACGTTTTCATTCAACATCACCGAAGTGTCGCGTTTCATTTCCACTACTTTCGTGGCCGCTTTCACTAGGAACAAAGGCCGTAGCCCACTGACTGAGTTGACGCAACGCTGATTATGAGTGATTAGTAGCTTTCCAACGCCCCCCGTGTGTCCGCGGATTTATCTTGGCGCGTAGGATGTAGGTGGAACGGTTTAGTTGTTTGCGTGCTTCGCGAAAACTGTAATAATCTTTCAAGCATGCGTAGAACTGACCATGGCGACTCGCTAGAAGGATTCTTGGTTACTTTTTTAGGGTTCCGTACCTCAAAAGGAAAAAACGGAACCCTTATAGGATCACTTTGTTGTCCGTCTGTCCGTCCGTCCGTCCGTCTGTCAAGACCCTTTTTCTCAAGAACGCGTGGAGGTATGAAGCTGAAATTTATATCAATTACTCAGGTCTACTGTCCCTTGAAGCTGTGAAAAAATCAAACTTCTAAGCCAACGCAATCAAAAGATACAGCCGTTTATGCCGCAAATTTTCGACACTTGCAAGGGAATCAAAACCTACAGGGTGCTTCCCGTGAACTCAGAATCTTGAAATTTGGTACGAAGCAACGTCTTATAGCATAGATAAAGGAAAAATTACGAAAACCATAAATTTTTAGTTACATCACATAATATATTTTTTTTTAATAATTTTAAACTTACTACCCATTTCCTCATAAACGCGTAGAGGTATTAAATTGAAATTCATACCAAATACTCAGGTCTATAATACCTTTAAGCTGTAACAAAATCTAACTTCTATGTCAACGCAATCAAAAGAAACAGCAATTTAAGCTGCATATTTTGAAACTCGCAAGTACTCGCAAGGGAATCAAAACCTAAAGGGTACTTCCAGTCGACCTAGAATCTTGAAATTTGGCATGAAGCAACGTTTTATAGCACACATAAAGGAAAAATTCCGAAAACCTTAAATTTTTAGTTACATTACAAAATATATATTTATTAATAAATATAAATAACTTTAATAAAAGAACTTTCGCAAGTCTGCTGCAAGACTAGTATAAGTGTTTCAGTTATATTATAGATAAATGATATGTGTTAATATAAAATAAAGGATTACTTAAACGATAAAGAGATCTTTGTCTTAAATTTATGCTCCTCCATATTTCCCCATTGTAATGTTATGAATTTCATTTTGCAATAAAAATACCATAGTTATGACTCGATTGTCTTAATGAACGAACTTTGTAAACCTTGCAGGTTTGTACGGAACCCTCGGTGCGCGAGTCCGACTCGCACTTGGCCGGTTTTTTTAAACTAGAAATTGTTTTTTAGTGAAAGAAAGTGAACGTGAAAGTGAACTACATTTATTGCCAAAAACAAACTTTATACATAAATATAGACATAAGCGTACATAATATTGCAATATTTCATCTTTACATAGACTCTGGATCCATGCCTTTTTTTGTTCCGTTTTTATATAATTTTCCCTGGATATCGTACTTAATTACCATATCCATAAAAGCTACATGTAATATACAATGTTGGTGTAGGTTAATTGGTTAGTTTACACAATATTGGTCTAAACAAGTGTTACTTTTTCGAAAAGAGTGTTACTTTTCTACACTAAATATATGTGACTTTGTTGGAGGGGGAGAACTTTCTTAGTTTTTAACCAATTGTGGCAGCTCTTCATCCCTGTACATCAATTCTATTCCACCATCAGCCATTTGACGCTCACTGCAGGACATATGCCTCATTCGTGGTTTACATAACCATGAATGATTTTGCCATAATCGCCACGCTTGGCAGGCGGGTTGGCGATCGCAGTATGCGGTTGGAATCTCAGGAAGACGCTGCTGCCCGTCTCCTGGTAACTGATTTCCTTAGTCGCCTTCTACGACATCCACGGAAGGAAATGGAGTGACGCTATTCTTAATCCGGCGCCACACGGAAATTTATCTGTCTGTGGAAATCTATTTGTCTTCGTAGAAATCGGATCACGTTTATATCAGTCGCATAGATGTATTGATTGGCAAAGAGGTTTCATAAAATAATGCCCCTCCATACACTTACATTTCTATAGCTGCAATATAATTTATAAGTTGCTACAGCTATTTGCTACTGCACAGAGGTGAACGACCTAACCAGGATAGATGACTGGATAACTCGTCTACTACTTAATCAGCTGCTCTAATTATGGTACTGTCAGGCGCAAACGTTTCTTTAGTTACTAAGCACGAAATCTGTTTCAGTTTGCGATATGATTTTTCTAAATACTGCGTGGAACAAAGTGGCATTGAACTTACGGTCATAGCTGTTTTGGACGGTACAAGAATATTAAAAAAAATCGGCCAAGTGTGAAACGGACACGCGCACGAAGGGTACCGTTAAATAAACATTAAACACAAAGATCGATCAAAACGGCAAAAAATCACGTTGGTTGTATGGGGGGCTCCCCCTTAAATATTTATTTTATTTTAATTGAATTATTTCTTTTTTAAGGGGAATATAAAACGAAATATTTTGTGAATATTTCAAGCGTCTACCGGTCGCGGTTATTAACATCGAGCAAAAAACGTCAAAAATATTAGATTTGTTTTATAGCCCCTATACAACAAATCTAATATGTATTTTATTCTGTTTTTAGTATTTGTTGTTTTAGCGGCAACAGAAATACATCATCTGTGAAAACTGCCTAGCTATCACGGTTCATAAGACAGACAGACAGTCAGACGGACAGTGAAGTCTTAGTAACGGGACACCCATTTGGCACCCTTCGGGTACGGAACCCTAAAAATACCTTTCTCCAACCTGAAATACGTGAACAAGTACCTACTTGTTACTAAAGCCCTGTAATGCCGTCAAAGCTGAAGTTTTAACTCTCGTCTACTCTTGCGCTAGAGAACTGACTGCACTGCATAATATTACCTACATAACTGAAAGAGCACTTCCTTTTTTCACTATCGCAATAGGTTTATTTAGTTTATTTATTTAGTTAAGTTATTTACTTAGGTATTTATTTATTTATTTACGTATCATCTTATAAGTAACTTTATGTAACTTTTTAATTTTATAGCCATATGTTACATATGTATGATTGTATTGAGTTGACATATAGTACGTAATAATTATTGTACACTTTCCTCCCTTGTTTATAATGTTCGTATCACCACATCAAGGGTTGGCTGGAAGAGATTTCTGCTGAAATAAGCTCGCCATGTACACTTTTTAATTCTGTAAATGTTTTGTTTTATTCATGTAACTTTATGTGTGCAATAAAGTATAAAGTAAAGTATTATGTAGTTGCGACAAGAACGCTGCAACAGTCGAGGTAGCGACAGCTTTTTGATGCAACACTGCACAGATTCAACCATCGCGACTATTAGCGTTAGTACTATAATACGCGACGACGCAACAAAGTTCGACTACACGTGATTGCGACAAACGTTGCATCGACTAATTAAAAGAACGAAGCTACAAAGTATCGACGGCTTGCTATGGCGGCGTTCTCTACTTACAGTTACTAGTTACAATGTAATGTCGCACCAACGAGCTGTCGTTACCTCGACTGTCGCAACTGTTACTTTATTGGACACACAGAAATAAATATTTACACAAGTCATAAGCGTAACATAAACGAGTACCTACATAGACGAGCTTATTTCTATAGAAATTTCTTCAAGCCAACCAGATCCGTCATGAAACGATAATATCAAAGATGCTATGAATTACCTTATAGCAAAAGTTTGTGTCTAGACAACGCTTGACTGTTAAGTCAGGTTTTTCAATTAATTTTCCTGCATGTTTTGTGTCAAAAAGTTTCAGATATTTCCCACTGTTGTCTCGAACAGTGCAACGTCGTTTTAATTGTACGACAAGACAAGTAACTTTGGTATAAAATCGTAACAATAATTGCTGATCTTATCGCTAAGCGTTCAGTGCTGATTCCAAATGCGCAGAGCATTTGTGCGGTTTAGTCATAGGCTTGTAGCTAGCTTGTAGTAGGTACCGATCGTGTTGCAATGGGTCCAATTGTTTGGGGGGTTCCCAAATGGCATTATCAGCATACTTACTGTATACTTCATTGTATACAACATAACATAACATAACATAACATAAACTGCCGCCTGTATCCCAGAGGGTTAGGCAGAGACCAGGGACTGCCACTTGCTACGATCCTGACAGATCACTTTCGCTTCCAACATTCAACTTCAACATTCTTTAGTCGTTGCATGCACGCACGCCGGTTTCGGGTACTTTTTATCTTGCCCTTTGCTAATACATCCCCTATTTGGTCGAAGTATGTCCGTCTGGGTCGTCCCTTAAACACCCTTGCACCCACATTCGCTCGATATATATTGTTTCTGTCAATCTTTCTTCCTTCATCCTCTCCACATCAACGCAACATTCCTTTGTCAATCTAGTACACAAAGGAATATATTTTTACACAAGACACAAGCTTAACATAAACGATTACATAGGCGAGCTTATTTCCATAGAAATGTGTTCCAGGCAACGAGATCCGTTGTGGAATGATAATTTTAAAGAGGTAGGGGAATAATGTATGCACATTAAAGAAATTGAAAAATAAATTACATAACTATCTATAAGGTAAATAAGGATTAAACTTGATAAAATGATAATTATAGTACTATAATATGTATTTGTGGAGTCCATGCCAGGTTACCATAGCGCAGGGTCTCCTAGTTTGGGAGTAGGACAAGTCATATTTTCTAATTCTCTATTTCTGATTGTGCAATAAAGTGTTCTCTATCTATCTATCTGTCTCGGCTCAGTTTTTTTCCGTGTGTTTTAAAGGTAGAACCACACTTATACAACACACGCTACGTACGCGATGCGACTTCGGAAGGTATCTGATGCGCCACACGCGAAAGACTACACTTGTCTTACGCGTCAGTCATGGATCTGACGAGGCAGGTCGGACGTCGCGTCAGATGCATCGCATAGGAAGCGTAGGCTGGTGTTTCTAAGCACACAATTTCAAACGGCCAGGGGCCCAATTACGCGCACCGAATCCTATCGGAATCTTGACGTTTGCGATATTAGTATAGAATTTGACAGTTAGACGATTGGAATCGTCAAGCATTTGTTGCGCGTAATATAGGGGCAGATCACACGTGGCGTCGTGTTCTTTGCGTACGTAGGACCAGTGTGGTTCCGGCTTGAAAGTTGTATGTATGCGATAGCCTTAATAAATCTGTTACGTGAAGGATGCTATTAATCAATCCATCAGCCTGTACTCGTCCGCTGCTGGACGATGAAAATATTTTCAAGGGTTTTATTTCTGACCGCGATTCGCTTCTCAACATTTATCAGTCGTTGCAGGCACGCACGGCGGTTTCGGGTACTTTTTATCGTGGCGTGGATCGTGGCAAGTGGCAGACCCTGCTCTCAGTCCCTACCCTCTGGGACACATGCGTGAGCTTATGTTATGTTTATATTTTTTTTGACCACAGTAAAAATTACAGGATCAGGTACGCTTTACGAATAGCCCAGATTGTCCATTTTCCGTCGATTAGGTACGAGTAAAGCCGGTTGTGACATACCATTGTCGCACTGACATAGGCCTTGAATTAATATTTAAAGCATTGTGAATGTTATTCATCATCAGCTACTTGACGCCCACTGCAGGACACAGGCCTCCCTCGTGGTTTTCATAACCATGAGGGGTTTTGCCATAATCGCCACGCTTGGCAGGCGGGTTGGCGATCGCAGTATGCGGTTGGAATCTCAGGAGGACGCTGCTGCCCGTCTCCTGGTAATTTATTTCCTTACTCGCCTTCTACGACATCCACGGAAGGAAATGGAGTGACGCTATTCTTAATCCGGCGCCACGCGGAGTCGTTAATGTTATTATTGTCGTTGAATAATAACGTTGAAGAATAACAGCGTTGACGCTTCGTAATTATTGACTTGGCAGTGGTGAATAATTTTATTGGTTTGTCGATTTTGGGAAAGTTTACAAAAGTAGAATGTTTATATTCTTACCTTATCTTTATAATTAGGGCATATAAAATCTAAGCCAATAACAATGTAACGCGGTTCGTCGGTAAGCGCTTATTTGAGAAAGGCTGGAACTATTTTAATAATTTTGTATTAAATATTAATGTTTCTAGGAAAATAAAACGTTGCAAGTGGCAGAAAAATGAGGAAAAAAACTGACTGATTCTGAAATGATTTCACAGAGAAAATTAGCACGAGACAACGTCTTTAAATAATTAATAGATATTAACAGCTAGTAATGGCTATTAACAGCTAGTAATGTTAATTTGCCAATAGCTACATACGATTTTTCGATAAAAGCCTACTGAGGGTTTGAGGTGAACTTTAAACCATATATTAATTGTCGTTAGACTTATTTAATTACTTTATAACGATTTGTTAATAGAATCATGTCAATTTATGGGCTAACAGAAAATGAGCTTCATTCTATTTTTAACTTTAATTCTGTAACGGTGCAAACTTTCTTACACCATTTCTGTTATATTCTTTTTGTTGCACTAACCCTTGCTGAGGACAATTTTAAAAATTTATTTACAGGCTAAAAATTCCACCCATGCCGGGACTTGAACCCGCCACCCAAGTCTCGGCATGGGTGGAATTTTTAGCCTCTAAATAGGTTTTTAAAACAATTTCTGTTATTTTCTTTCATTCTATCATCATCTTAAAATTGCGTCACCCATTTTAGATTTATATATCTGACAACTGTCTACCTGCAAATGATCTATTTTCCGTTTTTGTTGTTCTCATGTACAATTTCACGTAAAATATTGTAAATAATTAGCTTAAATACTTGCGTTACTCGTTCAATACGTGTTAACCAGCCTTTAGGTGCAGATTCAGGGGAAAATCATTACCTGGAACAAAAGAAGAATGGATTAGGAAATAGGTAAGTAATGCTATGATATGAGGTTGCCTGGAAGAAATTGCTATTAGCAATAAGGCCACCAATTGTATCTTTTCTTTTGTCATTGCTGTTTCTGTAACATTTTTTCCGGTATACAATAAAGAATATTCTTATCTTATCTTATCTTCTTGTCATTAACCGGCTGTACAATTTGTGAAATGGCACTTTTAAAACAAAAAATGTGAGAAACGAAACTATGTTGGCTGGCTAGCCATTTTGTTATCTGTAAATCAGTCATGTATTAGCAAAGGGCAAGATAAAAAGTACCCGAAACCGGCGTGCATGAATGCAACGACTAATTAATGTTGATGAAGCGAAAGAAATCTTTCGTTTTCTTCTAACCTTTTAATGTATGTTGTTTTTTTGGTGTGTACAATAAAGAGTTCTAGTGTAATCAAATCTATTCTAATGTAATTGTTAGAATTTGTTTAAAATTTGCGATGAAGAAATGTTATATGGTATAGGATTTTTTTTAATTCGACAAACAACGGTTTGTAGGGTTCCGTACCCGAAGGGTGCCAAACGGGACCCTGTTACTAAGACTTCGCTGTCCGTCTGTCTGTCTGTCTGTCTGTCACCATGCTGTATTTCATGAACCGTGATAGCTAGGCAGTTGAAATTTTCACAGATGATGTATTTCTGTTGCCGCTATAACAACAATTACTAAAAACAGAATAAAATAAATATTTAAGGGGGGCTCCCGTACAACAAACGTAATTTTTCTGCCGTTTTTTGGTCGATGTTAATACTTTTTAATAAAAACCGGCACTTGGCCGGTTTTTAATATTAATAGATCATTAAAAAATTTAGAACTAAGACTAAGACTTTCGTAAGCACTATACATTATTAGCTTAATTCGGGATTAAAAATTATTAAAACTTTAAGAGTAAGATAAAAAGTACCCGAAACAGGCGTGAGTGCATGCAACGACTAAGGACTATTACTGATGAAGCGAAAGACGTCTGTCAAGATCGTGGCAAGTGGCAGACCCTGGTCTCTGTCTACCCCTCCGGGATACAGGCGTGAGTTTATGTTGTGATTTTTGTTTTAAAAAACTACGCAGGTTTGTATACACGGACAATTTATATAGCTACCGGTCAGTCGGAAAATTTTGACTAAGACTTATAATTTTTATTTACCTACTTACCTAAGTACACGTGTCTTTTTGTTGTCGTTTTTAGGGTTCCATCGTCAACAAGAAACCCTTGTAGTTTCGCCATGTCCGGCCGTCTGTCTGTCTGTCTGACTATTTGTCCGCGGCTAAGAAACGACAAGTAATATGGAAAGCTGAAATTTGGCATAGATAAAATAAACAAAAATTTATTTAGGGTCCCTCCCCTATACTACCCATTTTTTTTTTGCCAACACCATAGTGTGGGGTATCTGTCGACGCCGATCTATTCATTTATTTCATATCGCCACACTTACCACTGATTCGTTCATTCACGTATTCAACTAACTCGCTCTATTCCTAATCCTTTCCTTCAACTCATTCTCCACGCACTTCCTTCAGGTCAGTCAGTCTAAAATCCGCGCCCGCGCCGCTCGCCACGCGAAGAACCTGTTTCTCATCTCTATCATAACCATCAGTGTTATGCTGTAATGCAAGGAGAAACCTTGGAAACTAAAAAAAAGAGGAGAGGTCCGGACCGCCCTCCACGCCCAACTGCAGAGCCTATCGAAGAAACATCCCAGGTACCTCCTCCTCCTAGTCTCCAGTATCATTGGATTGGTCGTTAACGAGAAATAGGCGACCAACTTATATAATGAAAACTTCGTACAAATTCCATTGAAAATTACTTTGATGAAGTTGTTAGTTCTGTAAAGCAGGTAGAAAACCCGTCCTTCTATGGAACCTTACACTGCGCGTGGCTCGACACGCACTTGACCAATTTTCCTCTAACATTTAGTCCAAATATCTAAGTACCTAATAAATTTAACAACGTTTTTGTCATAGTTGAACTACGTAACAACCATATAATAATGTAATCGATCTATGAGGTCATAGTGTTTTTCTCTACAAGATTGGCAGCGGAGTAAAAAACTAATCCAGTTTTAATACTCCTTAGAGTTCCGTACTCATAAAAGAAACCCCACTTCAATCTATCTCATAAGAGAAATAAAGTTTTCCGTTGAACATAAAAAAATTAAATCGTCGAAAAACTGATATTGTATGGAATCAGGCATTACTTTGCGGAAATATATAATAGATGCATGGACCGCACCGCATGGTGCTTGTGGGATTTTGGCGTAATTTAGCAAAGTAATTTTCACATTCAAATGCCGTCGAAAAACTGCCAACTGCCAAATATTTTAGAGTTGTTACTGCCATTACATATCGTAAAATAGCTAAGAAATATTATAATATAACTTGTTATATTGACAGATACTATATATATTAGTTTATATTGAGCGAATCTTATAAGTATTGTAAGTATTTATGAAAATCAAACAAAATTAATATGAATTTTTTTTTTATTCACGATAGAAACAAAATCTTTTCTCAATTAATGTGAAAGTTCATAGTTTTAGAAGTAACTACCACTGTACTGCTACTTATCTGTTTTTTTTATTTTGTTTCTGTGATGTGTCTTGTTGTTATAATAAATGCATTTCCTTTTCTTTCTTTCTTTCTGAAGTAAGAGATCATGTGGAGAAGAAACTAACAAAAAACCCCACATTATATTAAAAAAATATGTTTTGTTAATTAACACAATTTTAAATTCAAAGTTCAATACTCATGATTGTATAACCTAACCTAAATTTGAAACAAAAAAAGAAAGAGTGAAACGTCGCAACATTTATATTTTATTTTATGATATATGTTTAATGCGCCTAAACACATGTAAATACAATAAGACACAAGATTTTTTTAAGATGCTCTATAAGATGTTGCAGTTCGTCTGCGGAACCCTTAATACAATAGTCTGTCTCACACTTGGCCACTCTGCAATGATGTAATTTCTTGACATCTGAGAGATGAATGGGTAAGATAACTGATATTATCGGGGAAGCAAAATACTTGAAAGACAGATGGGTCAACGAGGTGGCCCGAAGCTGTGAGATGGGTCATTGAACTTTTTGTGCAATCGTTTTTGGAAAAAATTGCTGGACTTGCATGTAAAATAAATAAATAAATTGTTTATTTTCACTTAATACAACTTAACATACTGTTACACTTCGCTTGAAATAAATTACTCTATGGTGTGTTAGTAGAAATTTTGTAGTAAGCAGATAACTTAAACAAAAATTCGCGCAGTTGAGTTTGCGATGAACAAGAGCAATTTTTAGGGTTCCGTAGTCAGCGAGAAACCCTTATGGTTCTGCCATGTCCACCTGTGTGTCTGTCTGTCCGCGGCTTAGCACAGATACGATAAGTAGTAGAGAGCTGAAATTTGGCATAGATATATACATTTATTACGCCGACAAAACGGTAGAATAAATTCTTCAAAACAAAAATGAGATAGTACCTTATCACCTGAATTAGGGTGGCAATTTTTTTGCGCTTACCTCATACTCAAAGATATTGTGGGTGTAGGAAGACCATTTTTCGATTTAGGGTTCCGTTTGCAAAATATTAGGCTTTAAAGCGCAAACTTTTGGCAGAGTATGCCAAATTTGCCGGAGGCGTCTCCCTCCTGTCCCGGCTAAACGGTTGATTGCAGAAACGTGAAAAAATTCAGGGCAGTAATTTAAAAAGAAAAACAATTAGGACAGGCTGACACTTGTGAACTAACACGGGCCCTAAGACGTTACGTGTTTACCTGTTAAATGTCGGTTGACTCTAGTTTTAAAGACACTATTAAGGTTATATGTCTCTGGAAAAACAGACGACGGCAACGCGTCCTACATCTTTGGCGTAGCACATAATTATAATTACCTAAATTTACCCTATGTACGTTGTTATTGCTTTGTTTTTATGTGTAACATATTTCTTTCTTGTGTAGAATAAAGTATAACATATAAAAAGGATAAGCCTTCACGGCTATGTAAGCCTCTTGATGTATTTTGTTTTTTGTTCTGTACAATAAACTATTGTAAACTAATCTAATCTAAGTAGGCTTTACATATTAACGAGTAATAGGCAACCAACTTATAAAAGGGAAACTTTGTACAAGTATTTGTAGTCAAGTATTTGACGGAGATTGATGGAGCTTTATTAGAAAAACAAAATTGGCGGCGTAAGGAAGTGCAAGATGAAATTGAATTTTAACCGTCTACAAACAGTTTACAGGAAGATGGGTGCCCACAATAAATATGTAGATGGAGTGGCTGTAAAACAGTTTTATAATTGGCCTACGCAAGCCAGGACTAACAAGGAGTTGGCTGAATAACGGTCACTCATTTAGCTACAAGTTCCTTACGACATGCGCGCTACTTTTATGGGGCTTTTAGAGAGGTCATCAGATACTTAAAAGATGAATAACGCAGGAAGGTGTAGACACATTTTAGAAATAACAAAACTCTTAGAAATGCGCTACAACATTTTTATATGCACAATAATCATCTAATTCAGTAATAGTAAAAGCGGTGGTAGCGGAGCGGTAGAACGCCGGCTTCTTATTCGGGAGGTCGTGGGTTCGAATCCCGAATGGTGCTAATGGTGTCGCTAATGGTGAAGGAAAAAATCGCGAGGAAACCCGAGTATCTGAGGTACACATACCTCATACATACCTCAGCGCTTAAAAATCGCTTATCAGCTAATCAAGCCCATACTCTCTCTTTAAATTAAAATAAGGCTTGTGCTATACAGCGGGACGTATATAAGTTTCTTTATTTTTTTAACATTAAATCATCTACTATTTTTAAAACTCACCCCAGTCCAACATCGACTGGTTTCTAATTAAATAGGTAGTTCTGAAGCGTGAGATCCTGGGTTCGATTTCCGGTGGGGCCCGTTAATAACTACTTCTGAGTGACAGTTACTACTCGGACTGAGTTTTTGCAATTACATCTGAAGATGTGACACCATTTAACCTGTCACATTATGACCTTGAAAAGAACAATTAAAACCCACAATGGCCCGATCGGGTCCTTTAGAATTCTATAGATTAAACAAAAAAAAGAGGGTGGGGCTGTTTCAGGTTACACTAATAAGAAAGCGTTTTAGCTCAAACTGCGCAATTAGTTAGGCGGCATTAATTAACCTATTTTGTTCCATTGAAAGATGACCTCCCCACGGCAAACCATACATGTTTTTTTGTTCATGTGATTAGTAGTGTTGCTACAATAAATGTAAATACTCTCTCTTTCTCTTCTTCCTTTCTTTTTCTTTCACAGGAGTTCTATTGTCTGTAAGCTATGTTGCACGAACTTGGTACGATCCCATAGAGCTGTATACTCCTCTACTAGCTGACTCGGCAATCGTTGTTTTGCCATATTAATTAGCCTACGATCTATTCTTAGACCAACCAAATATACATAAAAATGAAACAGAAAAATTCGTGAAGCCGTTTTGGAGGAGTTCGATAACAAACACTGTGACACTAGATTTTTATATATTAGATGTAGGACAATGATGGCTAAAGGCTGAGACAGTGATAGACAGCGTAAAACGAGAATATATACTAAAATTATATCATACATGACATAAACTCACGCCTGAACCCGGAGTGATACAGAGTTTAAATTATAAAAAAAGCTGATATTTTGAAAAAAATCTACTAAATCTCATTCATCAGATTTCATAGATCCACACCTTCGACTTACGTTCTATGAACTAAATGAAGGTCACCCGCTCGCTAATAGAAAGAAGTTAAGAAAAGGAAATAATAGAAAAAAAAAAATAATAGAAGAAATCGACAGTGAACACGAAAACTTGTTAGAGAATTCTTTTTCATGCCGTACGCCCTGTTATCCTGGTTCCTTAATTACAAAAAGTCCTTTCTGATAGGATCAAAACGAGAGCTCTAGCGAGAACAAAACGATATCGACTTCGACACACGATACCCTTCAGTAGGATGACTGGAGTGTAGCCTAGAGCGGTTGTCGTTTATGGATTATTTTTCCTCTGAACCCGTAATTACCTTGGAATAGTGTTTTCAAAAGTGACAGGTTTCTCCTGGACTAATGAGTTTCCGTAGAAAAAGAGGTAAATAAAGTCAATCTTTAGAGGACGGAGAGATACTTAGGACCAAGAACATAAGAACAAAATGCTTTGGTTATAGATAAAACGGAGAATCATCAGCTCATGGTACTTATATGTACCTATAAGCAGCCTATATACCCCTCTCAGAAAGAGAGAGAGTATGGGCTTAATCACCACGCTTGCCCATCGCGGATTGGCGATTTCAAGCGCCGAGGTATATGAATAGTTCAGACACTCAGGTTTCCCCACGATGTTTTCCTTCACAGTTAGCGACTGGTATTGCTACTATAACTTCACAATGCACGTAACTTAGAAAACAAAGTCATAGGTACATGCCCGCACTGGGAATCGAACCTGGGTCTCTCGCTTCCGAGTCCAATCTACTACCCACTAGGCTACCACCGCGAACACTCGTCTGCCGCGACACAGATCTGTGTCCAACTTTATATGGGCCACCTATACGTTCCATTCCGCGAGGGCAGTTCAGGAGTTAAAAGAAGTAAAAGCCTGTTCATGACAGAACTCCTTTTATAAGCCGATTTTAATTTCATCTTACGTGTGTCTTAGTGAAATCAGCTTTTTATA
Source organism: Yponomeuta evonymella (assembly GCA_963969515.1). Lineage (NCBI taxonomy): Eukaryota > Metazoa > Arthropoda > Insecta > Lepidoptera > Yponomeutidae > Yponomeuta > Yponomeuta evonymella. The sequence goes on along the minus strand of OZ018366.1, from coordinate 2,657,629 downwards.
AATAAGACCATTTAACTTAATCTCTATACAACGCATTTGATTGGGTTCGGGTACCACTGCGGGCCGCCGTACATTTGTACAAATTGCCTCAATCGCGGTGTATTTCCATGTTTGTGATATCCCTGCCTGGTTACCGTAGCACAGGGTATCCTAGTTTGGGACCACTTTTGGGACAAATGATTGTGTTGCGTGGAATTTAATTATCTCTTTAGGTCTACTAAGGTTTCCACACGGTGATATCTTTCGCAATTATCGAACACAGAGGGGGAATCAAACTGGAGACCGTTGTTTTTTAACCAATCAGTCTGCCGACCGATGGTTATTAAGACTCACGGCTTCCCCTGGGAGTAGAAAACTTGCTAATGTAATCTTAGGATCTTGCATAAGCGCCGGACGCTCGCTATTACTACAGATATAGTGAATGCACAGTAGCGTTACACACGCAAACCGCATTTAAACGTGGAGTCATGCGAAGGTAATATTTCAACGGGATCAATTGGTTGCCGCAAAAGTGGTTTTACGGAAAATCTTCATATTGTGGGCGCTATTCTACCTCCTGTTTTTCGTGATACAGGTGTTGTCAGCCAAATTGCATACAAGAAATCAACTGATAGCAAACAGTTAAGCTAGTAGGTTGTTCAGTAACTTTTGACATACAGGGACATTTGGGGATACCATAAATATTTTTTTAATCTAATTTAGGACACTACAAATTTCACTTCACATCGCTGTAGGGCACAGGTCTTCTCTCGTGCTGCGTATTTAGCAGACCAACGCAAAAAGTAAGCATTTGTAAAAAAAAAGTAAGAAGTATGTCGCAAAACGCGGTGGTAGCCTAGTGGGTAGAACATTGGACTCGGAAGCGGAAGACCCAGGTTCGATTCCCAGTGCTGGTATGTACCTATGACTTTGTTTTCTAAGTTATGTATATTTGTGAAGTTACAGTAGCAGTACCACTCGCTAACGGTGAAGGAAAACATCGTGAGGAAACCTGAGTGCCTGAGCTATAGCTTGAAATCGCCATTCCGCGGTGGGCACGCTTGGTGATTAAGCCCATACTCTCTCCCTGAGAGAAGGCCTGTGCCCTATAGTGGGACGTATATAGGCTGCTTATGCTATGTCGCAAAAACTAAAAAAGTTTTTTTTCATGCGTTTAGTTTCGTAGAAATAATCTGTTCAGCCACTAGTGCGTGAATTTTATTTTTAACACAACTTTCATATTTACACTTTCAGTGGCAGGAATCGACGCCTGCGGTCCCTCTACTGTGCCACTCAGTAGCCGCTGCGCTATTACACTTTAATCAGACAGTTATTATTCTAGTGGTACAGGTTATCAGAACAGGAGTCCTGGAGCGTCAGCAGAACCATTACGTTTAGCTCACCCTCGATAGGGATCTTGACCATTTTTTTAAAACCCGTAAAAAAAGAAAATTAAACGTAAATTTAACAGGTACCTAGTATGTCGGTAGTAGACTTTTAAAATTTGGTTTACCTCCGCGCAATATCAAGAGATACGAGCTATGTTTCGCTAAATATCGAATGAAATAAGTATCGACCAAGCCTCTGTGTCTCGATTTACAAAATTAGCGGCTACCTGCAGAAAATTACATTTATTGACTTATTTCTGGCGAATTAATTCTGAATACCTGCCGTCTTATTTAGGGGAGTAGTTTCCACAACACAGGGAATCCTAGTATTTGGGAACTAGGACTTCATCTTTTTGTATGTAATTATTTTTGTAACAAATAACATTTTTTTCTTTTTATTTTAATTAAAGGATACGAAGGATGCCCACGACTACGTTTGCACGGTTAACGGATTAAACTACACGCGCATAAATTATTTAGAAAACGGATAAGATTTTGTGAAATCGGACAAGTACTTTTTGAGTACTAGATTTGAATATTTCAAGCGTCTACCTGTTGACGTTATTAATATCTGGTGGGGGGGGCCCCCCACCAGATGGTCTGACGACCTGGTTACGGTGGCGGGTAGTCGCTGGATGCGGGCGGCACGAGACCGGGAAGCTTGGAAAACCATGAGGGAGGCCTATATTCTGCAGTGGACGTTAAATGGCTGATGATGATGATGAAAATAATTTACTTAACCATGCCACTATAAAACAACAAAGAATTAGTAATGAATTAGCATGTAAACAAGTCAAAACGTGCGGAGCCAACCAAGCTGCGGGTTACCTCACGATGTTTTCCTTCACCGTTGGCGTGTGGTATTGCTATTAAAAATTCGCAGATGTACCTAACTTTGAAATTAAACACATTAGAGGAGTGATTCAGGGCGTTTTTTAAGTAACACTGTAAGAGATAGATAAAGAACACTTTTGGTTAACATAAATAGCTTCAAACAGAGCGTCCAAATTGGACTGCCTTCTCTATAAAATACAAGCCAAACTAGAACATGTAGGAAAAATGCTCAATTATATTTAAAAATGAATAAGCAAAACATAACTTTTTCACATGCACATTCTATTATCATTATCATCGGCTTAACTAGTCGTGAACTCGTACGCAACCAGAGGAATATTTCCATCCTGTAAAGGAGAAAAAGATGCGATATTTTAATATTTTACCCGTAACCTCTAGTTATCGTCTAAATTACTCTATCCTTAAACCGTACGGTTTAAAAACTAGTTAAACGTAATCGCCGCGTTTAAGTTTCACTTTATGTATAGCCATATTCATAACCGGTGCATAATATCAATGCAATTGGGTATGTCCAGTTTAACTTGACCTCTTAAAACAAGTCCAACGTATCGTTCTAATATAAAAACTGCGTCAAGTCATTCAGTATTGCAGCGAAATAAATTTTGTTTTTTTTTCTATTTTGTAGCTAAACTTGACGATTATTGTTTAATTTCTCGTTATTAACCATAGCTATAACTTCCAGAGAACACAATCACTTGTCCTGGTCCAAGACTAGGATAGGTACCCTATAGTAACCAAGCAAGGGCATCGCAAACATGGAAATACACTCAGCCTGAGGCCATTTGTACAAATCGAGTTCGGCGGCCTCCAGTGGGAATCGAACCCATTCTTCTTTCGAACTTTTTTTTCCTGTTTTAGTAGTGAAGCGTGCTACCGCTACCAGACCAGTCAAATTACATAAAACCATCCGTTTTCCACTCTCTAAACATTTTCGGTGATAGAAACACAACGTTTTTTTCCTACTCCGGCAAACTCTCCAATATGAGGCTGCCCGAAAGGAATTGCTATTAACAATAAGGCCGCCAATTCTACCTTTTCTTTTGTAAATGCTGTTTTTGTAAGTATTGTTTTCTGGTATACAATAAAGGATATTCTTACCTCATCCTAACGTTTTATAAAAAAATATAAGCAGGAGACTCCTGTTTATTACAAGTTGTACAGGATTCCATGACACAGTCGATAGCTAGTCCTTTTGTATATTTAAAATAGTCTCTATAAATGCTAAGTACCCCTATAAGCTATATTATCTAGGCTTCGCACAGAGTCTAATCATCCTCTTAGCCTAAGGCTTTAAAATTCTTTTTTTTCGTTAATTAAATGGCGAGGACGCCATTCCCAGCAGTTAACGCTGGCACATAATAATAAAATTAAAAATGCGAGATCTCTCCAGCCAGTTCATCATCCCAAAAGAGGTATGATTAGATGCAAAACCTACTTGGCTCTGCAAATAAAACCACAGGCAGGTGCTGGTCCGTGACCGCGTTTTGAATTGCTTTGACTTTTTAATTGTCATTACCCGACTGCGGTGGAGCCCAAAAGAAGGGTAATGTGTTTGGCTCGTTCGTATGTATGTATGTCCACCTCTATGTTTCCTCATAACTCATTAACCAATGGTCAGATTTTGAAAAATTAACAGACTTATTTATAAAACTACAGCCCCTTAAAACAATCCTCAGAAGCAGTGTAAATAGTCTGAGGTAAAGGAAAAGCGTAACCACAGATTATTTAAGTGATTTCTGAGGAGTGTTTTAGAGGATTTGTGTTTTTATAAATAACACCATACCTTCGCGATGGACATGGGCTATAACAATAATACAGCAATTTAATTCCATTTCAGTAGCTTAAAATTACATTTAAATTACACGGGGTATAGCTTATAGAAAGATGGACAGATAACCTCATCCAAGTGGCAGGAAGACGCTGGATGCAAGCCGCTTCCAACCGGTCTTTTGGAAATCCATGGAGGAGGCCTATGTCCAGCAGTTCTTGTGGCTGAATGATGATGATAATGATAGCTTAGGTATTCAATTACCACGCGAAGTAAGTCGCGGGCACTGCTATTGTTAGTTAAAGTTTCTTGAAATAATGGCGAAATAACACGGGTACTTATCCAAAGCCATGTCAACGTCCTAATACAAAAAACCTTAGGTACAGGCCTATGAGTTAAGTCAAACTTCATTACGAAATTAACATACAGTCTAAGGAGAAAAAACCTAAAAAGATTGACAGGTATTTAATGAGCGAACTTTGTGTCCGACATGACAGATGACAGTTGTCATTTAGGCAAGTGACTAGTTATTGATCCACCACCAGACCAGTGTCAGTGACCCCGTTAAAATAAGAAAAGGTTTTGTCATATATCATTTGCAAATTATATAGAATGGATCTTACATCATTCATCATCACTGTAGTTCCTCTCGTTATGAGTGTTCTCAATCTATCTATCATTGTAAATTAATTGTAAACGAATAGATGATGATACAGTCGATTTTTTTTTACGTCACACTGAAAGGCACAAGCTTTCTCTCTGAGAGTGTTTGGGGTTAACCACGCGTACCCAACGCGGATTGGTAATTTCGGATAGGCATAGAATCTAAGCACTGAGGTTTGAGAACACTTCAGACACTCAGGTTTCCCTACGATGTTTTCCTTCACCGTTATCGAGTGTAGTATTGCTACTACAACTCCACAGATAAGCTGCATAAGCAGTTTGGCAAACTAATGAAATTCTGGTTTTTAGGGTTCCGTACCCGAACCGCTGTCTGTCTGTCCGTCCGTCCGTCCGTCTGTCTGTCACCAGGCTGTACCTATCTCAAGAACCGTGATAGCTAGAGAGTTGAAATTTTCACAGATTATGTATTTCTGTTGCCGCTATAACAAAAAATACTAAAAACAAAATAAAGTAATTATTTGAGGGGGGCTCCGATACAACAAACGTGATTTTTTTTGTTGTTTTTTTTATCTTTGTGTCTAATGTTGTATAGATAATGGTACGGAACCCTTCGTGCGCGAGTCCGACTCGTACTTGGCCGGTTTTCTTGTTTAGTTGAGAATACACATAAATAAATAAATAATAGACACTATTAACAAACTGTAAACCAGAGGGAAGTTTCTTTGTAAGCTTTAGTAAATAAGAGAGAGAGTATAGGCTTAATTACCACCGTACATTTCTAAAGTTGTGGCGGCAATACCACTCGCTAACTGTGAAGGAAATCATCGTGAGGAAACCCGAGTGTCTGAGGTGTTCACATACCTCAGCGCTGGAAATTGGCAATCCGCGATGGGCCCGCGTGGTTAAGAACAAACTCTCTCTGAGAGAAGGCCTGTGCCCTTCAGTGTGACGAAATATATACCCACGTATGGGTTACACAGAAAAATCTTACTGTATCATGGAGAGAGGCTTAAACTCGCTTCGATTAAAATTAAAATTATTAATAACTATGTTATAAAAGAAACCTGTACGAAAGATGGACAGGACCCACAGGATGAAAAAATTCCGGTAGGATATAAAAAAGAAAGTTACATAAAAACTTGGTTATATTTTATCATATCATATATACGTCCCACTGTAGGGCACAGGCCTTCTCTCAGAGAGAGAGTATGGGCTTAATCACCACGCGTGCCCACCGCGGATTGGCGATTTCAAGCGCTGAGGTATGTGAATAGCTCAGACACCCAGGTTTCCTCACGATGTTTTCCTTCACCGTTAGCGAGTGGTATTGCTACTATAACTTCACAAATGTACATAACTTAGAAAGAAAAGTCATAGGCACATGCCCGCACTGGGAATCGAACCTGGGTCTCCCGCTTCAGAGTCCAATGTTCTACCCACTAGGCTACCACCGCTTCCTGGTCTTTTAACTAGCATCAAAACCTATTAAAAACGAAGACGCCGCTGAGTGGAGGCCATCACAGTTTTTTTCTATCGCTCACAGTCCAGCGGCTTACACAACTGGTCTCGAAGGGTCTAAAAAATGCCGCGGCTGAACCCCTGTCATTACTATGCAAGGCAGGTTGAGCACTTAGTGCCGGTATTCGACCCACTAAGCCCTCAAGATTTGCCCCTCAATCAATCAATCGGGACAATCGGAAGCGGGAGACCCAGGTTCGATTCCCAGCGCGGGAATGTACCTATGACTTTGTTTTCCAAATTATGTACAAGATGAAGTTATAGCAGCAATACCACTCGCTAACGGTGAAGGAAAACATCGTGAGGAAACCTGAGTGTCTGAGCTATTCATATACCTCAGCGCTTGAAATCGCCAATCCGCGGTGCGCACGCGTGGTGATTAAGCCCGTACTCTCTCCCTGAGAGAAGGCCTGTGCCCTACAGTGGGACGTATATAGGCTGCTTATGCAATCAATCAGCCCCTATTTGTACACTGCTGGACATAGGCCTCCCCCAAGACACCCCACTTCCTTCTATCCTCGGCCACACTCATCCAACCACTGCCAGCAATTTGCCTCAGATGGTGGGTCCAGCGAGCTGGTGGGCGTTTGAAAGTTCGTGGTCTCCATTCGAGAACGTTTGCACCCCGTCGACCATCGGTTCTTCGGCATATGCGACCAGCCCACTGCCACTTCAGCTCGCTAATCTTATAGGCTGTGTCAGTCACCTCAGCTCTTTGGCGGATTGTCTCATTTCTGACGTGTTGTCTCATTCGTGATGGATATCAAAGAGACTCCGAGCACAACCCGTTCCATGGCACGCTGAGCGACATTGAATCGGTGGACTAGTCTTGCCGTCAGTGTTCACGTTTGAGCTCCGTAGGTCATAACTGGCAGGATCCATATTTGCCCCTACTTTATTTCATTTATAAGTTTCACAACAGTTGACAGTACTAATCAAAACACCAACTTAAAGTAATGATAAATTGACTAAGGTACCTTAACTAATTATGGTGAAACACGAAAAGACGCAAAGGCCAAAATTAAGGTAGAGCTTGGTTGGAGCCAATCCAATACACAGAAGAATGTCATAACTCATGATGGTATTTGTTTAGGGTCAACACGCAACGTCCTATATGTTCAAAGTCCTAAGCTCTAATAAGGGATATCAAGCTAAGAATACCTCTTGCCAGGAACAGTGGAACCTGTACTGTAATCAATCGCTATATATTTGAATAGCTTGGTAAAGAAGCTAATGTTCTCAAGAAAGTTCCTGGATAAGTGTTGGTAGCGCATTTGGTAAACCTGGGTGAAGCTTTCGCACGTGTTTATGTTATGTTTCGATTGATTTGAGAAAAGAAGTTCATACATTACATTACATAAACTCACGTCTGTATCACTGTAGGCAGAGTAAAAACGGTAGGTAGGCAAACAAAACAAATCGATTTGCAACAAGTTTCAACCAGGAAATAGGGTCAACAGAGGCTCCTATTGAGTTAACTCTTTTTCCCTTTGTCTCTTTGTTTTTTCCGAGAGAGAAAGGGCGCGCAGAGTGCCGAATTAGAAGGTGAAAGTGAGACGGGAGATTACCTACTCAACTTTGCCTCCGTCATTCTGCTGACCCTGATTTCAATGAAGTGCGTAAACCCGTGACTCCTGCGACCAAATAACACAGAAAGTGCGAACGAACTCGCACACCAAGAGTTCCACTACATAATATTATGTGCGGTATCTATCAAAACACATATATTTTTAACCGACTTAGAAAAATAGCGGAGGTTCTCAATTCGTCCATATTCGCCATGAATTTTGGGTGGCGTGAAAACCTTAGTAAAATAAACGATTTCGAGTACCATAGTTTATTTTTTTAAAACAGTACTTTTCAAAAATATCTCGACACAAACTCAAATCTATTAGAACCATTAGTAGCCAGATAGAGCTGTGTTTGCGTGCTGCCGGTCCGCGGGTTATTGTTCTGATAGACGGAGAGGTAGTAGTAAACTGTTCGCGCATTTTTTTAATCTGTAGAATTAAGAAGAAGAAGAAAGACATTTATTTGGAAAAATTAACGCATCACAAGAAAAAAGGCATAACAAGTAACGTAAACAAGTACAAAGGAAAAACAAGTCACATAAATACAACATAATACAAGACAAAGTCAGAGCGAATTCTAAATGACCCGATCGGACCACCATAACATATGGCATTAAGTCCGCCGAATTGTACGATTTCTTTAAGTTTTAGTGCAGTAAAAGTATCAATAAATAAATAAATAAAACTAACAAGCGGTTTTGGAGACCCCCTTGTTTTTATTAATTTTTAAATTTTATTATTGGTTAGGCAATCCGCCGTAAGAACACATATTCTGTGAAAATTTCAAGTGGCTACCTATTACGGTTCCAAAGATAGAGCCCTTTAAAGTTCGAGACAGACGGACGGACAGACAGACGGACAGCGGTGTCTTAGAAATAGGGTTCCGTACCGTCTGTCACCAGGCTGTATCTCATGAACCGTGATAGTTAGACAGTTGAAATTTTCACAGATGATGTATTTCTGTTGCCACTATAATACCAAATACGAAAAGCAGAATAAAGTAAATATTTAAGTGGAGCTCCCATACAACAAACGTAATTTTTTTGCCGTTTTTTGCTCGATATTTATAACGGAAATAGGTAGACACTTGAAAATCAAATGTTGTACGAAACCTTTCGTGCGCCTGGCTGGTTTTTTACTTTGTGTTGGTATGAATTTAACGTCATCTATTCTATTCTATTCTAAGTGTCGTGTGTCACCATGGCACTCTTAGCTCTAATTAAATTCAAGGTCGCCGCTTTCACCTCTGCGTCGACGCCGACACTCACTTTTCGCGCCCTTTCTCTCGGAGACAATGCGCGTGCGCATAATTGTCCGCGACACGCCGTCGGAGCTAGAGGCGGGAAATTGGCAGTGTTTGAAATGTCTAGGTTCGAAGTGTTGAAACGCGCACTGAGGGTCACCACTACATAATAACATTTTTCGTATTAGTAAACAAATGTATTTTCGAGAGTCTTAGTTCAGCAGGAGTTCAGTTTTTTTTATTTGTTTATTTGTTATCCTATAGGGACTTCGCAGATGTATGCAACTTTGAAATTAAACAAAGTCATAGGTACATGCCCGCACTGGGAAACGAACCTGGGTCTCTCGCTTCCGAGTCCATTGTTCTACCCACTGGGCTACCAGGGCTTTTTTACCAATGCTTTGCAGTAGCAGTACCACACGCTAACTGTGAAGGAAAACATCGTGAGGAAACCCGCGGCTTGGTTGGCTTAGCACGTATTGACTTGTCTTTCCTGTGGGCTAGACCAAATAAGCTGTCAGGTTAGGTGCTGGGCAAGCCTTATGCTCATTCATACCATCTAAAAAAAAACAACGTCCCAGGCACTGCAGTGTCCGAGTAGTAGTACCTTTACCCATCTAGTGCGAGTGAAGGTGCCACTGGACGCTGCATAAATCATGTCATTACAACGATGCAAAGGCGAACGTTTAGTTTTGTTGACTTCACAGAAAGCGTAAACCTACCTCTTCCAGCATGACCTACTATCTATTCCATTCTTCCTGAGCACGAGTCAAGTCAAGATATTAAATAGTGTATTGAATTGAATTTACCGTTATTTACTTTAGTATTTGTAGCGTAATTAATGTGTTTGCACATGTATGAATGTGTGTATATGTATGCGTGTGTGTGTGTGTGTGTGTGTGTGTGTGTGTGTGTGTGTAATACGTATATGTATAAGTATGAGTGTGCTTGTGTGCGTAAGTATGGCTGTATGTATGAGTATGAGTGCGTGTTTGTTCCGTTTTGATGCTCCGTGGGTCACCAGAAGGCCCTAGCTGAAAATCAGTGTTGTGGGTGCAAACCCTCAGCTAATACTGAGCATGAGGCCTTTTTTCCGCTGCATCGACATACAGAGTACATCCACTGTACCTTTGTACCTGTACCTTAGCCTTTGTTTTTTCTCACTATTTGCTTCACATTTCTTCTGTTTTTGTCCTATATCTGCCTTATTTTCTGTATTTACTTTTCCTGCATAATTATGTGTGTCTATTGGGCGTTAAAGGGCGACAAATTATAAATAAAGGATTTTTTTCTTCTTCTTCTTCTTCTAGTTTTATAGGGACTTAATTTTTGTATATCAGTTTTGAAAGTATATTTTACAGTTTATACAATAACAAACAAACAAAACTATTTCCACCATACAATCACTTGTCAAACACAGAAATAAAACATTTAAAAAACACGTTTAAGTAATGGGTAGTCCACTTTTAATTCTTTGATAATTTCAAATGCTTGTTTGCTCTAGCGACAAAGACAAAAGTTGTGGGTTTAACACCAGGTGGCGTCAGTTCATGCGATTTTCCATGTGATTTATGTCCTTATCTGGTAACCAAAATAAAAGGGAATCCTAGTTTGAGACCAGGAAGCGTGATTATGTTGAGTGGATTTTTTTATTTGTTATTACGGGACATTTATTAATACCCTATATAAATTCAACCTAAAAAGGTAACCACCCACACACCAAACACGTTTGTGTTCAGTCTTATAATGACGCCATGTTGTAATTAACATTATTGGCAGGTTATCATTGAACAGAAGCAATGTCATTCCCTACCCATTACGTGTGGACAGTTACTAACTGACACTGCATCCTAGTTTGCGACATGCATGTTTTAATCGTAACCGTGATAGCAAAACGGTAGAACACTGGCCTTATTTTCGAGAGAGTTCGAATCCCGGCATGTGCCAATGACTTTGTTGCCAATGTTATGTTTGTGAATTTGTAGTAACAATACCACTCGCTAACGGTAAAGGAAAACGTCGTGGGAAAAGACAAGTGTCTGAGGTGTTCGCATAATCTTAGCGTATGAAATCTATAATCCGCGGTGGGCACGCGTGGTGATGACTCCCATACTTTCTTCCTGAGAGAAGGCCTGTGCCCAACAGTGTTTTCATTCTCTTACAATAATTAAATTATAGTACTAAAACTATAACGGTCAACGGAGTTCGTTTGTTTTGTAACTAGCGTCTACACTGATTCGTTCAGTTTTGTCCGGCCGGTACACACTTTATCGAGCATAAAACTGGACACTTTCCAAAACTATCACGGCTACAATACTCCCGCGACATGGATCATGATAATTGTATGACGCGTCACAATCGCACCTATTGTCAGAGCGCGAGACCCCTGCGCTGCTAACCGTACTACGTCCATTGTAGGCTAATTCTCGACGCAACCTTCTTTATGCTAACGCTATGCGCGTCTGCGATTGCCAATAGGATTTTGAAAATCGTCTTTTGTCTACGCGTTACGTCAGTCGTGACATTTCGATGAGATTAGGCCTTAGTGGGTGAAAACAGGAAGGGTTTGGCCGTTACATTTTGTATTTTGAATTCCGTGTGGGAATATATGAAGAAAGTTTTTATCTGGATGGCGGTAGTAATTGCGTTTTAATTTCGCCGATGCCTGCACTTGCCCATTAGCTCAGTTGGTAGAGCGCTGGCACGGTTAGCCAGAGGTCGCGGGTTCGTGTCCCGGCATGGGTGGAATTTTTAGCCTCTAAATAGGCTACTAAAGATCTGTTTTTTGTTTTGAATGAGTCCTATAGAACTAAAAAATTACCGAAGCTCGCCGATACGCAACTCACCTTTCGTGTTGTGTGTCAACGCTGACTGATTTCTGCAAAGAGGAAAAATAAATTAATTGAAATTAGTATCAAGGAGCCATTCATACCTAAATTAATTATTAATTTCTATCCGATAAACAGTAATTAATCAGATAATAGGCTTCTATCTAAAACTGAGATTGATTGCAATCTTTGTATCTATAGATTTCAGATAACAGATTACGTCCGATCACGATTTGTCTTAATTCAGAAATGTATGGAAGTCAAAGGTCACATAAGTTTACTTCGAAAATGTACAGAACGTTTAAAATAGGCCTTCTCTCAAACAGACTGTATGGACTTATTGCCACGCGTGCCCACCGCGGAATGCCCATTTCAACGGCTTAGGTGTGTAAACACCTTATATACTCAGGTCTCCTCACGGTGTTTTCCTTAGCGGTTGGCGAGTGGTATTGCTGCTACATATTCACAAGGATAGATAGATAGATAGATAGAATATTCTTTATTGTATGTACACCAGGGTACGTAATTTTGAAATCAAACGCATCGCAATACATGTCCGGATTCAAGCCCAGGACCTCTGAAATGTGAGGCCAGTGTTTTGCTGATGTGCTACCATTTCCCGAGATTACGTTCAGTCACTGATGTCATCAATTTTTAATTTTTAAAACAAATATAACATACATAAGCAGCGTATGCACGTCCCACTGTAGGGCACAGGCCTTCTCTCAGGGAGAGAGTATGGGCTTAATCACCACGCGTGCCCACCGCGGATTGGCGATTTCAAGCGCTGAGGTATGTGAATAGCTCAGACACTCAGGTTTCCTCACGATGTTTTCCTTCACCGTTAGCGAGTGGTATTGCTACTATAACTTCACAAATGTACATAACTTAGAGAACCAAGTCATAGGTACAAGCCCGCACTGGGAATCGAACCTGGGTCTCCCACTTCCGAGTCCGTGGTGCTACCCACTAGGCTACCACCGCTGTTCATTTTTATTTTTATTAATAAAAAAATTAAAAAGTTAAAGTTTTGATTTTTAAAATCTTTTTGCAAATAAGATTTGTAAAAAGTACAAAGGACTCGCGCACGAAGGGTTCCGTACCATTATCTACACAACATTTGAATATTCCAAACGTCTACCAGTTGCCGTTATTAAAACCGACCAAAAATTCACTTTCATACAAAACGTACTGAAGCGATGGGACATAGCCCACACAGATAAGGACGCGAACTCGCGTCTTCTCCGCGCCCTCGCCCCACGTCCTTCCTAAGTGCAGTTTTAGAATGAAATCTGTCACAACACTCAAAAACGCAGTTTGGTAGAAGGTGGAAAAATTTGTTGTTTGTTATGTGTAGAATAGTTGTAATGTACCAATGTGGGTAGACCACTGGGAGCGCCGCCCGGCGGAGCAGTCGCGAAATATACGTCTTAACACGAGGGCGCATTTCTCTTCTATTCCCATACACAACATTATGCTTAGATAATTAACGCAAGTGGTCAAACGTTTAGTTAAGAGTTTGTAATAACAAACTCTGGTACATTATAATTGGTATTCTCATTAAGCCGTTAGAAAGAGTGGGATGACCTAGACAAAGCGTGAATATTGAGCAATCTGGCGTTCCCAATTCCAATTGACTTTGACACTTGACAGTCATGATCGTGACAGACAGAGTCGACTTTATCGAATATCATGACTAAACTATGGCTAAATTTGTAGTCTTATAAAAAAAACCCTCGGGTGGTGCTTCCAAATATTTACTCATAGCTTCGACTGCCTCGTTGGCCTAGCGGTGAACGCGTAGCTACCAAAACAGAGGTCGTGGATTCGATCCCAGTGGAGGCCACCGTATTGTATATTGAACTAGCAGTGCCCGCGACTACGTTCACGTGGTTAACGGATAAGCCTATAGTCTATGCCTACCCTGAAGATTCACTCTAAGTACAGGTGAAAGAAATTTTCAAACCGCATTATAACCTACTTTCGGAGTTTTCCCCTACATACAAACTTACAAACATATAAAGTTACAAAATTTTCCTCTTCATAATATTAGTATAACTATTATGTATATTAGGATAAGCTCACCTTTGTAAATGTTATTTTTTATGTAATCTCCTGTTATATGGCTTGTGAGCAATAAAGTATAATTAATTAATTATATATAGTATAAAGTATAGATAGATATAGAAAATAAAAATAAATTAAAATGTATTTATTATCGGTTCAGGATTACAGAAACCATAAGTTTATTAAACTAATTAATTATTACACACAAAAGGCCATTTTTAAACTAAGAAAATCCTTATTGCCCTGCTGCATGCATCACAGAAAGAAAAACACTTATATTTTATCAATTAAATTATTATACAAAAAAAGAGATAATAACAAAAACAACGTTGCCCATAGATCCATACACTACGAATTGTAATTTTACGAAACACAGTACAGGTTTTTCTTCTAGATAATTTTTTTCGTATTGATAAATGGGTTTTTCGGCACACCCTGTATAATTCTTGGCTTATTCTACAAGAAAAACAACGCCCTACACAGCCGGATCAAATAATGATAATAGTAGATAATAATAATGCACCCTATATACGTCCCACTCTAGGGCACACACGCGCGCCTGTGAATGTGAACACCTCAGACACTCAGGTGTCCTCACGATGTTTTCCTTCACAACTAGCGAGTGGAATTGCTACTATAACTTCACAAATGTATGCAACTTAGGTAACAAAGTCATTGGTGCATGCCGGGATTCGAACCCACGACCCCCAGAGTGAGAAGCCGGCGTTCTACCGCTCCGCTACCACCTTTTGGTCTGAACAAATGCTATGTCCAAATTATAAATTGGCCAACGCCACGATACAATGTTAACGAAAATTAAAGATTGCCAATAAACATAACTCTATAATAATCCAACTGTTGGATTGAGAAAGATTGTTGTTCATAATAAAGTAACAATTTTCGGTTACGTAAACACGGAGGTTTTAATAAGTTTATATTGCTATGGAGAGATGGAAATGTAACACATAATAACGCTATTTGGATGTGTGTGATCAAACGTTCTACGTAAATACAGGGTGCTCTTGTGTCATCTTCGCGCCCAGAATTAGATTAAGCAGCCAGTATGCCTTCGTTCATTCAGGATTCCTCACGATGTTTTCTTTTGTACTTCGAAATATTATGCGAAATAGGTACTTATTATAAATAGAGGTTTTTGACTTAATGGATAGCCAATTTACTAAATCTTTACTACAGATTTACGTAAGTAGTAAAAATATATATTTACCTAAATTTAACGCCAATTAAGTTTTATCACTAAGACAATTTATTTCACAAGGACATCACCAATTTCAAATCAACCTGTATATACATGGCGTCACACGGCTATGCCACATGGAGGGAAAGTACCTTGAGTGTTGAGATAGAACATTTTACTGAAAGAAGACATTATTTTAATTTTCAAAAACAATTTAAACTGCATTCATTGATTTTTAAATAATTACATGGTTGAACCGTGAATCGAACTCGCTACACGAGAAAAAAAATACCCTGTAGCTTTATCATACCGATCGAAAGGCTTCATCATAAGGATTATTTTTTTTTTAATAACATAGTGTCAGAAATAAAAGGAGCATGAATTTTAACATTTTTTATTCAAAATTAATCAATTTAATTTATCAAATGCTCAAAATGAGTCCCATTCTGTTGAATACAAAGTCGCACTTTGAATAATACGACTAAGTTTTGTTTGTAGCTCGTGGACGCTTGTAAACTAATTTTTTTTAATCCTTTTCTTTTTTCTGAACAAAATATAACATCAAATGTTAAAATTTATGGTCTTCCTTTTATTTCTGATACTATGTTATTTAGCAAAAAATAATCCTTATGACGAAACCTTTTGATCAGTATGATAAAGCTACAGAGTAATTATTTTTATCGTGTAGCGGGTTCGATTCCCGGTTCAACCATGTAATTATTTAGAAATCTATGTATGCAGTTTAAATTGTTTCATAAATTAAAATAGTGTCTTCTTTCAGTAAAATGTTCCATCTACAACATTCAAGGTACTTTCCCTTCATGTGGCATAGCCGTGGGACGCCCTGTATATGTTACATAAAAATAACATAGATCGGACGACCTTAGGTCCAGTTAGATAACAGATATTATTGTGATGTGGTAGGTACCTGATAGAATAATGTTCGGCTTTTAGAATCTACATAAAATATTTAGTTTGTTAATCAGTCAGTGATAGTAAAAACTCTAGATGTCTAACCAGCGCTAAAAACTGACCCCATGCTCAATTGTGCCAGAGGGGCGGGGCTTGCCAATTGTGCTTGCTGATTTGAGCGAGTTTAGTACAACCCCGTAAAAAATCTAGGCACCATCCACCGTCAAACCGCAATTTTGCGATCTGAAGTTGATGTATGGTTTGACGTTTCATTTTTGAAGTTACAATTAATGCAGAAATATATTTATTTGCGCAGTAAAATAATGCAATTAAGCAACAACAACATAATTCACGCAAAAGCTGTTGGAATCAGGTTTTACTCGTAAGTATCATCATGAAATTTGTCGTAAATATTTTTTTTTGTAATATCACAAAATCAACGTTCACGTCACGCATGGCGCACAGATTGGACCAATCACGGAGTAATTCACTGACCCGACTCTCATTGAATGAAGAAAATACACAAAAAATGTTTTAATATAATAGAAGAGGTCATGTTAAAAGAAAAACAAACGAGGTTAATTTTCTCCTCTACGACTAATACTTGGTCGAAGTATGTCGACTAATGAATGTTGAGGAAGCGAAAGTGATCTGTCAGGTTCGTGGCAGGTGGCAGTCCCTGGCCTCTGCCTACCCCTCGGGGATACAGGCGTGAGTTTATATATGTATGTGACTAATACTTTTCACAGTATGACCTGACAAGACGTCATTCTAGTCACGTGGTACACCGCAAACTATGACGTCATAACTTGCACGGGAATGTACCCATACGACGTGGACCATTTTGTACAATTTTTACTAGGTGGGGGGGGGGTTACCACCCATAATATAATATACTACGGGTGGTTACCGAGGGCATATTACGCCATGATAAGAATGTAATATGTTTTTATTAGGTATTAGAGTAACTGTATTTTTCGCATTTTTTGGAACCTTTTTTTTGGAAATTTTCCTCTTCTTCATTTTTTCTTTATCTCTTATGATATAAAAGCAATGCCACTTACGCAAGATAAGAAGAAGAAGAACGACATTTATTATACCAACAAGATACACCACAGAAACAAAATAAGCAGATAAGTAACATAATATGCACAACGACAAAAAGAAAACTAAATACACAACAGACAAAACGAATAAATAAAACAGGACCATGGCTGTAGCCTGTGGTGTATCTAACTTGCCACAAAAGGCAGTTAAATCAGCGTCGGTAAAGACGCTAGGAGTGCTGCCGTTTTTGAGCGTGACTTTGTAGGATTTTTTATTCCTAGCGTACAGTCGGCGGCACATCGACCTTTACAAGCGAATTTATTTACTTAGTAGCATTATATACAGATCCGTGTGGCACCGGATTAAGAATAGCGTCTCTCCATTTCCTTCCGTGGATGTCGTAGAAGGCGACTAAGGAAATCAATTACCAGGAGACGGGCAGCAGCGTCTTCCTGAGATTCCAACCACATACTGCGATCGCCAACCTGCCTGCCACGCGTGGCGATTATGGCAAAACCCTTCGTGGTTTGTAAAACCACGAAGGAGGCCTATATCCTGCAGTGGGCGTTGAATGGCTGATGATGATGATGATTATAGACAGCAAAATGTAAAGGCTGAACTGGGCTGCCTCTCATAAAACTACAATTCATAGTTTATTGTAAATCGATGTGGGTGGCCGAGTCTTCTTGCTTCTTAGTCTGTGGATTAATCGGTACCTAATAATGTAATGTACGTTGAATTGTCATACTAAAACGTGAGTAATTGTAGTTATATGAATATATGAAATGGGGCTCTGCTATCGAGGTAAAGGTCGCACCTTCCTAACCTTAAGCTTAAAGCCTAAACTTAAGCATTAAAACTTAAAGATATTTGTCTAAGAAATAGCTGTCCCGGCGAACTTCGTACCTCCACAGAATCCGTTTATACGATTCTTGCACAACGCCATCTATTTTTAAAACACAACGTTCGCTCGCACAACGCCATCTATTTTAAACTTAAATTAAATATCCCACTGGAACGCATTACAGGGATATCAAGTATGCTATGTCTCAAATCAGGTCTATCTGTACGCCAAGTTTCATGAAAATCCGTTCAGCCATTATTGCGTGATTGAGTAACAAACATCCTAACATATTCACAAACTTTCACATTTATAATATTAGGGGTTAAAGTATGAAATTGCCGTTTTATTGCAATAGGTTCTTTGAATTGACATAGAATCTTCATGGTTTGAGGTTTTCGAATGTAACTTTTTTTTTAAATGGTTTCTATGATGTTCTTTTTTTAAAAAATGTGAAACATTTGAATATCGACTTTCAATTGTTTTTGTTATTCAATTTCGACAAGAAAGATGGATACTGCGAAAATTCGAGTGATTATGAGGCACCCATTTTTCGTATTTTTTTATTTTATTGATTTAACGCAAGTGAGTCAATATTGTGGGTAAGGTAACGTTAAACCATGCCGCTAATTCCTGGGTAGTTTGACTAGGGTCGGCTTCCACTATCTCTCTTAATTCATCGTTATTCACCTGTGTGGGCGGTCTTCCTCGTGGCTCGTTCTTTAAGTCGAAATTTCCATCACGAAAGCGTTTAAACCAAAATCGCACGGTGCGTTCATTAGTAGACCTCTCTCCAAACGCAGCATTGATATTGCGAGCTGTTTCTGCCGCGTTAGTTCCGCGTCGGAACTCGTATTCAAAAATCACTCAAATTTTCGCATTATCCATCTTTCTTGTCTAAATTGAATAACAAAAACAATTGAAAGTCGATATTCAAATGTTTCACATTTTTTAAAAAAAAGAACATCATAGAAACCATTTGAAAAAAGTTTCATTCGAAAACTTCAAACCATGAAGATTATATTATGTCAATTCAAAGAACCTATTGCAATAAAACGGCAATTTCATACTTTAACCCCTATTATTAGTAGGATTTATTTACTCAGGGTAATTCTCTGAATAGTTTCTAAATTATTCAGAAATAGGCGGTCAGAGAACTGGGCAACACAAACTCACGTACAAATTTATATGCGCCTGCGCTCACATGATTACTGCAATCGCCCGCATTATAGTGATTCCATTCACCGTGTCAGGGTTTGTCTGACACGTGGCTAATCGCACTCACTTTCGGTTTTGATATAATTTTGTTACCTATTTTTCGTGAAGTAGCAATACCACTCGCTAACCGTGAATGAAAACATCGTGAAGAAACCTGAGTGTCTGAGGTGTTCACATTCCTCTGCGCCTGAAATTGCCAACCCGCGGTGGGAACGCGTGGCAATAAGGTCCATACTATCTCTTTCAGAGAAGGCCAGTGCCCTGCAGTGGGACGAAAATAGGCTAGATAAAAAAGTAACCGCCTCCAATAGGTAAAATAAATTCCTTTCACACAACACAATCACTTGTCCTGGTCCCAAACTAGGATACCCTGTGCTATGGTAACCAGGCGAGGACATCACAAACATGGAAATACACCCAGACTGATGAGGGGGAGGTTCTCAGGTCATCTTCATGTTTGTATGCTTGTTCAGCGATCTGTTGGAGGGATTCATGAGAAAATCAAACTCTGCAATTTGATAATGGCTATGTTCGTGTCCTTAATTATTCACGCCATTATATACACGACCATACCGCGATAAAGATTATTAATGTTAACATTGTTAATAATTTATAAATAATCGCAATTAGACGCGTCAAATGTTTAACTAAAAAAACTGTAATAAAAATAACCAACAACCCGACTCATCATCATCATCATCATCATCAGCCATTTGACGCCCACTGCAGGACACAGGCGGGTTGGCGATCGCAGTGTGCGGTCGGAATCTCAGGAAGACGCTGCTGCCCGTCTCTTGGTAATTGATTTCCTTAGTCGCCTTCTACGACATCCACGGAAGGAAATGGAGTGACGCTATTCCTAATCCGGCGCCACGCGGAAACCACCCGACTGTTGAACATTAACTACTAAGCAGGCAGGACCAACGGAACGAGTCACACACAATGTTGAATTCGGGTCCCGCCTGCTTATTAGTTAAAAATGTTCAACAGTCGGGTTGTTGGTCGTTATTTATTATAGTTTATTTTTTTATTTTGGTCCTTTTAGTGATTTATTATTATTATTAATTCTTTATTGCACAGTGTACAAAAGGTGGACTTAATGCTAATGGTATTTTCTACCAGTCAACCTGCACCTAATTTTTTTTATTGGATTTATGATGATTCTTTGTAGACTTATGCGCACTGACAATGAGTACTTTCACCACATTGATATATTTATGTTATCACCTGGCTTGTTCAAAAAGTCAGTGATCAGTGCTGTTTCTGACATTCTATGATTTTAGTTTTCTTAGTAAGTATTGTTCGATTGGTTGTTCTTGTTCCTTTGCTTTGTATTTTTGTATCTGTAGTGATGACTAGGTAATCTTCCTTTAACCTGTAAAATTGTTGGTTTCATCTAATGTTGGTTTTCAGTTGCCACTTAAACATTCAATGTCAGCGTCGGTGCTTATTCTGTTTAAGTAAACTGTAGAAAACGCTGCTGCTTGTACAATTATATAGGGTTTATGTTATTAAGTTACATTAATGTGTTTGTACAACTGTTTGTTTTCTCTAATAAATAAATAAAAAAAAAAAAATTCTATGACGATATAGCCTATAACAATCGCGCAATTGAGAGAGTATCGATTGAGATCTTAATGCCGGATAAACTTATTTGGATTTTTGTCGGAAAAGTCCGACCAGGTTTCCCTCTGATGCGCAGAGCTTAACCATGGTTAGTAGAAACGGAGCTCGCGTCGTCGGTTGCTCGTCTCTGACCGTCTTATCCGGTATTAAGTTGTTAATACATACGCAGCCTATATACGTCCCACTGTAGGCCACAGGCCTTCTCTCAGAGATAAAGTATGGGCTTAATCACCACGCGTGCCCACCGTTGATTGGCGATTTCAAGCGCTGAGGTATGTGAATAGCTCAGACACCCAGGTTTCCTCATTATAAGTATTGCTACTATAATTTCACAAATGTACATAACTTAGAAAGAAAAGTCATAGGTAGATGCCCGCACTGGAAATCGAACTTGGGTCGCTCGCTTCCGAGTCCAATGTTCTACCCACTGGGCTACCACCGCTTAAGTTGATAATGTGCAGTGCTTACGAAAGTATTAGTTCGAGATGTTATTTGTTAAAATTGAGCATTGGTTGAGGTATTCCTAACTCCTTAACCAATGGTCAGATTTTGAATCGGACATACTTAGATACATACGAGCCAAACACATTACCCTCCTTTTGGGCTCCACCGCAGTCGGGCAAATAGTTACCCAGTCTCTTGTTTATGCTAACAGTGCTATGGCACTGTTAATTTGCCTCTCGGTCCAAAGAACAATTGCATTCATTTGGCATTACTTTCGGAATGCCATTGTTTCACACGTGTTACGTGGCCCGACAGTGATTGTATCGATTATTTACGACCTAGGATTTTTAATTACGGCTTCTGGTCTTACGATTCGATTGGCAAGTTAACGCTGTTGTTACGTTTAGCGTCTGTCTCGCTCGCACGTTCGAACATTCTTAGGGTTCCGTACCCAAAGGGCAAAAATGGGACCCTATTACTAAGACTTCGCTGTCTGTCCGTCCGTCCGTCCGTCCGTCTGTCTGTCACCAGGCTGTATCTCAAGTACCGTGATAGCTAGAGAGTTGAAATTTTCACAGATTATGTATTTCAGTTGCCGCTATAACAAAAAAATACTAAAAACAAAATAAAATAATTATTTAAGGGGGGCTCCCATACAACAAACGTAATTTTTTTGCTGTTTTTTTATCTTTGTGTCTAATGTTGTATAGATAATGGTACGGAACCCTTCGTGCGCGAGTCCGACTCGCACTTGGCCGGTTTTTTTAATCTGACTAACAAGGCCTAGTTTCACAAAACTGCAATTTGTAGTTTACTATGACAATTCGGTGCATGGCAGGATTCGAACGCACCACCCGACCACCTCCCGAATGAGAAGCCGGCTACCATCCGCTACCACCGCTCCTGCGAAGTAATCCTAGTAAAAGTTTCCAGAACTGACTCCTCTACATCAATTTATAGGATCCAAGATCTAATGAACCGAACTAAGTGACTTGCCGTAGTAGAAACCAAACCTGGACATCGCTAGCCTATCTGGGCACTTACGAGCTCAATTGACCTTAAATATGTGGGATATGTAAATTTCTACGGACCTCCTCACACCTCTTTTAAGGCAGTGGAATGTAGTTACGCGTAAGGCTGGTTGACTCGATGGTGTACGTTTATAGTGCCCAACAAATTAGTTGGACAAATGTCTTTGACCTTGAATGCTACTGTAACTTTTATCATTTTAATCTTAGAACTAAATCTAGAGTCCTGTATTGCGCCTCTTACTTATTTATCTTGCCCTTTGCTAATACATCCCCTATTTGGTCGAAGCATGTCCGTCTGGGTCGTCGTCGTCGTTAGTAGCATTGTCACAGATTAGAGTACCCGAAACCGGCATATGGGCATGCAACGACTAATTAAAATTGAGGAAGCGAAAGTGATCTGTCAGGATCGTGGCAAGTGGCAGGCCCTGGTCTCTGCCTACCCCTCTGGGCTACGGGCGTAAGTCTGTAATGTCTCCCAAGCGATTGTATTTAAATCGGTATCAAACTGATACTAACTTCTATCGACAATTCATAATTAGTCTCTAATTTAAATCATGAATATGATAATAATGATGTTATTATATGAAACTTATAACAGACCGCTTGAAAAGTTCTCGAACCATCATCGCAGGCACAAAAATAGAGCGTGAATCGTCCATAACAAGTTCACCCACATAACTTACACGTATATGGTCTGATCAGTGATCATACATAGTTAATCAATGTGCGTCGAAGTAATTATTGTAATAGTTATGGTGATCATCTTAGAATCAGTCGCAATATGTTTTTGCCAGCCTAAAGTCAAAAATTTTTATTCACTATAAAAACAAAATGTTTACTTAATGAACGTCAAAGCTGTCAGTTTCACAATTAATAGATTATGCTGAGAAGAAGCTAACAAAGAAACTCCACATTTATTCTTTTCAAAACAGGTTTGCTTAGTTAACAGAGTTTTCAACTTAAAGTTACACTATAGATAAATAGATAAACAGAGAATACTCTATTACTGAGCTATTCACATACCTCAGCGCTTGAAATTGCCAATACGCGGTGAGCACGCGTGGTGATTAAGCCCATACTCTCTCCCTGAGAGAAGGCCTGTGCCGTAGGGCACACAGTCGGACGTATGTAGGCTGCTTATGTGTATATGTACTCACACTACGAGAAAATCCAGCCGAGTACGTGTAGAGCCACGCGCATTGTAGGGTTCCGTAGCAGGAGGGCTTTCTACATTGCTTTACACAACTAACAACTTCATCGAAGTAATTTTCAATGTAATTTGCGTGAAATTTTCCTTTTATAAGTTGGTCGACTATTACTTGTCAACTTGTAAAGCCTACTTAGCCTTGATAGTGCGTCTTTTAACTTCATTATTTGTGCTATTACCATGATTTTTTTCTCGTTTTTACAAACAGTATCAAGATGTGGGGAGGTCAAGGATGTCTTACTTTTCATATAATTATGGGATTGAAATAAGACATACGTCTCACGTTGTCTTACAAAGGGGAGAGCAAGCCTCCAAAAGAGCCTATAATGGTCTGAACTAAACTTGTTAAACAGAATGAAGTTCGCGCATTCGACCCTTTGGGGAACAGATGTAGTAAAAGCCAGTTTACGAATTTCACAGGAGAGCGAAAACAAAATTTGGACTCGGAAGCGAGAGACCCAGGTTCGATTCCCAGTGTGGGTACGTACCTATGCTAAGTTATGTACATTTCTGAAGTTATAGTAGCAATACCACTCGCAAACGTTGAAGGAAAACATCATGAGGAAACTCGACATACCTCAGCGCTTGAAATTGCCAATCCGCGGCGGGTACGCGTGATGATTAAGCGCATACTCTCGCACTGAGAGAAGGCCTGTGCCCTACAGTGGGACGCATATACGCTGTGTACGATGAATTAAGTAGGTAAATATAAATATTATTGGTACCACCCAGAAGCGCACATTCCGAGTCGAACCCGGAGAGGTGGCAGCCCTTAACGCAACCGACTACAGTACACGTTCGTAAAAGTTGACTTGCTGTCGATTAGACACGACCAGTTTGTTACTACAGCGTCTTAACTCATACAAGTCTAGACTTTCTTTAGACCTAGTTCTTTGCCATTGGTCCAGATTCGGTTCGGGTAATGCATTAAAAGAAATCTGACGGCCGCATTGGTATTTTAACCCGTTAGGTCATGTATGGTGATCGATCGACTTTGAGTTAAGAGGGTTCAGTACGTATATGATATCTGAGAGTGAAGCTGATTGGGCGCCATAGAAATAAACCCATTTGCCAACAGACCCATAAATACAGATGTAAAAGAATGTCGAAAATTTTGGGTTAAAACTTAAATTTAGTTATGGTTAAGCATGGGACGGCTGATACTTTTTTGAAGATTTTCCCAGATATCCAGGGTGTAATATAATAGTGTGTTTGCAAAAAAGAGTAAGTTTAAGGAAAAAAATAATTTTTTGACAAATGAAATAGTATCGTAAAACATAACATAAACTCACGCCTGTCACCCGGAGGGGTAGGTAAGTAGTATCCTATTCTATTCTAACGGTATATAAACTAGAATAAACCTTAGGACTCAGGTTTATTCTCTTCGCTTTATGCGTTTTTCTTTGCAATTCCTTCTGTGCTTATCCATCCCTTGCACTACTTGACATCGTTCTATGTATTGTACTATATTGTGTTGTATTGTACTGTATTTTATTGTATTGCATTGCATTGCATTGCGTTGTATTGTATTGTATGGTATTATATTTTATTGTAATGCACTGCACTGCACTGCACTGCACTGCATTGCATTGCATTGCATTGCACTGCATTGTGTTGTATTGCATTGCATTGTATTTTATTGTATTGTTTTGTATTTTTGTATTTACTAATTATACACTTTGTCTGCCTTGACCTTCGTGAGTCACCAGACCAGGCCCTTGCTGAAGATCAGTGCTGTGGGCAGCAGACCTGCAGCAATTACTGAGCCTGAGGCCGTTTTACCGCCGCATGGACATGGCTCGTTTTCCTTAGTTGTTGGTGGGTTCTGTCGTGTTTGTTATTTTTTATTTATTTTTTCCTTTCTGTTTTACGTCTTGTATATGGCATTAAATAAATGTATTTATTCTTCTTCTTTTGATCGATTTGAAAAGTAGGTATCGCATTTTACGTATGCTTTTGCTGATACTAATAACGGAATATCTACATTATAACGAGCCGGCGACGTGCGGGCGCGGGCGCAACATTACAATCTAAAATACACCTTGAATAACAATACTACAAATCTTGCGCTAGGCAAGAAAAGCCCGTCCACGTATGGCCGATGGGCGACACTTTCTGTCTGCAGAACCCCAAAAACTCTCGATGGAAATCAATAAATCATAACTGTATCTCCCATTAAAAGTTCAATTGTTCTAACCAGATCAATATGTCAAAGCAATATCGTTTGGATAAGCACACAGATTCTTGCTGGGACAGAGAGGTGTGGAGGTACGGAACAGTTGAAAGTTTTTTTTCCTATTGCATCTCTAATTATATACAGAGTTAGTTTATGTATGCGCCATTCGTGAGGTTGAATATTTGTTATATAATTTGCCGTATTTTGTGTCGGTGTGAATAGACAAGACTTGCAACTCAAGGACAATTATTTACTGAAGTTCCGATATAAATGCGAATTTCATTGTAAACCTTGATAATTCGAAAAGTAACAAACAATCTGAGAAAAAGTTACCTAAGAATTTTTTTCTATGATATTTTGTAGTTGGCGAGAAAAAAAATGCAGCCGATACACGTCCTACTGCAGGGTACAGACCAGAGAGTGCGGGCTTAATTACCACGCGTGCCCACGCGTGCTTGGCGCTTGCAAGCGCTGAGTGATACCTCTGTACTCGTTTCTTCTAGGTTACAGCAGCATAGGTCTCCCTGCTCACCACTTTAGTGCCGAAGCGTGATGCTAGAGGCCTTGATAGCGGTAGTTACATTTAATTGATATCCATTTGCATAGCTATGCAGGATAACAAAGGCTTAGGAAATTTGAACCCGTTTCGTGGAGGTATAATTTTGGTTTTTGTGATGATTTTTAGGGTTCCGCACCTCAAGAGGAAAAAATGGAACCCTTATAGGATCACTTTGTTGTCTGTCCGTCCGTCTGCCTGTCTAGACCCTTTACCTCGGGAATGCGTGGAGGTATTCAGTTGAAATTAAAACCATACACTCAGGTCTATAGTACCTTAAAGCTGTAAAAAAATCAAACTTCTAAGTAAACGTAAAAAAAGATACGGCCGTTTATGCCGCAAAAGACTTGTATTTGGACACTCAAGGGAATCAAAATTTATAGGGTACTTTCCGTTGACCTAGAACTATGTTTGGCAAGTGATATCGTCGTATACTACAAGTACCTACGGGGAAGAATATGAAAACTATACATTTGTAATAAAATCATAAGAAAAATATTCTTTGAAGTTCGGTATGGATCTTCTCCGTCTTCAGAATGGATAATAATCATATTACGTAATTAACTTTCTATACACATAAATGTATGTTTATTTAGTTGTTTAGTTTAATTTATAAGTATTACGTATTATTTCATTATGCATATTTATATATCATAGTTTTTGCTATTATTCTGCTTTTTTTTTAATATCTTTATTTTAGGGTTTCGTACACAATGTGACCATTGTATTATATTGTATTATATTGACTGCTTTATGTAGTATATTTTTAATTTACCCGTATTATTTCCCCACCTTCTCTCGTCACCCATTGTTTTATCATCATCATCAGCCTATGCTTGTCCACTGCTGGACATGGCCTATGTCCCTACAATTTTGTACGGAATCCTCGGTGGGCGAGTTCGTCTCGCACGTGTCCGGTTTTTGATTTTATGAGGTTCTATTTCAGAGCGTCGTATTAATAGCCGTAAACGGAGATTAAATTAAACTAATCGTTTTAGGAGGTAAGTTAATTATATACTTCGTTTGTTGTAGCAGTAGTGTCTGAAATAAACTGAAAAGAACGAGTTTAAATCAATCTTAAAATGGGATTTACTTTAACCGCCTAACAAAATTTTGCCTTACACTACTCCCTAACGGCGAAGCAAAACATCGTGAAGAAACCTGAGTGCCTGAGGTGTGCACATACCACAGCGCTTGAAATTGCCAATCCGCGGTGGGCACGCGTGGTAATTAAGCCCATACTCTCTCTCTGAGAGGAGGCCTGTGCCCTGTAGTGTATAAAATCCAAATCTTCACAAAATTAAATAAATTCTCACCAAAGAGAGACACAGAGAGAGAGAGAGAGTTTGATCGAAACAAAGTGATAATCCACACAAGCCAATCACTTGTCCTGGTCCTAAACTAGGATACCCTGCGAGCGCACTCGCCGCGATTACTAGCCGCAGCAACAATTCGCTGCTTGCCCAGCGAGTTCTACACGAGAATTTCGACTGTCAGTACGCATTCGCAGCGAGTAAAAGTAACCATGCACAAATTCTAGTCGCGGCGACTTGAACTCGCGACGAGTGAATCTACTCGCAGCGATTAGCCTGTCACACACAGCGAATACTCGCGGCGAGTAGGCACTCGCAGCGATTAGTCGCTGTGTGTGACCGAGTCATAAGGAAACCAGACACTGTCATTCAAAAGTCACTTAAGAACAAATAACAACCACGGAGTTATGCATTACCGAAATATCTGAAATAACAATAAAGTGCGGTAAAAAACAAAACATTAGCTCTTTATGACTCCGCACTTCATAGTCATTAACACATATAAGCCTTGTTATAGTTCAGAAATACCACAAGAGTAAAAATGTCTTAGGGGAGAACTATATTAATCAGTGGACATTATACATTTATTTGTAAGTTTGAAGTTTTAGAAGACTCTCAAATGTTCTTTATAATGAGATAAATTTGTCTAGAACTAAATAACACCAAGTTTTTAGGATTCTGTGGTCAGCAAAGAACCCTTATAGTTTCGCCATGTCCGTCCGTCTGGCTGTCCGTCTGTCTGTCCGGGGCTTATCACAGAAACGAGAAGCACGAAATTTGGCATAGATATACATATTAATCACGCCGGCAAAACGATAGGATAAAATGTTAAAAATATATATATTTTTGGTGTATATACCTATACACCTAAGTTGGGGATGCATTTTCGCCTACAGCATAGTGTGGGGTATCGTTGGATTGGTCGTTTAAGAGCATTAGAAGTGTACGAAGGCCATCTTTCGATTAGTGATCCGTTTGCGAAATATTAAGCATTAAAGTGAATTTTTCTGTTAGAGCAGGACGTCCCCTTCGCTACCGGCTAAGTGGTTGTTCGTAGAAACGCGAATAAATTCAGGGCAGTAGCACATATAATTAACTTAAAAGAATTATAAAAGGAAGACTTCGTACAAATTACATTGAAAATGACTTTGATGAAGTTGTTAGTTCTATAAAGCAGATAAGGAAAACCCCTTCTTTCTACGGAACCAACACTGCGCGTGGCCCGACACGCACTTGGCCGGTTACTAATAATGCATTTAAATCGAGGGTGTGTGCTTGTCGCGTAATACGAATAAAAATGGCTACCCATAGCACAGGGAATCCTGGTTTGGAAGCCAGTAACAACTCTTTTAACCCTTTTCTAAATAAAGTCTTTTTTCATTTTTCATTTTTCATTTTCAAATGAAAACTTGTAATATGAATTTCTAAATATAGAAATGAGGCCCTCCCTTGGTGCGATGTTACTTAAAATGATATGATATGCACATTTTGTCACAACTGGGATACACGCGTGAGATTATTTTTATGTAAATGGAAATGTTAGACTTCTGTACAATGTCTTACAGTAAACGCGTTTAGTAAACCACGGATAACGATGGTCATAATCATAACCGATGATCATGCGCAGCGGTGACGTCACGGAAGAGATCATTCTCCTGTACAGTTGGCAACATTGTACCTATTATTGAGTGTGCATAAGTGCTGATCAACTTATAATTCGTGTAGCATTGAAAGGGAACACAGGATCCTTTTTTTTAATCTGACTAACAAGGCCTAGTTTCATAAAACTACAATTTGTAGTTTATTATGACAATTCGGTGTATACAGCGTAGCAGAAGTTTCCTGCTAGTTAATCCCTGGATTAATCGACTTTGCAATGCAAATCGAATTGTCATAGTAAACGATATTGTAGGTCTACCAATCAGGCCCTAGACGGCTGGCTGATATGCACGCATTTGTTGTGGAAATTCCGTCGATTTGGGATTCGTTTATATAGGTTATGAGAACGGCAAAGATATGTAAAACGTTACCGTCGTCTGTTTTTACATACGTACATAAACGCACGCCTGTATCCGAAAGGGGTAGGCAGTACTGGCCGTCTGTTTTTCTTGCCATGTATGACCTGGGCATGTTTAAGACTAGAGTTAACCGGCATTTATTTTATTTTATAAGGGAGGAAAAACAGAATTAACAAAAATTACTTAAAAAGAGAAAATGAGGCAAGCACATAATATATTCTTTTATTATCCAGTGTGACATGTAAAAATGTTCTGATTTAATAATACATAGGAAGGAGAGAATTATATTGGAAGTGGTTATATACTGACAGACTTTATTGACGAAGAAGATACTAAAGTACTTAGATGTGCTAGCTACATTATTATAGTATCGTGTCAAGGCTAATAAAGATTACCGACACTTAGAGCATACTTGACCGTACATTGGAGTGTACAGCGAACAAGCGTTAACACGTAATCACTTCCTAATGTTTCACGCCTTATTTGTTTAGAGTTGCGTTCAGACACAGATGATTACTCGTCACGGATTTGGAGTTGGAGGCGGCTAGGTGCCATACATTATTGTATGGTTAATATCATACAATAACGTATGACGCCCAGCCATCTGCCTTCGATTCTATGTACCTCACAAGTTCTGCTCGCGATTGTTTTGTTTTTAGGGTTCCATATCTTAAAAGAAAAAAAAACGGAACCCTTATTTATAGGATCCCTTTGTTGTCCGTCCGTACATCCATCCGTCTGTCTGTCAAGACCTTTTGTCTCAGAAACGCGTAGCGGTATCGAGTTGAAATAAAAACATATATCAGGTCTACAGCCCTTTGAAGCTGTGAAAATAATCAAACTTCTGAGTTAACATTAAAAAAAGATACGGCCGTTTATGCTAGAAAAAAACGTATATTTCGGCACTTAAGGGAATCAATATTTAAAGGGTATTTTCGGTTGACATTGTCTGTGATATTGTCTTATACTACAAGTACGGGGAAAACTATACATTTGTAATTAAATCATAAAAAAAATATTCTTTGACGTTCGAGATAAGCTCGGAAAAAACAGCGAGACTCGAATCCTGAGCTATTTATAATATGTAAGTACCTACAAATTTGTACGGAACCCTCAGCTGGCGAGTTCGATTCGCACTTGTCCGGTGGTTTTTGTTGTTGTTTTTCGTGTATTTTGTTTTTTTACTTGTTTACTCTCTGTTTCTGTAACAATTTAAATAAATATCTTATTTCACTGGGCCTAGATATAATAAACGCATAATTGTTCAATAGACTGATATTAGCTCGACAATGGCTAATATTTGATGATATTTCGTAGTCTTTAAGGCATTATAATATAACCCTGCGCGGGTATAACTAAATAAGCATCTCTCGCGAAGGAGATCGAATCGCGCGGGACGCCGAGTTAAATTGTTAGTAGATTAACAATAGTGTCAATGAAACAAACATTGCCGGAATTACAACGCTCTATTTAACGACTATGCATTTAATAGACATTTAATAGATAGTTCCGTGTGGCGCCGGATTAAGAATAGCGTCACTCCATTCACTTCCGTGGATGTCGCAGAAGGCGACTAAGGAAATACATTATCAGGAGACGGGCAGCAGCGTCTTCCTGAGATTCCAACCGCATACTGCGATCGCCAACCCGCCTGCCAAGCGTGGCGATTATGGCAAAACCCTTCATGGTTAGAAAACCATGAGGGAGGTCTATTGTCCTGCAGTGGGCGTCAAATGGCTGATGATGATGATGATTTAATATAGACTAACCCCCCATACTCTATGAGACAAGATTTGTGCCCTGCTCTGGCAAGGTACGGGCGCCACGAATTCAATATAAATTCATCCCTAAGACTATAATATAAACGAGTACATTTGTAAAGATTTGTGTTGCTGCTTTTTTTTTCACGATTTCCGAGGTCGACCCGATAGTAAACTTATATTAACTTGTCCTTTTTTTTGCACGCCTACCAACTCTTTCCCTTACCTCCTGCGGTTGACTGGTAGAAAACGCTTATGGCATTAAGTCCGCCGCATTGTACGTTTTTTTTAAGTGCAATAAAAGTATCAATAAATAAATAAACGATGTTCGTACTGATGGGCAGAAATTACCCTGAGTCGGGCGTTAGTTTACAAATCAACACCTTCATCGTCATCATTCAGCCACAAGAAGTCCACTCACCGAAGCGGCTTGCATCCAGCGTCTTCCTGCCACTTGGATGAGGTCATCCGTCCATCTTGTGGCTGGTCGACCTACGCTGCGTTTGCCGACATGTGGTCTCCATTCGAGAACTTTTCGGCCCCACCGGCCATCAGTTCTGCGTCCTATGTGTCCCGCCCACTGACACTTCAACTGACTAATCCGTTGGGCTATGTCAACGACTTTCGTTCGTGCATTAAATCAACACCTTGCTTAAAGTTTAAAGACTACCTGGTGAAGGTCGGCGACAACTGATGACAGTTGTCGCCTTAAGTACCCGAAACCAGCGTGCGTGCATGCAATGACTAACGAATGTTGGTGAAGCGAAAGAGATCTGTCAGGATCGTAGCAGACAGGGGTACAGGGGTCTCTGCCTACCTCTCCGGGACACAGGAGTGAGTTTATGTTATGTTTTATGTCTTACCAATAATTTATTCCAGAGCAGACGCGCTCGCACTCGACGCGCCGAGTTACAATCTGCGTCTAAACGTAACAAAATTTTTGTTTTTTACCGACACTTGAAAAGGTTATAGGTGTCACGAGGGTGTGATGGAAGATGTGTTAAAGTTTTTGTTTTTTTTTTTTGCTCTACAAACAAAAACTGTTGATAGATCGAATAACATTGCATTAAAATAAACAAACACAGTAGTTGCGCGTTATAAAAAAATGTAGGTTATTATTTAACATTATAAATACGTAGTATTTTCTGAGGTTAACACGAGCACTAGACATAATAAAACTGAATTTTAACGGATATTTACGTTTCTTTCCTAGAATGATAAGCGAAACAATAGAGATCCGCCGGCATCCAAATTTCAATAGAGATCGTGGTTGGAACATAGCTATAGCATGGGAACCAGTCCTTAAGTGCATGAGACCTCCTTGCTAGAAGTGTGACTGTAGATTTAATTTTGATTTCAATAACTAATAAATTGATTTTTAGATTGAATTTTAATTTCAATAACTAATAATCAGTATATTTTTGAGTTTATATAAAATTATTGTGATGACTTTGTTTTCTAAGTTATGTACATTTGCTGAAGTTATAGTAGCAATACCACTCGCTAACTGTGAAGGAAAACATCGTGAGGAAACCTGAGTGTCTGAGCTATTCATATACCTCAGCGCTTGAAATCGCCAATCCATGGTGGTCACGCGTGGTGATTAAGCCCATACTCTCTCAATGAGAGAAGACCTGTGTCCTACAGTGGGACGTATATAGACTGCTTATGCTTATGCAATTTCAATTTAAAAATTTGCCAGAATATTTTTGGAGCGTAAGTTTCAAAAAGACGCCTGTCACCTCAGTCTACCGAGACCACGGCACTTGCAAAAGTACCGAGACGTCAGAAAATTGTAAAATGGAAAAGTAAACGAGTAAATATCCGTTAACGAGTAATTATCCGTCTTCCTGAGATTCCAACAGCATACTGCGATCGCCAACCCGCCTGCCAAGTGAGGCGATTATGGCAAAACCCCTCACAGTTATGAAAATCACGAAGGAGGCCCGTGTCCTGCAGTGGGCGTTAAATGGCTGACGAAATATCCGTTAAAATTCAGTTTTATTATCGCTACACGTATTTTTTTTTTCTTCTTCTTAACGTGTCGATGACAAAACAATTTTCGTCAAAGTCTTTACTAAACAGCTGCGGCCCAGAGCTTTGCGACGGTGACTGCGTCATCACTTGCAATCTTTAGCTCCTCCTCAGTGCAAGTGTTAGAGCACGCAGGGCACGATGAAAGATGGTCTATCGTCTGGAAGGTACCGCACAAACAGTTGAAATGATCGCGGTCGGGGTCCGGGAGCCCCCACTTAGACATGTTACCCTT
Source organism: Yponomeuta evonymella (assembly GCA_963969515.1). Lineage (NCBI taxonomy): Eukaryota > Metazoa > Arthropoda > Insecta > Lepidoptera > Yponomeutidae > Yponomeuta > Yponomeuta evonymella. The sequence continues at coordinate 2,624,175 of OZ018366.1, read as the reverse complement.
ACTTCGGCCGATACGGGTCCGCAGCCAGTTCGGGGATTTCTATATTGCCCAGAGCAATTTATGTCCAGGCGAGAGGCTCTCCGACAGCGGCACAAACGGGGCAGGCAAAGAAACCGCCTGGGCCCAGAGGTTGCTCATCGCTTGGGCTGGCCTCGTGGTCAATGGGTTGACGCATTTAAGAAAGCTGCTTCGGCTTGGCAGCACTGGGGCGCAGCCGTGCACGGGCTGTCGTGCGTCAGTGTCCATTTTGAATACTTCCATGGAGCTCGCCACAACGTCGCCACAATTTATTTTCAGAACGGTGTTCGACGCTTCAAACAAAAGACATCAACGTGCAGCATTCCATTATTAAAGAAAATATTGTCCTATGCTATTAACATATTGTCTTTTGTTAAGGTACCTTTCAGAAACCGGAGTTTCTCCGAAAAGGGACTTTAGGAGTTATAATATTTTTAGAAATAAACAGAACAAAATAAATATTTAAGGGGGGCACCCATACAACAAACGTGATTTTTTTTGCCGATTTTTGCTCGATATTATGACGGCAACAGGTAGACGCTTGAAATATTCAAATTTTGTATAGATAATGCTACAGACTCGCAGTTGGCCGGTTTTTTTTTACACTAATTATACTACCGCGTGCAGCAGTTAGGCTTTTTGTGTGAAATATTTTTTGGCATTTTAACGCTCCATTAGCGGTTAATTTGATAATTGTGTTGTTAATAAAATCTATTTCGTTACAGTCCAAAGTATATTCGTGACTGGGACGAACAAAATGCCTGTTTTGTATCGACTAAAACAATTTTTATTTCATATTAATGTAAATACATACGTGCATGCATAAACTCACGCCTGTATCCCAGAGGGGTAGGCAGAGACCAGGGACTGCCGCTTGCCACGATCTTGATAGATCACTTTCGTTTCTTCAACATCCATTAGTCGTTGCACGCTGGTTTGGGGTACTTTTTGTCACTTTTTCGCTTTTTGTTATTACTTATTTATTTATTTGAAACGGCACACCAACGGCTATCCTAGATAATATTACAGAATACAATATTGGATTACGTTGCAGCCAGAATTCGCCACTTCTAGGTATGCACAGCAGTGCATACGAATACATCTTAAACAAACATTACAAGTAATAACATTACAAAAACAAAATTTGTCTAAATTATGTTATTTACATGTTTGACAAGTTATTGCATATGAATGCACCTACCAAATAGGTAAGGTTTGCATTGTTGTTGTTTTTTATGATTTTTCTTGGATCTCAGTGTCTTGAAATAAAGAAATAAACGAACATTATTATTAGTTCGTTTCTTCTCAGGATTCGAGAGGATTACGAGAGTTTCCAAGTGTATATTTCATCCGAACTGCGACATGATCCCCCTTTCGGGTAAGTAGATATCATCAGCATCGTCATCATCATTAGCCATTTGACGCCTACTGCAGGACATAGGCCTTCCTCGTGCTTTTCCAGGTCTTCTGCCGCCCGCATCCAGCGACTCCCCGCCACCGTAACCAGGTCGTCAGACCATCTGGTGGGGTGCCTTCCCACGCTGCGTCGTACAGTCCGCGGTCACCAGGTTAACTTTAACGCGGTCACCAGGTTAACGTTAACCAGGGAACTTTTTCCCCAACGGCCATCGGTTCTCCGAGCTATGTGCCCCGCCCACTGCCACTTCAAATAGGTGTGTATTTATTTATACAAAAGAACATGTTACACTTCTTATAATAAGGCTCCAAAAACCAATTGCAAGTGCCAGCAAGTGCGTTCAGTCCCTTAACTGGTGTGTAGGTGTAACAATTCTAATTCATAGGAGCCTACAAACCATCAACTTTCGAAGCCAATTTGGGCGGGAACGTATTCGAAACAATAACGCTTTGAGAAACACTTTCACCGAAAATATATTCTTTACAATGTTAAAAGAGTATACGCTAATGGTTCTTAATAGCTCACGTCACGGTTACGTGCCTCTGCCTTACCCCGGGGTTCTCAAAAACTTACCATCTTTTAATATACTGTTAACAGCTGTCAGTTGGCAAAAGTGCACATAAAAAAAATACTTCCAACGCATCTCGAAATGGGCAGTGAAGAGCGACATTAGAGGTGAAACTTTATTAGCAGTACCATTTCCTCTATCAACATCGCCCATAGTTAGCCGGAAGAAAACACTTTTTGGTATTAAGCTCGCCTTTGTTCAGATGTATTTCTTGTGCAATAAAGAATTGTCAAATAAAACTTATTGTTTGCGCTAAGTCGATACTCAGCGAGTCAGCGCGCGCGCAAGTAATATTTTTTGGTATTGTTCCGCTGCGCCGGGCGCAGTGGCCACACTAGCGAGATCATTCGATAGTTCTGTGTGTTGATCCTAGCTAAGGAGCGGGTAGTCGCACGCGCAGCGCGGAGAAGCGTTTTTATTTGGTTCCGAGAACCATAATTTTATATTCGGAAGCAATATCGGTGGCCGAGTTGTTTCTGGACTAATAGTCCGAACTATTGTGACTGTGCAAGCTTGTGTGACATGAATTGAGCGGGCGGAATGCCGCATCGCACTACGTGGAAAAGTCGTGTTTACGGATTTAATTAAAAGGATTATTTAGTGTTTCGGAAGTCAGGATTCCGTTTACTTGCTCGGACGCCGGTTCTCGATCTGGATGTGCAGGGTCGTCTCCAGGTTGGAGGCGTGGCGCCACGGTAGACTGACCGAACTTGACTACCGACTTTGACGGACCGGACCTTGGCTGGGCTAATGCCTGCTTTAGTGTAAGTCGCCACCAATCGACTGGGTCGACTCGGTTTCGGGAGCAGGGACCGGCGGGCAATGTAAGTACCATTTTCATTAATTTTAGTTTATAACGATCCGAGGGTAACTGCGCGTTTGTTGTCAGTTCGTTCTCCCGGTACCTTTTTTTTCCGACCACATAATTATATCGAGCCTAGTGGGCCACCACTTAGTTAGTACTAGTTTAAGTAACGTTTGGTAATAGGGCGGGGTCCTAAACCCAACAATTATTGGTAGCAGAGCGTGGTTGACCGGATAAGGTAGTTCACGAATTTTAGATTTAGGGTGGCCAGCCTAGAAATATTCCCCGATTTAGGGAAAATTTGAACTTGGTGTGGTTGTCGGTCGGATTTTTATATTTTGGTTTTTATTTGTGTGTTTAATATAAGTCAGTGATTGCACTCATTACTGTGCGCGAATACAGGGTGGTTCGGCAGATATAGGGTGTTTATTTTACTTTTCATTATTGTTAGACTACTTTCTATTTTTTGTTGTTGTTCGGGTATACAGGGTGTCCCGTTTCAATAAATATAAATATATAATTTTTTTTCCCCCTTTTTTTTTTTTAATTAATTTGTAATGGCGGTGGCTGCTGGTCGTATTACCATACAAAACCAGCTGCGATGGTTTATTGGCGCCGAGGCGCTCGTCACGCGAAGCGATCGACAGGAGGCGCTTCTCGAACGTGCGCGAGGTGCTACGGCTCGTTTCGAACAAGCGGAGGCCGCTTTAGAACGGGTTATGGGGAGCGCAGGCGTCGACACCGATGCGGTTGCCGTGGCGGCGTGCAAGGCCGATATGCTGCAGATCTCGGACCTGTACGACTCGATAGTACAGCGAGCGGCAGAGATCAACCGGGAAAGAGAGGGGTTGCCGGCGCGGCCCCCCCTGCCAGTGTCGAGGGCCCCTGGTGCGATAGGTCATCTGCCCTCTTTAATAGTACCCAGATTCCGGGGGGATTTGCGAGAATGGGCCGGGTTTCGCAACATGTTTGCGTCTGTTGTGGAGTCTAGGGCGGAGCTTAAGGGTGCAGATAAACTCGCCTACTTGCGCTCTTTTCTAGAGGGAGAGCCGCAGTCGCTGTTACAGCATTTGGAGCTGACCGACTCAAATTATGAGGCGGCCATGTCGACCCTGGAGGGGAGATATGAGAATCCGCGGCGTCAAGCAGATGCGCATGTCGCGGAACTACTCAACATGTCCAGAGCGACGGGTAGGGCCCAATTACGTAACTTGATTATCACGCCGGTTACGGTGTCGATTAATGCTCTTACGGCCCTGGGCCTACCGGTGGGTCAATGGGATTTTATTCTATTCCATATAGTGATGGGGAAGATTCCCCACGAAATGCGGACCAGGTTTGAGAGGGATCGAGCTGCGGGCCGCGGGGATGCTAAGGTTTTCCCTACCATCAAGGAACTCCTGGAGTTCTTGGAGTTGGAGTCTGGGGTGGTAGAGGCTACCCCCACAGACTCACGGGGGAGCGATTGGGGCAGGCTCCCAACGCCCCCAAAGGCGGGTCCTTCGAAGGCCCACGGTAAGAGCAGGCCTGGGTGGATAGCTGCGGCAGCAACCACGGCTCATGGGTGCAATTTGTGTGGCGGGTCACACTCAACCTTGCAATGCCGGCAACTGGCGGCTATGTCGTTGCCAGACCGTAGACGTTTGCCCAAGAGGTTGAACCTGTGCTGGGGGTGCCTAGAGAAGCACTGGTATGTCGATTGTCCTCAGGCTCAACCTTGCAGCAACTGCGGACGGCCGCACCACCCCGTCCTGTGTAACGGAAGTACAGATGAGGCGGTGCCAATGGGCGAGAGAGGGGCACAACGGGCCAAGGGGGATAGGGCCCTCACGGGTGGGGGGGCGCCGACGCGCCCAACCCACTCAGCCTACGGTCCTGTAGGAAGAGCTCCAGGCGAGCAAGATGGTGGAGGTTCAAGGGGACCTCCCCCTCACCCAGTTGCACGGTCTACGACACCAGGTGAACATGGCGGGAGTGCCAACAGGGCCAGTTGGCGCGCAGAGCGTCCCGTTAGTGGGATGGTCCCTACGCCACTTGTGCACTACCCACCTCCTTCGTTGCCAGGCCAATGGGCCAACGTGCAGCGTAGGTTTTCTCCACCGATACATGAGTATCCAAGACTGGAGTATCACCCCCCAGCCTGCGGGAGGGCTGCAGGCTATGCACCTCCGCGTGAAGTAAACTGCGTACGCCCAGGCTACTGGTACGGACCAAGTAGCCCGGTGGGATCACAGGGTGCTCCCAGTCCGGGGTGGTCCCAAGCTAGTAGCCCGATGGGCCCAGAGGGCAATCTGCTTTGACTAGCCGATCTACGAGCCGCAGCCGAGCCGCAAACGGTTTTGCTGCCTACCGCACTGGTCTGCGTTTGGGGTCCCAGGGGGGACCATGTAAGGGTACGGGCTCTTTTAGATACGGGAGCACAGGGTTGCTTGATTTCTACGCGAGTGGCCAGGCGTCTGTGTCTGGGACACACGCCTGTTTCTGTGCCGATCCGTGGGGTCGGAGACACAGAAGTTCGGGGTGTAGTGGGTCAGACCCACTTTATGGTCTCGGCGAGGGACTCCGCATCAATGAGGATTGCGACGATCGCAGTCATAATGGACAAGGTAGTGGGGTGGCATCCCTCGTCAGACATACCGAAAATGCCTGACACATCGGGCTTAAAGTTAGCCGATCCAAAGTACAACGAGCCAGCTCCAGTAGAACTCTTGCTGGGCTCCGATGTACTAGGCTGGATAATTTTGGGGAATAAGCAGGGCTTAGGTCGATCTTCCATGGTGACTCTTTCCACCATCTTCGGTCACGCAATTATGGGGCCAGTTTATGAAGAAGCGTCTTCCGACAGCTTGGCTGTCGTGGCTAGCACCTCCATCGCCAGGACGATGCAGAGGTTTTGGGAAGTGGAAGAGCCTCCGATGGTCTCCCGCTTAGATCCGGAACATGTGGAATGCGAGACCTTTTACGCAAATCATACGCGACGCTTAGCCTCAGGGAGGTTTGAAACCAGGCTACCGTTTCAGGATTGTCCGCCGGTTCTCGGACAGTCAAAATCACTGGCGGAGAAACGGTTAAGGTCTATGGAGCGTCGCATGTCTCGGGACCCAGTACTTAGGGAAAAGTATATAGAATTTATGCGAGAATATGAGGCCCTGGGTCACATGTCTCCTGCCGTCGTGGACTGGACCTCGACGGACCATTTCTTTTTGCCTCACCATGCGGTGTGGAAGGCATCTACGGGAAAGCTGAGGACCGTATTTGACGGCTCAGCCCCGTCGTCCACAGGGGTTTCGCTCAATCAGTGTCTACATGCTGGACCTAAGCTTCACAGGGACATCATTGACATTATCTTAAATTTCCGGAGACACCAGGTGGTGCTGGGAGCCGATGTTCGAATGATGTTCCGTCAGACACTCATACATCCAGAGGACAGACGGTTCCAACTGATCCTCTGGCGAGAAAGGCCAGATGAGCCAATGGTCGTGTATGAACTTAACACTAATACGTACGGCTTAAAGTCGAGTCCGTTCATCGCAATCCGCTCGTTATTAGAATTGGCCGAGCGAGAAAGGAATCGTTTTCCACGGGCAGCGGCTGTCTTAGCACGTGACGTTTACGTCGACGACGTGTGTACTGGGGCAGAAACAATAGAGGAAGCTCTAATCCTGCGAGATGAGCTGATTGCCCTACTCGCGGCCGGTGGCTACGAATTGCGCAAATGGTTATCCAACGAGCCTCAGGTTCTTGAAGGAATAACTGAGGATCACCAGCAAAACCCTCACCTGTTCGAGGATTCAGGGGATCCCAGTTCAATAGCGGTACTAGGAATGCAGTACCAGCCGATCGCGGACGTTTTCACGTTTCAGGTGGACCTGGAACCCCAGCGTGTGTGGACGAAGAGGACGGTCCTCTCCACTATCGCACGGATGTTTGATCCAAATGGGTGGATTAGCCCTGTGATTTTGTCGGCAAAGTGCCTGTTGCAGACACTTTGGACCCTGGGGGTCTCTTGGGATGAGCCCTTGGTGGGCCCTCCCCTCGACACTTGGCTTGAGTTGATTTCCACAATTGGAGACATTAATCAAGTGGCCTTGCCCCGAAAAATACTGCCGTCGGGTAAGTACAAGGCCAGCCTGCACGGTTTTTGCGACGCGTCAGAGCGGGCCTACGCGGCGTCAGTTTATTTGCGAACAGTTGACTCTGAAGGTCGGGTCAGCGTTGTTTTATTGTTGGCAAAGAGTAAGGTTGCCCCAATCAAAACGCGCTTGACAATACCGAAGTTGGAACTGAGCGGGGCTCATTTGCTGTCCAGACTATTGGGACATATCCACAAGGAACTGTCACTCACGGTAGACATCAGGGACTTCTACGCCTGGTCGGACAGTCAAGTGGCCCTGGCCTGGCTGCGCGCGGCGCCACACACGTTGGAGACGTTTGTGGCCAATCGTGTATCTCAGATTCAGAACGCCGATGTGCCTCTGATATGGAGACACGTTCCAGGGAACTTAAATCCCGCAGATTGTGCTTCCCGGGGTTGCACAGCACCGGAGTTGGTGCAACATTCCCTTTGGTGGGGACCTGAATGGTTGATTGGGCCCGAGTCATCATGGCCGGCAAATCAAGTCGATCGCTCGTTGCCAGACTTGCCGGGTTTGCGAGTTCATGCGGTGGTAACTGAGCCGAAGCCGGAACCCAACTGGTTAGTGGATCGTTACAGTAGTCTGGACAAGTTATTAGGAGTAACCAGCTGGGTCAAACGCTTCATCCATAACTGTCGACAGCCAGCTCGGAAGTTGCTGTCGCCCACAGTAAGCGTTGAGGAACGCCGAAGCGCTTTATTCCACCTAGTCAGGGTGGTGCAGGCGGAACGCTTCGATTCGGAATTAGGTATATTGCGCACTGGTCGCGCTAAATTGAAGGGAGCGGTTTCCCGATTGAATCCATTCATCGACTCAGATGGTTTGCTGCGAGTCGGAGGTCGACTCAGGAATTCTGATTTACCTTATGGTTGTCGCCATCCGCTTCTTCTTCCCAAAGGAGGGTCCTTCGTTGAGCTGTTGGTTGCTGACAGGCATCTCAAGAGCGTTCACGCAGGAAGTCAGGCACTACTCGCGATTTTACAACGCGAATTTTGGATTTTATCGGCTCGGAGAGTGGTCCGAAGTGTGTTGTTTCGGTGTGTCCCCTGTTACCGGGTAAAGGCGTCCACCATGCAGCCTCAGATGGGAGATCTCCCATCAGATCGGGTCACTATGCCCTCCAAGGCATTCGACGGAGTAGGTACAGACTTCGCCGGGCCATTTCTTGTCAAAACGTCCCCTCTTCGGAACGCCAAGGTGGTCAAGGCATACTTGTGTGTGTTCGTCTGCCTGGCCACCAAGTCCGTCCATATGGAAGTGGTCTCGGCTTTGACCACTGAAGCCTTTGTCGCAACGCTGGACCGCTTTGTATCGCGTAGGGGTGTACCTTCGCTGATTCGTTCCGACAACGGCACCAACTTCAGGGGTACGGCCAACTACCTCAGGGATGTAGTTAGTTTTTTAAATAGTAACTGTGATAGATTAGGTCACATCCTAGCTCAGAGAGGAATTGCATGGCAGTTTAGTCCACCAGTGTGCCCCCACTGGGGCGGGATTTTCGAAGCCGCGGTAAAATCGGCTAAAACCCATCTTCGTCGCGTGATTGGGGACACCACGCTTACTTTCGAAGAGCTGGCCACGGTGTTTTGTCGAGTGGAAGCTGTCCTCAACTCACGTCCGCTCTGCCCTGTCTCATCGGATCCAAGCGACTTCGAAGTCCTGACTCCCGGTCATTTTTTGGTCGGGCAGCCGCTTACTGCCCTGCCGGAGTATCCCTGGGTGGATGAGCGTCGACAACGGTTGTCACGCTTTCAAATGTTACAACAAATGAGTCAGGACTTGTGGCGTCGTTGGTCCTTAGAATATCTGCATCTGTTGCAGCAGCGTGTCAAATGGGCAGACCGGACGTCTCCTCCCAAGGAGGGAGATCTTGTATTATTAAAGGAAGCCAATCTGCCTTCCTTATGTTGGCGTCGGGGACGCATTCTAAAGTTAATCGTAGGGAACGATGGGACCCCACGCGTCGCGCAGGTGTTGGTTGACGGATCCGTTCTGCAACGCGCTACTGCAACTCTAGCCCGCCTCCCAGTCGACTAGCAAGGCTAGTCAGCTTAGGTTTAGCTAGAAAGCGTTAGGGGCGCTTTGGGCGGGGGGTTGTTTGCGCTAAGTCGATACTCAGCGAGTCAGCGCGCGCGCAAGTAATATTTTTTGGTATTGTTCCGCTGCGCCGGGCGCAGTGGCCACACTAGCGAGATCATTCGATAGTTCTGTGTGTTGATCCTAGCTAAGGAGCGGGTAGTCGCACGCGCAGCGCGGAGAAGCGTTTTTATTTGGTTCCGAGAACCATAATTTTATATTCGGAAGCAATATCGGTGGCCGAGTTGTTTCTGGACTAATAGTCCGAACTATTGTGACTGTGCAAGCTTGTGTGACATGAATTGAGCGGGCGGAATGCCGCATCGCACTACGTGGAAAAGTCGTGTTTACGGATTTAATTAAAAGGATTATTTAGTGTTTCGGAAGTCAGGATTCCGTTTACTTGCTCGGACGCCGGTTCTCGATCTGGATGTGCAGGGTCGTCTCCAGGTTGGAGGCGTGGCGCCACGGTAGACTGACCGAACTTGACTACCGACTTTGACGGACCGGACCTTGGCTGGGCTAATGCCTGCTTTAGTGTAAGTCGCCACCAATCGACTGGGTCGACTCGGTTTCGGGAGCAGGGACCGGCGGGCAATGTAAGTACCATTTTCATTAATTTTAGTTTATAACGATCCGAGGGTAACTGCGCGTTTGTTGTCAGTTCGTTCTCCCGGTACCTTTTTTTTCCGACCACATAATTATATCGAGCCTAGTGGGCCACCACTTAGTTAGTACTAGTTTAAGTAACGTTTGGTAATAGGGCGGGGTCCTAAACCCAACACTTATACTTATTTTTAGTATACGAGAAATAGAGGTATGTATCGTGCTTTTGCAGCGATCACTAAAGTACATTTGGTAGCACATAATCGGTTGATAGTTGCAAAGTCCGGTGTGCTGTCGGCTGTACGACCATCGTGAGCAAACCTGATTGTCTGAGGTGTTCACATACCTCAGCGCTTGAAATTGCGAATGCGCGGTGGGCACGCGTGGTTAATAAGAGAACGCCTGTGCCCTGGAACGTAGATAAAATTAAAATTGATGCAGTTTAATGTTCGTATTAATATAGCGCTCTTACCTCCGAGATCGCTTTTAAGTGACCGTCAAATTGCTGCGTTATGTGAAGAATATCTTGAAATAGGCACACAAGAGCGATCTCAGGGGTGAGATCGCTTTATTAACACTGCCTTTAGAGTAATAGTTGAAGTGAACTGAAAAATACCCTAATACAAATATTTGAACAAAGGCGACCCAGGAGGCACCAAATCGGACTCTGGACTCTCCTTTGTGTCCTATATTCAGTAGGGCCTTCCACTCTCGAATAAGACGTTTCAGTGATTCGAAAATTTGTTAGGCACTGCTGAACGGATCCAAAGGCCTATGATGATAATGAAAGGTGAACTTGATACGACTGAGTAGCGTGACATTTCTTTAATTATAGTAACCATCGTTATCGGATTAATATCGATAAGGAAGTAATCGGTTTACTAAAAGTAACACTGGAGTATCAGCGTGTTATTTCAGGTTTAAAAAAAGATGTTTCGTTGTAAAAATAAACGAGGTAGAACAATGCTTGTTAACTCGGTGAATTTTTCAATTTATAAATCAGCGGAGACCTCTTTAAAAACAACAAAATAACTGTTTTATATCAAAGATGTACGTGTACAGTCGGCAACACAACAACATTTACACACGTGTACACTACTCGGTAAGTTACGGGCAAATATGCAACAAAAATGTGGAGATAAGATAAGATAATCTTTACTTGTACTTTCTTTACAATGTTTGTCTTAAGCATAATACTTAGTTATAGAACAACACAAATTAAAGTCGAACTTATGACCCCTAAACGAAATATAAAAACCTGTATCTTAGGGTCTACAGGTAAATCGGTTTATAATACGTAACAACTTATTTTAAAATACGCAACAGCGAGTGATATGCATTTCTTATACTTAATTAGAAACATGATGTTTTGGCTTAATTGAGGTCTAAACATTTAAAAATTACTTGCGATAAACTGTTTCATAATAACCACCTATGTTAAAAAAAAATTTAAATTTTTTAAAATTGTCCTCAGCACGGGTTAGTGCAACAAAAAGAATATAACCACCTATGTGCTTGAAGTAGTTGTTCTGTATTTTTGAAATCTAAAGTTTGTAACCATTTCTCGACTTTAATTTAAAGTTCCCGGCGACTTGGCTTTATATTTTATTTTCATTTTGTTTATTAGGCATGTAAAACAGGTAACAATGTTAAAATAACAATATTGTGTTATATTCTAGTCCTAAGCTATATTGACACTCAAGGTATATAATATGCACATTAAAATACATAAAAACGAATTAAGGTGGTCCTCATATTAGGAGTAATGTGACGAGCATTATATCGGTCCAAAAAAGACTTTGAACTACAAAACAGCCTTTTAAATACTTATTATATTTTCAAACTACGTAAGCACTACACATACGTCATTAGCCCATTTCCCGACTCACTCACTTGAAAAATCAAGTAAGTGAATCCAGTGAAAGCCAATAACTTATTATATTTATAATAAATATAGTATAGATTAAAGGTTCACCTACTGTCGACTGTACGTCTCTGTCCATTTAAATCACAGCTACTTACTTATTGCGCAGATGAAGCCTCCGGCCTTGTATTAGGCTTTTGAAGGCTAATAGCTAATGCGGAGTAATGGCTTATTTGGAGTAATCAGTTATGCTTTTATGGGATTCTAGGAGATTATAATTAGGTTCACATTCCCTTACCAATGAATTTGGTGGATTACAGAAAAATAAACCTCGTATTCTTTATTAAATACATATTGTGGGACTGCTTCCTACATTTATTACATTAGGTACATAGTGTATTTGTACAATAAAAAATATTCTTATCTTGTCTTACATACTGAAATAGAAAGAAAGAAAGAAAGAAAGAAAGAGGATATTTATTTAAATTGTCACAGAAACACAAAGTAAACAAAAGGTACACAAACAAAAGACACAAACGTCAACAAAACAGATTGATATGATAATTTTTAAATAATTTAATAAAGGTAAATATAAAAAAGTAGAGCTGACTCTGCGACTTGATGAACGTTACAATTTAAACATAGGTATGAGTATTAGTATTTTACTTTAAGTAGATATTTTGCAAATATTTAAACATCTATTTGAAGAGCTAGATTGTGAGAAAAAATGGACAAAATATTTCAAACTTACAGTTAATTATAAATAAGATAATACCTCTCTCAGAGGCTCTTTACGTAAAGCTCTGTATAAATATCGTATAACTTCACGATTTATTGAAAGTTCTAGCTAAAACGCTGATAAATGCATTCACCGATTTATTCGTTACCTAAAGACACGGTCTTAAAAATTAATAAAACTGTTTTTGTCCTTAATTAACATAACATAAATTATTATTCCAAAACCTAGAAGTAATGTATTGAACTGGCCTTAATTCCAGACGTATTTGTGCCAACTTTTTTTCAGCATTTTGTGTTCAGCATTCCTGATAAAAAGACTCCTTCGAGTTCCTCTACTAACTCTTAATAACAGTTCCCAATTACGTGGCAAGAACATACAGAGTCTCGCCAGAAATCCCAAGTAAAGTTCTTCCAGAAACATCATTATACATGAGCTTTCTCAGAACACGCGAGGCCTTATGAAAACAAAATTAAGCCCAAAACAAACTAATCGTCCTAAAATGCAAATAAAGAGGAACTGGAGGGTACAGTTATTTTGCCGGTGAGTGCGCTTTGAGTCTGTGTATATGTAATATCTGCAGCCCATTTATTTTTGTAACTATTACTTACATTATATTTATTAATTAGAAAAAAAGTCACACTCCACAACTGGAGACATATTACAGCCACAAATGTTTTGTCAAAAATTAAAACTATGAATTATACATCCGGAAAAACTTCAAAATAAATCACACACACACACGCACTTACGCACGCACGCATGCACTTACTCTCACACACACACACACACACACACACACGCACGCACGCACGCACGCACGCACGCACGCACGCACGCACGCACGCACACACAATATAAAATCAGTCAATCAAACCGACAGGAGACATATCCGACCCAAAGGTTCCCTAACGCTGGCAGCATTACCGCGCTGGACAGCAAAGGAATTGCTGTGCCCTCAGATGGTAGCATGTATGAGACAAACATCAAATATGAAACATCTGAACCACTACATGCTCGCAATAAAGTTATGATTGTGATTATGATTATTACACCAATGGGGCTACCCACTAAAAAGCTAACACCTCGACAAAAACACCTTTCACTGTCTTAAAAAGCAAACAAGATACGACAAGAGGGTAACATACGACTTTTCACTCCACAGCCTCGCCAACATAATCCGACAAACAATCAGCCGAATAAGGTCCGAGTCGGCTCTCTTTCTACATTATTTGGTTAGTGTCCCCGCTGGAGGTATAGGGCCTGGTTTATAAATATTATCATTAAATAGTTATTGTTAATAAATTTTGCGGTGGTAGCCTAGTGGGTAGAACATTGGACTCGGGAGCGGGAGACCCAGGTTCGATTCCCAGTGCGGCCATGTACCTATGCCTTGTTTTTCTAAGTTATGTACAATTGTGAAGTTGTAGTAGCAATACCACTCGCTAACGGTGAAGGAAAACATCGTGAGGAAACCAGAGTGTCTGAGCTATTTACTTACATACCTCAGCGCTTGAAATCGCCAATCCGCGGTGGGCACGCGTGGTGATTAAGAATAATTTCTCTCTGAGAGAATGCCTGTGCCCTACAGTGGGACGTATATAGGCTGCTTATGAATGAATTTTCATCTGACAGATTAATTTAAACTCTTGATGATATCTCACAATTATCAACCAATTTAGTTTAATTCAGTAAGCCTTATAATGTAATATAAGTCCGTAAAATTCATTAAAAATAAATTATAATATTATTATTAAATTGTTATTGTTAATGCTGAGTCGGGTCCTTTCACAAACGCAGTGCAGTGCACTGGCATTCCCTGCATGTTTCTTTTTAATTTATAATTTAAAATCGTATTCTGTCATTGTACTGTGTTTTAAGTGATTAAATTATTTCAATTCAATTCAATAAATTCATAATTTATAAGTATCAACCCCTTTTTTAATTCAATAAGCCTTAAATTATTATTAGATTTATAAGCATGCACCTTAATATTGCCACGCCTTAGAGGGCATCATGTATGATCCAAGTAATGCAATGATACCTCCCGTTGTAATGTATAACGTGACTGCACTAAATTAATATGAATATGAAAAAATTTACAAAAAAATAAAAGATCGCATAAATTATTTAAACAAACAGTCGTTCTTCTTCGAGAATTTTCGTACGCATTTCGACCATATTTCCACTTCTCTTCTATGCTGGCTCCGGCTACTATAAGTAGGTGTACAAACTCGACCCTTAGTGTTCTCCAGAGGGCTAAGTGTTACCTTCTGAGAAGAAGATTAATTACTTTAGTTCAGTTCTAAGATCCCCTGCGGTGATGGTTCTCGCGCCTTCTTAAACGGTCGACGTTTTTACGGCTTTTCGTGTTCGTTTTATGTTGCGAACGCACAATGCGAGAAGATTGAGAGTCGGTGCGTTGGGAACCTCTTGGCTGTTGGTTCAATTCCTTTTGCGTCGAGTTGAGAACGTTGCAATTTGTAAGTTCTTGTTCAATGTTAAATGCAAAAATTTAATGTCGGTTATTGGGAACTGTCACTAGGAACTTTAAGGGAAAGGGAATAACTTTTAGGAATGAGTTAGTACTGACGAAGTCAGATCAAAGGCTATATGCCATAGAGCTTCACTAACAAAAATTGCCTTAGAAGAGGTCGAATAGAGGTTAGAGAATTAAAAACTTTGGAAATGGAATGAAATGAGGTGTCATTGACCTAAACCAGAACGTTGTCACAAGTTGCTTCAATGGTTCCGGTTACTTTTCTTATAATCAGCCTATATGCGTCCCACTGTAGGGCACAGGCCTTCTCTCAAGGCGAGAGTATGGGCTTAATCACCACGCGTGCCCACCGCGGATTGGCGATTTCAAGCGCTGAGGTATGTGAATAGCTCAGACACTCAGGTTTCCTCACGATGTTTTCCTTTACCGTTAGCGTGTGGTATTGCTACTATAACTTCACAATGTACATAACTTAGAAAACCAAGTCATAGGTACATGCCCGCACTTGGGATCGAACCTGGGTCTCTCGCTTCCGAGTCCGATGTTCTACCCACTAGGCTACCAACGCTCTTTTCTTACCTACAGAATAATCTCAATTTTTTAAGCAATTCGCTAAGCTCGATATGAATCAAAGTAATATATCCATCAGATTCTAGTCTGGATAGAAATCCACTTTGGAAATTAAAACCCAAGTACGTTTGTATCGAACCTTGATGCTACAACGCGCTCTCAAAACAATATTATTACAATATTTGCAGCATTGTAATAATATAAATTGCTTTCCAATGAAATGTTTACGACCAATTTACTACTGCCGGAATATGAAACCGCAAAACCACTTCATATAAAAAAATCATTAAGGAAAACCGGCTAAGTGCGAGTCGGGTTCGCGCACCGAGTGTGTCGCCCACGACATAATGTTTTATTGTTTAACTTACCCGTTATAATAAAGCAAAAACAAACATGTTTCTTGTACGGAGATATATACGTTTTTCATTAATTGCTAAGATATCCGTCATTACAACACATGTCCTGCAAAAGTTTCCCTATTATTACGATTCAAAAGATATTTAAGAGCATTTTGAAGGTGTGTTAGCTTCAAAACTCTGTCTTTTTTCACGGCCGTGGGTTTTGAAAATAGGGTCCTGTTAAACCTTTACCTAAGAGAGTGTGTGGGCTTAATCACCACTTGTGTCCACGGCGGATAGACAATTTCAAGCGCAGATGCATGCGAATACCTTCAGGCACTAAGGTTTCCTCACGTTGTTTTCCTTCACGGTTAGCGAGTGGTATTGCTAATACAATTTTACAAATGTACGTAACTTCGAAAAGAAACTTATCGGTACACGCCGGGATTCGAACCCACGACCTGTCGAATGAGGTCAGCGTTCTACCAAATGAAACCCTAAAAAACTAAATAAAGTAGAATGTAAAAAACTCGAGAATCCACCTGTAATTCAATTTAACAACAAGCTCTCACTATATTTTGCGCAAATCGTGCCTTTGAAGGGAGAAATGTATAAATATTTTATTTCTGGGACATACTATATCTTTCGCATATCTCATCTTTGAAGTCTATGGCTTCTATTTACTCTTAAAATGTCTAACACACACTAATTTCCTACTTTATATCCAGCTTGTACAATACGATGAGAATCAGTTAACGATTCGGCTTTTCTCAAATATTATCGCCCAAATCCCGAGACGGAAATGACACGAAATACATTACCGCGATTTCTTTTAGGTAGCATTCAATTTGAAGTATCATAAACGCAATGTATAGCACCTGCCAAGATGACGTTACTAACCGGTAGACCTAAGAAATTCATTATGCAGAAGCGAATTTTCTAAAATAGTTGTATACATTATTTACAATTTCACGAGATTGAGCAACAATTTTTTTACCACGCTTTAAATTTGTTGAAGCCATGATACATAACTATTGTATTGTTAATTTTGATAAAATTTGATAAAATCGAATATTTTCACGAATGAAATTAGCGTTCATAAACATAAATGTATCATATACGTCAAACTATTTTTATTGACACTAAGAAGTCATACTGTCAAAATGGTCAATTATTTTTCTTATTTCAATATAAAGGTTGTGTTAGTTTTGAGCTACAAAGGAGGTTTTGTTGCTCATATTATTCTTGTATCGTATTCAATAAGACAACGAGTAATATAATTAAAGTTCATATCTGTAAATTGATAACTCTATGTGAGAGATGAGGGATTCACGACAACTACCGAGGTTGGCCGAATCGTTAACTGATTTTAATCGTACTGTACATCTCTCTGAGTTGATGAGTGCATAAAGTCGATGAGGTGACCGCCGAATGCATCCGATGTTAGCCGAACAAACTACGAGACTGTTTCCGCAAAGCCGCGATTCCGCATCGCGCGTCCTGCTCATTCGTAGGGAGTCCCATATAGAGAGTCTGAGTGAGGGAGTGCCATTGGGTTAATCTCTCTGGGATATAATTGAGACTTAATTAGGATCGACTAATATATGCGTAATATCATAATTATCTCGATCCTGACTTGCCCAAAGCTGTCTATGCATCACTTAGTTATCTCTCAAACAATATGAAAAAATTCAGCATCCATAACCACGTCAACTAGTTCGCAGACCACATCACAGTATTTTCCTTCACAGTTACGCATTGTCAGCTTATTTAAATCGCATAGCTATTGTTACAAAATAAACAAGGGATTAGCGGTGTTTATTTGTGTTTGGCAAACCAAACATAACAGGTAGCTGTTAAGTCTGCCTGAACGCTTACGTCAAAAGACAAGACCTAACGAGAATTTGCATGATTTACGGTATAGCTGACTAAAATAAGTTCCTTATATTCCGAAAAAAATATTTAAATTCTAGTATGTTGTCTGTATCCAATCCATTCCAGCAGTCCATATTCATCCACTACTAAACATTAAGTTGTACAAATGTACGGCGGCCTACATTGGTTTTCGAACCCACAACCTCCAGCATGGTAATCAAACGTGATACCGCTAGGCCAACAAGGCAGTCAATCTCTGTCTCGTCTGCTTCTAAAGTGACAGAACAGTACTTCAGTATTTCAGAAACCGGTGGTAGTTCTGACAAAGGTGACAAGCAACATTATTGTTGGCGCACCTTGAAATGCGCACATTTTCTGATTCCTGAATCCAGTTGACAGTTTGAGCACTCCGTCCAATACGGAACTGTTGAGTCAGGACAATGGTTTGTCTTGTGCATGAAAGTAACGCGTGGCTTGTTTAAGGTCGACTTTTGGTATAAACGGTGTCTACTGGGGACAGCCACTATCATTTCGACAGAATATCAGAGGTCTAATTACGCGCACCAAATCCTATCGAAATCCTGGAGTCTTTGTCTATCTGTACGCCAAGTTTAATGTAAATCTGTTCAGCCGTTGACTAACAAAAATCCAAACATCTTTCCAAAGTTTAAAAACTTAGAGGCTAAAAATTTCACCCATGCAAAATCATGTAGGTACAGCGATATAATTCCGATGTAAAACCTAACTGAAAAGTGGGTTCTCGGGGCTGCAAGAACCCACTTTTTAGTTAGGTTTTACACCTAACTGAATATACATAACTGAAGTAATATACATGATATGTACGTCACTTAGAAAACAAAGTCAATTAGTACACGTCGGGTTTCGAACCCCCGACCTCCCGAACGTGAGCCGCTTGCTCAAGTCCCACAAAAAATGCTGAATTGAGTTAATTGTATTTCATTAATACATTATAGTTTTAAGCGTTATCTATTAAACAGCACCGCTACGTAGCAGAATTTGGACGGTTCAGTTTCGTTCTTCAGCATCATCAGCCCTTTGACGCCCACGGCAGGACATAAGCCTCCCTCATGGTTTTCATATTCATGAGGGGTTTTGCCATAATCGCCACGCCTGGCAGGCGGGTTTCCGATCGCAGTATGCGGTTGGAATCTCAGGAAGACGCTGCTCGTTCGTTCACTGTTCAGCAAAACAACGCTTATAAATCAATGATTTAAAAAGTGAATTGTTCTTTGGTAACCCATCCAATAAAACGCGAGTAGGGGCCCAAATAACAATATCCATTGTTCGGGGCATTCTGTCACTGCACCGCTTTCTAACTGTTTTTTTAGGGTTCCGTGCCTCAAAAAGAAAAACGGAACCCTTGTACGAGAGAGAGGTTTGGGGACAGCGTTGCCCCTGACTGATCCTAAATGGTTCTAAAGAGTACCGTGTGACGTCATAGTTTGAGGCAGATTTATATGGCATATGCAAGTAATACAAAAATCACTTGTTTTATATTTTAAAGGTGCTCTCCAATGAGATCAAGATATGATAAAAACTGAATTTGCACAAATACTGACTCTTTCTTTTGTTTATTTTACAATACGTTTCGGTACTTTTGCAAGTCCCGTGGTCTCGGTAGACACCAAAAATTTAAAAGGAAAAAAAACTAGTAAATATCCATGCAAATTCAGTTTTTATTATGTCTAGTGCTCGTATTAACCTTAGAAAATAAAATAGATTAAATATTTTTTTCTGCAAGATCTCTATGCTTAAATTAAATCTTGAATGCCAGCCGGCCATCTGCAAACACAATCGCGAGTCAAAATATCATGGCATTATCTTTTTAACAACTGTCACTTACACTTTCTCAATCATTGTTATACCAATACCGAGTTAGCCGTTACTTTTAACAAGGTGTCGTTAGTTCTTAAAATATTAGTGGTAAGGTTCATATTGCTTTGGCTGAGCGTGCGCAGTAAAATTAGTTTTTGACGCCCCCAATTTGGTGACAGTTGTAGGTCGATGCGTCATTTGAAATGTTTAGCGCTGATTTGAATGTTTAGACAGTTCGTACTGCCTAACTGTGAGGCTATTTGAAATGAACAAAAAAATTAAATGGTATGCAATGTTATACCATTGAAATTGAAATTTATTTATCACAGAAAAGTTCAACAATTTCATTCATTATCCTGATTTAGGATTTGAAGGAAATTTAATTACCTACTTTTAACCATTGATAGGACGTTATAGCATTAAACGAGAGTAGAGATAAGATGAGAGATAACACTGTTTGTTTGTTTGCTTGTACGCTTAGATCAAACTTGATCCAATTTACTTTATTCAGATACTCAAATTTACATGTGGCAGTGTTGTGTGTGCATACTTTAGACCACAACTTAGTACTCATGTCATATTAGGGGTTAAAGTATGAAATTGCCGTTTTATTGCAATAGGTTCTTTGAATTGACATAGAATCTTCATGGTTTGAGGTTTTCGAATGAAACTTTTTTCAAATGGTTTCTATGATGTTCTTTTTTTAAAAAATGTATGCCTCATAATCACTCGAATTTTCGCAGTATCCATCTTTCATGTCTAAATTGAATAACAAAAACAATTGAAAGGCGATATTCAAATGTTTCACATTTTTGAAAAAAAGAACATCATAGAAACCATTTGAAAAAAGTTTCATTCGAAAACCTCAAACCATGAAGATTCTATGTCAATTCAAAGAACCTATTGCAATAAAACGGCAATTTCATACTTTAACCCCTATTATTATTACTTTTATATCGTGTAAATGGTTGTGATCTGTTTTGTACACCAAATATAACAAAATAAAAATAAAATAAAATACAATTAGTTTCATCGTCGTCCAAAACTTAATATATTAATATTTTTTTGTCACTTTAGTTTCTAATTGATAATTAAGCCAGGTTGTAGTATTTAAGTCTTGCATGATATGTGTTGTGAATGCTGTGTTTTTCAGTGATTGGATTCACAATGTGGCTTATATTATTGGGAATTGTTTTTATATTTGTATAGTGTGCGTCTGTTGACAAACATAATAAATAAATAAGATATTACATTTATTTAACAAATGTATATGCTTAAATTATTTTAGAATGAAAATTGAGAATGAGAATGAAAAAACAACGCGTAACTTGTGAGAAACACGCTTCCTAGGGTTCCGTACCCGAAGGGTGCCAAACGGGACCCTTTTACTAAGACTTCACTGTCCGTCTGTCTGTCTGTCTGTCTGTCTGTCTGTCTGTCCGTCAGTCTGTCTGTCTGTCACCAGGCTGTATCTTATGAACCGTGATAGCTAGGCAATTGGAATTTTTACAGATGATGTATTTCTGTTGCCGCTATAACAACAAATGCTAAAACACAGAATAAAATAAATATTTAAGGGCTTTATTTAAAGCTCCCATACAATAAACGTAATTATTTTGCTCGATATTAATAACGGCAACAAGTAGACGTTTGAAATATTCACATAATATTAAGTTCTATATTCGCTTCAAAAACAAATAAAATTAATATTTAAGGGGGGTCCCGTTGAACGCAAAAGTGATTTTTTGCCCTTTTTTGTCGATTTTTGTATCTAATGTTGTATAGATAATGGTACGGAAGGTGCGTCCAACTCCAACTCGCACTTGACCAGTTTTTTATGTATTAGATTCTTTTGTTTCATGTTGTTGTTCGGACGTTTATTTATCTGTAATCACTACAACATTAAACTCTAATTAAAGGACGAAATTAATATTAATAAAAAACTGTTTATTACACACCATACTTTATAAAGTGTTTAAGTTATAATTAATTGTCATTTTAAATAAAATAAAAGTGTTTTCTTAGAACTAAGCAAACACACTTCAATTAAAATATTTGCATACTCTTGATTCTTTATAAAAGTAAATGAAAAGTCGTCAATATCTAAGTTGAGTTTTTTTTTTATTTTTTCCCCACAACAATCTGGATCTTGATTGAATTGATAAATTCAAAAAGTTAAGTGAATTAAAACTTTGCACCGTTTTAATGAAAGTGACTTGTTTGATATTCAAAATTTCAGACCATTGCACTTATCATCATCATCATAACCAGCCCACCGCTGTCCACTGCCTTTTTCTCTAAAAGCCATCTCTCACGGTCCCTTGCCATCCACATCCACGGACCTATTGCGTCATTACGTCTGATTACTCCACCAATCCGGACTTGGCCCCCGTGGTGCAGTATGGCCTATACCTTCCTCAGGGAAGAGACCCGTGCCCCTCGGTGGGGACATAATGGGTTGATGATGATGACCACGCCGGAGGTCGTGGGTTCGATTCCCACTGTAGGCTGGCGTACATTTGTACATATAGTCTGGGTGTATTTTTGTCTGTGATGTCCTTGTCCGGATACCGTAGCACAGGGTATCCTAGTTTGAGACCAGGACAAGTGATTGTGTTGTATGGATGTTATTTCTTATTATTTATAGTATAAATCACAGATATATCTGTGGTATAGATCTTAACAATGCACAAAGAAGCGGACGTGTTTTACAAGTATTACTAAGTGTGATGATTTCGTGTGCAATCTACCAACACCTTGACTCCGCTGGCGTTACGTGTTAACGGCACACGGAACTAAGGCTAGGAGTTTTCCTAGATCGAAAAAAAAATACACCCAAATACCACCAACATGTAGGCGTAACACACAGACGAACAGACAAATTGATTGATGTATCGAAGCGCCTGATGATGAATGAATTCGGAATGATCTCATTTGGCCTCCAATTTTGTTTTTTTAATTTTTTAATTTCGTGTTGTTTTTTCCCGTCTCATCAGGACAAAAAGTTATCTGACTGTGTACATGTACAATAATAAGACGGGAAACGTTTTGGTATATACCGTCGGTTGCCAAATTATTATACTCAAAACAATTTCTTTGTATTTTGTCACTTTATGCTATGGAATATAATAGTTTGGTGGTTTTAAAAGTGTTTTTTTTTAGTATAATCCTAAATGTACAAAATTGAACACATACATAAAGAAACACTGAAGTGAACATTTTTATAAGTCTTCTCATAAGCCGGTACAGTTGAAAAAATTTCACGAACTATTATAAAAAATAAAAAAAATCATTTTAAAAGACGGAAACGGCGACCTCTATTGTCCATATAAGGCACCAACTAATTTGACTTCCACACAATGAAAACGAAAAAAAAAAAAATACATAGACAAGGCGTTTGTGTAGCCTCTCCCTTCTATCTTGTCTCTGCCTCTCCTGTGAGAAGCAAAGTGCATTGTCACCATTGCATAAGACTAAACAAATGCATCGCTTGTGCAACATGAGACGGGACACGCCATAGAGTATACAAGGTAAACAATGATAAGCATTCATTTGCAAAAAAAAAAAACGTAGGCCCTTCTACTAATTTAATAAACTAGCTAGGTCCACGACTTAATTAGCTCTTTGTTTTATAAATATACAGGGTGGTGGGTTCTACTCGTTAATACGAAATATCCTACCTCTTAGTATCCTACTAATATTTTTTATTAAAGGTTGTGAAGATGTTTGGATGTTCGTTACACAATCAGGCAATAACGTCTGAACGGATTGAGATGAAATTTGATATGGGGTAATTTTGAGTCCCGGGAAAGGACAAAGGATACTTTTCATGTCGGAAATTACTCATTCCATGCGGACGAAGTCGCGGGCAAAAGCTAGTCATTAATATGCGAGAAACTTCGAAATTGCGATCAAAATCGCGGCGACAAATGACTTCAGAAATGAGACGATTCGCCAAATAACTAAAGTGATTGACATAGCCTATATTCATTAATTAGCAAGTTAGATGAACATTGCCTAGCCTAGTCTTTCTACTTGATAGCCTGTGGGTGGATCGACTTTGCAATGTATATCGATCTATCGAAGTAAGCCATGAATTGTAGTTCTAGGACAGACCTCTGGTCGTATCCGTTGAAGGACCGATAGCAGATGAGTCACAAAGGTTCTCGAGCGGGGACCACGAACTGACATAAGCAGTGTAGGACGCCTATTAGCTCGCCGGACTGACAATCGGCAGATTGCTGGTTGCGGGTGGATGAGGATGGCTGAGGATGGAGAGAAGGGGCATACCTTGAGGCCTATGTCCAGAAGTAAACTAGTACGGACTGATTGATGGGTTCGGTTCCCACTGGGGCCGCCGTACATCTGTACAAATGACCTCAGTCTGTGTGATAGCCTTGCCTGATCACCATAAAACGGGGTTCGGTATAGCTGAAGGGTTCTTGTAAATGATATGATAATGAAATGTAGAACTTCAATTACTGTGGTTTCATTTCGAAAAACTGTAGACAAGAGGTGGTGAACAGAAAACTTCGAACAGAACAAAATGAAATAGGAGAATAAACAATTCACAAGTGGATATTTGTCGGCGGTAATCGTTACTCAAAGGGTGAAGTAGTAATGATGATCCAAAAGAAATCTAGAAGGGGTGACGTAATTTTAAATTTTGAGTTTAAGATGATAGACAGAATGAAAGAAAATAACAGAAATGGTGTAAGAAAGTGAAAGTGAAAATATTTATTTACCATAAAATCAATTTTTACATCATACAAATCAATGAGTATTTTTATTTTTATGGCAAACGGGAAGGGGCTCAGCTTATTGCTATGACTGCATGCATAGTCAGTAGCGCATAAGAAGGTTTGAACCATTACAACCATAACACAGGGAATGCTAGTTTGGGAACAGGACAAGCAGTGGTAGTCTAGTGGGTAGAACATTGGACTCGGAAGCGGGAGACCCAGATTCGATTCCCAGTGCGGGCATGTACCTATGACTTTGTTTTCTAAGTTATGTACTTTGTGAAGTTATAGTAGCAATACTACTCGCTAACGCTGAAGGAAAACATCGTGAGGAAACCTGGGAGTCTGAGCAATTCACATACCTCAGCGCTTGAAATCGCCGTCCGCCCGAAATAGTCTCTCTGAGAGAAGGCCTGTGCCCTTCAGTGGGACGTATATAGACTGCTTATGATGACCAGGACAAGTGATTGTATTGTGTGGAAGTTATTATTATTATTATTATGATTGTAAATATATCTTAAATACCAAGACTGTTGTATGTTCTATACTCTCAAATACTCTATGGCACAAATGGACAGTGGGCCGAACAAATATTTGTAGAAGATAACATCGGGAATGTCGATGTTAGATAATAAATTAAATCGAACACGGATGAGTGTCATTTCTTTCGAGAGGTTTCGTAACAATGAGAATTGATCGTGTTTTGTTTGAAAGCGATGTAAAACTAGCTACGCCCGCGACTTTATTTGCATTTAAAGGCTGTTAAAATAAAAAATATCTTTTATGTTTTTGAAATAAAACTTTCGTGACCACTGCACCTGAGTGCCTGAGGTGTTTACATACTTCAGTGCTTGAAATTGCCAATCCGCGGTGAGCACGCGTGGTCTCTCTCTAAGAGAAGGCCCGAGCCCTGCAGTGGGAGATATATAGGATAAAAAAAAAACCACTGTACATCATCAGCTATTTAACGCCCACTGCAGGACATAGGCCTCCCTCATGGTTTTCATAACCATGAGGCGTTTTGCCATAAACGCCACGCTTGGCAGGCGGGTTGGCGATCGCAGTATGCGAGTGTCGTAGAAGGCGACTAAGGAAAAAAAATTATCACCGGAATCGCTTACTCGAAATTTTGTTGAAAGAGTCCGATCAGGTTAAACTTGATCCCGTTCTTTTGTATTAATCCAAAATGTTTGCTATGTGTGCTAGAATTCGTTCAAATAAATAAGTTTAGAACTTTATGCATAATCGTGTGATAAATACGTGAGTGTAACTTTCTAATTTATAATTTTAGTATGATGAAATCACAGAACTCAGTATGCCTGTAAGATTTAACGATCACAATAGTGGAAATAGAAATATATGCTTTGAACATTAATGGAGTTGACACAATTTAACTCAATTTATTACAATTTACTATCATGCATAGTTTTACATTGAGATTACAATTTTGTTAGCTAGTCAACTATACAAGGCTCAAACAGAACGAATTTAATTGATAAATTGCTAAAAAATGGGGTCCTTCCCAATAGAGCATGCTTGTTCCATAATTTTAAGTTACCACCTACATAATTTGTAATTAACATGCTTTAGCAAATAATAGTACATTACTTCAGAGGGAAGAAAGTGACAGTTCCATACCGAGATTATGGCATTTGCGCCACGACCTTGCGAGGGGCGCAAACCATTTGAGGTATGGAACTGTACTTTATCCTGAGGTATGTATAGTGCTTTTTATTACACCTACGAGGAAAATTATCACAAAGATAAATGCTAAATCAATCGAAGTTTTTGCGAAATGCGCGGGCTTTTCCTGTTTTTATTCGCCCGTTTCTGGAGTAGGCTAAGATCATAAGGTCATGCAGCCACTTCTTCCGTGATTCCGCGCGTTTTATATACAAAAATAATTTCGTTTTTAATTTTCTGTATGCACCAAGGAGGTTGGTAACTGGTAAAAAAAAACTGTATGTGGCCAGTAACAATTTACTTGAAATTTAATTAGTAGACGGTTAAAGTCTCTTTGCAGTATGACTGCTGACAAATTAAAAAAAAAAACCGGGTATGTAATAGAATTTCATACATACTTCCCACCCTTGGGTCGAAAGGATTTTCATACAAACTTCCATACCTTGGGATGAAAGGATTTGAAGGGCGGGATAAAGGCGTTTCTTCCCTCTAATTGGTATAATTAGTATGTATTTTCAGAGCAGGTGTGATAAAAAATACTCTTACTCTTACTTCTAATCGAGATTGAATAATTTTCACACACTCACAAAATCAGACTATTAGGCCACAATATTGATAACAGTCGATATCTGAGTGAATTTTTGGGTTATCGCAATGACACAAATTTCTGCGAAACACAAATTGTACCTATATCACTGATAGGGATTGATAACGGTTTGTTATGAACAGGTGGTGTGACCACTCATAGTACCTAAGAAATTTTCGAAAAGGTCTTGACTTCCGTAGCCACAAAAGCGGCATCTCACAATGTCCTGCGCTACCTCGCCCTGATAAAGAAGGTGCTACTAAGAATGACTGCCTCGTTGGTCTAGCGGTATCACGTCTGATTACCGTCGTGGGTTCAATTCCCACTGGGGGCCGCCGTATATTTGTACGAATGGCCTCAGTCTGGGTGATCCATGTTTGTGACGTCCTTGCCTGGTTACTATAGCACAGGGTATCCTAGTCTAGGACCAGGACAAGTGATCGAGTTATTAGTTAAGTTGTGTATTTGCCGTCCGTGGCAAATTTAATTTTGGTTACAAATTAATTAATCTGAGGTTAACACGAGCACTAGACATAATAAAACTGTATTTTAACGGATATTACCGAAACATCGGAAAATTGAAAAACGGAAAAGTAAACGAGTAAATATCCGTTAAAATTCAGTTTTATTTCATTTCAAATTGCGCATTTTTTTAAGTAAGACCTTTATAATCATGCTTTCATCCGATAGCGATTTCTCACAGCATTCGATTTGGATTAACAAAACTTGAATCACATTCTCTCTGTCATTGACCTAAATCAACATTAGAGTGGACGAAATTTTCATAACAATATGAAATTGCAATTTTCCGCTGTGTTATAATGTTAGTTCAATTTATTTGCGTAGAAATCGGACCAAGGTTATGGGTACCATTTTTTTTCACAGATTAGAAAATAAACGTAAAACCGTTCTTTTTTCCAATCAGTGTCTCACTGTCGGACGAAGGCCTTCCCTTTAGCCTTCCACTCCTCTTTCTCTGGCTATCATTAAACATACACATACATAAACTCACGCCTGTATCCCAGAGGGGTAGGCGGAGACCAAGGACTGCCCCTTGCTACGATCCTGACAGATCACTTTCGCTTCCTCAACATTCATTAGTCGTTGCATGCACGCACGGCGGTTTCGGGTACTTTTTATCTTGTCCTTTGCTAATACATCCCCTATTAAAATACCTAAATATCACAATGAAGCCGATATTATTATACATCACACAAGGTACAGGGCACAGGCCTTCTCTCAGAGGAAGAGAGAGAGTTTGAGCTCAATCACCATTCGTGTCCACCGCAATTTCAAGCGCTAATGTATATGAGCCTCTGTCACTCAGGTTTCCTCACGATGATTTTCTTCATGTTAGCGAGTGGAATTGCTACAGAAACATCACAAATGTACGTACGTAACTTAGGTAACAAAGTCATTGGTACGTACCGGGATTTGATCCCACGACCACACGAATGTGACGTAAGCGTTCTACCGAAATACTACCGCTACTCAAGAACTTTTAGAAAAGTACATACCTACATTTGAAAAATAATGCATCATAAGTTTTGTGAGGGCCTTTCCTATTATGGACTCCAGCCTCTCACATAGGAATAAGTCCTCATTGCTCAAATTGTACCTACGTACTATTTGTCATACTACCTCTGTGACAAGGAAATAAATGAAGTGAAATTGAAAAAAATTACTAGGAAACATAACATAAACTCACGCCCGTATCCCGAAGGGGTAGACAGAGACCAGGGACTGCCACTTAACTATAATTATATTATTTTACTACGATAACTTTAACTTTATGTCGAAGTTTTACTGAAACCAGGAGAAAGAGACTGTTATTTATTACTTCAGACAGTTCAGACTGACGATTCTTACTTCAGGTATAAAATCAACAGCGTTTAATAATTATACAGTTAATTAGCAGTTAGCCAACAAAACCCATTACAAATTGTTTATACAACCAGTTTGATTTGTGCTTCTTAAAATAATTACTACGCTACAGGAAGGAAGGTCAATAGGATAAAATAATGATGAACAGCGGTAATGACATCATTGAACGTGATATGCTGTAGGTCAGCGCGTTCTGCCCGTTTATGATCTAAGCCAAGAATAATTTTGGATTAGTCATTTTGGATTATCTATCAGGTGAGATAGCACGCGGAACTGATGGCCGATGGGGCCGAAAAGTTCTCGAATGGAGACCACATATCGGCAAGCGCAGCGTAGGACGACCAGCCACAAGATGGACAGATGACCTCATCCAAGTGGCAGGAAGACGCTGGATGCAAGCCGCTCCCAACCGGTCTTTTTGGAAATCCATGGAGGAGGCCTATGTCCAGCAGTGGACTTTTTGTGGCTGAATGATGATGATGATGATTAGATGAGAGACGTTTTGTCCCAGAGATATAGTTCCGGGCAATTTGGCAGGGAGAAATCACGCAAATCCTGAAAACGGTTCTTTTAGCGTCGATAACCAATTTCAATACCTGTCTTGTGCGGTATTGAAATTGAAAACTCTAAAAATGAACTTTACCTATTCCCACAGAGTTGATCTCGGTAAAAAACCACATTTAAACCCTAACGGAATACTGCAAAAAGATGTAATCATTAAAATAAATCATCTCCAGATAGCCTAATGTTAACAACATCGGAACCAAATAAACTTGGTCTCCGGTCTCCTAGCTTTGTTATACCGACTGTAGTACTTAACAAACTGGATGTACTGGAGGTAAAGTTCAACGCCCTGCAATATTTTTCCCCACTGGATGTGTTCATTAGCACAGTTTATAGACACATCTAAGTGATGTTAATTATAAATTAATGGTATTTAATCTTAGTGAAGTTGTTAGTAAAATTGATAACGATGTATTTTGATTGAGTGCAGAATCGAGAGATTCTTCGAATGATTTGTTAGGAGGAAAAATCTAAGTTTCACACGGTTTCACTTACTTTTATTAGCGTCGGGAAGCTTACTTACTACTTACTTTTATTAAGTCGGTTTTACCGACGCTAATAAAAGTAAGTGAAGCCTCTAAGAAGGTTTTTAAAATTATCCTCAGCACGGGTTAGTGCAACAAAAATAATATAATCATGTCGGTACAGCGATATCATTCCGATGTAAAAACCTAACTGCAAAGTGGGTTACTCCGGGCTGCAAGTGATGTAAATCGCTTCAGCCAGATGTCGCTGCCTGTACGTAATACAGAGAAGTTTTTAAAGAGGTTCGAAATTTCGCCGATGCCTGCACTTGCCCATTAGCTCAGTTGGGAGAGCACTGGCACGGTTAGCCAGAGGTCGCGGGTTCAAGTCCCAGCATGGGTGGATTTTTTAGCCTCTAAATAGGTTTTTAAAATTGTCCTCAGCACGGGTTAGTGCAAAAATAATAATATAAGTAAATGAAACCGTTAAATCAACATGTAAAATGTGCAGTGCTTACGAAAGTTTAAGTTGTAAGACATCAACCTCCACACGAGTGCACTCTATTCAGTTGCATTAGAGACGACTTTGCAATAGAAATGTAAAGCCTGAGCATTTGTTAACTACACTTTTATAAGGAAGTGTTAAGGTGCCTCAACCAGACTTTGCGAGAAAAGCGGCTTAAAGATTTTGAAAAATTACCTTGCGATGGAATGATAAAGTGTTCGCTTGATTGTTTTAGGTAATTAATGCGTTAGTAAATTAAATTTTTACATGCTTCCATTCCACCTGAATTTTGTCAGCTAAAATATCATTAACAGTATACCTCAGCGTAACAGCCAAACAGCTGATGAAATGACTGAGTGCACGATAAGGATTAGAGGTGAAAGGGTGGAACAAGTGAAATAATTTGTCTATTTGGGGAGCCTCTTTACCAGGGATGGCAAGTGTGAAGGTGATATAGAAAGAAGATTAAAAGCAGGAAATTGTGTAAACGGTGCATTGCACTCCTTTTGAGTGGCCAAAACATCTCCAAAAGAGCTACATTGGCTATCCATAATGGAGTGCTAGTCCCAACACTTATGTATGCTAGCGAGACTTGGTTATGGCAAAAGAAGCAAGAAAGTAGGATTAATGCAGTAGAAATGAGGTCCTTGAGAAGTATGTCTGGAGTTACTTTGAATGACAGGATACGCAATAGTGTGATTAGAGAACGTTGTGGACTGAAAGAGGATGTAGTGACTAGAATTGAGAAACGAATGTTGCGTTGGTTTGAACATGTGGAGAGGATGAAGGAAGAAAGATTGACAAAACAAATATATCGAGCGAATGTGGATGGAAGGGCCAATAAGGGACGACCCAGACGGACATACTTCGACCAAATAGAGGATGTATTAACAAAGGGCAAGATAAAAAGTACCCGAAACCGGCGTGCGTGCATGCAACGACTAATGAATGTTGAGGAAGCGAAAGTGATCTGTCAGGATCGTAGCAAGTGGCAGTCCCTGGTCTCTGCCTACCCCTCTGGGATACAGGCGTGAGTTTATGTTATGTTATGTAACAGCTTATTAACTTAATTCCGGATTTATTCACTTGCTTTTTTGCCGGAAGAGTCCGACCAGGGTTTCGCTCTAACGTTTTCGGTTTACCTCTCTAAGCACTACACCGAAACCTCTTAAGGTTTCGTGTAGTGTTTACTAAAGTTTTGGCTCGAAAATTATCAGTTTTACTACAAAATTAATTAATAAGTACAAAATGGCCTCATACTGAGTGTTTCTACATGTACGTCATCTTGGTCTGGCTAACAAAGCACAGGATATCCTAGTTTGGGACCAGGACAAGTGATTATATATAGTTTATTTTGATGAATGTAACTATTTCTAAAAAAAAATCATAAAAAAACGAAAAAGAAAAACTATTATTCACGGAAATTTTGACAAAAAAAAAACACAAAAAAACATCTTAGCCAACACTAACAGTCAAAAAGTTCCAGCTGAATAAAATAACTTATGTTATGCGGCCATTATTAAGTCATGTTATAAGAAAAATACTGGCAATAAACTCAAAAACAACCCTGGCACTGAAAAGTAACTCCAGATAATTTACGTCCAAGATTGCGTAATAAAACGTAGCCTTCTGAAGATCATTCCGAGCCGTACTGTACATGTGTACGGGAGTAAAAAAAGGTTTTTAAGACTCGCAATGTAAGGCCAGCTGGATGGGAGCGGGTTTTTAGGGTTCCCGCGGGAGACTGTAGAAACACGCGAGACTGGTTTGAGTTCCTTTTACATTATTTCTCGAAAGCGCTAAACGGTCGTATTTTTAAAAAGTCGATCCCACGAAAACCCTTTTAAGGCTGGGTTCTCCAAGCGCACGGATTTGCATGAGACTTATAGCGCTGCGCGAGCGAAAAGTTGGGGAAAATGGAGTTTTTGAAATTAATACAAATATAATTTTGACGACTGATGTTAGTGACGTCAGTCGTCACTAACACATTCAGTGATATATTGGTATATTTTTTACAAACCAAAACTCAGTACAGCTCAATTAAAATCCATATCTAGTGATAATTTCGACTCACGTTCGCTATTTTTTTGATGCTGCCTATAAAGTTTAAAAATCATATCAACGGCCCTAGATAGGACATTAAAAAGTTGGATGGTAAAATATATTTAAAACATCTGATTTAGGGGTAATGTCGGAGAATCCAGCCTTAAGATGGGATTTAAAGCATGTTTATTTGATTTACTTCCTGATATAAACCGGCTTTAGCTCCGTCTTATGAGTGTTTTAGTGGGATCAACTTTTTATAAATAAGTTTGCTAGATTTTAAATAGATACCTAGTTTAACCTGTAATGTTCATTAAGTTGCAATTTCTGTGCTACTTTGAATAAAGATATTTATAAATTGACACCATTTCTTTTAAGTTTGGGCCTGTGGACGTTATGCCGTATGCCGTAGTCTCATTTGACATTTATACGTAAGTCCTTTAATCCAAGTAGATTATTGTAGAAGAGTTAAGAATACAAATTGTTTTATTGAACAGAAATGTACATTCATGGAATTCAGATCAGATTCAGAGTCTATACAACGATAATTAAACTTTATGGCTTACTATAAAAGAAAAACTACCCAATCCTCCGAGATACACACGTTTACGTTCCTACGTGTGTATAAAAAAATGTTGATAGTCTACCTTGCTTAAATTTTTACTTATATCAGTAGAATCGGTTAATACAGAACAAATCAGTACAATATTCCAAGAGTCTTTATTCTTGTTTTAATCTTTATAAAAAATCTTACGAAATCCATATTTTATCTTCGTTATTTACTGTTTGTAGGGGTATTGTACTTTGTAAATATTTTATGTTTTTTTTTTCCGGTGTACGACAGTCAATATTCTTATCTTATCGTGTCTGATGGTTTGCGGATAAATAATTAATTAAAAAAATAGCTTTTCCTGCAAATTTTTTAATCACTAGCAAATTAATTAAAACTTAGCCGATATCACTTTCCGGTCAAAAAAATAACTCGATGCATAAAATCACACTGATTCATTGCCCCGTTGCTGCTTGACATAAGATCAAATCATCAAACATATTTCGCGTAATGTTTGTTGATAAGGATGGATATTTTTCATTTTCTTAAATAAGTGCGTACATACAGCGACTATGTAACGAATGCTGATGAAAATTAAAAATGCTTTATTTACCAACAGTTTTGCCAGAGATACAGAATAGTGAGCCCTGCACTGGGAAACCCTGTATTGTAGGTACTCTGAGGAAATAACGAAGTTGTTTAATGAAGCAAAGGAGGTTTTTCTGGATTGTGGGCAGTGGCCAACCTTGGTCTCTGTCTGATGGATATAAGCATAAGTTTATGCATACTTGTGTTAAAACATTTTTGTATTTATTATTCTTTTACGTAGATGCCTCAGGCCTGAATTCTTTAGTTTTTACCAACAAAATTTACATATACATATTTTTTGAGACCGAAGCGGAATCCAAACCCGCGTTTTTAGCATACCGCAACAATGGACAGTTTGTTAATAAGACCCAACACTAGACTTACGCCGAAAAACAATTAAAAAAAATGTTTTTCTACGGAACCTTAGGTTTTAAGTGGATTATGCCCTTGGTTAAATATAAAAGAGGGTTAACTTTAGCCAATACCCTGTCTGTAATAAACGCAAATGGTCCATCGTGTTAAAATTGTAGTTTTTCTACGGAACCTCAGGTTGTAAGTGGATTATGCCCTTTGCTAAATATAAAAGAGGGTTAACTTTAGCCAATACCCTGTCTGCAGTAAACGTAAATGGTCCATCGTGTTAAAATTATAGTTTTTCTACTGAAACTCAGGTTGTAAGTGGATTATGCCCCTTGCTAAATATAAAAGAGGGTTAACTTTAGCCAATACCCTGTCTGCAGTAAACGTAAATGGTCCATCGTGTTATAATTATAGTTTTTCTACGGAACCTCAAGTTGTAAGTGGATTATGCCCTTGGCTAAATATAAAAGAGGGTTAACTTTAGCCAATACCCTGTCTGCAGTAAACGTAAATGGTCCATCGTGTTATGATTATAATAGCTTGATTGCTGTAATGGCTAAGTAGTTTTATAAATATGGCAATGCCCTTTGAAATAGGTTTTATGAACTTTCTCTAACCATTGAACCATTTTCAAGTAAGCTAATTATTTTTAAATTTAAGGCTCAGCAATTTAAAAAAAATATAATATTGAAAAAAGTTTTTTAAAGATGGTTAGCGTACATGAATTTAACATGAATTTTTGGTGGTTTGAAAGCCATAGCAAAATTAACGTACCTTAACAACAGCTATCGAATACGCTAGTTTTGAATTTGTTTAAACAAGATTTCTCAACTCTTCTTCTTCTTTTTATTACTATATGTGTATACATATATGAAGCGGTGGTAGTCTAGTGGGTAGAACATTGGACTCGGAAGCGGGTGACCCAGGTCCGATTCCCAGTGCGGGCATGTACCTATGACTTTTCTTTCTAAGTTATGTACATTTGTGAAGTTATAGTAGCAATACCACTCGCTAACGGTGAAGGAAAACATCGTGAGGAAACCTGGGTGTCTGAGCTATTCATATACCTCAGCGCTTGAAATCGCCAATCCGCGGTGGGCACGCGTGGTGATTAAGCTCATACTCTCTCTCTGAGAGAAGGCCTGTGCCCTACAGTGGGACGTATATAGGCTGCTTATGATGATGTGTATACATAAAAGTAGTAGTCTAAATAGGCATTTTAAATTACTAATTACATAACGGCGACTTTCAAATCAGTCAGATTTCAGCGTGTATATTATATTCGAATTAAAACTTTTGCATTAACCTCATCACTCGTTTTGCAGCCAAGAGGCCTCTTCTAAAATTCTGCTTCAATCTATTGAAAGCAATTTCAATTGTTTTTGTTTGTTACGTGGGATTTTTATTATTTTCGATTGATTATTTTCCATTTCACGTAACATAGCATACAGGTTGGGCACTTTTTTTAACATGCATACCATTAAAAATCAATTACTAAAGTAGATATTTAATCCAAATAAAGCACTAGTAATTGACATTTGGCGACCAGGCCAATTATTTGACATAGTCATCGAAATGAAGTAGGTATAATGCCCGACAAATAACTTGACAAAATGACTTGGACTTCTCGTGGAAGTCCTTGGGGTCTCATTGGCGGGGGACCCTGGGGTGGCCCTGGCCACACAGAAGAGTCGTGGGGTGATGGCGTGGAAAAGACGCGTCGTCTTTCCAATTCGCCTTCATACATAATGTTCTGAAGGGATGGGATGAAGCCTACACAGAAGAAACGGGGCGAGGCCGAACTCTATACAACGCGTCGCTTCTTTTCCGCGCTCTCGCCCCACGTACCTTCTGTATGGCCAGGGCTTTAGGAAATTATTCTTCGTGCTTTAGTTTAGAGAAATTAAGAAACAATAAAAAAATGCTCTTAGGTGACCATCGCAAACTCATCCCGTCTACGTGGATTTTTCTTCCAAGTTATCTGTTGGACCCTAGCTAAAACTGCCTCGTTGGTCTAGCGGTATCACGTCTGATTACCATGCCGGAGGTCGTAGGCTCGATTCCCAGTGGAGGTCGCCGTGTTTGACTCGTACAAATGTCCCCAGTCTGGGTGTATTTCCACGTTTGTGATGTCCTTGCCTAGTTACCATAGCACAGAGTATCCTGGTTTGGGACCGGGATTACTTGGAATTTATTATTATTATGTATTGTTCCGTGTGGTGCCGGATTAAGAATAGCGTCACTCCATTTCCTTCCGTGGATGTCGTAGAAGGCGACTAAGGAAATCAATTACCAGGAGACGGGCAGCAGCGTCTTCCTGAGATTCCAGCCGCATACTGCGATCGCCAACCCGCCTGCCGAGCGTGGCGATTATGGCAAAACCCCTCATGGTTATGAAAACCACGAAGGAGGCCTATGTCCTGCAGTGGGCATCAAATGGCCGATGAGGATGTATTGTTTTTCCATATTAATTAGCCTACGACCAATTCTCAGACCTACCAAATATATACATAAAAAAATAATAAAAATCGGTGAAGCCGTTTCGGGAGAGTTCGATAAAAAAACACTGGCACGAGATTTGTATTATATAGGTATAAGATTATTAAAAACATACACAAACTCCGCAGTACACTTTTAGTTCGTTATCTGGTGACTAACAGTGTGGGTATATCTTATTTCCTTGGTAGATACATGTACAATCGACAGCATATTAACATTTACATGCGTGCACTTTATGCAGTTGAGTTCCGGGCGACTTTGGAACATAAGTTTAAAGTTTGATCTCCTATTCATTGTACGTATTGTGTAATTAAATATTACCTAGTATTATTTATAAACATAAATGGTTTCAAATTTCATTCCTATCAATGTTGGAGACATTTGTTGAAGTCTTTGAGGTTTTTAGGTTTCCGTACCACACCGTCTGTCTGTCAAGACCCTTTATCTCAAGAACGCGTGGAGGTATCGAGTTGAAGTTAATACATACTCAAGTCTACGGTCCCTTGAAGCTGTGAAAATATCAAACTTCTAAGTTAACGTAAAAAAAAGATACGGCCGTTTAGCCGCAATAAAAGTATATTAAATTTCGTCCTATGTTCTGTGATTTCGACACTCAAGGGTACCAAAATTCAAAGACCATTAAAGTAACTTCAGTATCGATAATACAGCGACCTTCAATGGGCATAAGTTTGAAATAAGATATAAAAATTGCATAAAAAGAGCGGTGGTAGCCTCATGGGTAGAACATTGGACTCGGAAACGAGAGACCCAGGTTCGATTGCCCAGTGCGGGCATGTACCTATGATTTTGTTTTCTAAGTTATGTACATTTGTGAAGTTTAGTAGCAATACCACTCGCTAACGGTGAAGGAAAACATCGTGAGGAAACCTGAGTGTCTGAGCTATTCACATACCTCATTGCTTCAAATCGCTAATCCGCGAAGGGCACGCGTGGTGATTAAGCTCATACTCTGCCTGAGAGAAGGCCAGTGCCCCACGTGGGACGTACCTATATAGGCTGCTTATGAAGTTTGAAATTATCAATTTCATCTTTTTATTTTTCATGCAATCTTTTAATATGACGCGTAAGATTTACGTGAAAAATAAAAAAAGGAAAATTTACATTTTTAATCTGCAGCTGAACTGTGGCTGAACTTTTTGAAAGAAGGACGAGAAAAAAATATGTTTAAAAGTGAATGATCTTCTTATTTCAGAAACCGGCAGAAAATCGTCGCCTATTTGTTGTGAAAACCATGTCTAAAACAACCTACAATGTATTATTGAAATAACGCAAATAGGAATTCGTTAACAATGACTAAGAATTCATTAATAAAGTTGACCACAATGGTATATTATGCGAAAATCAATTTCCAAGCGCTTGCTCCCAGCTCGAAGGACCAATATTGGGAAGGTGAAGATCACAAGGTACTTTCGTCCATCCTCTTCGAACAGTTACGTGTCCATTGGTTTTTTTTTATTTTTATCTGAAGTTTATCAATAAAAAATAATGATTTAACATAATATTGAGATAAGTGCCGTGTTCACAATTTGCTACAGCTAACTCTATTTTTCTGTAAATACGTATTTCCCCTTATTTTCACCTTTTGATAATATTACCCATAGACCACTATTGCTATTTTCAATATCCTTACCGAATATGGCCTCTGTGAAGAGGATCGAAAGAGAAAATTTGGCAAAAAAGCGCTAAGTTGAAACGACCGAAACAGCGTCAAAATCTCAAGCTAAAACACTTACCAGAAACAGTGATACTTCGAGGGACACCGAGACAGGATGCGCACTAAACAAAAACCTTAGTAGCACACACAACCATTCGCATTGTAAAGAGAGAAATACTTCTCAATGCAGTGACAACTTTCTACTTGGTACGTTACTGTCTTTCGTTCCTAGCTGGCATAGCATGAGGGCTCCAACACAAAATTGAGTTCTTTTTACGTCACTGAGTAAAAATTAACTTGTGTCCGGGGAGACGAAGAAGTTTCGGTGTAGAGGGCGCTCTAGTCGAGGTCGCGACACGTCCGCGCGCGGTCGCTCACGGAAAGCATCTGGCCGAGGTTGCTCGCTGAGTTACCAGATTGCGCGCACCGGCGCTGCCGGGCGGGCGAAAAACTCGTTTGGCGCTACGGTTAAGGCTCGTCGCAGACGGGTGCTATGCTATGGGTGCCTCGAAATCGCATGTAATGGGTGTAACACGGGTGCATGTTGTGGTTACTTATGAGTAAGAGGAGAGAGAGGACTTCTTAGATTTTTTTGCTATGTAATTTATGTGCAACTCTTGTTGGTGATCCTTAATGGAATAAAATAAAATAATTCACGTGTTTTTCCGAAAATGGAGTCCACGAGTAGTACAATGACACGAGTCACGCGTTTTGTAGCACTAAAATGTCAGAATTTGACAATAAATGTAATAGAAAGTCGCGACTTTCGACATTTGAAAAGCGCAACTGGCATCGTCGTATTACCCAGGCGAAGACTAAATTTGGTCACAATGATAATTTTAGAGTAGCAAAAAATATTAGCGATTTTGTACATAAAATATCACTTTCAGCAATAAAACGTAAGAAAGGTTAATCTGAGGGTCAATACAATCCGATAATTTTGTTGCAATTCCAAAGTTTTCCAGATACTAAAAATTGTTCTTATGGAATAGTAGAATCGAGGCTAAAAGGCATTAATATTAAGTCTTCTAGCTGACGAAAATAACAGAATTGCAGAAGTCGTCCCTGTTGGGTTTATCTTTGTGGTTCTGTGTTCGAAGCATAACTGCGTGCGACACTGTTTATACGTTTTAACATAGCGGTTCCAAATTGTGTTTTGTCGCTTATATTGACAGGTGCGAGCTAGAACGCATTACAAACCAAATGCCGTATTGTTATGACGAGTGCTGCTCCTATGTAACGCACACCAAAATACTGTTCCGATTCCAATCATCTGTTTTATACTAATTTTTTATCGCAAACGTCAGGATTCCGAAAGGATTTTTGGGCCTAATTAGACCTCTGATGAGAAGAATGACCATCTAGAACTTCCTTTAAGCATTGTGTTGTATAACGCTTTTTGTGTACTACTAAAGGATTGATTGATTGATGTAGTAGAATGATATTAACACGTTTTATTGAGTACATTGGATTTAACGTGACAATTGCTAAGCATTAGTTATGTTAATTTCTATCTATCATTGTCTTTGTTCCTGTCTGAACTACAAAATACTACATTGAGACAGAACAGGCCTTTTCCCCACTCTGTTGACTAATTAGAGCAAGATACCATGACTCAAAACATTATTGTTTTTAAACTAGTTACGCTGACGGACGAAAATCCAATTTATATACTTTTAACAATCAATCATATTTGCAATTGACTTCTGTCCGTCTAGTAGGATTCTTATTTGACACGGATATTTTTCTTATTTGAGATAGATAGATAACGAACACTTATGTATACATAAAAAAGGAAATAACATAGATATTTTTTAAGCTAAAAGTACGAGTAAAAGTAGTCGAAGCTGAGATGTGATGCAACTATAAAGAAAAAATTTTCTCAAACCTATAAAATTTTTGTATATTGTATTTTAAACGAAGTATATTAAACGAAATTATATTTTAATGTGTCATTTGAAAGTTTCAGACTGAACTAAGAGGCTTGACCCTCCAGCAAACGACTGCCAAATAAAACACACGGTGTTGGAAAATCCCCATTTGCGTACTAAGTCGGAAACTCTGGCAACACCGCGCAGCGTGCCTCGTCAGTGAGCACCGTGATGAAATGCAGCTCGCGTCGAACCAACACAGCGGCCTCTCTGGTCGCTCGATTCCCGAACTAATACTGAGAGACCCTAGATCACGGCAAACTGGTCGTTGTCGAGACCACCCCAACCGGTTCTGCTTTGGGCAAAAGTGGTTACTGCAGAACTATACAAATAACATAGGTGACATTCGGAGGGATATCAAAATAAGCCCTTTTGGACTTAGAACTTAGGTAGTTAAACATTTACCGCCGGTTTCTGAACTTCGCTAGTGTATCATTTTGTCTCTCTAGATTACTCAAAAATTTAAAAATATAATATCCCGGCTGGGGACAAAAAAAAACACCAGGTGTTGGATGTTTACATGTTTGTGATGTCGCTGTTCCTGGTTCCCACGACACAGGGTATCCTAGTGTGGGGCCAGAAGCAATGGATGTGCCTGTATGTAAATGTTTATGTTTATATTTTAAAATTTTATCTTGTCCCTCGCTAATCCGTATTTGGTCAACATATGTCCGCCTGGGGCGTCCTTTTACCTGTATAAGCCCCGGGCCAAACAGAAGGGACGTGGGGCGAGGGCGCGGAAAAGACGCGACGCATCGCATAGAAATCGCGCCTTCGCCCCGTCTCTTCTGTGCGGGCTTCGTCCCGTTCCCTTCAGTACTTTTTGTATGAAAGTGAACTGCATTAACGACGCGTCTTTTCCGCGCTCCCGGTCCACGTCCCTTCTGGGTAGCCCGGGGCTTACATTTAAAATAAACAAATAACGTCCACGCAACACAATCACTAGTCCTGGTTACTCCCTGTTCTCTGGTTTCCTGTTTCCTGTTCCATACGTGAACCACTAACGCTGAAAAAAAACCCAAACTGCAAATTAAAGTACTGCGGCCCCAGCGAGAATCACCGATTCTGGTGATTCTGGTGAGTCGGAGTTG
The DNA here is from genome assembly GCA_963969515.1 of Yponomeuta evonymella. Taxonomy (NCBI): domain Eukaryota; kingdom Metazoa; phylum Arthropoda; class Insecta; order Lepidoptera; family Yponomeutidae; genus Yponomeuta; species Yponomeuta evonymella. Next base: position 2,583,665 of record OZ018366.1, on the reverse strand, counting down.
GTGTCACCGCTAGACCAACGAGGCAGCGTGCGAACAAACTGACATGTAATGTAACCGGCTAGAGTTAACAGTACAGTTGACCTCGACTTACAAGCTCTGAAGAGCAATACGGGTGTCTCTGAAACGAAAATCTTAAGGCCGACCTGCTGTTGACTGTCCTATTTCGATGTGTTTTTAACCGACTTCAAAAAAGGAGGAGGGTATCAATTTGACGCGTATGTTTTTTTAAATTTTTTTTGCTATGTGCTCGCATAACTCCGTCAAATCTTAACCGATTTCGACAATTCTTTTCGTGTTCGAATAGATAATACGTCCCATTGGTCCCGTTTTAATTTGGTGAAGATTTGATGAAGACTTTCAGAGATGGTGAACGGAACTCTTCAATGCACAGCAGTAAATGAAGCCTATCATTTAGTATAATTTGTAGTCGGTGCCCAGTTTCACGGCCAGGACATATATTTTGGGCACCGACTACAAATCATACTTCTTCGATATCTAATGTACCTATACATACTTCTAATTTGTGTAGTGTTTTGAAGTCGGTTTTTATTTTTTAATTAACAATTTTTCTTTCATCTTCTTGCATTTTTACCGGCTAGTATTAATTTCTGCTGAGCATTTAAGATCGAAAGGGGTTTTGTTAAACGTGGGCGTTGAATACTAATTCTAGAGTCTGTACACCCATAAAGTACTCTCGCAGGATGCAGAGACGAAAGAAAAATTACAATAATACTAGGTGACTCGGCGAACGTTGTTTTGCCATATTAATTAGCCTACGACTTATTCTTAGACCTACCAATTATACACAAAAGATTTCATAGGAATCGATGAAGCCGTTTCGGGGGAGTTCGATAACAAACACTGTCATCATAAGCAGCCTATATACGTCCCACTGTAGGGCACAGGCCTTCTCTCAGAGAGAGAGAGTATGGGTTTAATCACCACGCGTGCCCACCACGGATTGGCGATTTCAAGCGCTGAGGTATGTGAATAGCTCAGGCACCCAGGTTTCCTCACGATGTCTTCCTTCACCGTTAGCGAGTGGTAACTATAATATTATAACTTCACAAATGTACATAACTTAGAAAGAAAAGTCATAGGTACATGCCCGCACTGGGAATCGAACCTGGGTCTCCCGCTTCAGAGTCCAATGTTCAACCCACTAGGCTACCACCGCTTGACACTGTGGCACGAGATTTTTATATATTAGAAGACTTACTCCCACACACCACAATCTCTTGTCCTGATCCCAAACATCACAAACATGGAAATACACCCAGACTGAGGCCATTTGTATAAATAAACGGCGGCCCCCAGTGGGAATCAAATCCACGACCTCCGGAATGGTAAGCAGACGTGATACCGCTAGACCAACGAGGCAGTCATAGACACACACAGAATAGAGAAATGTGTTCTGTGTTTACACATAGATTTTACCACAGAATATAGCTCTGTTCTGTGGATTTTACATTTCTTATTCTGAATGAGAAAGGATTTTTTTTACCACACTGGGCCAGAAGGAGTGTTATGGTTTTCGTGCTTATGTATGTATATTTCTTTATTACGCTCTTTAGCCTAAACGGCTTGATGGATTTTAGCTTGAGAGGTGTCGTTAGATTTGTCTTAACTGTGAGAGTGACCACATACATATACAAAAAATATTTAAAATTAAAATGGTCTATTTTTGGCGCCATCATAGTAATCAGCCATTTGACGCCAATGCAGGACATAGGGCTCCCTCATGGTTTTCCTAACCATGAGGGGTTTTGCCACAATCGCCACGCTTGGCAGGCGGGTTGGCGAACGCAGTATGCGGTTGGAATCTCAGGAAGACGCTGCTGCCCGTCACCTGGTAATTGATTTCCTTAGTCGCCTTTACGACATCCACTGAAGGAAATGGAGTGACGCTATTCCCAATCCGGCGCCGTACGGAACGCAGTATTATGTCCTTAATGTTTTTTGCTTTAAAATCTATTTCCAATGTATATTTTACTTCTGTATTTCTTATTTTAGTGAGCAATAAAATATATTCTTATTTTATTTAAGAAATGAGAAACTCCAGGTTCCAGATTTTCTTTAGATTCCAGGAAGAAGGAGGCCTGCGAGACCAATGTTAAGATGGCTACACAACAGCCTCGAAAACCAAGATAGCTGAATTGGTTGCCAACCTCCGATCCGGCATATAATATAAAGAAGAAGATGAATTTATTCCGACCACTTTTCAGACAGCATAGCATCCTTGATGTGCAGGATGAGGGTCAGTACCAACAGCCTCCTGAGGGTGTTGGCCGATCGGATGGATAGCCCCATACAGCGCCACTGGGTGTCGATGCACCTCATGCCGACAAGCAGTGGGGCTGGAGTGAGGTAAAACAGTTATGTACGAAGAACAAGGGGGCTGGGACTAGGCCATTCGACTTCGCGTGGTGTAATAATACATTGTTAATTGTTTAATAATATAGCATAAGTCAAATTGTTACCAACACTATACGGGTTTTGCCTGAAATAAATAAATAATAATAATAAAGTTTGACGAGGGTAAATTAATTAGTTTTGAAAACCTCCACAAACAGTCAAAATTGACCTCCATTTTGTATTTTATTTTCGCTTTAAGTTACCCTCAGGTATATAACCCTCCGGGGTACAGGGTTTCGGGTACTTTTTATCTTGCCTTTTACTAATACGTAGTATGTCGAAGTATGTCCGCCTGGGACGTCCCTTACCGGCCGTTCCACCCACATTCACTCGATATATTTCTTTCGTCAATCTTTCTTCTTTAATCCTCTCCACATGTCCAAACCAACACAACATTCCTGTCTCAATTCTAGTCACAACATCCTCTTTCAGTCCACAACTTTCTCTAATCCAACTATTGCGTATCCTGTCATTCAAAGTAACATCCATACTTCTCAAGGGCCTCATTTACTTTCTTGCTTGTTTTGCATACCCAAGTCTCGCTACCGTACATAAGTGTACATAAACCCTGATACATCGAAAAAAAAAGCATTGGATAGAAAAAATCAAACAACAGAAGTTGTTTTAAAACACAAACTAATTGCATGTACCAGGAGTTGCACATTTGGGAGATTAATCTGTTTATAAAAAAACCGGCCAAGTGCGAGTCGGAGTCGAGCGCCAAGGGTTTCGTACAATAAATAAATAAATAACTTCTACACAACACAATCACTCAGCCTGGCCCCAAACTAGGGCGCCCTGTGCTATGGTAACCGGGCAAGGACATCACAAAAATGGAAATACACCCAGACTGAGGCCATTTGTACAAATCTACTCCGGCCTCAGTGGGAACCGAACCCACGACCTCTGTTTTGGTAGTTAAGCGCCTCAATGGCTTGTCCAACGAGGCAGTCGAGCAATTTGTAGGTAGGTACTTACATATTATAAATAGTTCAGGAATCGAGTCTCGCAGTATTTTCCGAGCTTTTTCCGAACTTCAGGCTATTTTTTGATGATTTAGGTACAAATATATAGTTTAAATTTTTTACTGTATTTACAGTAATATTACTAGCCAAATTTCGTAGTTCTAGGACAACGGAAAGTACCCTATAAATGTTGTTTCCCTTGAGTATCAAAATATACGTTTTTTTTGCGGGATAAATTATTTTTGTACATGTTCAAGGGACTGTAAGCCTGAGTACTTATTTCAACTTGATACCTCCACGCGTTCCCGAGATAAAAGACTTCTAAAAAAATTCTAGACAGACGGAGGGACGGACGGACAAGAAAGTGATCCCCATAAGGGTTTCTTTTTTTCCTTTCAGGTACGAAACCCTAAAAAATAATACACCCGAAACCGGCCCTTAATTTCACCAATACAGTTCAAGTAACTTCGCCTGTCGAACTGAAGTATGCCTTTAATTGGAGTGTAAATCAAACGGGGGCGGGGCCGCGATTCTTGTTAAAAATGCACATCGGATTTATGCATCCCGCCCGCCATTTGTTTAATTAAATTATGTCGGTCTGCGCAAGAGATCATACATGGCGAACTTTCTGTGCCTATGTAGCTGAAAGGTTTTATCCCATTGCCGATCGCTCCTGAAAAAACTTCTTTTATATAGCACGTACACGTCCCAGTTCAGGGTACTTTCTCTCAGAGAGAGAGTGTGGGCTTAATTACCACGCGTACCCACCGCGGATTGGCAATATTTCAAGCGCTGAGATATGCGAGCACTCCGGTTTCAAATAGACGGTTTTTCGTAAAAAAAAAAGAAAAAATATAAATAAATAAATAATAAATAAATAACTTCCACACAACACAATCACTTGACTGGTCCCAAACTAGGATACCCTGTGTGACCAGGCAAGGACATCAGAAACATGGAGATACACCCAGACTGAGGCCATTTGTACAAATGTACGGCGGCCCCCTGTGGGAATCGAACCCACGACCTCTGTTTGGTAGTTAAGCGTCTTAACGGCTAGTCCACCGAGGCAGTTATTAAATAAATAAGAATTAATTAAATTTTAAAAATCTAGATCTGTTCTGTAGCGTAGATTAAATAGTGAACCACGTGATTTTGTTTCTAACATTCTTAATAAAAAAAAAACTTCAAAACTGAGTTCATATGTGGTTTAATCAACACAAATCTTTTTATGAAATCAGATATTATGCAGTCTGTACATGAAACGCATGCACGTAAATATTTAAGAAAACGCGAGAGTAACTTTTAGGAATCTGTTTTATTCGTCTTTGTCCTTGACATAGTACAATTTAAATTTTAAAAATATAAAATACATATAAAAACAGTATAAAAGAAGTAAAAACATAAAAAAGGTTGGTTGGTCGGTCGGCAACAGTACAATTATGTTGTCGAAGTAACGCAAAACTTGAAAACCGTTTTTTCAGTATCGATAAATTCTCAATTCATTTCACTTGCCGTCTTAAAACTTAACGAGGGGTCAATTGGTATGAAAAATATAAAAATAATGAGAGTTTCAAAAAGAACACCTTGTGCGTCATCGATACTCAAATTAATTTTAAGAAGAATTTAAGAAGGGAATGTTGTTGTTTTACCATGCAAAAAAACATCAATTACAAAGAAAGTAGTGTATTACTTTACGAAAATTTTATTACTTTTATGAAAAGAACTTTGGAATTATGGTGTAAAATAATGTGAAGTAAAATTGCACCCTGTATATTTGTTGATCTGGAAATTTACAATTTATTTCTCGTCTTCTGTATGATTCAATATTTGCTCAGTTTATAAGCTTGTTTAGGATTAATGGATGCGTGTCGGGCCTTTGATACTGAAATTCGTTTAACGTGGGTTTTATGAAGGCTTATTTAGTACTAAAATCCTGTTTCTTCTCATAATGTAACTGTATGAAATGCTTGGAAGTACATGGGCTGGTCGAGGGTAATTATTAAAATTCTGAGCCGTGAAATTCTGATCCACCTTTCCAGTTTTGTCAGTCAAAATAGTTTAATTCAAAGTAACGCAGTATATGCGGCCTACGAACGTTACAAATTAAACATAGATCCATTTAAAAATCAACATGGTATTGGAGAAGAAAAAAAAATTTACGAAAAACCCCAAACTTAGTCTTTTGACTTAGGTCCTTAATTAGCTGAGTTTAAATTATTAAATTGCTTGTAGTGATAAGGCCGCCAATTGTACTGCGATTTATTGAATTTCTGTTAATGTAATCTTTGTGTACAATAAAGAATATTCTATCTATCTATTTAAGTCCGACTTGCACCACTTCTTAAATGTCACTTAAGTCGTCATTTAAATCGAATTTTGTGCAAAGAATTTTAGTTAAATGCTGTTTGAGCCGCATTTAAGGAAGTGGTGCATGTCGGCCTAAAACCTAGAACTCATACCTTGAATTTTAATTCCAGTCAACTTTGTCGTCTTAAATAATCTTTAGTGTTATAGTGTGGCTCCGGCCTAGAGTGAGCCACCCCATTTCTTCCCGTGGGTGTCGTAAGAGGCGACTAAAACGCGGAAACCAGGGAAAAGGCAGCAGCGTTGACCTGTGACACCAGACCACCAAACACTGTGATCTCCAATTCGCCTGCCAAGCGTGGGGATTATGGCAAAACCTCCCATACAGGGAGAGACCCATGTCCTGCAGTGGACTGCTATGGGTTGATGATGAATGTTATAGTAGCCATTTCTTTGTTCGGGACTCATTTAAGGGGATCCATGCATAAACACTAGCGCCACAAAAAACATATTTTTTCATATTTTGTGTATAAAAAGTGTCAGGTGTTTTCTAGTCCTGGGTTTTTTGCGTTAGGTTTACGGCCATGGTCTTAAAAATTACTAATAATATGACAGCAATAAACTTCTTTAAAATAGCAATTTTAAAGGCACTTATAGCTTCTATCTGTAAAATTATAGGGTAAACAATTTATTTTAAATAATATAAAAAAGTTATAGTTGGAAACCTCTGTTTTAAAAACCATCTTATTATGTATACCAAGGATCGTAACATGACTGGGTGAGGGCGCGCACGTAAAGGTTAGACTTACTCTAAAATGTTATTAACCATAATAATAAAATTGCCTCGTGGTTCCATGTTCCATTCTCAAGGGTTCCATTCTCACTGGGAATTTGTAAATTTGTACACATGGCTCCAGTCTGGATGTATTTCCATGATTGTGTGGTCCTTGCCCGGTTACTATAACATAAGGTTTCTAGTTTAGGACCAGGACGATTGATTGACTTTTATATCTATTTTATACTCCTAGTTGATACGTAGTGTTCAGTTAAAATATTGTAACGCTTTGGTTTAATTACTGTTATGTTGCAATATTTATGTAAATAAAATAAAGAAAAAATAAATAAAATCATAATATCGTAGTGTTTTAGGAATTGCTTATTTCAAAGGTAACACACAACGACAAGGAAAAAAGTAACGAAACAAGATACTCAGTCTTAATCACGGACGTATTCAGCCTTACAAATTCTTGAACTTCATTATATCAATGACGAAGAGTTGCAACTGAGTATCGCTCAAAAATATACTTGTTTTTGTTTATGTAGAACATGTATAAACATACGTCCCACTCACTGCAGGGCACAGATCTTATCTTAGAGAGAGAATAGGTTTAATCACCACGCGGGCCCACCGCGGATTGGCAATTTAGTGCAATGAGGTATCTGAACACCTCAGACACTCAGGTTTCCTCACGATGTTTTCCGTTTACGGACAGCGGAGTACTCTTTGGGAACGGAACCCTAAAAACTGGCTTCAACTTCACAAATGTACGTAACTTTAGAAAACACATGCCGGGATTGAAACCCACGACCACCCGAATGTGAGGCCGGCGTTCTACCGCTCCGCTACCTCCGCAACGGAGACGTATACAGAAAAAGATACTAATGCAGTTTTATTTCACACAAATCTAGATAGCACGTTTCGCCCCAGGCGCGTTTCTTGTGTGCATTTTTTAGAAAAAAAATAAAAGGAGAAAAAAACCGCCCTTGATTTATGAGGCCGTTTGAAAACAAATTGTATTCGGTGGTCGGATTATTGCTTTCGGTTGCGATGATGGATGACCGCGATGATGGAGTTTGAGTTCTGAAATTAACAGTGGAAAGTTTTTTGTTTCGTGAAATAAGACGTCAGTTTTATTCCCGTTTATTGGAGGGGAAAAAAATTTTTGAATGAAAAATTAACTTAATAAATTAGTAATTTGTATCTTAGTGGTACCAACTAAATATCAGAGAAAATGATAAATATACCCATATACGTGCCACCCGCGGATTGGCAGTATTTTCTTTCACGTTTAGCGAGTGGTATTGCCGGGAGACGAACCCAAGACTAGACTGTGAAGGACGGTATCCTAAAACTATCCAGACCTCACCTAACTTGTCAACTATGGTATAGTCTTCCCATCTCAGCCGCATCGCAGTCAGCAAAAAAACTAGAACGCCATGCCATCTCGTCACTTCACTTCACAAACTCGGCTATTGTTAAACGAGTTTTCAGGTGAAACTGTCTACCTTAGACCCGTCTCCTTTCCTCCCGCGAGGCCCCCAATGTCGCTGCCTCGTCGGTTTTTTGCCGAACCCTGTCGTGAAAAAGGATGCAGGCCTAGTCTTTGTTTTTTGAAATTTGAATAATTTTACACGCTCAAAGAGTGGGCTGCTGAGGTCTTCGACCGGTCGCTGGGCGTAATTTGCGCCACGGTGCATTATGATGGCATTATTATTCCGTCGATATTAAAAATGGGAAGGTTTGTAATTTCGTTCACTTAATCCCGGATTTACTTGCTCGATTTTTAGGGTTCCGTAGTCGAGAAGGAATGCTGTAGCTCATGAACCGTGATAGTTAGGCAGTTGAAATTTTCACAGATTATGTATTTCTGTTTTTGCTATAACAAAAAATACTAAAAACAAAATAAAATAAATATTTAAGGCGGGCTCCCATACAACAAATGTGATTTTTTTGCCATTTTTTGCTCGATATTGATAACGGTAACAGGTAGACGCTTGAAATATTCAAATGTTGTATATAAAATTGTACGAAACCCTTCATGCGTGAGTCTGACTCGCACTAGGCCGGTTTTTACTCCGATGCCAATCTTGTACCTAGAGAAAATCATTATGATCTCATAGAGCGATTAAATTCTTGTGTTGTTGTTAATATTACTAGTTTTACATATTAATTCCTTATTAGTATATTAGTATCCAAACCGGGAACTAAATCCTAGATGTATTAAATTATCGTTAACTTAGTATTAGCTTACACCTTAAATGTAACACAGGTATAAATGTATATAATTCGTTGAAAGAGCGGGCCTCTCCAAACACAGGTATTTTTAACTAAACAGGCGAGTCCCAACCCCTGTCAAATGCATCCTGTTCATGAAATAAAGAAATTTTGTATTTTCGTTGTGGTTACGTGGTCCAACTATGACAAAAACTTTGTTCGACTTATGGCCAGTTTCTGAATTGAGAATTTTGCTAAGTAAATGGTTAACGGTAAATGGGTGTAGTGCTGTCTTTTATAATTTCTCAGAAAAGAGCGTGACAGAACGTTACTTAAGTATTTACTTAGCGAAATTCTCAGTTCAGAAAAAGGCCCTCAGTAGCTAGATTTGTTTATGTACCCTTTATACGCCTCACTGCAGGGCACAGGCCTTCTGTGAAGGTGAAGGAATACATATGAGGAAACCTGACAGCGATTGAAATCGCCAATTCCCGGTGGGCACGCGTGGTGATTAAGCCCATATTCTCTCTCTCTCTGTTAGAGAAGGCCTGTGCCCCGCGGTGGGACGTATACTTCTAGGCTGTATTATTTAGTTGTTTTGATATTTGTCGCAGAATCGCGCTCACGCAAGAGCGGTGGTAGCCTAGTGGGTAGAACATTGGACTCGGAAGCGGGAGACCCAGGTTCGATTCCCAGTGCGGGCATGTACCTATGACTTTTCCTTCTAAGTTATGCACATTTGCGAAGTTATAGTAGCAATACCACCCGCTAACGGCGAAGGAAAACATCGCGAGGAAACCTGGGTGTCTGAGCTATTCACATACCTCAGCGCTTGAAATCGCCAATCCGCGGTGGGCACGCATGGTGATTAAGCCCATACTCTCTCTCTGAGAGAAGGCCTATGCCCTACAGTGGGACGATACATTCAAGGCCCCAAATATTTTGTCAATCAGTCTAGTCACTTTGCATAATTAAGTGAGTCCAGAGAGTAACACTAGCGCCACCGAGGAAAAAAAACATATCTTTTTTTACAGATCGAATTTGCAAAAAGTATCTGTACAATCTCTCAATCATGTTAATAGTTATTTTTAGGACCCACGGCTGTGAGCCTAACTCAAAAAACATACGACAAGAAAGCGTTAACGCCAAAAACGCAAAAACGGCCGTTTTTGGGCATAGATGCTACCTAGTACCGGGTTCGCGATCCTAGGTTCTTTGTCGTGGATCCTGAAAATCACTGTTGACATGATTGAGATACGATCTGCAAAAGAAGACGTGATTTTTTTTCATTTCAGTTAGCCCACCGGACAAAATAATTTTGGGTATATTTTCAATATCCCCACAGTTCCCAATTTTCTATTTAATTATATTTAGAGGTCCAGAAGACAATCGGTACTAGATATTGAAGTACAATTGGTATCATGGCCGTTTCAAAGTTTTTCCCATAGTGAAAGTGTCCGACCCACAAAATAACCCCTTATCATCCCCTATTTGGTTGAAGTATGTCCGCAATTACCTCTACAAATTAAAAATGTAGTAATATAATCTATGACATTTTTGTAATAAGTCTTTCCGGGCACTGTCCACATAAAGTCAGAGTCGAAGTCAAAAATATTTATTCACTATAAAAACAAAATGTTTACTTAATGAACGTCAAAGCTGTTAATAGCCCAAGGTTGGCTGGAAGAAAATACTTATTATTATTAAACTTGCCTTTGTACAAATAGTCTAGTTAAAATGAGAAATGTTTAATATATGGTGAGTCCAAAATCTGTAAAATCAATCTATAAATTATCTTAGGTACTAAAACAAATCACGAAGAAATCCGATTAATTCAATACAAAGGACCATCCTTTAACGGCATACTATAACGGCAAAGCTAAAAAAATTTAATAAAAAATAATCGACAACCCGACTGCTGAGCATTAACTACTAAGCAAACTTTGGACCAAAGTAAGTACTTCAAGTGATATTGTTGAATTTAAGTTCCACTGCTTAGTAGTTATTGCTCAGCAGTAATTTAGTTTTTTAGTTTAGCATTTCAGTTTTTTGCCTTTGCCGTTATAGTCACTTTTTATTTTTTTGTGTGGACACATGCTAAATTCATATAGCCTACACTCGCACAAAGACAACGAATCGATTGAGATCTTATTTGTCGAAATCTGGCCATTGGTTAAGGATTTAGGAGGGAACATAGAATCGGACATACATACATACATACATACCTATATACATTCATACATACATACATACATACATACATGCATACATACATACATACATACATACGAGCCAAACACATCGCCGCAGTCGGGCAAAAAGCTATCTGTTTATTTAAGCGACTCAAGTCAAACATAGGGATAGCATTCGCCAACACTTTCTCGGGTCAACATTTGCTCTCCTGGATATCGTTTCAGGTCTTTAGCGTCTTAAAAGGGTCCTAAATCAATATTTACTCTCCTATTTGAGCGGTCTTAACTTGCTACCAACTAAAGAAAAAAACCGGCCAAGTGCGAGTCAGACTCGCTCACAAAGGGTTCCGTACCATTATCAATACAAAATTAGACTAAGATCGAGACAAGATAGATTAGGCACATTGAGAACAGCGCCATCTATAGAAACCAACAAGAAGCATTTAACATTGAGATTTAATGACATGACATCGCCGCTGTGAAGGTTACACGTTTGTTGTATGGGAGCCCCCTTAAATATTTAATTTATTATATTTTTTGTATTTATTGTTATTGCTGCAATAGAAACACATCATCTGTGAAAATTTCAACTGTCTAGCTATCACGGTACACGAGATATAGCCTGGTGACAGACAGCCAGACAGAGAGACAGACGGACAGACGGACAGTGAAGTCTTAGTAATAGGGTCTCTTTTGGCAACCAACGTATTTTTTTGCCGTTTTTGGAATAACGGCAAAAGGTAGACACTTGAAATATTCACAGAATATTTGTTCTATATTCGCTTCAAAAATAAGTCGTGATTTTTTGCGGGTTTTTCTCGATCTTTGTGTCTAATGTTCTATAGATAATGGTACGGAACCCTTCGTGCGCGAGTCCGACTCGCACTTGGGTGGTTTTTTGTATTACAATTAAATTTTTGGTCCCATAGAAACCACACTGACATTTATTTTATTTTTATTTTATTTGGTGTACAAAACAGATCACCACCATTACATGATATAAAAGTAATAATATGACATGAGTACTAAGTTGTAGTCTAAAGCATGCACACACAACATTACCACATGTAAATTTGAGTAGGTATCTTAATAAAGTATTAAATTTTAAGTATTCTAATATTCAATTCAATTCAATTCAAATATTTTTATTCATTGTAAAAACAGAATGTTTACTTAATGAACGTCAAAGTTGTTAGTTTCACAATTAATGGATTATGTGGAGAAGAAGCTAACAAAGAAACTCCACATTTATTCTTTTCAAAACACGTTTTAACTTAATTAACAGAGTTTTCAACTTAAAATATTAGTCATGAATGTGTTGAACACTAGTCAAAATCGTCCTTTAAATAATATTAATCTACTGTTTAATGCCAAACATCTTTGTCTTCTAAATAATCCTTGATGTTATAGTAAGCCTTTTTGCACAGAATGTGCTTAACACATTTTTTAAATCGCGTTGGAGGTAACTCTAATATATCTTGAGGAATTTTGTTGTAGAACCTTCTATTACTTTAAACGAGAAAATCTCGTAAATTGCAGCGACAACATAAACTCACGCCTGTATCCCAGAGGGGTAGGCAGAGACCAGGGAGTGCCACTTGCTACGATCCTGACAGATCACTTTCGCTTCCTCAACATTCATTAGTCGTTGCATGCACGCACGCCGGTTTCGGGTACTTTTTATCTTGCCCTTTGTTAATACATCCTCTATTTGGTCGAAGTATGTCCGTCTGGGTCGTCCCTTACCGGCCCTTCCATCCACATTCGCTCGGTATATTTGTTTTGTCAATCGTTCTTCTTTCATCCTCTCCACATGTCCAAACCAACGCAACATTCCTTTCTCAATTCTTGTCACAAAGAATTCAAATTCACAAATTCTTGCAGCGACAAATTCTCGTAAAATGCGTTATATTTCATAAGCTTGTGTCTGTAACCCAGAGAGGCAGTCAGGGACCAGGGTTTACCACATGCCACGATCCTGATAGAACTGTTCCACCTATATTCGCTCGACGTATTACTTTCGTCAATATTCCTTCTTTCATCCTCTCCATATGTCCATAAAGGAATGTTGTGTTGGTATGGAAATACCTATATAAAAATATCTGGGAAATGACTACAGCGATTACAATGAAATTTACTATGCAGGGCATTTTCGGAGCTTACATCTACCTACTTCTTTCAGCCTACACCTACAATCAGTAAAAAAGAAACACACTAAACTAAAATTAACTTAGCCAAACTTTTTGCTAATTTTGTAACAGCCGACTTTACTAATAGATATCAATCAAGCGCCTGTCAGGTAAGTATAAAACCAAAAACACACTTCACCACTCTAAAGATGACCGTTTAAAACCTAATATGACTCTTAAACGCAAGAAAATAAAGATCAAATAAACTGCAAGAAGTAAATTTGCAAAAGTGCGTTAACTCAAACAAGTTTGAAATAATTGGAGCGAAAATTGTCACCTTAGTGTGCACTTTCACTGACCTACTGTTGGACTTTGAAGACCTATTGGATTATCACCTTTATGTTTAAGACACAATTTTATGCGTACAACAAAAAAAAAACCATACAAATGCGAGACCGACTCGCCCGCCGAGGGTTCCGTAGAAATTTGTAGGTCACCATATCAGCCATTTGTAGAAATTTCTTAAATTTGTAAAATATTCATCAGAAATTTGTAGGTACTTATATATTATAAATAATTCAGGAGTCGAGTCTCGCAGTTTTTCCGAGCTTTTCCCGAACTTCAAAGACGTTTTTTTTTATGATTGAATTACAAATTTATAGTTTACAGATTTTTTCCCGTATTTTTGGTATACGATAATATTACTTGCCAAATTTAATTTCATAGATCGACGTTTTTTGCGGCATAAACAGCCTTATATATTTTTACGTTAACTTCGAAGTTTGCATCTTAAAAGTTTGGAAATGTCTTTTCGTTCGCTCCAGTGCAGGCTCCGATTTCACGAAAAAGTGCGATCCCCTTATATCTCGGAGAGTCGTGGAGATATGATATTCAAAAAAAGCTCATAGACTTGTATTCACGAGAGCACTCGTTGTGCAGACCAGAAAACTATTATGGAGGCGGCCTTATTTCTTATAGCATTTTCTTCCATGCAACCTTATATGGAAAAAAAATCCGAAGGAGAAATCGACCAATCAATCTATCTGTTTGAGGACTAATATCTCCAAAATTAACGGACGAAGAGAAGAGAAGAAAATCGTTATTTAAAACCATTTTAAAACAATTTTGTATTATTTCGTATTATCTCAAATGCTACGTTTCTGTCAGCCTTCTATTTACAGATCTGTCAGCACAATTTGTCCCAACTTAAAATGTCGTTTACCTTTTGACTCAAGATTAGATGCAAGAGTGATAGTGTCAATAAACCGACCATTGTAAGATGATCTCTCTTGCGAAACTAAAAGTAAAGAGTTCTTCACCATAGTTATGTAGCATAGTGGTTGAGAGACTACAATAAACAAGTTATAGGATTTAATGGTCGTAATAATGGCGGATTAGAAGCATTTAGAAAGTGACATTTGAGTTGAGTAATTGTTAAGTACCTAATGAGTAAATGTTTTAGGGCCCTTCGCGAACTTTAAGCCCTTTCATAATCAGTTTGGATTGTAAACAATCAAACTTGCTTATCTGGGAGTAGCTTGGTGGAATCCGGGTTCTAACCCAAAGGGTCTTAACATCACCATCAGCCCATCTCTTTCCACTTTTTACAAGTACCTCTGTAAAAGTAGCCTCAGTTTGTATATATTTTTATGTGTGCGATGTCTTTGCCTGGTTACCATTCCAGGGTATTCTAGTTTGGGACCAGGGCAGGTGTTGTGTGGAAGTTATTATTAAGGGGGTCCAGGGAGTAACACTAGCGCCACCGAGGAAAACAAATCATATCTTTTTTTACAGATAAAATTTGAAAAAAGTGTCAGTACAATCTCTCAATCATGTTAATAGTGATTTTTAGGACCCATGGCCCTGAACCTGAGGCAAAAAACCTAGGACTAGACAGCATTAACGCCAGAAACGGCCGTTTTTGGCACAAATGCTATCTTGTTGCAGTTTCGTGATCCTAGGTTCTTTGTCGTGGGTCCTGAATATCACTGTTAACATGATTGAGAGATTGTACCGACACTTTTTGCAAATATGATCGGTAAAACAGAGATATGATTTTTTTCTCGGCGCAAACGTGGTTTGGTTTTGATTTATAAACGACACGCCGAATCGCAATGAAACTTTACCAATTTGATACGTTTATAGGATACAAATCGAGGTTTGATCGGGCTTACAAATAAAGTCTTATGGGGCTTTATATTTCTTTTTTATTCCGTTATTCTCAGTTATAAGCACGAGAGAATCTTCAGTTGTGTCTTCTAAACATATTAGTAAAGTTATAATAAAGTTATTACCCGTTTAGGGTCTGATCGCGATTATTTATTAGGTAAAATTTAATTACCCTAGATACCCTAGATTCCCGTTTCGGAAATGTTGCAGCTGCCGTGGTCACGGTTAGACCACGCTAATGTATAACTATGTATGAGCATCGCGAGTCATCATTAAAAATAATAGTAAAGTGTCATTGCGATCCGGAATGTCGTTTGTGGATTAAAACCAATCTGCGTTTCTATGGGCATTGCTTCTCGAGAGACCTCCTTAAGTTAACAGTCATACAATACCTGGTAAGACTGAAATAGGACCACACCATTGTTCTATTTTCAGGCTGCTCCATCATAAGGCGTAATCGATAAACGCAATGATACGTAGTGTCACTTCTAACTGTTCAAATCTAGCTCCTTTCCACGCGTAATAAGATCCATCGTATAATAGTGCTACGTTGTCACGAATTGCGTCGCCCCAATGCGACACGCAAGTAATACGCACCCTGAAATAGCGTCCTCATGAAGATAGCGTCATTGTGCATGTATTCTACTAACTGAAACTGAAATGACTACTTTATTAATAAAAAAACCGACTTCAAGAACTTTGGCCTTGCAACGTCCGATGGCACCTTCACTTACTCTAGATGGGTGAAGGGACCACTCGGACGCTGCACTGCCTGGAACATTGTTTTTTTAGATAGAATGGGCTTGCCCAGCACCTATACCATCCTGACAGCTTAGTCGGCCAGCTTCGATTCCCAGTGCGGGCATGTACCTATGAATTTGTTTATTTTACGTACATTTGCGAATTCGAAGTAGCAATACCACAGCGAAGGCAAAAGTCGTGAGGAAACCCGCGGCTTTGTTGGCTCCGCACGTATTGACATCAAGAAAAGCACGTACTAAAAAGAAGAGTTCGGTGATTTGTTTCATAGATCGTAGCAAGTAGCAGTCCCTGGTCTCTGCCTACCCCTCTGGGATACAGGCGTGAGTTTATGTATGTATGTATGTACATCAGCAACCAGATCTTGATAAAATTTATACAGGACACTTAGGCTGGTATGGGAGCCCCCTAAAATATTTATTTTATTCTGTTTTCAGTATCTGTTGCTATAGCGGCAACAGAAATACATCATCTGTGAAAATTTCAACTGTCTAACTATCACGGTTCGTGAGATACTGGTGACAGACGGACAGACGGACAGCGGAGCTTAGTAATAGGGTACGGAACCCTAAAAATGGCATATATTTAGATTACTACTTTTAGGTACAGACGTAAATAAAAAAAAATTGTCGAGAAATCTGGTTTCGAATTGGGAAATCTAGTTTAAAAGATGCGCCAACAATAAATTAGTACCGCCTCTCCGTCTAACAGAGCAATGACCCGCGGACCCGCAGCACGCACGCACCGCTCTGGCTGGCTACTAATGGTTCTAATAGATTCGAGTTTGAGTCGAGATATTTTAAAAAAAGGGCGTTTTTTAAAAAACAAACTAGTGTATCCGGTAGCTATTGTCAAGCACGTTCATTTGGCTATGTCTTTCAAGCCACCCAACATTAATTGCACGACTGTTTTGAGGCTGCAAAGCGAAACGAAATTAACTAGGTATTCATACAGAGCAGAATCGGTCCCCATACGAAATAACGTGCAAAAAGCCAAGGTCTCCTGCCCGTGACATTGTCATACCGATGGCAGTACTGTATTTACTTTGGCACGCGATAATTTGTACCGTCATTACAAAAGAGTTACAGGCAAAGTGAATTATAGTACAGTTTCGATGTGCCCATTTTTGTATTCGATGGGCGTCAATTTTGACAATAGTTACTAATCATATGGTATTTTAAAACTATAAGGTCAGTATTGCTGAAGTTATAGTAGCAATACCACTTGCTAACCGTGAAGGAAAACATCGTGAGGAAACCTAGGTGTCTGCTATTCATATACCTCAGCGCTTGAAATCGCCGATCCATGGTGGGCACGTATGGTGATTAAGCCCATACTCTGAAGAAGAAGAAGAACGACATTTATTATACCAACAAGACACATCACAGAAAGAAAATAAACAGATAAGTTCTCTCTCTGAGAGAAGGCTTGTGCCCTACAGTGGGACGTATATAGGCTGCTAAGAAAGTCAGTGAATATAATGCTATGAACCTAAATTAATGCCTAATATGCACTGATTTCTTTTACTCGAAGACGCCTTAACCGAATTGGAAAATTATTTTCTTGTTTGAAACGGTAGACTTCCCAGGTGGTCACGTAATCATCAAGTTAGGATATGATGATGAGGTCTTGGAGAAATCGAAGGAAGTCTTCAAATTATAAAGGCATACTGTAAGCGTTTTGGTTGTTTTGGCTCTCGGAAAACACAATTTGGTGGAATCGTAGTGATATTCACATTAAAAAACAAAGAATTTTTTTTTAAATTTATAAACAACATCTTCTACATTTGTACAGACTAGGTATTTTTAGTTTTGTTTGTTTCGATGACGAACTTCCACACATAATGTACTGCCGGTTTCATAGACCCTTTTTTCACTTTAAAAATTAATTAAAGCAGCCGAAATTGAAACATTCGGCTCAGGCTCATAAAATTTCCTATTTTCTAGAAAAACAATATTTTTCATGTGTAAGTTAATTAAAAACTAGCGCACGAAGGGTTCAATTTAATTCAATTCAATTCAAATATTTTTATTCATTGTAAAAACAGAATGTTTACTTAATGAACGTCAAAGTTGTTAGTTTTACAATTAATGGATTATGTGGAGAAGAAGCTAACAAAGAAACTCCACATTTATTCTTTTCAAAACACGTTTTAACTTAATTAACAGAGTTTTCAACTTAAAATATTAGTCATGAATGTGTTCCGTACCATTATCTATACCACATTAGACAAAAATCGAGACAAGATAGATTACGTACATTGAGAACAGCGCCATCTATAGAAACCAACAAAAAGCGTTTAAAATTGTCATTTAACGACATGACATCGAAGCTGTGAGGGTTACATAGATGGCCGCTAGATGGCGAGCGCTGTCTTTAGACAACGTTTGTTGTGTGGGAGCCCCACTAAAATTTTATTTTTTTCTGTTTTAGTATTTGTTGTTATAGCAGCAACAGAAATACATCATTTATGAAAATTTCAACTGTCTCGCTATCACGGTTCATGAGATACAGCGTGGTGACAGACAGCCAGACAGACAGACGGACAGTGGAGTCTTAGTAATAGGGACCCCTTTGGGTACGGAACCTCAATTTGTATTGTAAAAATCGACAAACTCTGAACTTCCCTTGTAATACACTTGTCCCATTTTTACATCACATTACTCGTTACGTATAATTTGGGTAGGTACCTTTTAATCAAAATTATTTACCGTCTGAAGTATCTTTTAAAGCCCAAATGACAAACAGGGCTTCCTACATCTTTGTGTGTATGAGTTATTATCTTTCTTTGGTCACACTTTTCCGCTTCGCATGTCTCTATGTAATAATTCTTCACCAACTGGTTTTCTAACCGTCCAGCAAAACTTACGAGATCAGGGAGCACCAAAAATATGATAGTTCGGCTGTAAGCTGTGGTTGAAAAGCAAAATTACTGCCGATAGTCTACACAAAACGTACTCACATAAAAACGCCGTACAGAATAAAGGCTGAATTCCCAAAGCTGTTTATTCTGAACTATTGTATTTTGATGCTTGTTATTGATATTGCAAACGCGAGCGAGCTTGGGAATATCATCCGAAGGAAAACGACTGCACACTTGGGGCATGTATTCAGACACCCAAGATATGGTCGCCTACAACTCATAATGATGGGATAAATCGCTTTCAAGAGATGCGTAGACCGGAAAAAGAAGTCCGGGTTGAGAAACCAACGGGAGTGGACTGGGAGTGCTGCCCAGCTCTTCCGCCTTACAAGAGACAGAAATAAATATGTCGAGCTGACAGCTAACTTTCTATAGTCGGAGACGCGATATTTTATATCGCGAGATATTTCACTTTTTAACGGACGGCAAAGGATCGTGAGAGATTGCATTCAGGGGAAAAGGCCTATACCCAGCAGTGGGCAGCAGTGAGCTGATGATAATGATGATGCTTTTTGAAAGTTTTGAGGTTATGCATGTGGTTGTGACATAATAACTTTTATTATTGGGGGTTTATCTGATTTATAATTTCCGTAATTTTACATAACTAAGGCAGGCTATACCGGCTACCGTATCAGCGGTGCGTCTGTGGAACGCGCAACCGCTATACATTCGTCAGGCATCGTCAGTCAGCTTTTTAAAGAGTAGAGTTCAGGAACACTATCTTCGTCTTCAGAATAATAATGTGTAATTTCGTATGTAAGTATAATAATGTCGCTTTAAGTTTATATTATGTATGTACTGTTTTTATTATAATTATTTGTTTTACTATCTTTTGATATAAGTATGTATCATTATAATTATTCTACATGTTAGTGCATTGCTTAATTTGAAAACTAATTAAGTACCTAGATTAAAATATCATTACACCGTTTAGCACTACCCCCACATTTTCCAAGTCACCTGTTGGTGGCTCGAATAAAATACAATTTAGTATTAAGCCCGAGAATTTTTCAAATATTTCTGGTACAATAAAGAATTTTAATAATAATATATAATTGTCCTTCATATAAGAATGCTCATTCTTTTTAACACATCTAGTTGTAAGCATGACACCATTGCAAAGCAGATTTATCTATTTACAGATTAAAATATTTAACAGGTGGAAAATTAAAAAAAAAAAGGTTTGAAAAGTCGTAGAACATAAGTTGTTAACACAATAAAAATCTCTAACTGACATGTTAGGTAACCCTGTAAATTCTGTATATTATTATTTTTAATATATTTGCTTCAGAATAAATCCATATGAAAGTATTAGTATTAGAAAGACTAAGCCTATCCCTTTCCTCTTCAACCTATAGCCTCCCAATTGTGAGTGTAGGTCTGTTCTAATGCACGCTATTTACTTCGGTCTTGGGCTTTTCGCATCCAGTCTTTTCCTGCCACTTTGACCAGACCGTCAGTCCATCTCATTGGTTGCCCGCCCACACTTCTGCCTATATTAGCAACTAATTATGATGTGTGATTGATTATATTATATTAATATTAAAAATAAATATTAAAGATGCATTAGATTACTTAAATAACGATAACCTTCAAACTTTGCTAACTTATAATAATCCAAATACTCTGGCAGACCATTTCATAAATAAACTGAAACAATGTCTAATAATGAATACAATTACAATTAGGATACCAAACAAAAATCAGATGATTAAACCATGGATGACTTTAGGGTTACTGAGATGTATTCGAAATCGAAATAATATGCAAAAGAAACTAAAACTTGACTCAAACAATGAAGTACTAAAAATCACTTTTAAAAGATATCGCAACCACTGCAACTGTTTAATTAAAAAGCTGAAACGAAAGTTTGATCGCGATAAATTAGCGCATGCCCAGGGAGATTCTAAAAAATTATGGAGAGCTATAAACAACATCACAAACCGTATATCAGTTAAGAAACAAAATATTGAACTTTTAGATTCCGCTACAACTCCTAAGGAGTCCATTGAGAAGGTAAACACCTACTTTGCTAATGTTGGTAGGACTCTCGCGGAAGAAATAATAACGGGTAAAAATGCACTAGCGAACACTGGCCCTACGAATTCAACAAGTCCACTAACATCTTTAGTCTTATTAGATACAGATCCTGGAGAGGTACATGCTATTCTATTCGGTCTAAAATCTGAAAGTTCACCTGGATGGGACAACATCCCCACTAGTTTTCTTAAAGCAGCCCATAAATTAGTAGTCCCAATCATTTGCTACCTGGCGAACCTGTGCTTCCAAACGGGTAATTTTCCTCTAGCTTTAAAACAGGCAATTATTACTCCTGTGCATAAGAATGGAGACACGACTAATCCTTCTAACTATCGGCCTATTTCTGTCTTACCAGTTTTATCGAAAATTCTAGAAAAACTCATTAACAATCGGTTAATAAAATACTTAACAAAATTCAATATTATCTCAGAGTCGCAGTTTGGTTTCAGACAAGGAATGTCTACGGAAGATGCCATTCTGGCACTCACTAATACTGTTACAACTAAGGTAGATAAAGGGGATAAATGCCTCGGCGTTTTTCTTGATTTAAAAAAGGCGTTTGACACGGTTTCTGTCTCCATCCTTCTGCACAGGCTAGAAGAGATTGGTATTAGAGGATTACCACTCGAATTGCTCAGAGACTATCTTCGTGACCGCAAGCAAACTGTCAAAATAGGACAAACCGTTAGCTCACAAGTAACGGTTTCCTACGGAGTTCCCCAGGGCAGTGTTCTGGGACCGACACTCTTCTTAGTATACATAAACCAGCTCTGTAATTTGAAAGTGGATGATGGACAGACTTTCTCATACGCAGACGATACGGCAATCATCTTTGCTGGTAAAACCTGGGATAGTGTCCGCAGATCATCTGAGAGTGGACTCCTAAAAGTAGCGGCCTGGCTAGAATCAAACCTTTTGACTTTAAACGCACTAAAAACAAATTACGTTTGCTTTACGAAGTATGATCGCACTCAGCCACCAAATGAGTTTCGCATTAAAATCCATAAATGTGGAAACCCACCGAAAATGAACTGTTCGTGCGACACTATAAACAAAGTTAATTATGTAAAATACTTGGGTGTCATTGTTGACCAACGACTCTCCTGGCATGACCACACCGAACTTACCATGAATAGAATTCGTAAGTTAATATGGACATTTAAAACCCTGCGACATATAGCTACAAAAGACCTCCTTAAGAACATTTACGTCTCGCTGGCGCAATCGGTTATCTCATATTGCCTTCCTATATGGGGTGGGGCCACAAAAACAAAATTTATTGAATTAGAAAGGGCTCAGAGATCTCTTCTAAAAGTAATGTTTTTTAAACCCTACAGATTTCCGACAGAGAGTCTTTACACATCAAGTGATCTACTTACTATTAGAAAACTATACCTACTAAACTTAATCTTAAAGAAACATAAGTCTCTTCCCTATGATTCAAATATAAAAACCAAAAGAAGGAACTATAAAGTGGCCATTGAAGCGCAAGCTAAATCAACTTTTGCTAAGAGGCAGTATGAAATACAATCAGGTCGTCTATATAATCTCATAAATAAGGAACTCCAAATTTATCCCCTAACATACTGTCACTGCAAAAAGACACTGACTATTTGGCTTAAGACAAAAACTTACGACGAAATTGAATCAATGGTGCAAACAATAAGATGAATGTACAGACACACACACACACACACACACACACACACACACACACACACACACACACACACACACACACACACACACAAACACGTACTTAAAGTTGTTTAATTTTATTTTTAATTTTTCCTATAAAATAAAATGTTATTTTTAAGTGTAACTTCTAGAAAATAGTTTATACTGGCTATGGAAGAGCGGAGTGTCCTAACACAGGCATCTATTTGCTTAAATGGAAGCTCCACACACTGTTAAGACAAATGTACCTTAAGTTGATGAAATAAACATTTTATTTATTTATTTTTATTTATTTATTATTTATATTCTGGTTATGTTTATGAAACCTTAGTTGACATTCTGTTATTATTACTTTTGTTTGTCGTTGATCATGGCTTTGACGATAAAACTATATGTGGTGAGTAACGCAAAAATAAAACTGCGTATTTTTGCGCCCTTGTTCCCAATTCCGACGATATCTTTTGTTCTGTGACGCCATAAATTCCGCGAACATTTCAATGTTACGTATAGAGAGCTTTTGATGTTATTAATGTCATTTTGCTCACTAGTAACAAAAATGTATTTCAAAAGCACCTGCTAAATTATATTTTTTTTATTGTGCAGCCTATATACGTCCTACTGCAGGGCACATTCCTTCTCTCAGAGAGAAAGAGTGCGCCCTCAATTGTCACGCGTGCCCACCGCGGATCAGCGATTTCAAGCGCTGAGGTATGTGAAATAAGCTCGCCATGTACACTTTTTAATTCTGTAAATGTTTTGTTTTATTCGTGTAATTTTATGTCTGCAATAAAGTATAAAAGTAAGTATAAACACTCCAGAACACAGATAGATCCTCAGGTTTCCTCGCGATGTTTGCCCGCACGTCGGTTTCGGGTACTTTTTATCTTGCCCTTTGCTAATAAATCCCCTATTTGGTCGAAGTTTGTCCGCCTGCGACGTCGCTTACGGGCCCTTCCACCCACATTTGCTCGATATATTTGTTTCGTCAATCTTTCTTCCTTCAACCTGTCCACGTGTCCAAACCAACGCAACATTCCTTTCTTAATTCTAGTCACTACATCCTCTTTCAGTTCACAACGTTCTCTAATCAAACTATTGGGTATCATGTCATTCAAAGTAACACCAGACATACTTCTCAAGGACCTCACTTCTATTGCATTAATCCTACTTCCTTGGTTCTTTTGCCATACCCAAGAAAACTAGCCATGCGAGTTTGATTCAGCAGGTACTGTTACAAATATTTTAGTTTCAACACCGTATATAAAAGTTTAGGTTAGCAAAGGGCAAGATAAAAAGTACCCGTAAAAAGCCGGCGTGCGTACATGACACGAAAAATTAATGTTTCATTATAAGTATAGTATTAGCACATATATCACAATCTTTCGAAAATTTTTTAGGTTCCATGTATTTATTTATTGTATTATTTTCCGTGTGGCGCCGGATTAAGAATAGCGTCACCCCATTTACTTCCGTGGATGTTGTAGAAGGTGACTAAGGAAATACATTACCAGGAGACGGGCAGCAGCGTCTTCCTGTGATTTCAACAGCATACTGCGATCGCCAACCCGCCTGCCAAGCCCTTCATGGTTAGGAAAACCACGAAGGAGGCCTGTGTCCTGCAGTGGGCGTACAGTGGCTGATGATGATGATTATGTATTTATTTTATTACGTTGTATTTGTTTAATTTTTCCCTTTTACCATGTTTTTATATATCTAGGTCTAAATAAGTAACTAGTAAGTATATTTAATATTCTACGAGTAAGTTGCAATACCTCTTATTGTTTTCTTCATAACTTCGGTTAGCTGGTAGATGACTAAGTGGCATTAAGCTCGTCTATGTGCAAATTTGTGTGTTGAAATGCAATAAAGAATTTTAATTATAATGTTGATGAAGCGGATGAGGTCTGTCAGGATCGTGGCAAGCGGTAAACCCTGGTCTCTGCCTACAGGCACAGTTAGTTTTTTTTTTAATATTTTATTCTTTAAATTCGTCGGCGTATTAAATATGTATACACATACCAAATTACAGCTTTCTAGTACCACTGGTCTTTGCGCTAGGCCGCGGACGGACAGACAGACAGACAGACGGACATGGCGAGACTATAAGGGTTCCTTGTCGGACTACGGAACCCTAAAAAGAAGAATAAACAAACACGTCGAAGACAAATAAACATTTTCTATTTCTATTCAGTTTAGATCACGGGTCGCCACCAGGCTAATTAATGTTTTATCGCCTAAAATACGCGGATCGTTCCAAGATGTGTCGTGTGTATGGAAACTAATTAGAAGATAATTTAAATTTTTATTTAGTACTCGAAACCGGCGTGCGTGCATGCAACGATTGATGAATGTTGACGAAACTAAAGTGATCTGTCAGGATCGTGGCAATTGGCAGTCCCTGGTCACTGCCTACCCCTCTGGGATACAGGCGTGAGGCTATGTATGTATGTGTGTATAATTGAAAACTCGTATTACAGCAAGAAACGCGACTCGTTCATCACGTCCCAGGCCTAGTCTAGCGTGGGAACCGGTAAGCCGTAGCAATCTACCCTCGTTTAACAAACATAACATAAACTCACGCCTGTATCCCAGAGGGGTAGGCGGAGACCAGGGACTGCCACTTGCTACGATCCTGACAGATCACTTTCGCTTTCTCAACATTCATTAGTCGTTGCATGCACGCACGCCGGTTTCGGGTACTTTTTATCTTGCCCTTTGTTAATACATCCTCTATTTGGTCGAAGTATGTCCGTCTGGGTCGTCCCTTACCGGCCCTTGCATCCATTGCATATTCATTGTTGACAAAACCAGATCCACCTTCAAGAATTCTACGTGACCTTCCTGTAGTACCTAAAGGCGTCAACACGGTGCGTAATTACGCGTCGGCACATATCAAAGGGGTGCGGAAAAGGGTGTGGTGTGACATCATCGCTGAGTACATTGGGCGTTTGTTTGACGTCCGAGGTCTAATTAACGAAATATTACACTTGTTTGTAGTCGACGTCAACATCGTGAGGAAACCCGCGGCTTGGTTGGCTCTGCACTTATTGACTGTCAGGATGGTGCAGGTGCTGGGCAAGCCTACTCCATCTAAAAAAACAATGTCCTAGGCATTGCAGCGTCCGAGTGGTCCCTTCGCCTATCTAGTGTCAGTGAAGGTGTAACTGGACGGCGCTTGAATTGCCAGTCCGCGGTGGGCACGTGTGGTAATTAGGCCCATACTCTCTCTCTCTCTCTCTCTCTGAGAGAAGGCCTATGCCCTACAGTGGGACGTGTGCTGGATGGCTGGTTTAGTATTAATTATTATTAATTTGGCTTACCTATTAAATAACAAATTAACAAGTGTGAGTCAGACTCGCCCACCGAGAGTTCCGTACAAATCTGTAGGTACTTACATATTACGTATAAATAGATCAGGAATCGAGTCTCGCAGTTGTCTCCGAGCTTTTCACGAACTTCAAAGACTAATACGGACCCTGTCAATACCCTTTATCTCGGGAACGCGTGGAAGTATCGAGTTGAAATTAAAAATATATACTCAAGTCTACAGTTTCTTGAAGCTGTGAAACTTAATCCAATTTAACGTAAGAAAAAGTTACTGCCGTTTATGTCGCATAAAACGTAAATTTCGACACTCTCAAGGAAATCAAAATTTATAGAGTACTTTCAGTTGACCTAGAACTATGAAATTTGGCAAGTAATATTATCTTATACTACAAGTACAGGGAAAAATCTAAAAAATATACATTTATAATTAAATCATAAAAAAAAATCTTTGAAGTTCGGGAAAAGCTCGGAAAAACCGCGAGACTCGATTCCTAAGCTATCTATAATTTTTTTTTACATGTTTACTGTGTTTCACTAACAATTTAAATAAATGTCTTCTTTCGTTCTTTCACTGGTCCTAGAGTATAACAAACGCATCGTTGTTCAATAGACTGATATTAGCACGACGGAACCCTCGTTGGGCGAGTCCGACTGGCGCATGTCCGGTTTTTTCAATATTTTTTCCTTTTGAGGTACGGAAACCTCACAAAAAATAAATAATTATAATTTAAAAGTTATTTATTTATAAATAGTTAATACACGTTTCTCGAAAACAAGTCATTTGCCAAACTGCGTGGCGATAAATAAATAAATAAAAATATTATAAGTATATCCATTTGCTACTATTATACTGCTGTGTGTGTACTAACTAGCCGAGGTGCTTAACAAATGCATTACTGCGGAAAGCTGAACTAGTTTTTCCATTAATTTTCACCTTGACATTATAAATATCGTTGATTTTCACGACGCGGAGGCCACAACATCAAACTTTAAGTAATTACTCGGATTCGTTCGGGTAGAGGCCATGTCGACAGAAAATTTGTATTTAATGTCCCTACGATACGTACCGTCTGTGGGCGTTAACAAAATAATAATATTAAATATTAAGATTAGAAGTTAAGTACATGCCATGTAATATATATAATTTTTTTTTTGAAATAAACAGCTTAAATTTATTTTTTTATTTTTTTATTGCTCATTTCATTTAATTGCTTCTTAACTAGTTAAATACAGAGTAAGCCAAAAATTAATAGTAGTTTATGTGACTGTCACATAATGAGGGTTCTTAAAACACGAGCGAGATTTTAAAAAACGAGCCTTGGCGAGTTTTTTAATAGCATTCGCGAGTGTTTTAATACCAAGTTATGTGCAGTCTCATACACTACTTTATCTGGGCATTTCTCCACGGGGTCCGAACTTGACGGCCCGGCGCATAACATATCCAGATTATCAAAATATACCCCTGCAAAAAATACTACAGTATCCTCTAGGTCTTCGTCTACCTGGAGAACATGCAAAATTTGCTGAAAACCGTTTGCAACTCACAGAAAAAAAATCTGAAATGGCTGAAAATGACCTTCGGTGGCTTGTCCCCAACCCAAAACTTGACAATTTATAATTATTTTTATAAAACTCAGAATGTTTTCGGGGAATGTATTTATGTTCACATATTGTCAGATAGTTAAAGTACCTCTCATTTAAATACCATAAGAATCTAAACAATAGCTCGCCTACAATAGCAAGATGTTTGAGTGTCCCTTGCTTCTGCCTGAATCCGGTGGCACTTATGAACCAAGCGTTTCTTCGGTCGTAGATTACTCTAGGAATTCGCGGTGTGGACGAGCCATTTTGTCAGTCACGCCGTAGCGCCCGAGGACAACGGACGGGTGATTGAATGAAAGTCTTCGGAAATATCAGGGTAAGTAATTGATTCTTGAGATTTGGTCCAGGGCACACTTTGACTTCGGTGGAGGTGTTATTGGAAAGAATACTTGTTGACTGTAAAATCTGGTGCTTACTGTATAATTTATCTCAGTGACTAATTTCTAGTCCCTTGGGCTGGGGTTGATACGTGTTGTTGTTTAAGAGTGAACTTGAAAAAACATATCTTTTCTGATTTCGGTGTGCCTGATTTCGGTGGCTTTTTGAGCACCGAACTCAGAAAAACTTTCACCGAAGTCAAATTTGCCTGATTTCAGTGTATTTCGTTCGACTTTAGAGAACCGAGGTCAGATTCCTTACATGTAAGTTTCAAGTAGGATATGCGCATTTGTTTTTTTTTTTAACTAATCGCTAACTGTGAAAGAAAACATCGTGTGGAAACCTATGAATAGTTTTACACGTGTAGATATTTTCTTTACTGTTAATAATAACGACAAAAATACATATGTTGTTTCTGTCATAATTGATTTCAGTTAGATTGTTAGTTAACTTGAAAATGTGAAACATGTGTACCTATTCGTGTGTACATTTTTCCATGTGTATGTGTGTGCTTATTATGCCTGTATTTGTGAATTATGTGAATGTGTCAACAATGGCAAGTTTAAAGTACCTACAAGAAAGAAAGTGGGTGTACATTTTTTAAACATAGTTTTCTTATAGTTTGTGGTCAGTCGGTGTGTAAGTTTATGTAGGTATGTACAGTAGGCTCTACATCAACCTACTCTACCTACCACTCTATTCTATTTCAGCTGACCATGGAGCAAATAAAGCAAAAACAAGCTGCAAAAAAAAAAAACAGGAACATAAAGAAAGAAAGAGTTTGAAGGAGCGTGCTAGGAAAGTAAAAATCAAGAGTGAATCCTTTATGAACGACTTAAGGAAAAAGACTGACAGCTTTACTTAAAAAGGAAGATGGAAGGGAAGATTGTTAGACTATCTTTACCTGTACTTTGTATTACCTCATAAATTAAGTATAAAAGACAATATTTTTAAGAAAGATATATTTTTCTTAGTAAGTTTTATCTTTATGTTAAATAAATATTATATTTTCCGAAGACTGATTTAAGTCTGAAAAACATTTATGGAAAGTTATGTTTGTCGATTTTTTAATTATCTCAATTACTATTATTGACAAGTACAAACCGTAGCATAAAAAAATATAATAAAAACATATCTTTGAATGTTTGCACAACATTTTGTGTTGAATAAGTCCAAAAGACTATTTTGCTAAGTAAATTTTATAATAAGGTTATCGATAATGTTAAACAAATATGTTCATAAGACTGATTTAAGTTTAAGGAAAGTTTTGTTTGTAGAATTTTTATTTGATTATTATTAAACACATTTTACCTACGTAGATTATTTTATTCCATTTTATGGCATTTAAAGTTGAGTAATGTTAAATTCGCTTTTCATGAAAAAAAAAACGTTAAAATGGAATAAAATAAAATCCGGAAGTAAAATTCGCATAGTATGTGTAATTTTGTTAAAATAATTTATCTCTTTCATAACTAATTATGCCATGTTAAAACCAAATAAAGGGTGTCTCGAATTGCTTTTTGTTTTTGGTGTAGTCACTTTATAAAAACAAGGCTATACTGAGACAAAAATGTATAGTTTGACTTTATTGCGAGTTTTGATAAAATTTTGCCACTTTTTTTTGGAAGGATTATTATTTTTCGTTCTAGAATAGTTAGCTAGAAATAGTTACTTACTCACGCAATTCGTGTTAGATTTTTAGCGCTTGCATGACGAGCTGACAGACCAACAGATGAGAAAAACTGACTGAAAAAATGTGATTTTAGGTAAAAGAAGTAGGTACTTTAGAGCTTAATAAAGTATGAGAATTACAATAAACAAGTTGATTGATTATATCTGCCCGGTTTTTATTTATTATATCCTCTTTTAATTACTAGACAATGCCTAACATTACTGGTATCAAATTGTGACTTTGGCACGTTAAATGATTCTCTGGTCTTTTTCTGATTCCAGTGAATTATTTCCTGATGTCGATGCTTACAATCTGATATCGGTGCAGGTAGTCAGATTTCGGTGTTAGTTTTTCTGATTTCGGTGCTGGTAGTCTGATTCCGGTGTATAGTTTTCTGATTTCGGTGTAGTCTGATTTCGGTATTTAAATATTTCGTTTTATAACCGAGAATCGGGGTACCCAAAATATATCATGATTTATAGTTTTTAGCCCTTTATCCAAAACAATCGATAAAATTCCCGAAAGACGAAAAAAAAAACGACCACCGAAGTCAGCCATTTTTGCCTCTTCTGGAGAAATACCCATCTACACTCATGTCTTAATCTTCAAAGTAAGGAATCAAAGGAAAACACGTTTGACAAGCTTTGTACTATACATAAATCTACGGTTATTTTTGAAACAAAATGGCGCAATTTCGACAAAAATATCTTGACATTCAATCGTCTGCACTCAGTTTTGCGCGCGCAATTTTAGGTATTTTTAGTTGCACTTTTGGTATGTACCACGAAAATGAAATTAGGTTTTTTATAGAGTCAACTTTTAACATTAAAAAAAAAAGATAAGTTTTGTCCCGTGATCACAGCAACACTTTAAAAAAAATAACTGTAACATAAAGTGAAAAATCTGACCTTTAATGTAACTTTATATTACACTTTTTTTTAATTTTCTTTAAAGTTATGTATTGTTTAAAGCCTGTCAATATGTATTTACCATTGAATTCTTAATTTGAAGATTATGATATGAGTGTAGATAAAAGATTTTACATACAAAAAGGTTGTTCTTATATATTATATTAGTGGTCCACTGATTTCAACTCGTACAGTGACTAGGTGGTACCCTGATACCTTCTAGGAAAGCTAAGAAACCCTGTCTGGAGGAAACCAGTGAAACGGACGGATTGGGTTGATTTTGGGGTTCCGGGTACTAGAAGGCGATAAAAAATAAGACCAAAGGAAAACAAAAACTACATTCTAACGTAAAATCTCCAAATACCTCCAAAAACTGGGTGTTATGCTCGCCGCAGGACGTTTGGTGATTTAACACGGAGTGGTGCCCGGGGTTGGGTAAACGATTGGTGGGCCGACCCGACGATGGGTCGATGTCATTACTAAAGCCGTCAGAAAGAAATGGACGAGGTTAGCAGGGGACTCAGGGGTTAGAGGTGACAGGGAAGAGCCTTTGCTTAGCATCCAGTGGCGGAGAATCGCTGGATGCGGGCGTCAGAAGACCTGGAAGCTTGGAAAATCATGAGGGAGGCCTATGTCCTGCAGTGGGCGTCAAATGGCTGTTGATGATGATAATGAATTGAATTGAATCGAATCGAACTGAATTGAATTTTGGGTGGTTTGTAAGCTATAGCAAAGTTAACGTGCCTTAACTATAGTTATCGAATACGCTAATTAGATTTTTTTTAAAAGGCACTTTCCTAAAATATCTCGACACAAACTCGAATCTATTAGAACCGTTAGCAGCCAGCCAGAGCGGTGCGTGCCCGCCGCGGATCCGCAGATGATTCTTCTGATAGACGGAGAGGCGATACTAATGGTTCGCGCATTTTCTGAAACAACTCGAAACTAGACTTCTCAACTTTTGACAAGTGGAACTTCATGGTCTTTACCTACCCTTTGGATATAAAGATAGCCAGTGTAGGAAGTAGAATTCCAAGGCCAAAACCTATAGGAAGTATGTAGGAGAGTGTATCTGTAACAGTAGATATTTTATTTATTGGTTACAGGCACATCCATCCGTAGCAATTGGCACACTCATGGACAACATGTCTTTCAGCACTGCTGTGGGACTGCGTCTGGGTTGCGCTATCACTGTGCCCCATCGGTGCCCCTGCGGCGCTGACGTCGACCATATGGGTCACCACGGGCTATCCTGTCAACGGAGTGCTGGCCGTTTACCGAGGCACGCAGCCCTAAATGACGTCATCCGAAGGGCCCTCACCACATCCGGAGTTCCAGCAATGCTAGAACCTCCGGGAATATTCCGCGATGATGGAAAGAGGCCCGACGGAATCACGTCAATACCCTGGAAACATGGGAGGCCGCTGGTATGGGACTCAACCTGTGTCGACACGCTAGCGCCTTCCCATGTTTCTCAGAGTAGAAGGGCGGCTGGATCGGCGGCCGGCGCAGCGTAGAGCCTCAAACGGCGGAAATATGTAACATTGGGTAACCAATACCTATTCTCGCCGTTTGGGGTCGAGACACTGGGACCGTGGGGACCAGAGGCGCGTTCGCTCTTTAAGGAGCTGTCGACGCGCCTCATCGACGCCACGGGAGACTGGAGGGCTGGCGCATACCTTGGCCAGAGAATAAGTCTGGCCATCTAAAGGGGGAATGTTGCCAGCATCCTGGGCTTCCTGCCGCGGGGCACCGACCTGGGGCAAGTTTTTTACCTGTAAATATGTAAATTATTTTTATTAGTATTAGTTTTAATTATTAGTTGTATAGTTATTATTAATCAATTTCTAGTCAATAAATAGATCTTCAATATGAGGCTATTACATTCTAACAGTAGAAATTTATAATAAACGTAGGAAAGTGTAGAAATAGTAGAAATAGCTGAAATTTGGTCGGAACCCAAAGATTCACTAAGACTGAAGTTACAAAAACAATAATTAGTACATGCCGTGCCCTACAGCCATTATTAGGTAGAAATATAACGCGGGTGGTTAAAATTGGTGGGGAAACCCGAAGGTAGGCCGACCTTTAACAAACACCAGTTTCCGTAGTTATTTTCGGATTCACGACATTTTCGCGGTTGTTTTGTTAATTAATTATTGAAGTGTTAATCTTCGCCTAACCTATAACAAACTACTAGCTCTACGGTCTTGTTTATAAAAAAACCCGGCCAAGTGCGTGTCGGGCCATGGGCAGTGTAGGGTTCCGTAGAAGGAGCGGTTTTTACCATCTCTACAGAACCAACAATTCAATCGAAGTAATTCAATGGAATTTATATGAAGTTTCACATTTATAAGTTGGTCGCCTACTACTCGTTAACTTGTAAAGCAGTGATAGTTTTTCTTTTAAGTTCATTATGTGCCCTAATTTTTTTCACGTTTCTACAATCAACCCTTTAGCCGGGAGAGGCGGGAACTACTGTAACAAAAATGTGTGCTATAAAGCTTAATATTTCGCAAACGGATTCCTGAATCGATCCTACTCTTACTAAATGACTACAATATTTTTGACGAGAAATCTAGCGATACCACACACTAATATTATGTGATAGGTGATAATTTTTTTTTTAAGATGCATTCTACCGTTTTGTTGGCGTGATTAATATGTATGTGTATGCCAAATTTCACGAGCTATGCCGCGGACAGACGGACAGTCATGGCGAAACTATAAGGGTTCCTTGTCGACTATGGAACCCTAAAAAGTCGATTCCGCTAAAACACTACGGCCTTATTTATAAAAACACGATTGCTCTAAGGCCCTCCTCAGAGGCAGTTTATTTAATCTGTGGTTACGTCTTTTCCCTGTAAAATCTCTACCACAGACTATTTTAATCGGCGTTTATCGAGTGCTTTAAAGAATCGTGTGTTTTTTTTTTATAAATAAGACCCTAAGAGTATTTTAGTGACGAATACGGAGTTGAAGCCGGTTTATAACAGGAACTTTCCTCCGGAAGCGGCTTCAGCGCCGTCTTATGAGTGTTTTAGTGGAATCGACTTTTCATTATTAAGTCACTCTATATTTCGTTTGTTTGTTACGCTTTATTGCACATCATTTTAATAAAATAAATAAATAACAGGTAAGCGTCAATGTACAAAGGCGGACTTATTTCAAAAGAAATTTCTTCCAGCCAGCCAATCTTTATCTTTATCTTATCTTATCATCCTAAGAGAGGTTTTTAATGATAGAACAGAGAGCGGCAGAAGGCAAATACAGCTCATTAATGAGGGAAAAAAATATTTCGTTAACGAAGGGATTCGGCTAAACAGTGTCGCCATTTCGCCATGTAAGCTTAAGCTTATATTATTCAATTCTTGTATGGTTATTATTATGAGCGGTGGTAGCGGAGCGGTAGAACGCCGGCTTCTCATTCGGGAGGTCGTGGGTTCGAATCCCAGCATGTACCAATGGATCTTTTTTCTAAGTTACGCACATTTTTTGAAGTCATAGTAGCAATACCACTCGCTAACTGTGAGGGAAAACATCGTGAGGAAACCTGAATGTCTGAGGTGGTCACATACCTCAGCGCTTGAAATTGCCAATCCGCAGTGGGCACGCGCGGTGATTAAGCCCATAGTATCTCTCTGAGAAAATGCCTGTGCCCTGCATTGGGACGAATATAGGCTACATTAATAAAGTATGTTTATTGTTATTCGGTAGAACGCTTGCCTCATGTATGGAGGTGCTGGGTTCGATTCCGGTTCATTCTCAGATTAATCATCTTCTTCGTCGTTCCCCCATGACTGAGGATCGCAATTATGGGTCGCTCGTTTCCACAGCGAACGGTTTTCCGCCATGTGGATGGGCTGGTACATATTATTTATAATTATGTACTCGTACGCCGTGTGGCGCCGGATTAAGAATAGCGCCACTCCATTTCCTTCCGTGGATGTCGTACAAGGCGACTAAGGAAATCAATTACCAGGAGACGGGCAGCAGCGTCTTCCTGAGATTCCAACCGCAAACTGCGATCGCCAACCCGCCTGCCAAGCGTGGCGATTATGGCAAAACCCTTTATGGTTAGGAAAACCATGAGGGAGGCCTTTGTCCTGCAGTGGGCGTCGAGTGGCTGATGATGATGATGATGACTCGTACGCCAAATATTTTCCTTGTTCATTCATTGTCCTCAACTGCTGTTTCGTTGGCTTGAATTGGACATTCGGAGATAAAGAGATAAAGGACGAAATAAATATATATTGAGCGAATGTGGGCGGAAGGTCGTTTTTGTTTTGACTGAATAGATAATGTATTAGCGAAGGGCAAGATAAAAGGTATCCAAAACCGGCGTGCGTGCGTGCAACGAGTAATAAATGTCGATGAGGCGAAATCGCTTGTTCGGAATTGAGGCAATTAGCAAACCCCTGCCTAACCCTCCGAGTTACAAGCGTGAGTTTATGTATGTGTACACAATATTCAGCCCTTTTTAGAGTGATTGCGTGACAAACATTTAAATGCTACAATCTGCTATATTTCACTTTGTAATATAGCGCGATATTTAGTAAAAAACTTGGGTTGTTTTAAGTGCTGAAGAACCTCTTAAAAATATACTCAGACTGAGACCAATCCCGTACAAAGCCCTGGGAGAATCAAACCTAGGATCTCTACGCTTATAAGTGTATGGTTTGACTAATGAAGCATTCTGAATTACCACTTACTCCGCACGGTAATGAGTATGTGTATCGCAATCACATAATAGGCCAGGAGCTCATCGTCTGCAATCCTACGTCATACCTTATGCATGACGTAGGATGTCAGACTATGGGCTACGAAGTTGAGATAGCACTTCATCATCATTATCATCATCAGCCATTTCTACGCCCACTGCAGGACATAGGCCTCCCTCATGGTTTTCCCTGTCCATAAAGGGTTCTGCCATAATCGCCACGCTTGGCAGGCGGGTTGGCGATCGCAGTATGTGATTGGAATCTCAGGAAGACGCTGCTGCCCGTCTCCTGGTAATTTATTTCTTTAGTCGCCTTCTACGACATCCACGGGAGGAAATGAAGTGACGCTATTCTTGATCGGGCACCACACGGCGTAGAGATCGCAATTAGGTTTTCTTTATATTTTTGTTCTACACCACATAAATACACAATCAATCAATCAATCAATCTGCCCATATTCGTCCACTGCTGGACACAGGCTCATCCAGCCACTGCCAGCGATCTGCCTCTGATCTGATCGTCGGTCCAGCGAGCTGGTGGGCGTCCCACATAAATACACAAGTAAATTTTTTTGTAAGACATGTATATTCTTATTATTCATGTTATTATTTCATGACAGCTCTACGTTAATGTAAATAAGTTAATAAAAAAATTAAAAAGTGATTTTTATAACAACTATAACACCTTTTCAAAAAATTGGTCCACCGACCCTAGAATTCAGATCCGATTTCACCGATTCTTAAGGCCTCCTTGACCCCTTTTTAAGGGCTAGTAGTTATTTCATTTTCACCGACGTTTTTCAGCTACATATAACACGGTAAGAGCATTGTTGTGAAAAAACTGCCGTTTTTAGCGTAATTCGATTTAAGTCCTATGTTGGTACTTAGCACTAAGTTCTAGCTTAATGTTTTTTTTTTTCAGATATAAATTTCGGTTGATACTTCTCCACCACGCATTTTCACAATCGAATGACGACATATTTAGCGTCAATCATACATAACATTTTGTCCATTTTTTTGCTTACCGTACAAAACGCTCTAGGCTTGGGACTGAAAAGGAACCCTGTATAAGATACAACCTTCATCATCATCATCAGCCATTTAACGCCCACTGCAGCACAGAGGCATCCCTCGTGCTTTTTCAAGTTTCCCGGTTTTGTGTCGCCCGCGAGATACAACCTTAAAATTAAGTAATAAAATGTGGAGGTAATTTCACATTTTTTTCGTAATTGTTTGCCATCTCCAGTTCTATTGATGAAAATTTCTGGCTGGCTGGAAGAAATTGCTTTTGAAATTTAATTTCCAACCATTTTTGTGTAATAATTTACACATTAATAAGTTACACATAAAAACAAAGCAATAAGAACGGGTACGTAGGCGAGCTTATTTCTATAGAAATTTCTTCCAGCCAACCAGATCAGTTGTGAGACGATGATTTTAAAGAGGTAGGGAAATAATGTGTGCACATTAAACGAATTAAAAAAAAAGTAATAATTATTATATTATTACTTTTTTTAACAAATAAAAGCGTAAATAAAATAATAAAGCGTAAATAAAATAAACAACCTTAAATTGTCTCGATTTGGTATCTTTTGACGTGGGATGGTCGACTGCGAGCTTTCATATATGTAGTGGCCAATAATTATTACGAGCTTAACGATAGAGTTACAATGCCGTAATACCGTTTAGAGGCACATTTCTCACACAGTTATAATGTGTAATGTAAGACAATCGGCGACGAACGCTATGAGCTGAGTATTGATGTACCACGTACGGGAATATTGCCAATATTGCCAATATTCCCGTACTATAACACTAATAAAAGCACGCGCCGCGCTAGCTGAGTGGACCCCGCGTACGTATTCAATTCACCTAAATTTATTTCAAGTCAAATCAATACAAATATATATTTTTTTATTTTAACGTAAAGATTTTACATTGCATTTGCGGAATCAATCTACAATGTTTGGGCCGCTGCCTTCGGACCGAATTTTTAGGGTAGAAAAAGACAGCGAAAATAAAAACTCATCTTAAACATAATGCATCGGTTGCGACCTACATGATAAGATTTCTTGATTGCCATCAATAACTTTCAATGCCAAAACACTAATTACTTTTCTTAAACACGAACAGCACCCGTTCAGGAACGAGCAATATATAGTCAGTTGGCAGACCAGCAGCCTGATGGTCAGATGATACAGTTGCGTCGGCGGAAAGTCCGTGAATGCGGATGGCAAGGGACCGTGAGAGATGGCATTTGTAGGAAAAGGCCTACGCTAAGCAGCTGATGAATATATATAGGTAGAGTTCCCCTGTTGTCCACTATCAAGAACTTTTATTCCGTTTTTATCAAATCGACAAGGTTTATGCCTCAACGTTACGTGTTTGTTTAAGCTTAAGACTTCATACCAGAGTTATTTAAAAAAAAAATGACTGGCGACAGCGGTTTCACGTGTTCATGACAAGTCAAAAATGAAGGTTTGGAGTTTTTAAAATTTATAAAAATTCACATTTGTTTTCAGTCAAATTGAATAACTAAAGACTAATTTGTTAAAAGGGTCGAATAACGTATTCTAGCATTATTAGTTCTGTTAGTAAAAATAGGCCAATATTTCCGGGCAAGGTACATCATTAGCTGAGACTATGGATTTCTCATCGTATATGAGTCTACTCCACCTTCTTCTGCACTTTGTGTGAATATCAGCAGCTAGATAGCTGGATAATTGATATCCATCCATGTGGACTAATTGGAGTGAAAGGCTGTATTGAGATTTAGATGTTTCGTTGGTTGGAACATAATATTATGGAGGGGATGAAGGAAGAAAAAGGATAGTACATTACTGCAGCGGCCAGCAAAAGAGGCATTGATGGACGGACGTGTAAATGTGGGCAGAGGCGAAGCCACATACGTAACTCCATCAATGCCCAGTTGTGGCCAAGGCTTGTATAGTACTTTTCTCAAAATAATGTGCGGAAATTGAATCTAAGTACCTAGTAATTACCTAGGCAGAACTTTTTACTTTTCAATATCAATGACAAAAAAAGAACAAAAAATTATTTTTTTCCGCGTTAAAATTAATATTGTTGTGCCTGCAAGGTCCAGTTCGCGGAGATCAATGAGATTGCACGTTCCCGTTGCGAAGACTAACTATAGACAAAATAGCTTCTTTGCACGAGCGAGTAATCTATTTAACTCTTTAAGTGATAGTTTAGACGTTGATCTATTTAATTCAAACATAGCCACAGTAAGGCAAGAGATCGTCAAACATCATTTCGGTTCCCTTTCTGCGTGAACAAGAAGTATTCTCTCTGGAGATTGGTACCTAGTTATTTAATTTGGTCTAATGGCAGTGGTGAACTTTCCTTTTCTAATTTGCGAACATTCAACGACGCGCCCTCGGTGTTGTAGAGTGTAAGTGTGGTGTAGACTTACTTTAATTTTTTTTTATTCACTTGCACATGTTTGCCACTTAGTTACTATATGCGGAAACTTATTCTTAGCTTATGTGTAGTCATTCTAAGTCTCTGTTCATTTATTATGTAAGCTGCAAGTTTCCCAAATAAATAATAATAATAATAATAATAATAAAAAATTCATTTGTTTTTTTTCTTCAATAAACAGCTTTCTACTTGCAAGCCAGTTCAAAATTTAAATAAAACCTTTGATAAGTTACTTCCTTGGTTGCCATGTTTCGGAGTAAAAGATCGTTCCATTTTTAAATCACGCGAGAGATATGAGTTTACTATGAAATTTATTTGGCCGCTAAAACACGACAGATATGGATTTTCATACAACTTTTGCCGGCTGCTGCTCGCATGTATTTGGCCAGTACAGCAATTTCAATTATCTCAAAGAAGGTTGTCAAAATAATGCTCAAATTTCCAAGCATGTTTGAGAAAAATTATGAAACCAATGTACCCACATAAGGAAGGATCGCCAAGGGACTTGGACTGGCGGACATGCGTTGACCAACTAGATACTGTATCATCATCTTCATCATCATCGGCCTGCGCTTGTCCACTACTGGACATAGGCCTCTCCTACTGTACAATATCTTAATATTAATATCCTCTGAGCACGGCTATTAATATTGAGATATTGTATGAATGTATATAAATACGAGTATGCAAGTATGCACGGTTTTCTGAGAAAGAAATGTTACGTTGGTTTTTACATGAGGATGAAGGAAGAAAGATTGACGAAAGAAATACACCGAGCGAATTTAGGTGGAAGGGCCGGTAAGGATCGTCCCAGGTGGACATACTTCAATCAAATAGGGGATGTTTTACCGGAATTCGGCATGCGCGCATGCAACGACTAATAGATGTTAATTAACCGAATGAGATCTGTCAGGATCGTGGCAAGTGGCAGACCTTGCTCGTGCCCACCCCTCCGGGATACAGGCGTGAGTTTATGTTATGCTACGCATGTTTATTTACAATCACGCAGAGGCCAATCAGCTGGATCGATTTGGATATATGAGGTGTCAAATGTAAAGTTGTTCGTGTAGACAAGTAGAAGACCCCATTTTCGATTAGATGTGGGAACTTTGTTACACCCGGTAGACAGAATTGTTTCACAAGAACTGTACGGAGATACCTCCAGAACCGCAAAATGAATGTAGTTATCGGAACACGGCGATGGAAACGAGGAAGTGTATTCGACGGACAATTTGCGAACAAATTGCCATGAGAAGACTGCCAAGTTGTGCTACAATTCTTTGGAGTTGATGCAATAGGGAGGGGAAAGAGCGTTTATCGATAGATTGGCTTGTAGACGCAGCCTATATACGCCCCATTGTGGTCACAGACCCTCCCTCAGTGCGAACTCGTCCTGTCGGGTACTGGTGCCTTTAAGCGTCGAGGTACCTCAGACAGTCACGTTCCTCACGATATTTTCCATCACGGTTCTAAGCCAAAAGTTCGTTATGACAATTAGTTTAATAAAAAGACGATTCGACTAAAACACTTTTAAGACCGAGTTAAAGCCGGCATGTAGCAGGATTTCCTCTCATCTCTCGGAAATGTTTTGTTAACGAATGTTAGCGCAGACTTTACGGTTAGTTAGTGAGTGATATTGCTACTCCAAATACACAAATTAAGTTCATTTGTTAACACTAGCATTCTGTTAATCCGTTATTGACAGGTGGTCTTTTTTGTGTGCATTTTGCTCAACTGATAGCTGATAATAGTGAACTAACGATTCTGAATAAACTGTTATGGGTTTTATGTTAGTTCATTAACGTGTTATTGATAAATTGACAACCTCTATTAAGCAAAGTAAAGCATTTAATTCTTTATCATACGAATTGACCGCGTCAAGTTTCAAGATACTAAGAATGATTATTTTTAGGGTTCCACACCCAAAGGGTAAGGGACCCTATTACTAAGACTTTGCTGTCAATCCGTCCGTCCGTCTGTCACCAGGCTGTATCTCATGAATCGTGATAGTTAGACAGTGGAAATTTTCACACATGATGTATTTCTCTTGTCGTTATAACAAAAAAGACTAAAAACAGAATAAAGTAAGTATCTAAGGGGGGCTCCAATACAACAAACGTATTTTTTTTGCCGCTTTTTGCTCGATATTAATAACAGCAACAGGTAGACGCTTGAAATATTTAAATGTTGTATAGATAATGGCTGACCGGTTTTTATTTGAAACCGTCACTTGTTCCGCGTAGTTTAACTATCGATACTAGAAAAACAGTTTCTAAATTATTCATTCTTTAAAACACACCTTTATAAACGTTTAGCACCAATCTTAGGATGTATGTCCACCGGTGTACAACGGGATTAAGGTATATCGACAAAATAGTTGCTTGGTCACATCACTAGCAGGTTCATCCCATATTACAGTTATTGTATTACAAGTACCTAATATCGGGTAGGTGGGAACAATCCAGTGCCCACGACCGCTTTGTCACATGGTCTGCCGAGTGGGCAGTGGGTTAACAATCGACCGATCCGAATCAGTCGCAGGTTGAACCCCGATAGTTGCATGTGGATAACCTTTTTTAGTAGACAGTAGGTACAATATAGTACAGTATAGTAGACAGTACAATCCAGTGCCCAAATCTGCTGCGTCATATGGTTTGTCGAGAGGGCAGTGGCTTCTCAATCGATGGGTCGCAGGTTCAATCCCGATAGTTGCGGCTATGGAAAACATTTTTAGTATAGTCGGCAGGGCGGCAACCATAAAACCTACTCAGTGACGTTACGAGCGAAGTTGCAACAAAATTTAAATCATTTGTCGACTGTTTGCGGATTTCTTTTGTGGAATTGTGAAATGAAAGATATGTAAGCTAGCGTTTTGTTCACATTGTTATAGATGCTACAATATCAATATATAAAATACATTCCACAGCATTCGTGAAGTTGTAGTAGCAATACCACTCGCTAACCGTGAAGGAAGACATCATGAGGCAACCTGAGAGTCTGAGGTGGTCACATACCTCAGCGCTTGAAATTGCCAATCCGTGGTGGACACGCGTGGTAATTAAGCATCTACTCTCTCTCTCTGAGAGAAGATCTGTGCCCTGCAGTGGGACGTATAGAGGCTACATAATAAATCAGGAGCAATTAATAGGGATCACGGAAATAAGCGGTTACTAATATAGCTCGAAGAATTGCTCAGTTGAAGTGGCAGTGGGCGGGGCACATAGCTCAGAGTCGATGGGGCGGAAAAGTTCTGACCTGACGACCGCGGACCTGACGACGCAGCGTGGGCAGGCACCCACCAGATGGTCTGGTGACCTTGGTTATGATGGCGGGGAGTCGCTTGATGCGGGCGGCACAAGACCGGGAATCTTGTAAAAGATGAAAGAAGAGAGAGGCCTAAGTCCTGCAGTGGGCGTGAAATGGCTGATGATGATGATGATGATGATGGAAATAAGCTGCCTATTAAGCCGTCTCACTGTGAGGTACAAGCTTTCTTTAAAAGAGAGAAGAGAGAGAGTGTGTGGACTTAATCACCGTGCACGTGCCCACGAGATTTGAAATGAATACCTTAGACACTCAGGTTTCTTCACGATGTTTTCATTCACCCTCGAGTGGTATTTTTACTATTGCATGTTCACAAATTTCCTTGACTTAGAAAACAAAGTCATAAATATACGTAGCTGAAATAATGAATACCTGGTAGAAGGCCCTGACGTGGTTAGGTAATTACATGTTTTTTTTTGCCACCTGCCAGTCAGTTAAAGTCTCGCCCTAACCTAATATTTCGCAAACGCTCACTTTGAATTTTAAAAATGGAACGCTTCAGTTTTTAATTTTATTTCTGTCCGCCGAACCTTGACCGTTTTGAAAAGATTAATACAACTCTTTGAGTTTTTGTTAAAAGAAACTGCTTTTTGTCGGGGGAATCGAATCTATTGTGCTCTTAAAATTCCAAGGATGCCTATGTTTATTGTTACCTTCTTTAGTTATTTAAAAATAAGATAATGTCTGGGACGCTTTGTATTCAAAATTGCGTCAGGAATTCTTGGAACAGCTAAAGCCTTAACCGATTGAGGAGGTAATTCACAAGTCCAACTGGACCTGACATCCCGCTACAATAATGTAAATTGGTATTTAGAGCACGTTTTCTTCCTGCTATTTATAAAAATAGGATCCCTTAAAACATTACAATAACACAATCCGTTTTCAACGCGGAAAACGTTATTTGAATTTTGTTTCCTTAGCAACGAAAATGTTTTGCGCCTAGAAAACGGATTGTATTCTTTAAAGTTTTTAGGGTTCCGTAGTGCGACAAGGAACCCTTATAGTTTCACCATGTTTTTATTTTATTTTATTACGAAAAGTTCTCGAATGGAGACCACAAATCGGCGCAGCGTAGAACGACCAGCCATAAGATGGACAGATGACCCCATCCAAGTGGCAGGAAGGCGCTGGATGCAGGCCGCTTCCAACCGGTCTTTTGGGTAATCTAAGGAGGAGGCCTATGTCCAGCAGTGGACTTTTTGTGGCTGAATGATGATGATGATGATTATGAAAGCTAACAGCTTATCGCTAACACATTAAATTTACACACGTAGATACAGAAAGCAAACAAAAAGTTTTCACAGATAGCCACATTTTGAGCAATTAGCACAGGTGAAATGAAGACTACATACAAAACACCACAGTCAGTAACTACATTCAAAAATAAAGAAGGAAGATGCACACCATAATAATAGTTATATCGGTAAGCAGCAGGAAGCGGGAGAAGCCTCCGTTTAACAGGAGGCGCTATGTTAGAAGTAAACTGCGTTCTTTGTCGATCAGTAGGAAACCTAAGAAACAAAGTCATTGATGCACCCAACCCGAACCCATAGCCCCTTGAATACAAAGCAAGCGTTCAACCTACCGCGCTACCACCAGGCATTCAATTTTGTTGACGCGGAACATGGAATCGAAGTTCATCACAGTGATTCCACAAACTATGCTTTCAATACTTTGAACATTCAATTTTCCGCTGTGTATTCTTTAGAAGTCCATCCTGAAAATAGCGAATAGAATTGATTCGTCGTGCTTTGCCTTATGACGTTATTGTTCTGGAATCTCGCAAGGGAAGCTAAGGTGTTACTACTTCTGAACGGGCGTCGGAATCACGTGATTCCAATGGTGATGGTTTTGTCGTAGGATCTTTACGTCATGTGCTCTGTATCGTTTACTGTACACACAAAAATTATTCTTATCTCATCTAATCTCGTCTCGTCGTTCCGTTCTACGTTCGTCTCCGTTTTTGGGTGTTGAAAACCACCAGCCCGTCAAAAAATATAAGAGTGGGAAATAAATAGGACACACGACATCGTAATAAATAAATGAACGTGAATATTTATTTATCATTGGACCCTTTAGGTCATCTGCGCTGTTTGGTCGCACCAACGCAGCCACCATTTTTTTTTTTCATGAAGCCTATATACGTCCCACTGCAGGGCACAGGCCTTCGCTCAGAGCGAGAGTATGGACTTAATTACCGAGCGTGCCCACCGCGGATTGGCAATTTCAAGCGCTGAGGTATGTGAACACCCCAGACACTCAGGTTTCCACTATATTGCTTCTACAACATAGAAAATTAAGATCCAAACGACCGACCTTCCTAATCACATTCGGGTCGGCACTCTACCGCTGCGCAAGCATGGCTTTAGCAAACATTATTTATCAACGCATCTACCAAGAAGAAAATTGCCATATTTGGAATGAATATGCTGTATAGGTAATTCACGTACAAAAGTTAACCACTAATAGTATGATCTGACTGTTTGTTAAAATATTTGTAAATAAGTAAAAAATGCGTGCGCGCATGCCTATTGTACCTATTGTAATGGAAATATTTTTTTAACTAAAACTTGTAAATTCTACATATTATTAACTTAATTCCGGAATCACTTAACTGACTTTTTTCGGAAGGGTCCGACAAGATTTCTCTCTTATTCGAAGAGCTTAATCATGACGAGTAGAGAAGGACTTCGCTT
The DNA here is from genome assembly GCA_963969515.1 of Yponomeuta evonymella. Classification (NCBI taxonomy): domain Eukaryota; kingdom Metazoa; phylum Arthropoda; class Insecta; order Lepidoptera; family Yponomeutidae; genus Yponomeuta; species Yponomeuta evonymella. The sequence goes on along the minus strand of OZ018366.1, from coordinate 2,539,026 downwards.
CGTCCGTCGGTTGCTCGTTTTTACCCGACTGCGGTAGAGCCTAAGAGGAGGGTAATGTATTCGGCTCGTATGTATGTATGTAAGTCTGTCCGATTCTATGTCGCCCCTTAACTCCTTAAGCAATGCTGAGATTTTGACAAATTTGATCTCAATCGATTCGTTGTATATTGAAATCAAAATACATGTAAGAAAAATATAAAAATATAACTAAGAAGATAGAAATAAAAAACTGAAATAAAATATATATAACCAACCACCCGACTGCTGAGCATTAACTACTACCTAAACAGGCGGGACCCAAATTCAATATGAGGTACCCCGGTTGGTCCACCCCTGCTTAGTAGTTACATGCTCAGCAGTCAGGGTGCTGGTTATTATTTATTTCAGTTGTTTTAAGGGAAAATAACGGTTTTTGGCGTTAATTCTATCTAGTCCTAGGACAAATTCTCCATAGAGAATATATGTCTCCTAAATAACTAACTAAAATAAAGGCGTTTGACACGGTTTCTGTCTCCATCCTCCTGCACAGGCTAGAAGAGATTGGTATTAGAGGATTACCACACGAATTGCTCAGAGACTATCTTTGTGACCGGAAGCAAACTGTCAAAATAGGATAAACCGTTAGCTCACAAGTAACGGTTTCCTACGGAGTTCCCCAGAGCAGTGGTCTGGGACCGACACTCTTCTTAGTATACATAAACCAGCTCTGTAATTTGAAAGTGGATGATGGACAGACTTTCTCATACGCAGACGATACGGCAATCATCTTTGCTGGTAAAACCTGGGATAGTGTCCGCAGATCATCTGAGAGTGGACTCGACCTGGCTAGAATCAAACCTTTTGACTTTAAACGCACTAAAAACAAATAACGTTTGATTTACGAAGTATGGTCGCACTCAGCAACCAAATGACTTTCGCATTAAAATCCATAAATGTGGAAACCCACCGAAAATTAACTGTTCATGCGTCACTATAAACAAAGTTAATTATGTAAAATACTTGGGTGTCATTGTTGACCAACGACTCTCCTGGCATGACCACACCGAACTTATCATGAAAAGAATTCGTACGTTAATATGGACATTAAAAACCCTAAATTTTCATTAAAAACGACATATAGCTCCAAAAGACCTCCGTAAGAACATTTACGTCTCGCTGGCGCAGTCGGTTATCTCATATTGCCTTCCTATATGGGGTGGGGCCACAAAAACAAAATTTATTGAATTAGAAAGGGCTCAGAGATCTCTTCTAAAAGTAATGTTTTTTAAACCCTACAGATTTCCGACAGAAAGTCTTTAGTCTTTACACATCAAGTAATCTACTTACTATTAGAAAACTATACCTACTAAACTTAATCTTAAAGAAAAATAACTCGCTTCGCTATGATTCAAATATAAAGACCAAAAGAAGGAACTATAAAGTGGCCATTGAAGCGCAATCTAAATCAACTTTTGCTAAAAGGCAGTATGAAATACAATCAGGTCGTCTATATAATCTCATAAATAAGGAACTCCAAATTTATCCCCTAACATACTGTCGCTGCAAAAAGACACTGACTTAAGACAAAAAGTTACGACGAAATTGAATCAATGGTGCAAACGATAAGATGAATGTACACACACACACACACACACACACACACACACACACACACACACACACACACACACACACACACACACACACACACACACACACACACGCGCGTACACACACACACGCGTACTTAAATTTGTTTAATTTAAATTTTTCCTATAAAATAAAATGTTATTTTTAAGTGTAACTTGTAGAAAATAGTTTATACTGGCTATGGAAGAGCGGAGTGTCCTAACACAGGCATCTTTTTGCTTAAATGGAAGCTCCACATACTGTTAAGACAAATGTACCTTAAGTGGATTAAATAAACATTTTATTATTTTATTATTATTTATTATTTAATAACTCGGCCGCCATCTTGAAATGTTAAAATGTCAGATTTTTCTCATATACCTGGGTATCTCGGCGAGGCGATGCCGGTCGTTTACAGCTTATCTCCAGCATGTCACGCTGCAGAATTCCACGCAAGCGAAGTCATGAACTCAACTTGTGCAGTAAATAAAAGTGCGAGTTTTAGCATGTGCACACCACGGCCACATTGTAAGTGAACACGGCATTCTGTGTGGCTTTTTCATTAGCTGGAATGCCTGTTGGAGTTAGCAGTTACCAACCTGGCAGGAAAACGTCCTTAGGGAGCTTCGACTTTGGGAAAACCGGTCAGTTTCTGCGGTGTTTTGCACTAAGGATAAGTATGAAGTCAACTTACTCACCTCAGCCAAACGAAGTACAATGTTCTGATTAGAAGATTCTGTTTAGAATACGGTTACTTTGGCTCTTATTTACTGAACTTTCAGCGTGTTGATTTGGACTTTAATTTCATAGATTTATGTGGAGTGGGGTTGACACCCTTCTCAATATATTGAAGAGAGAATGTATGATATGATTATTTGTACAGGCGACGATAGCTCAACAGATCATTTTGGCTGTTCATCCGTCGAACGTGAATAATAAATATTATTAAGCGATTTCGTTTATTTTTGTTACAAAACTCAGGTTTCTTTGTGTATCATTCTATAACGTTGAAAAACTAAAATAATCAAGATGCAAATCAGAGGTGACATAGTTTGAAATCGGTTTTTCATGGTAATCGCATATTCAGGGTACTGATTTAATTAGTTCACATCACCAATTGCGTCATAAGAAAGCTATCCAAACGGGCCTATTAAATCTCGCCAACTGTAATTAAGTTTTTAAAGCAGACCAGAATATTAAAGTTATATGTATAGTCTCTACTATTTTTTACGCTTATCGGACGTCAAACTAAGTATTTAACGTCCTAAGTATTTAACGTATAAGAAAAAAAATTTCAGCATGATACTTCCTACCACTTCAAACTTCAAATTCACAGTTTGGAGCCCAAGGTCGGAAATCACGAATATTTACAAATATGTATATACAATTACTGATACATCATTAATAACCATATTTTTTACAATTAAAAGAACATTCCCTCAAAATACGGTGGACGATTTCAAAGTCACCCTGTACTTTTTGCTTTCAAAAACAAACCTGCAATATTAAATGAAACAGAGTCGGGGAAATATCGTCGCCATTATAATGCAGGGAGTTGTAACATTGTTTTTGTTGCGCGAAAAGTTTCGCTCCAAAGTTAGAAATAGCAGAGCCAAGCGCATGATTAACCTACAGCGACCGATGTGTCTTTGGGCTTAGGAAAAACTATAAGAAAAATGCAAACAAAAACGCCAATAAATAAAAGCTACCAACCGAATAAAAGAAAAGACCGACGATTAACGTTAGAGTTGAGGTTTATTTAATAAAAAGAGTTAAATATTATAATGACAAAATATATTATATAAGTTACCAAAAAATACCAGTGATCTGAAATTGCATAATACCGGATATTGAAATAATAGGGGTTAAAGTATGAAATTGCCGTTTTATTGCAATAGGTTCTTTGAATTGACATAGAATCTTCATGGTTTGAGGTTTTCGAATGAAACTTTTTTCAAATGGTTTCTATGATGTTCTTTTTTTAAAAAATGTGAAACATTTGAATATCGACTTTCAATTGTTTTTGTTATTCAATTTAGACAAGAAAGATGGATACTGCGAAAATTCGAGTGATTTTTGAATACGAGTTCCGACGCGGAACTAACGCGGCAGAAACAGCCCGCAATATCAATGCTGCGTTTGGAGAGGGGTCTACTAATGAACGCACCGTGCGATTTTGGTTTAAACGCTTTCGTGATGGAAATTTCGACTTAAAGAACGAGCCACGAGGAAGACAGCCCACACAGGTGAATAACGATGAATTAAGAGAGATAGTGGAAGCCGACCCTAGTCAAACTACCCAGGAATTAGCGGCATGGTTTAACGTTACCTTACCCACAATATTGACTCACTTGCGTCAAATCAATAAAATAAAAAATACGAAAAATGGGTGCCTCATGATTTGACTGATCTGCAGAAAGAAACGCGTGTTGAAACTTGTGTTGCCTTGTTGAACCGGTACAGAAATTAAGGAATATTGGATCGAATTGTAACATGTGATGAAAAGTGGATTCTTTATGATAACCGGAAAAGAAAAATGCAATGGCTGACCCCAGGTCAAATGCCACAACAGTGTCCTAAAGCAAAACTTACCAATAAAAAGGTAATGGTAACTGTTTGGTGGTCTCAGCATGGTGTTATTCACTATAGTTTTCTCCGATCTGGTCAAGCAATAACGGCAGATGTCTATTGTGCCGAACTCCGAACCATGTTGACAAAACTAGCAGTCAGTAGCAGTGAGTAACTCATGAATCGATCTTCACCATTATTGCTCCACGACAACGCGAGACCTCACACAGCACGAGAAACCATTTTGACCCTTCAGGAACTGCAGTTAGAAACAATTCGTCATCCTCCGTATTCACCAGACCTTGCTCCAACGGACTACCATTTTTTTCGTGATTTGGACAATTATCTACGTGACAAGAAGTTTTCTTCCCAGGAGGCAGTACAAAATGCTTTCACACAGTTTGTGCAGTCTAGATCGTCGGAGTTCTATCGCAAAGACATTAATGACCTTCCCATTAGATGGCAGCAATGTATAGATAATAATGGCAACTATTTTGATTAAATAAATTTGTTAAAAATTTAAAAAATAAACAATTTAGATTTTCAGTACAAATCTGCAATTTCATAATTTAACCCCTAATATAAACGTAGGTTCCTTACTTAGAAACCAAAATGATTTGTTCTATAATTTAGCTTTTATACAATTTCCCTGTGTTTAAATTAAAATATTCCCCACGAAGTTCGTGGTTTCTGTGGTTGAGCTATGCTGTGCTACGAACTTTAAACATGCTTAACTTAGGCGGACGCTCCAAATAGCAACGAAAGTTAGTTGCTTGTACACAACACGAATTACAAATATTCTAAACCGGCAATAAAGCTTTTGTTAGAGCGTTGATAGGCTGAAAGCTTTTGACAAAATATTTGTCACCGCTGACGAACTTTTCTCGGCTTAATTTTGACTTCGGAATAGTTTTACACTGTATTTATTATTATATCGACTTCGTAAAAAGGAGGTCCTCAATTCATCCGTGTATATATTTTTGATTAATGTTGAGAGATAATTCGTAGAATTAGTGTTTTCCTACATTTGTGAGAATAGCAACTAAAGTTTTAGCATTTCACGTTGGTTTTTAGCATTTCACGTTGGTAGGATCTTGTTAGGTAGGTGCTCGTATCAAGTTATCGTACCAACTTATGTATTATATATATTTGAGAAAAAATGGTCAGAGTGGAGTATCTTTTCGCTGTAGTTGTTGTAAACTCGACCAGAAGACAGCGGCATGAACATTCACATTTAACAAACAGAATGTGAATTCTTTACGTTGAAATAAATTGTTGATTTATGATCTTTTATCACGTTGTCTGATCTCATTCTTTTTTTTGTTAGAAGTGGGTGGTCCCATATGAATTTGGTCAAAATCCGTTGATGAGGTCCACGTCAAAGTCATAGAGTGCATGTTTTTTGTGAAGTCGGTTTTTTTTTGTCAAAAATGTAGTTATGTGAATGGGCATTTGCCGACTAAGGCCGGCTTGCGCCAACGCTATCTGACAGACTATCTGTTTATCCAGGGATGAGGAAACCTGATTGTCTGAGCTATTCATATACCTAAGCGCTTGAAATCGCCAAACCGCTGTGGGCACGCGTGGTGAGTAAGCCCCCACTCTCTCCCTGAAAGAAGGCCGGCCCTACAGTGGGACGTATATAAGCTGCTTATGTTACGTATCCAGAGGCAAGCTATGTACATTGAATAAGGCCAAAAACGTGTTGCAGCTATGCACTACTTACCACTACTTAGATATAAGAAACTATTTGTAATTCTTTCCCCTGGTTGTGCAATAAAGTATTCTCTATCTATCTAAATTGTATGACTGACAACCCTGTCAATCAACTATCTTTTTTATCCCTGGATACGTATTTATCTATTTACTAACAGCTTATCCAGTGAGTTGGCACAAGTCGCCTTAAGCCTCACGGCAGTGTTTAATTGAATTATGTGTTCTCTATTTATCTGCCAAATATTTTTTCTGATTTCTCAAAACAGTATAAGACAGAACGATACTTAAATAATTGCCTTGTGAAATTCTCAATTCAGAAACCGTCAGTATGTCTCCAACTTTGGTCTGTTGCCGAATTAGTCATTGTGTTCAATCGTTAAAAACAGCCAGTTTTCTTGAAAAATTAGAACCTTCTTCCGCATACCCCAGCCGATATGCGCCTGCGATTAGTCGTAGAAGGATGCGACCGAACAGTTAACTTTATATTGTCTCGATATCTCGAGGTTGAATGACCGATCCCACTGTCATGAGAACAGGGGATAGGGTGGAGTGGAGATTGCATTTCACTTAAAGAATTTTTAAATACATCTTCAGGTAATTTTTCGCAATCACTCTTTCCTGGCACTACCCCTTTTACTATCCACATAAACTGGGTTAGCTGGAAGAGAATACTCATTACCCAGTACTAAGCTCGCTTTTGTACAAATATGTTTATGGTACCATATATAATTTTGTAATCTAATGTAATGTCATTGGTACATACCGAGATTGGAACTCACGGCTTCCTGAATGTGTTGCCAGCATTCTATCGCTCCGCTATCACCGTCGTTAATGACGATGTCGTGTTTGATGCTTGAAATAAGGCATAGTTTTTCATCCCTAATTCTTAACCACCGCATCGCCACATTAAGAAAGCATTTGATTTCTGGTCACTTTATAACGTCGCCGCCCTTGTCTCCCATTTTAATATTGGTAAACCATAAAAACTAAGATTTAAAGCGGGGGTCAATAAAATTCTTAAACAGACTTTTTTTTTATTGAATTGCTATGCAGATACATAGTTACGCATCGCGGTTGTTTATTATGTAAATAAACAATAATATACCCGTTAAATTTACAACTAAGCCACTCCCTGTCCTGAAAAATATTTCTAATAGGGAATATGTAACTCATCCGTAATTTGTTCATAGTTGAAAGTCTTCTTTTCGGCACAGAAAGTTGAATTCCTAAAATATTGAGTTTGTCAAAAGTTGAATATGCAGCATATTGAATCTAAATATGTTGAATTTGCGGAAAGTTGAATTTCTAAAATGTTGAGTTTGTTAAAAGTTGAATTTGCAGAAAGTTGAATTCCTAAAATGTTGAGTTTGTTAAAAGTTGAATTTGCAGAAAGTAGAACTATTTTAAAGAATTGGGCCGCCAGAAAAAATGGGGAAACAACATTTCAAATGATATAACATATCTAGCTAACCCCGCAAACATTGTTTTGCAATATTAATTAGCCTACGACCTATTTTCAGACCTAAAAAATATACACAAAAATTTTCAAAAAATCGGTGAAGTTTCGGAGCAGTTCTATAACAAACACTGTTAGAATACAAACGAACCTTTTCCGTAACCAAAATAATACATTTTGAGAAATTACATATTTCGGGATTTACACTTTATGAGAATTCAACATTTGGCAAAATTAAAAACAACGCAACATTTTGGGAAATTACACATTTTGGGATATCAAATTTATCACAATTAAACTTTCTGCACCGAAAGGAAGGTCTTCACGATGCGACCCTTGTTTATATGTTATATGTCGGTAGTATGTTATATGTCTGTACATCCAATAGCACGCACAAATCAGAGCACAAAGTCGTCTTCACGTCACCCTCTATCTTCACAATATATTTTTCTAAATATTTATGTAGATAAATAACACTGTTATGTTACGCCTGCATCCTAGAGAGGTGGGCATGGACCAGGGTCAGCCACTTGCCATGATCCTGATGGATCTCCTTTGCTTCATCAACATTCATTAGTCGTTGCATGAACGCACGCTGGTTTCGGGCACATTCTCTATTTGGGCCAAGTATGTCCGCCTGGGAGGATATGAAGATATGTTTAATATGCGCTTAGCTAACAAAACAGAGATGGTGGGTTCGATTCCCACTGGGGGCCGCCGTACATTTGTACAAATGGTCTGGGTGTATTTTCATGATTGTGATGTCCTGGTTACCTTAGAACAGGGTATCGCAGTTTGAGACCAGGTCAAGTGACTGTATTGAGTGGAAGTTATATTCTTACACACTATTATTCACACACATACACTCTTATATACACACTCTATTCTGTTGTCCGCGGAAAGTCGTCTCCACGCCACCCCCTGTCTTCACAATATATTCCTCAAAAGGCGCTCACGGAGTCCTCATTACAGCGTCCATATCCGACCGCTTCGTTATCCATCGCCCGTTCCTGTTCATGATCCCGGCAAGCACAGTATGAGGTCCTTCAATGGTCTCACAGTTAAAGAGTATTCGCCTCAAGCCCAGCATAGACCATCGGTTTCTCGTACACTAACAGTCTGTTAGTCTACTGTTACGAGTAATAGTGGTCAGTTATTTTTGTATGCACTTTGGCTCAAGTCATTTTTTTGGGATTTTGTTCTACTTTTTAGGGTTCCGTATCTCAAAAGCCAAAGCAGAACCCTTATAGGATCGCTTTGTTCTCCGTCCGTCCGTCTTTTATCTCGGGAACGCGTGAAGGTATCGAGTTGTAATTGAAACCATATAATTATGTATGCTCAATTCTACAGTCCCTTGAAGCTGTGAAAAAATCAAACTTCTAAGTTAACGTAAAAAAAAGATACGGCTGATTATGCCGCAAAATGTATATTTTGACACTCATGGGATTTAAAATTCATAGGGTAATCCATTGAACGAGACCTATAAAATTTGGCCAGTCATCATCATCATCAGCCATTTGACACCCACTGCAGGACATAGGCCTCCTTCGTGGTTTTCATAACCATGAGGGGGTTTGCCATAATCGCCACGCTTGGCAGGCGGGTTGGCGATCGCAGTATGCGGTTGGAATCTCAGGAAGACGCTGCTGCCCGTCTCCTGGTAATTTATTTCCTTAGTCGCTTTCTACGACATCCACGGAAGGTAATGGAGTGACGCTATTCTTAATCCGGCGCCACACGGATGGCCAAATATGGCCAGTAATATCGGCTTATACTGCAAGTAGTAGTTTTAAAGTTGTGTAATGTTAAATTAGATATGTAAGATTAATTATTCAACCTAAGAAACACAGTGTTAACTAAATTTAGACACTGAGTTCCTCAAGCAACATAATACGAACGGCGCGTATTGTGGCTGCCGCTGCTGTGAGATAACCCGCTTATTTTTTGTTTTATTGTCTATTGTGAATGTATTGGTGTATACCTTGTTGGTAGTCCTAATAAATAAAAATAAAAAAATAAAAATAAAGTAGAGGAGAAAATCTGATAACTACATACACATTTGTATTAAAAAAATATTTTTTGAAGTTCAGGAAAAGCTCAGAGAAAACTGCAAGAATCGATTCCTGAACAATGTATAATATGTAAGTACCTACAATGTCTGTACGGCACCCTCGGTGGATGAGTCCGAGTCCGGTCGGTGATGGTCTAGTACTTATCGTCAAAGTCAAAGTCAAAAAAATTTTATTCAAAGTAACACAGAAACTGTGACTTATTGAACGTTACAAGAAAAACTAGGTGTCCGTTTCAAAATCTAGATCATTTGGAGAAAAAACGGACAAAAAAACTCCAAACTTAGTCTTTTCAAACATATTCCTTAATTAACAGAGTTTATATGTCATATCTTCTAAAAAGCTAGTACTAGGATGCATTGAACTGGCTTTAATTCCACACATCTTTGTCATCTAAATAATCCTTAATGCTATAGTAGCCCTTTTGGCATAAAGTGCGCTTTACACATTTTTTGAACCGCATTTCAGGCAAGCTTATTATATCTTCAGGGATCTTATTGTAAAAACGTATACAATGCCCCATAAAGGATGTATTAACCTTTGCCAGCCTAAATCTTGGGAAAGAAAGTTTATGTTTACTTCTAGTATTTACATCGTGTTGGCTACCTACGGTTTTTAAATTACTTATATTTTTCCTGACGTACATAATATTCTCATAGATATACTGACTAGCAATTGTTAGGATGTTAGTTTCTTTAAAGAAACGTCTCTGAGCTAATCCGCGGACAGAGATACAGAGAGAAAGACGGACGGACAAGGCAAACCTATAAGGGTTCCCCTAATTTTGTTTTCTTGTTTACCCCATAGTGTGGGGTATTGTTGGTCGTTGAGAAATAGGAACGGCTAAGGAAAACGGAGAAGAGAAACTCTCAACTCAGAAACTTGTGATCTGTAGGTTACTAAACAAAATTCTTTACGCTTCCAATTATTGACATCTATTGTCCAAATCAAACACTTCTACATCCTGCAGCAGGGTAGAGTAACAACAGCAAAATAATACCAGCTTTCCTACAAAGCCTTCACAGTTTGCTAGAGTTGCATGGAATCTCCGTAAGATGGCGTTTGCAGTTCGGTAAAATATAATTCACTAAGAATGCGGTCGACTACGAATTAACACAAAGGTTATTTCGAGTATTGTTTGCCTAATTATAACTTTTAGGTCCCAAAAGTTTGATACCGATACAAAGTTTCAGATTTAAATCTACAAATGTGAAAACTATTTCATTTGAACATTTTCGTTTATCAGTTGTTTGTTATGCAGCCTATATACGTCCCACTGTAGGGCACAGGCCTTCTCTCAGGGAGAGAGTATGGGTTTAATCACCACACGCGCCCACCGCGGATTGGCGATTTCAAGCGCTGAGGTATGTGAATACCTAAGACACTCAGGTTTCCTCACGATGTTTTCCTTCACAGTTAGCGAGTGGTATGTCTACTATAACTTCACAAATGTACATAGCTTAGAAAACAAGGTCAAAGGTTGAAATTGCCTGCCAAGCGTGGCGATTATGGCAAAACCCTTCATGGTTAGGAAAACCGTGAGGGAGGCCTATGTCCAGCAGTGGGCGTCAAATGGCTGATGATGATTATGGAGGGCACGTGTGGTAATAATCATAATAAACATAATCTCAGAAACTACATATCCCAATTGATAGGAAGATAAAAATATTTTACCAAGCAAGCTGACTTATGAATATGCCTTCTGAACTTCCATAACCTCCCAATTTTCCACCGAGATTCCCCGTTTACAAAAACAATATAACGTTTTTAAGATGGTATAAAAATAATACAACATCTTTCGCGGAGGTAATTTTCATTTTACCGAATTTAAGCAATTGTTTATGGCCGCCCGTAAAATGGCTGTTGTGAGAGTTATATTGAATTTTATAACAGACGCAGTGCTGTTACACTGGTGCCTTGTTACGGGTTCTTGAGAATTGTTGGGAAGACAGAATACATTTAGTAAATAATTTATTGTAGGGTGTGCGTGTGTTACGATTGATTATGTTGTATCATTTGCTTACATTGAATTTTGTTAGCATACTATGCCTCTTTATTGTTTATCTTTATTTAATAAATGATTTATCTATCTATATATCTAAATATTAACAAGAAATGAGGTTGGTATTTATTGCTTAGCAAGGCTGGAACAAAGCCGTAATGTGCCCAGTGCCTCATTCCCATATACACGGATTAGCTTAAACATTTTTTACAAAATGGTAATAAAATTTCTTCTATTTAACACATTATTTGTTTAAAGCATTATTTTTCTAACAGCGCCACTACAAGCCAGGAAATTTGAACTTTTTTGACAGCTACTTATTAAATAAATAAATGCCACTTTATTCCTCATTCAAGTTCAAATACAGAGGTTTTTATATTAATAGGTACACTAAGTGCACTTAAAATAGATGCGTGATGAGAAGGACAGAGGCTCAGCATGATTGCTGTTTTACATACACTGCCTGCGTATGATAGGGGACCACATAATGCACCCATAAACCAAGAAATATAATGATAGTTTTATAAGTTAAGTGGTTATTGTGGCGTAACTGGTAAGTAATACTTTCTAGGTGTGTGAGCACCTAAATTATGTATTCCTATTTATTATCTGGTGTGCTATAGGCGGTAAACATGATGCATAATAATGCAAATGACTGCCTCGTTGGTCTAGCCTAACGGCTAGCCCAAGGCGCTTAGCTATTAAAATACAGGTTGTTGGTTCGTTTCCAACGGGGGGCCGCCGTTCATTTATACAAATGGCGTCAGTCTGGGTGTATTTTCATGTTTGTAACGTCATTGCCTGGTTACCATAGCACAGGGTATCCTGGTTTGGGACCAGGTCAAGTGATTGTATCGTGTGGAAGTTATTATTATTATTACAAATTGAAGTACTACAATACAAAATACAAATACAAAATAATAATACAATACAAATTTTATTTATATAAACTTACTACTATAATTATAGATAACACTGTATTTAAGAAAGACATTTATAAAAGCCCTGATATTCATAAAAAATCTAAAAACAAAATTTGTGACACATGACACATGAATGTTGAGGAAGCGAAAGTGATCTGTCAGGATCGTAGCAAGTGGCAGTCCCTGGTCTCTGCCTACCCCTCTGGGATACAGGCGTGAGTTTATGTTATGTTATGACACAACAAACTGTATTCGATATTATTCAGGTTTTCAGTATTTCTAAAATAACTCTGTACACAGGTACCAGTGTACAAAGACCACGGCATATAAAACGGTTTCATTCTTCTAATAATTCCGAATGGATTGTAAAATCTGCTAGGGCCTTCAATTAAAGGGGAATTTACTGCCCTCGCCCAATTACTTACTTACAAGCTCTCCTTTGTTTGTTCGCGGCGTTTTGTTCAGTTGTTAATTACGGCATAAAGGGCCAGTCACTTTCCTTGAAATTGAGCCTTCAGTTGTTAATTTACAAGGAGAATTATAAAGCTAAAGAGCGTTGCCTTCTCGGCTTTTCGCATTAACATCGCCAGGATTTGGTTACGCACGGTGTGTTACAAAATTCCCATGCATTCGAAAATTACGGCGTGTAAAGCTGCGAGAGACCCAGGTTCGATCCCTAGTGCGGGCATACACCTATGACTTGGTTTTCTAAGTTATGTACATTTGTGAAGTTATAGTAGCAATACCACTCGCTAACGGTGGAGGAAAACATCGTGAGGAAACCTGAGTGTCTGAGCTATTCACATACCTCAGCGCTTGAAATCGCCAATCCGCGGTAGGCACGCGTGGCGATTAAGCCCATCGTTCTCTCCCTGAGAAAAGGCCTGTGCCCTACAGTGGGACGTATATAGACTGCTTATGTAAATCTGCTGACAGACTTGAGCGTTCATTTGTAATAAGCGTTCCCGTGAATGTTCGTTATAGCCTAGGTAAAAGCTTACAAAATAAACGGCAGCAATTAGGCGAGTTTTTTTTTTGGTCTTTTATTTATTTTGAAAATACGTCATTTACATTTTTTTCTTACAACTAAAAGCCGCTCTAGGAAACCTATTTGGTTTATCTGAAAGCGGCCGTCATGCTTTTTTTGTATTGTAAGTTTTTCAGTACAACATTAAAAAGCCTAAAAGTTGTCCGATGGAAAAACGGGGATTCATGCAGCCCCTGTGCACACTCTCCAAAATACAACTTGTAGAAGATAGAAAGGCAGGTGACCTTACGACGGTGCTCCAGAGGCCGTGATCTTACCTTCGTCAATTCCTCATCTCCTATTAGCTTGTTAGCTCAAGGCTCAATCGCGTCCAAAGCCGCAAGCTGGTACTTGGCTAAACCATCCCAGAGGTGGCTCCAGTACTCCATGAAAGACCTGTGCTTTGTATAGGTCCAAAAGCTGCCTTGGTGTGAAATACTGTCTTACTTTATTGGCAGCAATTTTGGCTTTGGACTCGATGGAACTGCCGAAGTTAAGATAAGAGGTAAGGTTCATACCGAAGAGCTCTAAATGATCAGAGATCTCTATAGATATATTCTGAGTGAAGGGACTCCGTTTAGCGGTGAAGAGACACGCCTGTGTTTTAGTGGCATTGAACGACTATCGAGTTTATCTCTACCCTAAGTGGTTACAGCCTCTGGACTCAAGTTTATGCGCTCCACTATGGCCTCTTTCACAGCACGGGTGCGCTCTCTATCGGCCTGTGCATTGGACAGATACCTCTTAGTAACGGTGCTTTCATCAGCGTATCCAATGTGCGCTTTAAAGCTTAATATTTCGCAAACGGATCCCTAAATTGAAAAATGTTTTTTCTACACTTACAATATTTTTAAATGACGAATCTAACGATACCCCACGTGTATTCGCTAGAATGCTCGCTGGTACATTTGCTAGAATGCTCGCTAAAACGCTTCCGTTTATTAGGGTTCCGTAGCCGACAAGGAACCCTTATAGTTTCGCCATGTCCGTCCGTCTGTCTGTCTGTCTGTCTGTCTGTCTGTCTGTCTGTCCGCGGCCTAGCTCAGAAATGATTAGTATTAGAAAGCTGAAATTTGGCATATACATACATATTATTCAAGCTGACCAAACGATGGAATAAAATGTTAAAAATAAGTTATCGTTCCTTTAAATTCCCGAACAGTATCGTAGACAGGGATATTGCTCTTATTATAATAGTTCTGTGTTATTTTCCTTCCCTGAGGTATAAATACAAGGTGTTAATTTTGAAAGTAACAACCGACTCATGGTACTTTTTACTCATCGATACGAATAAATTTGATTTGACGTTTTGATGCGGAGAATCCGGATCAGGATTCTCAGTATCAAAACGTCGATTCATTCCATCATACATTTTGATGCCTCGACTGCTTTTTTGGGCTAGCGGTTAATTCTCTTAATACCAAAACAAAGATCGTGGGTTCGACTGCCACTGGAGCCATACTTGATTTGTACAAATGACCTCAGTCTGGGTGAATTCCCATGTTTGTAATGTTCTTGCCTGGTTATCTTGGTATCCTAGTTTGGGACCGGGATAAGAAATTGTTTATTTAATGTTACAAGAAGAAATCGTTAAGTTAAAAGTACCTCAAAGATTACTTTTTTATAGTTACCATCCATAAAGTTCTACTCTACTTTATTTTCCAAGATATAATTACTTTTATTGAAAAGGTCCATACTTTTTGACGCAAAAACTTCCTTCAGAAGTAAAAAAGAATGTTAATTTCAAAAATAGAAGATCAAAGATTTTGTTTTTATAACGTGTGAATAAAATAAACTGAAAAAGAAGCAGCTCAAAGGCAACCCAGCGAGGCAGTATTTACAAAACATTAATCAAAAGCATCGCATCGCGATTTATATTTAACGCCATTCCGTTCATAGAGTAAATACTACAGATTGGCTACTGTTGCAGGAATAGCCTAAGTACATACATAAGATAATTAATTTTTCACACCTCCTGCTCGACAATGCCTTATTACGTACCGTCAAATATCATCGTAAAGCATGGCCTTGTCTCTCGAGGGCAATAATAATGAAGAATTTCCCTAGGGAATAAAGTGATTTGAATTTAGAATGTCAAAATTCGCATGAAAACTATGGAGAAGCCCCGCATTGCAATTCGAAATTAGAATTGTTGTTCGAAACTCACCTCTTTTTTTTCTTTTTTTTCTGAAATACTGTGTCCTGTGACCGCGCGAAACACCAACAAAAAAAAGAAAAAAAGGCGCGAATTGCAAATACGAATTTAAAAGTTATATTCAATTTAAGTTGCTAAGCCGTAAAAGAGTGTGGACTTTATATTTAATTTCAGGTTTTAATACATATTTTCAACTTATGCAGCCCTGTCTTTTTATTGTCTCCCAGATGGTGTGAAAAGTAGAGTATTCACCTCTGGAATAAAACATGTCTTAGTCTCGGGCGGTATGAACCCCTCGCTTCACTCAGGACTCTAC
This sequence comes from Yponomeuta evonymella, assembly GCA_963969515.1. Taxonomy (NCBI): domain Eukaryota; kingdom Metazoa; phylum Arthropoda; class Insecta; order Lepidoptera; family Yponomeutidae; genus Yponomeuta; species Yponomeuta evonymella. The sequence goes on along the minus strand of OZ018366.1, from coordinate 2,523,186 downwards.
ATAACTCCCTCGCTTCGCTCAGGAGTTAAAATTTAACTCCCTCGCTGCGCTCGCGAGTTAACTCGGAGTCCTTCGCTCCGCTCAGGGTTCAATATGCCGCCCATGACATAATACATGGTTTTATTCCCTTAGTACATAATCTACTATTATTAGTATAGTATTTTCTAAGGTTAACACGAGCACTAGACATAATAAAAACTGAATTTGCATGTATATTTACTCGTTTATTTTTTCATTTTACAATGTTCCGAAGTTTCGGTACTTTTAAGTACCGAGACCACGGGACTTGCAAAAGTACCGAAACTTCGGAAAATTGTAAAATGAAAAAATAAACGAGTAAATATCCGTGCCAATTCATTTTTTATGAATTTATTAGTATTTAAACATAATCATACAGCCTATATACGTCCCACTTTAGGACAAAGGCCTTCTCTCAGAGACAGAGAGTATGGGCTTAATAACCACGCATGCCCACCGCGGATTGGTGATTTCAAGCGCTGAGGTAGTAAAAGAAAATATTATGATTGTTTTTCTTTGGTGGTACTTGTGAACCGCATGCAATGTGAACCTGAGCACAATAATACTCATTTCCACACAAAACAATCATTTTTCCTGGACCCAAACTAGGATGCCCTGTGCTATTATAACCAGGCAAGGACATCACAAACGTGGAAATGCATCATCATCATCAGCCCCTTGACGTCCACTGCAGGACACAGGCCTCCCTCATAGTTTTCATAACCATGAGGGGTCTTGCCAAAACTAGAATACCCTGTGCTGTAGTAACCGGGCAAGGACATCACAAACATGTAAATACACCCAGACTGAGGCCATTTGTACAAATGTACCCTCCAGTGGGAATCGAACCCACGACCTCTGTCTTGGTAGTAAGCGCCTTAGCCGCTAGTCCAATGAGGCAGCCAGGTGATACATCATTAACATACATTAGCGCATCACCGTGTGTGGCTTCTACTCAGTTGCGTTACGGGCTACTTTGCAACAAATATCTCTAGGTTGATCACCTGTTGACTGTACTTCTAGAGGCGTTTATTTTATGCCTCTGCGTAAGAACGACCCAAGAGGAATCAAATAAAAATGAATTTACTTTGATTGAATTTCAGTGTCAGCGCAAAAAGCTCGAGCAGAGAAACAATTCACAGAAACCAATCTGCCGGTTGAAAACTTGGGAAAATTGGTTTCGCTACAGAAGTATAGCTTCGAGCACGACGGTACCTATATTGTGCCGGATGAAGAGTATAACTAGAAGATGCTTGGCAGTTTTTTAACAAGGTACTTTTTTGGTCACTTTTCACAATGCATTTTCATCTAGAACTAGGATGATGTACAAATACGTAATCGTTAGCCTCCCTATTAGAAAGCCTTCCTTGTAGTGTGTATCAGTCAATTTTGTCATCATCATCATCATCAACCCATTATGTCCCCACCGAGGGGCACGGGTCTCTTCCCTGAGAAAGGTATAGGCCATACTCCACCACGGGGGCCAAGTCCGGATTGGTGGAGGCTTGTGGACTAGTGGCTCGTCTACTGTCAGAAGTTGTCAAGCAGCCCTAAGGCCTCTGAATTGGCTTAACGACTTATTTTCTCATAAGCAGCCTATATACGTCCCAATGTAGGGCACAGGTCTTCTCTCTGAGAGAGTATGGGCTTAATCACCACTCGTGCCCACCACGGATTGGCGATTTCAAGCGCTGAGGTATTGTCCTTATTGTACACCGGGAAAAAACAAATATAAAATATTTACAAAGGTCCAGAGTATAATTGGCGGCCTTATTGCTGATAGCGATTTCTTCGAGACAACTTTACGATAAAAAGTTTTTGAAGCAAATGCGAGAGACGGGCAGCCAGTGCAACTTCATAAAATCATCACTAGGTATGTCTCACCATCAGGGGCATCAATTCATGCTTCACTATGACAATTCAATGTACATTGCAAAGTCGATCGACAAGTAAGAAGACTAAACTACGCAATGTATATGCAAAACTATGAATTTTAGTTTTATGAAACGCGGCCAGCCTGTCTTAAGTAAAAAAAGCAACCAAATATTGCGACCTCTGTGATTCCCTAGAGCTTTAAGTTGGTTCACTTTATTTGTGCAAATAAAATGACGAATTTATTTTCGTGTGGCTCTACTTTTAAAGCATTGTGGTAACAGCTGGGGCGAGCACAAGTGAAAGATGAAAGAAGCAATAATGTATGAGAAAATAATTACTTTATTTATACTACGTTTTGCAAAATTTGCAAAAAACAAAAAAATCATGAATTTCTATAAGCCAGTTGAAAGAGATTAATGGCTCAGAGATTTATGAACAATTTTAGTATTGTTTGAGAGATTATCTCATTTTTCACACCTCCTGCTCGACAATGCCTTATTACGTACCGTCAAATATCATCGTAAAGCATGGCCTTGTCTCTCGAGGGCAATAATAATGAAGAATTTCCCTAGGGAATAAAGTGATTTGAATTTAGAATGTCAAAATTCGCATGAAAACTATGGAGAAGCCCCGCATTGCAATTCGAAATTCGAATTGTTGTTCGAAACTCACCTCTTTTTTTTCTTTTTTTTCTGAAATACTGTGTCCTGTGACCGCGCGAAACACCAACAAAAAAAAGAAAAAAAGGCGCGAATTGCAAATACGAATTTAAAAGTTATATTCAATTTAAGTTGCTAAGCCGTAAAAGAGTGTGGACTTTATATTTAATTTCAGGTTTTAATACATATTTTCAACTTATGCAGCCCTGTCTTTTTATTGTCTCCCAGATGGTGTGAAAAGTAGAGTATTCACCTCTGGAATAAAACATGTCTTAGTCTCGGGCGGTATGAACCCCTCGCTTCACTCAGGACTCTACATAACTCCCTCGCTTCGCTCAGGAGTTAAAATTTAACTCCCTCGCTGCGCTCGCGAGTTAACTCGGAGTCCTTCGCTCCGCTCAGGGTTCAATATGCCGCCCATGACATAATACATGGTTTTATTCCCTTAGTACATAATCTACTATTAAATCACCTAAAGGAAATTTTCGATAGCTTTACAAGAAAAATCAGAAAAAAAATGTCAAACCCACAACCGATGCGATTGTTTTCGGGGAGACGCGTTTAAATCATCTCTCTCTCTGAGAGAAGGCCTGTGCCCTACAGTGGGACGTATATAGGTTGCTTAAAATATGCTGTTTTTTACTACAATAGGTATAATCCTTTTTACAATTCACCAAAACCTCAGTAAATTGCCAGTAAATTCTCATAACGTTGACAGAAAATATGTGATACTATAACTGAATGTTATTACAAATAAATATGTTTTGCAATCTATCGCATTATTCGCACACCGGTCGCAAAACTTGAAAAAAAAACAAATGCTTTAATATATTCGGTCAACGTGAATCTATCGTAAATAATTTCTGGGCGGTTAACGTAAGTCAAGGGAAAAAAGTTCTCCTACTAGAATAGTAGCTAGTTTTAATTACCGTTTTTAATGGAAATTGATTACAATGCATCGTTTTTTGTTAAAATGTTTTTTTGCTATAATCATATTATTACAGATAATATATGTTAAAAACCTATTTAGAGGCTAAAAAATATAATTATATAGGTACAGAGATATCATTCCAATGAAAAAACCTAACTGCAAAGTGGGTTACTCGGGGCTGCAAGTGATGTAAATTGCTTCGGCCAGATGTCGCTGCCTGTACGTAGTACAGAGAAGTTTGTAAAGAGGCTCGATATTTCACTGATGCCTGCGCTTTCCCATTAGCTCAGTTGGGAGAGCGCTGGCACGGTTAGCCAGAGGTCGCGGGTTCAAGTCCCGGCATGGGTGGAATTTTTAGCCTCTAAATAGGTTTTTAAAATTGTCTTCAGCACAAATTAGTGCAACAAAAAAAAAAAAAGATAACATATGTTTTTTTCATTATTTTTCTTTTTCAATTGTTTATCTTCAGTTTTCAGTGTTCGCCTTTTCAATACCTACTGCCAATCCAAAGGGAAGTTGCCCAGCAGTGAAACTAAAAAATGGCAAATTTTGCTCCGCTCGTCGCAATTCCCCTTATGCTCAGTAAGCTGTGAAATCCGAGTAGGAAAATACGAGTGAAGCTTGAAGCCCGGCGCTAAATCGAGAACGCTCGAGGAAGCGGAAAACTGCACCCTCGTTCAAATATTTACGTATAAACACATGAGTGAGATAACAAAATGAAATGGGGATAAATCTATTATATTTCATTACAATTTCCTTCTGTTGTTGTCCAATATTATCTATTTATTTCTGTCTGTGATGTGTTTAGATTCGCCCGCCTAGATTCGCCCCACATGCGTCACTGTGCCAGCCTGCCTGTACCTTCTAATGTGTAAAATGTTATTTATAAATAGAATATATAATGTGCCTTTAGCTATAAGTACTAACATACAGTTTAAAGCCAACTATAATTAGTGTTACTTACTTGAAGTAAAATAAATATTATTTTTTATTGTTGGTTTTCATGTTATACGAGTACATTTATTGTTACACACATTTCAGCTGATACTGTGTTTTCTGTTAACCGTTGTACTTATTTTGTTGTGTGATTTTAGGTTTCTGGTCGTCAATTAGATATGTTATATTTCTTTGTTTCTTAATGATATAATGAACATATTTGTTGAATATATTATTTGTTACACATATTGAAAATAAAAATAAACTGTTTATACTTTATTGTATCTAATAATGGCACCTGCTATATAATAATAAAAATAAACTTAAGCACTTTTCCCTCTTCAGTCATTTTTGTGCTAGCAAATAGTGACACGCAGTAAGAATTTAAAATAAAAACACCCTAAAAGAGCTCTGTTCCACAGAAGTAAAGCAAATGTGGCATCCCCAATCAGTCGCCCACAACATTTAAATGTGAACTAAGAGTTCACTAAAAATCTTTGTGTAAAATGTGTCTATATTGATCGGTTTTTTTTAAGCCTATCAAGAGTATAGCAGATGTCACGATATCTGATGTGCGATAAACAAAAGTGAAAGTTTTTGCATTTGCAAAATAACTCAAACTTTTTTATTCCTCAAAATGTCTCTAACTTGGTGAGCTCCAGCCTCGACAATTTTGCTCCTCCAACCAGGCGACCGTAAATATTATCTTATAACCTAACCGCCCGGTTGTGTTGGAGTCTTATCGTTCGCTGTAACTTTTTCTATCAGAGCGATAAAGTAAAATAAAATAAAACCGTCTTGTTTTCGAATTCTGGCCACGGACATCGACAAGTAGCTTTTCGCAGAAGGTTGAAATTTGTTTATGCTTATTTGTGGATAGTGAGAAGTTATACCTACATGTCAACGGTATACCTTAATCATCATCTGCTGGACATATGCCTCCCCCAAGGCATGGATAGACGGATAGAAAACACTTTATTGCACCCTATTCTTTTACAGAGATATAATGTACTTAATATCTAGTTATTAATAGTGTACAAGTGGTGGACTTATCGCTAAAAGCGATACCACTTCCTTCGGTTCCTGGTCTTCCTCGTGCAGCCGCCTCAAAACCCAGCCTGCCTCATATCGTCGGTTCAGCGACGCTGGTAACACTGGCTTCCTACGCTGCATTGGCCTGTTCGTAGTTTCCCTCGAGAAACTTTCCACCCCATCAACCAACATTTCTTCGGCATAGGTGACCAGTCCACTTGCACTTCAGTTTGCCACCGTAATTCTTTGGTGAATTGTCTCATTACTGGTGTGGTTCGTTAAAGAGACTCCGAGCTCGTTAGCCCTCTCCATAGCTGGCTGAGCGACTTTGAATCGGTGCACTAGTCGTGCCGCCAGGGTCGACAGGTCGGTAGGTTGTATTCTTCTGAATCCAATACATTCAATATGGCATAGGCGCAGTGATTGAGGACAGAAAAGGGTCGCTACAATCGTAAACCCTACGCTGTCCCTAGTGATCATAAACCCTCGACGAATGTTAACGGCTGGAAAGAATAACAGGTCAAGCGCGAGGCCGATCGGAAAAGGAGGGCGTATGTCGTTTATTTACTGTTATGAAGACAGCTTCATAAACATTTGTGTTAATGTATGATTTTTATCAACAAGGTTCTCCGAGCGCACGGATTTTTATGGGACCTTTTACGCCGCGCGAGCGAATAGACGGGGGGACGGTACGCATTTTTGAATTTACGGAAATACGAATCTTATTAATAGAATTTCGACGACCGACGCCACTAACGGTGATAGTAGTCACTGATTATAATCATTTTTGTATATTTTTTATCATGTAAGACCCACTGCAGCTCAATGTAGTGATAATTTACACTCATGTACACGTTCTTTTTTTATGCTATAAAGTTTAAAAAATAAAAAATAATTACCGATGGCCCTAGATAGGACATTAAAAAGTAATATATATTTTTTCACATTTTATATAAAAATTATTATAAGAGTATAAGCAGTAAGGTGTACATTAGGTGTTGAATAGTCTGTGCATAACTTGGAGTTTAAATAAGGTACATTGTTTCCAGGGGTCCTTAAACTAGGCTAGGCCTGTATCTTAAGGAACCAGTTACAAGAGTATACAGAGAAATTGCAATTCGTAAACCCAAATTTAAATCAGTTTCTTGAGGACAAGAGTTTACTTTGAAGTTGCTTAAATATACTGACCATTAGAGAGCAAAATGTATTTTAAAACACCTGATTTAGGGGTAATGTCAGAGAACCCAGCCTTAAGCTCCCGGTGTTGTTCGCGTGGAATTATCGCTGAGTCATATTTTATTTAGGCTTATGCCCTAAGCTTTGGTGGAAGAGTTTTTAATAGTTTCGGAGATTACCTACTTCCTACAGCTTACAAACTTTACCTCTTTATGGTATAATTTTTTTTTATTGTATCCTATATACGTTTCAGATGGGCTTAATTACGACGCGTGCCCACCATTGACCATTTCAAGCTGAAGTATTTGAGAAGCTCAGCTACTGAGGCTACCTCACATAAATCGCGGCATAAATAATCGAAATTATTCACGTATTGTTATAAAAATACGACATAAAGTCTCCCACGTAAAAGAAAAAATAATCTTCTTCGACATTCATTTACTTCATTACCGCGTCCATTGAAGTTCTGAAATGTCATAAATAGCTCGGAGGCACTCAGAAGTAACTCCGTCCACTACACAGCACTCCCAAAGGCTGACTCCCGAAAAAGATTCACATTTTCCGTAATAAAGAATACAAAGGAAAGACAAGATAACTTTTCTTATCAAAAACGCGTCCTTAGGAAAAGAAAGGCCTTCTGCTAACCCAATAAGTCTTAGGAACTGTTAAACTACCTCTCAAAAACAAATAAAAAACTGAAGCCCAAATGTATGGCGCTCGGCTGAGAATCTGCGTTTTATTACTCTCCAGCGGTGAGGCTCTCAAACTTGGGTGGCGGAAAATTAAGTGGGGAAAGTCGGGAACTAGTTCTGAATAAAATTTCACCTTTTTGCTCCTAAAGTACCTGCCTAGCATGGTTTCATTTAATGGTTAGAAAATGCAGCTTGGCCTTAGCAAAACACGGTTGTTTTGCTAAAAAAAAACTTATTTTTGCGAATTCGCAAATACCCATGAGTATTTATGCTCAACTATCGAGCGAATGGTGAATTGGTGTGGTACGAATGGTGCGCTTGCCGATATGTGGTCTCCATTCGAGAAATTTTCGGCCCCATGTTATGTGCCCCGCTCACTGCCACTGCAACGAAAAAGCAATTCAATAATATTTTTTCCAAAAATATCTGTTCCGAAATAGCCCCTTTCTTTTTAAATTAATTGATGTATCGTTCCACTCAGTACTACTTTTAGTTACAGTATCTATAGTAGTATAATCTATGTAATCATAGAAACAATTTAAAATAAGCCGCTAAAACAAGTCGGTTCAAGATCGTTTCTTTAATGGCATGTACTTATTATAAAAGAAAAATTAAAGACTAAGAGACGTCCCAGGCGGATACTTCGACCAAAAAGGGGATGTATTAGCAAAGGGCAAGATAAAAAGTACCCGACTAATGAATGTTGATGAAGCGAATGAGGTCTCTCAGGATCGTGGCAACTGACAAGCCCTGCTTTATGCCTACCCCTCCGGGATGCAGGCGTGAACTAGTGAAGTAGTTTTGTTTCACGCACAAAATTACAGTTTGAGAGTCTCTGCTAAATCCCGGTTGTGTTTTACGAGTCTGTATCACTGACTCCTTTCATTTTCTTGCGCGAGCCTCCTACTCTTGCAAAATACCATGAAATCCACATTTTCCGATGGTTGGTTTGGTATCTACATACTTAAACTCACGCCTGTATCCCGCAGGGGTGGTCAGATACCAAGGTTTGCCCTGTGCCACGATTCTGATATTATTTTTCATTGACATTAATATTAGTCGATGCATGTACGCTTTTTTGATACATTCTGACTAATAGCCTATTAAGTAATTTCCAATATTCAGACAAAATTTACCGGAGAATAAGTTGCAGCCTGCAACTTATTCTCCAGTAAATTTTGTCACTGTCTAAATCATACGACAACACAATGACAATCAGTTTTATTCTCCCTTTAAGTTTTATCTGACTATTGCGCAATCCGGTCGAAGGAGAAAAGAATTAAAAATAATATGAAGTAGGATGCTAACTTGAAATAAAAGGCTCTGCTTCAGAATTAGGTAATATCTATCAAAAGAATATGAATAGTTCTTTCATTTTTGTGAAGTGTTTTTATTTATTCAGTATACATGCATGATTTATGCATTTTTCTAATTGTCGCCAAAATTCAAGAGCAATTTGTATGCTCTTTTGAGTACTTTCCCACGTGCAAACTTAATTAGGTAATTTAATAAACTATTTATGGTTTCAATTCTAATTATTATATTATGTTAAATTCATATATTGTAGTTGCATGTAGGGTAATCTTAATTTACTACAAAATTAAAGTAGGTAAGACTACAATTTGAGATAAGCAACATTGTGGCATAAACACCATTAATTCTGGGTAGTTTGAAAGACATAGCAAAACGAACCTGCCCGACAATAGCTGTCGAATACGCTAGTTTGTTTTTTTAAAACGTACTTTAAAAATATCTCGTCACAAACTATAATCTCTTAGAACCATTAGTAGCTAGTATCCAGAGCGGTGCGCGCGCGCCGCGCTTCCGCGGGTCATTGTTTTGTTAGACGGAGAGGCGGTACCTATTGTTCGCGCATTTTTTTAAACAAGATATCTTAACTCGATATAAGATTTCTCAACTATGTTTTTTTTTTTAATTAATTAATAAAGGCATCTATTTAGACTATTACTGTTAAGTGTAGACGTACTACACTTAACAGTAATAGTTATTATTTATCAACTTAATTAGTATAATTACCAGTTTCTAGACCTGTACAGTAAACCATAAAGTGATGTTTAGATGCGTAATATTTATGTGTGCCAAGATTAGTCTTAAAGGCGGCGTCGAAAATCATAGAAAGTAGACGCTGACCTACTTTGATTTTCGACTTGTCATGGTAACAAACATACATTTTGTCACACATTACTTACCTGTAATAATTACCATTTACTTTTCTTAAGTATCTAAGATGTTCGTATTGGTATAAATAATAAATTTCTTTATTCTCTATCTTCTTTATTACCTTTCAGGGTTACGTACCCGAAGGGTGTCAAACGGAACTCTATTAGTCTGGCTCCGCTATCTGTATGTCTGTCTGTCTGTGTCCTACCGTCTATCTGTCTGTCCATTCTTTAGAGGTCTCTAAAGTTTTTCAGCCAGTTGAAATTTTCACGGAATATGTGTTAATTGGGTAACAAATAATACCTACAATTAAAAAAAAACAATAACACTGAAAAAGGCGAAAAGACACTTTTTTTGTATGAAGACCCCCCTACCTGTCTTTTTTTCACAGTTGATGTATTTCTGTTACGGCTATGACAACAAATACTAAAAACAGAATAAAATAAATATTTAGGGGGATTTCTTGTAATATTCACAGAATATTTAGTTCTATATTCGTTTCAAAAATTAATAATTAAAATAAAATGAATATTTAAGGGGGCCCCCATACAACAAACGTGATTTTCAGGCGGTTTTCTCGATCTTTGTGTCTAGTGTTGTATAGATAATAGTACGGAACCAATCGTGTGCCAGTCCGACTCGTACTTGGCCGGTTTTTTGTCTATGCTCTATCGTAAAAACGGTAATACATACAGGCACCAAACTTGGCGTGATTGTGGGACATATTATATACTAGCTGTTGCCCGTGACTTCGTTCGCGTGGTAATTTTTATGTGTATTTTTCCGGGATAAAAATAACCTATGTGGTAATCCAGACTATAATCTATCTCTGTGCAAAATTTCATCCGGATCCGTTCAGCCGTTTTTGCGTGAAAGAGTAACAAACATCCATCTATACATACAAACTTTCGCGTTTCTAATATTAGTAAAGATTCTTACAAAAATAATAAAAAACAGCCAAACATAAGTATAGACCCTCGGTGCGCGAGTTCGACTTGCACTTGGCTGGTTTTTATAGTTTTTTTACAGTCCTTGTTCTTGTTCCTAAAGAGGAAGTCACATATTCTAGGAATTACATACTCTCTGGTTTCCTCACCGTAATAAATTATTATCAGACCCGATGTTTGCGTGCATGCTACCGTCTTCAACCTTGTGTTATATAAATGTATAATTTTCTCTTTTCACTTTTTTGGTGTAATAAGTTCTGGGTAATATAATTACGTACATTTACAAAAATCCTCATTTTCAGTATGTAGGTAGCTACAAAATTAACTGTTGCCGTATTCCCTTTCACAAAGGAAACCTTTACACTTTAATCCCAAAAGAGAATTATGTATTGGCCTATGCGGCCTACACGGAAGCCTGCACGAATATCAAAATATTTCAACGCCTGCAAAAATGTTTTATTATTGAAGCACGTTTTTGCAACACGTTGCTAATAAATATTGGTAGGCGTTCATTCGTTGAGTGTTTATCAGCTTTTGTGGGCTGCAATTCACTGTATCGCCTGAGCACTAACTGATCGATTGATAGATAACATTATGTAACCTGTGTAAATATAAAATAACACTTAACAAATTGCTTAAGTTCATGAAATAGTTGAATTTAAAGCTAAAACTATATCTAGTAAACTGCTGTGTAAATCGTACATCTCCAGTAAACACTCTTCTTTCCTATTTTATTTTCATTAAAAATCAAAATCAAAATCAAAATTTTTTTATTCAAAGTAGCACAGAAACTGCGACTTAATGAACGTTACAAGTTAAACTAGGTGTCCATTTCAAAATCTAGATCATTTTGGAGAAAGAATGGACAAAAAATCTCCAAGCTTAGTCTTTTCAAGTCCTTAATTTACAGGATTTATATAAATGTTCTAAAACTCATGCTTTGAACTGGCTTTAATTCCAGACATCATTGTCATCTAAATAATCTTTAATGTTATAGTAGCTTTTTTGGCACAAAGTGTGCTTCACACATTTTTTGAACCGCGTTTCTGGCAAGCTTATTATATCCTCGGGGATCTTATTAATGCTATCAACACGTATAAGTGTCACACGGTGACTAAGAAACCATTTAGATATCTCGTGATACCAATTCACTTAAATATTGATTAATTTTTAGACTGTAAAGACTCTATTAGTACCTACTTAACCTTTGTATAAAGTCAAATTATGATAATAATAGTTTTACCAATTAGTTTTGTTCTATGGTATTGTAGACAAGTTGCACATTCAGTTGACAGCAACGCTTACCTACATCCGTGCACTCTGCTCAGTTATGTTACGAATCATAAGCAGCCTATATACGTCCCACTGTAGGGCACAGGCCTTCTGTCAGAGAGAGAGTATGGGCTTAATCACCACGCGTGCCCGCCGCGGATAGGCGATTTCAAGCGCTGAGGTATGCAAATAGTTCAGACACCAAGGTTTTCTCACGATGTTTTCTTTCACAGTTAGCGAGTGGTATTGCTACGATAACTTCACAAATGTACATAACTTATAAAACAAAGTCATACTCGTATGTACATGCCCGCACTAGGAATCGAACCTGGGTCTCCCCCTTCCAAGTCCAATATTCTACCCACTAGGCTACCATCGTACGGATCACTTAGCTACTAAATTTTAAAGTGTGATGTGCCGTCAACTGTTCTTTTATTTATTTTTTATTTTATTGTTAAAAGATGTGCAATCAAATTATGATAGGGCATTTGTCGAACTATAACGCCAAATATATGTACATACAGCATGACAGTCTTTGAACCAACTAACATACTTGAAATAACTAAAATACCCAAACAAAAAATGTTAGACAATTCATCAATTTTCGAAAATACAACATATTGAAAGCAACATAATAATCGGAACTTTGTATTAATAATTTGGACAATTTACCTTTAAAAGTGTACAGCGAGTCCTGATAGACGCCAGCGGCATTTTCGAGATTAGAAATATCTTTATAAAGACTACATATTCGATGGATTGGGTTGTTGGCAGCCGTGTTGGTTCTAAGTGAGGATAAAGAAGGTTCGAGTGCGGCGGACTGTTCTGGTAGGGACATTTATGTTTATGTTGGACAAAGCTGTTGTACTACAATTATTCAAACTTAAATATAACTAAAATATTATGTTGGATTCTTGCAGTCCTAATACATATTATCCTACTTTACTTATCTAATTTGTATTGCATTATCTACATGAAATATAAAATGAAAAAAGAAGCTATTATTCAAAATAACACTGAAACTGTGACTTAATGTTTCGTTTCAAGTAAAAGTAACGTTTCAAGTAAAAGTAGGTGTCCATTTTAAAATCTAGAATATTTCGGAAAAAAAATGCAAAAAATAATCTCCAAGCTTAGTCCTTTGGAATATGTTCCTTAATTTATTTCCTCTACCATTACTTTACTATTTTGATAATAACGGTATAAAATAGATAATGATGAAGATAAATGTGGCAGACAGAATGACGGGGATAGGTCCGGCCTAGGGGCCGACACAGAATTGTTGACGATAATAAGTTCACAGACGGTGGGCAGACCACCAGCCTAATAAGCTGAGGACTGGCTGAAAATCAGTGGACTAAACTGGCAAAGAACTGGGCTGGCATGAAAGAGACAAGGTCTGTCAAAGTCTTTAGTGGGTCTGGTTTATAGATCATCATCATCAACCCATTATGTCCCCACCGAGGGGCACGGGTCTCTTCCCTGAGGAAGGTATAGGCCATACTCCACCACGGGGGCCAAGTCCGGATTGGTGGAGGCTTGTAGACTAGTGGCTCGTCTACTGTCAGAAGTTGTCAAGCCGCCCTAAGGCCTCTGACTTGGCTTAACGACTGCCATCTATCGACGGTAGCCGGCACCAACAGCTTAACGTGCCTTGCGAAGCACGGAACCGCTCGGAAAAATGCCACTAGCGTTAGGCATAGACGGCGACCCATCCATGCACTGAACGCGCCCAGTGTTGCTTAACCTTCGTGATCGTTTAAGATCACTCAGGCAGCCGGGGCTACGAGCGAAACAGAGATAAAAGTTATATTGAGTTATTGACTTCACTTAAAAACTTTAAAAATTTCACATTGAGGCTCAAAAAAATAAAATGACATAGCCTTCGATTCCGGTTACTCCTCGGATATTTCAAACAGTGTACCACGACGTTAACCAAATTATGAAATGGTCGAAGTTGGCAAAAAAGTTTCAATAGTTCATTTTCTCTTGCCTGGTATTGATATAACAGGAGCAACGGTTCAAGAAACTCGTATCAAATAAAATAAGCTATGCTGGCCCCAGAGAAAAGTTGTAAGTGCCTATATTTGATTTCAGGCCCAAGTTTCCCCATCTTCCGTAAAGTTAGCTTTATGTAGTTCCTTGCAGACTTCACTCTATTCTATTGTCGTTTCGACTCCCGTGAAGTAAAAAGTTTTTTGTTTTTTTAATGTTTCCGAGTAGTCATACCACTCGCTAACCGTGAGGTTAAACATCGTGAGGAAACCTGAGTGTCTGGGCTATTTACATACATCAGCGCTGGAAATTGCCAATCCACGGTGGGCACACGTGGCTCGCTCCCTGAAAGAAGGCCTGTGCCCTACAGTGAGACTTATATAGGCTGCTTATGTAATGAAAAAGCGGTGGTAGCCTAGTGGGTAGAACATTGGACTCGGAAGCGGGAGACCCAGGTTCGATTCCCAGTGCGGGCATGTACCTATGACTTTGTTTTCTAAGTTATGTACATTTGTGAAGTTATAGTAGCAATACCACTCGCTAACGGTGAAGGAAAACATCGTGAGGAAACCTGGGTGTCTGAGCTATTCACATTCCTCAGCGCTTGAAATCGCCAATCCGCGGTGGGCACGCGTGATGATTAAGCCCATACTCTCTCTCTGAGAGAAGGCCTGTGCCCTAGAGTGAGACTTATATAGGGACGTATATAGGCTGCTTATGATGATGTAATGATTCCGGAATGAAGTTAATAAAGTGGTGTGCTTACAAAAGTCGTAGTTCAAAAATGTTTATTCAGAGTACAGGAATTACAAAGTTTGTCCGTGGCCGCCTCTCATACAAGCGGGCCCTTGTAGCCTTTGGGTGGGCGTTTAGTGTTAGAGAACTTTGAAACTAAATTTTAATATAAATTAAAACGTAAATCTATCTACTTATCTTTTAGAGAGCTCTTTTCACTATTTTACACCACTATAACTCGACTTGGGCAGCAGTTAACATTGTACATTGACATTCAATTATTATTATTATTATGTAGCCTATATACAGAAGGGCACAAGCCTTCTCTTCGAGAGAGAGAGAGAGAGAGAGAGAGAGTATGGGCTATATTTATTTCAACGTAAATTCTGTAAGTTGAAATAATTTTTTTAATTTCTGATTGTCTATACAACCCATAGATAGAGCAGATGGCTGAGCATAGGTCTTTTTTCTTTCACGTCAACCCACTCGATCCTCTACAATAACATCAATTAAACAAAAAATACGTATAAAGTACACACACACATAAACTCACGCCTGTGTCCTGGATAGGCAAGCAGAGACCAAGTAGGTTCGCCACTTGTTACGACCCTTACAAAAATTGGTGGATGGGTGTTTAAACTAAGTATATTATATACCCATTGGTGAATAAACTAAATTTAAAAATCCATCCTCAATGCATGGGCGTTTCAAAACCTCCATCATCATCAGCATCAGCCATTTGACGCCCACTGCAGGACATAGGCCACAATCGCCACGCTTGGCAGGCGAGTTGGCGATCGCAGCATGCTTTCTTGGGCACCTTCTCTCAGGGAGAGGGAGAGTACGGGCTTAATTACCATGCGTGCCCACCGGGGATCGGCAATATTTTTCAGGGCTGAGGTGTTTCGAAGTCGGTTCTTATGTCAATACTTATTTTATTTATTGCATTACACAACAGATAAGTAAATAAGTTATTAGTATTAAGCTCGCCTTTGTACAAATACCTTTTTGTGCAATAAAGAATTTTTGAATTGAATTGAATACCCACTGTTATGCCGATTGCTGCATAAGGTCTACTATTCTTCGCTGGTGGAGTGGACTGACCCAAATTCAGACTAAACGCTCACAAGGAATTTAATTTAGCATGACACCTATTTAATTGTGGGCCAAATCCCTTGGTGGTTAGCCGTATTGTACCTACTGATAATCCGGGAGCTGAGTCAAGGCGCTACCCGGTTTTATATAGCACATTTTTTTATGTCGCCTATAATACGTCCCACTGCTGGGACCACCAGCCTTCTTAGAGAGAGAATATGAGCTTAATTACCACGCGTACCCACCGCGGATTGGCTATTTCGAGGTATGTGGACAACTCCGCCACTCAGGTTTCCTCACGATGTTTTTCTACGCCGTTAGCGAGTGGTATTGCTACTACAACTTCACAAAGGTACGTAACTAAACAGACAAAGTCATTGATACCTACATGCCGGAATTCGAACCCACCACCTCCCGAAAGTGAGGCCGGCGTCCTACCGCTCTGCTACCACCGCTAGAAAATTGTAACTTAACTGGACTTTATTTATAGGAAGTGGTTTTCCAACTCCCGGACTACGAGTACATTACCGAACGACGGTAGCTGGTATGTACGTACCTACCTGACCATAGTTCGCCTCACAAACAGATGTAAAGGTCTGTGTACATTGCACCGGGCCAGGGCCATGCGGGCGCAATCAACAGTTATTTATTAATATCAGAATAAAAACTTTCATTCTTGAAAAATGTTTACATGCATTAACTTAATTCCGGAATCACTTCCTAGAATATATTGAATTGAAAAATTCTTTATTGCACTAAGAAAACAATTTTGTACAAAGGCGAGCTTAATATTAGGTAATATTTTCTTCCAGCAAACCTTAGGTTATGTGGATACTGCAAGGGGTAGTGCAAAAAAGATTTATTACAAGAAAAAAAAAACTTAAAGGTCACTGAATTCTCTGAATAAATTCTGCCTGCAGGTAGCAACATCAGACCCTAGCTAGAGAACCCGCGCAAATTAAATAGGCATCGCAACGCAAAGACGATCAAATCACGCGAGGCACCGAGTTAAGTTACACGGGTTATACAACCATTGCTAATATGACTCTATTGGAGAACGTGTCAAATTCATCATCATCATCATCATCATTCAGCCACAAGAAATCCACTGCTGGACATAGGCTTCCTCCATGGATTTCCGAAAAGACCGGTTGGAAGCGGCTTGCATCCAGCCTCTTCCTGCCACTTGGATGAGGTCTTTTGTCCACTTTGTGGCTGGTCGTCCTACGCTGCACTTGCGCATATGTGGTCTCCATTCGAGAACTTTTCGGCTTCATCGGCCATCAGTTCTGCGTGCTATGTGCCCCGCCCTCTGCCACTTCAACTTACTAATCTGCTGGGCTATGTCGACGACTTTCGTTCGTCTAGGATCTCATAATTTCTGATTCGATTTCGTAGAGAAATTCCGAGCATAGTCCTTTCCATAGCTCGTTGCGTGAACTTGAGCTTTCTTATGATGCCCATAGTAAGAGACCACGTTTCGATGCCATAAGTCATCACTGGTAACACACACTGGTTGTATAATTTTGTCTTGAGCGATTCAGGTATATTGGACGAAAAGACTTTTCTAAGTTTCTGCAATGCTGCCCAGCCGAGTTGGATTCGACGATTAACCTCTTTCACGAAATTGGACCGGCCTAGTTGGACTGTTTGTCCTAAGTAGACGTATTCGACTACAACCGTCAAAATCGGAATTCGATGGTCCGACGATGACACGCTGATGGTGGACAATTAATATAGGATAGTGGGTTGGATCACGTTGTTTACACCATTGTATGTAAAACGAGATGCACGATTGTTATTGTTGCCTTAATTTACAAACGGCCTGGGCCATGCTTATGAAACTTCAATTCGATTTACATTGCGCATTGACAAGTCTTCCTACTTGATCATGTGTGGGTTAATCGACTCTTCAATACACATCGAATTGTAGTTATAGACATGTCTTAGGTTTGATAAACCAGTTTTTGATAGAACATTTGGCGTAGAAACTTAAATGAGATAAAAAACAAAGAATAAATTTTATTCAAAAGATCCCTGTGTTTACTTTCCAGCTGTGCCACGGACCACGTTTTGTCAAACGTATGCTCATTAATTTACAATACATACATACATAAGCAGCCCTTATACGCCCCACTGTGGGGCACAGGCC
Organism: Yponomeuta evonymella; assembly: GCA_963969515.1. NCBI lineage: Eukaryota > Metazoa > Arthropoda > Insecta > Lepidoptera > Yponomeutidae > Yponomeuta > Yponomeuta evonymella. Next base: position 2,505,490 of record OZ018366.1, on the reverse strand, counting down.
TTCTCTCAGGGAATAGAAAAGAATAGAATAGAAACAGTTTATTTGTTGCACACAAAACACACAAAATAATTTTAACACAGAGTCAACCAAAGAAATAATAGATATTTAAAACTAGGTTTACATATTTAGCCGGATGTGATACTGTGTGTCGTGGCAATAAATAGGTACCAGACTCAGCATGTGTTACGAGTTTTCCCGTAAAGCTGGTATTCTGTCAGGATCTAGGGTGACATTCAGGAGAATCAACAAAACAGAAAATTAGAAGAAAACAAGCACAAGTACAGCAAACACCCAATTATATTATTATAAAGGGAAACAAAGTTACGGTATGATAGTATGGGCTTAATCACCACGCCTGCCCACCGCGGATTGGCGATTACAGGCGCTTGAGGTATGTGAATAGGTCAGACACTCAGGTTTCCTTCGATTCCGTTCCAGATTCCTTCACCGTTAGCGAGTGGTATTGCTACTATAACTTCACAAATGTACATAACTTAGCCTCAGTTTCTGAAAGAGTGTTCAAATGTAACAAGAGGTTAATCTAAGATTAATTCAAAATACCGGCACGTGATTGTCTGAAATTAGCTTGACGTGAGATTAACATGAGATTAACATTTGATCGCTCTTCTAGAAACCGAGCGTTAGAAACAAAGTCGTAGTACATGCCCGCGCTGGGAATCGGACCTGGGTCTCTCGATTCTGAGTCCGATGTTCTACCCACTAGGCTACCACCGCTGTTAATTTACAATCATAAAATTTAATAGTAGCTCCACACTCTCGCCTCGCCTCACCCCTCGCAGCTCGTGGAGGCTCTCAGACGAGCGGCCACGAGTGGACAAACACAGCATTGATATTGCGGGCTGTTTCTGCCGCGTTAGTTCCGCGTCGGAACTGGTAATCAAAAATCACTCGAATTTTCGCAGTATCCATCTTTCTTGTCTAAATTGAATAACAAAAACAATTGAAGGTCGTTATTCAAATGTTTCACATTTTTTAAAAAAAGAACATAATAGAAACCATTTCAAAAAAGTTTCATTCGAAAACCTCAAACCATGAAGATTCTATGTCAATTCAAAGAACCTATTGCAATAAAACGGCAATTTCATACTTTAACCCCTATTATATATATATATATATATATATATATATATATATATATATATATATATATATATATATATATATATATATATATATATATATATATATATTAATGTTAATTGATGTTACTCATATCATTACTAGTTGACCTGGCAAACGTTGTTTTGCCAAATTAATTAGCCTAAGAGCTATTATCTGACCTACCAAATAACACTAAAAATTTCATACAAATCGGTGAAGCCGTTTCTGAGGAGTTCGATAACAAACACTGTGACACGAGATTTTTATGTAATATTAGATAATGTCACTTATCGAATACGCCGCTATTGTCTTGTGCGTTAAAATAACATCGATTCAGAATGCCAGAGAAGCTTTCCTTTCCATCAAGTATGAAGTGGACCCATTTAGCAGTGAATTAACGTGGCACAAAGCCAAGAATCGCAAAACTAACTCCCTATGCGAAGCGCGCACTAACATAGGAAAACAAATACCTAAGATAGCAACATACTTCCTGAAGGAAATAAAGTGAAGAATAAATCCCAGCTCTAAATAGCTCCGCTAGGTCCTAGTGAGCGAATAAAAGGCTGTATGCTCCGCCTGGCCGGCATTCCTTTACTGAAGCCGCCACCTAAGTCGCGGGGATTGTCGGGCTCTGTTTGGCTCTTAAACGTTTGCTCCCTTGTAATTGTAACAAGCGTCTTCTAACCGTACTGCGAGTGTTTACAAGTTTTCATGGATCGGTGGACTTGTTTGGATCTTATCGTTTAGTTCGTCAAAATATTGAGACAAGCGTCTTCTTTGATTGTATTGGGTACGTCTCTCCGTAAATTTGTTTTTCACTTTCACTTTCTTGTAACCGTAATGCGAGTTTTTACCGATTTTCACATGATTCTATAATCAAACGAATTTTTTTTCTATAATAACAAAATAAATATGTGCAATAATAACCAAACAATTTCTCCATTTCCTTCCGTGGCTGTCGTAGAAGGCGACTAAGGAAATCAATTACCAGGAGACGGGCAACAGCGTCTTCCTGAGATTCCAACAGCATAATGCGATCGCCAACCCGCCTGCCAAGCGTGGCGATTATGGCAAAACCCCTCATGGCTATGAAAACCACAAAGGAGGCCTATGTTCTGCAGTGGGCGTGAAATGGCTGATGATGAACCAAACAATTTGTTTTTCCATTTTGGTGTGGGATGAAAACGAAACAGCAATTTTTTTATCATTTCCATATTGGCCCTGTTATTTTGAGTGGATGAACAACTTCGTATCTTTTGGAGCACATTTTATGTGTAAATATTTTCCTACATCGAAAATTCGAGACAAACGTGTACTGTTTTAATCTGACAGTTGACAGTTTTAACTATGTAATTAATAATCAATTATGTACATAAATTAAACAATTTAACTTAAAAGCATTAGAACACAAAAGACCTCAATTTTTCTCACTAAGCCTAAAAACGAATAACATCTTGGCTGAGTCAGACAAAAGCTCATCTAGTATACTCTCAGCAAGTTACTGAGATAAAACTTGTTGGCCAGTAATTGTCTTTTCTCTCCGTTCCCAACACAAATTATTGTCAGTTCGGAGAAGTAAATCTTCTAAACGAGTACCTCAAGTCAATTCTTCTACAAGGTTTCAAGCTGCCCTAAATGGATCGAAACACCAGATCCAAACGGAACAAATCACTAGGGGCCGTTAAAGAATGGCCCCTATTTAGCCAAGATGGAAATTTATCGTCCAATGAAAACGCTGCGTGCCGCGCGGTCGCTCCACATTTGTCTGCTAGTTGAGATGTGAATCTTTTTTAAACCTACGAATATTTACTATCACTATTTTAAACTATTTCGAAGTTTAGCAAAGCGAGAACTCTTCGGGGTTAGACAAAAAAAAGACTTTGGCCTTTGCATCTACGTAATGAGATGATTTATACAGCGTCCAGTGGTACGTTCACGCGATGGGTGAAGGGACCACTCGGATGCTGCAGTGCCTGGTACAATGCTTTTTAGATGGAGTAGGCTTGCCCAGCACCTATACCATCCTGACAGCTTAGTCGGCCCAGCCTACAGGAAAGACAAGTCAATGCGATGTTACCCTTCACCGTCAGCGTGTGGCATTGCCACTACCAAGTCATATGTACCTATGACTCTGTTTATTTTCAAAGTTACCCGCACTGAAAATCAAACAAGGTGAGACAAAATCTCCTTACAAATCCGAAAATAGGAGCTTTAATTGTCAATACGAACGTCAACGATGGGGAAAAGTTCGACATCGCAAAAGAAATTTTGAGCTTAAACTGCGTATTTGTTATAGCGTTATAGGATCTATGTCAATGACATAAGAATGAATTGCCCACGACACGTAGCTACAGAGTTACAGCCCTCGTCGAGGTGACAATGTTTTCGACCCCCTACTACAGAACTGAAAGACGTTTCACGTCAGTATCATTATCAGCTGTTTCACGCCACCTGCGGCATTGAAATTAATGTGAAAGCTGATATTTTTAGCACATCAACCTTTACTTGCATCCAACGATCGTGGCATGCCGTTAGATAATACTAACAATAACAAAACTTATATTCTTTTTGTTGCACTAACCCGTGCTGAGGCCAATTTTAAAGACATATTTAATACGGGAAGTCTTCTAACAGAGAAGTTTGTAAAGAGGCTCGAAATTTCGCGGATGCCTACACTTGCCCATTAACTCAGTTGGGAGAGCGCTGGCACGGTTAGCCAGAGGTCGCGGGTTCAAGTCCCCGCATGGGTGGAATTTTTAGCCTCTAAATAGGTTTTTAAAATAACAATAATTATACTTACTCCACTGGCTCAGCGACCCGAAGTGGGTCTTGGCCGCCAACACAAGAAGTCGCCACTTGTAGCTGTCCTGCGCGGTCTCTTGCCAATTGCCTGCCTGAAGCTCATGCATCATTCATCCTTCCAGCGATATCTGGAGCGGTCAACCGGTCTTTGCCCCCTAACTATGACTTCTACTCAATAGAAGCATTAAGTACGATATCGTGCTGCAATGCAGCATGCTATAAATTGTGGCATCCGGCTCCTTGTTTTATGCTACAATCGTCAAGATGACGCGGCCGATGCGTAGCATGTGGCAGTCTATTTTAAGGCTCTTTTACCCCAGAGCAACATCATGCTACAGTGCGGCATGCAAAAATTGTGGCATCCGGCTTCTTGTTACATGCTACAATCGACAACATGCGGCTGTCTATTTTACGTCGGGGCAACATCGTGAGCTACGACAGTCTGCCACATGACGCAAGGTGTCGCTATACCGCACGATTCTTGCCACAATGTGTGAAATTTTTAATTATTGTAGCATACGGCCTTGTGTCGTCATGGGGTGCCGGCTTTAGAATAGTACCCCCCCATCTCTTCCCGCGGGTGCCGTAAAAACCGGCTAAGGGACATTACCAGAAGGTGGGCAGCAGCGCCTTCTGCGAAAATACGATATACTGCGCTCGCCAACCCGCATGCCAAGCGTGGCGAGTAAGGCAAATACCCTCATGGCAATACACCAAAAAACCAGGCCCCCAGTCCCCGGCGGCTCCGCTATTCCTGGCTACGGTAGCGGCCACGGTAACGGCGGAGCAAGGGGTGCTAAGAATCTCCGGCAGAGATCTGGCTACCAGCCCCAAAAACGAAAACGACTGGCCCTGGTAACACACAACATTCGCACATTGAGGACAGACGAAAAGCTAATTGAGCTGGAAGAGGAAATGGGTAGGTTACACTGGGATATCCTAGGGTTATCGGAAGTCCGTCGAGAGGGCGAGGACACGATAACCCTGAAATCCGGTAACCTGCTCTACTACCGGGAGGGCGAGCAACAGTCCCAGGGTGGTGTCGGGTTTCTCGTCCACAAGTCCCTCGTAAATAACATTTTGGCCATCAACAGTGTGTCGAGCAGGGTGGTGTACCTAATACTCAGAATATCTAAGAGATATTCGCTGAAGGTCATTCAGGTATACGCACCAACCTCGTCACACTCCGATGAGGAGGTAGAGGCGATGTATGAGGACATTAGTAGGGCCATACATACCTCGGAGACCTATTTTAATGTGGTTATGGGGGACTTCAATGCGAAGCTGGGCACAAGAAGCGAGGGGGAGATGAGAGTGGGGCAATTTGGTTATGGGCAACGGAACCCGAGAGGACAAAGGTTGGCAGACTTCCTGGAGAAAGAGGGACTCTTTATGATGAACTCTTTCTTTCAGAAGCCACCTCACAGGAAATGGACCTGGTTGAGTCCCGATGGTTCCACGAGAAATGAGATAGACTTCATCCTGACCTCCAAGAGACAAATATTCAATGACGTCTCTGTGATCAACATGGTGAAAACCGGAAGCGATCACCGAATAGTAAGAGGCACATTGAATATCAATGTCAAACTTGAGAGGTCTCGTCTCATGAAGTCCACGCTCCGACCTACTCGTGCCCATATCCAGAACCCCGAGAACTTTCAACTCGAATTATCAAATCGCTTTGAGTGCCTGGAGAGCGCCGCATCGGTGGACGAGATCAATAACAGGTTTGTAGAAACTGTCCGTACAGTGGGCTCGAGGTTCTATAGACCCAACCGTACGAGTAGACCACAAAAGCTCTCAAACTATACACTCGACCTCATGGCTAAACGTCGCGCGTTGCAACTGCAGTCCTCCGAGGATGCTAAGTCATATAGGCAGCTCAATAGACATATCTCAAAGTCTATGCGGCACGATATTCGGTCCTTTAATACCGAACGTATTAAAGAGACTATAGAGCGGAACAAGGGCTCCAAAGTGTTCGCAAAAGACTTGTCTATTGGGCAAAGCCAACTGACGAAGCTGAAGAGAGAGGACGGCAGTATAGCGTCGACCAAATCAGAGGTGCTGAGGGAGATTGAGAGTTTCTACGGACAGCTATACACCTCAGTCGCAAAACCTGTTAGCAGTTTGAACAAAGATCCGAGAGCCAAACTGACCCGACATTATACCGAAGACATCCCGGACATCAGCCTGTACGAGATTAGGATGGCCCTGAAACAGCTCAAGAATAACAAGGCACCAGGAGAGGACGGAATCACATCAGAGCTCCTGAAAGCGGGTGGAACACCAGTACTTAAAGTCCTTCAGAAGCTCTTCAATTCCGTCGTGCTCGAAGGAAAAACGCCAGAAGCATGGAACAGAAGCGTGGTGACGCTGTTCTTCAAGAAAGGGGATAACTCTCTATTGAAGAACTACCGACCCATCTCGCTTCTGAGCCATGTTTATAAGCTGTTTTCGAGGGTCCTCACGAATCGTCTCGAACGCAGGTTTGATGACTTCCAGCCTCCCGAACAAGCCGGTTTCCGAAAGGGCTTTAGTACCATAGACCACATCCACACGCTGCGGCAAATTATACAGAAGACTGAGGAGTATAATTTGCCATTCTGCTTAGCGTTTGTGGACTATGAGAAAGCCTTCGATTCGATCGAGACATGGGCAGTGCTCGAGTCTCTCCAGCGTTGCCGTATTGACTATCGGTATATTGAGGTGCTGAAGTGCTTGTACAACAGCGCCACCATGTCGGTCCGAGTACAGGAGCAGAATTCGGAGGCAATTCCATTGAGAAGAAGCGTGAGACAGGGAGACGTTATCTCTCCGAAACTGTTCACGAATGCACTGGAAGATGCCTTCAAGCTTCTGGAATGGCAGGGACGCGGCATCAATATCAATGGCGAGTACATCACGCACCTTCGATTTGCCGACGATATAGTAGTCATGGCAGAAACGATGGAAGACCTCGGCATAATGCTCGACGACCTCAGTCGAGTTTCCCAACGTGTGGGCCTTAAAATGAACATGGACAAAACGAAGGTCATGTCGAACGCTCGTGTTGTGCCCACCCCAATAACATTGGGGAACACGACTCTCGAAGTTGTAAACGAATACGTCTACTTAGGACAAACAATCCAACTAGGCCGGTCCAACTTCGTGAAAGAGGTCAATCGTCGAATCCAACTCGGCTGGGCAGCTTTCGGGAAACTTAGAAAAGTCTTTTCGTCTAATATACCTCAATCGCTCAAGACAAAATTATACAACCAGTGTGTGTTACCAGTGATGACTTATGGCACTGAAACGTGGTCTCTCACTATGGGCCTCATAAGAAGGCTCAAGGTCACGCAACGAGCTATGGAAAGGGCTATGCTCGGAATCTCTCTACGAGATCGAATCAGAAATGATGAGATCCGTAGACGAACGAAAGTCGTCGACATAGCCCAGCGGATTAGTAAGTTGAAGTGGCAGTGGGCGGGGCACATAGCACGCAGAACTGATGGCCGATGGGGCCGAAAAGTTCTCGAATGGAGACCACATATCGGCAAGCGCAGCGTGGGACGACCAGCCACAAGATGGACAGATGACGTCATTCAAGTGGCAGGAAGACGCTGGATGCAGGCCGCTTCCAACCGGTCTTTTTGGAAATCCATGGAGGAGGCCTATGTCCAGCAGTGGACTTCTTGTGGCTGAATGATGATGATGATGACGGCCTTGTGGTATGCCGCAATGCTGCACAGTCCGCCCTTGCTCATAGTCTAAGACATTCATGTTTTTTTAAGTGCTAAATTTTGTATTTTGTGCAATAAAGTGTAACAAACAAATAAACAGTGTTGCCCCGGCGTAAATGGGCTTCTACGATGCCAATAGTCTGTCACGTTTCATATTAATTGCTATCGAAAACGTCAGGATAAGGCATACGGTCCCAAACTAGGATACCGTGTGCTATGACCGGGACCTCGTTTTATAAAACTAAAATAATTCATTGCTTATGATGTGCAGTCGACAGCACATCAACCTTTACATTTTCATTGCAAAGTCATCCTTAACGTAACTGATTAGAGTGCAAGTATGTAAAGGTTTATGTGCTGTCGACTGTACATCGCGTTACCGATACTTCCTAGCAAAGGCGGCTCGTCTTATATAGCGCTGGTGCAGTGCACTCCCACAAAAATAAGTAACTAAGTACATACTTAATAAAAAAATCAAAATTTTGTCTGCTACCTACCACCTATAAATTTTTAAACCTATGCACACAAAGACCTGCACACATTATAGTAGTTTACTAGAAATAATTAACTACGTACGAAGTTGAAATGTTTTCAAGCATAAGATTTGGTGTCGTTGTTACCGAGTGGAGCGCCAGCGATTGCGCTCCTATGAAACGAAATTCAGTACAATGCCTAGTACTACATTCAATGAGTGCGAAAGAGAAACATTGGAACGGCCCGGTACGTGAAACAAAAGATTTCATATGAGAAATGAGCCTAATCTGGAGCGCCGCTCATGCGCTACGTTGCCAAATGGGGCGAAGTGACAATGCGGTGCACGCACAGTGCAGCTAATTTTGAGCTGTTGCCGATGTTATGTAAACAAACAAACGCGTCCCACCAATCTAATCAAGTAATCACATCAAGTCAGTCGATCACTTTTCGCGCGAATATCTACGACAGTTTTGTGTTATTCCGCTATTTAAATTAGTTTCTGTGCGTTATTTGTGCTAAAAATGAACAATACAATGTATGTTATATTAAGAACTGTGAAAAGACTTTAGAAAAGCGTCTTGACCTAAAATCAAAGGGACCACCGCGCCCTGAACTCGCTCTGACACAAAAATGTGCTTCAAAAACTAAAACTTTTACGCGTGTGTTTAAACCCGAAAAAGTTGCCCATCTAGCAAGACTTCAATTTTTTTGTGAACACCCATAAAATAAAGTCACGAGCCGCCTCTGCTTCCTAGTTTCTTAGTTAGTAGATCTGTGGGTTTAATTGGTTATGCAACGTACATCAAATTGTCACAGTAGACCACGTTATGAAATAGCCCAGGCAAGGACATCACACATATGAAATTTCGTGAACTGGTGTTACAGACCCTCTGCATATTGTATTACCATCAACATAATGCCGAGCTAATGAACTGGCAGGTCGAACCCAGGTCGATTTGAACGTGCATGCGTGACTATGCAAATTTTTAATAAATTTCCATAGTCAGTCAAAAATCTAAAATTAACTATATTTAAGAAAAAGCTCGAGGAGCTACTAATAGACACATGTTATTATACCATTAGTGACTTTCTTGCTGACAAATTGTAAATTTAGTTTTTGACGTTTATTTAGTTTTGTATTATGATTGACATTGCCCTAATTAATATTATCCTGACATAAATTTGACATTAATGTATTAGGGGTTAAAGTATGAAATTGCCGTTTTATTGCAATAGGTTCTTTGAATTGACATAGAATCTTCACGGTTTGAGGTTTTCGAATGAAACTTTTTTCAAATGGTTTCTATGATGTTCTTTTTTTAAAAAATGTGAAACATTTGAATATCGACTTTCAATTGTTTTTGTTATTCAATTTAGACAAGAAAGATGGATACTGCGAAAATTCGAGTGATTTTTGAATACGAGTTCCGACGCGGAAGTAACGCGGCAGAAACAGCCCGCAATATCAATGCTGCGTTTGGAGAGGGGTCTTGACCCCTATTATTATTGAAATCTAAACTGCATATAGCAATGACATTTAATTTAATTTCTACGACGAGACATTGATTGTCTATGATTATTATTTGAATTAAGCTAAGCTCAAATATTTGCATGCCGCAATAGTAAAACACGCAGACCCTTATTTCATTGTACCATCTGCATGTATGTAATACTCGTGTTTGATATTTTGTTGTGGCCCCATTATTTGTCTCGTTAATGTGTCATCATCATCATCATCAACCCATTATGTCCCCACCGAGGGGCACGGGTCTCTTCCCTGAGGAAGGTATAGGCCATACTCCACCACGGGGGCCAAGTCCGGATTGGTGGAGGCTTGTAGACTAGTGGCTCGTCTACTGTCAGAAGTTGTCAAGCAGCCCTAAGGCCTTTGACTTGGCTTAACGACTGCCATCTATCGACGGCAGCCGGCACCAACAGCTTAACGTGCCTTGCGAAGCACGGAACCGCTCGGAAAAATGCCACTAGCGTTAGGCATAGACGGCGACCCATCCATGCACTGAACGCGCCCTGTGTTGCTTAACCTTCGTGATCGTTTTTAAGATCACTCAGGCAGCCGGGGCTACGAGCGATAATGTGTCATACGTAGACATAATCGACCATACTTACACACATTACCGTTTCTGTGGACCCCGCTGCACTCGTGTAAAAAAGGTAATGTAACCGCAATCCGTGTGGCGCCGGATTAAGAAAAGCGTCACTCCATTTCCTTCCGTGGATGTCGTAGAAGGCGACTAAGGAAATCAATTACCAGGAGATGGGCAGCAGCGTCTTCCTGAGATTCCAACTGCATACTGCGATCGGCAACCCGCCTGCCAAGCGTGGCGATTATAGCAATACCACTCGTGGTTATAAAAACCACGAAGGAGGCTTATGTCCTGCAGTGGGCGTCAAATGGCTGATGATGATGATGACGAACCGTAATTCGCCGTGTACGCAACAAAAATTAACAGATTTATGATTATAAAATCCTTTTTTAGGAAGAGCTCACTGACCTTAAGGTGATCCCTCGTCAGAGCCCTTTTCATCGAAACTACTAGAAATAATCACCTGACCTATCCTTCGTAACGTGTGTGAAATACAAATAAAGCTCAGTTCACTGCTCTGCAAACCTCATTACAGGCAGATAACGAAGTAGCCTTATGCCTTCTGTAATACCCTAGACACAAGAGTACCGAGATATAATCAATTGAATGAATGTACGTTCAGCTTACGGGATCTTCTTTCGTCTTCATGTAGCCTAGGTATATACGTCCCACTGCAGGGCTTCTCTCGGAAAGAGAGTAAGGGCTTAATGGACTGCCTGGTTGGTCTAGCCGTTAGATGCTTAGCTACCACAACAAAGGTCGTGGGTTCGATTCCCACTGGAGGCCGCCGTACATTTGTACAAATGGGTGTGTTTTCATGTTTATGACGTCCTTGCCGGGTTACCATAGGACAGGGTATCCTAGTTTGGGACCAGGTCAAGTGATTGTGTTGTGTGGATGTTATTTATTTAATTACCACGCGTGTCCACCGCGCACTGGCAATTTCCAGCGCTGAGGTATGTCAGGTTTCCTCACGATGTTTTCCTTCACATCACGGTGTGCGATTGGTATTGCTACTAAAACTTCACAAATGTATGTAACTTACAAAGCGAAGTCATTGGTACAGTCAGGATTCGAACCCACGATCTCCCGAATGTGAGGCAAGTATTCTACCGATAGCGCTACCACCGCTATGTGAGGATAGTCGAGGACATAAAAAGAGTCTTGAGGACGCCTCAGCAGTGAACGGATGCCACAATTTGTATTAGATTGGACTGAAACGAGACTGGACCATGAAACATACAATTCGGGCAGTATATTTTTTATTTTGATCTTATTTTATATTTTTTTCTTAAAGTAGAAGTAATTTATAGAGACTAATTTAATTTTTTCAGCGATTTGTTAAGTTTATTATTATAAATTATTTATTTAAAATATTTGAAAGCGTGACGTCATATTTTTCGAGTGCACACGCCGAAACGTCGCGCAAACTGTCACACTTTGTTTCTGTGATTTGCTGTCACAGACGTTTTTTTCACAGACAAGGAAATGATATGCATATGACAGTTATGACAGCAAGTCTTTTTTTAAGTAACGTAGTGTTGCCATATGTTATGTTTATTTTAAAATGTGACGTCATCAGAAGGTCAAATGAAGGTTATTGTTTTTTGGCAAAAATAACGCTCATCTTCCTTAATATTTATCCTAAATATAGAAAATATGGTTACTTAGATGTTAATCTCGAAATGGTTTTTGATTCAGCCCTCAAGAAAAAAAATAGTCTTTGCGAATTCCTCTTCATCCTCTTCAGGAATCAAATCGAAGACCTGTTTATTAAGCAGTGGCTACACAGCCCAACGAGGCCGATGATACCGACTTTCCCATTTCCCTCGCCATCTACTTTAATGCCCCAAGGGTGAAAATAAGTGACTGTCTCGTTCCACCCTAAGGCAGCGCTATATATCATCCAATTGCCTAGTTCGGGTGCTCGTTTCTCGTAAATAACTGAGCTGGTAAAGCTGCTAGTACACTGGAAACTTAGTTTTAAGTGACAATAACCAGCCAATAGCCAGTGAGCTTCCGTAGTTGGCCTTTAAAATATGCGGACTTAGAAGGAAGGGTTTTTTCATCGTTATTAGGATTTATTTTACCTACTGATGTTAAATGTCTGCGTTACACAACTAACAACTTCATCGAAGAAATTTCCAATGGAATTTGTAAGAACTTTTCCTTTTATAGGTTGGTTAATTTACTCATTTACACTTTAATTTACTACGCCTACTTAGCCGTCATATTTTTCTATTTGACTTCATTATATGTTATACTTCATCATGTGCTACTATGGCCGTGTGGCGCCGAATTAAGAATAGCGTCCTTCCATTTCCTTCCGTGGATGTCGTAGAAGGCGACTAAGGAAATTACGAGGAGACAGGCAGCAGCATCTTCTTGAGATTCCAACCGCATACTGCGATCGCCAACCCGCCTGCCAAGCGTGGGGATTGTGGCAATGGTTGTGAAAACCATGAGGGAGGCCTATGTCCTGTAGTGGACGTTAAATGGGTGATGATGATGATGATTTCTTGCTGATGATGATGATGTGCTACTACCAGAAATTTTCACTTTTCTATAAGCAATCGCTTAGCCGGGAGAGGGGTAGGCCCTACTATGTTTTTTAAAAATTAATTTACTAAATTCAAACACAGCATTAGTTTCAAAATTAGTATTTCACAAATAAATTCTTGAATCGAAAAATGTTTTTTCTGCACTCACAACATTTTTAAGCGAACAATTTAACCGTACCCCATTTTATGTTCCACACATTCATGACTGATATTTTAAGTTGAAAACTCTGTTAATTAAGATAAAACGTGTTTTGAAAAGAATAAATGTAGAGTTTCTTTGTTAGCTTCTTCTCCACATAATCTATTAATTGTGAAACTAACAACATGACGTTCATTCTGTTTTTGTAATGAATAAAAATATTTGAATTGAATTGAATTGAATATGGGGTAAAAGACAGGGAAAAAAAATCATCGAACTTAAGGGGAGGTCAAAAGGCTTACCATTGTTACTTTACACGTAGATAATGTAATCTAGAATTCAGATTGTTTATACAAGATCTCGAGTCGTGAATCGAGATTGGCCGCGCGAGATTTTATTTAGACTTCGCCAAATAATTCCACGATATCTCGATTAATCTCAACATCAGTGAAATAACGACTTCTTTGAAAAATTCAATACAGTACATTACATAAACTTTTTGACATCTGTGTGTGAATTTTTGCGAAAAGTCACACACAGATGTCAAAGAGTACCTATAAATATATATATATTATATACACTAGGCGCGGTGGTGGCCTAGTGGGTAGAACATTGGACTCTGAAGTGGTAGACCCAGGTTCGATTCCCAGTGCGGGCATGTACCTATGACTTTTTGTTAATGCATTTAAGGTTCACTTTGATTTGTGGCAGATTTGTAGGAAAGAAACGCGTGCTTGTTATTCAATATTTTATTTGCAACTGACTGGGCTACTACCAATACATAGCTACAGATAGATAGACCAATATGCATCTAGATTTAAGCGTTCGAACATAACCGCCCACCAAAAGGGCTTTGAGACCTTTTAAAATAGAAATTCAAATCTTATATTAACCATATAAAAATGAATTAATTGATAACAATAACTTAGCAACTTGTCTACATTATTATGGTAAAATTACATAACAAATGAGATGGTCACTAATTTTACATTTTAGGTATATTGAGCAAAGAATTAAATTAAATAGTTACTCATGGATCTCGAAAAAGGATAACCCAGAAAATTAATACTTGACCTTTTAAATTATTGATAAGAGTAATAATAAAATTCCTATAGGTACTTAATACTTCATTAGATTGTAATACATATTTGTTAATTGGATATACAGGTAAGTATTAAGTTTTTCTACTTTTATACACATGCATTAAGATCACACACAATTGACACAATAACCTTTAGATTTTTAACACATTTAGTCTGTTGATTGGTTACACATAGGTACTTAGGTATTGTAAATAGGTTCATAAATTATAAGTTCAACCCTACACATGCTATTATACTCAACACAATTACACTTCAATTTCATCATTAGTTTCAATTTCTATAGGCAAGGGACACAATTTACTGACACATCTTTTAGTTACACTTTCACCACTTTTTACACTGTACACTCTAGTCAGCCCATCAGCGCCGGGGTGCTTCGCGAGGACGCGGCCAAGGCTCCACTTCCCAGGAGGTAAGTTATCGCATTTAATCAATACGATACTTCCGATCTTGAACTCTTTTTCTCTATTCAGCCATTTAGGTCTCTGTTGTAAGCGTGAGAGGTACTCTTGTTGCCATACTTGCCAGAAGTTTCTCAGTAATCTTTGCGTGTACTGCCAGCGGGATAGGCGAGACGTCTTTGTGTTCGGTAAGTCGGGGCTAGGGACAGTTATAGGTGCTTCGCCTATGAGAAAATGACCTGGTGTTAGGGTTTCTATGTTATCGATATCTGAGTCATCGATCGGGCACAAAGGCCTGGAGTTGAGGCAAGCCTCAACTTGGCACAAAATAGTACTCATCTCTTCGTATGTGAGGTTTGTTGTCAATATTCGTTTCAGGTGGTATTTTATGGATTTCACACCTGCCTCCCATAAGCCTCCAAAGTTTGGGCTGTATGCGGGTATAAAGTGCCACTGTGTGCCATCCACTGCCAAAGTCTGGGCTATCTCGTTGTTGAATTCCAATTTTGCCTCATTCCACTCAGCTACTAACTCTTTGTTTGCGCCGACAAAGTTTCTGCCCTGGTCGCTCCACATATGTGCACATTTGCCTCTCCGAGCGACAAATCTTCTGAAAGCTGCTATAAAGGCCTCAGAAGTCATATCTCCGACTAACTCCAGGTGGATGGCCTTTGTAGACATACATATGAATATACATATGTAAGCCTTTGATGTCTTCGCTCCTCGACCCTTTGAGAACAATACTGTAAACGGTCCCGTAAAGTCCACTCCGCTGTGCAAAAAGGGTCGTGATGGGTTCACACGTTCTTTAGGCAGGTCTCCCATGACTTGAGTTCGTGCCGTGGCATTTTGTTTTGCGCATATGAGACATCTTCGGATGTGAGCTTTTACAGTACCCTTCGCTCGTATAATCCAGTATTTTGCTCTTAGGAATGCTAACATAAGCTGTACTCCACCGTGTAGTGTCTTCAGGTGAGCGTCGGCAACGATCAGTGTGGTAAGTTGACATTTATTATTTAAAATAATTGGATGCTTTCTTTCTTCTTTCAGGTCTGCGTGACGCAGCCTGCCGCCCACCCTGAGTAAATTGTCATCATCTAGGTATGGGTTGAGTGATTTTATGGTGCTATCTTGTCTAACTTGTCTTTCTTGTTTCAATGCTGTTATCTCTTTGCCGAAAGCTTCACGTTGGGCCAGTTTCACGCAGGATTTCAAGGACTGTGTATATTCTTCTGTAGTTATGTTAGCTTCAGTGTTCTTCTCTATTCTTGATCTTATAAATCTTTTACAGAATGTGATTGTTTTAACCAGTTCTTGGAGTGTTTCAAAGTTTTCAAACTGTCCATATATGTTTGTTTCTTCTTCGTTTATCTTCAAGTTTGATTGTATTGTTATTCTTCTCTCTAAATCCGTCGCTTCAAGATTAGGTTTATTGTATTTTATCTCAGCGTTTTTCAGCCATCTCGGCCCGTTCCACCAAATGTCGCAGTTTTTCAAGTCTTGGACCGATATACCTCGTGATGCCACATCTGCTGGGTTGTCTTGCGATGATACGTGATACCATTGATTGCTTGTGTTGTCTTGTATTTCTGTCACGCGATTTTTTACAAACACGTTCCAGCGAGTTGGGTCTCCTGATAACCATGATAGTACTATGGTAGAATCAGTCCATGCATGTACATTCTCCTTTGGTATTCTGAGAGCTTCTCGGACTTGTTTTATAAGTCTTGACAGAAGTACAGCTCCACACAGCTCCAAACGTGGAACGGTTAGCGATTTTACTGGTGCTACACGAGTTCTTGCAGCTACTAAGCTTGTCTTTATCTCTCCACCTTTGGTTTCTACTCGTAAATATGCTACTGCAGCATATGCTTTGGTTGAGGCATCAGAGAACCCATGCAGCGTAACATTATTCAGGTTTGCTTGTGTTGTGTACATCCATCGATGGAGTTGTATTTCATCCAGTTGCTTGAGACTTTCTCTGAGATCGCTCCATTCTTGATGTAACTCGGCGTCAACTTCTTCATCCCACGCTACGCCTTTGAGCCACAATCTTTGTATGAGAATCTTGGCAGGAACTATAGCTGGTGCGAGCCAACCTAATGGGTCAAAGAGTCTTTGAACATCTGCCAACACATTGCGCTTGGTACAGGTATCTGGTTTAGTTGGTAGAGTGATATTGTATTGAAATACATCTAGACCCATGTTCCAAGATAGTCCAAGGGCTTTTATTGTGCCATCTATCTTCAGATCTATCGAAACATGTGAGCTTCTTTGTGAAGGTTCTATTTGTTGCAAGAACTCTGCACTGTTCGATGACCATTTCTGCAGATTGAAGCCGCCCCTTTGTAGAATACTCATGACATCTTTGGCTGTTTGCATTGCTTCTTCAACAGTGTTGGCTCCGGACATCAGGTCGTCCATATAAAAATCCTCTTTAATTGTCTTAGAAGCGGTAGGATTGTCTTTGCCTTCGTCTTCAGCTATCTGGTGTAAGGTCCTCACAGCCAGATATGGGGCTGAGGCAGTTCCAAACGTGACTCTGGGCAAACGGTAATCTTTGATTTCTCCGTCACTTCTCCACAGAATTCTTTGATAGTCTCTGTCTTCTGCCGCTACTAATACTTGAAGGTACATTTTCTGGACGTCTGCCATATAACCAACTTGTTTAGTTCGCCATCTTAGTATTAGTGCTCTCATGTCTTCTTGAAGTGGTGGTCCCACGAGTAGCTCGTCGTTCAGTGACACGTTGTTAGATCCCTTGCAGGACGCATCAAAGACCACTCTCAGTTTTGTAGTTTCTTTGTCATCTCTGATGACCGCATGATGCGGCAGGTACACTGAGGTGTTGTTTATTTCTTTCTGTGGGACTTCTTCTATGTATTTAAACTCTTTGTATTCTTCTATAACCTTGTTGTATTCAATTCTTAAGTTGTCATTCCTCTCAAACCTTTTCTCTAGGTATTGCAGTCTTTTTAGTGCTATGTCTCTTGTTTTGCCTTCTGTGCATTTTAGCTCCTTCGATTTAAATGGTAGTTTGACTGTATATCTTCCTTCATCTGTTCTTGAATGTGTCGTTTGGTATATATCTTCGCATAATCTTTCTTCTGGTGTTCGTATGTGGTTGCTTGATTCTTCTATTTCCCACATACTTTTTAGCATATTATCCAGATTCAGATTGTGGTGCATTACAATGATGCTCTCATCTGGAGATTTGCATTCATCGACCTTCCCGAATAAGATCCAACCCAGGCTGGTACTCTGAGCACATGGAGTGCCTGGTGGACCCTTGATTATCTCACTTTTCCATATTTGGGAGCATACTTCTACACCTAGCAGCATGTCTACTCGCCCTGGTTGATTGTAGCTGGGGTCGGCCAGGACGAGTTTCTGTATGTGAGGCCAAGTGCAAGTTGTGATCGCTTTCGAGGGTAAGGTTGTGGTCAATCTCGTAGACATGATATATGCTTCTATGGGGAGGTTGAGAGTGACGTCGTATCTTGAAGAAACCTCCACCTGTACTACGTGATTGATTATGGTTACTGTGGAACCAACTCCAGTGACTGTGCCGTTAATAGGCCTTTTCTCTATTCTCAAGAGTTGTGCTGCTCTCTCACTGATGAATGTTGCTTGTGATCCAGGATCTACCAGTGCGCGTAGTGTGATAAGCTTGCCCGTTATGTCCTTGACATTCACTAGCGCAGTAGCAAGTAATGCAGTTGACATTCTTGACGTGAAATGAGACGAGACTGTGACGTCATCGTTGCTATCATTTTTCATTTTATCTTCTAGGTTGCTGTGATGTGCTTGTACGTTTGGATCAGATGCGTTTGTATGGGTGGCATTGTTTGTTTGATGAAGTAGTGAGTGGTGTCTTCTGTTGCAGATGCGGCAGGACATTGATAATCTACATCTTCTAGAAGAATGTCCTGGCAGCAGACAATTAAAACAGAGACTGTGACTTTTTACAAACTCACTCCTCTGTGCTGGATCCATCTTTGAAAATTGTTTGCAGTGACTCATTGTGTGTTCTTCTTTGCACATCGGACATACCTTGGTTGTACTTGATTCATTGATGCTTGTGGTCGTTGCGATATGAAATGAGCGCTCCCTAATAGTTTTATCTCTTCCATGAAATTGTACTAAAGGTGTAATCAGTTCTAAAGTGCGAAACTTTGATTCGAGAAATTTCTTCAGATCTTGAAATGTGGGTAATTCATCGAAATTATCTTTGTACGAGTGTTCTTCCCAACCTTTGTGCGTTTCAGGGTCTAGCTTTTGTACAATAAGGAAAATTATGAGCGGATCCCACGACTTCGTTTGTATTCCCATGTTTTCTAAGCTGTTTAGACACTCGGTTGACGTATCTAGTAGACCTTTGAGGTTATTTGCACTTTGAACATTCAGTTTTCGTTGCGTCACTAACCTTTTCAGCACTGTATTGATTATTAGGCGCTTATTGCAGTAACGTTGTTTCAATGTTTCCCAAGCGTGGTCATAATTTGTTTCAGTGACCTTGATGTTTTTCAGTAAGTTTTCAGCCTCACCGTGTAAACAAGACTTCAAGTAGTTGAGTTTTTCTACCTTGTTGATCGACGAGTTGCTATGTATCAACGATGTAAACATGTCCTGGAATGTCGGCCAATCATCGTAATTACCACTGAAGGACGGCACGGATATTTTTGGTAATCTCACTTGCGGTTGAAATTGAGTTTGAAATGAGTTGTCATTAGACGCACTACCTTTACTTGAACTTGTTTCAGTACTCAGTGGTGGTTTTTTGAACATGGCCAACATATCTTTGACATCAGCTTGAATACAAAGATACAAGTCTTCGTAGATATAGTACTCCTCGTTCACGAAGTAAGGAACGTCTGCCCGCTTCTCTTTAGGCGTGCATGTTACGAGTTCTTGATGAGCCTTTCTAAACGTAGCCCAATACTCCTCGACGGATTGTAATCGAACTTCTAGGTATCCCTTTGTAAGTCTTGCTTTAGGACATTTTTTCAGATTTGTTTGTGTTTTTTGCAGTAAATTCGCCGTATCTTCCAACAATCCGAGTGCTTGCACCATTCGTTCAGCCATTTTTCCACTTTAAACCACTTGAAACTTGTTGAAAACGCTGTATTTACAGTTCAAATTGTTGTAAAACTCACGAAACGATTACGTACTTATTCAAAGTCACATAAAACTGCGCTTCTTTCTTCACGTTATCAGTAGGCATTCACGAGTCTTTTGTTCTCGCGAACCCGATCTGCCACCGGTCTTCACAATCTATCCGGCTCTAATTGCGACCATATGTTAATGCATTTAAGGTTCACTTTGATTTGTGGCAGATTTGTAGGAAAGAAACGCGTGCTTGTTATTCAATATTTTATTTGCAACTGACTGGGCTACTACCAATACATAGCTACAGATAGATAGACCAATATGCATCTAGATTTAAGCGTTCGAACACTTTTCTTTCTAAGTTATGTACATTTGTGAAATTATAGTAGCAATACCACTCGCTAACGGTGAAGGAAAACATCATGAGGAAATCCGCGGGTTGGTTGGCTCCGCAGGTATTGACTACCTATTCTTTCTTGTGGGCTAGGCCGACTAAGCTATCAGGATGGTATAGGTGCTGAGCTAGCCCACTCTCTTCATGAATGGTCTCTTCACCTAGTGTGAGTGAAGGTACCATTGGAAGCTGTATAAATCGTCTCATTACGTAGATGCAAAGGCCAAAGAGTATTTCTTTAGTCAATATCTCAAATCAGCACTATTTCTCTCTCTATCTCTCTCAGAAATCATCATCATCAGCCCACCTCGGCCTATTGCTGGGTATAGGTTTTATCCCCCCACGCCATTTTTCTGTCTCTCGCCATTCACGGGCCCTATGACGACTCGATCACATCGTCCGACCATCGGACTGTCGTTCTACCCAATGACTGCCTTCCGACTCCTGGCCCCCACCTGGGACCTAATCATGCGCACCAAATCCCGACAGACTCCTGAACTTTCACATTAGATTTTTTTATGGATTTTGACGGACGATTGGAGTCGTTCAGAATTTAATGCGAGTAATATCTGGTGTAGCAGGTCTCCCAGAAAGTCCTTTTCCTTATCGATAGGGCTAGTTAGGTGGAGCCTAAAGCCCGACTGAGACACAACTTTGTCTGCTCCGAGCTTAGGGTGTTTACGTACAACTAAACGTGTTGTATACTCGTAGATTACCTGAAGTCCTAGCTTTTTATGGCCTAATGAAATTGTTACTGCTCAGACTCAGTCGGACTTTGTTTCCCTTTGCAATTTGTTTGGCGCGAGACACAGGATAAGAGCGTGTTTACTCGCTTTCATTTAATTTCTAACTGACTTTTTAGTAGCGAGTTGAATTTGAACCGCTTCCTGTACCTATCTCACTACCTCACTGTTTGAACTGTGCACTGTTGCTTATATATATTTAATTATGTATTTATTTTGTAGGTAGGTTCATGTAAACTGCTGCTTATATGTATTTAATGTTGTATTTATTTTTAGGTATTCATGTAAGTATATTATTGGTACAATATGTAATTATAAGTAATAAGTACTTATATTCTTGTAATCTCCCGCTATACATATTTGTTACTTCACATAGCATTGTATTTCAGATTCTCCTTCTTTTTTTTTTGTACATCCATCTACCGACTATATTCTTGCTGCAATTCTATATTCTTGGAGTCATCCAAAGGTTGTCTGGAAGATATCGCTCTAAGCGATAAGACCGCCAGTTGTATACCACTACTTAGATATAAGAAACTATTTGTAATATCTTTCACCTGGTTGTGCAATAAAGTGTTCTCTATCTATCTACGTCTTTACGATTTTAATGGTTCGACAATAGCTTCGTGTTTTTTGGATTAAGAAAATATACTCCTGAACGACTTTCAAAATAAACATAGAATCTAAGTTAATACAAAATGATCAATTATTCCTTACCTAACCTAACCAAACCACCTGACAGTTGCTAGTTCCAATACCTGTGAGAATATTGTGTACATCAGGAAAAAAGTAAATTTAAAACGGTGGGTAGCCAAACCAATCTAAAAACTAGAAATAAACATAAACTTTTGTTCCCGAGATTAGGCTGGCAAAGCTTAACACATCCTTTATGAGGCATTGTACATGAGTCTGAAATAAGATCCCCAGCTTGCCAGAAACGCGGTCCTACAATAACATTAAAGATTACTTAAATGACATCCGGATTAAAGCCAGATCAATGCCAAAAGTTGTAGGTTCTAAAATTATAATTTAAACTCTGTTGATAGAGAACCAAATTTGAAAAGACTAAGTTTGAACTTTTTCTGTTTTTTTTTTTTTGAAAAAAAAAACGTTTTGCTTTATATCTTCGTTAGAGCGCGTTCAATCTTCAATTTATCTCATAACAACTCATAAGAGCTCTCCTTATTACTAGAGTAAGAGACTATTTACCTCTAACTTATGAAGCCTAGCAGAATAAGATTGCTCTGCGGTTAGACGGATCAGAGTCAATATCGGCAATATAACTTATCTCGCCCATAGGAAACTTTATATTTATGCGCGTAAAACGGAAACGTTACGCACGGTTTTGTAGTGACATCTACAGCAGCAGTGTGTCGAACTAGCCAGTTCCTTCTAGTAACTCACTTCACGAACTGTTGATAGGAAAACGCGGGCCACCAGTCAGTTCGGTGGAGAGTGAACGCTTGTAAACTTAGTCCTCACGGCGCTTGTATGAAATGAAAAATATGGCCAGAAGGACCAATCGTTCTTATTTTGATCCGACGCTTGCAACTTTTGAACCGTGGGCTTATTTTGTTAAGACAAAAGTTTTTAAAAACAGTGTACAGCCACTGACTTTGACGGATGTTTCTGATACATAAACGCTACAAAGACAGCTCGGCTGTCCCAAAAATAAACGCAAGAGACATTTTTTTCAAAACCGAGATATTGCCAGTAACAAATAGTGGAAATATCTCAGGTTTGAAAAAAAAAAGGTCCCTCACTGTATTTATATGACAGCCGAGCTGGCGAACTAAAAGCGACAATGCAATAAAATCATGTGTCAAAGTTAGTGGCTCGGTAATAGCTCCGTGTGTTTTGCATTAACGAAATATAGACGTACAAAATAAATATAGAATCTTCTAGCTTGTACCCGCGACTTCATCTGCGCAGGATTAGTATTATTAGTTATATTTTTCACAATACACACAATATCTTTATAAATTATAGTCTATGTATTATTCTGATGTATAACTTATATTATTTTAAAGTTTCATTAAAATCCATTGAGTAGTTTTTGCGTGAAAGAGTAACAAACGTCCATGCTTCCATACATACAAACCTCTGCATTTATAATATTAGTAGGCTGTAGATATAAAACCGGCCAAGTGCGATTTGGACTCGCATACGAAGGGTTCCGTACCATTATCTATACAACATTTGAATATTTGCCGTTATTAATATCGAGCGAAAAACACGTTTGCTGTATGGAAGCCATCCTTACAATTATATTCATTTTATTCTGTTTTTAGTATTTATTGATAACCTCCAGGTTATAGTGGCAAGAGAAATACATCATCTGTGAAAATGTCAACCCTTCTAACTATCATGGCTTATGACATACAGCCTGGTGACAGACGGGCGGACAGACAGTGGAGTCTTAGTAATAGGGTCCCTTACCCTTTGGGTAACAAATACTAAAAACAGAATGAAATAAATAACGTACCCAAAAGGTAAGGGATCCTAAAAACTATTAGTTATCCTGTCTTGCTTGTTGCACTTCTCTTAGAAACTTTTGCAGATTAACAACAAAATAAAAAATATTTTGAATTAAAATGACAAAGAAACTGCGACTTATTGAACTTTACGAGTCAACCTGGGTGTCTATTTAAAAAAATACATATTTCGGAGAAAACATGCACAAAAAACTCCAAACTGAGTCTTGTCAAATTTGGTCTTTAATCATACATACATACACTCACGCCTCTATTCCAGAGGGGTAGGCAGAGACCAGGGACATCCACTTGCCACGATCCTGTTTTTTTATCCTTAATCAGTCTACATATCATTCTAAAACCTAGAACTCATGCAATAAACCGTAGAATACCTACAGACTGTGCAACTTTACAAGTTCGAAAAAGAACTTTGAGCTGCCCTTCTGTATTTAATACATAGCAGTGTTTGCTCGCAACTAATTACGCTTTCCATTAAACCATGAGGAACTGCGCAGGGCTGTATCTTTGTATTGATGTGGCGAGCGACCGTAATGGCTGAAGCGTCTATCTAGTATCTAATCACTCTGCTATTTGCTATTAGATGTTGGCTAATGGGTCGAATTTAAGCTCACCTGTCGGAGCTGTCGAATTATCATACCTTGGGTCAATGTATGACAATGAAATTATGAGGGTGATGTAATGTTACGTCATCTCCGATAGAGAGAATGAAGAAAGAGAGATTGACGAAATAAACATATCATGCGAATGTGGGTGGGAGGGCCGGTAAAGGACGTCCCAGGCGACTCGACCAAATACACGTATTAGCAAAGGACAAGATTTGGACAAGTACCCGAAACCGGCGTGCGCGAAAGCAACGACTAATGAATTTTGATCAAGCGAAAGAGATCTGTCAGGATCATGGCAAAATGCAGAGTTTATGTATGTACTCGTATCTGAAAAATTACAGTAAGTGGGCTTCAGACCTCCAGGTTTTTCGCCGCTTTAGGTAGAAGTCGAGTCTCAAGCCGGGCATCTTCTAAATTTTTCCGCAGAAGTCCTATTAACCCAACAGGTTGCTGCCGTCCAAATATGACGAGGAGAACATCATCATCATTATCATCATGTGAACAGTACAGAGTTATTCATCATCGTCATCATTCAGCCACAAGAAGTCCACTGCTGGACGTAGGCCTCCTCCATGGATTTCCAAAAAGACCGGTTGGAAGCGGCCTGCATCCAGCGCCTTCCTGCCACTTGGATGAGGTCATCTGTCCATCTTGTGGCTGGTCGTCCTACGCTGCGCTTGTCGATATGTGGTCTCCATTCGAGAACTTTTCGGCCCCATCGGCCATCAGTTCTGCGTGCTATGTGCCCCGCCCACTGCCACTTCAACTTACTAATCCGCTGGGCTATGTCGACGACTTTCGTTCATCTACGGATCTCATCATTTCTGATTTGATCTCGTAGAGAAATTCCGAGCATAGCCCTTTCCATAGCTCGTTGCGTGACCTTGAGCCTTCTTATGAGGCCCATAGTGAGAGACCACGTTTCAGTGCCATAAGTCATCACTGGTAACACACACTGGTTGTATAATTTTGTCTTGAGCGATTGAGGTATATTAGACGAAAAGACTTTTCTAAGTGTCCCGAATGCTGCACAACAGAGTTATTAAAAAGGCACAATTCCTAAATCACGTGAGTTCGAGTTACTGTTCCACAAAAACTTTTTTAAACGTATTTAAAATACCAATCTGCGATTATAGATAAATACCTGTTTCCCGCGACTTTGTTCACGTGGTAATTCTGATGTGAATTTTTCCGGGATAAAAAATAGCCTATGTGCTAATCCAGACTATAATCTATCTCTGTGCAAAATTTCATCCGGATCCGTACAGCCATTTTTGCGTGAAAGAGTAACAAACATCCATCCATACATACAAACTTTCGCGTTTATGATACTCGTATTAGTAAGGATTTGATGCGCTTTAGGGAAGTTTGTGTAGGAGTGTGGTGTCCGACACGTGTGTTGCCGAATTAAGAATAGCGTCACTCCATTTCCTTCCGTGGATGTCGTAGAAGGCGACTAAGGAAATCAATTACCAGGAGACGGGCAGCAGCGTCTTCCTGAGATTCCAACAGCATACTGCGATCGCCAACCCGCCTGCCAAGCGTGGCGATTATGGCAAAACACCTCATGGTTATGAAAACCATGAAGAAGGCCTATGTCCTGCAGTGGGCGTCAAATGGCTGATGATGATGATGATGTGTAGGAGTACTTGATTTTTCACTGCAAAGGTAATGAGAGCACGAGTCCTACTATAGTTCATTGTACACCGAGGGGAGAAAACGATCTATTTATGTCGGAAATTATTATCAAATTATTGTCGGAAGCCCGACGCGCAGCTGAGGGTTCAAAGGAAACTCGGGACCAGAAATAGAACTTTTCTATTTCAGTTCCCGAGTTTTTCCCGAGTGATACGTAGTGCTTTATATTACACCTACGAGGAAAATGAAATGATTTAGAATAATTAAAAGCGTAATGTAAAATTATCAATTTAGTAAAAAACAAAATTTTACAAAACAAACAAAACACGCCGCGCTCGTTTTTTTTCGTAGTGCAGAAAAAGGTTGCCAGCCTACTTTAATTGAAAATCGAGTACAAAAAGAATACCCCCCTCTTTTTTATAAATAGCAGAAAAAGGTTGGCAACCTTTTTTCCTGTCATTGAAAATCGAGTACAAAAAAATTACACCTCTTTTTTCTAATTATTTGATATAAAACCTTTTTAGATTTGACTTTTGTATTTTTTTATGTTTGCTGCTAAAAAACAAAAGAATGCTAACAGGGTAGAAATAGATTTTCATATAACTTTTCCCGCCGCACATTTATAAGGGAGAAACGACGCACTTTCTAACCCGTTCATGAACGAGCAATGATACACTTACTGCGTGGGTTCGGTATAAAAATATTACTTTTACTTTGCGTAACAATTTTTAGCTTAACCTAATTTAGCTACGCGTTACATATCTAATACATTTACTTAGTTAGATTGTTTTACATACGCTCTAGAAAAGTGATAACTGTTTTTCATTCCCAAGGTCGACACTACACAGTTTTTAGCCTTGTCCCACTGCATTGTCCTAAAAAGAAATGGTAGTTTTGTTTTTTTTTTTCGAAAAAATATGTAATTTTGAGAGCCTGGGCTGAGTACCTATTTCGATTTGGACTGTCTTGTTTTATTTTTTTTGAAGCGACAAAAAAGAACCAGAGAAGATGAAACCGGAAGTACGTCACCGTACGAGCTGTCAGTTTCTTGTGATGCCATGGCTCGATACAAGAACTCGTTAAATAAACAAAACTAAAAGTTTGTACAAACGTAAAAGATAAGTATATTTGTTTTGCCGAGATGTCAATTTGTTGGCGTTTTTCATCTTTCAAGTATGAAACGAACTTCGGAAGGTCGAATTAGTCACACACTGATTCACAAAAATACATGTTATATTCACTTACCTTAAATATAAAGTGTAATTGGTAACTGCATTTGTTTTCTGTTTTTTTTTGGGTTCCGTACCCAAAGGGTAAGGGACCCTATTACTAATATCCGGTTCCTATATTTAACGCATCGTTATTGGTATTTATATGTACATTTATCGTACAGTACGTTATTCGAAACCGTTTTAAAGAGGATTACTTGAGTAGACATTTTAACAAACCGTAAGCAAAACGAGTCGTACTTGAATATAGGAACCGGGCATAAGACACTGTCCGTCTGTCTGTCTGTCTGTCTGTCTGTTACCAGGCTGTATCTCATAAACCGTGACAGCTAGGCAGTTGAAATCTTCACACATGATGTATTTCTGATGCCGCTATAACAAAAAATACTAAAAACAGAATAAAATTAGTATTTAAGTGGGGCTTCTATACAACAAACGTAATTTTTTTACCGTTTTTTCCTCGATATTAATGACATGTATCCTAGTTTGGAACCAGGACATGTGATTGTGTAGTGTGGAAGTTGTCACTTATTTCTTATCTGTGAATACGGTATTTGACACGATCAACAATAAATTATTTCATATGCTTGATTAAAACAAAAATTACAAAATATCTCGGAAAATGTATCTCTTTTAGTCAATTACTAGTTATTACATTTTTTAAATAGATTAAACATAAAAAGAGTGCTCTGAAATGTGACGCCATAAGCCAGTATTTTCAGACAAAATTCCGTTTTAAAAGTAACTCACTTGATATTTTGTCAAGTACCCAATTGTTTGCGTTTTACCAAAGGTAGTTTTTTATGAAGATAAGGAATTGGTTTGGTATGGCCTAATATGTCTATGTACCACAACTTTGTATTATCTGTTAGTCTTAATAGGATCTAATATATAATATATTGACTTCTCGCGTAAGTAACATGATTTCCAAAATTTGCGTTGCAAGTGGGAGATGATTTTGTTGTCTATTTTTATGCCCGCCCACGGTCCGATGCCAAAATAGCATCAGTCCTTTCCACGGGTAAGTAAACTAATTGACGATTCAATTTGTTAAACACACAGCGGCAAATTGCATGCTAATTAATTACAATAACGAGTTTGATGCACAAACGATATTAAAGCGTACAATTTGGCTATAATAACCAATTAGGCTTCCGCCAAGTTGCGTTTAGATAATAAACTAGAAACCTCTTATTTCCTCCAACAGGGATGAGTAAAGTGTTTAAATTTCCCTAATTTATATTGTAGATACCCCCGGTTTCTGATTTGAGAATTATTTTTAACAATTATGTATTCAACATAAGTATTGTTAAAAAAAAACATTTAACTTTACTGTTTTCTCAATAATTTCATTGGATAATAGGTTTGCTCCGTAGAACTCCTACTTACTAAATTTACCTCATTATTTATCCAATAACCAAAACTGGCCGGTTTGGCTTAAAGAAATATTTATAGCAGCCATTAGATTGAATTTAAAAAGATTTTTATTTTCTTCAGAACGTTCTAATAGCGTGTGGCTAGAACATTCACGTACCAGAAAAGAGATAGCTATTGTCAAGCACGTTCATTTTGCTATGTCTTTCAAAGCACCTAAAATTATTGGTGATATTGACTTGTCTTTCTTATGGGTTAGGCCTAGTAAGTTGTCAGGATGGTATAGGTGCTGGGCAAGCCTTCACCATCTAAAAACAGTGCCCCAGGTACTGCAGCGTCCGAGCGTGAGCGAAGGTGCCACTTCATCTCATTACGTAGATGCAAAGGCCAAAGTTTTAACTGTGGGTTACAGTTTACCATTAAAATATACTGGTAGAATATGTCAACTTCGATTTTTCCTGTTGTATATACCTAATAAACGAAACAGGCCTTCTTTCAGGGAGAGTGTATGGGCTTAATCACCACGCATGCCCACCGCGGATTGGCGATTTCAAGCGCTGAGGTATGCGAATAGCTCAGACACTCAGGTTTCCTCACGATGTTTTCCTCCACAGTTAGCGAGTAGTATTGCTACTATAACTTCACAAATGTATATACCTTACAAAACAAAGTCGTAGGTACATGCCCGCACTGGGAATCGAACCTGGGTCTTTCGCTTCCGAGTCCAATGTTCTACACATTAGGCTACCACCGCTCCGAGCTCCGGGCCTTCTATGGTTAGTTTGAAAGGCATTTTCAGTTAATTGCTAACTGAACACACATACATGCATAAACTCACGCCTGTATTCTGGAGAGGTAGGTAGAGATTAGAGTTTGGCACTTGCCACGATACTGTTAAGCTTTTTTGCCTCATCAACATTAGTGCATGCACGCCGGTTTTAGGTACTTTTTATTTTGCCCTTCGCTAGTACATCCTCTATTTGACATATTTTTTAACTAACGCAGATTTATCGCTGACTATTTTATTAAAGACACAAAAAGGTTTTTTTTTTCAAAACTTAGTTCAAACTATTTAAAAAGTTACCGCAATCTATTTGTATGGGAAAACGTTAGGATTTTAAAGTTTTACTCATCAGAACCTTATTATTTATCGTTATCGGTAGAAAATCATACGTAATGAATTTATGATTGAATTTCTGTTTGTGAATGTGTGCCTGAAAATGTCTATTTATTATCCTATGCTACTTATGAATGAGAAAGTTAGTAAAGATGTTATGAATAACTTAATTTTAGCGGCGCCCTTGCAGGGTCCTTGTTTAGTTCTAGTTTTTTTAAGTAACATCTTTTATACAACAAGGAAGCTCAATAAATAAATCTAAATCTAACTCAACCACGCAATAACAGTTGAACGGATTTAGATGAAATTTAGTATGAAGATTACTCACTCCATGCGGACGAAGTTGCGAGCTAGTTATTAATATTTTTAGGGAATGTACTTGTAATTATAATGAATATTATATTATGTGTATTTCTTGCCGATATTGTTAAGAATGATTGATTGAGTGAATATTATTTAAAAAAATACTGACTATATTTATAAAGAGCGGTATATTATGTGTTCCAAGCATGGTTACAATGTCCCATGGGAAGTTTTGCTAACGAATTCAAAGTCACCCTGTAGGGCTTAGAGGGAAAGGTCTTTACCTATAATATTATGTTATGTCTATTTCTTGCTTTCCGTGTGGCGCCGGATTAAGAATAGCGTCACTCCATTTCCTCCCGTGGATGTCGTAGAAGGCGACTACGGAAATCATTTACCAGGAGACGGGCAGCAGCGTCTTCCTGAGATTCCAACCGCATACTGCGATCGCCAACCCGCCTGCCGAGCGTGGCGATTATGGCAAAACCCTCTCGTGGTTACGAAAACCACGGAAGAGGCCTATGTCCTGCAGTGGACGTCAAATGGGTGATGATGATGATGATTTCTTGCTGTATTGTTAAGAATGATTGATTGAGTGAATATTATTTGAAAAAATACTGACTATTTTTATAACAAGCGGTATGTTATGTGTTCCTAAATCGTGGTTACAATGTCCCTTGGAATGTTTTGCTAACGGATTCAAAGTCACCCTGTAGAGCTTAGAGGGAAAGGTCTTTACCTAACGTTTCCTACATTTCCTCGCTCAATTTAAATATTTCACGCTTCGAGATTGAGCCCGCTCGGTTTCCTATTGGATGGGAACTGAAAAAACGATCGGGGTAAGAAACTACGGAGAAAAACTTTGAGAGAACAGTTAATGCGCCAGTACCTCTGCTGAAAATATTATTTAAGTGAGGCAAATTTAAGTATATCTAATAAAACCTTTAAACTCCTCCTCCATGGATTTCCAAAAAGACCGGTTGGAAGCGGCCTGCACCCAGCGTCTTCTGTCACTTGGATGAGGTCATCTGTCCATCTTGTGGCTGGTCGTCCTACGCTGCGCTTGCCGATATGTGGTCTCCATTCGAGAACTTTTCGGCCCCATCGGCCATCAGTTCTGCGTGCTATGTGCCCCGCCCACTGCCACTTCAACTTACTAATCCGCTGGGCTATGTCGACGACTAACATTGGGCAGCAACTACGTGATCTTCTTTCGCAGAATCCTCTTCAAAGTTGGAGCTTCTTCTTAGACGTAATCATCACAATCACTATCTACATCTGATAACAAAACTTCTTCATCTTCTTACGAAAAAATCCTTAATTTGACTATTATTTAATATTCTTTTGTTTGCTACAGAGATAAAATAATAATAAGTATCTGAAAATAATGATTTGCATCTGTAAATAACGACCAACTGTTTTTTGTAAATATCTCATAAAAGATAATCATACGTCTCACAAACGTACAATGAGCCCATAACTTGTCACTATAGGTACAACCATAGTGCCTAAGCCATCTCGCGTTAGCTCCGGCCATCGACGGAGTGGGTTTAAACAGACAACACGCTGAGACTTATAGCACAGTATAATGAACACCAGTAGTTGCCTACTGCCTGATGGCCGTCCGCTGAATTTAACTACCTACGCTCGCTCGATCGGAGTAGGCGCGACAGGGTTGACGCGCTTGTGTTTCGAATTCGATACTGCCACATTTATATATTGTCGTTTCATTTACCAGGTATTTCGAGAGTTGCAGGTAGTTTCTTATATTATGTGCTTCTTTAGTATGAAGTCTAATATGTTGATACGAAATAATATGTCCAGTTTCAACTCACAATGTAACAGAAAGACGAAGTTTGTAATACATTTTCATGGAAAAAAGAGCAGTAAATAAAATTTTTTTTTTTTATTTACTGCTCGAGTTTAGACATCCGTACACCGCGCAATATAGTCGACGTGATTTCGACATTTTCGTCTAGCTAGCCGATCCGACGCGTCGCCCGTCTGCACTCACGCGCAGTGAACACCGGACTGCGGTGCGCCCGAATGTAACCGAGATCTCGCGTTTTGTAGTTATGTATATTGTAAGTATAAGCGCGTTTCGGACGTTAGTAGGAAGATTGGTAACTGATTCTTGTTTAAACTATGCCTATAGTTAGAAAGAAATAGTTATATATTCACGAGCTATACGTCTCTGGGACGTAGATTTATCTTTCCAGGGTTAATAGGAAGAACGTGTATAAAAATTCGACTCCACACTGTTCAGCTATCTTTAAGTCAGCTATAGCAGATCTTTCCATTATACAGGCACCTGTAGACTTAAAACAGGTTTAACATCAGAGTTAACTGTATACGGAAGACGATTTCATTTAAGTCCTATTGGCTATTCACGGTCCGCGTTTATAAAGCTTGGATTGAACTGGCTGACCTAATTAAGATAAGATATATTCTTTATTGTATACCGGAAAAATGTTACAGGAACAGCAATGACAAAAAAAAAGATACAATTGGCGGCCTTATTGCTAATAGCAATTTCTTCCAGGCAGGTTGCCTGGAGCGGTATCGGAGATTGTCGAAGGAGAAATATACATGGGTAGTCGGTGCAAACATGAATATTAATAGACATACATATACGTAGTAATAGTAATAACCTTACAATATTATCATACTTGAATACTATACAATGCTAATTAACTTAGTTTTTCAGGGATATTTGTGGCTAAATTACGTACTTGAGAGGGATAATCGTGGAGAAAATGCTTCTACTTGTGGTGTTAAAGTAGACTGGAGATCCAAAGATTAGTAACAGGAATTGGCAGAAAAATAGGGAAAAACACGCTATTATTGCGAATGGTGTAGGGGAACTATTTTATGATTATTTTACATGGGTTTTTGCTATTGTTATGCGTGTTATTGCAGAGTTATAAGACACTTTTTTAACCGACTTCAAGATAAGGAGGTAGGTTTATACGTCCTTAATTTTTAGGGTTCCGCAGTCAACAAGAATAGTTTCGCCATGTCCGTCTGTCCGTCTGTCTGTCTGTCTGTCTGTCTGTCTGTCTATCTGTCCATCTGTCTGTCCGCGGCCTACCTCAGAGACGATTAGTACTAGAAAGCTGAAATTTAGCATAGACATATATATTCATTACGCCAGCAAAACGGTAGAAACAATCTTTTAAATTTTTTTTTTTTTTGGGTACCTTCCCTACTCCTAAATTGGGGATGCAATTTTTTTTCTCGCCTATCATCATCAGCCATTTGACGCCCACTGCAGGACACAGGCCTCCCTCATGGTTTTCCAACCAAGAAGGGGTTTGCCATAATCGCCACGCTTGGCAGGCAGCTTGGCGATCGCAGTATGCGGTTGGAATCTCAGGAAGATGCTGCTGCCCGTCTCCTGGTAATTAATTTCCTTAGTCGCCTTCTACGACATCCACGGTAGGAAATTGTGTGACGCTATTCTTAATCCGGCGCCACACGGCCGGTTTCTTTTTATGTATGTTCAGCGTTAATTATTTACTACTTTGACCGATTTTACCCGTATTTTTTTTGTTACAAAGAGTATATACGTCCTACTGTATGAAGGGCACAGACCTTCTCTCAGAAAGAGAACATGGGCTTAATCACCACGCCTGCTCACCGCAGATTGCCAGTTTCAAGCGCTGAGGTATGTGAACACCTCAGACCTAAAGGTTTCCTTACGATGTTTTCCTTTACAGTTAGCGAGATACCGCTACTACAAATTTACGTAACTTAGAAGACAAAATGATTGGTACATGCTCGGGGTTCGAACTCACGACCTCCAGAATGTGAGACAAGTATTCTACCGACCACTCTACCACCTCCCCAATAATACGCAATATTAGACTTTATTTCATCACATTAGACAATCAACCACTAAATTGGTGGCTGCGGCCCCTTATTTCAGAATTTCTCACCATGTTTTCCTTAACAAGAGGATAAAGTTTATTTTTATTTGAACGCCACGAAGGAAAGGTGTTCGAAATAAACATATCTTATGAAAATAGCTGTTTTCTCAAGTCAAGTCTTAACGCAAGAGTTAGAGGGGCTATTGTGGATGATCGTAGTACAGTTGAGTTATTTGTTACTTATGTGTTATACCCTACTCTATTGATAATAAAAAAACTTTTATACTTGTACATATGTTCGTGCACTCTTATCAGTTCGGTTAAGGGGAACAGGCTGTAAGCAGTAGATTGATAGATTGTTACAGAGAAAGAACTTATTTAGAGGCTAAAAATTCCACCCATGCCGAGACTTGAACCCGCGACCTCTGGCTAATCGTGCCAGCGCTCTCCCAACTGAGCTAATGGGCAAGTGCTGGCATCAGTGAAATTTCGAGCCTCTATAGAAACTTTCTCTGTGTTACGTACAGGCAGCGACATCTGGCCGAAGCAATTTACATCACTTGCAGCCCCGAGCAATTAGGTTTATACATCGGAATGATATCGCTGTACCTAAATGATTATATTATTTTTGTTGCACTAACCCGTGCTGAGGACAACTTTAAAAACCTATTTAGAGGCTAAAAATTCCACCCATGCCGGTACTTGAACCCGCGACCTCTGGCTAACCGTGCCAGCGCTCTCCCAACTGAGCTAATGGGCAAGTGCAGGCATCAGTGAACTTTCTAGCCTCTTTACAAATTCTAAATAGCTAAACCTATTTAGCCTCTAAATAGGTTTTTAAAATTGTTCACAGCACGGGTTAGTGCAATAAAAAGAATATAAGAGAGAAAGAATTTTCAGAACCCTTTCTACAGGGTTACTTTAAGTTCGATCACGATTCGAACACGTGGTGCTAGTTTTGAAAAAAAAACGACAAAAAGAAACGGTTTTAGCTACCCAAAATTACTTCACTTAAGCATAAACAAACAATTTCAAGACGAAAATTAATAAAAATCCACCAAAACTTTGTTTTGAACGTCTTGTGTTCGGCGC
Organism: Yponomeuta evonymella; assembly: GCA_963969515.1. NCBI lineage: Eukaryota > Metazoa > Arthropoda > Insecta > Lepidoptera > Yponomeutidae > Yponomeuta > Yponomeuta evonymella. The sequence goes on along the minus strand of OZ018366.1, from coordinate 2,471,093 downwards.
CGCGCAACTCAATTGTTTTTTGATTAACGCATATCGAACGTCAGACTCTTAAGCATTTAACATATTAGAAAACATTTTTCGGTACTTGAAGTATTCATAGTTGTTATTCATAGTTTGGAGCCAAAGTACGGAAATCACTAATATTTACAAATACGTTATACCGTTACTGATAAATCATTAATATTATTGATTTTCACAATGAAAAGATCATTCCCTCAAAATAAGGTGAACGAATTCAAAGTCACCCTGTAGAATTGCTGCCTCACAAATACATCTGGGCCTAGATTCTGTTAATGCATTGTAGTAACATGACAACTGCATGAACATGGCGGTTTTCATTTCATGGCTGCTTTAAGTCTACGCGGGCATACCCATCAAACCTTCTAGGCGTCAATGGTACGAAAAAACACGTCACGTGACCCGACAGTATACTACAATATTATATTATTGTCATTATACTACAATCCACTAACAGATTCGAGGCCCTGGTTGACTACCAAATGTCCACAAAAATAAGCTCGCCTACACTTAATCATATTACCTTAAGGGGCTCCATGCAGTAACACTAGTGCCGCCAATGAAAAATAAATCGTTTCAAAGAACGTTTTTGCTAAATGTGCAAGCCGGTTCTCACAAACATGTTAGTAGTGATTTTTGGGGTCTATGGCCGTGAACCTGAGTCAAAAAATGCAGGACTACATAATTATAGATAGCATTTACGCCAATAACGGCCGTTTTTGGCATTAATGCTATCTAGTCTCAGATCGTGATAGTAGGTTCTGGTTGGTATGACACTATAAAGATCTGTAAAAATATATTTTTTTGGACTTTGGTCTCAAATATCTCGAAAACATATCATGAAACTTTTACTAGGTAAATACATTTTTGTTTTTCTGATCGAGGATGGTCCAACCCTTCACCAATTACCGTTTGGACCACTCAAAACGGGACACCCTGTATACGTCGCACTGCAGGGCCCTCTGCCCAGAGAGAGAGAGCGATAGTACGGGCTTAATCACCACGCGTGCCCACCGTGGATTGGAAATTTTAAGCGCTGAGGTGTGTGAACTGACAGAATGTGCGTTCCTTAATAATGTTTTATGATCTTGTCATGATTTTGAACAATTTTAATGAAAAAAGATGATATTGTTTCCCAATTGCTTTACCGGTCAATATTCAACATTACGATATTAAAAGTATTCAATAAAATAGTGTCATGATATCTTTAAAATCGGAAGTGTCGCTGTCACTATTCAAAAGTAAACCGCCGTTAAGTTGGCATCACTGCGACAAAGTATAGCGGGGTGCATCGATTAGTTGGGAAGGTGAGACTGAAGCGCAAGCTGGATCACTTTTACTGTATTCTTGGTGGACGAAACATATGTCCACAATCTATACTTATATTTATGTATGTACTTCCCCATTCTAGGAAATAAATGAATTGAATTGAAGGTGTATTGTATACCTATGTTTGACAAATAAAGTATCTGTATCTGTAATTGAATACCTCAGATACTCAGGTTTCCTCACGATGTTTTTCTACACAGTTAGCGAGTGGTATTGCTACTATAAGTTCACAAATGTACACGCAACTTAGAAATAAAGTCATAAACAAAAGTAAAAAGAATATTTGTAAAAAGATATGGTTTTTTTCCATTGGTTTCGCTAGTGGTACCTACTGCAGGAGCCCTTAAATTCTTTGTCCAAGAATTAGTTTCAAGTAATGTAAAGGTTGACCTTTTATTAACTGCACTACGTTCAGGGATAGCTATGGACGACGATCGGTTCTTGCTGGGTTTTGTACAAAATAATCGATTTTGTACCCGAAGGGTGCCAATATGACCAAACCGTAATAGGCGGTTGAAATTTACACACAATAATTATGAATTACTATGGCGGATCAAGATCTATGTCGTTAGAAGGGGCCGGCGGCAATGAGCAGGCGGGACGATTTCAAAGTAAAATAATCCTTAAAGACTCATAAAGAACTACAATACAATCGCAAAAAGCCCAGTCACGTGCATTCGGGGGGCCGGCCGCTGATAAGCTCGACACGAGAACCTTAAAATATGCAAAAGTATTATAATTATATTTTTTTTGTTGCACTAACCCGTGCTGAGAATAAATTTAAAAACCTGTTTAGAGGCCAAAAATGCGGGTTCAAGTCCCAGCATGGATGGATTTTTTTGCCTGTAAATAGGTTTTTAAAAGTATTATAAAATATTTGTAAAAAAAAATAATAAAAAAAAATCGCGTATTTGACAGGCACGGTTAGGCACGTTCGTTTTGCTACGGCTTTCGAACCACCCAAAACTCATGGTATATATTTTGCAAGTTCTCTATTCGGCATCCCAGCGTCATCACCTTTTACCTTCGAGAATAGGCCCCGGCGTGCGGCGAAAACGACCGGTCGTTTCTCACGGCTTATCTTCGGGATTTTTTATTTCTACTACGTTTCCTTTAAAGCCTTTTACTGCCTAGCTGTGACGGTACTGGTGAGGTTGTTTTTGTTTTATTTATTTTTGCAAACGACTACACCAATGATAAAAACCACATTTGTTCTTACTTAGGCTCACTTGTCCCACTGCTGGGCAAAGGCCTTCCCTCCTCCTACCCATCTCAAAAAGTCTTATTATTATAAAAGCAACGAAAGCAATGAAACAAGATTGGCTTGTAAAAATATGTATGTTAATTTACTATTTTAGGGTTCCCCACCCAAAGGGTAAAAACGGGACCCTATAACTGAGACACCACTGTCCGTCCATGTCTGTCACCAGGATGTATCTCATGACCCGTGATAGCTAGACAGATAAAATTTTCACAGATGATGTGTTTCTGTTGCCGCTAAGCCCAAAAATACTAAAAACAGAATAAAATAAATTCAATAATTCAAATAATTTTATTTCAAATATAAAAATTCATATAAAGTTGTTAGTAATCTTATTCTAGTGTTAGTACATAAAATAAACGTGATTTTTTTGCCGTTTTTGAAGTTAATAACATACAAATAGGCTTGAAATACTCACAGAATATTTAGTTGTATATTCACTTCAAAAATAAATAATTAAAATAAAATTAATATTTAAGCGGGGCTCCCACACAACAAACGTGATTTTTTTGCCGTTTCTTTCTCGATCTTTATGTCTAATGTTGTATAGATAATGGTACGGAACCCTTCGTGCGTGAGTCCGACTTCTTTTCTTTTTACTATTGTTGGCGACAATAATTATTTTTTACTCTTACACTAATTTGCTGAAAAAAAAACCTGATTGCGTGAAAAGTTGTAGAGGTAAAACTTTGACTTACTTAATAAATGAATTGAAAAGATAGAAACAAGTTCCAAAATGAATATTTTTTTTATTTTGAATGATTGACCGTGTGCACAAAAAAACGCAGTCAGAGTCAAAATAGAAATCATAGTTAATATATATAACGCCTCAAAGCAGTTATGTTTTTTATTGAGTAAAAAACGTAACTGTTAATGGTTTAACCATCCAATGTTGCTCGGGACAAAATCCAAATCCAATGCCTCCCATTACTCCCAACATTCACAAAGCCTCCTATCTTACTCGGGATGATAAAAGGACTTTAAAAACACCATCCACCGAGATGCTGATACAGCTTGAAGAATTGCTTAGTTGAAGTGGCAGTGGGCGGGGCACATAGCTTGGAGAACATGACCTGGCGACCGCGGACCGGACGACGCAGCGCGGGCAGGCACCCCACCACATGGTCTGACGACCTGGTTACGGTGGCCGGGAGTCACCGGATGCGAGCAACACAACACCGGCAAGCCTGGAAAACCATGAGGGAGGCCTGTGCCCTGCAGTGGGCGTCAAATGGCTGATGATGATGATGATGTGTAGGAGTACTTGATTTTACACTGCAAAGTTAATGAGAGCACCTATTTTCAACTAGGTAATTTGAAAATAGGTTCATTAACTTCTGTCGAGCGTTTGGTGATACAAAAAAAAAACAAAAAAAAATTACAATGTTACTTATACGGCCGCCTAGACAAAAAAATTATCATCATCAGCCATTTGACGCCCACTGCAGAACATAGGCCTCCTTCGTGGTTTTCATGACCATAAGTGGTTTTGCCATAATCGCCACGCTTGGCAGGCGGGTTGGCAATCGCAGTATGCGGTTGAACTCTCAGGAAGATGCTGCTGCCTGTCTCCTGGTTATGGATTTCCTTAATCGCCTTCTACGATATCCACGGAAGTAAGTGGAGTGACGCTATTCTTAATCTCTGTTTTCTGGATTTCTGTACGTTTGTTTGTCAATTTGATTAGTCTACTGTCATGTTTAAACGTCTGAACCGATATAAGTGTGAACTGTGTGGTGGTGTAAGAATCCTATTGCTATTTTTCTTTTTGTGACGGTATCTTTTTGTGAAGTTTTATCTTGCGAGTTGGGGCGCTTCAAGCCCTTTCGGCGGAAGACAAGTGGTAAGGGTTTTGGATGACAGAGGAAGGGGTCGTAGGTTCAATTCCTGTAGAGGATTGTAGGTAAGTATAGTCAGTATTTGGGAAAATCCGTTTCTTTACAAAACGTCATCCAATACAATTACGATAAGGTAAAACAATTATGAACAGGTTACAGTAGATATTATTGTTTTACGTTAATTGAAACAACAACATATGTATGGCAAAAATGGCACATGCATACATACATAAACTCATGCCTGTATCCCAGAGGGGTAGGCAGACAGAGACTAGGGACTGCCACTTGCCACGATCCTGACAGATCACTAATAATATTGCAAATATGGCAGGTATATGATATTAAAAACCTATATAGAGTCTAAAAATTCCACCCATTCCACGGCACCGTTAGCCAGAGGTCGCAGGTTCAAGTCCCGGCATGGGTGGAATTTTTAGCCTCTAAATAGGTTTTTAAAATTGTCCTTAGCACGGATTAGTGCAACAAAGAATATAATTATGTATATGATATGGTTATGTCCTTGTAGGGCAACACAAATACGGAAATTATTACAAGTAGATGTTATTTTCCCATAGAAATAAGCTCACCTATGTACCCGTTCTTATTGGTTTATTTTATGGTGTAACATATGTCTTTCTTGTATACAATAAAGTATAAAGGTTTGTAAGGTCCTGGTAGTATCTCTCCGAGTAGGAATCAAACCTGCGACACTTGCTTTGGTAATTAAACCTATCTAGTCGTGAAGGCGCTTAGCTACTAAAGCAGAGGTCGTGGGTTCGACTCCCACTGGGGGCCACCGTAAATTAGTACAAATGGCCTCAGTCTGGGTGTATTTTCGTGTTTGTGACGTCCTTACCTGGTTACCATAGCACAGGGTGTCCTAGTTTGGGACCAGGTCAAGTGTGTGGAAGTTATTATAGTTATTGTTAAGGGGGCTTCATTCAGTAACACTTGCGGCACCAACAGAAAAAAATCGGCCATGGATCCCATAAAATCACTGTCAACGTGACACTATCTGACACTTTAATTATGTAAGCTTATGTCTATATTTATGTATAATGCGTGTTTTTGGCAATAAATGTTCAGTTTCACTTTTTGCAAAAACGATCTGTAAAAAAAAACTTTAATAAAAAATAATGAATAACCCGACTGCTGAACATTGACTACTAAGCAGGCGGAACCAACGCGACTCACACACACAATTTGGAATTTGAGTCCCGCCTACATAGCAATTAATGTTGAGCGGTCGGATTGTTGATTATATTTGATTATTTTTTTATATATTAGGTACGTCTACTTAATGACTTTTTTTTGCTGCATTTATTGTGATTTCATATAGCCTATGACACTCGGGCAAACACGACGAATCGATTGAGATCTTATTTGCCAAAATCAGACCGTCGGTTAAGGAGTTACGAGGGAACATAGCATCGGACATGCTTAAAGAAAGAAAGAAAGAAAGAGGATATTTATTTAAATTGTCACAGAAACACAAAGTAAACAAAAGACACTAACGTGAACAAAACAGAGATAAAACAAAACAATCGTGAAGAGAACTTACATACATACATACATACATACGAGCCAAACACATTACCCTCCTTTTGGGCTCCACCGCAGTCGGGTAATTTTTTTAATTTTTTTTTCCGTTGAGGGCGCTAGTGAACCTTATGGAGCCCCCTAATAAATCGATAGAACTGGTACAAAGACACTAAGTGAGGGAAAACTCCACATATAGTTCGAATAAAAAACCAAAATAAGATATACACGCGTCAGCTCTAAGCTGGTAGTGCACCAGCAATAATAATAATAATAATAATAATATTTTTTTGTTTTTTTCTTGTTTTCTCTCGTTGTCGTCCTGACCTCCGGCCGCTTGGACTCCTCAGCCGGAAGGCGTCCGTCTGGCCATTTTGGTCAGACCAGACTATTATCTTTTTTATTCCCCCATACATAAGCAGCCTATATACGTCCCACTGTAGGGCACAGGCCTTCTCTCGAAAGAGAGTATAGGCTTAATCACCACGCGTGCCCACCGTGGATTGGCGATTTCAAGCGCTGAGGTATATGAATAGCTCAGACACTCAGGTTTCCTCACAATGTTTTCCTTCACAGTTAGCGAGTGGTATTGCTACTATAACTTCACAAATGTACATAACTTAACATATTCCCCCATAATAATAATAAAAGAACAGATGTCGCTGTTATAGCTGAAGTTATAGTTATAATAGGTACCACTCGCTAAGGGTGGAGGAAAACATCGTGGGGAAACCTGAGTGTCTGAGCTATTCACTCAGCGCTTGGAATCGCCAATCCACGGTGGGCACGCGTGGTGATTAAGCCCATACTTTCTCCCTGTGAGAAGGCCTGTGCCCTACAGTGGGACGTATGTAGGCTGCTTATAATAATAGGGGTTAAAGTATGAAATTGCCGTTTTATTGCAATAGGTTCTTTGAATTGACATAGAATCTTCATGGTTTGAGGTTTTCGAATGAAACTTTTTTCAAATGGTTTCTATGATGTTCTTTTTTTAAAAAATGTGAAACATTTGAATATCGACTTTCAATTGTTTTTGTTATTCAATTTAGACAAGAAAGATGGATACTGCGAAAATTCGAGTGATTATGAGGCACCCATTTTTCGTATTTTTTTATTTTATTGATTTGACGCAAGTGAGTCAATATTAGGTCAATATACGTAAGGTAACGTTAAACCATGCCAAAATAGTAATTTTATTATTATTTAATTAATAAAAAATATTATTAAATTTTTTTCTTAAAATGCATAGTTGGGTACACCACAGGCTACATCTTTGGTCCTGTTTTATTTATTCGTTTTGTCTGTTGTGTATTTAGTTTTCTTTCTGTGGTTGTGCATATTATGTTACTTATCTGCTTATTTTGTTTCTGTTATGTATCGTGTTGGTATAATAAATGTCTTTCTTCTTCTTCTTCTGAATATAGTCTATGGTATTGCAATACAGGGTGAAGGCCTTTCTCAAGCAGAGAGAGAGAGAGAGAGATAGCGAGAAAGAGTGAGGGAGAAGGCTTGCATAATTAATCAATCAACCATTCCGCCCGTACTCATCCACTGCTGGACATAGGACAACGGCATGCCACTTTCCATCCTCACCCAGTCGTTACCAGCAATCTGCCTTAGATCGTCGGTCCAGCGAGGGTGGGCGTTCTGCGGACGCTTGCGACGCTTGCCAGTTCGTGAAACCAATTGCACAAATTACGAAGATTGTATACCTCAGAAAGTCTTTCCGTATGATGTTTATCCTCACGTAGATGCAACGACTTTTCTACTAAATCGAGGTAGCAAAAACATAATTAGTTTAATCAAAGTTTAGTTGACGATATTTCTTAAACTCTTTTGAGAAAATTAGAGCTTAATAGGTTTCGTGTACAAAATGTTTCGTAACAAAGTGCCTCGTTTTTGTAAAGCGAACTTGCCAACTTAACTTTCCTCGGAGATTTTTCCGCAATTTTGTTTCTTGTTTCGTTTTACAAAAAAGATGGAGTGAAAACTCCTCGAACATTAGGCAAGTTTGTGCTAACAAGAAGCAAACTAAAATGAGAAAATAAATTCAACTCAGTTCTTTCCATACTTAAATTTTCATTATATCTTCGGAAGTTATATAATTATTTATTACTACAGCGGTGGTAGCCTAGTGGGTAGAACATCGGACTCGGAAACAAGAGACCCAGGTTCGATCCCCAGTGCGGGCATGTGCCTGTGACTTGGTTTTCTAAGTTATGTACATTTGTGAAGTTGTAGTAGCAATACCACTCGCTAACCGTGAAGGAAAACATCGTGAGGAAACCTGAGTGTCTGAGCTATTCACATACCTCAGCGCTTGAAATCGCCAATCCACGGTGGGCACGCGTGGTGATTAAGCCCATTCTCTCTCCCTGAGAGAAGACCTGTGCCCTACAGCAGGACGTATATAGGCTGCTTATGTATATAACAGCTTTTACCAAGAGCTTTCTGAAAAACTGCATTAGCAGCTTAGCACACTGATAAAGTTGTGGTTTAAAAAAAAAAGGGAATTAAGGGGCTCCATGCAGTAACACTAGCGCCACAAATAAAATAAAAAATCATATCTTTTCCTACAGATCATATTTGCAAAACGTGTCTGTACAATCTCTCAATCATTTAATTTTTTATTAGGATAAACAAACAATTATACAGTGAGTGGTAACAGCAACTTAGGTAACAATTAAGTATTTTAAGTAATTGTACAACCAGCAACGCTTACCACGAATTGGAGAAAGAGACAATACACTAGATAGTGTAGGGTAACTTTAAGTTGAAAACTCTGTTAATTAAGCAAACCTGTTTTGAAAAGAATAAATGTGGAGTTTCTTTGTTAGCTTCTTCTCCGCGTAATCTATTAATTGTGAAACTAACAGCTTTGACGTTCATTAAGTAAACTTTTTGTTTTTATAGTGAATAAAAACTTTTGACTTTGACTTTGAAGACAAAGGCCTCAGAGAGAGGTAACTTCTGAGTTATAAGAACTAAGTTATAAAAACTAACAAGATTCATATCTTATTGGTTTCAACCTTCAACAACGAAATTAAACCATAGAATTGAACCTAAGGCCAAAAACCTAGGATTAGATAGCATTAACGCCAAAATCGGCTGTTTTGTTCTTTGTCGTGAGTCCTAAAAGGTACTGTCAACGTAATTGAGAGATTGTACAGACACGTAGAATAACATAACATAACGTAAACTCACGCCTGTATCCCAGAGGGGTAGGCAGAGACCAGGGACTGCCACTTGCTACGATCCTGACAGATCACTTTCGCTTCCTCAACATTCATTAGTCGTTGCATGCACGCACGCCGGTTTCGGGTACTTTTTATCTTATAGACACTTATTGCAAATACGATCTGTAAAAGTCAAGATTTTTTTTTCATTGGTGCCGGTAGTTAGCTTATTGGATCCCCTTAATAGTGATTTTTAGGACCCATGGCTCCATAGGTCCATACCTAAGGTAAGAGTCCGGAGTTAACGCCAAAAGCGACCGTTTTTACGACGTTAATCCTATGTAGTCCTATTCTATCTCAGGTTCTCGGTTGTGAGTCCTAAAAATAATTTTTAACATGATTAAGAGAATAGTCTAACATTTTTTGCAAAAAAGATCTGCAAAAAATTTCGATTGGTGGGGGCTAGTGTTTCTCAATAGAGCCCTTAAGGTAATTAATTTTATAGTTTAAACTTTGCTTTTCAGTTTGGCTTTTCATCGTCATCATCATCAGCCATTTGACGCCCACTGCAGGACATAGGCCTCCCTCTTAATTTTCCTGACCATGAAGGGTTTTGCCATAATCGCCACGCTTGGCAGGCGGGTTGGCGATCGCAGTATGCGGTTGGAATCTCAGGAAGACGCTGCTGCCCGTCTCCTGATAATGTATTTCCTTAGGCGCCTTCTACGACATCTACGGAAGGAAATGGGGTGACGCTATTCTTAAGCCGGCGCTACACGGAATTGCTTTTGCATCTACGTAATGAGATGATTTATATAGCGTCCAGTGGCAACTTTACTCTCACTAGGTGGGTGAAGGGACGCTACAGTGCCTGGGACATTCTTTTTTAGATGGAGTAGGCTTGCCCAGCGCCTACCTATACCTATACTCTCTTTCTCCTTCGGTAACCTTTCCGTCACAAGGTTGTCTGGAAGAAATTGCTGTTAGCAATAAGGCCACCCACTGTAATTTTTCATTGTAACTTTCATAATTTATGTCTCGCTTCTTGTGTGCAATAAAGAATATTCTTATCTTATCTTATTTATTCCATCCTAACAGCAGAGCTTAGTCGGCCTAGCTGTTACCCAGGTTCGATCCCCAATGCGGGCATGTACCTATGACTTTGTTTGTTTTACCGCACGCTAACCGTGAAGGAAAAAATCGTGAGGGAACCCGCGGCTTGTTTAAATTTACAGTTTACCTAGTAAATAATCGCGATTGTTCCGCGATCAGACCTGTTACATGTATAAGTATGTATGGGCATCGCAAGTTATTCAAAATGACTAATTCTCCGGAAGGTTAGGTTAGGTTAGTAATAGGATAGCAATATTCAAAATTATTGTTGGATACGTATTAATGTGTTTTTAACCGACTTCAAAAAAGGAGGAGGTTATTAACTCGACGCGTATGTCTTTTTTTTTAATTTTTTTTGGCTATGTTCTCGCATAACTCCGTCAAATCTTAACCGATTTTGACAATAATTTTTTTCTTCGAATATATATATAACGTCCCATTGGTCCCATTTTAATTTGGTGAAGATCTGAAGACTTTAAAAGATGGAGAACGGAACTCTTCAATGGACAACAGTAAATAAGGCCTAATGGGGTCCATCCTTTAGTAATATCCGTATGTTTCATAAAATAGCGTAAAAGTAGTCCCCAGTTAATTTGGTGATGTTCTGGCGAAGACTTTCGGAGATGGAAATTGAGAAGATGAAATTTTAAAGCAACGAGTAAAAGGGGGTAAATTATAATTATAACGGAATTGTTTATTTTTCTCCCGCTCCCCCACAAAAAATTTAAAATAAAAAAATAATAATAAAAAATAAAACTCGACTTCGAAACACTCCAGCACTAAAAAGTTAGAAATAATTTAAATAATTAGAATTATGTATTCATGTAGGTATTGTAGAAGTATAATTTGTAGTCGGTGCCCAGTTTCATGACCATATATATTTTTGGCACCGAAAAGTTTTGAAAGTGCCTTTTTTAAAAACGAAAGTAGCGTATTCGATAGTTATTGTTAAGGCACGTTTATTTTACTATTTTACTAGGGCTTTCAAACTCCCCAAATTCACGGTGTAGAGTAGTCTAGTTGAACTGGTGGGCTACTTTGCCGTTTTCCTTCGCCGACGAGACGGCTCATCGCAATATTATCAAACACGATTGCATTGCATGTTTCCTCTCTGTGTGAAATGCACAGCAAATACTGCGCCACAGAGATACATTACAGTTAGACGAAGCTCGCGTAAACAATTGCTCGGAATAGTCCATTTTGGGACTGGAATTCTGAACTGCTAGTGGAAATAGAAGCAGGAGTCATCATCATCATCATCAACCACTCGACGCCCACTGCAGGACACAGGCCTCCTTCATGGTTTTCCTAACCATGAAGGGTTTTGCCATAATTGCCACGCTTGGCATGCGGGTTGGCGATCGCAGAATGCTGTTGAAATCTCAGGAAGACGCTGCTGCCCGTCTCCTGGTAATGTATTTCCTTAGTCGCCTTCTACGACATCCATGAAAGGAAATGGAGTGACGCAATTCTTAATCCGGCGCCACACGTAAGTACTATGCAGCAGGAGTACTATGTTTTAATTAGATAAATAAATAACTTCCACACAACATAACCACTTGGCCTGGTCATAAACTAGGATATCCTGTGCTATGGTAACCAGGCAAGGATACCACAAACATGGAAATACACCCAGCCGAGGCCATTTGTACAAATATACGGTGGTCCCCAGTGGAAATCGAACTGACGACCTCCGGCACAGTAATCAGACGTGATACCGGTAGACCAACGAGGCAGTCAATACGCAGTATTCAATACTTGCATTTTATTCCATTCCACAAAAAACCCTTCCATCTCAAGGTTGTTCCTATCACGCTGTCTCGCTTAAACATTCTAACATTTTTCATGATTGCAATAAAATGAGAATCGAAAGAAAGAAAGAAGAAAGAAGTTTATGATCGATTGCAATAAAATAAAAATCGATTTAAAGTAAAGTAAAAGTAAAAAGTATTTATTGCCATTTTAAAGGTAACATTTAAACATTTGCTGACCCCCACACTAGGCAGAGATACTTTAGATAAATGTGGTCTGAGGGTTCGATGGACAGTAAAATTACGGATATTCAATACATATCTTTTCTAACCCTGTACCTAGTTTTTTATTGAGAAAAATTTATACTAAAATTAATAATTCTGGAAACCACTTTTCTTTATTAAAACTTAAGTATAGGAAAACAAAAATTATTTAAAATTTCCGTAATTTTGTTATCTATCAAACTCATAACTTTATCAAAAAAATAATTTCTTTTTCAAAATTATTACAAATGTTAAATTGTGCGAGCGAGATAGCATGAGTTACATAACAGCAGCTTTAAGGGGCTCCATGCAGTTCGCAATGGAAAAAATAATAGGCATATTTTTTAAGGATTATTTTTGCAGAAAGTGTCAGATCAATCTCTCAATTAAATTTGAACGATAAGTAAATAAATTACACACGACACGTAGTTTCAGAGTTACAGCCGTGTTTTCGTTGCATGCGGTTTTAGCAAGTGGCCCCCTACCACCAAACTGAAGAAGAAAGACATTTATTATACCAACAAGATACATAACATAAACAAAATAAGCAGATAAGTTACACAATATGCACAACAACATCAAGAAAACTAAATACACAACAGACAAAACGAATAAATAAAAAAGGACTATAGATGTAGCCTGTGGTGTATCTACATTGCCACAAAAGGCAGCTGACTCAGCGTTGTGCTGAGGAAGTGATCCCTCAGCGCTGATTGTCAGACTGAAAGACGTTTCACGTCAAAACAGGGTACACATTTCAGTGCCAGTGCGGAGCACGCAACTCGAGACTAAAGTCCTTTGGTAAAAATACATGCGCTGCATGCTGCATATGTCGCAATCCAGTTTTACGTAGTGCAACGCAAATAGGACATACCTCGAAAGGAGATTGCACGACTGTGGAGAAAAGACGCTATTCGTGTAGACCGAGATGCGTGTGGGCTCCTATATTAAAGATAAGTAATGTAGTACTATTCCGTGTGGCGCCGGATTAAGAATAGCGTCACTCCATTTCCTTCCGTGGATGTCGTAGAAGGCGACTAAGGAAATCAATTACCAGGAGACGGGCAGCAGCGTCTTCCTGAGAGTCCAACCGCATACTGCGATCGCCAACCCGTCTGCCAAGCGTGGCGATTATGGCAAAACCCCTCATGGTTATGAAAACCACGAAGGAGGCCTACGTCCTACAGTGGGCGTCAAATGGCTGATGATGATGATGAATGTAGTACTCGGATGTAATCGCAGAATATAAACGCTGTACCTACATGATGAAGCTTCTTCTGCTAACCTTATTTCACATACATTTTAAAGCTAAGTAGGTAGGTTAAACTAAATAGTAAATTAAACTAATCAAATATACCGCCCCGGGACACGCACGCCCGGTCCAAAAGTTCCCATGATGCTAGAAACGTTCCCCCGCTGCAGGGAAATCTTCTGCATCAGGTATGCCCCGGAACGATGGTCATACCCACGACTTCTCAGGCGCCGACCGATTTCCCTAACGAAAACTCTTCTCTCATCCCCCCATACTCCCATTGTTTCCACAGCCAGTGGGAAGAACAAATTTTTTTTTATTTTTTTATTTTTTTTTTTTTAATATATACAGGCACATACATTGCTTCTGGCCCCACACTAGGATACCCTGTGTCGTGGGTACCAGAAACAACGACATCACAAACATGTAAACATCCAAGACCTGGGTGTAGTGTTTGTATCTATTAAATAGATATAATACATTGTCTCATGCACACAAGTGGTTGGGTAGTTGTCAATCTGTCAGTCGTATGAGCTTGGCAAGGTTAGACGTGTCCCGTGTTGTAGACCGACTTGGTGTGACAGTGAGCCAGTGTTACTAAATTGTGGACTAAGGTGAATAAGTACAAGGTCTACAAGTGGCGACGAGGTATAAGGTTAGTGCAGTGCATATTATTTTCGGAAAAAAAACGCAAAGGGTAGTGTGCGAACAATGCGTGCCAGTTCTGTGTTTGACGGTGGCGTAGATTCGTAACAATCCTATACAAGGCAGTTTTCTAGCTAATTGCTACCGTGGAACACTTAGGAAAAGTCTAGGACGGTTGACGGTGACATGACCTATATTATGTTTTGTTCCAAAGTCGCCCGTAATGTATTGGATTAGAGTGCGCGCATGTAGGGGGTGATGTGCTGTCAACTGTAAAATATTATTTCATTTCTTCGCTCATTTTAGTGGCTAACGAAGAAAAAACATAGGCCATACTCAATACCGATAGTCTTGCGATACTAAGGTACCAGGCTAGCGGATACATAGCGTTAAAACATGTAAAAAGATTATAGAAACTATGATCGCTACATTGTTATGTTTTTAAGGATAATTTGGTTGAGTTTAGGTCATTTATATATAGTCGAGTTACCTTAGTACCTAGTTGGGATGTTATTGTTGCTTGTCTACATTATTTCGTTCTTCTGATGAGGTTGTAAATAAACATGAGACCTACGTGTACGAAGTATGAAGAGATACATGTTTATAAAATGAAGTAATGATTCTACTTATAGTATTTGTGTTTTTATTGGTTTGTTAACGTGAACGAAAGAAGAAGTTGTAGTGAATAATATGTATTGATTTTATTAGTGAGCTGAATACTACAAGCTGGACATAAATAAAATTTATTACCTACCTACATTTTGTTAGTCTTACTTTACCTTGTCTATCGAGTTAGTACTGAAAATTTAGTAATCTATAATTTATCGCATTCATTCACAACCTACCTTTTGCTATAAAAAAGTAATGTGATATGAACTAATGAGTAGAAGAATGTTTGAGATAGGACTTATAAAAGGTATGAGTTTTGCGCTTAGTGTCAGCGGCACACCATTAAATTGGTGAGATCTTCATTACATTGAAGTATTACTTCACTGTTGTGTCAACGGCTTACCATTAAATTGGTTGAGACTTTAATTAAATTTAAAGTATTGTTTCCGTACTACGGTAACGGTCGACCATTAAATTGGTTGAAAACTAAACAAAACTGGAGTGTTTGCTTATGCGAGGCAAGAGTTAACCATTCAATTGGTTGAGATGTTCATTTAATTACAAGTTATTTAATTGAACACTGACTTCCATTAAATTGGAGTACTTTTATAGTTTTTTTCCACTTAGGTACATTCATTTTTCAGGGCGCCCCAAAGATTCATCATGTCGACCCAACTACCACCGCCGGAGAAGCTGGATCTTGACGGAGACAGCGCTTCAGTAGGGCTACGATGGGAGAAATGGAAGAGATGCCTGCGAATTTATCTCGAAGCAGCCGACATTAAATGCCCATCCAAGAAGAGAGCAACATTGTTGCTATTGGGAGGATTAGGTCTGCAGGAAATATTTTACAACCTTCCGGGAGCGTTGTGTGAGGAAGCTGAAGGAGTCGATGTATTTAAAATAGCCTTAAAAAAGCTCGACGATTACTTTCTTCCGAAGCAGAACAAAACGTACGAAAGACACATTTTTCGACTAATCAAACAAGACGATGGAGAAAGTTTTGAAAAATTCCTCATTAAACTGAGAGATCAGGCTGCTAAATGCAAATTTGATAATCCAGATGATCACATCATTGACCAAGTAATTGAAAGATGTGTCTCGGCCGAGCTGCGTAAGAAGATTTTAACGATGGGTGAAGGTGTTACGTTGGACAAAGTGATAACGGAAGCGAACACATTAGAAGTCGTAAACCATCAACTGGAGAGCTACGAACAAAAGGAGAAAACTAAACTCAATGAGGTCAACGCGGTTACAGGAAAATATAAAGGTATTTCGAGGTGGGAGAATCGGAAAAATGGACCTAATGAGGAAACGACAATGACCAAATGTGGAAGATGCAGCAGTAGCATGCACAACGCTCAAGATATGAAGTGTCCGGCAAGAGGAAAAAAGTGTAACGGATGTGGAAAACTGGGACACTTTCAGAGATGCTGTAAGACGAAATTGGCTCAGAACAAAAGGAAGATGGATGAGAAACAAGACAGGAATAATTACAAAAGACCAAGGAAGAATACTACGATTAACTCTTTGGAGGAGGAAGAAATCCAGTACATATTCAATGTGGATGACGATGCAACTATAGAATGTGACATAGGAGGAGTCAAACTTGACATGTTGATCGATTCTGGTTGCAAGGTGAATTTAGTCACGGATAAGACATGGGAACACCTTAAACAAAACAGAGTGGTGTGCTACAAACAAGTGAAAGAACCTAATAAAATTCTGCTAGCTTATGGCAGCAGCAATCCTTTGGATGTATTGGGGTCATTCGAAGCCATCATCAAGACTAATGGGAGATCATATCGTAGTATAATATACGTGATAAAAGATGGATCAAGAAACCTGCTTGGCAAGGATACAGCGATGCGTTTGGGTGTACTGAAGCTAGGTGTTGGCATCAATCAGATCAGTCATGGAACAAACAAGCCCAAATTTCCAAGTTCAAAGATGTTTTAGTGGAGATTCCGATCGATGACACCATTAAACCAGTTATGCAGCCAAACAGAAGAATACCAATTCCACTTGAAGAAATGATCGAGGAAAAGATTAAGGATTTATTGGAATCCGATATAATTGAAGAGGTTCATGAGCCATCCAAATGGATTTCACCTATTGTACCCATACTGAAAGATGACGGTGAAGTTCGATTGTGTGTCGATATGAGACGTGCTAATGCAGCAATTTTGAGAGAGAATCACCCTTTGCCATGTATGGAACACTTACTACCCAAAATAAAAAAGGCTAAGTATTTCACAAAGCTCGACATAAAAAACGCCTTTCACCAAATAGAACTGCACCCGAACTCACGGCATATAACTACTTTTATAACATCCGGTGGCCTCTACAGGTACAAAAGATTGATGTTTGGGGTAACATGCGCACCTGAACTTTTTCAAAAGATTTTGGAAAAAATGCTGATATAATGTGAAGGAACTATAAACTTCATAGATGATATCCTGATTTGGGGAAGTAGTAAAGAAGAACATGATCCGCGAGTGGCCAAAGTGCTTGAAGCATTGAAAGAGAATAATGTTTTACTAAATGAAGAAAAATGCGTTTACAAAGCAGAAAAAGTTAACTTTTTGGGACATGAGCTATCATCGGAGGGAGTAAAGCCATTGCCAAAATATATCGAAAGTATATCAGAATTCAGAGTACCAAAAACGATTGAGGAGCTGCAGAGTTTTCTCGGACTGGTCAACTACATCAATAAATGGATTCCTAACCTGGCTTCCACGACCGAACCCCTTAAAGAGCTATTGAGGAAAAAGTTGGGGAAAAAGACAAGCATTAAAGAATATTGGACAAAGACACAAGAAGAGGCATTCAGGAAACTGAAACATTCTCTCGCAGACATAGAGACACTGGGATATTATGACGTTAAAGACCCGACTCAAGTGATAGCAGACGCAAGTCCGGTGGGACTAGGTGCGGTACTGGTACAAATAGACAATAATGGGCCTCGAATAATTGCATACGGAAACCGGACACTCACCGAATGTGAGCGGAAGTACAGCCAAACGGAAAAGGAGGCTCTAGCTCTAGTCTGGGCTATTGAGCATTTTAATACGTTCCTTTTGGCAAAGAGTTTGATCTGATCACAGATCACAAACCACTGGAGTTTTTATTCAGTCCGAAATCAAAACCTTGCGCACGTGTGGAGAGATGGGTTTTAAGGTTACAGGCATACCGCTATAATGTGAAGTACAAGCCAGGGAAGAGTAATATTGCCGATCCTTTATCGCGGTTGTGCAAGAACCGTGAGGACCGAACTGGAAAAGTGGACCATGTCCACCAAATAGTGCAGCTGGCGAGACCCCATGCGATACCTATGCGAGAGATGGTCGCAGAATCTGAGAAGGATTTAGAAATCGCGAACGTAAAGAAAGGACTTTACAGTAGTCAGTGGGATGAGTCTGTAAAGAACTACAAAATATTCGAGGACGAGTTATGTTTTCATGAAAACGTCCTATTGAGAGGAAATAAACTTGTAGTTCCACAATATCTGAGGAAGCGTGTGCTGGATGCGGCCCACGAAGGGCACCCGGGAATCGTCGCTATGAAAGGTCATCTGCGGTCGAAAGTTTGGTGGCCAAGGATTGACAAAGATGTGGAGTCAATCGTCAAGAATCGGCAAAGGGTGCACCTTGGTTGGTCTACCAAATCCTCCTGCTCCGATGAAGCGACGCGAACTCCCTGCAGCACCTTGGATTGACGTAGCAATGGATTTACTCGGGCCCCTACCTAACGGTGACTACCTATTGGTGATTATCGATTATTACAGCCGGTACAAGGAGGTGAAAATAACTAAGATAATTACTAGCGGACAGATAATCAAAATTTTGAAAGAAATGTTCAGCCGCCTGGGTTACCCAGTATCTATTACTGCCGATAACGGCCGTCAGTTTGTGAGCGGAGAATTCAAAGCTTTTTGCCAGGAATGCAATATAAGGCTTTTCAATACGGTCCCTTATTGGCCACAGATGAACGGCGAGGTTGAACGCCAGAACAGAGACATTGTAAAACGGCTAAAGATAAGCCAAACTGAGAAAAAAGACTTAAAGGAATCCTTATACGACTACCTCATGATGTACAACTCCACTCCGCATAATAATGAATCAGAAGTTGATTTTGTATAACTTGTAAATGATAATGTTAAGCAGTTGATTTTGTATGACTGTTGATGTAGAAGTTAATTAATTACAGAATTGAAGTTGATATCTTTTGAGTTATAATTATCATTTGAATAACTTTAATAAGAAAGGGATGTAGTGTTTGTATCTATTAAATAGATATAATACATTGTCTCATGCACACAAGTGGTTGGGTAGTTGTCAATCTGTCAGTCGTATGAGCTTGGCAAGGTTAGACGTGTCCCGTGTTGTAGACCGACTTGGTGTGACAGTGAGCCAGTGTTACTAAATTGTGGACTAAGGTGAATAAGTACAAGGTCTACACTGGGTTTTTTTTTGTCCCCAGCCGGGATTCGAACCCGGGACCTCTCGCACGGTATGCAGGTGCACTACCGCTGCGCCACGAGGTCGTCTAAATAATTAAGTATAAGCTAGCTATATTAATTTCCTTATATAAATGACTTTGTTTTCTGAGTTACTATAGTCATTAAGAAATTAAGAATCAAAGTTGGACCATTGTACGAGTACATGTACAAATACGTAAAAATATGTACAAATACATATTTTTCAGAAATATTGTCAAATAACATTATAATTTTTTCACTTCACTATACTTATCAGATTTTGCTAAAAATTTTTTTGAGTATAGCTTAATTAGCCTAATTGGCTGTTACCAGCGCCATAAAGAAACCTTTCGTAAATAAAAATATTATGCTCCTTTTCGTCACACCAGAACAAAATTAACAATAACTCAACAATTTGCGATTCATCGCACTATTCACTAAAATACGTGGGACACTCAGAAAGTGTTGCGAAAATAAAGTGTCCTATAATGTAAAAAGCTTTGCGTGCCTGCCTGCCTGCGTGCGTGCGTGCGTGCAAGCGTGCGCGCGTGCGTATGTGTGGTTGTGTGGTGTAGAAGCTTCTGTATTGTGTAAGTTATAACTACGAAGGGATGGACCCAAAAGATGGCATTCGGGCAACATCATCTAAATCCGTGCACTCTACTCAGTTACTTTACGGGCGACTTTGCAACTAAAATGTAAAAGCAGATCTTTCTATCTGTACTCTGCTTACAGCAACATCGCTAATTAAGGACGGTATTCCAACATTAATATTTCACGCCACATGCAACTCGTTATAATAAGAAACTCTTGGGTTTTGGCGAATTTTCCAAATTCAATTAAGCAGATTGGGACTTAAATCCCTTTAATTCCCAATCAACATAATTGCATTGTGTCAAATTGTCTCAAAAGGGGCCCTCCAAAACGGGTTTGTCCTTTATCTGGGATCCCTCAAAGGATCTTGTGTAAGAACACAATTTGTGAGCGATTTACAATATAAACAAGCATCCTTGGTCTTAATTATACCTGCACGGTAACATTTATAAAAACCGGCCAAGTGCGAGTCGGACTCGCGCACGAAGGGTTCCGTACAACATTTGCATATTTCAGGCGTCTACCTGTTGCACTTATTAATATCGAGCAAAAAACGGCAAAAATCAGGTTTGTTGTATGGGAGCCTCACTTAAATATTTATTTCAATTCTGTTTTTAGTATTTATTATTATAGCGGCAACATAAATACATACTTAATCTGTAAAAAATTCTCCTGTCTAGCTATCACGGTTCATGAGATACAGCCTGGTGACAGACAGACAGACAGACAGACAGTGAAGTCTTAGTAATAGGGTCCCGTTTGGCACCTTTCGGGTACGGAACCCTTAAAAGGAAGGCGGCGGTGTCCTCATGGCCACCAAAAAACATCTGAATGTAGTCCGTCAATCCTCCTGAGACAGCAATGTCGAAGATGTCTTTATCGTAAGTAGCGATCCAAACACTCCCACGACGAATTTCTGCGTCTGTTATCTCCCTCAACATTTAGCGATCGAAGAGTGGTCATTCTTTTTAGAAAATATTCAGGCAAACATATTCAGAGCTTGATCATGTGACGAAGTTTTCATAATTGGCGACTTCAATATACGAAACAATACATGGACTAAGTCTGCCAACTCAATCCCAAGGCCCAAGAGACCCCTTAGATCTTAGAGCTAATTGGAAAAAAATGTTGACAATGTTGCCAGGTCTTGGAATCTATTATTTATATTAAGATCAATTTGATACTGTTAAAGTTGAATTGATACTGTTACAAATAGATTCCTAGACCTGACATTTTCTACATCAAGTTCCATACAGGTTTATGGTGCAGAGCCTCTTTCTTGCCTTGAAAGAACCCACCCTGCTATAGTTATAGATGCTTCTCAGCTAGTTACTCCAAAATCTTAGCGCAACAAAAGTAAAAAAATCTAAACTTCTTTAAGTCGTCGAGACAATTGTCCGGTTTGGTACAGTCCTGCTCTCAGAAATTGTCTTGACGAAAAAAATAGATATCATGAATTATACTTTTTCTCATCTTCGTACTAGATGCAAAAAAACTTACAACTCAATGTTACTAAACCTTCTTAAAGTCCGTGGAAGACTCACTGGAAAACCAAATCAAGGACTTCTGGCGGTTCATAAACCGCAAAAAAAGGCACGCCTCTATTCCTCAAATCGTAACGTTTGGGCAAGAGTCGTCTTCGGACGGGATAGGTATCTGCGAGTTGTTTTCTAGATATTTTGGATCAGTATTAGTCAAGGGTGACATTAACTCCCGCGATGAGTGGGTAAGTACCATTGCTTTTATTAATAATTTTGCGTATATTAAAATAGGTAGAGATGAAATAATTACAAAAATAAAACAACTCGATGCCAAAAAAGGAGCAGGGCCTGATAGTATTACCCTGTCTTTTATCAAGGCGTGTGGAGAGGTACTAAGCGAACCACTGTCCATCATATTATTCAATAAATCCTTAATTTCTGGCTTCTTTCCGAATGCATAGAAGATGGCACATCATACCTATACTGAAAGGAGGGGATAAGTCCAAGTGCGAGAATTACAGGCCAATCAGTTTCTTTCATGCACTGCTAAACTTTTTGTCCGGTTCGTTTTGTCCAGCCCAGGAGTGTCTTTGTCCATTTTTTCTCCAAAATGATCAAGAGTTTTTTATTTGGGCACCGAGTTTCACTTCTAACGTTCACTATGTCGCAGTTTCTGTGCTACTTTGAATAAAAAAAAAGATTTTATTTAATTTTATTGATTTTCGAATCACTTATTTACAAATACATGTTTAATCAAATTAAACTGCACCTCTCTGACAAACAATACGGATTCATAAAACATAGATCCACAATTATGTACTAATATTATAAAGTATAAACACTTTTGTGTTCCTGTTTTGCTTCAGGCAGCCAGGTCGATGCGATCTATACAGATTTCTGTAAGGCCTTCAACAAAGTTAATCACACCATCTTATATCGTGCCATACGCAACCACTGTTAGTTGCGGCCATGAAAAGCGGCGTGGTGATGTAAAGGCCTATACCCAGCAGTGGGTCAGGTCTGATAATGAGGACCTTAAAAATCAGGTAAAATCTAAGTTGAATTTAGATTATGAGGAGCTGAAAAAAAGACTTCTGTATCCTTTTCTTCTATAGTGGTACAGTACACGTACGTAAGTGGCACGTACTTTTTGTCATACTTCTGTATCCTACAGCAAAATCCAGGGTGATATTCGATTCAAACCCAGCCCAGTTAACAATTTTTGTGAATAGGGAACTAACTTACCTACAAATGCGGGCGTATTGGTTTCGATGCGAATTCACGTTTTAATCGAATTACCAGCTTTCTTTGGTAAGCCGAAAATCTGCGCTCTTCGACTAAAATAGAATTTGTGAGTTGTAACCATTTCACTTCATTCGGGATACAAGGCGTGAATGTGTTTGAACAAGGATTCTCGGAGGAGGATTAAGGCTGAGTTCTCCAAGAGCACGGATTTCTATGGGTCTTATTGCACTACGCGAGCGAAAAGTTAAGGGAAAAGTAGGCAAATTACAGAAATACAAATCCTATTAATATAATTCCGATGACTGACGTGACTAACACATTCAGTGATAGGTCAGTAATTTTTGGAATATTTTTTATTATCCAAAACTCAATACAGCTCAAATAAAACCGTATCTAGTAATAATTTTGACTCATGTTGGCGATTTTTTTTTCATGCTATAAAATAACTCAGATTTCAAATCTCAGATTTTTTTTGGTGTTCATTGAGTAAGAAAGTGGTAATTTTTAAATAAATTCTTTCGTGTGTTTCTTCTAAAAAATAATCCGGCCAAGTGCGACTCGGACTCGTGCACGAAGGGTTCGGTACCATTATCTAAACTATATTAGACAAAGATCGAATTTGAGTACAGCGCCATCTATAGAAACCAACAAGAAGCATTTAACATTGATATTTAACGACATGACATCGGCGCTGTGAAGGTTACATAGGTGGCCGCTAGATGGCGAGCACGGATCTTTAGACAAAGTTCGTTGTATCGGAGCTTCCCTTGAATATTAATTTTATTCTGTTTTTAGTATTTGCTGTTATAGCGGCAACAGAAATACATCATGTGTGAAAATTTAAACTGCCTACCTATCACAGTTCATGAGATACAGTCTGGTGACAGACAGACAGTCAGACAGATGGACAGACAGACAGACAGACGGACAGTAGTCTTAGTAAAAGGGTCCCATTTGGCGCTCTTCGGGTACGGACTCTAAAACGCAAATAAAGTTAACTTTTAAAGTTCAGTGACCTCACTGGTCAGTAAGGAAACAAACGTCAACTCCACAGAATAATACTAGGGGTACTAGAAAGAATGTCGACTCCATAGAAAAAAAGAGGGGTACTAAAGTTGACGGTCACGCCATCTAGTTTGTGCCGACAGAGCGGGAACTTTCAAATAGGTATGAGGACGCGGAAAAGCAAAATAGGTGTACTACTGTAGGTTCCTTAAAAAATCCGAGAAATTTGGGGATCCTAAACTTGACAGATACTGACCTGTGACGTCATGATAGATTCGGCCAATCCAGGCCGTTTCCTATAAAATGGCTACAGATACAAAATAAACATGTTGTATCCTGGTTTTTTGGATACATGATCCTTTTTTTTTAAATAAAATTTTTTAAATTGGTTTTAACCCATAATTTATATATATATATAATAAAGACTGAATTTGCACGGATATTTACTCGTTTACTTTTTCATACAACAATTTTCCTACGTTTCAGTACTTTTGCAAGTTCTGTGATCTCGGTCTTCCGAGAAATATCCGTGTAGGTTAAGTTTTATTATGTCTAGTGTTCGTTTTAACCTTAGAAACTACTACGAATATATAATTAATACTTTTTTCACACTGTCAAATACCCTATTAGATTAGAGTACCAACTTCATTATACACACCAGCAAACAAGATCCATTAAAAGGCTTACGTGTCTAATTTTTGCCTTATAAAATTGGCGGTCTTATCTGAAACATAAATATTTTAGAATTTGATATGATTTATTAAATGCATGAACTAGTGGTAATTTCTGTCAGCTTTCAGACGCTATAGGGCTTGGAACATAATATAAATTGTTGATTATAACATTCGCGTTATTCATAAAGAATATTTATCTATCTATCTATTCTCTCAGCTTAGTGAGACAGCTTGGCAAACGTTATTTTGCCATATTAATTAGTCTACGACCTATTCTCAGACCTACCAAATAATATATACAAAAAAATTCACAAAAATCGGTGAAGCCGTTTCGGAGGATTTCGATAACAAACGCTGTGATACGAGATTTTTATATATTAGAATAAGATATACTTCACAGCACACGGGTCTTGGAAATTAAATTATTGATAATAATAGGGGTTAAAGTATGAAATTGCCGTTTTATTGCAATAGGCTCTTTGAATTGACATAGAATCTTCATGGTTTGAGGTTTTCGAATGAAACTTTTTTCAAATGGTTTCTATGATGTTCTTTTTTTAAAAAATGTGAAACATTTGAATATTGACTTTCAATTGTTTTTGTTATTCAATTTAGACAAGAAAGATGGATACTGCGAAAATTCGAGTGATTTTTGAATACGAGTTCCGACGCGGAACTAACGCGGCAGAAACAGCCCGCAATATCAATGCTGCGTTTGGAGAGGGGCCTACTAATGAACGCACCGTGCGATTTTGGTTTAAACGCTTTCGTGATGGAAATTTCGACTTAAAGAACGAGCCACGAGGAAGACCGCCCACACAGGTGAATAACGATGAATTAAGAGAGATAGTGGAAGCCGACCCTAGTCAAACTACCCAGGAATTAGTGGCATGGTTTAACGTTACCTTACCCACAATATTGACTCACTTGCGTCAAATCAATAAAATAAAAAAATACGAAAAATGGGTGCCTCATGATTTGACTGATCTGCTCCACGACAACGCGAGACCTCACACAGCACGAGAAACCATTTTGACCCTTCAGGAACTGCAGTTAGAAACCATTGGTCATCCTCCGTATTCACCAGACCTTGCTCCAACGGACTACCATTTTTTTCGTGATTTGGACAATTATCTACGTGACAAGAAGTTTTCTTCCCAGGAGGCAGTACAAAATGCTTTCACACAGTTTGTGCAGTCTAGATCGTCGGAGTTCTATCGCAAAGGCATTAATGACCTTCCCATTGGATGGCAGCAATGTATAGATAATAATGGCAACTATTTTGATTAAATAAATTTGTTAAAAATTAAAAAAATTAACATTTTACATTTTCAGTACAAATTGGCAATTTCATACTTTAACCCCTAATATGTTAAATTCTGTTAATGAAAATAGACAAGTGGGCACTGTGTCCTGATGCCTGTGTCCTGAAGTGGGAACAAAATAGGCTACATCATCATTATCATGATCAGCCATTTGACGCCCACTGCAGGACACAGGCCTCCTCAGTGGTTTTCATAACCACAAGGGGCTTTGCTATAAATGCCACGCTTGGCAGGCGGGTTGGCGATTGCAGTATGCGGTTGGAATCTCAGGAAGACGCTGCTGCCCGTCTCCTGGTTATTGATTTCCTTAGTCGCCTTTTACGACATCTACGGAAGGAAACTGAGTGACGCTATTCTCCGCTATTTATTCCGGCGCCACACGGAGGCTACATAAAAAATATATATATTTATCTGCCGTCATTTGGCCTAAGAGTAAAAACCAAAAAAATACAGCTGTTAACAGTAGACTAACAGCCTGTACTCGAGAAATCTGAAGTGAATTTGTGTTTCACAGTTTCTGTTTTTTTTTTTAAATAACCCTGTTATAAGAAACAGTGCCCCGAAATGCAACTTGGCCTGCCATTACTCTGTCAGGCCATTAAAATGCATATATATCTAATGAAGTTATGCGGCACCGACCGCGTATTGCAGTCAACCAACTAGTTAGTAGTTGGCGAGTCAACTTGCTGAATGCCAAACAACTTAGGCCTGGGGCTCGAAACTTTGTGTAGGGGTTGGTGTAAAGATAGGACAGTCAGATGGCTTACTCGTGGTAAAATTTATTTGCATCCAGTGATGGTATGGACAACTTACGCCTGTACCCCGGAGGGTAAGGCAGAGGCCAGGGTTTGCCAGTTGCTTCGATCCTGATAACGCATGCACGCACGTTGGTTTTGTGTACTTTTTATCTTGCCCTTCGCTGATACATACCCTGTTAGCTAAGACATCCCTTACGGGCCTTTCCTCCCATAGCAGCTCGTTATATTTATTTCATCAATCTTTCTTCCTTGATCCTCTCCATATGCCATAACCAATGCAACAATCTTTTCTTATAGTGATAGTAAAAGCTATTATTCGTAGTTTGTGCAGTTATTCGATCATTCGACAGTTCTGCAGCTCCCTACGATTGCTACAGGGTGATCAATGAGCGACACACTTCACTACATCTGTTTAAGTTTGAGAAAAATTGTTCTGGCTGAATAGGAAAATCAGTGGCATATTTTACTACTTAATACTTGGCGTATACACCAAGTATTTTGGGTAGTTGGGAAGCCATATTAAATTGAACGTGCCTTAACAATAGCTAGGTATCGAAAAAGCTAGTTTTCTCTTTTTAAAGACTCTTTTCAATAATATCTCGACACAAACTCAAATCTATTAGAAACATTAGTAGACAGTCAGAGCGGTGCGTGCGTGCCGCGGGTCCGCGGGTCACTGTTTTGATAGACGGAGAGGCGGTACTAATCATTCGCACATTTTTTAAACAATATTTCTCGCTGAGTTTTTGTTTTAATTTACGTCCATACCTAAACTTTGGCCTCTGCATCTACATAATGAGATGATTTATGCAGCGTCCAGTGGCACCATCACTCACACTAGATGGGTGAAGGGACCACACGGAGGCAGCAGTGCCTGAGACATTGTTTTTAGATGGAGTAGGCTTGCCCAGCAACTATACCAGAGATACATATTTATTATGCAGACAAAACGGTAGAATAAAATCTTAAAATATTTTTTGTTGTACGGGAGCCGCCCTTGAATATTGATTTTATTCTGTTGGAGTATTTGTTGTTATAGCGGCAAAAGAAATACATCATGGAAATTTCAACTGTCTAGCTATCACGGTTCATGAGATACAGCACGCTGTATGCTCGCCACGGCGACAGACAGACAGACGGACAGTGGAGTCTTAGTAATAGGGTCCTTTACCCTTTGGGTACGGAACCCTAAATGAATGAAAAGCTCACTAATTTTCCTACAACTTATTATGGAAATACGCAGAATTTTCATGATACATTGTTGTCAACAAAAACACCAAAGCATACCACCGTTTTATGCGAACGCATTTTTTTAACTACACTGGCTTACGCCGCCGATTTCCCTTTTTTTTGTTCCGTCTGCTGGACGAAGCTGTTAGCTTAGATCCATGTCGTGAATTCATTCGGTTCGCGAGCCTGTTTTAAGCGTTTAGTAAGCGGTGTCAAAGCGAGCTAGCGCCATTCGATTCACTTTTTGGGCAGTCACTAATTAATTCGTTGATGTTCTTATGGCCGTTTTTACTGGTAAGTATTGAATAACTTACCACTTTATTTTCTCTTTATTTCCGGGTTGAAAGGTCAGTAAGGGACATCCAGGGGGGACATAAGTACTGAATCAAATAGGATTCAGTACTTATGTCCCCCCTGGGTATTAGCAGAGAGTAAGAAAGATAAAAAGAGCGTTGGTAGCCTAGTGGGTAGAACATTGGACTCAGAAGCGGGACACTCAGGTTCTATTCCCAGTGCGGGCATGTACCTATGACTTTGTTTTCTAAGCTATGTACATTTGTGAAGTTATAGTAGCAACACTACTCGCTAACTGTGAAGGAAAACATCGTGAGGAAACCTGAGTGTCTGGGCTATACACATACCTCAGCGCTTGAAATCGCGAAACCGTGGTGGGCACGCGTGGTGATTAAGCCCATACTCTCTCCCTGAGAGAAGGCCTGTGCCCTACAGTGGGACGTATAAAGGCTGCTTATGATGAAGATAAAAAGTGATGCAACAAATAATGAATGTTGATGAAGCGAAAGACGTCTGTTAGAATCGTAGCACATGGCGGATCCTGATCGCTGCCTACCTCTCTGGGATACGGGCGTGAGTCTATGTCGTTATCATCATCAACCATTTGGTGCCCACTGGAGGACATAGGCCTCCCTCATGGTTTTCCAAGCTTCTCGGTCTTGTGCCGCCCGCATCCAGCGACTCTCCACCACTGTAACCAGGCCGTCGGACCATCTGGTGGGGGGCCTGCCCACGCTGCGTCGTCCGGCCCTCGGTCGTCAGGTCAGAAGTTTTTCGCCCCAACGGCCATCAGTTGTCCGGGCTATGTGCCCCGCCCACTACTACTTCAACCGAGCAATGCTTCGAGCTATATCAGTAACTCGGGTTCTTCTGCAGATCTCCTCATTCCTGATTCGATTACGCAGTGAAACTCGTTGGGCGAACTTAAGCCTTCTTATGAGTCTATGTAATGTAATGCCACCAGACGCTGCACAAATAATCTACCATAAACGTAAAAGGCCTACGTCATAGTAAATAACAAAATAAATAAAGACTAAATAACATCCACACAACACAATCACTTGTCCTGGTCCCAAACTAGGATACCCGGTGCCATGGTTATCAGGCAAGGATACCACAAACATGGAAACACACGCAGACTGAGACAATTTGTGCAAATGTAATGCGGCCCCAGTGGGAATCGAACTCACGGCCTCCAGCGTGGTAATCGGACGTGATACCGCTAGACCAACGAGGCAGTCAAAGTACTGTATTATCAACTATTATTGTGTTGCTCTTACTGCTCCCAAATTAACATTCTAAGGGTGCAATTTTAATTACTGTTTACTATAACAATCTTTACCTTTGAGTTAGGGCCAATAGCGCATAGTTAACTCGCAAACTTAATAACAACAAACTTTGTGGAACAGCTCTGTTTTAAAGAAGAAGAAGAAGAAGAACCTTTTATTTCAACAACAGGAACACACACATACATTAACAAGTAAAAAATACATAAGATAAAAAAGAAAATAAAACAATAAAATAAACATATACGCACGCTTGTGTCGTGGTGAGTCAGGCAGAGCAGCGGTTGCCACTAAGAATAAGATAAGATAAGAATATTCTTTATTGTACCAGGAAAAACACAAACATTAAATGTTTACAAAAATGCAGTACAATTGGCGGCCTTATTGTTTATAGCAATTTCTTCCAGGCAACCGACGATGGAGAGTTGTTGAAGGAAAAGTAGTAGATGCAAATATGAATATTCATTTACATAGTTATACATAATAATAATATACTTACTTATACCTTTACATACTATAGGTATAACAATTATAAACATACATAAAGTTACATAAGTTACAATAAAGTTCTACCCGAGGACAAAAGAAAAGACATACCTACATACAGGAAAACAATAATAACTGAACTATTTAATAAATTTGAGTGATAGATATAGAGCGTGAACCCTGCTTTTAAAGATAGCTGGGGAAGAAGAGCGCCTTATTGAAACCGGCAGATCGTTCCACAGCCGGGCAAATGAGTTGCTTAAGAACCTCGTCGAATGATTAACAGCTTTGTTAAAGATATCCTGCTATAACATTATAAATGTGAAAGTTTGTGAAGATGTTTGGATGTTTGTAGGCTTGGATGTAACAATACTCAATCACGCAATAATGGCAGAACGGATTTACTTGGCGCACAGATAGACAAAGATTTGAATTGAGACATAGCACACTTGATATCCCGGTAATGCGTTCCCGTGGGATAATATTTATTTTAAGTTTAAAATAGATGGCATTTTGCAAGCGAACGTTGTGTTTTAAAAATAGATGTCGTTGTGCAAGCATCGTATAAACGGAATCTGTGGCGGTGCGAAGTTCGCCGGGACATCTAGTATTACATACAACTATAAACTCACGTCTGTAACCCGGAGGGGTTGGCAAAGACCAGGTTTTGCCACTTACTACGATCCTGACAATCGTTTTTCGCTTCATCAATATTCATTGGTCGCTGTATGCACGACACTGGTTTCGGGAACTTTTTATCTTGCCCTTCGCTAGTAGATCGCCCTTTCTTTTGGTACTTGCTGGGATTCGAAAGTCAAGTACATTTGTCAATTTATACTAGGAATACTACTATCTAACAGAGAGGGACAACAGCTTGAGGAAACCTGGCCATCTGAGGTGTTCACAGACCTCATCTGATTTTATCTGGGAAAAAAGTCAGAGCCGTGCGTGGTTATAGATACAATGACGTGGTTATATGGTTTTACAATCGGGTAACATTGTTTTGTCAATAAAATATTTTTATTGTTAAAATTATTCGCTTTCTTACCTTATCAGAAAAGCAAGGGTTTATTGATACACTTGATGCCTTTATTGACAACAGGTAACCCATTGTGAGTCTTATAACGCATTTGACATTTTGGCATTTTTAAATTTACTTTGACATTACAGATTAAAACGACTTCAAACGAAGATGAACTGCATCTTCGTAAAAAACAATAAAAACCTCTTTCCACTATATATACGCTCTGAAAACTTAAGGCCTCACAAAATACAATTAGTACATTGTGGTCCCCATTCAATGGCTGCTAAGATATTTAATCAAATACCTAATTCAATTAAATCAATGGTAAAAATCCACGTACTTAACCTCCTCAGTTCTGACCTTGAAAATGATAATGGTTTTCTACTGTTATTTTCAAGGTACTAAGGAGTTTAAGAGTGCACTTAACAAAATATTTCTTAGAGGTACAAAAATGTTACTATTCGCTAAAAGAGTTTTTTGATGACCATCTTTTCAATGTTTATATTATATAATTCTCAGTGTGAAGGTCTAAGGATGCAGTACCTACTCTACGTTTTATTTGTATCTGTTTGTTTACAAATGTTCAATTGTACTTGTATCTGTTTCTTCACCGTCTAATAAAATAAATAAAATTAAATAAAAATCATAGCAAAATTGCCACTAAAAGATTAATGTGTAGTTTTGTTAAAGAAATCTAATTTATGACTTTATTTCATATCCACTATCGTAAAAAATTATGTGTGTAATAAAAGTTTGTGTTAAGAAAAAAAATTAATGAGTAAAATATTATTGTAATCAGTTAATACATTTTTTGTGAGTTATTAGTTGTGTTAACACATTTAACCAGGTTAGATTATGACCTTGAAAATATCAATTAAAAACCATTGTTATGGTGGTCCGATCGGGTCATTTAGAATTCTACAGATTAAGCTTGTTTACAGCGCCCTAGCAAGGTTCTTGTTTGATACTTTTACAACAGTTATAAAGACATCTCGTGTGCAACAAGAAAGCGCGATAAATCTTATCTTATCACAATCATGACTAATTATAACTGACTTTTAAGTATCAACACTCTTGAGTATTTTGTCGATCGTAACCACAGTAGTAGATGATTAACCCCCTAAGTCCTGACCTTGAAAATAACAATCAAAAAACCATTGTTACTTTCAAGGTCAGGACTTAGCAGGTGAAATTTTCAATGAGAAAACATATTCTAATGCAATGAAACTCTTTATAGTATATAACGTATACAAGTAAATAATTAACGGGCAGCGTAAGTTCTAGTTTCGAACAAAACTGCAACCATTTCAATTTTCCAGTGATGCAACCTCCTAAGAAAACAAAAAGTTTTAATAAGCAAGAAAAACTAAACTTCTTTTTTAAATCCTAATTAGAGGAAACCGAGCTCCCTCGTACAAGATGGCATAATTTATTGTTCAACGAGGAATAACAAATTTTCCCTCGCATTTACTTGCGCTGGAGTCAGGGACGCATTGTGTGAACCAAACACGGGAATTGGATCGTGGACCCGGTGTGAAGAGACACATCAGCGAAACTCACCGCATCGCCTTAATTTTCATCACCATCCTGCCCATGTACTTATTTATTTCGGAGTTCGAGTCAAGATATCCGATAATGGAGAATAGCGCAGTCTACTCGTCACCCTTTCCGGCCTTCTTACAAGTACATATAAGAATGATTAGTTACCTAAGTTCCATCACTATTATCATTATCAAGAGATCGGTAGGTGCAGCTAGCAGAAGATCGCAACGAGTGGAGGCGTCTCATCGCGGAGGGACGCCCTACACACGACCAAGCCTGGTTTGCGCATCTGGCTGATAAACGTGTGAAGAGGCATACACAGGCCTTAAACTCCGACTAGCAGGAGCATGCCGCCTACACACGCCGAGTATGCAAACGGGGAGTCCTCTCTCGAATAGGAATTTTTAATCACGAGCGCAAATACTCAAAAATGCTGTATAAATCATCTGCATTACATGTAAAGGCCATTGATGAAGACGATGGTTATGACTAAACTAAATATGTAATATGAGACGTAGCGAAATATTGCTGCTTCTAACGTTAATTGTTAATTGCAGCCCTTATATAAATCACTCTTCTTGGCTTCGCTTAAAATAATCATCATCATCATCATTATCATCATCAGCCGTTTGACGCCCACTGCAGGACATAGGCCTCCCTCATCGTTTTCAATCATGAGGGGTTTTTTGCCATAATCGCCACGCTTGGCAGGCGGGTTGGCGATCGCAGTATGCGGTTGGAATCTCAGGAAGACGCTGCTGCCCGTCTCCTGGTAATTTATTTCCTTAGTCGCCTTCTACGACATCCACGGAAGGTAATGGAATGACGTTATTCTTAACGTCACCGGTGCCACACGGCTCTCGAAATGATATAAAGAGAATATTATTTAGTTTTTTTTATTTACGTAATCATTATTTCATAAAAGTGAAATGAAACCAAAGCAAATTAAATTACGAACAGTTGACCTTAACAATGTATCTGATGTAGCGCCGAGGCAAAACAAACGGAGGCTGATTTTGATCCTCCAGTCCAGCCATCTTAATTACGTCCCAGGCTGAACATTTTACGACTTTCCACGGAGACTTTATGCACAATATCCCACCTTGTTTACTAGAGCGCGCTAGCAGCGCGTAAACAACACAGTAGTTGTGCGTCCGGCATATGTTTTCGTGGAGTTTAAAATGTCGGATATACTATACTCTTTGGAGGAAAATTTAAAATGCTGGCAGGCGTAGAACAGTCCGAGATATATATTTTTTAAATTGACTGGCAGCTTCGCCTACAATGTTTCGTCTAGCGCGCCGTGGAGATGAAAGTTTACACAGACAGATTAATTATAATTTTTTCCTTCATACGAGGTCTAGCCTTATAACTCAGACGCTGTAGTTCCTAAGATATATCTTTTTAAATGGTGTACGTTTTCTCAGCACCTTTATTACTCGACTGCGGCGAAGCCCAAAAGGAGGGTGATGTGTTTGATTTATATGTAAGTATGTTCGATTCTATGTTGCCTCCTAACTTCTTAACCAACGGTCAGATTTTGACAAATAATACTTCAATCGATTCGTCATGTTTGCGCGAGCGTCATACGCTATTTGAAATAAGCATAAATAAAAAAAACTAGAAAGACAAAAATAAAAGTGGGACCCAAATTAAACAATGTACTCAGGTTGGTCCCACCTGCTTAGTAGTTAAAACGCTCAGCAGTCGGGTTGTTTTCAGGTTTGGTTTTTATTTTAGATCTAATTAACTACCTACTCAATTCAGTATTCATTCAAATATCCACGGCTAACTGAAGCATTAGTGTTAAGACCATTCCGCGGTGCTGAGGAACCGCTTAATCTATTAGGGCCAATAAAACGTCCCGCACGGGTTTCCCCACGATATTTTCCTCAAGTCGCCGACAGTAAAGCCGTCCGAAATGAGAATTATGACCCGCCTGTTACTGAGGGATTTGGAGAAAGGCGCTGCACAGTGAGTTGTAATTTCTTTTACATGAATATTAACGGCCCTGCCCAATTATGTGTGGACGTCGACGGCCGTGCCGACGCCATAAATATTTACAAAAAAAACCGGCCAAGTGCGAGGAGGACTCAGCCACCGAGGGTTTCGTAACACCATAAAACATAATACAACGAGTACTGAAATAGAAAATGAAAAAGTTTATGTGTACCCATCATCAAGTATTTTTTTTATCTCTGGCCCATAGGTATACTTCCCACTGGAGTGGTCCCTTCACCCATTTAGTGGAAGTGACGGTGCCACTAAACGCTGTATAAAATCATCTCATTACGTAGATACAAAGGCCAAAGTGTCTACGTCCCTGTACTGTCTACGTACTGCAGGGCACAGGCCTTCTATGAAAGAGAGATTATTGGTTTAATTACGACAAGTGCCCGCCGCGGATTGGCAATTTCAAGCGCTGAGGTATATGAATACCTCGGACACTCAGGTTTTCTCGCGATGCTAACAAGTATTGCATAACAAATGGTTCAAGTCCCGGCGTGGGTGGAATTTTTAGCCTCTAAATAGGTTTTTAATATTGTCCTCAGCACGGGTTAGTGCAACAAAAAGAAAATAATAATGTAGGTACAGCGATATCATTTCAATGTAAAAACCTAACTGCAAAGTGGGTTACTCGGGGCTGCAAGTTATGTAAATTGCTTCGGCCAGATGTCGGTGCCTGTACGTAATGAAAAGAAGTTTGTAAAGAGGCTCGAAATTTCACTAATGCCTGCACTTGCCCATTAGCTCAGTTGGGAGAGCGCTGGCACGGTTAGCCAGAGGTCGCGAGTTCAAGTACCGGCGTAGGTGGAAATTTTAGCATCTAAATAGGTTTTTAAAATTGTCCTCAGCACAGGCAACAAAAAGAAAAGAAAGACCTTTAATTATATGTTTCATCTGCAGGGATCCGCCTGATCTTTAAAAAATTAATTACTACTTAGATTATGTTATAGTTCAAAAGATAAATACAGTCTTTGAGATGTCTTGACAGAAGGAAGTGGCGTGCCTTGGAGGAGGCATATGTCCAACAGTGGCGGAGTACGGGCTTGATTGATGACATTTCCTAGGCATTTTAACAGGCTCGCGTTTGGCACCCTTCGATTAAGGAACCCTGAAATGGATATTTGCTTTACAAAGCGTTTTTTCGTAGTCAGAAAAGCGTGCTCGTCGACTGCGGTTGTCTGACAGCGATCAAAGAATCACGTCCGCACTGAACAACGCATAAACAGCCTATAAACGTCACACCGTATAGACTAACTCCCGGTTTCACGTACACTAACCGGCTGCTATTAATCTAGCTGTCAGTTGGCGAAAGTGACAAAAAAAAAAACAACAACAGCAGATTAACAGCTTGTTAACGTACGAGAAACCGAGGCAGTCTCAGAAAAAAGACTATGGGCTTCATAAGCACGCGCTGTAACACCTGTGATGACACTCGGGTTTTTTCACAGCGTTTTCCTTCACACTATATTCAGTTATATTGAAATTGAAAAATGTTTATTTATCACACTTATACATTCCACAACATGCACATAATACAACAAAATTATAGACAGATAAGGCCGAGATGTAGGAACGAAACGTTGGAAGTCTGAGTGGAATGGAACGTAGATTTATTTATTTATTTAGATTTATAACTTACAGCTTACAGGTAAATAAAAATAAATAAATAAAACTTAGATGAACGAATGAAAGTGAAGATGGGTGCGAGTGAGAAGAAATGAGTGAAAGAGATGGATAAAGGGATTTTGCAATGAAGTCTCTGGCACACAGAGTACATTATCTCTGGCACACAGAGTACATTATCTCTGGCACGACGACGGTGTAATGTAATGCAAAGGTGATAAAATCAAATTAACATGTGTTCTCACTAGTTCCATGGGTTAGTTCCATGATGGAACAGGTGAGAAGTTTTCTTCTCGGTAGTTCCGCGGGTCTCGCGAATGCAACCTCTGCAACTATTTTTTTCTTACTATTTCCATTAGAGAGAGAGAGAGAGAGAGAGAGAGAAACAATTTATTTAACGGCACAATACTCCAAACATAAACAAAACGATAACAAAAAACATAAAAAAAACAAATTTAACAAAAACATAAAATAAAAATTGGATAGATTACCACAAGAAAATTTTAAAATCGTAATTCGAACATAAATAATAATATATTACTAGTTTAAAGTATTGAGCCCCTAAAATGGTTCCCGACTCAGCATATGTTGTAGCTGCCACCGAGGTATCTAGCCACAACGCTGATATTCTGTCGAGACCATGTTGCGAGTTAAATTTATTAACTGTAATTTAATTATTATTAAATTATAGTACGTGTTAAAGCCGCTGTTTTGGGAGAAGCCTTCTTATTTTTCGCTGCCCTTATAAAAAGGATAGGGCTCGGCTTAGAGCTGTAAGTGCACGCATCATCACAGCGCCGATTTTCAGCCCCTCCCTGTTCTCACGGACTAAAACATAAAAACCTTGTGAAGTAACCCGGCGGGTAGACTAAGTGGCGAGTACAGTCAATTATTGTAGTGAGGGTAGGTGGTCTACCCTCAAGTCACTCTTAGGGCGCCTTTTCACTAGTCGCAAGTCGCGCGGCTGCCGCGCTGTAGCCCCGAGACTGTAGCTGATGTCGCGATGCGGGCGCTAGTTGTGTGCCCTCACCCACCGTAAATACGATTCAGTCGCGATCCAAACGCGATACCGTCGCGCTTCTGTCGCGATGCAAATGCGATTCAGTAACGGAACCAAAATGCCTGCGAACGCTACAGTTGCAAGATGGACTCCGTTGGACCGATGGACAACAGCACTCTCATTCTCTCTGTGTTGCACTACTCATGATGCCTTTTCATTACAACTGCAGCCACGCGACTTGTTTAGATTGGGGGGGCGCAGTTCTTCATACTTAATTCCAATAATGGATTCCAACGAGGAAACGTCGTTGCCGCTCCTGCTTTTGTTTGTTATCCTTCGACGCCATCGACGTCGCGTACATAATAAAAGCGCTGCTGTTCGCTATACATAAGAGAGGCGTGCGATTGTCGCGCTGCTATTTTTAGTATGAAAGTTAATCGCCTCTGAGCAGCGCGATTGTCGCGCAATTGTCGCGCTGCTACAGTCGCACCGCTTGCGACCTAGTGAAAAGGCGCTCTTAGTTTTATTTTACCTAATAAATAATGGCGATTAGACCCGTTTAGTATATAAATGTGTAAATCAAATTGCGAGAGATAGACACTTGTTATCTACGTCACAACTTTCAAAATATTTGTTAACAATTCGATGAGAAATATTAAAAAATGTTCTTCGTAATTTTTTTATTGCAGACTGTGCTTCCCTTTCTACAATTTTGCTGAATTCTCTGCGTTTATATCTCATTTTGTCTTGTAGGTAAATGTTATTTAGAGTCTAAATTAGTTAAGCATGTTCCAAGCGTCCAATTAGTAGGAAATATTCGTGAATTTCGAAGACGAGGTTGCCACTTGACGCAAGCATCAACAGAATCCGTCGTGTATTTGCAATATAGGTCCGGAGTCCTTCGAATTTCATATCCTTCTGTCGTCTACCTATAGGGTGTTACATAATTATCCTATATGCGTCCCACTGTAGGGCACAGGCCTTCTCTCAGAGTATGGGCTTAATCACCACGCGTGCCCACCGCGGATTGGCGATTTCAAGTGCTGAGGTATGTGAATAGCTCAGACACTCAGGTTTCCTCACGATGTTTTCCTTCACCGTTAGCCTATGGTATTTCTACTATAACTTCACAAATGTACATAACTTAGAAAACAAAGTCATAGATGCATGCCCGCACTGGGAATCGAACCTGGGTCTCTCGCTTCCGAGTCCGATGTTCTACCCACTAGGCTACCAACGCAACGCAGGGTGTTACAACATTCATTAATTCTCTTCAGTACGAAAAACTTTTACTACAGTATCATAAGAACGCTTAAGCGCAGCGGTAGAACGCCGGCCTCACATTCGGGAGATCGTGGGTTCGGATCCCGGTAACTGCCAGTTACCTTGTTCACTAAGTTACGTACATTTGTGAAATGGTAGTAGCAATATCGCTCGCTAGCCGTGAAGGAAAACATCGTGAAGAAACCTGAGTGTCTAGTGCGTTCACATACCACAGTTGTATGGGAGTCCCCGTTAAATGTTTATTTTATTATATTTTTAGTATTTGTTGTTAAAACGGCAACATAAATACATCATCTGTGAAAATTTCAACTGTCTAACTATCACGGTTCGTGAGATACAGTCTGCTGACAGACGGACGGACGGCGGAGTCTTACCCTTTGGGTACGGAACCCTAAAAATTGAGTTGAAAAAACTTAATTCGAAGTAAGAAATCTTGACGACCTCGTGGCGCAGCGGTAGTGCATCTGCATACCATGCGAGAGGTCCCGGGTTCGAATCCCGGCTGGGGAAAAAAAGAACCCCAGGTCTTGGATGTTCCTATATTTGTTATGTCGTTGTCTCTGGTTCCCACGACACAGGGTATTCTAGTGTGGGGCCAGAAGCAATGTATGTGCCTGTATGTAAATGTTTATGTTTATGTTTATGTTTATGTTTATGTTTATGTTTATGTTTATGTTTATGTTTATGTTTATGTTTATGTTTATGTTTATGTTTATGTTTATGTTTATGTTTATGTTTATGTTTATGTTTATGTTTATGTTTATGTTTATGTTTATGTTTATGTTTATGTTTATGTTTATGTTTATGTTTATGTTTATGTTTATGTTTATGTTTATGTTTATGTTTATGTTTATGTTTATGTTTATGTTTATGTTTATGTTTATGTTTATGTTTATGTTTATGTTTATGTTTATGTTTATGTTTATGTTTATGTTTATGTTTATGTTTATGTTTATGTTTATGTTTATGTTTATGTTTATGTTTATGTTTATGTTTATGTTTATGTTTATGTTTATGTTTATGTTTATGTTTATGTTTATGTTTATGTTTATGTTTATGTTTATGTTTATGTTTATGTTTATGTTTATGTTTATGTTTATGTTTATGTTTATGTTTATGTTTATGTTTATGTTTATGTTTATGTTTATGTTTATGTTTATGTTTATGTTTATGTTTATGTTTATGTTTATGTTTATGTTTATGTTTGTTTATGTTTATGTTTATGTTTATGTTTATGTTTATGTTTATGTTTATGTTTATGTTTATGTTTATGTTTATGTTTATGTTTATGTTTATGTTTATGTTTATGTTTATGTTTATGTTTATGTTTATGTTTATGTTTATGTTTATGTTTATGTTTATGTTTATGTTTATGTTTATGTTTATGTTTATGTTTATGTTTATGTTTATGTTTATGTTTATGTTTATGTTTATGTTTATGTTTATGTTTTGTTTATGTCCGTCTATCAGAACAATGACCCGCGGACCCGCGGCATGCACGCACCGCTCTGGCTGGCTACTAATGATTCTAATTCTAATAGATTCTTTAATAAACAAAAGAAAACTATTATTATAATTCAATAGGTATTTTTAAGGATGGAACAGCGGTGGTAGCCTGGTGGGTGGAACATTGGACTCGGAAGCGAGAGACCCAAGTTCGATTCCCAGTGCGGGCATGTACCTATGACTTTGTTTTCTAAGTTATGTACATTTGTGAAGTTATAGTAGCAATACCACTCGCTAACGGTGAAGGAAAACATCGTGAGGAAACCTGAGTGTCTAAGCTATTCACATACCTCAGCCCTGGAAATCGCCAATCCGCGGTGGGCACGCGTGGTGATTAAGCCTTTACTCTCTCCTTGAGAGAAGGCCTGTGCCCTACAGTGGGACGTATATAAGCAACTTATGTTTATGTATGTTATTTCTGAGGATTTGCTATGGTTTTCAAACAACCCAAATTCATGGCAAATAATATTATCCGTGCGACTGATGGCCCCGTTCACATGTGGGCAGTGTGTCTTACTACACACTGCTCACCCACGTAACAATGTCTCGAGATTTTCGAAAAGATCGCTGGCACTGGAGCCTGATTCTGGTTGCACGTATTGTGAGAAACGTCGCGTTGTCGGTCGATTGCACACTGCCTGTTATACCAGCCCCCTATTATGTAACTGTCCACTGTTTTTGGTTATCCTCTTAACGTTCCTGGAGTGTCAAAAATGTATGAATTTGACAGCAGGTATGGCTGAAAAAAAGTTGAAACCGGAGTAAAACGGCGGACATACTTCGACTATCTTCGGGATGTATTAGCGAAGGACAAGATAAAAAGTACCCAAAACTGGCGTGTGTGCATGGACGTTGATAACGCGAAAGAGATTGTTTGGATCGTGTAGCAGAACCTGGCCTCTGGGATACAGACGTGAGTTTATGTTATATTTTTGAAAATATCCCGAAAGAAACCACTACTTAGATATAAGAAACTATTTGTAATATCTTTCACCTGGTTGTGCAATAAAGTGATCTCTATCTATATCTATAACGTGGAAATTCCTTCACAATTTTTTATTTCTAAATGTTTCTGCAGTTTCATTGCTACTAATATAGCAACCGATTTCTGCAACAGAATCCACCCGTTACCAGCCGCTCCACAGTCTCTGCAGACAAAGTCTCTTTTATTACTAGGGCGGGGCAGCTGGGGCATTCTTCAGCCTTTTGACACTTACATTCCTCGGGCTGAGAGACTGAGGTTTAATTTTCATTGGTCCTGGGTAGGTTAGGAGCGTGCTGTCGGCAATCGAACGTCATGAGATAACATGTTGAGACCCAAACCAACTCATACAATTAACACCACAAATATAATGATTGATTGATTATGACAAGAAATACATTTGACTTTTGATTCATTGATAACACAAAGCCTTACTGTACAAAGAGTACTGACATAAAAGTCAGCTGGTTTTCTTTTTCATGAAATATCCTTCATCATCATCATCATCATCATCATGAATCCATCGTATTAGCGATGGGCAATATAAAAAGTATCAGAAAACGGCGTGCGGGCATGCAGCGACTAATAAATAAATAAATAGTAATAAATAATAAATAATTTTTATTCCAGCCAAAGGCAAAATATAAACTAACTAAAACAAATATTAATTAAATTATATTGCAGAAATTAAGTTTAAGTCCGAACGGAAATTAAATTAATCAAATTAAATTAAATTAATCAAATCGAATTAAATTAAAATTGTTTTAAATTAATTTCACACAACATTTAAATTACGTAATCATTATTTAACTAACTTCCCTGGAGGCCCGTGTCTTCGTGTATCGGACGAATGAATGTGTTTGAATGAATATATTCTTTGTCATGATGGTGGCAAGTAGCAAACCCTGGTAGCCCCACTTCGGGATATAGGCGTGAGCTTATGTATTTATATGTAAAGCTTCTTATTACGTTCTAGCCGGGATGGTGCGAGATGGCTTAGAGCAGGGAGAGGTAGAAAGCAGACGGGGAAGCCTTTGATTAGCAGTGGGACAAGAGGCGAAGCAGGGAAAATGAATTATCTTATGTAATTGTCAGTGCTATCCCAATCTCCCTGATCCCCCCCACGAGAAAGATCTCAGTTGTTTACGTGTACCATCTCTCACTGTGCTGTATATCCCCAACACCTCTTATATATTATTTATTGATATTTGATGTTTTTAGTAAATTTTTATTATGTATCATAATTATAGTAAAAAGATATTATCATTTAATTTTACATCTGTTAAGTATTTTATTTTATTGTGTGTATTATTCGTGAATTTATCTTTTTCACACTTCCGTATCATCATCATCATCATGATAATCAGGACACGCCACTGAGCCCGATCTTCGGCTCTTCTTTTCCAGTCACTGCCCACCGCTTTGCGAACGTCGTCGTACTTCCGTATGCCTATCAATTATTTTCATACATCTCCTCCGGTTGACTGGTAGAAAATGCTGGTAGCATTTAGTCCACCGCATTGCCATTGCACAGTTAACTTATGTGCAATAAACGTATTTATAACTAGCAGTGCCCTCCAACACGTTCGATAAACAGGGTAGCCTATAGCCTGTGTCCACCTGGAAGGTCCATTCTAAATACTGGTGAAAGAATTTTTGAAATCGGTCAAGTAATTACTATATTCTTTTTTTTGTTGCACTAACCCGTGCTGAGGACAAAAAACCTATTTAGAGGCTGAAAATTCCATCCTGGCACGGTTAGCCAGAGATCGCAGGTTCCAGTCCGGCATGGGTGGAATTTTAGGAGTCTAAATATCTTTTTAAAATATAAATTACTTACAAAAAATTCTTCTCTACAATATTAGAGTAGATAATTGTAGGAACAGATTGTGAAGTAGCGCCCCGGCATTGTATTTGAGTCAGTTGTCTTTCAGCTTCAGAGTAAACGTGATAGCAACAAGTACAAGTCTTTTATTTGCAGAACCCACTAAAAAGTTAGACTGGTGACCCCGACGTGATTTGAACGCACAACCTTCTGACCGACCTTTCTTCGCTAGCAGGAGACATAAAAATCTCGTGTCACAGTGTTTGTTATGGAACTATGAAATAATAGGGGTTAAAGTATGAAATTGCCGTTTTATTGCAATAGGTTCTTTGAATTGACATAGAATCTTCATGGTTTGAGGTTTTCGAATGAAACTTTTTTCAAATGGTTTCTATGATGTTCTTTTTTTAAAAAATTTCCTCGAATTTTCGCAGTATCCATCTTTCTTGTCTAAATTGAGTAACAAAAACAATTGAAAGTCAATATTCAAATGTTTCACATTTTTTAAAAAAAGAACATCATAGAAACCATTTGAAAAAAGTTTCATTCGAAAACCTCAAACCACGAAGATTCTATGTCAATTCAAAGAACCTATTGCAATAAAACGGCGATTTCATACTTTAACCCCTAATATATTTTATGAAATTTTCGTGTAGGTATATTTGGTAGGTATAAGAATAGGCATAATCCGTGTGACGCCAGAATTTCGTGTGGCGCCGGAATAAGAATAGCGTCACTCTATTTCCTTCCGTAGATGTCGTAGAAGGCGACTATGGAAATCAATTACCAGGAGACGGGCAGCAGCGTCTTCCTGCGATTCCAACCGCACACTGCGATCGCCGACCCGCCTGCCAAGCGTGGCGATTATGGCAAAACCCCTCACGGTTATGAAAACCACGAAGGAGGCCTAGGCGTCAAGTGGCTGATGATGAAGAATAGGCAGCCCTGTAGTCCCGGGCTTAGAATAGGGCCTCGGTATCTCCTGCCTGTCGTAAGAGGCGACTAGGTTATAGTTGTGAAGTTATAGTAGCAATACCGGTCGTCGGTCGATTGCACACTGCCTGTTATACCAGCCCCCTATTATTTAACTGTCCACTGTTTTTGGTTATCCTCTGAACGTTCCTGGAGTGTCAAAAATGTATGAATTTGACAGCAGGTATGGCTGAAAAAAAGTTGAAACCGGAGTAAAACGGCGGACATACTTCGACTATCTTCGGGATGTATTAGCGAAGGACAAGATAAAAAGTACCCAAAACTGGCGTGTGTGCATGGACGTTGATAACGCGAAAGAGATTGTTTGGATCGTGTAGCAGAACCTGGCCTCTGGGATACAGACGTGAGTTTATGTTATATTTTTGAAAATATCCCGAAAGAAACCACTACTTAGATATAAGAAGAATAGGCAGCCCTGTAGTCCCGGGCTTAGAATAGGGCTTCGGTATCTTATGCCTGTCGCAAGAGGCGTCTAGGTTATAGTTGTAAAGTTATAGTAGCAATACCACTCACTGACGGTGAAGGAAAAACATCGTGAGGAAACCCTAGTGTCTGAGGTATTGACTTACCTTAGCGCTTGCTACGTACAATGGTCCATCTATGACGCAATGTGCGGAAAGCTCAGGTCTAACTAGAACCAACTAAGAGGCGACTAAAAGGGGGCATCGGAGCCGTGGGTGGTGAGAATGGGGGGCTTAAACCACCGTTACAAGCGACTCCGTGGCGGGGGTGGTATGTGGTGGCCACACCCTGCCGTTTGATGAGGCTCTCCAGGCTTCAGCCTTTACAGAGGACGGGTGCTTCAGTGCACAGTGCGCAGGGATTCCGGAGTGATCTTGATCATACATCCCGGAGCTTCCCCCCTTCAAATGCACGGAGAGGGCCACCGGGGGGTTTTAGTGGGTAAAATCCCACACAACCCGGTTTCCCGGCAGAAAGTCGGGAATCTTTAGAAGATTTCCTCCTCGACAACAAAAAAAAAGTTCTGAGAATATGTCACAGGCAAAATTAATATGGCAAAATAAGGTTTTC
Source organism: Yponomeuta evonymella (assembly GCA_963969515.1). Lineage (NCBI taxonomy): Eukaryota > Metazoa > Arthropoda > Insecta > Lepidoptera > Yponomeutidae > Yponomeuta > Yponomeuta evonymella. The sequence goes on along the minus strand of OZ018366.1, from coordinate 2,426,622 downwards.
CGAGTCAGCTAGTTAAGACATATGAATCGTTATCTCATGACGAGGTCAGGCCGACCGGGGGCTCCTGGTCTATCGTTCAGTTGGACTTGGATAGTTTGAGGTTTATTGGAGTCGGTGTAACTTCGCGTAACTTTTCTCGCTAGCTTCTGTGATAGTTAATTGGTGTGAACGTTTCTTAAGCGTTAGAAATTGTACAGTCCGCACAGATCTTTTTGGCGGTAACGTGAACATAGTCACATATCGTTTGCACATCGCTTACTGTCTTTACAGTGTATGTGTGAGTAATTGACGTAGTGTGATGCGTAGTAAATTACTATTAGTCTATTACTAAAATAGTCAATTACTCACATATACCCTGTAAAAACAGTAATTGATGTGCAAACGATCTGTGACTATGTTCACTATACAATATACTATACAATTTCTAACGCTTAAGAAACGTTCACACCAATTAACTATCACAGAAGCTAGCGAGAAAAGTTACGCGTCCTTTTGAGACTTAAAATGTTACATTACATTACGAAAATACACGCCTGTTTCCATAAACCGGCCAAGTGCGAGTCGGACTCGCACACGAATTATTCCGTACCATTATCTACCACAACATTTGAATATTTCAAGCGTCTACCTGTTGCCGTTATTAATATCGAGCAAAAAACGGCAAAAAAGTCGCGATTGTTGTTTGGGAGCCCCCCTTAAATGTTTATGGTGTTCTGTATATTATTCTGTACTTTGGAAATGAGGAAAGGAAAGGAAAAATAGCGAAGAGTAAAAGCCACTGGCGCATGCATTAAGAGGCCCTTGTCCAACAGTGGATATCGACGGGCTCAAGATAATGATGACGGAAAAAAACCGGAGAAGTGCGAGTTGGACTCGCACACGGAGGGCTCCGTATTCGTGCTTGCCCATTTTTTATTATTTTTCGTTAAAATATATAATAAGTTCCACAGCCACGTCAAGTTTGATGCCTGTATGTTTTACCGTTTTTGCGATAGAGTATAAATAAAAAAACGGCGAAAAAACAGGGTTGAATGGAGACTACGCTTATTTTTTATTATTTTTAAAATTTTATTATTTGTTAGGTAATCCGCCGTAAAAACAATCTTCATAAAACATATTGTAATGTGTTCTAGTGTTAAGTTAGATAAGAGTATACATATATGGCCTAGCTAAGCCTACTAAGTAAGTACTTGTAGTCTAAGATACATATTAAGTATAAACTGTTGCAGTTCAAACAAACTTTCTTATTTATTTATTATATATATTAGTTAAAAAATGGACCAGTGCGAGTCGGACTCGCTCACCGAGGGTTCCGTACAAATTTGTAGGTACTTACATATTATTATAAATAGTTCAGGAATCGAGTCTCGCAGCTATTTCCCAGCTTTTCCCGAACTTAAAAGACATTTTTTTTATGATTTAATTACAAATGTATATATTCAGATTTTTCCCTGTACTTATAGTATAAGACGATATTACTCGCCAAATTTCATAGTTCTAGGTCAACGGAAAGTACCCTATAAATTTCGATTCTCTTGAGTGTCGAAATATACGTACTTTGCGTATCTTTTTAGGGTTCCGTACCCAAAGGGTAAAAACGGGACCCTATTACTAAGACTTCGCTGTCTGTCTGTCCGTCCGTCCGTCCGTCCGTCTGTCTGTCACCAGGCTGTATCTCAAGAGAAATATAATAGAATATTATGCAATCTTGTACGCCCAAGGGCATAGCATAGTGAACTTATATCTAATACCTACACTATGTAATACCTACACTGAATAAACTGAACTAAACTGACCTGAGCGTTCGCGAAGATACTGAGGGGCGGAGGGGTCATGTAGTACGCCAAAGAGAAGTGACACAATGTGGGTATTCCTGCGGGAGCGGATTTTTAGCCAGGCAATCTGGGTGCGAAATTGGGACACGTGATGTGACGTGGCGCCAAAGATGTAGCTAATACAGATGTTAAGAAGTATTTCTTCAGGGAGGTCGGGGTGACGCACATCTGCAGTCGATGGCGACAGTTATGGCGACATAATTTTTGTCCATGAGTTTGCAATAAATGAAATTAATTTAAGTTGATCTACATAATCAAATAATAATAATAAATTAATTTACTTAATTTAACAAAGAATTTACTTGAATAACACAAAATTTAGGAACGTTAAGGTTTTCGCTCGCAGTTAAACTTTGGACCAATATTTGTTTTTTTTTTTTTTTTCGTTTTACCAACAACAGAGTGAAATTACTTGCGCGTTTCATTCACGTTTTAAAATTCGCAGAAAGCGTCAAAGCTTAGGTTTAGTAAAGGAAATCAATTCCCAACAAAAACCGATCAAGGCTAATTGACACCCTAGAACTGAATTTCACATCGAGGCGAAGGACCTCAACTAATGGTGCATGACGCGCGCCAACAAAAGCTATTAAAGTTCCCAAACATCTAAAGCTGAGGCACGCTTGGTGGTATTTGACCTAATATCTTGAAATATGTGGCCAAAGATCACCGAGCTAGGGCTTACCTAAGTGCCGCACCTTGAAATCGAATTGGGTGCAAAAGGTTGGACCAAAGCAAAACCATCATCCCACGCCACGCTCCCAGTGCAGGGTAAGGGCTGGATGGGGAGTATGGGCATACACAATGTTACGCATCTCAAAAAAAAAGATGTGAATACTTTAACCCTAGACACCTAACCTTCTCACACACCCCATAGTGCTTAACCATTCGTCAATTTGACGACTATTTGAAGTGTTAAGTCATAAGTAAAACTTTTTTGTTTTTCGTACCTTTATTGCACTGAGATTTCGGGCATATTATATATTTTTTAATAAAATTATTAAGTTATTTATCACAAATAATTTTTTTTATGTTTGAAATGGCACGTTTTTGTAGAAACGTTTATGAAATTAAAAAAGTAGTTGGTCTTTTTAAGGGCAAACTTAAACTGTAGAGAAAAAAAAAGAAATTCCTTTTTTACGCCCATTTACTACAGAAATAAATTTCGTGTTCACCACAAATTGCGACAATGCACGCATTTTTGTAAAATTTCGAGAATAAAATTGTACTTGGCTGCCGTAATTCGTTGTCTATCCCCCCTCTCCTGGCTAAACGGTTGATTGTAGAAACGAGAAAAAATTCAGCGCAGTAGCACATATAATTAACTTAAAAGGAGAACTATCAGGGCTAAGTAGGCTTTACAAGTTAACGAGTAATAGGCGAACAACTTATAAAAGGAAAACTTCGCACAAACTCCACGCCAATCCACGTTGGGCCCACGTAATGATAAAGGGGTTCCCATGCTCTAGTGGGGCTAGATAAAGAATACATACATACAAAAACTCACACCTGTATCCCAGAGGGGTAGGCAGAAACCAGGTACTGCCTCTTGCCACGATCACTTTCGCTTCCTCGATATTCATTAGTCGTTGCATGCGCGCACGCCGGTTTCGGGTATTTTGTATCTTGTCCTTTGCTAATACATCCCCTATTTGGTTGAAGTATGAAGAATATTCACATTTTATCTTATCTTATCTCTCGGAATTCACTGGCGCCACCAATAACAAGAACCTAATTTCCCTCACAGATCGTAGTTGCAAAAAATGCTTATAAATCTCTCAACAAAAACAACCGTTTTTGGCGGAACTCATGGAGCCCAACACTATCCCTCTGAGCAAATTCCTTTGGGACGTACGTATAGTTTTGGCTTTTGCTATGCTTGTAGTAATAAATTCCACACCACAAGTCCCAGACTAGGATACCCTGTGCTATGGCAACCAGGCAAGGACGTCACAAACATGGAAATACACCCCGACGATGATCCTCATGAGCCTTCTGTGCTCTCTTCCCGTGACTTGAGCCAGCGAAATTACATCGATGACAATGACAAATTAACCGAAGTTAGGTTGGCGACAAATATTAGTGTAAGTGATTAGAGGTGTGCCGCTAGACAGCCAAGATTGGAGATAACGTGGCGCGTGAGAGGGGAGGCAGGAACGTGATTTAGTTTTGTCTGTGAGTCTTGTTCATTCGCCAGCTTTAAGGTAAACCCGACGTAAGAATGGCTTTTAATATATCTAACTTTATAAAGTCAGGTTGGTAATAAAAACAAAAACAGATTAACACAATGAAATATGATGCTCTTGGGACGTTGGTTTGAAGGGGTTGCTTGGGGTAAAATGCAAGCTTTAAGTTAAAATTTTGAAAAATGTTGAATCGTACATCGCCATGTGTATATTTATCATTATATAATACTAGTGTCGTGTCAAGTCCTAACCAAGGAAACGAAATGCTGTTGATTCGGAATAAAATTACCTCAGATCATAGAATGAAGAAAATTACCAACGAGACCAACTGAATCCTTTTTATTCTGCTCGATATAAAGCCTCTAAATAAGACGATCACCTATTTAGAGGCTAAAAAATCCACCCATGCTATGACTGACCCCGCGACCTCTAGCTTACCGTGCCAGCGCTCTCCCAACTGAGCTAACGGGCAAGTGTAAGCATCGGCGAAATTTCGAACCTCTTTACAAACTTCGCTGTATTACGAACAGGCAGCGACATCTGGCTGAAGTAATTTACATCACATTACTTTTTTTTAAGCATCTAAATAGGTTTTTTTGAAAATTGGCCTCAGCACGGATTAGTGCAACAAAAAGAATATAATTTAAATTAACATGTTTATTTGTTACAACGGTTTACTAATGTATTGCCAAAAATCGTTTCCCAAAGTATTACTTCCCAAACTATTTTCCGCAAATTATCACTTGGCAAAAAAAAATTCTCAAAACAACTTAAAGCAAATAAACAGTTAGCAAAAGTTATTATGGCAAGTTATTGTTTACCAAATAAATACTTGGTCAAAATTCATTTTACCAAGCATTATTCAGTCAAAAGTATCGTTTGGCAAAAAGTACCTTTCCCAAAATATTGAATGGCATACCATTTTGCCATATCATAATGTAGGGTACCTATGACTTTTCCATGCACCAACTTTATTTAAGTTTGACTCAAAACTAAGTTTTTTAGTGAAATATTTTTTTTCGCTTTTATATAAAAAAAAGAACTAACACCCGAAGTTTCAGGATGGAGCGTCGCTGCGCTCCGCTCCATCCAGGAACTTCGAACCTATTTTTGCTTATGTGTACTGACCTAACAACCAACCCAAAATTTGAACGAAATGCGAAATATAAATTTAATCAAACAATTATTTGCTATATAACACTTGCCAAAATAAAACGTTAGCATAATAAACGTTTGTCTTAATAAAACTTGACGCAGTAAAATTATGCGAAATGATAATTTGACCAAATGAATAAAATGCGAAATGAAAACTTGCTAAAGTTTCATTTGGGAAATGAAACTGATGCCATAAGTTTATTGGGAAGTAAAATTTGGCGAAAAATACTTTGGCTAAACGGCGGTATCCCGTTACAACAGCCCTTACATAAATAACAGTTACCTACGTAATAACAGTAAAACTCTTCGCGAGGTTTATTATATTCAAAAGCTATCATATAAATGTGAATCTTCTTAAATCTACTTTTGAGTTAGATTGTACCAATCTAATCAAAACGTGACAGTCCATCATGGCACTTTATTATAAATACCTAAACATTTAAAGTGAAGGGTTGGTAATTTAGGGACCTAATATGACTACCTCGGGTCACCCTATTTCACTGACCTTTAATGGCAGCAACACGAACCTAAACACATTTTAATGGAATATCTGGAGCCTCGTTATTTTTGAAGCTCTCCACTACCAACACCATCTGTTTTTCATTGCTTTTCAATGTTTTGAGCATGATTATTGAACAGAAACCTTCAAAAACTTACGAAATGTGCAAGGGCGTTTCTCAAGTTCTATGTCCTTGGCATCAAGGGTAGGGTACCAACATTAGAGCATAGGAATTGTGGAAACGGACTCTACCTACCGGGGATTACGAATGCGGCAAACTAAAAAATACTTTACCTATTAATCGGCAATTACAACTGGGACAGATTTCAGCTGTTGTCCACTAAGCGTTTTGCCGCGGTTTAGTAAACGAGCAGCAGACGGACGGAGCAGGTGAAACTAAAACCTTTAGTAATGAACCTTTTACTTTTCTTAAGTATTTAAGATGTTTGCATAAGATATTTGTGGAAGGGCCGGTAAGGGACGATTCAGACGGACATACTTCGACCAAATAGGGGATGTATTAGCAAAGGACAAGATAAAAAATACCCGAAACCGGCGTGCGCGCATGCAACGACTAATGAATATTGAGGAAGCGAAAGTGATCGTGGCAAGAGGCAGTACCTGGTCTCTGCCTACCCCTCTGGGATACGCAAAGATTAGCAAAGTACTGCTTCTATCTTATGAGTTCACGTGCATCATCATCCAAATATACGAGCATATATTAGCATCAAAAGCAAATCACGAGCACTCCTGGGCTTTTCACCAATTTAAGATTATATTTTCCTTCGAGTCCTTTCCTAAATATTTTAGTGGCTTTTTAAATATTCTTTTGGCCGGGTAAAGTTTTCGTCGCCCATAATTCTGCGGTCCGGTCGTGAAAAAAGCTATTACAAAAAAATCCATATTGTAAAAACACAAAACCCGACTGCAAAAAAATACTCATTGTTACTAAGCTCGCCTTTTGTACAAATATGTTTATTGTGCAATAAATCATTTTGGCAATTTCAAGCGCAGAGGTATGTGAACACCTCAGACACTCAGGTTTCCTCACGATGTTTTCTTAGCGTTAGCTAGTGGTGTTGCTACTATAACTTCACAAATGTACGTAACTTAGAAAACGAAGTCATTGGTACATGCCGGGATTCAAACCGACGACTTCCCGAATGAGAAGCCAGCATTCTACCGCTCCGGGTCATTAAGCCCATACTCTATCTCTCTCTCTGAGAGAATGCCTGTGCCCTGCAGTGGGACGTATATTATATAGGCTACATAAAAAAAAAAATCTAATCTAGTCTGACGAGCTAGGCTCAAACAATCTTGATCAGTATGAAATGGATACCTTTATTACTTGTGACTTTCATTTAATTGCAATTTGTACATTATTTTGCCTTAAACGAAACATTCACAGTTTTATTTATACATAACATTTTGTTTTTGAATGATTAATTTATATTTGTGTTTCGCATAAAAAAATGCAATAAAACTTACGTTACATTATAAACATTACGTTATATTACATAAACTCACATCTCTACCCCGGAGGGGTACACCGAGACTAGAGTTTACCACTTGCCACGATCCTGACACACCTCTTTAGCTTTCGGATGGACGGACGCTGGTTTTGGATACTTTCAGAAGCGCTTAAGGTAAAACACTGCATGACGATTTTAAATTGTTCAATTTAAAAATATTAATATTAAAGTAATTTAGTTTAACTTTAATTGGTAATTTTAATTAATTTCGTAATGTAAAAATATTGTGAACCTTGTTGTCCTTGTTGTTTATTATATTTAAAAGTTGTAAAATACAAGCTCTCATGGGGTGTTAGATAACTGTTTAACAGGTTGACTCTGCCATTTTGGTTTTTCATGGCATCAGTAATAATATATCAAAGTATTTAACTGAATAACCTCCACACAACACAATCACTCGACCTGGTCCCAAACTTTGCTACCTTGTGCTATGGTCACAAGTCAAGGGCATCACAAACATGGAAATACACCAACATTTGCCCACTAATGTTTGTCAGAATAGGTTGAGCCATTTGCCTTCTCGGTGACAATAAAAGAACTCATGTACATACAAACATACACGGCAAAAACGTGGCACTCTTTTGGTTTCGCAGTCGAGTAAAAACACAGGGCTTAAAGTAAAGTTCAGTCTTTCTTTTTTTCAGCAGTTTCGACGTTCGAGAGAATAGACGAGTGAACTAGTTTTTCTTCGCGACTTAGTCTGAACTTAGTCTTAGTCTAATTAGTGTTAAGACCTCATATTTTACAATATTTACTTAGTGCACTAAAGAATTTTAATAATAATAATAGTCTGCATGGAGATTTCATGCAGGGGGCGAATCTCTTAAATACACAGTGGTTCAATAAATTTACTATAGTACGGCAATGGTTATTCTATTGACGCTTTTGGTTGTCTGCTAACCAATTGCATTCCAAATAGCCCGTGCAACTTAAAAATAACTATAGGCCCTCAGTGGGTTCCAATCTAATTTAATTTAACTCGGCTCCTCGCGCGATTCAATCTTCTTCGAGATAGGTATATGCCTCTATTAATTGCAAATACATTCTATTGCTATTGCTTATTACTCCAAAACGAAATATCGTAAATAACTTTTTTGCAAATATTTGCAATGTACAAACGCACTTCTATTACAGTTTTAGAATAGTGTAGATATATAAGAGTCCATGCTGAATAAAGGGTGGCGCTAAGATTTTGGTTGGGCGTTTTATGGACTGGGATTATCCGTTTGGATGTCTTAAGCAGCTTTTTGATAGTAAACAGTTGAGAGTTTTCAGATTTGTAGGAAAATTATTTCACTGTAAGAGCTCCCACACATAAACACGATACGACGTCGCGTCGTACTACGATGCGGCGTCGTTTTACGATATGACGTCGCGTCGTGGTACGACGCGTTAATTTTGGCTTTAATTTGGCTTAAGTTAGTGTAACTAATTGCGAGTATCCAGTCAACTTATAACTAATCGTGACTTATTCAACTCAGAGCTCAACATTGGTTCAAAATTTCGCTCAAATTAAAGCCGAATTAGGGCGTCGTAGCACGACGCGACGTCGTATCGTAAAACGACGCCGCATCGTAGTACGACGCGACGTCGTATCGTGTTTATGTGTGGGAGCCCTTACCCATCGTTCCTGCTTGCAACTTTGGTTACAGTAGACTTATCTGAATAAAATCTTTCCATTTAAATGTAAGGTAGGTTATCGTTGGTTAGGTAAAAGTCGGGAATTTAGGTAATTCAGTTTACTTCATAGACAATCGCGACTAGACTCTTATTTATTTTCTAACGTATATTTTAGATAATATAAAAATTTTAGTTTGGGGACTGGACACAATCTTTCTAGACTTTTATGAAAATAAAGTTTTTTGCATTATATTGTATTACAGTAAATAACCCCTGTCTATCACCTATTTTTTCGTTTACCCCTGGATACCAATATATTTATCTATTCACTTAATTATCCAGCAAAAGGCGCGATTCGCCCTAGACAAAATAAGTTCAGTAAATTGGGGCCCCAAGTGCGCTCTCCCGGCTTCATAATCCAGCGCTAGCTAACCCCCGCTTAGCTAGTCCGGCGCTAATTTCCCGCCATCGCGTCGGCACGGCACCACCTTCCGTGAGTTATAGAAAGTCGCCGCATGACAAATGGTACGTTTCGCAGCCCGGCCCTGGATGAGACGCGGGCCAGTCCCATGCGATCATGTTTTGCCTGTTGTGTATTTAGTTTTCTTTCTGTTGTTGTGCATATTATGCTACTTGTCTGTTTATTTTGTTTCTGTGATGTATCTTGATAGTATAATAAATGTATTTCTTCTTCTTCTTCTTCATCATGGCTGTTCAGACAAATTGTAATAACTTCCACACAACACAATCACTAGTCCGGCTCTAGAGTGTAACACACATTAGAATTGGCAATAGCTCTTATTTGCGTGTATTTTGTAGTCTACTAAGCAATAGCAGTTGTGAGTCCGGCCGCGCGCGGTTATGGGCGTATTTTAGCTAAGTACACCGCGCAAGCTTGCTGTTCATGCTTGAAATCGTAAAAAATAAAGGACAAATACAGACCGTCGCTTTATTTCTAAACCTTTTATATGATTTGGTATGTCTAACTGTTGACTCCACATAATGTTGCATGCTTTTACGTGGTTGTGAATATACTTTTGTATCTATGTAAATTAAAAACCTATTTAAAGGCTAAAAATTCCACCCATGCCGGGACTTGAAACCGCGACCTCTGGCTAACCGTGCCAGCGCTCTCCCAACCGAGCTAATGGGCAAGTGTAGGCATCGGCGAAATTTCGAGCCTCTTTACAAACTTCGACATCTGGCCGAAGCAATTTACATCACTCGCACCCCCGAGTAACCCGCTTTGCAGTAATGTAAATAGTACCCAACACCCGAAACCGGCGTGCGTGCGTCAACGACCAAGGAATGTCATGAAGCGAAAGAGGTCTGTCAGGATCGTGGCAAGTGGGAGACCCTGGTCTCTTCCTAACCTGTCGGGACACAGGCGTGAGTAAATTAGTCGTGTAAATTAAAAACAGCTACCGTGAATCAACAGGAAATGGCCCGCACAGGCTCCGAGTGCTCGCTTATCCGTGCTGCACTCAGTTTTTGTCGCGCTCCACTGCGTTTCGGTCTTTCAACGGAGAATGTATGGTTTTAGATGTCCTCCTTCGGTCTAGGGAACAGATACCCGTTCAGGTAGAGTATGCGAGTTACACAACATTTTCAGGTACACATAATTATATATAGGAAGAGTCGAAGATCGCGCTCATTGGCGTGTCTTGAGAGAGGCCTATGTCCAGCAGTGGACTGACACCGGCTGATCATCATTATGATGATGTATTTTTTTGCTTTTGAGTTAAATGTTCATATACTTGAATATAGCTCGGAGAACTGACGGCCGTTGGGGTGAAAAAGTTCTAACCTGGCGACCACGGATCAGACGACGCAGCGTAGACAGGTGGGCCTGATGGTTTGACGACCTGGTTACGGTGGCGATGAGTCGCTGGATGCGGGCGCCATCAGACCGGGAAGCTTGAAAAACCATGAGGGAAGCCCATGTCCTGCAGCGGGCATCAAATGGCTGATGATGATGATGATGATACTTGGATGAAAGAAAGGAAAATACGGAAAATATAGTATAATGGCGGCATGCTATAGTAGATGAAGTGGATTGAAATAGTGGATGACTTTTTTGCAATCATCCGTAATGCTGGACCTGATTCGGTCCGTCGCTGGACCGAATCAGGCCCAGCACCCTGAAAACCCTGTCTTAAAAATTTCATAGCCTAATTCTGCAGCACTGAGTACCTTTGTGTTAGTTGTAAGTTAAGTTTTAGTGTTTATATTTGGGCCTTCGTAGCTTAGAAAATAAAAGTTAATTAAATAAAATAAAAATTAAAAGTAAACATAACGATTTATTTACTTTCCTTGTCAAGACGGTGTTTAACACACAAGTGTAAAACTTGGTGTAATTATAATTGCCTGAAGTATAACTAGAAGTATAATAAAGTATTTGATAGTACCTATAAAAAAACCAGAACTTTTTATTTTACTTGCAAATCCGCAAAAAGAGTGCACGCGCATAAGGGTTGATGTGGCAGGCTACATCTATAGTCCTGTTTTATTTATTCGCTTTGTCTGTTGCGCATTTAGTTTTCTTTCTGTTGTTGTGCATATTATGTTACATGTCTGTTTATTTTGTTTCTGTGATGTGTATTGTTGATATAATAAATGTCTTTCTTTTTCTTGATGTGATGTCGACTGAACGGAACTAGGTGCGCGACTCTGACTCACATCACATAACATAAACTCACGCCTGTATCCCAGAGGGGTAGGCAGAGACCAGGGAGTGCCACTTGCTACGATCCTGACAGATCACTTTCGCTTCCTCAACATTCATTAGTCGTTGCATGCACGCACGCCGGTTTCGGGTACTTTTTATCTTGCCCTTTGTTAATACATCCTCTATTTGGTCGAAGTATGTCCGTCTGGGTCGTCCCTTACCGGCCCTTCCATCCACATTCGCTCGATATATTTGTTTTGTCAATCTTTCTTCCTTCATCCTCTCCACATGTCCAAACCAACGCAACATTCTGACTCACACATTGGCAAAAAATGTATTTCTTATAAAACTGCATCCTGGATACATCCCTGGCTTCAGCCTAAGCGGGAATCGCTTCAGAGAATCCCAAAATAACTTACGTGAATTTGTATTATTTGCATTCAAAGGTTCACAAATATTTGCAGATTTGCAAAGTTGAATTTTTATGACGACAATGTTTCGTTTAATTTTTTGGGCTATTCGTAGCTGACTTCCTAATATCATTTGAAAATCTATATAACTTTTTGAGTTAAAAGGGACAAAAAAACATGTGGCATCTTCGTAATGACATGATTTAAACAGCGTCCAGTGGCACCTCTACTCACACTAGATGGGTGAAGTGACCACTTGGACGCTGCCTGGGACATTGTTTTTTGAATGGAGTAGGCTTGCCCAGCACCTACATAAATATAGAATCCTGATTGTGAAGTGCACAAAAAAAAATCACCAAATTAAGCATTTCAAATTATTTTCTTGACTGGTATTCAATTCAATCTAATAAAATACTATTTTAGATAGAGGTTTTGATGCGATGTCGTTTGATTTCATGTGGTGTGATACTTAGTTTAAGCGCGGAAAAGACGCGACGCGTTGCATAGAGTTCGCACCCTCGCCCCGTCTTGTGTGGGCTTCGTCCCGCCCCTTCTGTAAATGTTGTAGGAAAGGAAAGTGAATTGGAAAGACGACGCGTCTTTTCCGCGTCCTCGCCCCGCGTCCCTTCTGTGTGGCCATGGCCTTATTTGCCGATAAGCCCGGGCATAAAAGTATAAAAAGAGAACCGGCAAGTTCATACTAATAGTTGACAATCAATGAAGGTTTATATTGTGAAGGTGTAAATTGAGTTCACGGTGTAACTATTAGTTACTTTATCAAAGTAATTTTTCAATAGAATTTCTGCGAAGTTTTTCTTTTATAAGTTGCACGCACGCTGGCTTTGGGTACTTTTTATCTTGCCCTTTGCTAATACATCCCCTATTTGGTCCAAGTATGTCGACTATACTCGGTACTTATTAACTTGTAAAGCCTTAGTTGTGATAGCCTTATTTTTAATTTCGTTATATTATGCTACTGCATTGATTTTTTCCACGTTTTTGCCAACATCCGTTTAGCCGAGATAAGGGGGACGATTGACGACGACGCCAAGTTTGCGCTTTAAAGCTTAATATTTCACAAACGAAGCCCTGAATCAAATAAAGGGTTTCCTACATCCACAATACAGCTAGCTAGCTAGCTAGTGCACTACTTATGGCTATCAACTGTGTCCAGGAATATTGCTAATGTGCCCGGGCATGGTATATCAATAATAATTTTAATAATCACCCCACCTCTCCCCACTGCCTTTTCCCCGTCACGCCATCTTTCGCCATCTCTTGGCCAGTCTTTTTGATTTATAATTTTGTTGAGTCTTTTTGATTAGTATAATGTTGATTGTCATCCTAAAAGCCTGAGTCAGTGGCATAATAAACTCCGCAAGCAAATCTCTCTAGTTTCAATAACGTGACTCGTGTACTTTATTAAGTTGAGTTACGGGTGATTTTGCAAGGGAAATGTAATGCCGCGTCCACAAGCTTGACGTTTGCCGCAAGACTCAACAAATACTTGGCAAATTATGGACAAACAAACCTCGTCAAGAAAGCAAGGATGGCGGACGTCCAGCTCGTGTCAGCTATAACATTTTGGCTTCATAATCATCAGCCATTTGACGCCCACTGCAGGACACAGGCCTCCTCCGTGGTTTTCATAACCATGACGGGTTTTGCCATAATCGCCACGCTTGGCAGACGGGTTAGTGATCGCGGTGAGTGGTTGGAATCTCAGGAAGACGCTGCTGCCCGTCTCCTGGTAATGTTTTTCCTTAGTCACCTTCTACGACATCCACGGATGGAAATGGAGTGACGCTATTCTTAGTGAACTTTGGCTTACACAATTTTTATTATAAAAAGAAGCAAACTGAAAAAAATAAATATTGCAAGGAAAAGGAAAATTCGCCAACATAAATAGTGGATGATGAAAAATCATAGAAATTGAACTAGGTAACTGTACGCAAGCGCAGGCCATACTGAACGACCAACAAACGTGTGGATACAGTTAATATATAGTTGTTGTGGATGAAACATGTGGATATAGTTTCTTTCCAAAATACCGACACAGTTCGGCATAATGCCGCGTCCACACGCTTGCCAAGTCTCCACAAGCCATCACAAATTCAAATGTGTAGATAGGACGTTTGACTTGGCTTGTCCTCGCTTGTGAGCACTTGTCGCCGATCCGAACTTTGCCGGTATTTTCGGCACAAGTCAAAGGAAGCTTGCGGCAAACGCTTGCAACGGTTTGCAATGTATCCACACATTTGTGGGTCGTTTAGTATGGCCTGCGTTCGCATACACTTACCAAGTACGAATTCTATGAATTTTTATCATTCATCATCTTCGTTGCCAAATTTTTCGTTTCCTTGCAATATAAAAATAGCATAAGCCAAATGTTATAGCTGATACGATTCAGACGTCCGCCATGTTTGCTTATCTACGACATACTAACGCCCTCGCAAGCGTATGGATAACGAAGTTTGTTTGTCTGCAATTTGCCAAGTATTTGTAGAGGCTTGTGGTTTGCGGCAAACGACAAGCGTGTGGATACAGGCGTGAGTTTACGTCTGTATGATATTGAATTGAACCATGTATTAAATTAAAGTAGTCCCCTTAAATAAGCACCCATAGTTGCATAAAAGCTGCATTAACGCCCTTTCATAATAGCGATTTGCGAGCGATTTGAAAGCGATACGATTGAATAGCGAGCTCGCCGCGCAGGACACTGAGTAGCAAAATGGATTGATCTGACGAAGAAACACTACTGCTGGCTTTGTTACTTCGAAGACTTAGGAAACGAAAGCAGATACAAGTCAACGACGAATCTGGGAGGATTCATTATGAAGTACCTCTAAATGATGCAACGTCCGCTTACACATGTAGCTTTGACATGACTCAAGTGGAGCGGGGCGGACTGTCGAACGTGATTGTACAAAATGGCGTTAAGGGTGGTAATCGCGGCGCAATCACGGCGAGCTGGCTATGCAATCACATCGCTTTCAAATCGCTAGTGTAATAGGGCTGTAAGTGTGTGAAAGATCATTTATAAAACTGTCCACATCTCATACACTGCCGAACAGTCCTCAATATTCAGAAAGTTTCCAGCGAAGTGTCGTCTTGGATGAAATGTCTTGAATGATGAAAATATCGATACTTTTTTTTAGAAAATAATAATGTTTTTCTATTCCGCGTGGCACCGGATTAAGAATAGCGTCACTCCATTTCCTTCTCCAATGAAAATAAATTACCAGGAGATGGGCAGCAGCGCCTTCCTGAGATTCCAACCGCACACTGCGATCGCCAACCCGCCTGCCAAGCGTGGCGATTATGGGTAAACCCCTCATGGTTATGAAAACCACGAAGGAGGCCTATGTCCTGTAGTGGGCGTCAAATGGCTGATGATGATGATGAATGTTTGTCTATTTTACAACTAGACCCACTCAAAATCAATAAGAATGTTAATGTGCGGCCTTTCCTTCTCGTTCGCACATTATAAATATGTTAATGATTGTAAAATACTGAATATGATTTTGACACCATCAACGTCGTGAGGAAATCTGAGTGAAAGAGGCGTTTACATACCTCAGTGCTTGAAGTCGCTAATTCGCGGTGGGTACGCGTGCTGATTAATCCCATACTCTCTTTCTTCTCTGAAACTAGCGTACGTGCATGCAACGACTAATGAATGTTGAGGAAGCGAAAGTTATCTGTCAGGATCGTGTCAAGTGGCAGCCACTGGTCTGGGACACAAGCGTGAGTGAATGTATGTATGTCTCTTTCTGAGAGAAGGCTTGATACGGCCGTTTACGCCCCAAAAAAAGCCTATATTTCGACACTGAAGTGAATCCTAATTTATAGGGTACTTTCCGTTGACCTAGAACTATGACATTTGGCAAGTAATATTGTCTTATACTATAAGTACAGAGAAAACCTGGAAACTGTACATTTGTAATTAAATCATAAAAAATTGTCTTTGAATTTCGGAAAAAGCTTGAAAAAGCTGCGTGACTCGATTCCTGAACTTTTTATAACATGTCTGCTTTTTTTTCTGGTTCTACTGTAGGGCATAGGCTTTCTCTCAGAGAAAAAGCCAATGTTCTTCAGTGGTAGAGGAGGTGTAGACCGCCTACATCACATTCGGGAGGTCGTGGGTTTGAATCCCGGCCTGAACCAATAACTTTGTTTTGTAAGTTACGCACATTTGTGAAGTTAGGTATATCAGCAATGTATTCGGTCCCTTACATAGTGGCAATACAAAATATTACATATTTCGATATACATGTTTTATGAATACACTACAGAGAAGGCGAGGCGGTTTTGGTCACGAAATATCGATATCTTTTGTCGATGACTTTCGAAACTACCCACCCTTATAGAGAAGTGCGGACTTGGAGACGTGCCAAAAACGGATTTGAAGCGCGGGCAGGTAAAACGCACTTGACATAATAATAAACCTACACTGTCGCGTTTTTTATTCCTCGTGGTAGCGCTTCACGCTCGGACGAGGCGCTCGGACGAGGCCCTCGGCGTGTGATGCCGAGGCGCGTGGTGACCCTCGTTAACGCTCGGTTAGCTCGGTTGCCGCTGAACTGTTCATCAGGATGCACGTTGAAAAAGTTGATGCCGCAACGGCTTTGAGCGCTCTTTTTTGCTATAATTATGTACGTAGCTATTGTACAAAACATTTTAAAAATCCGATAGCCGCGAGTTAACGCGAAAATTTGACAACGGCATTCACATTACCGTTTGACGTTTGGCGATAGCTCAAGTGGAGATACATCAAAGAGATTAACGCGAGAATTAATATGTTGAAGTGACCACACTACGTATGTCAGGGTGCAGTGCACAGTAAGCACTATCTAAAGCTAATAGTAGTATGTAGGTATATTTTTCGTTCATCTCCTCCCTTCATATGATAATTTTTATTTATGTATGTTTTATTCTATATCCGTTTGGCGCCGGATCAAGAACAGCGTCACTCCATTTCCTTCCGTGGATGTCGTAGAAGGCGACTAAGGAAAACAACCAGTAGACGGGCAGCAGCGTCTTCCTGAGATTCCAACCGCATACTGCGCCAACCCGCCTGCCAAGCGTGGCGATTATGGCAAAACCCTTCATGGTTAAACACCATGATGGAGGCCTGTGTCCTGCAGTGGGCGTCAAATGGCTGATGATGAATACTTTTTGTTCTACGAATTGAAAAAATTATAATTTTGCTGTTTTTTCTACTCTGAAGTTGAAGGTATCTAATATTTACAAAGACGAGGGAATCTTTTTTGATGCGGTCTCGTGGCACACGCTTTGACCGAAACGTATGAATTAATGATAGAAAGAAAGAATCCTTAAAAGGTTTTTCCCAGAGGCACTTACGGTTTCTTCTAGTAAATATTGTTTATTTGTGTTCATCATTTTGTTGCAACCTTACTGAAAGAATAGACTGATAGAATGTAAGGTTTTATTTCAAAGCAACTTCTTGATTAATTTTAATTCTTACTAAGTGCAAAAAAAAAAAACAATCAACAAGACCCCCACTGCAATTTCCAAATCTTACGCTACAATAAAATCAAACAAAACATGTTTTAGGGTTCCGTACCTCAAAAAGAAAAAACGGAACTCTTATAGGATCACTTTGTTCTCCGTCCGTCCGTCCGTCCATCCGTCTTTCTATCAAGACCCTTTATATCGAGAATACGTAGAAGTATCGAGAGTTGAAATTAAAACCATATACTCAAGTCTAGAGTCCCTTGAAGCTGTACAAAATCAAAGTTTGCTAGTCAATCAAATGCCGCAAAAAACTTATATTTCAACACGCAAGAAAATCAAAATGACCGATGACCTAGAACTATGAAATTTGGCGAGTAATATCGTATTATACTACAAGTATAGGAAGATGTCTGAAAACTATACATTTTTAATTGAATCATAAAAAAATTAGTCTTCGAAATCCGGGAAAAGCTCGGAAAAAACTGTGAGACTCGAATCCTGAACTATTTATAATAATGTTAGTACCTACCTACAAATTTTTACGGAACCCTTAGTGGGCGAGTCCGACTCGCACTTGTTCAGTTTTTTTATTTTTAAATTGATATAATATGAGTTGGTTGTAGAAGCGTGAAAAAATTTACGGTAGTAGAATATAGTAGCTGACAAGAACTTAAAAGGAAAAGTAGGCTTTACTAGTTAAGGCAACCAACTTATGAAAGTAAAAATTCATGCAAAATCCATTGAAGATGACTTCGATGAAGTTGTTAATTCTGTAAAGCAGATAAAAACACCCTCTTTCTGCGGAACCCTATGTTGTGCGTGGCCCAATACGCACTTGATCGGTTTTAAAAGAATAAATATACTAATTGTAAATATATTCACATATACGAAGGTTTCCACAACACAGGCTAGACCTAGCGTGGCGACCACAGTAAACTGTTTGTGTATGTAACCATTTTTATTAATAAAGAACTTTTTACTTTTTTTTTTACTTATGATAAATGTAGAACGCACCAAAATTAAACAAATTATCATGAATAGGTTCGACATTCGGCAGATTTGGTTTATTTTATAGCCGACAAGAACTCAATCTGCAGGTTTGCTAAAGGTCATACGAGTGGTGGCGTGGTGGCCGGGTCACCTATTTCCCTCTAAAATGGTTGAGACTGGTGATGGCTGACTCCTGCGTTATGCTCGTGAACGGGTGCTGTCCGTGTGTCTGGCCGCAGCATTAATGTTTTTTCTACTTTTGTAAGAAGTATTATTTTGGCTTTTAAAGTTATTGATGGCAATCTCGAATTCATATCATATAGGCTTTGACGTATTAAGTTTAAGATGATTTGAGAAAAGATGGCCAGATTGGAGTTTTTTTGTCCGCTACAAATACGGCCCGAAGGCAGCGGCTAACATAGTACATTGACATTAAGTAAACAGAATGTAAATTCTTTACTTTGATATAAATTATTGATTTCTGAATCTAACAGAGTATGAAAAGCAAATTCTGTAAAAAAGCTCCACTGAGGTTATCGTTATTGTTGAAATATTCTTATAATACCTGAATTAGGGTCAACTGTGACAGGGGTCAAATACAAAGGCTCAAAAGGCCCGGGGGTCTAAAATCAACACTCACAGGGGACCTTTAATGGGCTCCGGTTTGTCACAAGCGAGGGCGTTGAGTCGGAGGACACGGCAGTGCCCCGGACAAGTCGGGGTAAGGAAAGCATAAATAAAAAAATATTCGTGTTTTTTACAGAACTTTCAGTTTTAACATAAAATTCAGTATGAAGAGATTTGTCACTCCTGTAAATCCTCATAGAAAGGTGTGCAGAAATATGAAGAGTATTAGATATAATCTTTTGCTGTGGTAATGTACCGTGACAAGAAACAAAAGACCACTATGACAGATGCGTCACAGGTTAAAACGAATAAGTTAACAAGCTAGGAGTTTCATATTGCGTGCTTTTTGGCAAGCGCAAACAGAGTTACTTAAATTAATTATACATAAAATAAAAAAGTCGTTTCACAAGGCAGTTGAATTTTGCTCAAGATAATATAAGGTATACATAAGCAGATTATTAAAAAATAATAAATTTAATCCAATTATTTATTTTTTAAGAACTACTATGCAACTTAGATACTCGTACTTAAGATTTTTCATGTATCTTTATAATGTATTGTGTGCAATAAAGAGTATTAATCTAATCAAATCTAGCCTCACTTATAAAAAAATGGGATTACTGTTTGCCAATAAAAAGCCTTTTACTTGCCAGGATGTTAACGATAGTAGGTATATTACATCATAGTGCTTCAGAAGATTTCAATACGTGGAAAGTTTGCAAGAATTGTGAAATTTGGCAATTTTTTTACACACGATATTTTCGATTGGATTGTATTTGCTTTGTGAATGTAACGCGTCGGGTTTTTTCTGGTAAATAAATAAACAGACACGAAGTGAGAGTACCTAGGTACCTACAAACAGAAGGACAATCCTTTTTGATACTGAATTGAACTAAGTTGAAAACTGTTAATTTTGTTGAAACTTGTTTGAAAATAATTCATGTGGAGTTTCTGTTTTAGTTTAGTTTTGGAGTTTAGTTTTTCAAATTGCAAAGGCCTCGCTGAAAATCAGGACCTCTTGAATGCATAATAACATTCAAGAGGCATTACGCTGAGCGAGGTACCTTTTGCCAGAACCTTTAATATTAGGGGTTAAAGTATGAAATTGCCGATTTGTAGTGAAAATCTAAATTGTTTATTTTTTAAATTTTTAACAAATGTATTTAATCAAAATAGTTGCCATTATTATCTATACATTGCTGCCATCTAATGGGAAGGTCATTAATGCCTTTGCGATAGAACTCCGACGATCTAGACTGCACAAACTGTGTGAAAGCATTTTGTACTGCCTCCTGGGAAGAAAACTTCTTGTCACGTAGATAATTGTCCAAATCACGAAAAAAATGGTAGTCCGTTGGAGCAAAGTCTGGTGAATACGGAGGATGACGAATGGTTTCTAACTGCAGTTCCTGAAGGGTCAAAATGGTTTCTCGTGCTGTGTGAGGTCTCGCGTTGTCGTGGAGCAATAATGGTGAAGATCGTTTTCGTATTTTTTTATTTTATTGATTTGACGCAAGTGAGTCAATATTGTGAGTAAGGTAACGTTAAACCATGCCGCTAATTCCTGGGTAGTTTGACTAGGGTCGGCTTCCACTATCTCTCTTAATTCATCGTTATTCACCTGTGTGGGCGGTCTTCCTCGTGGCTCGTTCTTTAAGTCGAAATTTCCATCACGAAAGCGTTTAAACCAAAATCGCACGGTGCGTTCATTAGTAGACCCCTCTCCAAACGCAGCATTGATATTGTGGGCTGTTTCTGCCGCGTTAGTTCCGCGTCGGAACTCGTATTCAAAAATCACTCGAATTTTCGCAGTATCCATCTTTCTTGTCTAAATTGAATAACAAAAACAATTGAAAGTCGATATTCAAATGTTTCACATTTTTTAAAAAAAGAACATCATAGATACCATTTGAAAAAAGTTTCATTCGAAAACCTCAAACCATGAAGATTCTATGTCAATTCAAAGAACCTATTGCAATAAAATGGCAATTTCATACTTTAACCCCTATTATTAAGTTGTGTTGCTTCGAGAAGTTTATGTTACTCAATTCACGTAGGTACACCTAGATACACACATTAGTTTTAATTTTCTTATGTTGTTTTATGTCTGGCAATAAACACCATATTTTCTTTTTTTTCTTTTTCTTTCTTTCTTTGTTAGCTTCTTCTTCACATAATCTATTAAATCTGCAACTAACAACTTTGACGTTGATTAAGTATAACATATTTTGTATTTATAACGAATAAAATTTTTGAACTGTACACGGTGTGATAAAAAAAACCTTGTCATTATCCCTTGGCCCTTTAAAACTAAATTAGCAGGGGCTATAGAAGAAATCCACGTGGCACCGGATTAAAAATAGCGTCACTCCATTTCCTTCAATGGATGTCGTAGAAAGCGAATAGGAAATAAATTACCTGGAGACGCGCTGCAGCGTCTTCCTGAGCTTCTACGAGTAACTGCATACTGCGATCGTCAACCTGCCTGCCAAGCGTGGCGATTATGGCAAAACCCCTCATGGTTATAAAAACCATGAAGGAGGCCTATGTCCTGCAGTGGGCGTTAAATGGCTGATGATGATGATGATGATAGAAGGAACAAAAAGTTCAAATGTCACTGTGTGTTAATTTTATGCTTGTGTAACTAATTTACTACTTATAAATTTTAAAACATAATTTAGTGTTCGTGTTTTTTAAACAAAGACTAATTAATTAATCAGTCTTTGCTAATGTAAGTAAAGTAAAATGAAAATTATTTATTACCAACTGAGTTATGTTACATGCATGTGAATTAATAATTATTAAGCTTAGTATTAATTTAAAATAAAATTAACAACAATATTTAAATAACAATGTCTGTGCTTTTTATCGGTAGAAACTCCACTGGCTTATGTTTATCAAAATAGCCTGCATAGAATACATAGCAGTTCCATGTCGACAACGGAACCCTGAAAAACGTATAAGATGTAGTATTTCACTTGAATTCAAAAAATTTCCTAATAAGAGCTTCGATGCATAAAAACATTATTCTACGAGATAACTCAAAATGTGTTAATAAACGCTTCATAAATTATTGTAAGGCATTATTTCACAACACATTCGGGTTGCAACGTCATCTGTTAGAGTTCGATTTTTAGGGCGCGTTATTGTACGTGACTTTTACTAGAACGACTTTTTGACAGAGTATATTATCATAAAAAGTACCCATTAATCCTACAGGAAAAAAAAGCACGGTTATTTATCTTTTAACACGGACGGCTCCTATGAGTTTAAAACATATTTTATTTTTGTAAGTTCCCCATTCACGGTTCGGCTCGGCTATGTACTCGGCCGAAGGCGCAATCTCTATACTATAAACAATCAGCCTATGTACGGTCCATTGTAGGGCACAGACCTTCTCTCAGGGAGAGAGTATGGGCTTAATCACCACGCGTGCCCAACGCGGTTTGGCGATTTCAAGCGCTGAGGTATTTGAATAGCTCAGACACTCAGGTTTCCTCACGATGTTTTCCTTCACAGTTAGCGAGTGGTATTGCTAATATAAGTTCACAAATATACATAACTTAGAAAACCAAGTCATAGGTACGTGCCCGCAGTGGGGATCGAACCTGGGTCTCTCGCTTCCGAGTCCGATGTTCTATACTATACAGTAGAATAAATACTCGTTTCGTGTGATCAAGACATTAGCTAGAAACGTTATGGCTCTGTGAAATATGGTCCCATTACATAACATACATACAGACACTCACACGTGCGTCAAAATCAAAATAACACAAAAACTTTTGCAAGTAAAACTTGGTGTCTATTTTAAAATATAAATTCTTTTAGAGAAAAAATTCAAAACTTAGTCTTTACGTCCCAGATGATCTCATTACTGGCTTTAATTTTATTACGAGGCGACACTTCTGTCGTTCCCAACTTACTCCACTTGTGTGGTTATATTGAGTTGTACGGGCGCAAAAATATGGCGCTGATGAAAAAGTGTTTTGTTTGTTCGAATTGTTTGTTTTAGGGAACAAGTCACACGTATTTTGTTTTCAAGCCAGTAATTTTGGCATCGTTTAACAGATTTTATAGTCTATTACGTAGGTAGGTAGGTTTGTGAGCTGTGATAGCGGAGCAGTAGAACGCCGGCTTCTCATTCGGGAGGTCGTGGGTTCGAATCCCGGCATGTACCAATGACTTTGTTTTCTAAGTTACGTACATTTGTGAAATTATAGTAACAATACCACTCGCTTACGGTGAAGGAAAACATCGTGAGAAAACCCTAGCGTCTGAGTTATTTACATACCTCAGCACTTGCTACGTACAATGGCACAACTATGAGGCTAAGTGCGGAAATCTCCAGTCGAACTAGAACTAGAGCTATTACGTAGGTAGTTGCTTATAATAGAAAATAGAAAATTGGTTATATTCCACCCATTAGCAAAGAGTAATCTAACTCATTGAGGGCCAATTTTTCAATAGTCACATAAAACTTAACTGAAGAATAAATTGCATGATATCACTGTCTAAATCATACGACGAGACAGTGACAACAGCACAACAACAGACAGACAGACAGACGGAAGGACGAAACCGTAAGGGTTCCTTGATGACTACGTAACTATGGACTTCGTTGTCCAAAAAACTCAACTAAGCTGAAGATAGCACTTTTTCCCCAACAATGGATGTTATGTGTTATCGGATTTAACAAACTTGTCTAATATGGGTTGGGTCAAGCCCTATTTTATAGCAGTCCAAGCTTCTTTATTGGTTTTTGTCTATATTTTTGTCTGTACTAGTGGAGCGTACCTATGTCTTTTTAATTTCGGGGAATTTTTAGGCTGTTCTTAATCTTATGTAATTATGGAGTTGTAGGGTTGAAGAAGGCATCATGAAGCATTTTATTTGACCTTAAACATTTAAAACATTATAAATTTGTAGGTTAATACTAGAAATAAAATGGTCATTTCTACGACTTAGGCTTGCAAAAGTTAAAACATCCTTTATGGGGCACTGTTTTAGGTTCTACAACAAGATTGCTTAAGATTATATTAGAGTTAACATCGACGCAGTTTAAAAAAATGTTTTAAGGAAATTCTGTACAAAAAGCCTATGTAACATTAAGAATTACTCAAAAGACAAAATGGCTGAAATTAAAATAATGTAAACGGCGACGATTGTGTCTAGTGTTAAAAACATTCATGAGTAATATTTTTAAAGTTGAAAACTCTGTTAATTAACTTAAAACTTTTTTGATAAGAATAAATGTGGAGCTTCTTTGTTAGCTTCTTCTCCACATAACCTATTAATTGTGAAATTAACAGCGTGACGTTCATAATGGTAAGAATTCTGTTTTTATAATCAATAAACATATTTTAATTGAATTGAACTAATGATACAAATAAAATCAGAATTGAAATTATAATAAAATTACTGCCCACGGTGCGCCAAACGCAGAGATCTGATGATGATGATGAGAGAGAGAGAGAGAGAGAGAGAGAGATATGTGTACGTCGTTCAAAGAGGATCCTTTCACGGTAGAGTAAACTTTAATGAATAAAACACAACACACTTCAGGCCATCAGTGGTCAACGAAAAACCCAAAACATCCGGACTCCCGGCTCCCCCTAAATCGTCTTTCATTTCTTTTTTAAGTCCCGCCCGTCTCTAAAGTATTTCCAGTGGACTTGTAATCTGCCCTAATGGTTGAACTTCGCTCGTTACTGTCAAATACCAGGACGCGATTGTTATGTGGCCCTCTGGCAGGATAACCTCCTTCGGGTCGGTTTTGGGTGCGAGTACGCTACCTCTTTGTTGAAATAATCGTAGGTGGTTTTAAATTAAAAAAAAAAGATATCCAATGTTCAGATTTTAAGGGTTCGGTGTGCACAAGGAACCCTAATAGTTTCGCCATGTCCGTCCGTCTGTCTGTCACAGTTAGCGAGTGGTATTGCTACTACGTATATAACTTGTATATTAGTAAGTATGTATATATTTATACCTATCGGTACCAGAAATTAATTTCTGTAGTAAGTAAAAGTAAAATTAAAATGAGTGATAGAATAAATAGGTGATTTTTTGTAATTTTTTTACATAACATAACATCAAAACATAAACTCACGCCTGTATTCCAAAAGGGTAGGCAGAGACCAGGGACTGCCACTTGCTTTTTTTCTTCTCTCATTAATGAGCTTTATTTGCCTTCTCCCGCTCTCTGTTATATAATTCAGAACCTCTCTTAGGCTGGCTGGAAGAAATTTCTTTTCGAATAAGTCCGCCTTTGTACATTTACACTTACCTGTTATTTAAGTTTTTATTTTGTGCAATAAATCGTAATAAAGAAACAAACAAACAAACTTCAACTTTCCGTGTGGCGCCGGATTAAGAATAGCGTCACTCCATTTCCTTCCGCGGATGTCGTGGAAGGCGACTAAGGAAATCAATTACCAGGAGACGGACATCAGCGTCTTCCTGAGATTCCAACCGCATACTGCGATCGTCCACCCGCCTGCCGAGCGTGGCGATTGTAACGATTCCTCTTTTTAGAAGCTGGCTGGCAGAGCCTTCTAGTCTTTATTTTAAATATTTTGAAGGGAATCGTTACGTTTTGTTTAAGAGGTCAGTCGCTAGGCTAGGGAATCGATGAAAAAGAGTAATAAAAAGAAATATTGCCCTTAATCCGCGTTTTAATAAAGTAGCGTATTACACGATTATGGCAAAACTCGTCATGGTTAAAACCATGATGGAGGCCTATGTCCTGCAGTGGGCGTCAAATGGCTGATGATGATGATGATGATATAACTTCACAAATGTACGCAACTTAGAAAACAAAGTCACCGGCACACGCCGGGATTCGGACCCCCGACCTCCCTAATGTGAGGTCAGCGTTCTACCGCTAATAAACGTTTTAACATAACATAACATAAACTCATGCCTGTATCCCAGAGGGGTAGGCAGATACCAGGGACTGCCATTTGCTACGATCCTGACAGATCAAAAGTGCCCGAAACCGGCGTTCGTGCATGCAACGACTAATGAATGTTGAGGAAACTTTTTATTAAATACTATTTAAGCTATTACCGTTTGTCTCTCCCTCACACACCATAACCGCAACCCGCAAAGATCCTACCGGAAAATACTTCTTTGGTGGATTAAAACTTCCAACTCTCGTGGATACGGACACACTGAAGCCACCTATGGGGATCTTTTTAGAGACTTTCCGGGGAGAAAGTGCATTATCAGATAGTGACCACAAAGACTCGGGGAAAGTCCGCTGGTGACTCCCGCAGCGTTTCCTGTCCTTAACAGCGATCGGGCCAACTTTGCTGGCTCGTCATGTGTTGTGCGTGTGCGTGTGCGTGTGTGTGTGGGTATGTGTGTGTGTGTGTGTGTGTGTGTGTGTGTGTGTGTGTGTGTTTGTGTGTGTTTGTGTGTGTGGTTCGGTCGCACGGGTGGGACGAGTAAAGACACAGAAGGGTAAAGCTATCAAGGTGACACATTAATTATTATATTTTTTATATTTATACATTTGTTGTATTCATTAATACAGTAACTAATATTCTTATCTTATCAAATACTAAATGAACTTTCGTTGCAAATTCGTGCTATAATTTCACAACTTAGCCGGAACACATGCCTTTACTTACTGAAAATCATCGGGAACTGGCTCCCGTGCGCTGTGAAGTTTCAACAACTTTAATGCTATTTCTCTCATGACTAAAACGTTTAGGTACTAAGTTGTTGTTTGTCACTAGCTGCATGTAATTTTAAACAATTTTGAACACAGTAATGTCAAAAGGCAGAAGGATAATTGCAAGGCTATGCAATCATATTATGCTGCCATCTCTGTATATTCAAAACTTGCAAACTCAACAAAACCTATTTGCCCTGATGCGGTGGATCTCAACAGAGGTTTGGCTGTCTGTCTGTTCGACTTCGGCCGGTCTCACGTCTGATTACCATGCCGGAGGTCATGGATTCGATTCCCACTGGGGGCCGCCGTGTATTTGAATCGTGTGATTTTAAAACGACACATGTCCTTTCATTACAACTTTGCAGGAAATAGAAAAAACTGTTTCATTCAAATACTTATATCTACAACAGCAATATTTTAGCATATTATATTGATTTCTGTATGAATAAACTACAATTTTTTTTCTTATGTAAATCAATAGGTGTATTTAATAAAAAAAAAATGGACAAGTGTTATTTTAAAAACACATGTGACTTGTGTTGTTTTAAAATCACACGATTCATTTGTGCAAATAGCCTCAGTCTGGGTTTGCGATGTCCTTGCCTAGTTACCATAGCACAGGGTATCCTAGTTTGGGACCAGGACAAGTGATTGTCTTGGATGTTTACATGTTTGTGATGTCGCTGTTTCTGGTTCCCACGACACAGGGTATCCTAGTGTGGGGCCAGAAGCAATGTATGTGCTTGTATGTAAATGTTATTATATTATTTGTTATTATTATTATTGTGTCGTGTGGAAGTTATTATTATAAGTTATGTCTGTTTGGCTCGTACCTACGCATTGATTTAAGTGTAAGTCCGACTCTGTGTGTAAGGTTGAGTAAATCCAACCCAAGCTGCAAGGGCGGCAAGTCTGAATGGATCTCCATGTTCCGCTAATGTTTGTTTTAACGATTAGTAAAGTACCTACACAAAACTCCCGAAATACTCGATCGAATACACAAATAATGTATTCGGAAAGTACCAGCAGACGGCACCCGCTTGGATCGAGAAGTTTTAAAATTAGGGAGCTGGTCACTGAATGCATAATACAGTGGCCTGAAAATGTGACATAAATGTCGGTATTCTATTCCTATACAGCGGTGGTACCCTAGCGGGTAGAACATTGGACTCGGAAGCGAGAGACCCATGTTCGACTCCAAGTGCGGACATGTACTTATGACTTTGTTTTCTAAGTTATGTACATTTGTGGAGTTATAGTATCAATACCACTCGCTAACTGTGAAGGAAAAAATTGTGAGGAAACCTGAGCGTCTGACCTATTCACATACCTCAGCACTTGAAATCGCCATCGCCAATCCGTGGTGGGCACGCGTGGTGATTAAGCCCATACTCTCTCCCCGAGAGAAGGCCTGTGCCTTACAGTGGGACGCGTATATGTTGTTTATAATAGGTTCTAACAAAATCTAAACATTTGTGGTCTCAAACTACATAGGATACCTTGTGCAATGGTAACCAGGCAAGGACATCACAAGCATGGAAATACACCTAGACTAAATTGGCTTTGAAAACACGTCTGGAATCAAACTTTTGAAGCAATTTAGGTGAAAACATTATCGTAACAAAAACAATCAATAGCTCCATACATTGCGCGCATTGCATTTTGTAAGACAAATAAAAAATAATTAATAAATATTTCGACGTCCCAGGCGAACATACTTTGACCAAATAAGGAGTATATTAACAAAGGGCAAGTTAAAAACTCTGCCTACCCCTCCTTGTTACAGGCGTAAGGTTAATTCAATTCAATTCAATTCAAATATTTTTATTCATTGTAAAAACAGAATGTTTACTTAATGAACGTCAAAGTTGTTAGTTTCACAATTAATGGATTATGTGGAGAAGAAGCTAACAAAGAAACTCCACATTTATTCTTTTCAAAACACGTTTTAACTTAATTAACAGAGTTTTCAACTTAAAATATTAGTCATGAATGTGTTGAACACTAGTCACAATCGTCCTTTAAATAATATTAATCTACTGTTTAATGCCAAACATCTTTGTCTTCTAAATAATCCTTGATGTTATAGTAAGCCTTTTTGCACATAATGTGCTTAACACATTTTTTAAATCGCGTTGGAGGTAACTCTAATATATCTTGAGGAATTTTGTTGTAGAACCTTATACAGTGCCCCATAAAGGATGTGTTAACTTTTGCAAGTCTAAATAGTGGAAATGACAATTTATGTTTATTTCTAGTATTAACATTATGGTGGCCACCAACATTTTCGAAGTCTTTGATATTTTTTCTAACGTACATAATATTTTCATAAATGTATTGACATGCAACTGTTAAGATGTTGGTTTCTTTGAAGAAATCTCTTAGCGAATCCCTACTACCTAACTTGTAAATAAATCGGATGGCTCTCTTCTGCAAGATGAAGATAGTCTCAATGTCTGCTGCCCGGCCCCATAGTAGTATACCGTAGGACATAATACTATGGAAGTAACTAAAATAAACAAGCCTAGCAGTTGCAACGTCAGTGAGTTCCCTAATTCTTTTCACTGCATATGCTGCAGAGCTAAGTCTGTGTGCTAATTTTACAATATGTGGACCCCATTGTAGTTTTGGATCGATGGTGATGCCCAGAAATACAGTATCATCTACAAATTCTAGTTTTTCATGTCCAATTACTATGTTGTTCTCAACTACTCGTACGTTAGGTAAGGAAAACTTTATACATTTCGTCTTTTTAGAATTTAGCAGCAGATTATTTGCTGTGAACCAATCTAGTACTTGCGAGAAAGCATTATTTGCATCGTCAAGATTATTTTCTTGTCTCCTTATTTTAAAAATAAGTGACGTGTCATCAGCAAATAACACTATCTCAGACATTTTTTGTACCATAAACGGTAAATCATTTATATAGACTAGGAAAAGGAGCGGCCCTAAGATAGATCTCTGCGGGACTCCTATTTTTACAAGTGAACCCGAGGATTTAATACGATTTACGTCTGCTTTTTGGACCCTTCCTTCTAAATACGATCTTAAAAGATCTAAACCTGCACCCTTTATTCCGTAGTGTTTTAACTTTAGCAGTAGCGTTTCGTGGTCTACACAATCAAATGCTTTTGATAAATCACAAAATATGCCTACTGCATCCTTGCGATCCTCCCACGCGCTGAAAATATGTTTAAGTAACATAACTCCGGCGTCTGTTGTATTCCGCCCTTTAGTAAAACCAAATTGCTGGCTATGAAAGAGTTGGTAATTATTGAAATGCGTAAGTAATTGATCTAAGATGATCTTCTCAAATATTTTACTCAATACTGGTAGTACTGAGACGGGCCTAAAATTGGTTGGATCGTGTTTATCACCGCTCTTAAATAAGGGTACTAGTCTACTATATTTCATGAGGTCCGGAAATACTCCCTCATCTACACATTTATTGAAAATTTTTGCTAACGGTAAAGCTAGGACATGGATCACTGAACTAACAATTTTTACTGACATACCCCACAAGTCCTCCGTTTTTTTAAGATTCAATAATTTAAATTTTTTAAGAACGTTATGGGGCTCAATGTAATTAAATGAGAAATCGTGTTCGCACGAGGAGACATGGTCTTTTAGTAATGTTGCTGCACGATCAGGTGACGAGTCTAACGGAGCTGTAGTCACGATTGGAACATTAGTGAAGAACTGTTCAAATGCTGCAGCGATATCTTCATTTGTCGTTATTATTTTGTCATCAATCTTAAGCGAAATATCTCGGTCTCCCAATTTTGTTTTACCCGTTTCTCTATTTATTATTGTCCAAATTGTTTTAATTTTATTCGGTGACTGTAAGATTTTATTCTTTATATGATCGCATTTAGCCTTATGGCAGACGGCCTTAAATAATTTGGAATATTTTTTGACGTGCTGTATGAATTTGGTGTCATATGTATAAGTCTTTTTGTCATACAGTTCATAAAGTGTGTCTCTACTTTTCCGGATACCCGAGGTTGCCCATTCACTAAATCCTAATTTATTCTCATTATTTGTTAACTGCCGCAATTTAAAAACTTTTTCAAAACTACCCGACACGACTTTGAAAAAGTCTACATAATGAGCATTAGCATTTTGGTAATTTTCTTGAGTTTTTATGCTACTTTCAAGGTCTACTTTAAATGACTCTAATTTTTTACTTGTTACGGGCCGGCAGAGGATAACCTGTTCTGCGTTTTTTCTATCTATTTCAAAATGAACAATTTGACCACTGTGGTCTGACTTCAAACAATTTACTGTAGAATTATCTGAAAAGTCGCAATCGCAGTAAACATTATCTATGCAGGTGGCCGTAGTTTCGGTTATTCTAGAAGGCTCCAAGAAA
This sequence comes from Yponomeuta evonymella, assembly GCA_963969515.1. NCBI lineage: Eukaryota > Metazoa > Arthropoda > Insecta > Lepidoptera > Yponomeutidae > Yponomeuta > Yponomeuta evonymella. The sequence continues at coordinate 2,395,575 of OZ018366.1, read as the reverse complement.
ATATTTACTAAATTAAACGACTTGAAAATTATTGTCAATTTGGTATTTAAAGCCGAGTCTACCAATAAGTCGATATTGAAGTCACCACAGACTATGACTTTCTTATTACTGCTGGAGGCTACCTTCAAAACATCCTCTAATATTGATTCAAATGAACTGTAATCGCTGGTAGGGGGCCTGTATATGGCTACTACAATGTGTCTAGACAGTTCAACACATGATATTTCAATTACTTTTTCAACAGAAAGTCTGCAAATGTCTTTCCGTTCTTTAAATTTCAAACAATTTTTTGCTAGTATCAAGGATCCCCCGTGCCTTGCAGACTTTCTATTGAAGCAACTGGCTATTTGATAGTTATTCACAGAAAAATTCATTTGTGTTTCTGGTAGCCAGTGCTCTGTGACGCAAAGTATGTCCACTCTATATTGTTCTAAGAACAACTCTAATTCTAATAACTTTCCAGAAAAGCCACCCTGTATATTCTGATTAGCTAAAATTAATTTATTTAAGGGGGGCTTTTCTTTTGTCTGCGCTGACAGTTTAAATCAGCGGTCAAGTTTAACCTACTTAAACTAGGTTTTTTCACAACCTCAGAGTACAGAGGTTGGGAAGTATCAATTTTCTTACATTTTGTATAGCCTAGAGGTCCCTGTGCTATTGTCTTAACAATAAGGGGGTCATATACATTGAATGCCAATAATTTGGCAATATGTCGCTTAGAAGAGAGGGGCAGATACAATGTGTCCCTAGTTAATATAAAATTTCGAATAAATTTATTCGTATCGAAAAAAAGTACTTGGTCTCGATGACCGAAGGTCATATTATATAATAGCCGGTTTAATTTATCTATCCGGTCATTTTGTGCCTCTGAGAGAGTTTTTGAATAGGGAAATATATAGACATTATTTTTTTTACTACATCGTGAGTCATCAATCAACTGCTTTCAATCTGCCCACATTTGTCGAAATTCTACTTCGAAGCAAGAAAAATCTACTTCAAAGCTATTCTAGTCAAAACTAACATGCGTTTACTTAGCATTCGATCGCATGTCTGCACTTTAAATACATTTACTAACTGAACCCGCAAACGTTGTTTATATGCACAAAAACTTTCATAAAAATCGGTGGAGCCGTACAAACACTGTGACACGAGATTTTCATGTATTAGATTTATGAAATTGTGCTGATGATTGCAAACTCGCATACTAACACCATTGTATTAAATCCTATATAAATATCCTACCTAATTTTATAATATTTTGGAGGTTTGGATGCTTGGATGTTTGTTACTCAATCACGCAATAAGGGCTAAACGGATTTACATGAAATTTGGCGTATAGATATACAAATACCTGAATTGAGACACAGCGTACTAGATATCCTGGTAAATAAAATAGATGGTGTTGTGCGCGCGAACGTTGTGTTTTAAAAATAGATGGCGTTGTGCGCGCGAACGTTGTGTTTTAAAAATAGATGGCGTTGTGCAAGAATCCTATAAACGGATTCCGTGGCGGCACGAAGTTCGCCGGCGCAGCTAGTAATATGACAAAAATGTGAAATTTTGTGAAGATGTTCGGACGTTTGTTACTCAATCACGCAATAACGGCAGAACGGATTTAAATCAAATTTGGTACGGAGATGGTTGGAGTCCCGGGGAAGGACATAGAATGCTTTTCATTCTGGTTAATTACTCATTCGACGGACGAAGTCACCGGCAAAAGCTAGTAAATTATAATATAACAAATCACACATTATAATTTACATAGGGTTTGTCCCGCTCTTTTCCTAGAAATTCGTAGAGACAGCACTACAGTTAACTATTTACTTAGCGAAATTCTCAATTCAAAAACTGGCCCATAATATTGTATTGGCGCCGTTCGTTCAATAAAATCGCGTGCACTGATACCGCAACTCCAATGCATGCATCATGCCCTATTGGGGCAGCGTACAATTTCTGTTGATTGGAGATTGTTACTCGAATAGCTCGAATCGATTAATTTTTAAACGGATGCGCATCCACATTTTAGTTGAACCAGTGGATTACTTTTTTCCGTAGAATCGCCCATCGCTAGTGTAGAATGCCTCTCCTGCTGAGGCTGTCAAAAAGTATGGCGTGCGTTAAGAAAGGCATGTTTATTTATTTTATTAATTTAATTATGTCGTCCATAATCTTACAGCATTACAGCCTAAACTGACGCGCTATAAGGCTAAACGTATATGTTTTACACAGATGCACAATTAAAACAAGTGTAATCAACATACAATAGTTAAACAAAATAAAAAAAATATCATGCATCTCAATCCTTCCCCCGCAAAATCTCAGAGTCTCACTGTTTACAGTCGACAGCACATCAACGTTTACATTGTCATTGCAAAGTCATCCTTAACGTAACTGATTAGAGTGCAGGTATGTAAAGGTTTATGTGTTGTCGACTGTACAACTGGCCATTCATCGTCAAACACATCGCAGGTGATGCGAGGAGCACATTGAGATACAACAAACCGCGACCAAGTAGCGAGTTACCATGATGCAGAGTGTTGGCTGGTTAATTGTTGCCTGCAGTGAATGAGCACTAAAGGACTATCTAATAATATTTATAATACCATTATTATTAATTGTATTTATATTGTGACATGTATGTATATACCACGTTCCGGGTGCCAAAGGAAAAATAACATGGTCCCAACTGAAAATCACTTTTGCTGGTGTTATATTATCTATAGCACACACCAGTAAAGTATGCTGAGTTGGAGCCCCTTTTTTGTTGTCACGGAAGCTCTTGAGGCGTTTGGAGTCCGAGGTGGCTGGGTGCCATACATTAGTGTATGGTACCCGGCTACCTTCGACTCTATATGTCTCACATGTTCTCTTCACGATTGTTTTGTTTTTATTTTTGTTTTGTTGACGTTCGTGTATTTTGTTTGTGTACCTTTGTGTTTACTTTAAAGACATTTATTTAAATTGTTACCGAAACACCTGTGACAATTTAAATAAATGTCTTGTTTCTTCTTCCTTTCAATTGTTGCATATAATCCAAATCTTGGAAACGGCTCCAATGATTTTCATGAAATTTAGCATGCAGGGGGTTTCGGGGGCGATAAATCAATCTAGCTAGGTTTCATTTTTAGAAAACCTTGTTTTGTCCATGTTTTCAGTCAATGAAAAACTGCTACAATATCATTGGAATACGAAGATTAATTTTGCCATCACCTTCAAAGTTGTATAGCTGTATAGCTCAGGGAGGTCGGGCGGTCCCGAAACCAGAAGACCCCGGTTCAAGTTCAGTGTCCCATTATTTTTTTCCCTTTTTGTCCCACCTTTTTATTTTCATCGTATCTAAATATAATTTAAAAAAAAAACAACGCTTAACCAACACAAAAACCGAGCAAAAGTCAGTCATCCGGGTACAACACATTATATTACATCGGGTCCGACGCGTGGCGCAAAGATACAAACTCTAGCCTAAGTCTGGGTGCATTTCCATGCTTGTGATAACCTTGCCTGGTTACATAAGCACAGGGTATCTAAGCTTGGCACCAGGACAAGTAATTGTGTTGTGTGAAAGTTACTATTACTATTAAACTACTATTCTAGCACAAAAAAATCCAGCCACGCATCACCGACGGGCTCATTACAGAAACGGGCTTCCTGCACTTGTATTGTAGCATCTAACTTTGCAAGTATTTATGGATTGTTTTAGAAAAATCGTGCCCTCCGCACATCGCCGGCCCGTTGTGACGGGGATATACCTTTAAGAGACATAGCAGTCACGATTCTCAGTAGTAAGGGGCCGACTTACGGTGCGTGTCTGGCCAAGACTTTGAAGAGAATACCGGTGGTATGTGGACCAGACTAGCCCAAAGCTTCCTGCAGGGTGTCGTATAAATCTAAGTTTAACAAATGAGCTGGAACCTGCTGGCGCCGTTGCGGTGGACTGTTTCCGAATATTTTATGAAACGTATTTTTGGCAAATGTGTGAGTGGAATTAATTTAAAAAAAACATAGGTTCAGATGAAAAGGCAACCTTGAGCCGTGGTCCGCGTCCGTCTTCGTCCATTAACGTTTATACGCGCCACGTCCCCGGCCCGTCGAAGTGTGGACAGACCTTTAAGCGACTGGAAATTTCACACGGTCTTATTTATAAAAACACGATAAGTAGGTACCTTAAGTATTGTGAAGGAAAATATCCTGAGGAAATCTGACTGTCTGAGGTGTTCACATATCTGCTTGAAATTGCCAATCCGCGGTGGACACGCGTTGTTATTAAGACCATACTTTCTCTTTGAGAGAAGGCCTGTGCCCTGAAGTGGGACGTAGGTATATATATAGGCCACATTAAAAATAAAATACCTCAAAAGATACCTCAGAGGCAGTTCAATAGTATGTGACAAAGGAAAAGACGTAACCACAGATAATTTCAACCGCCTGTGTAGAGTAATTTAGAGGAATCGTGTTTTTGTAAATAAAACTGTCAAACTTTTAGTTCCCCTGCTGCCTTTTGCAAAGTTAGTGGATTCCTAGTAGTAGAATGTTTAACAGCGACACATAACACATGGGGATACGAAACACAGTTAGTTTTATCTATTATCATATAGTATCGACGCTCCAACGTCGCTCTTATAATCGTAAAATTAAGTAAAATTATAGTGCAAGACGAAGATTACGAATAGCGTCACTCCATTTCCTTCCGTGGATGTCGTAGAAGGCGACTAAGGAAATAAATTACCAGGAGACGGGCAGCAGCGTCTTCCTGAGATTCCAACCGCATACTGCGATCGCCAACCCGCCTGCCAAGCGTGGCGATTATGGCAAAACCCCTCATGGTTATGAAAACCACGAAGGAGGCCTATGTCCTGCAGCAGTGGGCGTTAAATGGCTGATGATGATGATGATAGTGCAAGATATTTGTTTTAAAGTTTATGATTTGTAGTTGGAGGCCTCTATTTTGAAGTGCACTTAAATATAACCCTATCGAAAACTGTTAGTAACACATTTCTGCATGTTTTTTAAGGAGTGGAAATATTAAAATTAAGAATATTCCTTATTGTATGCACACCAGAGCACTATTTAGGTCTATTTATCTCCACTATTGTAATTGTTAATTAACTGTTCCTCTAATGACTGTTTGTTGCCAAAATAAAATAAAATAATCGCGGCATAAGTACGAGAATCGGACAAAAGGCTATCTCTCCCAGATCCACTTAGCCCGACAAAACGTGAAGCTTCCACAAACGAAACCCAAATGCAACGCGACTCGAGAAATTGTTCTGCGAAACGAAAAGAAATAGAAACAAAGCTGACAAAGTGGGAGCTAAACTCACGCTCAGTGGGTTCCGTACTTTCAATCAAATTGTGTTTTCGTGCTTTTAGTTCAAGGTCCTCAGCGGGAGTCCGATGCGTACTTCGATAATTTTATTTTTACTTACGTATATATTCTTGCCTGCATAACGGGTAGGCAATTCGTAAGGTTTTCGAAGGATTGATAAATAAATAACTTCCACACAACACAATCACTTGCCCTAGTTCCAAACTAGGATACAAAGTGATCCCATGTTCCGTATTGTTCTTTCGAGGTACGAAACCCAAATGACGCGTTTCTTACAAGGTCCCCCTGAAAGTAAAAGGAAAACATCGTGACGAAACCTGAGTATCTGAGTGTGTTCATGTACCTCAGCGCTTAAAACTGCTAGTCCACCATGGGCCGGTGTGTTAATTAAGCTCATACTATCTCGCATGTGCCCTGCAGTGGGACGTTATAGGCTACATAAAAAAGATGTTACGTATCGCCATGGACACATTATATGAAATAAATATTTTAAGTGAAGTAGCTACATGTAACGATGCAAGATATACATAAATACAACCCTTTAGAGGTTAGGCAGACAGCAAATAGACAACCAGCATAAGTTAAGTAGTAGAGTCCCGCTAGCACCCTTCGCTGCGGAACCCCACAAAGTACACTCGCTCCCGGAGGGAAAAAATAAAACATTTCTCAAGCCGAAATAAATGGATGAAACTTTAACGCGGCAAAATGAAACGCTAAAGGGGTATGAAATGGCGGGCATTTGCCACGGGGGACGGTGGGATTCCGCGGTGGTTTTGTTGGCCAAAGTTGCTTATATAAGTAGCCCATATACGTCCCACTGTAGGGCACAGGCTTTCTCTCAAGGAGAGAGTATGGGATTAATCACCACGCGTGCCCACCGCGGATTGGCGATTTAAAGCGCCGAGGTATATGAATAGCTCAGGCACTCAGGTTTCCTCACGATGTTTTCCTTCACGGTTAGCGAGCGGTATTGCTGCTACGACTTCAAAAATGTACATAACTTAGAAAACAAAGTCATAGGTACATGCCCGCACTGGGAATCGAACCTGGGTCTCTCGCTTCCGAGTCCAATGTTCTACCCACTAGGCTACCACCGCTGTTACTTAGGTACAGTAAACAGCACATCAACTTTTACATACATGCACTCTAATCAGTTATATTAAGTTCATACGTCTTTGCAACGAAAATGTAAAGGTTGACCTGTTACCGACTGTACGGTCGAAAGCGCATACAACTTTACATTTACGTAATTTACTATGTTACGACACGGGTGGCTTTGCTTAATATGAAAGTCTACCCTAAAGGTTTTCGGTCAGCTGTTTGCGTCTCGCTCTATTTATAGTCGTATTTATTGTATTATCAGAATTGAGAAAGGAATGTTGCGTTGGTTTGGACATGTGGAGAGCATGAAGGAAGAAAGGTTGACGAAATAAATATATCGAGCGAATGTGGGTGGAACGGCCGCTAAGGGACGACCCAAACGGACATACTTCGACCAAATAGGGGATGCATTAGCAAAGAGCAAGATAAAAACTACCCGAAACCGGCGTGCGTGCATGCAACGACTAATGAATGTTGAGGAAGCGAAGGTGATCTGTCAGGATCGTAGCGAGTGGCTTTCCCTGGTCTCTGCCTACCCCTCTGGGATACAGGCGTGAGTTTATGTTACGTTATTGTTAATTAGAGATAGCAATAGTTTATTAAGCGAGAGACAAAGCCGTTCAATTTGCTTTTGCTGTGCATTATATGTTATAATATATCTAACAAACCATCTGTGATTCTTTGTTCTGGGCTTGCAATGAGTGTTCTCTATCTATCTATATCCAGGCGGTTCCTTCTCAAGCGAAAAATTGCACAGAAATATATTTCATCCTTAAACGTTTTCAAATATAACTCGAATCTAGCAGCGACGTGGGTATTCTAATAAAAATATCTTAGCTTCCTTGTGTGCACTTATTTTTCTCCAGTCGGGCAGTGCGCGACTGCGACATATATTGAGGGTACAGTGCAGACACTACTGACATCTTCTGAATAAATTCACCCGTTGAATATATTTTGGCACTGTCCTATCGGGGCCCTAGAGTCGAATAAATAAATTAAACGAAAATCGAATAGGCGTCTCTTGCGAAAAATATCTAATCGCTTAAGGCGACGAGTTAAGTGGCACGGGTTATTAACTATTGGAATACAATTGTTTTATTATTATTATTATTTTTTTTTATTTTTTATTTATTCGCATTTTCACACACACACACAACACGATCACGAACTACAAAAAAAGGATGAAAGTAACAGAATAAACACAGACGACAAGAACATGCAATTTTGCCATAAAACGTACGGCAAGTGCCAAAAAAAATACAATAACATAGATTTGTGGGTGTGGCAAATGTAACACTCCAAATGCGGACACTCCAGCGCTGGTACTATGCTGGTATCCAGAGAAGACGGCGCGTGCTCAACTCAGAGATGAAAAAAAGGAGCCAGACTGAGACAATTGGTTAGTAGACTACCAAGTAGAATTAGCTGCCTGTAAGTAATGGTTACATGTGAGAAAAGGTCCACCGCCCTCTATACTAGTATAAGCTGTATTACGACAGGTTGGTATCACGTCTCTAACAACGTCTCTAACAAAAATTTATTTTCAGGCAACTTTGCCTGGTAAACCATGCAGCGGTGGACAATCAACCATTATTGTACTAATATGATTCTGTTAAACAACTATGCACTTTATATATTCACCCCCAAATCTTATATACTGCCACTGCAGGGCTCAGGCCTTCTACGTATGAAATAGGTGACTTTTTTGCGATTTCGAAGTTAGGTTCATAGTACAACTATTCTGTGTTGGCGAGCAGAACCCTTTATTTCCCCAGTTTTGTTGCACCTGTATATTTGGTTAGATTTTATTTCAATCTCAGTTTCACATCACACACCAAATAGCCAATTAATGAATAAAAAAAAAAATAAATAGAAACATTCCTCCATTTACACACTGATAACTTGCCCATTCATATGATGGAGAAAATGTAGGTGCATTTTCATGTTTGTAATGTCCTTGCTTGGTTAAGACAGTGCAGAGTAGTCTAGCTTGGGACCAGGATGAGTGATAGTGTTTAATTTAAATTAATGTTTTTTTATTAATATTTAGTTTTATACGAAAGTTATTTAATTATTAGTGTAGTACGGAGTATTCTTGCTGTGCTTTCTCTAGCATAACCGGGGCCAAGCGAGTCGTCGGGAGAGCTCGCATCTCATCTTCTACTATGGGAATCCAATATGGTTATTAGAAATGGCGGGATAAGGTTTATTGAGGGTCCGAGAGGAAGGCTTCCGGATGCTGAAAACTTACAATTTCTGGGATTCGAATAAATAGTTGCGACTAAAAGGTATTTGCCACTCAACTTAATTGTAAATACGTATAAAGAAACACATCAAACACTCTCTCTCTCTGAGAGAAGGCCTGTCCCTTACAGTGGGACGTATATAGGCTGCTTATGAAATAAAGAAACACACCAAACATTATTTATATTATGATCATCATCAGTCATTTGAAGCCCACTGCAGGACATGGGCCTCCTTCATGGTTTTACTAACCATGAAGGGTTTTGCCATAATCGCCGCGCTTGGCAGGCGGGTTGGCGATCGCAGTATGCAGTTGGAATCTCAGGAAGACGCCCGTCTCCTGGTAATGTATTTCTTTAGTCATCTACGACATCCACGGAAGGAAATGGAGTGACGCTATTCTTAATCCGGCGCCACACGGAACGGAATTTATATTATATACTCGTATATAAGCAAGGGCGAGCTTTATGTATTTATATACAAAAACGAAGGAGAGTAGAAGAGACCACATCGATCCTAACGATCCTGCCAAACCTCTAGGCGCGAAGCCCACTGATCTGGCATCTGGCACGGGTATGGCGCGGACATCATTCCGTTTCACTCAAATACCGTACCAAACACGCGGTCATAAGGTCAATATTTGAACACACACCACAGCGTTTCATCGGACGTGTTACAGCACGCCATTTCGGTGCCCGCGCCTGATTGCAGTCAGTTCCAGGTCAGTTCGCAGCCAGTTCCTTCGCTCGGCCCGGAGCCTACTGATCAGGAGACCTATTTTTGAATCACTCGTATGAAATTGTATCGTCGAATGCGACTTAAGTCACACTCGTCTTCTAAGTCGCATGATGTCGTTTTTCCGTATTTTTGAATCGTTCGCCTGAAGTGTTGCCAGTACAATTTGAAGTATTGTATTTTATCCATTCCACGCAGAAATTAAAAAACCGGAAACTACCGTAACAGAAACGGAACGTAAAACACTGTTTTATTGGCTGTTTAAATAAAAAATCTTTGTCTTTTGTTACAAACAAAACACTACATACTGTCAACCTTTTTTGATTGTTGACACTCAGAATGACAAACAGTACCAACACACATTTATTGTTTTTTGACAATTAATCTACTGATCGCCATGCGAGACGAGTGGTAAGGACCATTCGTTGCAGTCGAGTGATTCAAAAATACGGAATTTCAGATGTCGAACGAAAATCAGTAGAAATCGAGCGCTCGACGCGATACGAGTGATTCAAAAATAGAGCTCCTGGCGTCTGGTTCGGAAATGGCACGGATATAATTAGTTTTCATTCAAATACCAAACACACCATGAGGTGATTATTTAAACACACTCAACGGGCTGTTGTCGGATGTGCTTTAGCACGCCATTTGGGCGCCCGCGCCCGATTGCAGTCAGTTCCAAGACATTTCGCAGTCAGTTCCTTCGCTCCACGCCTTTTATCGTCGTTCCTGTGCCATGCCTGCGTCCTGCCATTGCCATACTCACGCCAGACGCCTACATCAAAGTGTTTTTATTAGTCGCTACATGCGCGCACACTGTACTGTTAGTTGTAGTATTAGGGGTTAAAGTATGAAATTGCCGTTTTATTGCAATAGGTTCTTTGAATTGACATAGAATCTTCATGGTTTGAGGTTTTCGAATGAAACTTTTTTCAAATGGTTTCTATGGTGTTCTTTTTTTAAAAAATGTGAAACATTTGAATATCGACTTTCAATTGTTTTTGTTATTCAATTTACACAAGAAAGATAGATACTGCGAAAATTCGAGTGATTATGAGGCACCCATTTTTCGTATTTTTTTATTTTATTGATTTGACGCAAGTGAGTCAATATTGTGGGTAAGGTAACGTTAAACCATGCCGCTTATTCCTGGGTAGTTTGACTAGGGTCGGCTTCCACTATCTCTCTTAATTCATCGTTATTCACCTGTGTGGGCGGTCTTCCTCGTGGCTTGTTCTTTAAGTCGAAATTTCCATCACGAAAGCGTTTAAACCAAAATCGCACGGTGCGTTCATTAGTAGACCCCTCTCCAAACGCAGCATTGATATTGCGGGCTGTTTCTGCCGCGTTAGTTCCGCGTCGGAACTCGTATTCAAAAATCACTCGAATTTTCGCAGTATCCATCTTTCTTGTCTAAATTGAATAACAAAAACAATTGAAAGTCGATATTCAAATGTTTCACATTTTAAAAAAAAAAACATCATAGAAACCATTTGAAAAAAGTTTCATTCGAAAACCTCAATCATGAAGATTCTATGTCAATTCAAAGAACCTATTGCAATAAAACGGCAATTTCATACTTTAACCCCTATTATTACAAGATAAGAACAACCATCACAATTGCAATTTGGTTATATTAATTTTTATCGTTCTATAAATTTACTGAAAAACTTTTGTCATGTTTTTTTATGCCATGTGCTCTGGTGTAGAGATCAGAAATCAATAATTTATTTCAACGTAAGGAATTTACATTCTGTTTGCTGAATGTCAATGTACTACTACTATGTTACTATGTTAGCCGCTGCCTTCGGACCGTATTTGTAGTGGAGAAAAAGGCAGCGGGAAAAAAAACTCCAGAGAAAAAAATATACTTATCTTACTTAAAGAAATTCCGATGCCGGTTTTGCCGTTACGGAACTAGACATTCCATAAGCACCAAATCATTAATTATTTGAACAATATGTGTAAAAATACGAACAAACATTTCCTGTGTCTATACTTTTCTATTTAATGTTTAATTCCATTTCCACACGAGGTATTCTTTGCGGATTTTAATCCTGACCTTCCTTCACGTTTTCTAGGCTAAATTCTACTTTTAAGGGGCCGCGATTGTAAACAAAACAAATTAGAACGCCTCCGGGGAAATACATCAAACCCTCAAATTCATTCGCGCCGTGAAATTAATTTATTTATTCCGTAAAAATACTACACAAAGCAAAGGTTTCGCAGCTCGTCCCGGCTAAATAATGGCCTAGCGTTTTAAATGTAAAGGGTCAAACTGAGAGTCGTAACTGAATTCAGGTCAATTCAATGCAACACATTATTGCCATCGTTCGAATTCCATCTCTCTCCTGATATTCGTCCACAGCTGGACATAGGACTTACGTCTGTTCTCAACCATCCAGATAAACTGTGTCAGATTTGCGACTGCGATTAAAACTTGTAATAACTATAACTTCCACGCAACACAAACACTTGTACTGGTTCCAAAATAGGATACCCTATCCTATGGTAACTAGGCAAGGACATCATAAACATCAATTAATTCTCTAGTTTGTGACCATGGCAGCTGAAACACGAACGGAACTCTGTAGGTACCTTAATCTGAAACTGAATGTTTTACGTGTGCCAGTATGTGTAGGCCGCCATCTGTACTCTTAGGTTGAGAAATATCTATGTAATTTCCATTTTTATGTACGATAAAGTGTTCTCTATCTACCTTTATATCTATGTGTACACGTGATAAAGTTGCCAAAAAATTTACAAATATATTTATAGTCACAGTTTCTGTTGTAAGTCTAGTAAATAATTTTATAAATACCTACTACGGTTTTGTTAATTGGGCCGAGTTTGACATGGGACGAGTTACCGGTCGACTAGAACCTGAGTCCTGGCGGCCCGTAAATTGCGTGAAGGGATAATAAGTATGGAAGCAATTTTCTGCACTGCCTAAACGTTTTTGTGTTATTTTTTGACGTGTTAATTGTAGGCCTTTGTTTAAAGTCAGCAGGTCAACCTTATCAGTTTTGTTGCAAAGTCAACCTTATCGTCACTGAGTAGACTGCTCGGATGCACAGGTCAACGTGCTGTCAACTGCACAGAACGTAGACAGCAAAGTATTATTAGAGCACTGTCACAATTTGGCACAATGTTCTCATTTTTATTTATTTCATTTTTAGGGTTCCATACCCGAAGGGTGCCAAACGGGACCCTATGTGTCTATCCGTCTTTCAGTCTATCTGTCTGTCTGTCTGTCTCTCTGTCCGTCTGTCTGTCTGTCACCAGGCCGTCTCTCGTGAACCGTGATAGCTAAGCAGTTGAAATTTCATCACAGATTATGTATTTCTGTTGACGCTACAACAACAAATACTGATGTGATTTTTTGCCGCTTTTCTCGATCTTTGTGTCTAATGTTGCGGATACATAATGGTACGAAACCCTTCGTGCGCGAGTCCGACTCGCACTTGGCCGGTTTTTTTGTTTTAATTCTTGTTGTGATTATGTATATAGATTCTGTTATTTTTTATGTGTGTGCTTTTGTGGCAATGTAAATAAATGCTTTCTTGCTTTCTTTCTTCATTGAAGTTAGGGCTGTTTCACATGTCTGAAGCGACTAGATTTTTTTCACTGCACTGCCACTGTTGATGCAAATTGAATCAAATTTATTTGACGGTCACAAATTTGTGTTAATCTACTTCCGAGGCTGGCTTGCGCCAACGCTATCTGACAGGAATATCTGCCTGTTTGTCCACGGGCAAGCTCTATCCAGTGAATAAGTCGAAAAACCTCTTGCACCATGGTGTTAAAAGTGTGTTATAAGTTACCTTGCAGTCATGACTTTTGCAGAGCTATTCACTGACTGACAACTCTGTCACTCCGATACTTATCGGTTCATCCCTGGATAAGCAAGTACTCTTTCCGTGTGGCGCCGGATTAAGAATAGCGTCACTCCATCTCCTTCCGTGGATATCGTAGAAGGCGACTAAAGAAATACATTACCAAGAGACGGGCAGCAGCGTCTTCCTGAGATTCCAACTGCATACTGCGATCGCCAACCCGCCTGCCAAGCGTGGCGATTATGGCAAAACCCTTCATGGTTAGGAAAACCATGAAGGTGGCCTGTGTAATGCAGTGGGCGTAGAGTGGCTGATGATGATGATGATGAAGCAAGTACTCAACGATTTACTTACTGATCCAGTGATTTGGCGCAAGTCGCCTACAAAATTCCATCTATCTATCAAGTGTCAAAGTAGGAACTATAGATGTGTCCTGATAATACAACTCCAAAATTTCTCCCCAAATTCCAATAGGAGAGGTATATGGCCGGTATTCACCCGGCCCATTCGTAGAAATTCTCATAAAATTCAATTTTACGTAGCTAGCTTTGACTTACCTGTAGGCTTCTTGATAACAAGCGTACATTTCGCTTATGAAAATGACAGTTGTGTAGTACGTCTTCTATTTTGACAAATCTAATATATAAACATCTCTTGTCAAAGTGTTACTTATCGAACTTCTTCGAAACGGCTTCACCGATTCTTATAATTTTTTTTGTGTATATGTGGTAGGTCTGAGAATAGGTCGTTGGCTAACTAATATGGCAGAACAACGTATGCCGGGTCAGTTAGTAGTTGTATATATTGGGTTTTGGACAGAGATCGGTAGAGTGGTGGCCTCTTAAATGTGAGGCCGGAACCAGCGTGACCGTCCTTTCTAAAATAGTATATACATTTTTAATATCTATATAGCTCGGAGAACTGATGGCCGTTGGGTGCGAAAAAGTTCTGATCTGGCGACCGCGGATCGGACGACAGGCCCCCCACCAGATAGTCCGACGACCTGGTTACGGTGGCGGGGAGTCGCTGGATGCGGGCGGCACAACACCAGGCAGCTCGGGAGGCCTATGTTCTGCAGTGGGCGTCAAATGGATGATGATGGTAGTGATGATGATCTGCAATTGCAAAAATACTACTGTAAACCGAATTTAATAAAATTAAGAAGGAGGGAAACCGGTGGTAGAGCAGCGGTACAACGGGTTCGAATCCCGGCATGTACGCTTAGAGTAGATATATTTACTTTATACTCTAAGCATGTACCAATGACTTTATTTCCTAAGTTACGTTCATTTGTGACCTTGTAGTGGCAGTACTATTCGCTATCGGTGAAGGAAAACGTCGTGAGGAAATCTAACTGGCTGAGGTGTTCACATACCTCAGCGCTTGAAACTGCCAATCCGCGGTAGGCGCGCATGCCGTTAAGCCCATACTCTTTTTATCTCTTTCTTTCTCTCTCTCTCTCTCTCTCTCTCTCTTTTTTTCTGCGAGAGAAGCCTGTGCCCTACACACTTTTTTTTCAAAAATTCAAACCAAACTACGTTCGTACGAGAATTGCTTCGTAAGGAGGACTCTTTAGCCTCCATGTCGACACAAAACCTATACCTTTGTCTCACCTATATTGAAATGTCGATGCAGCATTCTTCGAGACTCCACTCTTCTGGAAGGAAATATCTTGAGAATTCTTCAGGTATCTATTGAAGTGAGCATTGTTTCCGGAATAGCTGCCAATTGCGAGCACTGGTGAGTTGACAAAGGAGTCTGGGTTGTGTAGTGGTTGGAAGACCCTGGTCTCTGCTTATCCCTCCGAGATACAGGTGTGAGTATATGTCATATCAAGATGACAAGATGACTACAAATTAATTTAAAAAACCGGTCAAGCGCCTGTCAGTTCAAATTTAAAAAATGATCTTCATCATCATCAGCCATTCGACGTCCACTGCAGGACATAGGCCTCCTTCGTGGTTTTCATAACCATGAGGGGTTTTGCCATAATCGCCGCGCTTGCGGGTTGGCGATCGCAGCATGCGGTTGGAATCTCAGGAAGAGGCTGCTGCCCGTCTCCTGGATATTGATTTCCTTAGTCGCCTTCTACGACATCCACGGAAGGAAATGGAGTGACGCTATTCTTAATCCGGCGCCACACGGATCTTCTTACACTCATAATATTTTTTAACTACCAACCCAATGATACCCCACAATATGGTGTAGGCGAACAGTACTGCATTCTAGCAAAATTTGTTCATGTTGTAGGGGATTTTGCTGCGATGATGTCCGACGTACGGTGGGTGGTATGCCTTTTCTTTCTTGTGATGTGTTAATTTGTTCCAATTAATATCTTTTTATCACACCTGCTCTGAAAATACATACTAATTATACCAATTAGAGGGAAGAAACGCCTTTATCCCGCCCTTCAAATCCTTTCATCCCAAGGTATGGAAGTTTGTATGAAAATCCTTCCGACCCAAGGGTGGGAAGTATGTATGAAATTCCATTACATACCCGGTTTTTTTTTTTTTAATTTGTCAGCAGTCATACTGCAAAGAGACTTTAACTGTCTACTAATTAAATTTCAAGTAAATTGTTACTGGCCACATACAGTTTTTTTTTACCAGTTACCAACCTTCTTGTTGCATACAGAAAATTAAAAACGAAATTATTTTTGTATATAAAACGCGCGGAATCACGGAAGAAGTGGCTGCATGACCTTATGATCTTAGCCTACTCCAGAAACGGGCGAATAAAAAAAGGAAAAGCCCGCGCATTTTCGCAAAAACTTCGATTGATTTAGCATTTATCTTTGTGATAATTTTCCTCGTAGGTGTAATAAAAAGCACTATACATACCTCAAGATAAAGTACAGTTCCATACCTCAAATGGTTTGCGCCCCTCGCAAGCTCGTGGCGCAAATGCCATAATCTCGGTATGGAACTGTCACTTTCTTCCCTCTGAAGTAATGTACTATTCTTTCTTTTTTACATTTTCAAACTGACCACTTATAATACGTTCATGTTTTATAAACCTATTTAGAGGCTAAAAATTCCACCCATGCTCTGACTTGAACCCGCAACCTCTGACTAACCGTGCCAGCGTTCTCCCAACTGAGCTAATGGGCAAGTGCAGGCATCGGCGAAATTTCGAACCTCTTTACAAACTTCTCTGTATTATGTCCTCTGCACGGATTAGTGCGATAAAGAATATGTTCATGTTTCATGTTTCTTTACTTGTAAAAATACACTATTTTCATTTTAAACCGCGATTAAACCCACTAATAGTCTAACTACTTTAAATACCAACGGGCCTTTTGCAACACCCTGTATAAGCCGTTTTTTGCAATATCGCGACCGGGGTATACTTCTATTTGTCGCCCTGTTTTTAGGGAATTCAATTAAACCCGACGTCGAAAACACCGGCGAAGTGTACTTTGACAAACCAGATCAAAGTGCGCCCGCATTTTTCGGTCCAACGATCTCGCCTGCGAAAATAATTTTCTGAAGCGAATTCGAGACGCTCCGCAAAAACTAAAAAAAAAAAACAATAAAAAAACAATCCGACTACCGGAACCAACCTCGCAAGGAAACTTGTACACGCATTAGGATGTACAAGAGAAACAATATTTAACGTTTTGATAAAGGTATTTTATTTAGCTAGGTTTTTAATTAGGATAGCTAGCACACGCGCGTTAGGAGTCGTGGCTTGCAGAGAATGAATCGAAGGGGCGCGCGCGGGCGCGCGGGGCGGGGGCCGCTGCCTCGTCCCGCAGCGCGGGCGCGCTGTCTCGTCGTAGACAAAACTATTTTGTCAAACTGATTTGACCACGTGGAGAATTCGTTCCTCGTGGTCAAATTAATGTAATAATACTTCCCGTATAAGATTCTAAAGAGTTATATAGTTGAGTTTGGGTCCCGCCTGCATAGTAGTTAATAATAGGATAATAGGGTGTCTACGATACTTTGCACTGAGTGGTCGTATTTGGTTGTATGAGGCTTGATGTGCTTTGGCTCTCGTCCATATTCTACCATGCTGTCATTACACGTTAAAGGATATGTAACTAGATTATAAGCTGTCATCATGATATTATAACATGCAATGTTACTTATCTGTTGTGTAATGCAATAAATAAAATAAATGTTCAGCAGTCGGGTGTTTAGTTGTTTCTTGTCTTCTTAGTGTATTTTTTAACTTACTGCTGTATTTCTACCGATTCCATTACACTCGCGCGAACACGAGAAATCGATTGAGATCTTATTTGTCAAAATCTGATCGTTGTTGGATAACGAGTGGCTGAGTCCGAGATGGCTGGGTGCCATACATTACTGTATGGTACCCGGTTGCCTTCGACACTATATGCCTCACGTGTTCTCTTCACGATTGTTTTGTTTTTATTTTTGTTTTTTTGACGTTCGAGTATTTTGTTTGTGTACCTTCGAGTTCCGTGTGGCGCCGGATTAAGAATAGCGTCACTCCATTTCCTTCCATGGATGTCGTAGAAGGCGACTAAGGAAATAAATTACCAGGAGACGGGCAGCAGCGTCTTCCTGAGATTTCAACAGCATACTGCGATCGCCAACCCGCCTGTCAAGCGTGGCGATTATGGCAAAACCCCTCATGGTTGTGAAAACCATGAGGGAGGCCTATGTTCTGCAGTGGGCGTCAAATGGCTGATGATGATAATGATGATTATGTACCTTCGTATTTACCTTGTGTTTCTGTGACAATTTAAATTAATGTCTTCTTTCTTTCTTTCTAGTAAGGATGGAACTTAGGCTTGGACCTACTTATATACGTGGATAGATAGCTTTTTATTGCACACCAGTAATTTACTATCTAGTTCTTAATACTATACAATCGATGGCCTTACGCTCAAAGCATCTCTTCCAGACCACCGCAAGATGGACAGGACTAAAAAAAAATGACAATGGGTTAATAAATATATGTAGTAACATGTAAATAAATATATGTAGTAACATGTAAATAAATATATGTAGTAACATACATACGACCCAAACACTTTACCCTCCTTTACGGGCTCCGCCGCAGTCGGATAAAAAAGGGGTTTTAAATCACGTTACATAAGCAGCCTATATACGTCCCACTATAGGGCACAGGCCTTCTCTCAGGGAGAGAGTATGGGCTCAATCACCACGTGTGCCCACCGCGGATTGGCGATTTCAAGCACTGAGGTATGTGAATAGCTCAGACACTCAGGTTTCCTCACGATGTTTTCTTTCACCGTTAGCGAGTGGTGTTGCTACTGTTGTTCACGTTACGTTAACCTGTCGTGTATACGATATGTAGATCCCCTGATCCCCTCAGGAAGTGGGACCTGCAGGATACTGGCTTATCTACAAACATCCCGTTTGGAGGTTGGTACACGTATTAAGAAGCTGCCTTACAAGCCTCTGGTGTTACTGTCGTTGTGGATACGAATGAAATAGAAGAAAAACGGGACGTGCCACTAAAATCATAAAAATATTGGAATTAAAAAGAGATGTGTTACCAAAGGGCAAGATAAAAAGTACCGGAAACCGGCGTGCGTGCATGCAACGACTAATAAATGTTGGAGAAGCGAAAGTGATCTGTTAGGATCGTAGCAAGTGGCAGTCCCTGGTCGTGAGTTATGTATATATGGATGTAAAAAGAGATAAAATAATTATAGTAGTATTAAAAAAAGTACTCCAAACCGGCATGCGTGCATGTGACCAATGAATGTTGATGAAGCGAAAGAAGGTTGAGGTTGGTTTGTTTCACCTATCCCCCAGAATATAGGCGTGAGTTTATTGAGGTATTGTATGTAAAACCTGCAACGGATATCTAAGAATAGCGTCACTCCATTTCCTTCCGTGGATGTCGTAGAAGGCGACTAAGGAAATACATTACCAGTTGCGGGCAGCAGCGTCTTCCTGAGATTCCAACCGCATACTGCGATCGCCAACCCGCCTGCCAAGCGTGGCGGTTACGGCAAAACCTTAAAACTCTTCATAGTTAGAACAACAATGAGGGAGGCCTATGTCCTGCAGTGGGCGTCAAATGGCTGATGATACGAGGGGTGTTTAATAAGTAGTGAGAATGAGGTATAAACTCCTTGGAAGAGAAAAAGAAAATACTGGCAGGCATAGCCCAATTACTTGTCGACATAATAAAATAAAAAAGTTTGATGCTCTTTTGTTTTTTCAAACATAGAAAGTTTTTACTTGTAGTCTGTTGCAAGGAGTAAATGGAGAAAATTCAAGTTCGCGCGGTAATTAAATATCTAGGTACCTATGTTTGAAAAATTTTACGTAAATCAAGACTTGCAAGATAAGTTAGGGGTTCATGATCCTCCTTATTTTACGGTTGCGTGTAGGTGTGCTGAGTTTAAGAGGGGCAGAACATGTACTAATGATGACTCGCGCTCAGGAACTGTTACAACAAGATCCTTACTGGTTTTTGGCTCGATTTCTAACTATGGATGAAACATGGCTTTACCATTACGACACTTAAATAAAAAAAAAAAAAACAATCCATGACCTGGAAGAGACCATCACCACCAACCCCTAAAAAATTCACGGCCCTTCCATCCGCCGGCATGATCATGGGTTCTCTTTTTTGGGACAGCCAAGGGGTAGTGATGATTGAATACCTTATTCATGGAGCCACTTTAACGGGGAATATGTACTCAGAACAAATCAAGTTTCGGGCTTCGCTGAAAATCAGCGCTGTAGGATGCCCTGCATCCCGCAGCACAGGCTGAGCGTCTGTCCGATTGCCAAGTCTTTCCTACTTTAGAACTTGTTTTAAAATAAAATATAAGCAATTATGTTTTTAATTAGTCTGTAAGTTAAGTGTAACACATCTGTCTTATTGGCAATAAGTGGTTATTCATTCATTCGTTCAATATATATTCATCAAAAAGTTGCGTGACGAAATACGCGAAAAACGGCGTGGCAAACTCGCTTAAGCTGTTTTGTTTCATCAAGATAACGCCCCAGCGCACAAGTCCAAAGTTGCGATGGCTGCCATCAATAATGGTGGCTTCGAATTGGTGGAAAATCCCCCATTTTCTCCAGAACTTCCTCCTAGTGATTTTTATCTACTTCCGAGATTGAAAGAATATCTAAGAGGCCAGAAATTCGACGATGATGACACAGTGATCTCCGCAGTACAAGATTTTTAAGAGAATCAAGATGAAAATTTTTTTAAGAAGGGAATTTTAGGTTCAGAAAAAAAAAATATGCTAAGTGTATACAACTAAAAGGTGTTGAGAAGTAAAATAACATTTGATAAAAGTTAATTGCATCTTATTCATTATCACTACTTATTGAACACCCTCTGAGAAGCGGTGGTAGCCTAGTGGGTAGAACATTGGACTCTGAAGCGGGAGACCCAGGTTCGATTCCCAGTGCGGGCATGTGCCTATGACTTTTCTTTCTAAGTTATGTACATTTGTGAAGTTATGGTAGCAATATCACTCGCTAACTGTGAAGGAAATCATCGTGAGGAAACTTGGTTGTCGGTGCTATTTATATACCTCAGCGCTTGAAATCGCCAATCCGCGATGGGCACGCGTGGTGATTAAGCCCATACTCTCTCTTTGAGAGAAGGCCTGTGCCCTACAGTGGGACGTATATAGGCTGCTTATGATTGAACACCCTCTAGTAGAATACTATATCTAGTCAACAGTAATATGGACCAAAGATAGGCCCGGTTATCTTTGCCCCACTAAAATGGTTGAAACTGGGGATGGTTGACCCCTGCGTTACGCGCGTGAACGGGTGCTGTTCGTGTCTCTGGCCGTATCATTTTTCCTACTTTTGTAAGAAAAGTAACCAATGTTTTGGCATTCCAAGTTATTGATGGCAATCATCTTATCATACAGATAGCAACTGATAAGGATGATCAGAGTGGGGTTTTCTTTTTCCCTCTGTTTTTTTCCACTACAAGTTCGGCCAAAGGCAGCCGCTAACGT
This sequence comes from Yponomeuta evonymella, assembly GCA_963969515.1. Lineage (NCBI taxonomy): Eukaryota > Metazoa > Arthropoda > Insecta > Lepidoptera > Yponomeutidae > Yponomeuta > Yponomeuta evonymella. The sequence goes on along the minus strand of OZ018366.1, from coordinate 2,374,388 downwards.
TATACGTTGACATTCAATAAACAGAATGTAATATTTTGTGTTGAAATAAAAATTTTATTACTGATTTCTGAAATCACCTTACTTATTCCGCGATCTGCTTATCACTTAGAGCTCGAAAAAGGTAACAGCGCATCTAGACTCAGACTAGAGCGTTCCTGTTTTCAAACTCTAGATGCCGTTTTATAAAGGCTCGCGTCCATTAGGCTCGCCGAGCCGAGTTGAATATCTATTAAATATAGATATTTACTACGAAACTGCGTCCATTAGCGACGAGCCGCCGCGCGCCGAATCGAATCGACCGCGCGAATTGTATAGCTCGACAGGCGAATTTCTTCGCTGATGCATCGTCATCATCCTCATCAGCCATTTGACGCCCACTGCAGGACATAGGCCTCCTTCGTGGTTTTCATAACCACGAGGGGTTTTGCCATAATCGCGACGCTTGGCAGGCGGGTTGGCGATTCGCAGTATGCGGTTGCGATCGAACTCGGCGCGCCTCAGTCGACGCGGAGAAGCGGATTTTTGAAATGATACAAAAATACGTTGGCGCACAACGTGAAGAAGAGGAGAATAAAAGAAAAAGGACACGTGTTCCAAAATACTGGGTACAAGACATTAATATTTTTATTTAAACAAATATTTTTAAGACCATACAAAAATACTTTAGAGCACGCCGTTTCCTTTTTTTTTTATTCTCCTCTTCTTGAAAATATCTCTTCATCCGAGCTGTTCATGACGCAAAAACGAAACAATTTGATGAGGAGTTGCGATAAACGAACAATTCGATTCGATTCTTCAGAGGGGCGCACTAGAAATAAATGCGACTCACTTCGATCCGACGCGTATCTGCTGTACTCGACGTCAGGCTTAACATAATCAACCAATACCACCACTCGGCTGCCGCGGGACATTTGTACCTACACATGGCCTGAGTCTGCGTGTATTTCTATGTTTGTGTAGTCCTGGCGTGGTTACCATAGCACAGGGTATCCAGCAGAGTTTACATAATTATTAACATGATTGAGTAAAAGTCACTATTAACATGATTGAGAGATTAATCCAACACGTTTTGCAAAAACGGTCTGTAAAATAATATATGTTATTTCTTTTCATTGGTGGCGCTATCTGGGCCTAGATTCTGTTAATGCATTGTAGTAACATGACAACTGCATGAACATGGCGGTTTTCATTTCATGGCTGCTTTAAGTCTACGCGGGCACACCCATCAAACCTTCTAGGCGTCAATGGTACGAAAAAACACGTCACGTGACCCGACAGTGTACCTGTCATTATACTACAATGCACTAACAGAATCGAGGCCCTGGTGTTACTGCATGGAGCCCTTAACTAGCGCGTTTATCGCATGAACAAAGTTACATTACATAGGTGTAGAAAACTAATAAAGAGTGAAGGGATGGCCTTGCGTCGAACAAAAGTGATTGTTACATTAATTAGGTAATTGCCTTAAAACAATAATATTCTCGACAGTAACAACAGAACCAGCGAATACCCACGATCAAATATTCAGGGCTGTAACTGGAATTCTATTTTAAATCCGGATTCGTGAAATATTAAACAGGTTCGGTTCTAGGCAGGTGTTTGTGATTCCCTCTTTTGTAGGTACGCCGAATGAAGGAAACCAAAGGTCTATCCGGATTACAACGGGCGTGCGGGCGGTATGTGTTCGATCTAAAGTAATCCTTAAATACTTACGAAAGTAAGCGTACAATTCTACCACAAGAAAAGCCCAATCACGTGCAGGCGGGCGGCCGACGAGCACGTTACGGGAACGGGCTTTCTTAACCCTTAGCCACCTGACGTCGGTCTCAGAGACTCTGGTGATTTTATTATTAAAATAATTCTGATGCTATGCGCGCGGCGCAACCGTCCGTTCATGTACTTTTGCTAATCCACCATCTGTACGCGCCACGCGCTCGGCATCTCCAGACGTGCGCGCAGTTGTGAATTATAGGTAATTATATTTCGTGAGCGGTCTGATCCGAGTGACCGACCTCAGGTAGTTACGTTATTTTTACAACATAGTATTTATTTTTTTGTAGGTTCATAATGTCAAGCAAATTTATTACGATGGCTTGAGGAACTGCGAAAAACATCACACTGTACCAGAACTTCCAAATGAAGATTGCAGTGACGTAGAAGATGTTCCAGTAGACCACATTATTACGTAATGAAATAAATCAGTAATTCTGCTGTCCAACATGCACCACACACCAGTTATTGATTCAAATATGCAAAAACCGGAGAAGATCATGTTTTACAATAGCACAAAAGGCGGCGTTGACATGCTAGATCAAAAATGTTCTATTTACTCCACATCTCGAAGAACATAACGTTGGCCGATGGTAATATTTTATAGAATGCTTGACATATCTGCAGCAAACGCATACATCATCAAAAAAATGAACCAAGCGCAATCAAAGATTTCGAGACTGGTCTTTATAAAAAAAAAAATGGCAGATGATCTTATAAAGCCTCATCTGGAACGCCGCATGCACAGTTTTGGTTTGCAAAGGGATCTTCAGTTCACCATTCGTCGAATCTTAAAAATAGAACAAACGCCCAGCACACCATCATCTAACAATTCTGAAAAGCTTGAAAAACGGAAGACTTGTTCAACATGTGACCCTAAAAAAGGGTAAAACAGCTTATATGTGTTTTGTATGTAAACATCCGATTTGCATTGAATGCAGTCAAAAAATGTGCCTTGATTGTCGCCGAAACTTGTAAAACTTTGTAAGTTGTGATTTTATAAAAATTATGCCTTGATTGAGCCAAAAGTGATTTAGAATTTAAGAAAATATGTTGAACTGATAGTAAATAAGTAAATAATATTATGTCGCACTTAGAATTCCTACTCAGATCTCTAATTTCCAAAGTTCCTAATTTTGGTTCTATAATTTCATATGTTTATGTTAAGTGTTGATAAAGGATAAGTAAATAAAGATTTTTCCATTGATTAAAAACTTAAAATTAATAAAAAATATAATAAATACACATATCCGACTGTCATTTAAAATAATATGTAACAACATAGTAAATACGCAAGCGGTCTCAATGACTGACGTCAGGTCGTAGTGTAACTGAAAAACACGTCAGGTGGCTAAGGGTTAAGTATTTAAGGATTATTTTAGATTGAAATCGTGCCCGCACGCCACCGGTCCGTTGTATCCTTGATAGACATTAACGTAGCGTAGGTACGGGGTTTCAATTTACCAGCGCTCTGTTCGAACTTTGATTTTAAGTCTTGATGCAATGACTACAGTATTATTTAATAACTCGTGGTGCTCATACACCGCTATACATAATATCGTTGCTTAGCAACTCTAGTAAAAGAAATCGTAACACTGCCCAAATAATTTTTCTATGGAACATAGCATCGCGAGTTATATTATAGCCGGTCTTATTGTAATAAACAATCGCGGTTAGAGCCGACAAATTAATAAATAATGTAAAAACATCTGAGTTTGAATTAGGTCCTTATTTAATAAAAAGAATGGGTAGGTATCTACTATCATTAATTCATAATATACACTGATTCATGAAGCGGTGGTAGCCTATTGGGTAGAACATTGGACTCGGAAGAGGGAGACCCAGGTTCGTTTCGCAGTGCGGGCATGTACCTGTGACTTTGTTTTCTAAGTTATGTACACTTGTGAAGTAGCAATAGTAGCAATACCACTCGCTAACGGTGAAGGAAAACATCGTGAGGAAACCTGTGTGTCTGAGTTATTCATATACCTCAGCGCTTGAAATCGCCAATCCGCGGTGGGCACGCGTTGTTATTAAGCCCAAACTCTCTTTGTCCGAGAGAAGGCCTGTGCCCTACAGTGGGACGTATACAGGTTTACTGTAACGAGTTTGCGATTATTTTCAGTGCAACAGAAATCGTGGAATTAAAAAATTAATTTCAATAATTGTTATTATGAAACAACGTACCTACATCATCATCATCATCAGCAATATGACGCCCACTGCAGGACATAGGCCTCCTTCGTGGTTTTCATAACCATGAGGGGTTTTGCCATAATCGCCACGCTTGGCAAGCGGGTTGGTGATCGCAGTATGCGGTTGGAATCTCAGGAAGACGCTGCTGCCCGTCTCCTGGTAATTGATTTCCTTAGTCACCTTCTACGACATCCACGGAAGGAAATGGAGTGACGCTTTTCTTATTCCGGCGCCACACGGAGTACCTACATCCAACATAATTAATTAAATTTACGTCTGTTGTGTATTTAATTTTCTTTCTGTTGTTGTGCATATTATGTTACTTATCTGCTTATTTTGTTTCTGTGACGTATCTTGTTGGTATAATAAATGTCTTTCTTCTTCTTCTTAATCCAACTAACGTAAAATTTGACGCAATATAATATTCTTCCTGTAATAAAGTCCCGGTAAACCGAGGTGTATGAGAGTTGGTTGCTGGGCTAATGGTTGTAGGGGCAGTCTAGCGTTGCAACGAAAACTCATTTAAGGTGAATGAAGAACGAAGGATGAAGGACGTTTATTTACAAAGCTAAGGTCGGCTTGCACCACAGACTAAAATCCATTTAACTTTAAGTTAAATAGAATTTTGACATGGCGGAACTGTCAAAACTCTGTTTAACTTAAAGTTAAACGGATTTTAGTCGGTGGTGCGAGCGGGCCTTAGTCTAATATAATATTACAATATTAAAATAACACCAGTAATGAAGTAAAGAAATGAAAATATTGCAACCAATCACTGCATTGCTGAAGAAAACTTGCAAAGTTATAAATATGGGTCGTGCTATCACTCGGTCATTCACAATCCATTAGAACGCAATTGAAGAGGACGTGTCTGTCTATGAGCTATAGGGATTCATGTGCTCCCCTAAGATTTACTATGTGTGTTATAAAAACCTATTTTGACAATTTGAAAACCTATTTAAAAATTCCACCCATGCCGGGACTTGAACCCGCGACCTCTGGCTCACCGTACCAGCGCTCTCCCAACTGAGCTAATGGGCAAATGCAAGCATCGATGAAATTTCGAGCCTCTTTACAAACTTCTCTGTATTACGTACAGGTAGCGACATCTGGCCGAAGTGAATGTGTGTTATGTACTTACTTGAAAAGAAAATCCAAAAATATACACCATTAACTTTGGGTGGTTTGAAAGACGTAGCACAATGAACGTGCCTTACAATAGCTATCGAATACACTAGGATGTTTTTTAAAAAAAAGCTCTTTTCAAAAATATCTCCGCACAAACTCGAATCTATTAAAACCGTTAGTAGCCATCCAAAGCGATGCGTGCGCACCGCGGGTCCGCGGGTCAATGTGATTATGAGATGTTAGAGGGAGACGCGGTACTAATTATTGTTCACGCATTTTTTCAATAAGATTTCTCAACTCGAAACAAGATTATTCAACAATTTTTTTTTAATTAACGTCTCTACCTAAAAGTAATACTTTAAGCAGATGCCATTTTTAATTACTAATTAGAATAGTTACAATATAACCGCGGCCTTCAAACCACCCAGAAATCAGCTAGAATATGCATGCATGCATGTTCATCTCCGACACCTAGTTTTCCTTCACCGTTAGCGACTTAGGGCTGGACACACGGAGTCAGTCATTGAAGTCAGTGCTGACCCGATATTGACCCTGTGTAAATATATTTCAAAGTCAGTTTAGCGCGGTCGCGTACCTCGCGTACTGACTTGTTTACTGACTCTATATAAACGGAACAAGTCAGTTCCAAGCGTCAGCACTGACGTCAGTGATTGACTCCATGTAATCCAGCCATTATCCTATAAATTCACAAATAATACCAATGTTCGTTCCTCACAAAAAATTAAAATATAAAGTTGATTTGTATTTTGAGTTGAACCGCGTAGCAAAAGTCTGGGGTCTAATCGTGATTATTTATTAAGTAAAATTTAAGGTAGAAGGGTAAGTAGACCGATGGTCTTAATTATATCACGTCCTTCTTTTCTATGCTGTTCAATGCACCTAAATCAGCAAAATATTTTAATGGATGGTTACTCAGGGCCGACGCTGTCTTGAGGGAAAAAACGGCAAAAGGGACACTTAAATTTAAATTCAAGTGTGCGTCTACTGAGCACTCGTTAGGGAATTCATATGTGCCGCGTTTACATTCAGCTGGCTCACTTCTCAACGTGAGTAGCGCGTGGGTGGAGGAGAGTCAGACAATGCTCTTGCTTAACGAAAATATCAAATTGGAAAAAAGTGTGAGTTTGACTTTATTAAATTACTTTACAGTGACTTTGTTTCCTAAACGACGTACATTTATGAAGTTTTAGTAGCGATACCACTCAATCAAAATAGCTCCCAATTTGTCTTCGCCGGAATGGGCCGAAATTCTTAAACAGCCCTCGACATACCTTAAAGAATGGTTTCAGTCCCTGCACTCTGGGTAAAGGCCATTTAGAACTGTTAACTCCCACCTTCTTAAAATATCTACTCACAAAACTGGAGCTTACGGTGACTCCTTCAAGGTCTATTCGGTTAGGATTTGGAATGCACGGCCACAGGAAATATGCGCTAGTCCCAAATTGGTACATTTAAGAAGCATTTGAAAGGGCACTATCCTATTGCTGTCATAACTTTGACCTATATGTTTATGTATAACTTACTAGGCATTTTATTTATTTTTAAAAATACTCAGTCTATGTAGTGTATTTATTTTCTGCTCAATGGCGCCATTGTCGTTTAAATAAAGGCTTAAAGCCATACTGTTGGAAGCACAAAGCAACGCTGCGCAATATATTTTATAGTCAGAAGCTGCAGGAAATTTGAAACCAGGCAACAAATATGTACCTATCTATCATCTTAACTATTTATTTCTTTCTTTTTTTAATATCCTTAGTTCAATCTACTAATATAATGCTTTCCTACACCACGTCACGTTCTATGACATGAGTCAATTAAATAATATGTACGAGTATTTAGAAATATCTATGTACCTATATTTTAAATAAAATCATTTGTGCATGCATTATATTATCTGTTTACATTTTAATATATGTATTTCAATTTATTTATTTATATAAAGCTATTGGGCAAAGCCAGCTGACGAAGCTGAAGAGAGAGGACGGCAGTATAGCGTCGACCAAATCAGAGGTGCTGAGGGAGATTGAGAGTTTCTACGGACAGCTATACACCTCAGTCGCAAAACCTGTTAGCAGTTTGAACAAAGATCCGAGAGCCAAACTGACCCGACATTATACCGAAGACATCCCGGACATCAGCCTGTACGAGATTAGGATGGCCCTGAAACAGCTCAAGAATAACAAGGCACCAGGAGAGGACGGAATCACATCAGAGCTCCTGAAAGCGGGTGGAACACCAGTACTTAAAGTCCTTCAGAAGCTCTTCAATTCCGTCGTGCTCGAAGGAAAAACGCCAGAAGCATGGAACAGAAGCGTGGTGACGCTGTTCTTCAAGAAAGGGGATAACTCTCTATTGAAGAACTACCGACCCATCTCGCTTCTGAGCCATGTTTATAAGCTGTTTTCGAGGGTCCTCACGAATCGTCTCGAACGCAGGTTTGATGACTTCCAGCCTCCCGAACAAGCCGGTTTCCGAAAGGCCTTTAGTACCATAGACCACATCCACACGCTGCGGCAAGTTATACAGAAGACTGAGGAGTATAATTTGCCATTCTGCTTAGCGTTTGTGGACTATGAGAAAGCCTTCGATTCGATCGAGACATGGGCAGTGCTCGAGTCTCTCCAGCGTTGCCGTATTGACTATCGGTATATCGAGGTGCTGAAGTGCTTGTACAACAGCGCCACCATGTCGGTCCGAGTACAGGAGCAGAATTCGGAGGCAATTCCATTGAGAAGAGGCGTGAGACAGGGAGACGTTATCTCTCCGAAACTGTTCACGAACGCACTGGAAGATGCCTTCAAGCTTCTGGAATGGCAGGGACGCGGCATCAATATCAATGGCGAGTACATCACGCACCTTCGATTTGCCGACGATATAGTAGTCATGGCAGAGACGATGGAAGACCTCGGCATAATGCTCGACGACCTCAGTCGAGCTTCCCAACGTGTGGGCCTTAAAATGAACATGGACAAAACGAAGGTCATGTCGAACGCTCGTGTTGTGCCCACCCCAATAACATTGGGGAACACGACTCTCGAAGTTGTAGACGAATACGTCTACTTAGGACAAACAATCCAACTAGGCCGGTCTAACTTCGTGAAAGAGGTCAATCGTCGAATCCAACTCGGCTGGGCAGCTTTCGGGAAACTTAGAAAAGTCTTTTCGTCTAATATACCTCAATCGCTCAAGACAAAATTATACAACCAGTGTGTGTTACCAGTGATGACTTATGGCACTGAAACGTGGTCTCTCACTATGGGCCTCATAAGAAGGCTCAAGGTCACGCAACGAGCTATGGAAAGGGCTATGCTCGGAATTTCTCTACGAGATCGAATCAGAAATGATGAGATCCGTAGACGAACGAAAGTCGTCGACATAGCCCAGCGGATTAGTAAGTTGAAGTGGCAGTGGGCGGGGCACATAGCACGCAGAACTGATGGCCGATGGGGCCGAAAAGTTCTCGAATGGAGACCACATATCGGCAAGCGCAGCGTGGGACGACCAGCCACAAGATGGACAGATGACGTCATTCAAGTGGCAGGAAGACGCTGGATGCAGGCCGCTTCCAACCGGTCTTTTTGGAAATCCATGGAGGAGGCCTATGTCCAGCAGTGGACTTCTTGTGGCTGAATGATGATGATGATGATGATTTATATAAATTTCTAGTTTAGTTTTTCAAATTACAAGGGCCTCGCTGAAAATCAGCGCCTTTTGAATGCATAATAACATTCAAGAGGCATTACGCTGAGCGAGGTACCTTTTGCCAGAACCTTTAATTTTAAGTTGTGTTGCTTCGAGAAGTTTATGTTACTCAATTAACGTACACCTAGATACACACATTAGTTTTAATTTTCTTATGTTGTTTTATGTCTGACAATAAACACAATTTTTTTCTTTTCTTAAAGTAAGTTATTGTTAAGGATTTTTCCAGTTTATGTAGTTTAATTTATACACGAATACAGATCCGTTTTTGCCTCTGTTCTCTGCTGGAAGAAATCTCTTACAGAGATAAGCTCACCTTCGTACATGCTGTTTCTTAAGTAATGTTCTGTTCGATGTTTCGTGTGCAATAAAGTATAATGAATTAAAACTCACTTACCCCGACGCATGTTACGCACATATGTGAATTTGTTGTAGCGATACCACTCGCTAACGTCGAAGAAAAAAATCGTGAGGAGACCTGAGTGTCTGAGGTGTTCACATACCTCAGCGCTTGAAATGCCAATCCGCGGTGGGCACGCGTGGTTATTAGGCACATAATTGTGTGTCGGCCTATGCTCTGCAGTGGGACGTATGTAGGCAACATAAAAACAAGTACACTGAATTACACGGCATTAGGTCCGCCGCATTGTACGAGTTTTTTTAAGTGCAATAAAAGTATCAATAAATAAATAAACACTATACAGAATTAAGTGTACGAAGACATAATTTATCGATTGTTAGGTCTGGTGATGCAAGTACATTTTCCCATCCCATATTTAGGCGTCGGTTTGATGAAGAGAATGTTTGATGAGAATACAATGCCGATTATGATTTTAGCGATTAGACAAAGATTGAATTTGAGAACAGCGCCATCTGTAGAAACGAACAAGAAGCGTTTAACATTGACATTTAATGACGTGACATCGGCGCTGTGAAGGTTACATAGATGGCCGCTAGATGGCGAGCGCTGTCTTTAGACAACGTTTGTTGTATGGGAGGCCCCCTTAAATATCTATTTTTTTCTGTTTTTAGTATTTGTTGTTATAGCGGCAACAGAAATACATCATCTGTGAAAATTTCAACTGCCTAGTTTTATCATCTTAGAGCAACCTCTGGAAGCAATATAATATCATATGGAAGATTCAGCTTTTAATTCTTTTTTTGAAATAAACAGTTTAAATTTTTATTTTTTATTGTCCATAACAATCTAGATCTTGCTTGAAATGAACTCGAACTCTTATGTTTAATTTGTAACGTTCATCAACACACAGTTTATGCTCTATAATTGAATGATCAAACGAACTTACCAAGTGAAGTTCGATCTTGATTATCTTGCCTTTGTTGAAGAGATTTAATTTACGTGTAGTAGTGTGTTGACACTCTTATACCTACTCGCACTCAGTCTCAAAGTCATATGAAAAAAGGAGAAACACTGATTGACTCCCTTTTCATACAACTATCTATCGCCATGAAGTTGTCCCGGTGTCCGAGTCTTCATTCCGTTCAGAGTTCATAGTCTTGGGTACCTTGGGAGGGTGGGACCTTAAATCTCTTCAACAAAGGCAAGATAATCAAGATCGAACTTCACTTGGTAAGTTCGTTTGATCATTCAATTATCTTGCCTTTGTTTCTTAGATTTAATTTACGTGTAGATGTTTAGAGATTAATAAATATGAAATACATGTTTCATCGTAAATAGAAGAGATTTATCTTTATTAATCAAAAGACATTTGTCAGTTTGATGTATGGTATCGTTTAAACGAGATAAACATAATCTTGTGTCCCAAAAAAAAAACCAAAAAACCTTAAACCTAAACAATTTTTAGGGCTTAATTAGGTTTCAGTAAGTACTGTAAATTCATAGGAATTCACGATCTAAATAACAAATTTACAAAATTAGAATCTGAATCAACAAGTGGTCTTTTGTAGAAGTTTGCAAAAGCCATTGATTGTTGTGACCAATCTGCAGTCCGTCGGATGACATCGACGCTAGCGCCAGCCCGATGCGCGGCTGAGGTGGCAGCGTGTCGCGTGCTATGGGCGCTGAACACATTTGTGTCGATGCCACTGTCTGCCAGCGTCTGTTTAATCCATCGGCCTATAGTTTGCGATGAAGCAGCTCGGTAAGGCTTCTTAGAAGTCAAAATCAAATTTTCAGTATCGCTAGGCCTGACAGAGGAACTTTTATTTAGATAAGTAACTAAAGTTTCAGCGGGACAAACTGCAGGTCGGTCACGGTAAAAGGGTAAATCTAAAACTGGTTGCGGTTTACCAAATGCCGAGGTTTTTACAAGATCTGTTATTTGTATGCAGATCTGTTGTTTATTGACCTTAATGTTGGTAGTCTTAATCAATGATAAAGTTTGGCAACGTTGTCCTGTCTCTAACGCTAAGAGTACAACCAGTTTTCTGCTAATAACATCGAAGGATAGAGGTTCATTGGGGTAGAATTGCGCCAGGTATTGTAATACAATACTGGGGTCCCAAGTGGTATTGTACTTAGGGAATGACGGTTTCAACCGAAATATTCCGCGAAAAAATCTTTTTAAATTATCGTCTTCTGTCAGTTTATTTCGAGAAATAAGTGACAAAGCTGATCTGTGATTATTGAGGGTTCCATAGGAAGAACCCTGTTCAAAACATTGAGAAAGAAAACCTAGGGCGTTATATGTATTAACATCTATAGGATCAATACCCTTGGTACCACAGTATTGCCACCACAGTTTATAGCTAGATGAGTACTGCGACTTTGTGTTATCAGATAGTGATGCAAGCATTACGTCGATTGCTGAAGGTGGTACTTGTCTTCTAGAGAAGGCTTCGCGGATAACACGCTCGCCGCCAGGGAAAGCTGGGAGTGAAGCGGATGTGACTCTCTGAAATTAGAAAATAGCAAATGCTTTTGTGGTCGAAAGATAATGATTTCACCAACGGAAAGGGACTTAAAAAGTGGGAACCACGCTTGAGTCGTCCAGTATGGTACTACAACAATGCCAATGGCTCCGTCATTTATGATTTTTTGTAGCACCTTCAGAATTAACGCAAAAGGAGGGAAAGCATAAAAAAAATAGTTACTCCAATTTACTGTGAATGCGTCAATATTGTAAGCAGACGGATCGGGCTTCCAAGAAACGTATCTTGGACATTTCGCATTAATCCGAGACGCAAAGAGGTCAATATCTGGCTTGCCAAAAGTATTAACAATCTTATGAAAGGCATGAGAGTTTAATTCCCACTCTATATCAATATTTCTAGACCCACCATCAGCCTCTATATTATGTGATGACTTAATGTAGGAGGCAAAAATATGAATATTGCGCTCTTCACACCATTTCCATATATTTTGTGTAATTTCATTTAAATGGGGGTACTGTACACCACCCATCTTATTTACGTAGGAAACCGCTGTGGTATTATCAACCCTAAGCAAGATTTCACAGTTTGTATGTAATCTTGCAAAGGATTTCAGACCGAAGAATACTGCAACTAATTCTAGATAGTTAATGTGATTGGCTCTTTCAGAGTCGTTCCAAGAGCCTCCTGTCACATTACCCTCGCAAGCAGCGCCCCAGCCGACCAAAGAAGCGTCAGTAAAAATTTCCAGAATGTAATTACCTGATAAAATTGGATTAAACGATTTCATAATATGATTTTTCCACCACAGCAAGTCATCACGTAAATTAGAATCTATTGTCATATTAGTATCGTAACTGTCGGTTTTTGTCAATGCCAAATATTTTGCTCTTTCAAATTTTTTTGTGTATAGACGTCCGTAGGCAACGCCTGGGCACGCTGCAGACAACGTACCTAGGTATTGTACAAACTTGCGAATAGAAATTATTGAAGTGCGAAGCATTACTTCTGTCCGTTCCAAAATACTTATTTTCTTTTCTTCGGGTAAATTAATAGTCATGTCCTTGGAATTCAATATAAATCCTAGAAATCTACAAGATGTGCTAGGAATCAATGCGCTTTTTGTGTAATTTATAACAAAACCTAATTTTTGTAACAAACTTATGGTTTCATCAACGTTTTTACAACACTCGTCGTAATTGTCTGCAGCGTACCAGCTATCGTCTAAATAATGGACTGATTTATAACCCTTTGATCTCAAAGTACCGGCCACAGGCTTTATTATCTTAGTGAAGATATAAGGCGCACTACATAAGCCGAAGGGTAACACTAAGAATTCATAAAGACGGTCTTTAAAGGAAAATCTTAGATATTTAGTATGGTCATTGCATATAGGTAAAGAAAAATAGGCTTCTTTGAGATCTATATTAGCCATGAGACAGTCACGGGTCATTAACCTCAGTGCTTTTCGAACATCCTCCATCTTAAAATGAGGGGCATACACATACTTATTGAGGTTCTTAAGGTTCAAAATCAGTCTCTTGTCTCCATTACTCTTAGGGACTAAAAATATACTAGAGACAAATTGACCTTTTGTTGGGTTACATTTGCGTATAGCCTTAATCTTCAATAGCCTAACAATTTCTTTTTCAATGTAAATATGTTCATCTTTAGGTAGACATATCTTCGGATATTCAGTTAAGTTTTGGTACGGTATTTTGATAAAAGGTATAGTATATCCTTGAATGGCGCTGAGAACATGTTCGTCAGCAGTTATTGCTTCCCATGAATGTAAAAAATACTTCAGGGAACCAGTGTTTACCTCTATTGCCTGTGTCTCTGTGTTTTTTGCGGCCGATTGGGCGCATGTGACGTCACAGGTGGCCGCCTGGCTTGGTACGTCGGTGGCGGTGGCGGCGGCGGCGGCGGCGCGCCCGCGCGGCGCCTGAAGGCTCCGCTCGTCGGCTGATACGGCCCGCCGCCGGCGCTCCGGTATGTTCGCGCACCGCGCGATTGAACTCGTGCTGGCGGTGGCGGTGGCGGGCCCCGCCCGTTTAAATTTGACGTCGCAGCAGATGTGGACTGAATCATTTGGCCAGACTTTTTAATGCCTCTGGAGGTCTTTATAAAATCGCCTAATTTATCACCAAACAAGTGGTTGTCTCGCTTACGATCTTTCAATGAGTCAAGAATGCTTTTATCAAGCAATGGGGTAGCCAATGACCGCCTTGTCTCTGTTTCGGCGTAGTGAGAATCCGATATTACTTTACATACTTCGTTGAGAAGACGCAGGATTTGCGAGTTATCTAGGGTTTTTTCCAGAATACCCGACATCGCTCGGCCAAGAATTGATAAAGCACAGCCTAGTTGGGTTTGCTTTTTAACTAAACGAGTATCACGGTTCCTCGAAGACTCTGTTAGCACTGCAGCGATCTCTGGGTTCAGAGTTGGTGCCTTGGTGGATGGGCAGTTTTTAGGCAATAGATTGGCTTTTATTATCTCCTCTCGTACCTCTTTCTTCAATCCATCCTTCAATATGGGTTCCCATCGTTTCACCAGATTTTTGTTGATATCATCTCCCCATTCTAAAGTCTCACCATCGAAGTTTCCTAGTGCTTGGAGGAGTTCCAGGTCTGTCGCATCCTCAGTCGGCGCAGGGGCGGACTCGGTTGTTACTTGTTCTGGTTCCGGCTGCGTTACTACTATTTCCACAGGTACTGCACTCGTCGATTCAGACGGCTTGGGGTCCGGAATAGGAGTGTAACACTCAATTTCGTCTGTAGGTAGAAAGGAAGGAAAAATAAAATAAATTTCCGTAGGTAAGTACCTTCTTGAAGGCTTTCATTTCTGGTGACCCGTTTGCAACTTAACGTTTAGCTAGTTACAAAAAGAAAAAAAGGGACCATTCAGGTCTAATAATAAGGTCAAATATTGATTAATATCTCGTATTAATTCTTTTGAATACAAATTGCTGCTGGTCAACGTCTCGCGTTGACTCGGAGCTATAAAATTTACTGCTGTCTAACATCACGTGTTAGATCGGACGGAAATAGAATACTCAAAGTAAATTTGTAAGTAATCAGAGAATATTAGCGAATTAATACCTTCTGAATTATCGTCTGAGGACGAGAATCTTCGGATACGTTGTAACTTTTCCTCATATTTCTTCATCTTTTTCCGCCAACGGTCTTCTTTACTGGAATATCGCCGTTTAGACATATTGTTGCGAAAAAAGGACGACAGGTAGGTTAGAAACTGCGTGCGATTGAAGCGCGCGCAACAACACGAATGAAGACTCGGACACCGGGACAACTTCATGGCGATAGATAGTTGTATGAAAAGGGAGTCAATCAGTGTTTCTCCTTTTTTCATATGACTTTGAGACTGAGTGCGAGTAGGTATAAGAGTGTCAACACACTACTACACGTAAATTAAATCTAAGAAACAAAGGCAAGATAATGAATAAAAAGTTTCTATTTTTGACGTGAAACATCGGTAGTAGGGGGCCACTTGCTAGAACCGCATGGTACGACAACATGTCACCTCGGGGAGGGCTGCAACTCTGTAACTAGGCGTCGTGTGCTACTCATATTATACATAAATATAAAGTTGAGTAGAACAAAGTAGCCATTTATCAGATCCTCTTGATTCGTGCCGCTAGATGGCGCTAGTGCCGCGTAAAAAATTGCGCAGCTCGAGCTTCAAACTCGTCTACTTATAGACGTTCCACGATAAACCAATGGCCATATAGCCGGACACAGCCTTACCCGTTTTTTTTACGGCAACAGAAGTGGATGAATGTAATCGGAGCTCAGGGAGCTACCAGAGTGACCAAACGTTTCAGATGTCGGGTCGCATCCCTCTAATTGCCCAGTTGGGAAATCTGTTTCCGTTTTGTTCCATTCAGTCTTTAATTCCACGTTTATTTTGGGCTTGCGAGAATTTCCGATTTCCCACCGATGTGTGTGATTGGTAGAGAATTTGCAAGTAGGTTAGGTTACTCTTTGTTAGTGTTACTTGAATTGAATTTGGTCTACTTCGGTATTGCATGAGTAGCCGCTAGTTCTTAATTGAGAGTTTCTCCTTATTTCGCTAATAAGCTGGTACTGAAAAAACCGAATCTGCACCGCTTAAACACGCATATTTTAACTACTGAATTTTATCAAGTAAATACTTAATCTGCATGTCCCGTTCCTTCTTTGAGCAATCTAGAGATACGAAACGATACTAGAACTTAGGTTTTAACCTGAAATGCTCAGTTCAAAAATCGGTGGTAAATCGGAAACTCAGCAAGCGTGTAACGTTGACGTACGTGGTATGTCTGTCATGGTACTTCAATTTCACCCCAATCAAATTCCGAGTCAACTACAGTTTTAACAATGTAACGTTTTAACAACGTAAGGTTGAGTTGATAACGTCGGTGCTTAGCCACTTGACATTTCAATAATTTGCACTCCTTATACTCTCCGCGTGTCATAAAACAATTGTTAACTAATTGAAACATAGTGTGGCCATAGAATTATTAGATATAGAACCGCAGTCAGAGCTTCCAAAGTGAGGCAACAAATTGGTAGCCAAATTGGCACGCTTAGTGTAGCCGATAGTTAGTGTTGCACAATTAATGCAAGAGTGTGCGTGTCTGCGAACGTCAGTTACTACAATCCGCTTAGGCACACATATTGTACGTTAATGTGTGCGTGTGACCTCGCTTTTGAGCAGAATTTTTATTTCTTTATACCACTACCCTTACAGGCTTGCCTAATCCGATAGTGCAGGGATATGAAATCAAAATAATTTACTTAATCTAGCTATTACAAACATTAAACCTAACACTAGGTACATCAGGCCACTTGTGACTAACTAAAATTATTATTATAAATATTTTAACAAACCATAACATAAGCAGCCTATACATGTCCCACTGTAGGGCACAGGCCTTCTCTCAGGGAGAGAGTATGGGCTTAATCAACAGGCGTGCCCACCGCGGGTTGCCGATTTCAAGCGCTGAGGTATGTGAATAGCTCAGACACTCAGGTTTCCTCACGATGTTTTCCTTCACCGTTAGCGAGTGGTATTGCTACTATAAATTCTCAGATGTACATAACTTAGAAAACCAAGTGATAGGTACATGCCCGCATTGGGGGCATGTACCTATGACTATAACAAAACTTTTATAAATGTTTATAGCAAAACATAAACACATATTAAATATATTGATATACAAAAAATATATTGAGAAAACAGTGCCATTAGGGATAACATAACATTCTAAGAGTGGCCTCTGTAAACCCTCTCAGTGTAATTTTGTTCGACACACACTGTCTTTGCGTTGCATATCTATGAGTGCGACCTACCACCTTGTCTAACAATAGCGCACTGACACCGCTGACATAAGATATAATTGTGTATCCTCCAGTCCCTACACCACTTAGTTTATATCATATATTAGAATTAGAAACAGGAATTAACTAAATCGATAACAGTAAAATTTTTGACATTGAAAAAGTCCATTTTTAACTTTAAAGTAAACTTTACTCAAAAGGTCAATAAAGAGAAAGTAAAGTAAAATAAGATTTATTGAAATAACTCCGTCACAGCAGTTGTTGAATTAGGTGAAGAAAAAACGGAGCCCTTATAGAGTCACTTTGTCGTCCGTCCGTCCATCCGTCTGTCAATGCCCTTCATCTCGGGAACGCGTGCAGGTATCAAATTGAAATAAAAATCGTATAATCAACTTATATAGTCCATTGAAGTTGTAAAAAAATAAAAATTTTAAGTTAACTTAAAAAAAAGTGACGGCCGTTTATGCCGCAAAAAACGTATTTTTCGACACTCAACGGAATCAAAATGTATAGAGTTCTTTTTGTTGACCTGGAACTATGAAATTTGGCAAGTAATATTGTCTTATACTACAAATACAGGGGAAAACTATATATTTGTAAATAAATCATAAAAAGAGGTCTTTGAAGTTAGGAAAAAACTCGGAAAAACTGCAAGAGTCCATTCCTGAACTATTTATAATACGTGAGTACCTATCTACAAATTTGTACGGAACACTCGGTGCCTATATACGTCTCCTTGCAGTGCACAAGCATTTAAGCACAAGAGAATATGGGCTTAATCACCGCGCTTACCCTCCGCGGATTGGAAATTTTTAAGCAACTCAAGGTATTACCTGAAAATAAAAATAAAATACTCTAACTAATACGCGCCATGCGCTACCTGGACAAAAACGACGAATTATTGGTACTTTTATTTGTAAAATGCTCTCAAACTCTTGGCCTTTCACGCTAAATACGCCGTCGCCGTATGGCGCCGGATTAAGAATAGCGTCACTCCATCTCCTTCCCTGGATGTCGTAGAAGGCGACTAAGGAAATAAATTACCAGGAGACGGGCAGCAGCGTCTTCCTGAGATTCCAAACACATACTGCGATCGCCAACTCGCCTGCCAAGCGTGGCGATTATGCCGAAACCCCTCATGGTTATGAAACCATGAGAGAGGCCTATGTCCTGCAGTGGGCGTCAAATGGCTGATGATGATGATGATATAACCTCACAAATGTGCGCAACTTAGTAAACAAAGTCACCGGCACACGCCGGGATTCGGACCCCCGACCTCCCTAATGTGAGGTCAGCGTTCTACCGCTAATAAACGTTTTAACATAACATAATATAAACTCACGCCTGTATCCCAGAGGGGTAGGCAGAGACCAGGGACTGCCACTTGCTACGATCCTGACAAATCAAAAGTGCCCGAAACCGGCGTTCGTGCATGCAACGACTAATGAATGTTGAGGAAACTTTTTATTAAATACTATTTAAGCTATTACCGTTTGTCTCTCCCACACACACCATAACCGCAACCCGCAAAGATCCTACCAGAAAATACTTCTTTGGTAGATTAAAACTCGCCTGCCGAGCGTGGCGATCATGGCAAGACCCCTCATGGTTATGAAAGCCACGAGGGAGGCCTGTGTCCTGCAGTTGTCGTCAAATGGCTGATGATGATGATGACGCCGTCACCGACTGATTCTTGCCCTCACGCCGCCGTGCCGCCGCCGACATAAATCGAATCGGCGCACAAGTCTCTAGCACATGTTATTTATAAAAGCATAAGATTTTATGGTTACATACGGAAAACACCGTGAGGAAAGTCGCGGCTACAGGACATACCTATGACATCGAATTGTCTAGTTACGTATATACTTTAAAATATACTTTTTTGTAGCAAAGCAACTGATCGCCTCAACTGTGAAGAAAAATTTCGTAAGGAAACCCGCAGCTTGTTGGCTTTCCGCGTATTGGCTTAAATATGATCAAGTACTTTCACAATTTTTTGTAGCAAAGCAACTAATCGCCTCAACTGTGAAGAAAAACTTCGTAAGGAAACCCGCAATTTGTTGGCTTTCCGCATATTGGCATAATCATTGATTAAGAAGAGAAAACTAAGAGGATGGTGCAAACTTGCTGGATCTCCAATATTTTCCAGGCACCTTAATGGTCACTACTCTTATATTATTTTTGTTGCACCAACCCGTGCTGAGGACAATTTTAAAAACTTATTTAGAAGCTAAAAATTCCACCCATACCGGTAGTTGAATCCGCGACCCCTGGCCCACCGTGCCAGCGCTCTCCCAACTGAGCTAATGGGCAAGTGCAAGCATCAATGAAATTTCGAGCCTCTTTACTTTTCTGTATTACGTACAGGCAGTGACATCTGACCGAAGCAATTTACATCACTTGCAGCCCCGTATAACCCACTTTGCAGTTAGGTTTTTACATCGGAATGATATCGCTGTACCTAGGTACATGATTATATCCTTTTTGTTGCACGAACCCGTGCTGAGGACAATTTTAAAAACCTATTTAGCGGCTTAAAATTCCACCCATGCCGGGACTTGAACCCGCGACCTCTGGCTCACCGTGCCAGCGCGTTGAGCTTATGGCCGAGTGCAGGCATCGGCGAAATTTCGAAGCTCTTTACAAAACTGTAACCTAGTTGGCGAAGCGCTGTAACTCGGCATAGTACCTAAGTATTGTTTCACTTTACTCGGTTGCAGTCCATATGCGAACAAACCGTAACATAACATAAACTCACGCCTGCATCCCGGAGGGGTAAGCAGAGACCAGGGTCTGCCACTTGTCAATCCTGACAGATCTCTTTCGCTTCAACAACATTCATCAGTAGTTGCATGCACGCACACCAGTTTCGGCTACTTCTTGTCTTGCCTTTTACTAAAATGTGGTCAAAGTATGTTCGTCTCGGACGTCCCTTACCGGCCCTTCCACCGATATTCGCTCAATATATTGCTTTCATTAATCTTTCTTCCTTCATCCTCTTCATATGTCCAAACCAGCGTAAATGGTCCAATCCAAAAACGCAATGGTCCAGACCATTGCTTTTTAGGGTTCCATACTCGATAGTGCCAAACGGGAAAATATTACTAAGACTTCACTGTCCGTCTGTCTGTTTGTCTGTCCATCTGTCTGTCTGTCTGTCTGTCCATCTGTCTGTCTGTCTGTCTGTCACCAGGCTGTGTCTCATTCATCGTGATAGCTAAACAGTTGCAATTTTCACAGGTGATGTATTTCTGTTGCCACTAGAACACAAAAAAAATTCTAATAACAGAATAAAATAAATATTTAAAGGGGCTCCCACACAACAAACGTTGTCTAAAGACAGCGCTCGCCATCTAGCGGCCATCTATGTAACCTTCACAGCGCCGATGTCATGTCGTTAACTGTCTATGTTAAACGCTTCTTGTTGGTTTCCTCCTTCAGTCTACATTGTTCTTGCAACGAAAAAAAAAAACGTACGAGGCTTAGTAAATGGTAATCAAACCATTACCTACGTCATTTCATATATTTAAGGATATATTTGCGCGTACTGGCACGGTACAGGGAAAGGCTAGTTTACGGATATGTCAATCACTGTACTGGAAACACTCTGATAATCACACTAACACTTCAATGGCCGAAATCCCAAAAGGCCTATCATAAATCAAATGTAACGTTAGCGATATGGTAAGCCTATAGGTCTCCATGGTAGCGTATTGAAGCTTTGACGGGACAATGCACCACAGGAAAAATATGAGCCAGCCATTTCAAACAGTTTAACCATTGACGATGAAAATTATTTTGTTTATTTTATTTTTATTTTATTTATTCAAGGAGAAAAAACAGAATTGACAAAGTTATAAGATGAAAAATATTAGAGTCAATATAGTACATTTTGCCAATCCCTCAGCATTTCCCACAGATAGGTAAATAAGAGGCGCAATACACGATGTAGTTTTAGATTTAGTTCTAGGATTAAAATAAACACACAATAAGGCAACTGTTTCAGAAAGAGATA
Organism: Yponomeuta evonymella; assembly: GCA_963969515.1. Taxonomy (NCBI): domain Eukaryota; kingdom Metazoa; phylum Arthropoda; class Insecta; order Lepidoptera; family Yponomeutidae; genus Yponomeuta; species Yponomeuta evonymella. The sequence continues at coordinate 2,353,361 of OZ018366.1, read as the reverse complement.
CATAGGTAAATATGCACACATACAAAAATTGAATATGAAAAATTGCGAAGCCTACTATAACATCAAGGTTTATTTAGAAGACATGTCTGGTATTAAACAGTAGATTAATTTTAATGAGTATTTAGAGGACGATCATGTCTGGTGTTCAACACATATAAAGGTTTTCTGAAAAAATAAGTTTATTTTTTAATTCTATTAATTTATACATTCATACATTTTTTAAATCTATTAATTCTAACAACTTGGACGTTCATGAAGCAGACATTGTGTTTTATAGCGAATTAAAATATCTGAATTGAATTTATGGTAAGACAATTTTTATTTTACTGATTTCTAAAGTGTTTTCTTTAAATGTCAATACGTTGCTCAAAGACATACCACGCAAAGACAGAGTGTGTCGAAAAAAATTGCTCAAAAGTGAGGCGACACACACATTAACGTAACATGTAAGCGGATCGTCGAAGTGACGTTCGCAGACCTGCACACATTTACACTTATAGTGCAACACTGACCACTTGTTAATTTCTTTAGTGAATCAACTTTGCAATAAAAATCGATTTGTCGTAGTAAGCCGTTAATACCTAAATTGCACTTTAATGAAACAGGCATGAATATGGTAATTCTAGTTCTAGTTAGACCTGAGATTATCGCAATTAGCCTCGCAATGGCCCAACCATTGTACGTAGCAAGCGCTAAGGTATGTACATAACTCAGACACTATGGTTTCCTCACCATATTTTCCTTCACACTTAGCGTGTGGTATCACTACTACAACTTACCAAGGACTTTGTTTTCTAAGCCCGAGGCTACACGGGCGTTTCTGACGCCGCGGAAAGTCTCTCGAGAAAGCTGCCGCAAACCTTAGAAAACAAAGTCCTTGGTACATGCCAGGATTCGAACCCACGACCTTCCGAATGAGAAGCCGGCGTTCTACCGGTCCGCTACCCCCGCTCATGAATATGGCGTTGAATAAATCTTTGGTCACGCTAGACTACGCGACGCAGAGATCGTAGTATCGTGGGTCCCATTCCCGATGGACGCCGCCGTTCTTTATTTGTATGGTAACCATAGCATAGGATATCCTAGTCTAGGACCAGGACAAGTAGCATGTTGTGTGGAAGTTATTATAATTATTGCTCCTATAGATTTGTTTACGTTTGGTTTGTGATGGGCCTATCGATCGAATCAGTTGATTTATCTGAGTGATTGCATCCCCTTTGACGCAGTCAGTCCACTAGCTACCGTTTATTAAGACCTTGATAGTAAACAGACGTATTAAACATTAATTATAGACGATCATATATCTGGTACATAACTCGAACAAAAATTCACACTATTGGGATGAAAAAGAAATTTTATTTAAATACTAGCTGACCGGCAAATGTTATTTTGCTATATAAATAAGCCTACGACCTATTCTCAGACCTAACAAATATACGTAAAAAAACATACAAATCGATGAAGCCGATTTTTATGAAAAAAATTGGAGGAGTTCGATAACAAATACTGTGACACGAGATTTTTATATACTAGATGGTTTTATTGCTACTACAATTTTAAACTCGCTAAAGTCGAGTGTCTGGGTGCCGAGACACCTCAACACTTGAAATTACGCTTACTCTCTTTCTCGGTCGAAAAGTTATTATAAATACAGGGTTATTTTCAACATAACCCTGGTTATTTAACATGGTTGCTGATCATACTGACCTATTTTCATGCACTCTGGACGAGTTCACAAAACGATTGTAGCCATTTTGAGTTCTAGTTTAATTAAATAGATCAGATTTTAGTATGTATTCAAATAGTAGATCTGATCCTAGTAATATTAGAAATGTTAAAGTTTGTGAAGATGTTTGGATGTTTGTTATTCAATCACGCAATCACGGCTGAACGAATTTACATAAAACTTGGCGTAGATGTAGAAAAAGACCTGACTCCAAACACAGCATACTCAATATCCCGGTAATGCGTTCCCGTGGTATGATAAAAAAAAACTGCGCAGTGCCTGAAACATGTCGGATACAGTTCGTCATTTACAACAACTTTTGTTCTACGACTCCTGAAGACATTGTGTTCTATTTTCCATTTAAAAATATAAGTTTTTATATTGAGCGAAAGTGATTTGCCAGGACCGTGGCAAGTGGCAGTCCCTGGTCTCTGTCTACCCCTCTGAAATACAGGCGTTAGTTTCGGTATGTGTGTAAGTTTTACGCTTTTATACTTTGTAGTGGCGCTGTTGTCTAGATAAACTTTAAAACCATATAGTATGTCAAAACAGAATGGACATTCTTCTGTGTATGGCATTGATTTACAAGCACGAATTTAATGAAAGTATACAAACACTGATGTTTCAAAAAATTTAAATCGAAGGGAAAACTCATGCACCAAATGTTGAAGCCAAACACTATAAAAGAGATAGAGAACACTTACATAGAAAAAGAAAAAAATGATAACTTGAGTGTCCCAGGAATTGCGCAGAAATCAAAAATTGAGGTATATCAACGTAAAGAATTCACATTTTGTTTATTGAACGTCGATGTATTTTGTATAATGTACGCATTTTGAAAATTACCCTGTATACAAGACAGTGATACCAATTCATTCTATCGGACAGTTATTAGTTAATAAATTATTATACTGGCATAATTATTAAATTATTAAATCCGTGTGGCGCTAGATTAAGAATAGCGTCACACCATTTCTTTCCGTGGATGTCGTAGAAGGCGACAAGGGACATAAATTACCAGGAGACGGGCAGCGGCGTCTTTCTGAGGTTCCAACCGCATACTGCGATCGCCAATCCGCCTGCCAAGCGTGGCGATTATGGCATGGCATGGCATGGTTATGTAAGCCACGAAGGAGGCCTATGTTCTGCAGTGGGCGTCAAATGGCTGATGATGATGATGATGAAATTATTATAATTTAGTGCACACGAACTCCTATATTATGCGCAGCAAACCCTGAATGATGAAAATCAAATCATGTATTGCCACTAAGAGTAATACATGTGACGGCTAGAACCCGAAGTGTGACTACGCCTGGTTTTAGCCGGTTAGAACTAGGTGTAGCCACTTACTCTTAGTTAAATCTAGTATTATATCATAAGCCTATATACGTCCCACTGTAGGGCACAGGCCTTCTCTCAGAGAGAGAGTATGGACTTAATCACCACGCGTGCCCACCGCGGATTGGCGATTTCAAGCGCTGAGGTACCTATGTGAATAGCTCAGACACTCAGGTTTCCTTACGATATTTTCCTTCACCGTTGGCGAGTGGTATTGCTACGATAACTTCACAAATGTACATAACCTAGAAAACAAAGTCATAGGTACATGCCCGCACTGGGAATCGAACCTGGGTCTCCCGCTTCCGATTCCAATGTTCTACCCACTAGGGTACCACCGCTTCTATCTCTTAAATCTAGTATAAGCCGATGGTTTTCAGGTAAAACTAGGTCTAGCCAGTACTATTCCGGCTAGAACTAGGTCCAACCAAACCCTAGTGACTGATACTAGATCTAGCCGATGTCATGCCGGCTACCACTAGATTCAACCAAACCTTGGTGGCTTTTACTAGGTATAACCTATACAGGTTGATTACCTTGGGTTGAAGTTGTTTTAGGTACTAACTCTACAGAGTCAAATATTTGCGGCTTTTAATATTTAAAAAAAACCAGAGAAGTGCGAGTTGGGTTCGCCTGCCGAGGGTTCGGTACAAATTTGTAGTCTCGCAGTTTTTCGGATCTTTTTCCGAATTTCAAAGAGTATTTTTTTATGATTTAATGAATAAAATTGAATAGTTTCCAGATTATTCCCTGTATTTGTAGTATACGAAGATATTACTTGCCAAATTTCATAGTTCTAGGTTAATGGGAAGAATCCTATAAATTTTGATTCCCTTGAGTGTCGAAATATACGTTTCTTGCGGCATAAACGGCCTTATCTTTTTTTTAACGTTAACTTAGAAGTTTGATTTTTTCACAGCTTTAAGGGACTATATAGACTTGAGTATATGGTTTTGATTTCGACTCGATACCTTCACGCGTTCTTGAGATAAAAGGTCTTGACAGACAGACGGACGGATGTACGGACAACAAAGTGTCCTATAAGAGTTCCGTTTTTTCCTTTTGAGTTACGGATCCCTAAAAACCACAAACTCGATCTAAAGGCCGTTGCTTACATTCAAATTCGACATCAATCTAGTGTAATATATATGTATATTTAATTCCGTTACATTGCAATCATTGTATCAGATCTCCCCCTATGCAATTGATTCTTCAATTGCATAGGGGCAGATCTGATTCCAATCGTCGGTCAGCTAAGTATGGAATTGTATAGTCAGACGATTGGAATTGCTCAGGATTTGGTGCGCATAACTAGGCTCGAAATCAAAAGTTACGTGAACGCAAGAGCGTAGTATCAAACCTCAATTTCAAAACAACCTGTTCTCTCCTCCACTTTGCTTTACGTAGCCTTGGAATACGCTCTGAAGGTCCCCAGAGCGAGATGGCGAATTTGAATAGGCTTTGAGAGAATGAGACGGCTGGTGGCAAAGTTGGGCAAGACACAAAATTGCACGGTGGAGGAATCGTGATGTCTTGGTGCGTAATAATTATGAGCTAAACACAATTAAGAGTCGTCGCAAAAGGTAGAGTACTTTCGTGTTTTTTTCAAACTAGAATGTTGTGACGAAATGCAAAATAAACGAACTTGAAGGCAGAACGAACTTGTTGGCAATGGCTGGACGAGGGTGGCTGAGGGCAGAAGGAAGTGGTGTGCCTCATGGGAGGCCTATGTCCAGCAGCGGACAAGGACGGGCTGATTGGTTGATTGAGAAACCATAAACGAAACAAGAAATACACATTGGAAAAGAATCGAGTCATAAATGTCATGTGAAAAAAGTCGTTCTGACTTTTTTAAAAAAGCTTAGACTACAGGGTAAACCCTTAACCCGATCGTCTTTGGTTTAGGCTTAGATTGTAGTTTTTTTTATATCATTCTTCGTTTGATTCGGAAAAATTCGGAAAAAAAAAATTTTTTTCACTCTTTCAGCCATAACGTTTTTGTTTTTAATTTCGCAGATAACTGTTTTTGCACACACGTAAATACACGTATATTGAGCCGTTTCTGAATATCATATTTTCACAACTCTTCGAGATATTTTGGGGATAGAACTTTCTCGTGAAATCGGAGCCTACACTAGAGCGAACGAAAAGACATTTCCAGTGTCAAAATTCGAGCTCGAAGGGGGATTTCAACTGACACCTCTAGTATACTAGTGAACCTGACTGAAATTAACATTCAGTCCACCAGGATCCCCTAGCCTGATCCCCTAGGGGATCCTGGTGAACTCAGGAGTTCATCTGAATCCCTTGAGTGCAGATTCATAACGTTAAGCCTCATGTACCGAGTACATGTACTATAATAGAAAGTTTACAATTATGTAGTTTAGACTCTATTGCACACCAGTAATAACAAAATGAAAATATCTCTAAAACAAGTTATTTTTTTTCTTTCATGGTTCGGTCTGAAAACCAGCGCCAAAGCCCTGCTTTGACATCATGCTGAGACTGGGCCATTTTTGACAACTTTGTGTGTCTAAGTTTCGTGTAGGTACTTACAGGTATTTTGCTAAATGTGTTCTGTGGTTTACTAACTTAATTATGAACCTATTGTTTGTAATTCGTTGTAAGGATATTAACTGGATTATAGATAGATAGATATAATATTCTTTATTGTACACTAAGATTACATTAACAGAAATTCAATAAATCGCAGTACAATTGGCGGCCTTATTACTACAAGCAATTTCTTCCAGGCAACCATAGACGGAAACAAGAAAGAAGTTAGAGACGGGTAGTCGGTGCAATTAAGAAATATGAGTTTAAAAGTATATAAACTTACTTAAACCATACATGAATATTTAAACAAATAGACATACATACATACTAATAATCAAATTATATATGGGGGGAGGAAATAATATAATGACCTAGGTAATATTGAATACATTATCTATTCTATAGGTAGGTAATATTCTTTCACTCTGCTTTTAAAGACCGCTGGTGAAGGGGACTGTCTTATTGCTAATGGCAATTCATTCCACAGTCGGACGGATGTGGCTGAAATGGAGTTACTGAAGAACTTCGTCGAGTGAATAGCTATCTTCAGCAACAGATTTTGAGCTGATGGCAACGTGCGACTGTGGGAATCATGATTATTTACCTACTGTATGTTATTCTTTGTATTGTTGTCAAATAAAGTTTATTTTTGATCTTGTTCTTTATACTTGGTGATAGCGCCGGCATGGTACGCTAGAGGCGCGGGTGTTATTCGCGTTTTTGAGGAAAAACACTCGCATCTCGGTCATCTTCTATTAATAATAATACCTAACTTCCACACAATACAATCACTTGACCTGGTCCCAAACTAGGAAACTCTTTGCTTCGGGTAAGTCCAACTTCGAGAAAGAGGTCACTCGTCGAATCAAACTCGGATGGGCAGCGTTCGGGAAACTAAAACACATTTTCACACGTGTCTAAAATACCTCAGTGCCTCAAGACAAGGTGTATAACCAATGTGTGTTGCCAGTGATGACTGGTGTGAGACGTGAGACCTGGTCGCTGACTATGGGCCTCATAAGAAGGCTCGAGCTATGTTAAGGGGACACAAATCGAGGTTGTTTCGTGCTTATGAGCTCTTGAGACGACCTCTGTGGTGAAGCGGTAGCGCATCTGCCTACCATGTGAGAGGTCCCGGTTTCGAATCCCGGCTGGGGACAAAAAAAACCCCAGGTCTTGGATGTTTACATGTTTGTCATGTGGTTGTTTCTGGATCCCACGACACAAGGTATCCTAGTGTGGGGCCAGAAGCAATCTACGTGCCTGTATGTAAATGTTTATGTTGTATGTTTATAATTGATCATGTAAAAATTTTTAAAAATCTTTCCTATTATTTAGTCGGCGAGAGGTCCGTGGATGCGGATGGCAAGGGACCGTGTGAGATGGCCTTTGGGGGAGAAGTTGCCCAGCGATGGGCAACGGTGGGCTGACTATGAACGATGAAAACCTTCTTATATAATCTTCTTACAATGCTCTTCTTTACTTTTAGTTAAGTAATTTATTCGCAATTCCAAATACACTTAAGCCTCAATCTGTGTCATCTCAAGAAATTGCTAAAGTTTAATTGCGACCCGGCAACTCGTTTGTAAATTTGAACCAAAATACGTATACGTTGTACGGAAATCTCTTCGCGAGTAGGGTCTGTAATATTCGCCCATTTTTATTCCTCCAATAATTCCAATAGCACCAAACGTAATTATTCGAATATTTGCTAGGTACATAAGGGAGAAAAGTAATTTTATTTCATTTCCCTCCTTAGGTGATAATTTTGTAGCTTTTTGAAGGCATGCATACATACATAAACTCACGCCTGTATCCCAGAGGGGTAGGCAGAGACCAGGGACTGCCACTTGCCACGAACCTGACAGACCACTTTCGCTTCCTCAACATTCATTAGACGTTGCATGTACGCACGCCGGTTTCGGTTTTGGAAAGCCACACTAAAGATAATAAAAACAAAATCTAGAATCAACATCATCATCATCAGCCATTTGACGCCCACTGCAGGACATAGGCCTCCTTCATGGTTTTCATAACCATGAGGGGTTTTGCCATAATCGCCACGCCTGGCAGGTGGGTTGGCGATCGCAGTATGCGGTTGGGATCTCAAGAAGGCGCTGCCGCCCGTCTCCTTTTAATTGATTTCCTTAGTCGCTTTCTACGACATCCACGGAAAGAATTGAGTGACGCTATTTTTAATCCGGCACCACACGGAACTCTAGAATAGATTTGCTTTATTTTTTTATTTGCTCAAACATAAACAAAACAAAAAAAAACACAAACATACAGTTTTAATCCCAATTCTACGCACTTCCGCCGCGCAATCGGTTAGGCAACGGCGGAACGCGCCCACCCCCCTTGGCCAATCGCAGTTTCGTCACTGTCGAGCCGCTGCGGCGATGCGCGGGCGCAGCAGTCAGTACTGGCGCGAACGGCAAAAATGAAGGGGTCGCTCGGACTCTTGTTGTGCTCGGTGATTGTGTGCGTATGTGGACAGAACCAGAGTAGTGTTCAAGGTGGGTGATTTTTATACATTGCTATGAAACCTCGACAGGTGTCATTGAAAAAGGATTGTTGATTGTTAGAATTCCCACGAGCTCGCCGATAAACTGCATTTGCTGTTTGGCAAAATAGTTTTATTGTTCATCTTCGTGTTTTCTCATCAATAGATAAATATAGAGCTGTGGTAGCGGAGCATTGGAACGCCGGCTTCTCATTCGGGAGGTCGTGGGTTCGAATCCCGGCATGTACCAATGACTTTGTTTTCTATGTTACGTACATTTGTGAAATTATAGTAGCAATACCACTCACTAACTGTGAAGGAAAACATCGTGAGGAATCCCTAGTACTTGCTACGTACAATGACCCAACTATGAACTAGAATATGTTAAGAAAAGGTTTAAGATATGGTTTTTGGGACCTGCTAAAAATATCACAAAAATTGAGATTTTCGGATATGTGGATGTGTTTGTTTGTTAGAGCGTCTCGCTAAAATTGTGATACAACTTTTCGTGATTCAAACCAAAATGGAATCACACATTTATGTCGCCTCAATGACAGGAGCCAGGAATTTTTATGTCTGTAAAAAAACACATTTTTTCACAAAAACTGCCTTGCACGCGGAAGAAGTTTTTTTTTTAGTTATACCTATGTTAATTTGACTTCACTAAAATCCGTTGAATTCTGAGGCAATTCAATTCAAATGAATTCAATTCAACCGTATCCCATTATTAATGAGACCCGAAATACGAAGTCAAATTCATTTTAGTCAAGTTACTTTGTAGGGATTAGCTTACGCGTCTAGCGCGATTCTATTGCCTAGCACCCTACTCTTTCTATCAATGCAAAAAAGACTTACGTTTTGTCCAAGCTGAACCACTGAAATCCAATTTCATAACACTTTCATGTTATCACGAACGAAAACATAAGATTAGTTCACTATTATTTCAAAGCTAATACGTATTTCTAATTATTTTTCCACTTTTCACATTGTAAATATTGTATTTTGCTTTACTGTCAACGATTCAACTGGTAGTCAGATAATTCTTTTATTTGAATATTGTTCTTTATTTTTCTAAATTATGTCAAATAATCGTCATACTAAGAAGGTCGAATAAGGAAACTTCTGGCCTATGGAGACTTCTAGAAGACTACTCGCATTCTAAATCGAAATTATGAATTTAATGCAAGAAAGAGAAAGAAGATCTAGAATTTGAAATTATGGATTTGGAACAGGATCCAGAAACTTCCAGAAGAATTCTGACGCAGATTCAGATCAAATTTGAATATTGGAATCGAACTATTTTTGGGGTATAAAAGCCGCCCAAGAAGGCTTTCATAGTCAGTCTCACTTCAGTCCTACTTGAGAGTCTTACTTGAGCCCTTCGTCAGTCTCACTTCAGTTCTACTTGAGAGTCTTACTTGAGCTCTACTTGAGTCTCACTTCAATCCTACTTGAAGAATCTCACTTGAGTCCTACTCGAAGAATTATCTGAATCCTGTCTGAAGAGTTACCTGAGTCATACTTCAAGAATCTTACCTGAATTCCTGTCTACCTCTCCACGGCCTGTCTCCGTCACTTACCTGCCCGTCTCCACGGCCTGCCTTCACAACTTGCCTGTCTGTCTCCACGGCCTGCCTGCACAACTTGCCTGTCCGTCTCCACGACCTGACTCCACGGCCTGCCTCTCCGACCTAAGGTTGCTTTTATACATATTTTTGATGTTTTTATTATTATTAAGTTTTTTTTGTTTAATTATAGGTTAGGGGTTCTGATGATTACATTTTTACATCTCTAAATCTCTCTTTTTATTTCTTTAGCTTCCGTTACCGAGGGTTATGCCTTCACACAACCCTCGGTAACGTGACAGTTTTGGCGCCCAACGTGATAATCATCAGAACCACCTTTTCAAAATTCTAAAGTAAAGCTTTTTTTGGCATATTCCTTTCGGCCCCACTAATCTTTTTATAATTTATTTTTCTTTCTGTAAAATGTCTCGAACTATTAATTATCTTAACTTGAATAAGCCTGAATTGGAATATGAAATACGTATTCGCCTAGAAACTCCGGCAGAATCCCTTGTGAATCTTAAAAAACAAATCGATCCCCTCACTAAAACCACACCAGCACATGAAATTGTAACTTCTACCGTTCCTAATGATACTGACATTGATCAGGCCGAAGTTACTTTCCGCTACATTCAGTCCAAATTACAAACATTAGAACAAAAATTTTCAACGTTATTATCAAAAAAAATTGAAACTTATTTGAATCATCTTTACTTCCGCTTGGAGCGTATTGAAGTAGACTCAAACCCTACCCTCCAAGAAAGACTGACGAATCTACAGTCCGAATTAATAATACTAGAAAAAAGATTCGAAGATTTATCCTTCACCTCTGCTCAATCCTCTCCTTGTCTTCAGGAAATTAGATCTCTTCCTATGTCTAACCCTAACGTTACTCCTACCCCCTCCCCTAGTCAAGTCCTCTCACCAAATACTATTTCAGAACTTAAGAAACTCACATACAATGGCACTTCTTGCCCTAAGTCCTTTTTAATGAAACTCGAGGAATTTAGGATTTCTAGACAGATTCCTAAAGATAGACTCCTCGATCAATCTTACGAAATCTTTGCTGATAAAGCACTCCATTGGCTTAGATTTCAGAAAACTCGCCATCACGACTTAACGTGGGATCGTCTTTGTGAACTTTTAATTAAAGATTTCGGCGATACGGATTATGATTTTAAACTCCTATCCGCCATTAACTCTCGTACACAAGGAGAATCTGAAACGATTATTATCTACGTCTCCATAATGTCTGGCATGTTTAACCGTTTAACTAATAAACTTTCCGAATTTGAACAACTCAAAATCCTTCTTCGCAACATTCGGCCATGTTATTCTGTATTCGTAGCTCTTAACGAAATTACTTCTATCGACTCTCTTATCTCTGCTTGCCAGAACTATGAACACATTTTAGACAGGGACCGCAATTTCAAAGAACCTAAACCAACCGAAAATTCCCTTGCACTCGAATTTAGTTATTCACCTGCCCCTAAACCTTCCTCTATTATGAGCGATAAATCACCCCACACCCCAGGATTCTACAAACCTAACTCCTACAAAAGACAGGTGAATTCCATCTCGAAAAAATTCACCTCTAACTTATTTTGTCTCCGCTGCCGTACTAATGGCCACTCATTGAGTTCTTGTCCTGAACCTCGTTTCCTAGTTTGCTTCAAATGTGGCCTCAAAGGTTACAAAGTCTCTGACTGTCCGAAATGTAACAGCAATACTTATAAAGGCTCTCCTAACACTTCAAAAAACTAATTACGCACGACTTAGATAAACCCTCCAACTTTGATCCCGAAGATTGGCAGAACTGGCTTCATAGCCTCAGAAATTTCTTTCAACTCTACAAAACCTCTACTATTCTCTATGAAAACGAGAAGGACTTTGCTAGGCCCTTTCTTAAAATTCTCTTGAATAGTTCTCCTTTCTTCGGATTATTGGATAGCGGCAGCTCAATTTCAATACTTGGTAACAATTCTCATCTCGAAATCTTAAAATTGGGCTACACCTTATCCAAGTCGTGCTCTATTTTTGTTGCTACAGCTGATAACCATAAGGTGAAATCGCTTGGCTATATTGATTTACCCATAACATTTAACAATCAATTGCACATAATTAGATTTCATGTATTTCCCGAAATACATCCTTCTATTATCCTTGGGGTAGATTTTTGGAAAGAATTTAACCTTGTTCCCAACATTCTTAGCCCCGCCTTCTCCCAACAACTACAGTGCAATGTAGTTACTTCTGTAGATAAGAAAGTTTTACCTTACAATTTCTTAACTGCTGAACAAAAAAATATCGCTGACGATATTATTGCTCGATTTAAATTAATTTCATTCGAACAAATGGGCGAACTTGGACGTACTGATCTGATTTGTCATAAAATCGATACTGGTGACAATCTTCCAATCAAACAACGATGTTATAGACTTTCTCCTGAAAAACAAAAGGCACTTATTAACGAAGTTGATAAAATGGTGAGCTGGAAGGTTATCGAACAATGTGAAAGCCCTTGGCTATCTCCTGTCCTCATAACTCCAAAGAAAAATGGAGAATGGCGTTTTTGCGTAGATAGCAGAAAACTAAATTCTATTACTCGCCGCGATGCCTATAGCCTCCCTTTTATGAATGAAATATTAGACCACTTAAAAAATGCTAAATATCTTTCTAGCATTGATATTGCTAAAGCCTTCTGGGAAGTTCCTTTAAATGCCGCTGATAAAGATAAAACTGCCTTTTATGTTCCCGGTAGAGGAATGTACAGATTTACAGTCATGCCCTTTGGTCTGACGAATGCTCCTGCTACTCAACAAAGACTCATGGATACCTTGTTCACACCTGAATTTGAATACAAGGTGTTCTGCTATTTAGACGATATAATTATCGTTAGTTCAACTTTTGAAGAACATATCTCTCTCTTACTCAAAGTCCTCGAGAAACTAACTCATGCTAAACTCACAATTAACTTTGAAAAAAGTCAATTCTTCAAAAAAGAACTTAAATATCTTGGCTACGTAGTCGATGAATACGGTTTACGTGCCGACCCTGATAAAATCCGTGCTATACTCGATTTCCCAACTCCAACCTCGAAAAAAGAAGTCAGACGATTCCATGGCACCTGTAGTTGGTTCAGACGCTTCATTCCTAATTTCAGCACCTTAGCCGCTCCTCTCAATAAACTCTCGGCAACTGGAAAGAATGCCCCAAAATTTTGTTGGACTCCTGAAGCTAACGCTTCTTTCTTAAAACTAAAGGAGTTGTTAGTAACTACTCCAGTTCTCGCCTGCCCAGACTTTAATTTACCTTTCGCTGTTCACTGTGACGCATCTAACTACGGCATAGGCGCAATGCTAACTCAGATGCAAAATGGTAAAGAAGTTGTTATTGCTTACATGAGTAAAACTCTTAATAAACATGAACAAAACTACTCCACTACCGAAAAGGAGACTCTAGCTGTCATCACTGCCCTTGAACATTGGCGATGTTATCTCGATAATGGCAAAAAATTCACTGTCTTCACTGATCATGCTGCCTTGAAATGGTTTCTCAACTTATCTAATCCTTCCGGAAGATTAGCTAGATGGGCTATTCGTCTCTCAGCCTTCAATATTGATCTTAAACATAAGCGTGGGAAGGAAAATGTTGTTCCAGACTTACTCTCACGTGCTAATAATTCTAATTCTCCACTTAAATCGATTGCCCCAATTTCACTAGATGATGCTTCTTCTCCTGAAGATTACTACGAAAGACTTCTTCTAAATTGTCGGAATAACCCGGACAGTTATCCAAATTATACCGTCAGAGATAATAAATTACTTCGCTGCACTCACTCTCCTTACTCTCTTACTGACGATTTTATTTGGAAAGAAGTTCCCCCTCAATCTGAAAGAGAGGCACTTATTAGAGAACATCATGGTTCACCATCAGAACCTCATTTAGGAATTTTCAAAACTTATAAGAAGTTATCCTTACGATACTACTGGTCAGGGATGTTTAAAGATATATCTAACTCTATATCTAGCTGCGAACAGTGTTTAGCTTACAAACACTCCAATCATTCCCCTTACGGCCCTATGGGCAAACCCAAAATCTGTTCCAGACCATTCCAATGCATATCTCTAGACTTAATAGGCCCTTTACCGATGACCAGAAAAAGAAACCAACATATCCTTGTAGTGAATTGTTGTTTTTCAAAGTACTCTTTAATCTTTCCTATAAAAAGAGCTACAGCTTCTAACATTATCTTCTACTTAGAAAATTTTGTCTTCCTTGTACATGGTGTACCACAAACTATAATCATGGATAATGGTCCACAGTTCCAATCCAGGGAATTTCACAACCTGATAAGAAAATATAGCATTCCTTTTGCTAACTTTAATCCTAACTACTGCCCGCAAGTCAATCCTACTGAAAGATATAACAAAACAATACTCACAGCCTTAGCTTCTCTTGTTGGTGAAGATCATAGATCTTGGGACTTACATTTACCCGTAATACAGTCCGCTATGAACAATTCGGTAAATGCCGTAACAGGTTTTACTCCCTCCTTTCTTGTTTTTGGTCGCGAACCAGTAACTTCCGGTACATTCTTTTCACAAGCATATGATCTAAATGAAATTATTTTCATGCCTAGAGACATATATGCAAATAATATTGGACTACTTGCCTCAATATACGACAAGGTCCAGGTAGCTCTTCACGCAGCCCATACTAAAAATGCGGCTCGCTATAATTTGAGACATTCCTTTAAAGAATTTGACGTCGGTGATACGGTCTGGCGGAAAAATTATGTACTTAGCAATGCAGGCAATTACTTCAGTGCCAAACTTGCCCCTAAATACATAAAATGTAAAGTTGTACAAAAATTATCTCCTTTAGTGTACATATTAGAAAACCCCGATGGTACTCAAAGCCGTTGGCATATAAAAGACATTAAAGTGTAAATAGTAGCTTTATTCAATTTTTAATATTAGTTTATTTCTTTAAATAAGCTCTTTAGCTATTTAAAGCTCCTTATCTTAAATTAGTAGTTAACATCTAAAGTTAACTACATATTCCTAGTCCTCCCTATACTAGAGAAAACTCGTATTATACTCTAAACACTTTGGTGTTTCTTTTCTCTTGAGGTTGATTCCTCTTAATTGTAGCTCGAGTCTTCAGATAGAGCGGATGACGACTCTGAAAATAAGCCAATGTCATGAGAGTGTGACTCAATAATAACTTCTCTGGAGTTTGTGTCATTGAATGTGAACCCTACCCCAACGTACGTTTGCGAGATGTATGAATGATAGAACTATGATAGATGCGTTGAATGTGTAGAGATAGTTATTATCTAATTATTTGTTCTTTATCAAATTAGGACAAATAAAATGTAAATATTTTATCATAAATTTAAATTTAAAAAATTTTAAATAAAAAAAAAATAAAATTTTTTTTTTTCGGGGTTTTTGGGGTATTGTAGGGATTAGCTTACGCGTCTAGCGCGATTCTATTGCCTAGCACCCTACTCTTTCTATCAATGCAAAAAAGACTTACGTTTTGTCCAAGCTGAACCACTGAAATCCAATTTCATAACACTTTCATGTTATCACGAACGAAAACATAAGATTAGTTCACTATTATTTCAAAGCTAATACGTATTTCTAATTATTTTTCCACTTTTCACATTGTAAATATTGTATTTTGCTTTACTGTCAACGATTCAACTGGTAGTCAGATAATTCTTTTATTTGAATATTGTTCTTTATTTTTCTAAATTATGTCAAATAATCGTCATACTAAGAAGGTCGAATAAGGAAACTTCTGGCCTATGGAGACTTCTAGAAGACTACTCGCATTCTAAATCGAAATTATGAATTTAATGCAAGAAAGAGAAAGAAGATCTAGAATTTGAAATTATGGATTTGGAACAGGATCCAGAAACTTCCAGAAGAATTCTGACGCAGATTCAGATCAAATTTGAATATTGGAATCGAACTATTTTTGGGGTATAAAAGCCGCCCAAGAAGGCTTTCATAGTCAGTCTCACTTCAGTCCTACTTGAGAGTCTTACTTGAGCCCTTCGTCAGTCTCACTTCAGTTCTACTTGAGAGTCTTACTTGAGCTCTACTTGAGTCTCACTTCAATCCTACTTGAAGAATCTCACTTGAGTCCTACTCGAAGAATTATCTGAATCCTGTCTGAAGAGTTACCTGAGTCATACTTCAAGAATCTTACCTGAATTCCTGTCTACCTCTCCACGGCCTGTCTCCGTCACTTACCTGCCCGTCTCCACGGCCTGCCTTCACAACTTGCCTGTCTGTCTCCACGGCCTGCCTGCACAACTTGCCTGTCCGTCTCCACGACCTGACTCCACGGCCTGCCTCTCCGACCTAAGGTTGCTTTTATACATATTTTTGATGTTTTTATTATTATTAAGTTTTTTTTGTTTAATTATAGGTTAGGGGTTCTGATGATTACATTTTTACATCTCTAAATCTCTCTTTTTATTTCTTTAGCTTCCGTTACCGAGGGTTATGCCTTCACACAACCCTCGGTAACGTGACAACTTGTCGATACCTTTTTGTTAAATTTTTACTTTGTTTGGAAATACACCCAGACCAATACGAACACACCCAATATCCAAAGTGTTCGATACAAATTAACTGAAAAACACTGGCAGTCTTTGATAATAAGAAACAAGACCCCTCTAAAACACTCTTCAGGGACAGTTTAAATAATCTATGGTTACGTCTTTTCATTGTAAAGTCAATACCATAGACTTTTTATGGGGCCTTTATGGAATGCTTTAAGGAATCGTGTTTTTATAAATAAGACCGTGGGGTCTTTCAGAAAATTCCAGTAAAACTTAATGGGGTTATGCTATACTTATAAATACAATATGAGCTGCCCATATAAGTCCCACTGTAGGGCACAGGCCTTCTCTCAGAGAGAGTATGGGCTTAGGTAATCACCACGCCTGCTCACCGCCGATTGACGATTTCAAGCGCTGAGGTATGCGAATAGCTTGGTCACTCAGGTTTCCTCACGATGTTTTCACGGCTAGCGAGTGGTATTGCTACTATAACTTCACAGATGTACATAACTTAGAAAACAAAGTCATAGGTACAAGCCCACACTGGAAATCGAACCTGGGTCTCTCGCTTCCGAGTCCGGTGTTGTACCCACAAGGCTAGCACCGTTGATTAATGTTGTATTAACATGAATGTTGATACAGCGAAAGGGGTCTGTCAGGATCGTGGGAAGTGGCAAACCCAGGTATCCGCCTACTCCTAGCAGATACAGGCGTGGCCTTACGTAATCTTCTATCTATCTTCTATATCTTCTATATCTATACTAATAATAAATCTGTAAGGGTCGGTCATGGAGTAAGTTAGTTTGTTTTCAGAGATATTGTGTTTATAGGCTCAATATATGATACTGAAACTAATTTCACGATTTTTAGAATTTTTTTCTGTATGTGTGTATGTATGTATCTATGTTCCTCCATAACTCTTAAACCAATTATCCGAATTTGATGAAATTTGGTATAAAAACATATAGACATCTGGGACACAGGATAGGCTATTTAAATTCTAGCTCCAGTTATGATAAGACGTGGCCCCCATACAAATGCTGCTTCGTAAAAATCGAAATGTACGCGAACGGAGTCGCGGGCACAGCTAGTATAATATAAATAAGCAACCTCTTGATATGAGACCAATTCCGAAATACCGAAAAAAAAATATTGCACTTGCCACGATCCTGAAAAAAAAACTCTTAAGCGTCATAAACATTCATTAGTCCTATAATATTAATAAGCCTGGTCTGAAATTACTGACGCTTTGTAGGAAAACACATGCGACCAACTTTCGGGGGGCGGGAGGAAGCTGTTACTGTCAAAATTTCACTTCAGCTGTAGGTGGTTCGTAGGTAATAAAGAAGTACTAGTTAAGTAGTTTAAGCTTATTATTTTTTGTAAGGTCAGTCTTATTTCCATTCTGTACAAACTAATTTTTACTTGCCGTTTGTGAAGGCAAAGCAATAAAGAGCTGTTTTCCTAGTTTTTTTTTTTCATTTGACAAATGACAAAAGGACACGACTTATTTCAAAGAATCTAGTGTCAACGAAGGCTATAAGCAACATTTTAAGTTATGTGCAAATAGCGTAAGTTAGTTATGCAAATTATAGCAAAAAAAGTTAACTACACTTAAAAAACACTAACTGCTTTTTGTAAAGGTATGGACATATAAATGTATTGAACAATGATACAATAGTGGTGTTTTAATATGAGACATTATTTTACCGATGTTATAGGTAAATCAATACCACCCTCAACTAACACGAACTAAAATATAACCGACATGTTCCCAATAGTGAATAGGTCGGTTAATGAGTTCTTGCAATAAGCCGACGATATTTACAAATGTAATACTTACATATGTATTCAGCATAATAATAAATAAATACATAAACAATAACTAAATACACACTACCTACAAATTTATTAATGATATCGTGATGTCTGCATATGAATATTACTTGTAATAAGTTAAGATTACTACTAGAGATTTAATGTTGGCTAGCCTGTTTTTTCCCTGCAAATATACCCGTAAGTCAACTGGGTCAAAGGTTGACTTACTGTCGGCGGTACTGGACTTTTTGCCGCGCAACTGAAATTAAAACTCGATTTATCTTGTTGCCTTATTAAAACGTTGACGTAATTACAAGGAAAATGGAGGAAATAGACCCAGGGCATATGACTTTACACGCATACAGCCTAGTTGATAACGTAAAGATGTGTACAGACCGAGCGAAGAAATGCGTCGAGGGCACTCGCCGATCGACACCACGCAGTCACACGGCGTCCGAGTAACTGACCTTCATAAAATCGAAAAATGGTTTTCTTACTCCCACAATTTTTTTTACGACCAACGACACCACACACTATGGGACGAGACGAGGAAAATATAATCCCCAATTTAGGTGTAACGGAAAAAAACTTAAAAAAAAAGATTTTATTTTACCGTTTTGTCGGCGTGATCAATGACCGACAGGCCCCATCGCTTGAAATATTCAAAATAAAAGTTTATCGTCACTACCTAAATCTCCAGCATTTGTCTTAATTTATTATAAGTATATCACAATATCTTTCATAAAACTGTAGGTTTATGTATTTATTTATTGTATTAAGTATTTATTTATTATTATGTTGTATTGTATAATATTTCCCCCCTTTTATATTTTATATATCTAGGTCTAAATAAATAATTAGTAAGTATATTTAATATTCTACGATTAAGTTGCAATACCTGTTAATGTTCTCTTCAAAACTTAGGTTAGCCGGTAGATAATGCTAAGAAGCATTAAGCTCGCCTATGTGCAAAACTGCCTATTTAAATGCAATAAAGGATTTAATAATAGTAATCAATAATATGTATATTTCTGCTAAATTTCAATTTCTGCTAGAAGCAGTAGTTGTCTCTAAGCTTAACCGCGGGCAGAAAGACAGACGAACGGAAATATCGAAACTATAAAGGTTCCTTATTGACTACGGAACCTCAGAAAGGGTTTGCCATAGTTATTTTTATATTAAATTTTAAACCACACAGGGGTAGTTGACCTTAATTTTTGATAATAATTTTGATTTTTGAGCTCTAAAACTGCCAGTTCCTTAAAAAAAAAAAATTGACAGACTGATCAATGGACAGACGGACGGACGGACTGACGACAAAATGATCTTATGTTCGGTTTTTGCTTTTGAAGCACCTACGAAAAAAATGGCGCTAATTCCTCCATCTCCTGTAAAGGAACCAATTCGAAAAATTGTTAATAGTGGGTCCCTCGAAGGCACTGCCACAGGTACTATTACAAATAAACCCAAATTAGAAAGTAAGGAAATCCTTTCACAATTAATTATCAGTTTAATTGCAATTATCTAACATTATAATTGCCCACCTGCATTTCATTGGCAACTTTGATTTTTTTACAAAAAAAAACCGTAAACCGCCAAACGCGGTGTCTTAGTGCAGTGGACAGGCCGATGTCTCTTTTACGTGAGGTCCGGAGTTCGAGTCCCAGCACGTGTCAATGACATTGTTTTCTAAGTTAGTTTACATATTTTGTGAAGTGAAGTAGCATACCACTTGCTAATAAAATTATGAACCCTCAATGCTTAAGGTGTTTGAAAAAAAGAACCGACCAAGCGCAAGTCAGACTCACGCACGAAAGGTTCCGTGTCATTATTTATACAACCAATATCGAGCAAAAAACGGCAAAGCAATACGTTAGTTGTATGAGAGCACCCTTGGATATTTATTTTATTCTATTTTTAGTATTTGTTGTGTTATACCGGCAACAGAAAATACATCATCTGTGAAAATTACAACTACCTAGCTGTCACGGTTCCTGAGATACAGCCTGGTGACAGACAGACAGACGGACAGTGAAGTCTTAGTAAAAGTATCCCGTTTGGCAGCCTTCGGGTACGGAACCCTAGCTATTATTGATAGATATTGTTCATTATGCCTTTCGAACCACCCAAAATTATTGCAGCAGAGTGTGGACGTATATAGGTTGTAAAAATAAATCCATCTTAAACTTGTACTACGGGAAAAACTGCTAAATCGAGAAGAAAATATCAACTATTCCTTTCCCACTGGGGGCCGCCATGCATTTGTACGAATGGCCTCAGTCTGGCTGTATTTCCATGTTAGTGATGTCCTTGCCTCGTGACCATAGCGCAGGGTATCCTAGTTTGGGACCAGCACAAGTGATCGTGTTGCATGGAAGTTATTTATTTAAAAAATTAGTAATGCTGCAGGTGATAACTTTGGTATGGAACAGCAAAGTAGAAGTTCCACCTTTGGAAGAAAATGTGCGTATTAACGAGTAGAACCCACCCGGATGCTTATAGGGATTTTTTTCACCCTGTATAAACTGTTAATACTTAATATATGTAAGAATAAGGTGGATGTACGTTTAGTAACCTAAAGCGGACGCCGGACGTTGTGAAACGAACGGACAACACCGGACACGGTGGCAGGACGTGACGTTTTTTGTACGAAGGAGAAGTACGATATTCGGAAGCAACGTTTGAGGAAAAATGAACTCTAACTACGTCCAAACATAATAATTATAAGTTAAAAAGTTGGTTGACAAAACAACCTTTATTTTGGCCGGTGAAACAATTCAAAGGTTGATGAGTTAACTACTAACTGACCCATCAAAGGTCACGAATTGTAATAATGACTTCCACACAACATAATCACTTGACCTGGCCCCAAACTAGGATACCCTGTGCTACGGTAATCGGGCAAGGACATCACTAACATGTAAATACACCCAGACTGAGGCCATGTGTACAAATGTACGGCGGTTCCCGGTGGGAATCGAACCAACGAAATCCGGCATGGTTGGTCAGACGTGATACCGCTAGACCAACGAGGCAGTTTATTATAATTTAAACTTTGGACTTTGCAACAATTTAAATGTAATGAGTTAACTACTGAGTAACCTAGCAAAGGCAACAACTATGGATTCTCTTGAGGTGTGTCTCCTACTAAAAAAAACATTACACAAAACATTCCGTTTTCTGTGCGCAAAACATTTTCGTTGCTAGGGGTAGCAAAATGAAAAGTTAGTTTGGAGCATTGAAAAATGATAGCATTGTGTAATGTTTCATGATAAACACGAGCAGAAGACCCGGCTATACGCCAACAATCTTTTAATTTACTGCTAACAGCTGTTAATGTTTTTTTTTTTCATTTCTCCATTTCCTTCCGTGGATGTCGTAGAAGGCGACTAAGGAAATCAATTACCAGGAGACGGGCAGCAGCGTCTTCCTGAGATTCCAACTGCATACTGCGATCGCCAACCCACCTGCCAAGCGTGGCGATTATGGCAAAACCCCTCATGGTTATGATGCCAAGCGTGGCGATTATGGCAAAACCCCTCATGGTTATGAAAACCACGAGGGAGGCCTGTGCCCTGCAGTGGGCGTCAAGTGGCTGATGATGATGATGAATGTTTTTTTTCACTGACAGCTGATTGTAAGGCCAACTTGCATCTCTTCTGAAATGTCACTGAAGTCGCCATTTAAATCAACTTTTGTATGGAGAATTTTAGTTAAATGCAGTTTAAGCCACGTTTTAGAAAGTCTTATGTATTAAAGACGGCACCTCTGAAACACTCCTCGGAAGCAATTTAAATAATTTGTGGTTACGCTTTTTTTCTTAACCACAGACTAGTTAAACTGGCCCTGACGGCGGTTTTAAGTCTTTTAGTGTAAGACCGTTTGTGTGTTTTCGACTATTGGGCCTGTTTAGATTTGTAACGGCTAAAGCGTAGTCCAAGATTGATTAACTTTGCCTTAGCAAAAAATCCGCAGACCGCTTGTAACACACAGGTTATTTTGCAACAAACCAGTCCAACGTTGCGATCGAATCGGGTCCGCTGGCAGACATCACGTTTCGCAAAATCCAACATTCCACGAAGGCCTTCGCGGCCGCGTTCACGCTGCGCACGAGACGCAGCGAGGGAGCGGGCGGAGTGTGAACGACAGCCTTCCCTCGTCGCGTCTCATATTATAAAAGATCTTTTATCTTTTATAAATGATAAAACTGTTTAATTGTACTTAAAAACAAAAAAACAGAAAGTTTTTTTTTGTATAATAACTTCCACACAATACAATCACTTGACGGTCCCAAACTAGGATACCCTGTGCTATATTAACCAGGCAAGGACGTCACAAACATGAAAATACGTCCAGACAGAGGCCATTAGCACAAAATGTACGGCGGCCTTGAGAGGGAATCCAACCCACGACCTCTGTTTTAGTAGCTAAGCGTCTTAATGGCTAGACCAACAAGGCAGTCGATATATCAAAATAAGACGAAATATCAAAATGAGACGCATTTTAAGACTTATAATAGGAGAGATTCCAGGGGTCCCCATGTTAGGCTAGGCCTGTGACATGGGGGACCAGATGTAATTAAAAAGTTAAACAAAAAATTACAATAGTGCTGAAACAAAAAACCGGCCAAGTGCGAGTCGGACTCGCGCACCGAGGGTTCCGTACAAACCTGCAAGGTTTACAAAGTTCGTTCATTTGAATTTCAATTTAATACCTCTACGCGTTTATGAGGAAATGGGTAGTAAGTTTAAAATTATTAAAAAAATATATATTATGTGATGTAACTAAAAATTTATGGTTTTCGTAATTTTTCCTTTATCTATGCTATAAGACGTTGCTTCGTACCAAATTTCAAGATTCTCAGTTCACGGGAAGCACCCTGTAGGTTTTGATTCCCTTGCAAGTGTCGAAAATTTGCGGCATAAACGGCTGTATCTTTTGATTGCGTTGGCTTAGAAGTTTGATTTTTTCACAGCTTCAAGGGAAAGTAAATCTGAGTAATTGATATAAATTTCAGCTTCATACCTCCACGCGTTCCTGAGAAAAAGGGTCTTGACAGACGGACGGACGGACGGACAGACGGACAACAAAGTGATCCTATAAGGGTTCCGTTTTTTCCTTTTGAGGTACGGAACCCTAAAAAGGAGTACCTACCATGGTGTTAATTTCTCTGTAAGATCATAGTCAACACAACTTAGGTATTTAGTTATATTTGTGTCCTAAATAAAATAAAATAAAAATAAAATTATCAAACTTTTTATGTCCCATTGCTGTGGAATTTGAATCAACCAAGGATCACCTGTAAATTCGTAATTTGGAGCCAAGCTGCCGCTGAAAATCCACGAAAAGTGTGGCTAACTTGTATAACTTTCTAAAGTGCCGCCGCTGGAAATAAAAGAAAGAAAAGAAGTAGCAAATTAACACATCAGAAGAATGAAAAGGCATACCCTTTATCGTTACAAAGAAGGAAAAGAAAATCGATTTACACAAATACAAGATAGGACAGAGCAAAGGCTGAGCAAACGTCTTGCGGTGTGTCAAACAAAAGAAAGAAAAAAGAAAGAAAGACATTTATTGGGACCAATTAACATCATCACAAGAAAAAAAGGCATAACAAGTAACATAAACATGTACAAAGGAAAAACAAGTCACATAAATACAGGATCATCATCATCATTAGCCATTTGACGCCCACTGCAGGACATAGGCCTCCCTTATGGTTTTCCCAGGCTTCCCGGTCTTGTGCCGCCCGCATCCAGCGACTCCCCGCCACCGGATACAGGATAGACAGGAGGAGGAGGAGGACAGGTTTAACGGGAAACATCTATAAGTAAGCGTTAATATTTAGCTCAAACTGCGCAATGTGTGACGCGGCACTGGCGCCATCTAGCGGCACTTTTTTCTCCTCAACGATACGTCAATGAATGCACACGACACGTAGTTACAGAGTCGCAGCCCTGCAACATGCGGTTGAAGCCAGTGAGCACCTACCACAAAACTAAAAGACGTTTCACGCAAAAAAAATGTTTTCATTTAAAGTAAGTCTAATCAGAGTTCTTTATTATGCCATCGCCAGTGAATTTTAACTCGGGTGACCATGATTTAATGGAACATAACATAACATAAACTCACGCCTGTATCCCAGAGGGGTAGGCAGAGACCAGGGACTGCTACTTGCTACGATCCTGATAGATCATATAGGGAAAAGCGGGTGATCGTGCTCTTCCACTATAAAGGGAAATTTCCCGCCAGGCAGATCGTATGCCTGGGGACGGCCGGTCCGACTGATGTTCGTCGGACGTTATATTTATGATATGTCATGTGAAACATTTTGCTTGCGCGATGCAGGAATTTTGGAGTTTATAGTGCGCGCGCAGAGTTGACATGTGCTCGCCACATCACTCCCCTTCAAGACCGTAGCTACGCATAGCTAGGTCTGATAGGAATCGAAGTCTGTGCTCTAAAGCCTGCAAGTGCCAGGAGGCGCTGAGTCAGTGAGTCGACTAGCGGTTGAGGGTGTTCGGCGGCTAACAGTCACTTCACCGGCGACAGTACCATGGGGACCGCGCATGTGGTAGGAACCGGTGAAGGCTGCTGTACCACTGGCAACGTGCGCTGTTGCTGTGTGGCTGCCGTGCCGAGGGGTTGGGGGAGATCACCATCAGTACCAGTAGTCGGTGCGTTGACTGTAGTGGAACTGATGAGGTGAGAGGGAAGAGGATGCTGGCCTTGCTTTGAGACTGATTGTATGTGGGGTGCTGCGAGAGCGAAGGAAGGTTGACATTGTTCTGTCGAGGGTCACCACTATAGGTCAGAGCGGGTGATCGTGCTCTTCCACTATAGGGGGAAATTTCCCGCCAGGCAGATCGTATGCCTGGGGACGGCCGGTCCAACTGATGTTCGTCGGACGTTATATTTATGATATGTCATGTGAAACATTTTGCTTGCGCGATGCAGGAATTTTGGAGTTTATAGTGCGCGCGCAGAGTTGACATGTGCTCGCCACAATCACTTTCGCTTCCTCAACATTCATTAGTCGTTGCATGCACGCACGCCGGTTTCGGGTACTTTTTATCTTGCCCTTTGTTAATACATCCTCTATTTGGTCGAAGTATGTCCGTCTGGGTCGTCCCTTACCGGCCCTTCCATCCACATTCGCTCGATATATTTGTTTTGTCAATCTTTCTTCCTTCATCCTCTCCACATGTCCAAACCAACGCAACATTCCTTTCTCAATTCGTGTCACTACATCCTCTTTCAGTCCACAACGTTCTCTAATCACACTATTGCGTATCCTGTCATTTAACGGAAGTCCTTCGAAAAAAAGAATTGTGATGTCAAAATCTCACCCACCCTTTTTTATTTTATATGATGTCTTTTAGTGATGTTTAATGCCTACAAAAAATTCTGTAGGTGTCTTCAAATGCGGGTTGTATAACCAACATAGCAACCCTAACAAAAGGCAAAATATACGTAGGCATTCACGAAGAGTTTCATGTCAAAAATATAAAAATAAAATGAGTATTTATATTTTCCTTTATAGGAAACAAAAAAAAAACACACACCGTACAGTACAGTTCTTTTTTAGACCAACTTACTTACGGTATATTCCCACGTATCTTGCACGTATCCTTTCATAGACCTGTCATACCGTTCAGGTATCCTCATTCAGCTGTCAGTGGATATTGGATATAGGGCATTTATTCTGTTAATGCATTATAATTAACAGCACATCACGTACGTGACGGGCGAATTTGCAACAAAAAAGTAAGGCGTCGGCCACACAACGACGCAATACGATGCATAGACTCACAGACTACAGAGTAACCACAGAGCAAGGTCGGTGGTCTGTGGCGTCTTTTCCACGCCCTCGCCCTACGTTCTCTATGTGTGGCCCACGCCCCACCTGCTGTCGACTGATCTCCAATTGAAACTCATTTTAATCTAAAATATCGGTTCTATAAAGAAACGTATGAGTTTCTTATGAACTTGAATTTGCAATAATTTGTAAATATCCACATGGAAGGCCTCATGTTAACAGCAGTTCTTGACCTACTTTACTATGGTCTTATTATAACGACTTCTACGTCTTAGGAAACTTGAATATGCAATCATTTACTCATCACTGATTTGCATAATTTTATTGGTCAGTTTAGTAACACAGGCTTGTTTGGGTATTCTTTCCTAGACACGTTTTTGGGGTTCAGTACTCAAATGGTGCAAACGACTACGTCAGGATTCATTTGCTGATGCTTTCTGCCGCATGTTTTTCTCTGAATTGGTTAACGCTTGTTCTCTTCCCGTAAATTACTTTTCATTATGTACTCATGATCGGAAAGTAGCTCTGAAGTTGCCTGAGAAGCGGGTTGAAAGTAATACTTTTCAGCCCTCGGGGGAGGGCTTTCAACTGACAGCTGTTAAATTATTAAAAAAAAACTAGTTCTATTTTCAAATTTTTGTGAAACCATGTTCCAACTTTTCAAATTTCAGCTAGCCAGCGACGAGAAAAAAAAAAAGTGGCAATCCAATCTTCGTTTGTTTTGTCGAGTTGTAGAGTTTTGTTTGTGCTTCCGTATAGCAGAGACGTGTTAACATTTTAGCTAATTAATGTCTTTATTTTTACTTTCCTTATATTCGTAATGAAAAGCACAGTGTTTACCTCGGGTGAGAGACTTCACTCCTAGGGTAATAATGTACTGTATATATGTACACTACATTTGGCTTGACTTGTTTTGACAAAGAGTTGGCAAAGGAAGTTTTGCGACTGACCGTCGCTGGATTCTCTAGGCATGTTATTATGGTAATCTGCATAAATCATCTGCAAAAGTCATTGGTGACTTTTGCAGATGATTGAAAACAACCGTAATAAAGTTTTCACCTAAAAATAAAACATCGTAAGGAAACATGAGCGTCTGAGCTATTCGTATATCTCAGCGCGTAAAATCGCCAAGCCGCGCGCGGTAGGCACGCGTGGTTATTAAGCCCATACTCTCTCTCTCTCTCTCTCTCTCTGAGAGAAGACCTACAGTGGGACGTATATAGGCTACTTATGATGATCTATAAAAGTACTTTCTTGTACGTCAATTTTAATACCTGCTTGAAATTGTTATAATCATATTTATAAGGACAATTTAACGAAACGGTTATCATATTGGTAACTATTAAGTATATTATTATATGCTCGTTACAGTGATGATGACGATAATGATCATGATAGGGAGATATAATAATCATGGACTGCCTCGTTGGTCTAGCGGTAACACGCATGATCACAAACACTGAGGCAGTTGCTTCGATTCCCACAGAGAGGGATTTGGATTTGCACCGCTTCAGTATATGGTGTTTCCATATTTGAGACGTCCTTGGGCCTAATTATGCACATCAAAATATCCTGAGCGATTCCAATCGTTGTAACTGTCTAAATTCATACTAATTTGACATTTCGACGACTGCAATCACTCAGGGTTTGGTGCGCGTATGACTTCACTACATTATCACCGATTACAGACATTACGGGCGAGCACGATAATGTACAGGGCATACTTGGCTGTACTCACCAATCATCGTCGCCGATGATCGCCTGCGATCCAAAGGGACATCAAAGGGATTCATTGCCTTGAGGTGTCCACATTATCGCCGCTCATTCATTCGCTGTCGGACAAATTCCGACAAATCCGCAGCGGAGGCTTAGTAATATGGTCCCGCTTAGGTAAGGAACCCTAAGAATTGTACTAAATTTGTATCTCACTTAGTAGATCAATTTCTAAGTATATACGTTTAATTGTTCTAATCTCATGCATGTTCCGTGTGGCGCCGGATTAAGAATAGCGTCACTCCATTTCCTTCCCTGGATTTTGTAGAAGGCGACTAAGGAAATACATTAGCAGGAGACGGGCAGCATTTTCTACCTGAGATTCCAATCGTGTACTGCGATCGCCAAACCGCCTGTCAAGCGTGGCGATTATGGCAAAACCGTCCATGGTTATGAAAACTACGGAGGAGGCCTGCGTCCTGCAGTGGGCATCAAATGGCTGATGATTATTATAATTATTACGTTTATTGCACATAAGTAAAAAATACAATGATGATGATAATATCGATAATAATGATAATACGATGATGATGATGATGATGATCTAATCTCACTTGACTTAAGCTGAACATGCAAATATAATAATATAATAAAAGAACTTTTATTATATATTTATTGTAACTACTTTCTTTGTTCTATTTAATTACGATGAATGGTCAAAGACCACCATTTTCTTTTCCCCCATTTTTTTTGACCACTTTTTGTTGAACCACATTGACATAATGGTTGTAGGTATACCGCTATTAAATAAATTCTTGTAGCAGCAACAGACGATTACTGCCAATACTCTGGATACTTGCACGATGATCGTGCCAATTATAGACGATCACACGATCAATGATCATCGGCGATAATATGGTAAAGGCATAAAATAGGGGCAGGTCTATTTAAAATTAGTACAGGGTATCCTAGTCTGGAACCAGGTCAAGTAATTGTGTGGAAGCTTTTTTAGGGTCTATACTCGAAGGGTGCCAAACGGGACCCTATAACAGGTAGACAGACTTCACTGTCCATCTATCTGTCTGTCTGTCCATCTGTCTATCTGTCTGTCTGCCACTAGGCTGTATCTCATGGACCGTGATAGCTAAACAGTTGAAATTTTTACAGATGGTATATTTCTGCTGTCGCTATAACAGCAAATACTGAAAAAAGAATAAAATACATTTTTGAGGGGCTTCCATACAACAAACGTTGTATAAAGACAGCGCTCGCCATCTAGCGGCCATCTATGTAACCTTCACAGCGCCGATGTAATTTTTCGATGTCATTTCGTTAAATGTCAATGTTAAATGCTTCTTGTTAGTTTCTATAGATGGCGCTGTTCCCAAATGCAATCTTTGTCTAATGTTGTATAGATATTGGTACGGAACCCTTCGTGCGCGAGTCCGATTCGCACTTTGCCGGTTTTTCTTTAATTTACCTGTTAGTTATTACGCTCACCCTTTGAACTAATACAGTCAACAACTCATCAACTCTTGTCCGCGTATAATTTGCGCAGTTGTGTTACGAGTAACTTTGCCACTAAAAGGCGAAGTTTGTGAACGTAGTAAATAACTGCACGCAACAAGTTATCTCTCTCTCCCTCTCTTGCATTCCATTACTCTTCCGAGGAGCTTGGGGCCGACAAAACTTTCTTCCATTCCTCGCTGCTCTGTGCGAGGTCATTGATGCTATCATCATATAGTCATCGAATTGGTTAGGTATTATGGGGTATGTGAGATGGTTAGGTGTTAGGTGCCAAGATCTCCTACGCCAAGTGTACAATTGACAGCATGTAAATCTTCACATGCTTACATTCTACCCGGTCACATCTCTTTGTAACTTAAATGTAAAGGTTGCACAACGTTCTCCTTACCGAGTAGAACGGACGCTTGTAAATGTCTGTAAACTAGAAGTCTAAGAATACCTTTGACGTTTGAATTTCCTACACACATTATTCAAAGGCGAAAACACCTTGTATTGTGGTCAAAGCAGTTAAGAAAATTGCCTCAATCAAGTCATTACTTTAGACGATACCTAAGTACTGAAATTAACCTTACATTCTTGTGCGAGCAAGGAGACCTTGCAAAAAGTTAGACCTTTTACATCTGTTAACGTGATGATTTTCGGGGTCATCATCAGCCATTTTACGCCCACTGCAGGACATAGGCCTCCCTCATGGTTTTTCCTAACCATAAAGAGTCTTGCCATAATCGCCAGGCTTGGCAGACGGGTTGGCGATCGCAGTATGCGGTTGGAATCTCAGAAAGACGCTGCTGCCCTTCTCCTGGTAATTTATTTCCTTAGTCGCCTTCTACGACATCCACGGAATGAAACGAAGTGACGCTATTCTTAATCTGGCACCACACGGCAATTTTTGGGATACTGCTGCAAGAAGGTCCGGTATAACTTAATTCTATTCATAAAACTGTCGAGTATAACTCGCTGGCTAGGTGAGCAGATATTTCCGACGGGTTATATGTTTTTTTTATTCTTAACAGAAATTAATAGCAACAGACAGATAAAAAGTTTATTTGCTGTACCAAAAACACACACAATATTTGAGACAAAAAGTTACACTGACATATTTTATAACTAGCTGTTGCCCGCGACTTTGTTCGCGTGGTAATTTTGATGTGTGCTAATCCAGACTATAATCCATCTCTGTGCGAAATTTCATCCGGATCTGTTTAGCCGAATTTTCGCAGTATCCATCTTTCTTATCTAAATTGAATAACAAAAACAGTTGAAAGTCGATATTCAAATGTTTCACATTTTTTAAAAAAAGAACATCATAGAAACCATTTGAAAAAAGTTTCATTCGAAAACCTCAAACCATGAAGATTCTATGTCAATTCAAAGAACCTATTGCAATAAAACGGCAATTTTATACTTTAACCCCTATTATCTCAACTCACCATTTTTGAGCTCTGTGAATCAGAGCGAAATCTGATCGGACTCTTCCGACAAAAATTTAACTTAATAAGTAAATCATACAAGCGGTTGTAGCCTAGTGAGTAGAACATTGGGCTCGGAAGCGAGAGACCCAGGTTCGATTCCCAGTGCGGGGATGTACCTATGACTTTTTTTTCAAGTTATGTACATTTGTGAAGTTATAGTAGCAATACCACTAGCTAACGGCGAAGGAAAACTTTTGAGGAAACCTGAGTGTCTGAGCTATTCACACACCTCAGCCCTTGAAATCGCCAATCTGCGGTGGGCACGCGTGGTGATAAAGTTCATATTCCCCTTCTGAGAGAAGGCCTGTACCCTACAGTGGGACGTATATAGGCTGCTTATTTCAATTTCAATCTATTTCAACAACAATATTAACGATCATTACAGGGAGTCCCTAATTCAATAGTTAAGCTAACAACAATGAACAAACACAAACAATTCTGAATAATAAAAAGTCTCAATAAACAACACAATTAGAAACAAACTAATTACAAACTATTAATTATAAACTTATTACTTATTAAAAACTTAAAATTTGAATTGCGGCCTTTGTGAAGTAAAACATAAAATAAATATTCTTGTTAACGAACATTTTAGTTCGAAAAGTAAAGGTAGCTATTACTTGAGCTACGCCAGTTACGAAAAGGCCAGCTAATGCAGGAGTTAAGCAATGCTTTAGTCTGATCTTACGGCGCTTGGGTGGGCAATCTAAGCATTAATTCAAGTTTTTATCTATACGTAAGTGGCCTGAGTGTCTGTGACGTCCACATACCTCAGAGCTAGAAATTGCCAATCCGCGGTGGGCACGCGCGGTGGTTAAGCCCTACTCTCTGTGAGTGGGACGTATATGGGGTACCTTAAAAAAATGCCAGTGGTGATTATTATTACTCTGACACCTTTTGCAAACACGATCTGAGATTCTTCTTTATTTTTATGTGGCCTGTAAACGTCCTAGTGCAGAGCACTGGACTTCTCTTAGAGAGATAGTGTTGGTTTAATTACCACGCGTGCCCAACGTGGACTGGCAATTTCAAGCCCTGAGTTATGCGAACAGCTCAGACACTCAGGTTTCCGCACGATGTTTTCTTTCACCGTTAGCGCGTGGTATCGCTACTATAACTTCACAAAAATTGTATGATGTTTTTCCATTGGTGCCGCTAGTGTTGCTGCGTGGAGCCTCTTAAGTATCACTGTGTCTCTTCAGATTGCTTAGAAAAGAACGAGACAGACAGGCACTTAAGTTAGAAATTGAGAAACCTACGTTTTCTGATACACGCACTGCATATGTTGCCATTATTTGTTCAATGAATTGTACACACGAAAAACCTTGTACGTAACTGTTTGTAGTACGATTCACACTTTCATAATGGACCTGTGCTATGTAAACATTTAAAAAGCAATGTCAATAGAACACACATACATACATACATACATAAACTCATGCTTGTATCCCAGGGAGTAGGCAGAGACCAAGGACTGCCACTTGCCATGATCCTGAGAGATCACATTAGCTTCCTCAAAATTCGTTAGACGTTGCATGCACGCACGCCGGTTTTGGGTACTTATTCCCTTTGCTAACAAATTCCCTATTTGCTCGAAGTATGTCCACCTGGGAAGTTCCTTACCGGCCGTTCTCGATACTTTTGTTTCATCCACCTTTCTTCCGTCATCCTCTCCAAATGTCCAAACCAACGCAAAATTCCTTTCTCGATTCAAGTCACTAGATCATCTTTCAGTCCACAAGTTTTCTAATTGAACTATGGTGTATCCTGTGATATAGAATTTGGAATAGAAACAAGTCACAGGAACTTTACACAAGAAACCTATAAATGACCCACGGCAGGCCTTCCCTCAGAAAGAGAGAACGTGATTCAGTATGGGATTAATCACTACGCGTGCCCGCCGCGAATTGGTTATCTCAAGGGCTGTAATAATAATCTAATATGTAAAAATGTCATGTCACAGTGTTTGTTATCGACCTCCTCCGAAACAACTTTAACGATATTTATGAAATTTTTGTACGGTAGGTCTGAGAATAGGTTCTAGGCTAATTAATACGGCACAACAACCATTAATAATAACAATTGTTGCGTCAGCTAGTTCTTTAATAATCCACTGTGTATTAATTAAGCAACCCGTGTGGCGCCGGATTAAGAATAGCGTCCCTCCATTTCCTTCCGTGGATGTCGTAGAAGGCGACTAAGGAAATCAATTACCAGGAGACGGGCAGCAGCGTCTTCCTGAGATTCCAACCGCATACTGCGATCGCCAACCCGCCTGCCAAGCGTGGCGATTATGGCAAAACCCCTCATGGTTATGAAAACCACGAAGGCGGCCTATGGCCTGCAGTGAGCGTCAAATGGCTGATGATGATGATGATGAATTGAGCAAGCTGCCAATCTTATATAGGTTTGAGATGACTTGGGAAGCGAGGGTCAGAGTGGAGTTTTATTTTTTTCCCGCTGCGTTTTTCTCCACTACAAAAACTGCCCGAAGGCAATAACATAGTACAGTGCCATTCAGCAAACAGAATGTATGTTTTTATGTTGAAATTCATTTTTGATTTATTGATTGATTTCAAGTGTTTTAATGCACAAGCTGTGGCAACATTTATCTGAAAAACAGAAAATGAACAGAATTTACAAGTGTACAGTTGACAGCAGGTTTAGCTTTACATTTTTGTTACGAAATCATCCGTAACGTAACTGAGTAGAGTGCACGCGTGTAAAGGTTGATGTGATGTCGACTGTACTAGTCATCATCATCATCATGATCATCAGCCATTTGACGCCCACTGCAGGACATAGGCCTCCTTCATGGTTCCAACCACGACGGGTTTTAACCACCGCTGTACACTTAACATGACTCACTTTACACATAACCATGACTGACAGTACTAGTATTATAATATTATTTTATTTAGAAAACAAAGTCCATGGTACATGACGAATGTAAAGCAACTAGGTATATTCAGTTCATTATGTACTGTACACACCTAGTTGCTTCATATTGGTTATAACCACTAACACTGTAGGTACGCTTAACAAAAAAAATAACGGACTCGCGCACGAAGGGTTCCGTACCATTGTCTTTACTACATTTGAATATTATATTCTTTTTGTTGCACTAACCCGTGCTGACAATATTAAAAACCTATTTAGAGGCTAAAAATTCCACCTGTGGCTAACCATGGCATGGGTGGAATTTTTAGCCTCTAAATAGGTTTTTACATTTGAATGTTTCAAGCCGTTGCTTGTAGCCGTTATTAATATCGAACAAAAAACGGCAAAAAAACACGTTTGTTGAATGATAACCTCCTCTTTTTATGAAGTTGGTTAAAATTTTAGTTACGGCACCATTCGCGATAACCAAAAAGGTAGAGATGATAAAAAAAGCGTTTAGTGCCAACTCCTACCTAGGTTAAGTGACCTGTCAGACACTGAAAAATTTACAATCATTTACTTGTTAAATATGGGTAAAACAGATGTCATGTACACATAATATAAATAATGCTCCATATTTTGACTTGCAGCAAAAAAATTATAAAATTACAGATCAGTGTTAATAAATAATCTTATACAGAATGATTTCTAAACAGCGCAATTCCTGAGTCATTCGAGTTTATGTTTCTTTTAAGGAATCTTTGTTATTGTGAGTTATTTCTCCATTTTTTTTTTTAATATCAGGCCCTTGTAATTTTATTTGCACCTTACGCGTATTCTCTATTCCCTACGCGTATTCCCTATTCTCTGTGGTCCTATACAGAAGAATTCCCAATATAATCATCATCATCATCATCAACCCAGTATGTCCCCACCGAGGGGCACGGGTCTCTTCCCTGAGGAAGGTATAGGCCATACTCCACCACGGGGGCCAAGTCCGGATTGGTGGAGGCTTGTAGACTAGTGGCTCGTCTACTGTCAGAAGTTGTCAAGCCGCCCTAAGGCCTCTGACTTGGCTTAACGACTGCCATCTATCGACGGCAGCCGGCACCAACAGCTTAACGTGCCTTGCGAAGCACCGCTCGGAAAAATGCCACTAGCAATGCCTAGCGCATAGAAGTATTATCCACCAAATAGCGCCGCTACAAAGCAGAAAAACTTAACCCAAAAAAAAATCAAATCATACAACATAAGTTTATTTAAATGGACATGTTCCAGAAACTGCGCATTTTAGAAAGAAACCCTGTATGAATCGTCAATACTAGCCCCGAGTTCAACGTGTTTTTACCCGACGTCGAAAGCAAGGAAGTGTTGTTTTTCGCGCGTATGTATGTATAATTGGCAGTATAATTGGTATGTATGTATAGTGGCAAGAAGACGCTGGATGCAGGCCTCTTCCAACCGGTCTTTTTGGAAATCCATGGAGGAGGCCTATGTCCAGCAGTGGACTTCTTGCGGCCGAATGATGATGATGATGCATAACTGTTTTTGACAACCCGGAGGCCACACGGCTCCATGATCGGTGGGCAGACGATCAGCCCGGTGTTGCCAGGGGCCCGATACTGTGAAGGTGGCTGGGAAAATTGGACGAGATTGCCAAAAGACTGGATAGGTCAGCGTGAAAGAGAAGAGATCTACGCCCAACAGTGGGCTCTGTTTATGGACTGATTTGAGGTTCTTTGGTTTCAACTCTTTTAACATGTAAATTTCTTCTGTCTTCAGATGCCTCCCCTCCGGAGTCGATCCTGGACTACTACTCCATGCCGGCGCTCTCAGAGCTGGATGACTTCGACCTCTGTCTGCGGTACCCTGAGGCCGTCTACTGCATCGTCGACATGGAGCTGAAGGAGGATGATACACCACTGTTCCAGTATATCAAGGTTAGTGAAACAAATTGCGCACAATTGGGTGTTTGACAAAATATCAAATGAGTTACTTTTAAAACGGAATTTTGTATGAAAATACTGGCTTATGACGTCACATTTCAGAGCACTTTTTTAATGTTTAATCTATTTAAAAATTCTAATAACTAGTAATTGACTAAAAGAGATACATGTTCCGAGATATTTTGTAATTTTTGTTTGAATCGAGCATGTGAAGTAATTTATTGTTGATCGTGTCAAATACCGTATTCTACAGGGTAGTCGTCAGCGTTAAAGAATGTTCGTTTCGTCTCGATAAACAATGTTAGTAACGATTGAAAAGTAATAATAAAAACGCTTGGTCAGTTTCTTTTACCTTAAACATTTGGCCCCCGTGGTGGAGTATGACCTATACCTTCCTCAGGGAAGAGACCCGTGCCCCTCGGTGGGGACATAATGGGTTGATGATGATGATGATGATGATTTAAGACTAAATCGTGATATGATTAAACAAGTAAAACTAACAAGATTCTGCCGGCGCCGATTGTAAGTCGATCCAACAGTTTCTTTTATATTTTTGTTACGTGCAGATAAAAATATTTATTGGTTTAATTTAGTACAAAAAATTTACTAACCATTTCAGAATCCACACCTAAAACTTTGCTAGCGAACTTGATGTCACCTTGTAAATTCAATTCTGCTGCAGGTTCTCACTGCATTAATAGCAATCCAGTATTTGCCAATGTAAATTGTTACAATTTTCTTTTATGCCAAACAATCAACTCAGTCTACCGAGACCACGGGACTCGCAAAAGTACCGAATCGTCGAAAAATTGTAAAATGAAAAATAAACGAGTGAATATCAATGCAAACTCAATTTTTATTATGTCTAGTGATCGTGTTAACATAAGAAATTCCTATTTCTTGTATTTTAGTATTAGCACTATTATTAAGTAAACTCGCTGTTGGTACCCCTAAGACATGAAAATAAAAAAAAGGTGCTGGACAAGCCTACTCCATCTAAATAATAATTTCCCAGGCACCGCAGCGTCCGAGTGGTACCTTCACGCATGTAGTGTGTGTATTTAGTCCAGTCCATCCAAAGTTTGTCTGGAAGAGATCACTTTTAGTGATAAGGCCACAATCTGTACTCTTAGGTGAAGAAATATCTGTGTAATAAAGTGTTCTCTATCTATCTATCTACCTAGCATGGGTGAAGGTGCCAGTAGACGCTGTACACATCATTTCACTACGTATGCCAAGAAGAGCTGTGGTAGCGGAGCCGTAGAACGTCGCCTTCTCATTCGGGAGGTCGTGGGTTCGAATCCAACCAATGACTTTGTTTTCTAAGTTACGTACGTTTGTGAAGTTATAGTAGCAATACCACTCGCTAACGGTGAAGGAAAACATCGTGAGGAAACCCTAGCGTCTGCGGTATTTACATGCCTCAGCACTCGCTACGTACAATGGCCCAACTATGAGGCTAAGTGCGGAAATCTCCAGCCGAACTAGAGCTACGTATGCCCAGTTGAATTACCCTTCAATTGGTTCACCGTGTACCTACCAATATCCAGAACCAATTAAATCCAGAACGGAGACTCCGTATAAATTTACATTTTTATTTACAATTTTATTTACGGTCTTCATTTCTATTTTGAGATTGGACGACGTAACCAATTTTTAGATTGTATGACGCAAATCTAAAACATAGTCAATATTTTTCTGTCTCGTGACGTTCTGTGTTTTTGTAAATGATAACGTCTTTCATCAACAACTTCGTTTGGTAAATGAAATATTCATAGATCTATTTAGGGTTCCGTAACTCAAAAGTAAAAAAGAAACCCTAAGAGGACTTTTTTTTTCGTCCAACCGTAAGTCCGTCCGTCCATCCGTCGGTCCGTCTGTCCGTCCATACGTCCGTCAGTCCATCCGTCTCTCCGTCCGTTCAACCGTCCCACAGTCCGTACGTTCGTCCGTTCCCCTGTCTGTCTGCCAAGACCCTTTTTCTCAGAAAGGCGTAGAAGTACCTTACATACATACATAACCTCACGCCTGTATCCCAGAGGGGTAGGGAGAGACCAGGGACTGCCGCTTGCCACGATCCTGCCAGACCACTTTCGCTTACTCAACATTTATTAGTTGTTGCATGCACGCACGCCGGTTTCAGGTACTTGTAAGTATCAGCTTAAAATTAAAATCAAATTCACATTATCAACAGACCCCAATAGTGAAAAATTGTGAAAAAAACAAACTTTGCGTCGACGCATTCAAAAAGTACAGCCCTTTCTACCCCATATCTTAACACTTGCAGGCGAGTTCGCAAGGGAATCAAAAACTGCTGATACTGCCCGATGGTTTAAATATTGTTAAATAAAAAATAAAAACCAACTTCAAAACACTACAGCACTAAAAATACCAGAAGTAATTTTAAAGAATAACTTTAAATTACAAGTATGTATACATGTAGGTATTGTAGAAGTATAATTTGTAGTCGGTGCCCATTTTCACGACCAGGACATATATTTTGGGCACCGGTTAAAAATTAGGCTTCTACAATATCTACATGTATCATCATCATCATCATCATTCAGCCACAAGAAGTCCACTGCTGGACATAGGCCTCCCCCATGGATTTCCTAAAAGACCGGTTGGAAGCGGCCTGCATCCAGCGCCTTCCTGCCACTTGGATGAGGTCATCTGTCCATCTTGTGGCTGGTCGTCCTACGCTGCGCTTGCCGATATGTGGTCTCCATTCGAGAACTTTTTGGCCCCATCGGCCATCAGTTCTGCGTGCTATGTGCCCCGCCCACTGCCACTTCAACTTACTAATCCGCTGGGCTATGTCGACGACTTTCGTTCGTCTACGGATCTCATCATTTCTGGTTCGATCTCGTAGAGAAATTCCGAGCATAGCCCTTTCCATAGCTCGTTTCGTGACCTTGAGCTTTCTTATGAGGCCCATAGTGAGAGACCACGTTATTTGCTTATTATACGTTAAACATAGTATTTGTGAGAGTACGGTAACGCCGGCTTGAGTCTGACTTGCACTTGGCTAGTTTTTTTTTCAATCTCCGCTTATTAAAATCAGTATCGACGTTAGGTAGTATTTTTTCATTAGTATCAATTTTTATGTGTCCTAGATGAGCAAAAAGTTGGATAATTTTTTAAAACGCTCGCCAAATTTCAAACTCGTTTAGAGAAACTGCGACTAGCGGCAACAAAGTAAAGACAATCAGCTGCGTACTAAAGTTAATAACTGAGACACTAAATTCACGATTTCACCGTTTTCCCCGTAGTAAAAGTTTTTTTTAAAAACCTATTTATAGGCTAAAAATTCCACCCATGCTGGGACTTCAACCCTCTGGCTTGCGAGCATCGGTGAAATTTTGAGCCTCTTTACAAACTTCACTGTATTACGTACAAGCAGCGACATCTGGCCGAAGCAATTTAAATCACTTGCAGCCCCGAGTAACCCACTTTGCAGTTAGGTTCTTACATCGGAATGATATCGCTGTACCTACATGATTATATTCTTTTTCTTGCACTAACCCATGCTGAGGACAATTTTAAAAACCTATTTAGAGAATAAAAATTCCACGGACTTGAACCGGCGACCTCTGGCTTGCGAGCAGAGCAAAATTTCGAACAGGCAGCGACATCTGGCCGAAGCAATTAACATAACTTGCAGCTTCGAGCAACTCACTTTGCAGTTAGGACAGCGCTGGCACGGTTAGCCAGAGGTCGCGGGTTCAAGTCCCGGCTTGGGTGGAATTTATCTCCCTCTAAATAGGTTTTTAAAATTGTCCTTAGCACGGGTTAGTGCAACAAAAAGAATATAAAAGTTTTATTTACCAATTTAAGAATTAATGACGAGAAGAATCCTCCATTTTCGGAAGTATATAAGAAGTTTGTTACACCTTGTATACCAAATTTCATCCAAATCCATAAACCCATTAAATTTATCCTCAATTGCGTGACTATAATCATGTTTCACTAGTTTAATTTGCATAGCAGGATTGACTGGCCGAATGATTGTATCAAGAAATTCAATGTCAATTTAGGCACACCACAGGCTACATCTAGGTTTCTTATATTTTTGTCGTTTCCTTTTTTTTATAGGTACATTTATTTCCTCTTATTTTCATATTATGTCACTCACCGTTCTGTGATATGTCTTGTTGTTACAATAAATGTGTTTTCTTTCTTTCTTTAAGAAACTAACACCCATTTTCCATTTTCTCTCTCCAGAACTTCTCATCCCTCTACTACAAGAACTACCGGCACAGCAAACTTCATCGAGGGGTGTGTGCGAACAAACAGTGTGGCCTTAACACCACACACGCTGATGCGGGCGACAGCGCCGTCCAGGCTCTGACAGAGTGCTTCAACTCATCCATTCATCAGAGCTACGGGCTGCAGGTGAGGTGACATAAACACGATCACGATCACTATCACGATCACTATCACTATCACGATTACTATCACGATCACTATCACGATTACTATCACGATTACAGTCACGATCACTTCCGCAACTGTACTATCACAATCCTGAAAATATGGAACAATTAATTGCTACTTGTTTTTTTGACTTCAAAGCAGTTGTATTTTGAAAGTTAGCAAGGCAAACGAAATAATAATACGGTTTTGGCATTCGATTGCTTACACATTCCAATCATCATCATCATCATCATCATCAGCAGCTATTTGACGTCCACTGCTGGACATAGGCCTCCTTTGCAGTTTTCATAACCATGAGGGGTTTTGCCCTAATCGCCACGCTTGGCAGGCGGGTTGGCGATCGCAGGATGCTGCTCCCCGTCTCCTGGTAATTTATTTCCTTAGTCGCCTTCTATGACATCCACGGAAGGAAATGGAGTGACGTTATTCTAAATCCGGTTCAACACGTAATATTCCAATAATTTTAATTATTATAGACAAATATATTATTACAGTTTCTTTCTGATAAAATGGGGGACATTTGGATAATTTTTAATCTTATGAAAGAAAGAA
The DNA here is from genome assembly GCA_963969515.1 of Yponomeuta evonymella. NCBI lineage: Eukaryota > Metazoa > Arthropoda > Insecta > Lepidoptera > Yponomeutidae > Yponomeuta > Yponomeuta evonymella. The sequence goes on along the minus strand of OZ018366.1, from coordinate 2,312,926 downwards.
TCTCAGATTATCTTTTGTATGACTCAACCCTATGTTTACACGTATCTGATGTGAATGTTATTTAAAATAGGTGAAAGTTGAGTTAATACCATTAAGATTATTGTATTCGTCCTGTACCTGCAACATTTTCTTCTGTTCGCTTGTTATAAGAGACCGCAACGCGTAGCCTGTTTGGATTGGCGTTTCAGAAAAGACCGATCACTAGAAGAACACTAACATCTGTTTGCCTTCTAGGTGGAATCTCTATCTGTCCGCTACTGCAAGACAGCCGAAGACAGCCTTCCAATAGATGTCACTGACATCGTAATCGGAATTCTGCTTCTGTTGCTTTTGCTGGTCAACTTGGGATGCTCCGCTTATTACTTCTTGTTCCCACCGGATAAGGGTGAAGGTAAGCCATTGCTTTGCGTTAGAGTAACTTAAAAATATATAAAAAGGAAGAAGGACATTTATTGCACCAAAAATAAACAGATAAGTAACGTAATATGCACAACAGCAGAAAGAAAACTAAATACACAACAGACAGATCAAATAAATAGAACAGAACCATCGATGTAGCCTGTGGTGTGTCTAAGTTGTCACAAAATGTAGCTGACTCAGCGTTGTGCTGAGGAAGTGATCTCAGCGCCGATTTTCAGTCAGTGCCTACGATATACACGCTAGAAAGCTTAGCTAAGCACGAAATTACCCCCTCTGTGAAAAATTGTTGGATAGGGTGACCAATTCCGAGACCAATTCATTCCCAACAAAGACCTGGTGACTGATCCGAACTCAAGACATCCTGGCTTTAATCTATCCCGATGGTACTGGAATAGGTGCCAAACTTTGCAAGGTAGATGCACCGATCTAATGCATAGGTAAAAGTTTGGCACAGACCCATACTGCAGCTGCAGATATGTAAGTGTAAACTTTTCCTCATATGACTGACCATTGTCTGCTCTATCTATCTATCTATATAGCCCACGAAACACGCCTACTGTTGGGCATTGGCCTCTTCACTGTCACGCCAACCTCGCCGGTCCTCCGATAATCTCGTGCATTGTCCTCCGCCTTCTTAACATCTATTAATATCTAACCTCCTAAGTTCCGAAAATTTTTATTTTCAAGGTCCATAAGGTCCATTTTGAATTTATATTTTGTACAGATACTAGAGCATACAAATACAGCAGCCGATATACCTTCCACTGAAGGGTAAATGCTTTCTATCATAGAGATACTCAATTTTCCTAACAAGTTTCCTTCATGATTAGCAACTGATATTTGCTTACCAGAGGTTTTTTTTTTCTCGATGTTATCAGTGCTTGTCAACAGTAGCTCTTTTTAACCGACTTCAAAAAAGGAGGAGGTTCTTAATTTTATGCGTAATTAATTAATTAATTAATTTCATGTCTCACTTATAGTAAATAAAGATTTATTTATTTATTATTTATTATTATTTATATTCCTTTTTTTTGGCAATGTTCACCAAGACGGAGTTATGTCTAATCTTAACCGACTATTATTTTGTTACTTCGACAATTTTTTTTCGAATAGATGTAACGTCCGATTGGTTCCATTTTAATTTGGTGAAGATCTGATAAAGCCTTTCAGAGATGGAGAACGGAACTTTTCAATGGACAGCAGTAAACACCTAAGGCCTAATGGGGCCCGTACTTTAGTAATATGTTTCATAAAATTGCGTAAAAGTAGTCCCAGAGTAATTTGGTACAGAGTAAATTGAGTACTTCAAATTTTAAAGCAAAGAAATTAAAAGGGTTAGTTATGGTTATAAAGAACTTGTTTATTTTTTTTCCGCTCCCCCACCAAAAACGAAATAAAAAAATGACTTCAAAACTTGGAAAAAATTTGGCCCAAAATCTATGTGCTGCTCATGAAACTGGACACCGACTCCAAATTATACTTCTACAATGTCTAAATGTATACAATACATACTTCTATTTTAAAGGTATTCTTATAAATTATTTCTAACTTTTTGGTGCTGTAGTGTTTTGAAGTCGGTTTTTATTTATTGATCTTCAATGATCATCTGCATACATCTGAATTTTATAGCTCCAAGTTGATATTTTGAAAAATGATGGAAGGATCTGCTTCGTTTTTTGCAGCCAACAAGTTCATGCTGGCTTTCTCCGTCCAAAAGAATTGGAAGGCTCTGAAATATGGAGGCAGTGCTGAGGGTGGTCTCTTCAAGTGCTTCCAAGCTCTCAGGTAAGAAAGTTTCCCAATCTTGGCAGGCGGGTTGGCGATCGCAGTATGTGGTTGAAATCTCAGGAAGACGCTGCTGCCCGTCTCCTGGTAATTAATTTCCTTAGTCGCCTTCTACGACATCCACGGAAGGAAATGGAGTGACGCTATTCTTAATCCGGCGCCACACGGAGCCTAGGAGCTCCAGCTTAGGTTACTAAACTAATTTAAATCAAATTTTCTGAGAATGGCAACCCTAAACATACAGAGACACAAGCAGATCATACAGCGTGATTTCTAAAGTGCTTAATGCCTGAAACATGGCAGTCAGACTTAGTCATTCACGACAACTTTTTTTTCTAAAACTGTATGAAAATAAAAAAATAATGAAATTTTGACCATTTTTTCAAATATTACATTTTAATATATTTTTTTTTTTCTTCCAGATTCTACACCATGGTGATGATCCTCGGTCTCCACTCGATGATTTTCATTGGCTACGGCTACACTGCTAACCCTGAGTTCATTGAAAATGTAAGTTGTTTGTTAGAAGCTGACGCTTTCTTCCGAAAATTACGTTGTGATACATGGTGTGCTTGCTACTTCATTAACATCGGATTCAGATAAAGGTATCATAAAATACATCCAGGATACTGTCTATCTGAGTACGACCTGTCGTCTAACGACTACTTTTGATAAACGATCCATGGTTACCTGTTCATGGCTTCCATAACCTTACGTCAAAAATCTATTGATCATCATCATCATCATCAGCCATTTGACGCCCACTGCAGGACAAAGGCCTCCTTCATGATTTTCATAACCATGAGGGGTTTTTCCATAATCGCCACGCTTGGTAGGCGGGCTGGAAATTGCAGTATGTGGTTGGAATCTCAGGAAGACGCTGCTGCCCGTCTCCTGGTAATTAATTTCCTTAGTCGCCTTCTACGACATCCACGGTAGGAAATGGAGTGACGCTATTCTTAATCCGGCGCCACACGGAATAAAATCTATTATCGGTAGGCTTATTTCAAATATTTGAAACGAACCTCTTCATCTTTTTCTTCTTGTACTTCTCTACTAATGGAGTTTGGCCGTCATTTCTCCATATTCGGCAAATATTACAAAGAAATATTAAGATACGTTTCATAAATGTTTTGGCAAATTTTTAAGTTTAAATTGGCAAAACAATTATTTTATATCGTAACAATTGTAAAATCATTGCAAATTCACTTTTTTTAATGCCTAGTGCTCGTATTAACCTTAGAAAATATTCACTTATAATTTTTTTTTATTTTTCTGGACGTGGCAAGTGACAAAACCCTTTTCCCATCCTTTCGGGAAACTGGCACTAGATTATTTATGCATAATTTGAGAATTCAAGTATTTATAGAGAATTACAAAATCATCATTATTATTTTTTAGAGTTAGACTCTTGCCGGTCTTGCATCTTCCACGTACTCCGGTCATGAAATCGTCAGTAGACAGAATCTATTCGGCTTCTTTTTCAGCATCAAAAGCGGCGAAAGAACGTAGAAAGGCCGATGGCTTCTATGTTACCCCAACGTCAGAATTCTGTCAGGTTTTGGTGCGCACAACTAGGCCCATGACATGTACGATACTTAAAACCTGTTTTTAAGATGATCACCAAACTTTGACGGTCAGTGCATTCACTTCACGAGGCGTTACAAAACATAGATCGTTGACCTTCTTGCAGAGATTTTGTCTAAAAGCGAAGCGGCTAGTTGTCAAGGTGCTCAGCGATTAAGAATGGCTGAGAGTTCAGGTTTTTTTTAGCAATAAACAAGCGTTCCCATTTTTGTATGTTAGTCTTGTGAATTAGTTTGTATTGGTGCCTATGCGCGGTCTGGGTTCGTCGTTACCTTAAGGCAGGTATAATTCCTGTGTACTCTATTTAATTGTATTGTATTTCCATGTTTGTGATGTCCTTGCCTGGTTACCATAGCACAGGGCATGCTAGTTTGAGACCAGGACAAGTGATTGTGTTGTGTGGAATTTATCAATTTTTTTCAAAAATATATGTTAAGTAAATTTAACAGTTGTTCGACCTTTATATTTCTGCTGCAAAGTCGCTCGTAAGGCAACTCAATAAAGTCATCATCATCATCACCATCATTCAGCAACAAGAAGTCCACTGCTGGACATAGGCCTCCTCCATGGATTTCCAAAAAGACCAGTTGGAAGCGGCTTGCATACAGCGTCTTCCTGCCACTCGGATCAGGTCATCTGTCCATCTTGTGGCTGGTCGTCCTACGCTGCGCTGCACTCAATAAAGTACATGCACAGGTTTATGTGCTCTCGATAGATAATTGACCTTTAAATTTTGTTTGCAAAATCACCTGTTAAGGCTATAACTATAATCTAATTGTAATCTAGTAATAATTGTTCTTCATTTTTCTGGTTGTGCCATAAAGTGGTTTGTATCTTTCTATCTATCTAATTCAGTAGAGTGCAATGTAAAAGTCCACAAGAGGTCTACTCTACAACGGTGATCGAGGACAGAAAGAAGTGGCATGCTTTGTGAAGGCCTATGTCCAACTGTGGACGAATGTGGGCTGAGAGATTAGGGGCACTACGGCATCTGAGTGGTTACCCACTCGTCTGCCGCGACACAGATCTGTGTCCAACTTAGTATGGACCACCTATACGTTCCATTCCGCGAGGGCTGTTCAGGAGTTAATGTTAAATACCTGTTAGATTATGGCCTTTAAAAAAAAAATTTAAAACCATTGTTATGGTGGCACGATCGGGTCCTTTAGAATTCTACGGATCAAAGGTCTGTCGTTCAATGGGCGTGAACAAGTAAAATAATTAATTGAGTTGACTAGGACCTTCGTAGGTTTTTGGATCTTTATGTTGCTGCGCTGATATTGATTGTTCATAATTAAGTCAAGTAATGTTTGCTATACGAAAAAGTATCTATAGTCAACATTTTATACCCGAAACTGTAGCTGTGCATTATGTTAGAAAGTCCCCTTGAAATGTTTTTACCAAATTCAAAGTCACCCTGTAGGTGAAAATGCCAACTTTCGTCATTGTTTATTAATTTCACATCACAAAATGAAAACAAACATAAAACTACAATAAATTGAGGTTATAAAACTCATAAAGACGCGAACTTGACCGCCTTTGCCCAAGTTGTGTAACCCGATTATTATTATGTTTCTTAAAGTTGGACTCGAGGGTCCAAGTAACCATTATTAGCGGTCAACTATTACTGTTGTTGTGTGGTACAAAGTTGGAGGTTTAATCATCGTCTCACTGCAAAGGCGTAATGGCGTGCGTCACGCGTTTTGTGGCGCTTGAATGTCAGTGTGGTGGCGGAGAGTCGCTGGATGCGGGTGGCATAAGACTCTTGGCTTGGAAAACTATGAGGGAGGCATGGCTGATGATGATGATGATGATGATGATGATGCAATATCAGTATTTGACAGTTAATGTACTGGAAAGTGGCGGTTTTTGACGCTACTCGCATCGTCGTGCTACCTATGATAGACCTACTCAGAGAAAGACAGAAGAAAGAGATAATTCTGGAAAAATAAATAATCATCTGCTAAAATAAAAATACAATGATAAAACTACAATATAAAATAAATAAAATACAACATAATATTTCAATGACACAAAACCTCATAATATCAAATATCGATAGTGAAACAATTTTGAATAAAAAAAAATCTTGCTTTTGGAACCATATTAAAAGCATCGAAAATTAAAAATTGTCAGCTGTTGCTTGTTGGGCGTGGTGATTTTATGAATGCTAACGAAACGGTTTTTAAGTTCTGCGTGACTTTCATCTTCGTAATTTTCGCTGCGAGTTTTCACTTGGGCCACACGCACCGGTTGCGTTGACCGCCTTTGGACCGTAACTTTACTTTCATTCGATCGAGTGTATCACAATAGCATTCGGCAGTAGTGTTGAAATGGTAACTTTTTGCTATTTTTCAAGCTCCAAATTAGTGTTTTGATCTCTGCCTACCACTGCGGGATACGAGCGGAGGTTTATTTTATACAATTATACTCACACTTGGTCGCTGCTTCGTATGTAATTTACCTATGAGAAAATATCTAGAAAATATATAATTTCGCGTTGCAGTGTTTGTTATCGAACTCCTCCGAAATGGCTCCACCGGTTCTTATGATTTTTTTTGTGTATATTTGGTAGGTCTGAGAATAGGTCGTAGGCTAATTAATATGGCGAAACAACGTTTGCCAGGTTAGTTAGTATATAAATAAAGCCCGTTGTCTTTATTCAATTTATCAACGCACAGCCTAGAAGGCTTAAGCTGTAATGATTAAAATTGGAATTAAGATGCGTTTAGTGCCTTATGCGCTCGCAATAAGAGATTTTTCGAATTTCGAAGGGGTTGAAAGAGGTGCAATAGGAAGTAACGCAAAAAATACTCTTGCTCCGATTTCTTTGAAACAATGCATATACAATTTACAATAAAAATAATGAGGAACTTCCTTCCAATTTTTTTCGACAGGTTATTATTATTACGAAAGTTTTCGTAGAGAAAAAAATTAACCACTACATTATTTTATCTTTCAACATGGTCTCTCCAATGACTGTAAAACATTGTTTTCAAATTGTTCATTGAACACCAAGTTTTGGAAGAATTAAGAACAAAAAATACAAAAGTGATATAGGTATCTATTGCAATTTTGTATTTTTTCGGAATTTCAGAGTTATCGCCATAGTAAAAGTTGTGTTCGTATTGATGAGTAAAACCCCTAGCTTCAGCTGTACTAATTTTTTAATTAAGATTAACTTAATTCCGGAATCACTTACTTGAATTTGAACCTGGTCGGACTCTTCCGACGTAAATTCAAGTAAGTGATTCCGGAATTAAGTCAATAACTTGTAGTGCTTACGAATGTTTCAGTCCAAAAGTATTTTAAGCTGACAAATAAATTGGCATTTATTTGTCAGCTAATTTTTATGGGAAGCAATTAGAACCTTTTCAAACCACCACCAGGGTCCTAATGTCATAATAATTATGACAAAGGAAAGGTCCTGAACCGTTTATCTTGTTTCAAACTCATGTTCTTGCGTGATATTATAGTGTACAATTACTATGTTTACTATCCTGTTTTCCTTCACCGTCGTGAGGAAACCCGCGGCTTGGTTGGCTCCGCATGTATTGACTAGTCTTTCCTGTGGCCTAGGCCGGCTAAGTGCCAGGATGATTCATTTACATGCCTAGATTAGCTTAAATTATGATGGGAACACTATTTAGTTATAACTTTTGAAATGTTAGGGGATGTACATTTTAGCAAAGGGCAAGATAAAAAGTACCCGAAACCTTCGTGCGTGCATGCAACGACTAATGAATGTTGCGAAAGAGACCTGCCAGAATCATGGCAAGTGGCTGTCCCTGGTTTCGGCCTACCCCACTGGAATACAGGCGTGACTTTATGTTAAGTTTTTTTCTGAAATGCGCAATATATTATGCAAATAAAATATCTTGCATATTGATAACATCTCTGCAAAAGACCTACAATATGAAGGGACGAGTTAGTTTTAATTTTCCGGGCCCGTATATGGCTTATGCAAATGAGGGTTCAGTGTAGTTTGTCATAAAACACAGTGGGTGGATAATATTGAGCAATTTACGACCCACACCTCGAAGTTACTTTTAGCCCCTGGACACACAGAAGGGACGCGGGGCGAGGGCGCGGAAAAGATGCGTCTTTTATCCAATTCACTTTCATGCAACATGCACTAAAGGGGCGGGACGAAGCCCACGTAGAAAAAACGGGGCGTGGGGCGCGATTTCTATATAACACGTCGCGTCTTTTCCGCGCCCGCCCCACGTCTCTTATGTGTGTCTCGGGCCTTACATGGCTTCGCACCCTTTTGTTACTCTAGCCAATTCGTTTTGCATAATATAACGCATAATAAAACCGACTTTGGAACGCCGAAGTTTCGCTTACTTTTCAAAGTAGTAACTTTGTACGTAACGAAAGACAAGAAACGAACCAAATGTTAATTTAAGCAAAAAACGTGCCGATTTTTAATTTTACGGTCCAGTTTAGTACAGGTAGCGGATCGGGGTAAGTGATGACGGCTCAACAAAATCTTAGGACGGCAATATTGTATGAAAGAGAGGCATGTTGTTTTCTAAACCATTTCTTAAATAAAGGTTAAAGCGCACTAGAGCGACACTGCGCGGAGCGGCGCATTAGAAAAATATTGTTTCCACTGTTTCTTATGAAATAAAACGCACTATAGCGGTGCTGCAGTGAAGCGGCGCGGCGCGGCTATAGTGCGTTTTATTCGTTTTTTTGTTATCGCGTTTTGTTTTTAATTGTATTCTAATTTGGAGACGAAGCAGCTTCATGAGCATAAAATGATGCTGCGGGATTACTACTTGCTCCTAGTTCCTATCACTCATCAATAACTAAATTGTCCTATCAGAAGTATTGACATCTATTCATATCTGCCCAGCTCAATGTTATGGGCTGGCTCTGGGTAATTAAGTGCTGCTGCTTACCTATTTTGAGATACGGGCTTAGGCCCAAAGAAATGCGTGTTGCAATGTATGAAAACATAGCATAACATAAACTCCCACCTGTATCCCAGAGGGGTAGGCAGAGACCAGGGAGTGCCACTTGCTACGATCCTGACAGATCACTTTCGCTTCCTCAACATTCATTAGTCGTTGCATGCACGCACGCCGGTTTAGGGTACTTTTTATCTTGCCCTTTGTTAATACATCCTCTATTTGGTCGAAGTATGTCCGTCTGGGTCGTCCCTTACCGGCCCTTCCATCCACATTCGCTCGATATATTTGTTTTGTCAATGTTTCTTCCTTCATCCTCTCCACATGTCCAAACCAACGCAACATTCCTTTCTCAATTCTTGTCACTACATCCTCTTTCAGTCCACAACGTTCTCTAATCACACTATTGCGTATCCTGTCATTCAAAGTAACGCCAGACATACTTCTCAAGGACCTCATTTCTACTGCATTAATCCTAAATTGCAATGTATGATTATGATTTTATTAAATAAAATCGATGTTTACACTTACCCAGAAACATTGTTTTACTCCACTCCACTTACAATTGCAGCAATAATAGCTGGCCTTACATTTGCTAAATGGTTTGAGTCATTGATATCAAGGCTTGCATTTCTCGTGTTTAGTTAATTTTAGGTTCAGCAAACTAGGTACCTAAACACTGCCTCCGTTTTTAACCAATGTGAAAGATGCGGACGTCAAAACAAACAGGAATGATAAAACATAACTATGATTCTGAATGTATTTCATTATTATTATTTGTATTTGCCTGCATTCACATATTTTTTTGGTATTTATTTACTAGAATCATAACCTGTAAACTTCTTGATAAAGGATTTACTACCTCCAAATGGTTTAGGAGCCACAGTTTTTCTAATGCAAACTGAGCAGTAAATGCGTAGGCACTGATTTTTTTGATAAAAGACACTACACATATCTCTGTATTGGAGCGGTGGTGGCCTAGTGGGTAGAACATTGGACTCGGAAGCGGGAGACCCAGGTTCGATTCCCAGTGCGGGCATGTACCTATGACTTTGTTTTCTAAGTTATGTACATTTGTGAAGTTATAGTAGCAATACTACTCGCTAACGGTGAAGGAAAATATCGTGAGGAAACCTGAGTGTATGAGCTATTTATATTCCTCAGCGCTTGAAATCGCCAATCTGCGGTGGGCACGCGTGGTGATTAAGCCCATACTCTCTCCCTGAGAGAAGGCCTGTGCCCTATAAACAGTGGGACGTATATAGGCTGCTTATGTATGTATGTTTCACAACCTAAAAGCTTTTTTTTCTTCCACAGTCGTACAGCGACTTCTTCAAAGCACTCCTGTTCAACGCCCGCGTCATCGTCCAGATATTCTTCGTGATGGGAGGGTTTCTGATGGCTTACAAGATGTTCCAGTATGCTGAGACCCACCCGTTCACTTTGAAGACGGTCCCCATGGCGCTGGTCAATCGGTGGTTCAGGTACGGTTCCAATCCGTTAACCCCTTCATAATCATCATAAATAAACCTTTGCGTCCGTTATGGATGATTTAAGCAGTAACACATGTAAAAGAAGACTCCGGAGTCAGATCGGTGTTGGTGCCTACTGGCTCTTTTGTCCACCAGTGCCGAACACTTTACTTCTTCCCAGGCCTTGCGGCCCTTCTGAATTACTTCTTAGCCCATTACCCCATTATATGGGGATTTGATCCTGTAATAGGTGAATAAAAGGAAAATAAGAATTTAGATTCAATTACCTGTCTTTTGGTATTGGTTAAAAAACACCCAACTAAGAATTTTGTGTCGTATAATAGTCACAAAGACGTTTATCGTATAAGTTGGTCGTGTTCGTTCTACTGTCTATTTTTAGGGTTCCGTACCCAAAGGGTAAGGGACCCTATTACTAAGACTCCGCTGTCCGTCCGTCCGTCTGTCTGTCACTAGGCTGTATCTCATGAACCGTGATAGTTCGACAGTTGAACTTTTCACAGATGATGTATTTCTATTGCCGCTATAATAAAAAATATTTAATGGGGCTTCTATACAACAAACATGATTTTTTGCTCGATATTAATAACGGCAACAGGTAAACGCTTGAAATATTTAAATGTTGTATATATAATGGTATGGAACCCTTCGTGCGCGAGTCCGACTCGCGCTTGGCCGGTTTTTTTTTACCTAATATATTCAACTAAAACACAATACAAGCAAAGGAATGAAAATTCGATTGTCTGGTGGAAATTCCACAATTTAGTCACTACATAACATCAAAACGATCCTTACCTGACTTCAACTAGTCGTTTTAACGTTATATTGTAGCCACTATTGTATAAAATGGCCTCCACACAAGCTTCATGGCAGCATTGTACGACTGCTTAGTCAGATAATTTTAGCATTTATTGCATCCGGTATTCGTTATCAATGCTCTTACACAACTGGCTCATACAACAAAAAACGTCTTTGTGGCTATTATACGACACAGTATAATTGATAGTCGGGAAAATCTCACAGTCATAGGTTTTTGGGGGTGCTTTGCCATAAGCTCCAACCACCTCACTTTAGTCTGTGGGAATCCAAACCCAGAAGCTGTATAGTTACCATTAGTCGTTGAGTGCTGTGGGCTTAAGTCTGGGACGTACTCAGGGTAGGTTGCTGTTTCGGGAATTAAGAGGGGCACGTTTTAGAGATCAGTGCCTGCAAGGTGAAACAAACTATACTTTTCAAATTACAAATTTATTTATTTGTGAAACATGCGTGTACATAAAAGTTCTTATAGGTAAATAACGAAGTTTCAGCATGTTTGGCCGTAGAGGCATACAAATGTCTACATCTTAAAATAATTTAATATTTACCGTGTTGTTTAAAAGATTATTATTTTCTTAACTTAGAATTGTATACAAATATTAAAATAAGATAAAAGATTTCTAACGATCATTTGAGTTGTGGTCACTTTATTAGTTCTATGAATGTTATGTTCTGCGGTTAAGACGCCCTTAAAATATACGCACGTAGTTTTCTTTTAGGGAGGAAGACGAACGGTGATAAATTAATCACTGATATACTAAATTAAAATTTGAAAATAGTTTTTGCCCCAGAAAGAGAAGGATATTGTAAATTATAAAGTGGCCAAGCATGAGTCGGTTTTAATCACTGAGGGTTTCGTATTACCATAACGATAATATTATTTCCCGTTGTGTCCTTTTAGCCCCAAATACAAAATATACCTACCTCAATTTAAAAATATTGCTAACATAATTTTCCTTCTGATTCAGTAGTCTAACTGTGAGTGCTTTATTACAATATTTTCTGACAGCTTTCAGTTAATTTTAGAAAAGATTCCAATGTATACGTGAAAATAAAAATATCGCGTTTCGCAAAGAACGCTTTTCGATTTCAAAACGTGCGTCCCGAATACGCCCCTGGTGGCGCTAAGAGCTCCTGTGAAACTGTGACCACATATGGCTGCGTGTACAACCACCAAGTGTTCCGCGGGACCCCAATTCTGGAGTTCCCAACCTTTCGAGCATTCAATGGATTGAGTTTCGCTGCGCTCAGTCTCACAAAGGGGCGGGGGGCGGGGTGAATTAATTTACTTTCGATGTTACAGGAACTCAGTTCAAAATTAGATTAACGGAGACTCACCGCTTGTAAACTCTCACTCAGGTTAGAACTGACTTGTGTTTCGTAGGAGAACTTGCTGTGCCATCTTTTTCATTAGTGTGAGATGTGGGTGACAGTATGCTATCATCATCATCATCAGCCATGTGACGCCGGATTAAGAATAGCGTCACTCCATTTCCTTCCTTGGATGTCGTAGAAGGCGAGATTAATGAGATTCCAACCGCATACTGCGATCGCCAACCTGCCGTGGCTGATGATGATAATGATGTGACGCCCACTGCAGGACATAGGCCTCCCTCATGGTTTTTAACCATGAAGGGTTTTGCCACGCTTGGCAGGCGGGTTGGCGATCGCAGTATACGTTTGGAATCTCAGGAAGACGCTGCTGCCCGTCTCCTGGTAATTTATTTCCTTAGTCGCCTTCTACGACATCCATGGAAGGAAATGGAGTGACGCTATTCTTAATCCGGTGCCACACGGAACGGACAGTATGCTATGCTGACAATATTTCAATTTAAACATAATTTATTTGTGTACTAAATTACATTGAAATTTGTTTAGCTGTTTAAAAGCAGCAAAAAATCGCTAAGGTTATCATTTTTTTTTATTCTGGGGATGAAACCTATTTTTTCAAACTCTAAATAAATCTCTTACCTGTTGAAGAAATATTTATTAAGTTTTTGTTTCGTCACGTAGCTATAATTAAGTTTCAACCAAATTTTTATTTTTAGTCCACGATGCAGGCTTACCTATAAACTGCGCGATTCCTTCAACAAGTCAATTGATATAAATTCGTGTTTTACAAGAGTTTTGTTCTGTGAATTTTTTCTCAGATTAAATTTTTTCCGAAATATCACGGTTTATATACGCTGATATCTTTGTGGTTTGAAAAACGCGGTTCTGTAATTAAATTAGAAATAAAATATTCTGCATCCATTTAGATTAATTCTTTTAAGTAAATACAATAAGATATTTGAAAAGTCTTGTTTCGAGTTGAGAAATCTTGTTAAAAAAAAATGCGGGAACAATTAGTCCCGCCTCTCCGTCTAACATAACAATGACCCGCGGACCCATGGCACGGTACTTTAATAGAAGAATGTCCACTCTGCTTAACACAAAATGTGATTTCAAGCATCATCTATCAAACAGCCCCACTTTAAAAAAGAAAAACCGTGACCTGCGGTTGACTGGTAGAAAATGCTTATGGCATTAAGTCCGCCGAATTGTACGATTTTTCTTTAAGTGCAATAAATAAATAAATAAAATCCTTTTCTTTTATTCAGCAAAAAAGATTCGAAATTGATAGACCAATTTTCGGTTGGCAAATAACAAATTCTAACCGATACGTTTCAGAAATTACGCCTGTAAAAAACAACCCTATATTTAGTATTTAGTGGTTTGCATTATTTTTTACGCTCTACACCTATGGAGCCACCACAGTCTGAGGTTCTCAAACAACTGCCTGAAGTTTTCGGCTTGTTTATTAGGGGTGTCGAATTTCGCGGTCGTAAAACTTTGTTTCAGTCTGGCTAGATTATGATGTTGTTATACATAGGGTCTGACAGAGAATTGTACGGCTCCATCTAACTAGTTGATTTACTGGGCTGGAAAGATTAGCATTTGTGTATTAGTCGGGAGATGGTATGAACCACCGTAAACGGCGTGCGTACGTGCCAAGACTAATGAACGTTGATGAAGCGAAAGAGATCTGTCATGATCGTGACATGTAGCAGACCCTCCTACCTCTCTGGGATACACGCGTGAGTATGTTATGGTTTGTTATGTGGACCTAATTAACGCGCGAAGCCCTCACGGATTGGCAAAAAAGTCGCTACATTGAATAACAAAAAGTCTTGTGTTTGGCTTTATAGCCATGTGACATTGGTGAAATTCTATTGAATGGATCAGTGAAGTCATCAAAAATTGAAATGAATAAGTCGATCTTGCGTACAATGCTGAAATACATATGAGTAGTCATTTTTTATTCAATAAATAGACATTATTATTTTTACAACTGTAAAAAGGGGGCAATATTGTGATTAGAGACCTGGGCCTCGATTCTGTTAGTGCATTGTAGTATAATGACAGGTACACTGTCGGGTCACGTGACGTATTTTTTCGTACCATTGACGCCTAGAAGGTTTGATGGGTGTGCCCGCGTAGACTTAAAGCAGCCATGAAATGAAAACCGCCATGTTCATGCAGTTGTCATGTTACTACTATGCATTAACAGAATCTAGGCCCTGAAATAGGTTGTAGTGACTAGAACTGAATATTGCGTTGGCTTGAAAATATGGAGAGGATGAAGGAAGAAAGATTAACGAAAGAAATATAAGGAGTGACTGTGGGTGGAACGGCTGGTAAGGGACGTCCCAGGCGATCATACATCAGCTAAAAGGGGATGTTTTAGCGAAGGGCAAAATAAAAAGCATCCGAAACCGGCGCCCGTGCATGCAGCCAGTAATATACGTTTAAGAGGCGAAAACGAAAACGGTTTGTCAGGATCGTGGTAAGTGGCAAACCCTCATGTCTGCCTACCCCTCCAGGATACGGGCGTGAGTTTATGCATGTATGAACAAAAGTATGTAAAATATGTTGTGAATCGATTTTAGTATGTTGTGAATCGATTTTAGCTCCTTTTTTTAAGGCCACGGTTTGGGAACCCCAGCCCCGCGCAGATTGGTCGTAAGATTTATAACATTGTCTGTTTTCGTTTATACTGAACGAGGTTGTAACAATAATTGTTACGCTTTGTCCGTGAGAGAGCAATATCATGTTAGGTTCAAGCGAAATCAGAAACCCAGTCCGTGTACGATTCTCGAACTTACAACGTGTGTGATAAGAGCTACATTAGGGTAGCCGAGTAAATCGCTGTTTAAAGTTCATAGCCGATGTTTTAGGATGCAACAACCAACAAATTTATGATTTAAAGCTCCTTAAAAATAATCAAAACCACTCAAGTAATGCTACATCACACTGTTAAAAAAAGTATACACTGCAATTAAACAAACCCCTTTAAATGAAAATACATAATAACTTCCGTCACTAAATATACAAAAAAAAACAGCTAATATATATTATAAAATAATAGGTTTCCACTATAAAATAAAACTTCAATTATAATAGAAATATTGCATGCGAGAGGTCCCGGGTTCAAATCCCGGCTGGGGACAAAAAAAAAAAAAAACCCAGGTCTTGGATGTTTACATGTTTGTGATGTCGTTGTTTCTGGTTCCCACAACACAGGGTATCCTAGTGTGGGGGCAGACGCAATGTATGTGCCTGTATGTAAATGTTTATGTTATGTTATTTTAAGAAATATCTGTACTAATGCTAACACTATTATAACTGTAAGAGCAAGCACATACAGTTCCTTCTACTTACTTATTTTGTTGGCTATAGCAATTTTGTGAACACAACTCAGTGTCAATATAACGATCTCACGGGACAGACGTGACATTCATTGAACATACCTAACATTACGAACATCTAACATCCAACATAACAACACCCGTACGGCGAGACCCGTACAATTACTATTAAAATTCTTCGTTGCACTTATAAAAATTAAAAAGTTCAAAGGCGAACTATTGACTTGTTCCGAAACAAGAATTAAATAATCGCGCTTCGTGAACTTCAACAAGATTAAGTGTGTTGCTTAATTTCATCGAAGTCTCATGTATTGATAGTTCACGGGGATTTTGTCAAGATTTTGATACCGAGGATCTGGGTTCGATCCCCATCTATTTATTTTGATGTCAACAGCTGATGTTTTCATGTAAGATTATCAATTAGAAATATAGATGACTTGCTAGTAGTTACTATCCACAAAATTACATATCAAAAACTATATTTTAAAGCTCATAAGTTATTCGGGACGTTGTAGGTTTGAATCCCTGCATGAACCAATGAATTGTAAGTTACGTATATTTTAAAAACCTATTTAGAGGCCAAAAGTTCCACTCATGCCGGGACTTGAACCCGCGACCTCTGGCTAACTATGCCAGCGCTCTCCCAACTGAGCTAATGGGCAAGTGCAGGTATCGGCGAAATTTCGAACCTCTGTACAAACTTCTCTGTATTACGATATTTGTGAAGTTGTAGTAGGAATAACTACCGGTAACTGTGAAGGAAAACGTCGTTAAGAAACCTGACTATCTGACGTGTTCACTTACCTCAGCGCTTGAAACTGCCAATCCGCGGTGGGCACGCGTGGTAATTAGGCCATATTCCATATTCTCTCTCTGAGAGAAGGCTTGTGCCCTGCAGTGGGCCGTATATACAAAAGCAGCCTTACGTCCTACTGTAGGGCACAGGCCTTCTCTCATAGAGAGAGTATGGGCTTAATCATCACGCGTGCCCACCGCGGATTGGCGATTTCAAGCGCTGAGGTATGTGAACACCTCAGACACTCGGGTTTCCACACGATGCTTTACTTCACCGTTAGCGAGTGGTATTGCTACTGTAACTTCACAAATGTACATAACTTAGAAAACAAAGTGATAGGTACATGCCCGCACTGGGAATCGAATCTGGGGTCTCTCGCTTCAGAGTCTTACCCATTAGGCTACCACCGCTCTGGGCCGTATATGGGCTACATAAAGAAAAAATAAAGAGACCCCATATATGACTATCATATTATATTTTATAATTGACAAGATTTGCAGGTTTGCTGAAGGTCATTAGAATGGTGGCGTGTTGGCCGGGTCTCCTATCTCCCTCTAAAATGGTTGAGACTGGTGACGGCTGACCCATGCGTTATACTCGTCAACGGGTGCTGTTCGTGTGTTTGGCCGCAGCATTTATGTTTTTCCTACTTTTGTAAGAAAATTAAGTAATTTCTTGGGTCATGGAATCTTATTATACCTATAGGCTCTCGTGTATTAAGTTTAAGTGGTCAGAGTAGTGTTTTTGTTCTCGCTGCCTTTTTCTCCACTACATAAAGCCCGAAGGCAGCGGCTAACGTATTAGATTGACATTCAACAAACAGTATGTGAATTATTTACGTTGAAATAAATTACTGATTTCTGATTTCTGACTATCGAGAATGACCGGTTCCACAATGGACGATAAACCGTAGCATTACGGCATCGCCGGATTGGTAGTATCATATATTTACCGAGGCTGTTGTGCGAACGTTGTATGAATACTAGTGCAACAATACTGTGCAGTTACTGCTGTTATCGTCCAATTTGAAACCGGCCAATGGTAGTGATCAATTTGCAATCAAAGCTGTACAGTGAAACAGTGCCCGTAGCACATTAATACAGCACAAAAAGAAACATTTATTGGCTCAGTTTATATTTAAAGCGGTGGTAGCCTAGAGGGTAGAACAATGGACTCGGAAAAGAAAGACCCGCGGATTGATTGGCTCCGCACGTATTGACTTGTCTTTCATGTGGGCTAGGCTGACTAAGCTGGCTGGATGGTATAGGTGCTGGGCAAGCCTACTCCACCTAAAAAAACAATGTACCAGGCACTGCAGCGGCCAAGTGGTCCCTTCACCCAACTAGTGTGAGTGAAGGCGCCACTGGACGCTTCAATGAAATCATCTCACTACGTAGATGCAAAAGCCAAAGTAACATTTCGCACACAACAATAAATGTATACACAAGGTTTCATAATATGTACAAACAAAACTCGTATACGGATTTGACTCCCAGAACAGTGACCCGCGGACCTGCGGTTATGAAAACAATTTTTTTAATATTTAATAGTACCAAAATGAATACAGTTTTTAGGTGTTTTTAGGGTTTGTAGGTGGCACATTGTTCTCTTAATTTACATTTATAGACTTATGCTAACTTAATATACTTCCGTAGGAACAAGAATACAATACTTCGGTAGTGTTTCTTTAATAAATTTTTAAACATTTCTTTTGTCTTAGCTTTGAGTTCTCCTAAATTTGAGTTTGAGTCTTTGTATTTGATAGCATTTTCCTGTGACTCTTAAACTACCCAAAATTTATGATGTATCTGCAAGTGAAAATAAATCATCTATCTATCCATCAAAACACAAAAAATAAACAAAAAGATCAGTAATACAAAACAAAACCAGAAAAACCAGGCGCGACTCCGTTTGTCACGCGTTTCATGGTCCACATCTGTCAAATGGTTATGGTTTTAAGCAACTCGATTAATTTCATATAAATACATAAGCAAAATCCGATTGCGTACCAAATTAATATCCAATCACATTACCTTTTTACGTACATACATTACATGAACTCATGCCTGTATCCCAAAGGGGTAGACAGAGACCAGCATTTGCCACTTGTCATGATCTTGGCAGACCTCTTTCGCTTCATCAACAAAAATTAATCCAGGGTTTCCTAAAGTGTGGTCCACGACTGTACCACTCCGCTGTATTTTTCAGGTGTACAATAAAGAATCATCGTCATCATCATCATTATCACCCATTCGACGCCCACTGTAGGACACCGGCCTCCTTCGTGGTTTTCATAACTATGAGGGATTTTGCCATAATCGTCACGCTTGGCAGACGGGTTGGCGATCGCAGAGTGTGGTTGGAATGTCAAGAAGACGCTGCTGCCCGTCTCCTGGCAGAGAATAAAGAATAGTCTTATCTTATCTCACTATATTCTTTTTGTTGCACTAACCCGTGCTGAGGACAATTTTAAAAACCTATTTAGAAGCTAAAAATTCCAACCTTGCCGGGACTTGAACCCGCGACCTCTGGATAACCGTGCCAGCGCTCTCCCAACTGAGCTAATGGGCAAGTGCAGGCATCAGTGAAAGTTCAAGTCCCGGCATGAGTGGAATTTTTAGCTTCTAAATAGGTTTTAAAACTTATCTTATCTTGTTTCGAAACTTTATTCAATCAATCAAATCAAAATTTTTTTTATTCAAAGTAGCACAGAAACTGCGACTTAATGAAC
The DNA here is from genome assembly GCA_963969515.1 of Yponomeuta evonymella. Taxonomy (NCBI): domain Eukaryota; kingdom Metazoa; phylum Arthropoda; class Insecta; order Lepidoptera; family Yponomeutidae; genus Yponomeuta; species Yponomeuta evonymella. The sequence continues at coordinate 2,293,697 of OZ018366.1, read as the reverse complement.
GTTACAAGTTAAACAAGGTGTCCATTTCAAAATCTAGATCATTTTGGAGAAAAAATGGCCAAAAAATACTCCAAACTTAGTCTTTTCAAGTCCTTAATTAGCAGAATTTATATAAATATTCTAAGACCTGGAACCTATTTCAGACTTATGCCGGCTGTGCTCGTGATGATGGGTCTGGCCATGACCTGGGTGCCACACCTGGGGTCTGGCCCGATGTGGGACGCGGTGGTGGGCCGCGAGCGCGAGATGTGCCGCAAGAACTGGTGGCAGCTCGTCATACTGAGCCCCAACCTGTTCCCTTTCGAGTACCTTTGCCTGCCACAGGCCTGGTGAGTGAGGAACCTGGTTCCTGGTGGTGGCAGAATACTTTCTAATAATAAGTAATTATTTCTACACAACACAAATCACTTGTGGTCCCAAATTAGGATACCCTGTGCTATGGTAACCAGGCGAGGACATCACGAAACGGAAATACATCCAGCCTATATCTACATGAAGTTTAAGTTGAAAACTCTGTTAATTGAGCAAACCTGTTTTGAAAAGAATATATGTGGAGTTTCTCTGTTAGTTCCTTGTCCGCATAATCTTTTGTTTTATAGTGAATAATTTTTTTGACTTTGACTTTTAATTAATTAGAATAAAATAAAATAAACATAAACATTTTAAATACAGCTCACTGGCACAAGCATATTGTGTTCGATAAAATACGAGCACGTCCCGCCTGCTCACTGTTCAGGCTTCATACAGCACCATACAATTTATTGGTAATTTTCATTACACGTCAATCGAAAATAATAATAATAGTGATTACATTATCAATCAATCAATCAAAATATTTATTTCGGAACAAGTCTAAGTAATAATAATATTAATATTACAGAGATTTCTAAAAGTAGGTTTAGTTAGCACATTATTATTCTATTTCATATTATTGTTTTACATGAACTGAGATCCGACATTAAGGAGACTGTTGACGCCTCCGCGAACTCTGCGCATCAGAGAGGCACTCCTGTTGCGCACTATGGCATAAAAATCTTGAGTACGCGCCTCGGAAAACATTGCTGATGCGCTGCAGTATCGTGGCAGTGTCATCAGTATCCGGAAATTATTATTGTACTGGATTCGCAGGGCATTGAACGACTTATTACAAAATGTAATTACACATTTTAAAATTATTAAATAATATATAATATAGAGGGCCGGCGCGTACCTCGGCCAGAGGATAAGCCTGGCCATCCAAAGAGGTAACGTCGCCAGCGTTCTGGGCTCATTACCGCGGGTCAATGACCTGGGGCAGGTGTTTTATTTGTAAATATAGAATTAGTTATTTGTATATTTTTATCAGTTATATATTAATTAAGTCTCTTATTTTATGTTTGAAATAATAAAAAAATTTACGTTTACTATAATACTTTATAGCGGGCGTGCAAAGGTGTAACGATAATAAAATTTATCGCTGTAAAGAGCAAAAAAAAAAAAGTGTACAAGTATATAAAATTATTTAAGTTACTAAACACTTCCAGGTATGCTAATGCTAAGTCTAGAACTTGATCTTAGCAGTTTAGTTCTCTTTTTAATTAGGTTTACAATTTACTACGTAGGCGACAAATAAAGTTGAATTGTCAAGAAAAATCAGGATAAATTCCCCAAAAGACCCTAAAAAGACATTAAAAGATCAACCATAATTGGTTTTTAATTGACCTACTTAAGAGAGCCAGACGGCCTTGAGCCGCCGCTAATGTGCAATGGCCTAACCAAACGAAAGGCTGTTGAAACAATAATGATACCATTAATGGGCCTTGTGGACCGCAGGTTGGAATAGAATGGAAACAGAATGACTGTAGAATAAAAAGGAAATTACAGAGGCCGGTGCGAATCTCAACATTTGCAACATATCTTTTAAAGTTAAAATCAATTCTAAGTACAGAAAAATATCGAGCGAAAGTGGGTAAAGGGACCGCCTAGGGACGTCCCAGGCGGACATACATCAACCAAATAGGGGACGTATTATCAAAGGGCAAGATAAAAAGCACCCGAAACTGGCGTGCGTGCATGCAAAGACTCATTAATGTTGATGAGGCGAAAGATCTTGGCAATTAGCAGACGCTGGTCTCTGCCTACCTAACCGATATACAGGCGTTAGATTATGTTATGGTGTTGATAAATAAAAATAATTTTGCGCAGAAACTATGACTTAATGAACGTTATAAAAAACAAAAGTATGAGCATGCTGTAGAAATGGATTGTGGTGAAGAAATGGACAACTCAAAATCCAAACTCTCAACACTCTTTTCTCTGGTTTCTAAACATGAGAGATTAAATTCTTATTAAACTTCCTAGAAATCTTGCCCATTAGCTCAGTTGGGAGAGCGCTGGAACGGTTAGCCAGAGGTTGCGGGTTCAAGTCCCGGCATGGGTGGAATTTTTTGCCTCTAAATAGGTTTTTAAAATTGTCTTCAGCATGGGTTAGTGCAACAAAAAGAATATAATCATGTAGGTACAGCAATATCATTCCAAAGTTAAAACCTAACTGCGAAGTGGGTTACTCGGGGCTGCAAGTGATGTAAATTGCTTCGGCTAGATGTCGCTGCCTGGATGTAATACAGAGAAGTTTGTAAAGAGGCTCGAAGTTTCGCCGACGCTTGCACTTGCCCATTAGCTCAGTTGGGAGAGCGCTGGCACGGTTAGCCAGAGGTCGCGGGTTCAAGTCCCACGATCAAAAAACTGTTCCCGTATAGTGCCCTATTGCTTTATTTGATGAACATAAGCAGCCTATATACGTCCCACTGTAGGGGACAGGCCTTCTCTCAGGGAGAGAGTACGGGCATAATCACCACGCGCGCCCACCGCGGATTGGCGATTTCAAGCGCTGAGGTACGTGAATAGCCCAGACACTCAGGTTTTCTCACGATGTTTTCCTTCACCGTTAGCGAGTGGTAATGCTACTACTATAACTTCACAAATGTACATAACTTAGAAAACCAAGTCACACTGAAACCCTAAAAAATAACTCGAATAAAAAGTGGAAAACTCAAATATCAAAGGCCGTGTGGACCTTTCAAGTTTCGTTTTATTTTGTGTCTAGTGCCCCCTAACTTAGGTTAACCGCAATTTCGGCCCTCAGACGGCGCACTTCATTGTACTGTAACACGCTACTTTATTAATACGCGGATTACGGGCAATATATATATTTATTAGTCTTTTTTATCGATGCCCTAGTCTAGCTGGGGATCGACTGACATCTAAAACAAAACGTAACGATTCCCTTCAAAATATTCAAAATAAGACGAGAAGGCTCTGCCAGCCAGCTTCTATAAAGGAGAATCGTTACATTTCCCCCCCGGTTATCATAAAATTTTAATTACAATTACAATTAAAATTTACCCTAGCTAACACACTTCGGTAACCTAACGTCAGTCATCTGTCCTACAGTGTCGGGGAAATTGTACAATCCCGGCGAACGCATGATGCTCCGTTACTAACTCGGTCAGTGTGCCAGAACAATTCAAAGACCATCAAGACAATCTAGTCAATATTCATAAAACCTCCAAGTTATTTACAATTAAAACGCAAGAGAAAATTGGTCTATGACTGTACGGACAGACCCCCTCTCGGCAAAACCCAACAAAAAACCGAGAAGACACCATCGAACGCCGCTTCAAGTTTCACAATTATAAGTCCTACCTACCCCATGAACTTAAATAAACTAGCTAGACATTCTACAATCTTAAAAACTTAAATAAACTATCGCACTTCACTTTAACCGAACAACACTCTACCTCCCTACTCCTGTTAAAGTTGTGAGGATTCCACCTTTGAAATAGTGAAATGGCAAAGCTTCTGTGGTCCGGACTTCCTTTTCAAGAACCCGCATCAAATAAGCAAGACCAATATCTCTAATCAAATGCACAATGCAACACTCTCTTCTAAATTCTGGACTACCAGCAGTCGACAAATAATCGCATATCAAAACCTGTTTACTTCCTGTTGAACAATGATCCAAGCCTATGTTGAACTCGCCAAAAGCCAACAAAGCTTCCTCACCAAGCTATGCTTGTTGTGTGAAGGGAGAGTCAACTTATAGACTTATACCCTGGAATCAACAACCCTAACCGCTACCTATTCTTTAGCTTCTCGTTATTTATTTTTTTACGGTCTTGCAACCATTGGGTTCTGGAACGTTTATACAAATGGCCCGGCCTCGCTGCCTCTCTCTGCAGCTACTTTGCCATCTCCATAGCTCCTCACAGCTTTAAGCTCGTTCTCTCGTACAACATGTAAGACAAACACAACATTAGATCATAATATTTACAATTTTTACAGTCACAACTACACTAATATCCTATTAAAGAATTTTTTCATACGGGTTACATGTACTACACTCTCTCTCTGGCTATTAATCCCTACAACCACATAATTTACCGGAGAAGTGCGTCTAATAACCCTATATGGCCCTTTGTACATCCTACATAACTTCTTACTTCTTCCAGTTATTCTCCTAGGGGAAAATAACATTACTAGATCTCCCTCTTGATATATAATATTTTTCGCCTTTCTATCATGTACCCTTTTTTGCCTTGATTGTGCTCTACGAATGTTCTCCGTGGCCCTGCGCGTTATCCCTTCAAATAAGTAACTCTACCCCGAATATCGTCATGCAAGACCGGATTATTAATATTCAACTCAGCATCAGAAACTCGATAAGGTGGCTTGTGGATTGGAACCTCATCAGACAATCGTATCTTCACCTCCTCTATATTACATTTACCTAAATGTGGCTGGCAGAGCCTTCTCGTTATTTTTTTTTTTTTTTTTTTTTTTTTTTTCATACGGGTTACATGTACTACACTCTCTCTCTGGCTATTAATCCCTACAACCACATAATTTACCGGAGAAGTGCGTCTAATAACCCTATATGGCCCTTTGTACATCCTACATAACTTCTTACTTCTTCCAGTTATTGCCTCGCTGCGGGGCCTCCCTTCTCGCTGGACGACAGTGTTTGGCCCATCTCGTTCATTACAGTGTTTGTGTGCATCGGCTGTACATAGCCTTCTCCAGGATTTGGCTGCTGTCTCTGAAACTGGTTACGAAGGTTGTATCGGTGCCCAAAGGGAGGTCTGCGTAACCCACCATCTCTCTGTGTAGGCGGAGAGTAAAATACATCCCCTGTCGGCAAGTTAACTTGAGCCGGCGCCCGACTAGGACTCGGACTAGCTTGGTATCCAGATTGGATTTCCCCTCGTGCTTGCGGTGAACCTCTGGGTGATGATGTCGATGCAACCTTCACAGAATCTACAGTTGTTGGCAAATTTATCTCTCTTTGTCTTGCCTGGGAACCATACATTATATTTAATTGGAGCAAAGTCGCCTTCAGATCTGCTTTGTCCGTGTAAACCTTTGTGGCCAACATCGCTTTATAATCGTCTCGTATGGATCGCAAGAATTGTTCTATGAACGACCTTTCATCCAATTTGCCCTTCTTGCCTATATCGCTCAGCTTATAAAAATAATCTAATAACCCTTCGTCCTTTTGTTTCATGGCGAAAAATAATGACAAATAGTTCACTGTTGACGGGAACTCTGATTTTAACCTATCAACTAAATCGACATACTTCATCCTTTCTTCATAAATTTTTTTGTAAAAATAAAGTGCCGGTCCTGACAGATATGCGGTAATCACAATCTTTTTCTCCTCTTCCGTCCATCTTTTCAGAGTTGCAATGACTTCAAATTGACGAATAAATTCGTCAACATCGGTTGTCAAGCCATCGAACGTGGTAGCCTCCATTACGTATAATATAATAATAGACAACTTAACTTTTTTTTTCTTTCTTAAGGCTTGGTAGCCCGGGGTGGCGTGGTCCACGCAAACTTTCGCCTTTTGCGCGTACGCCTTAGTGCTCTACACACTGGGTGAGCACTATCCTGATGGTGCTCTTCTTTGGGCGACTTCTCTTCGGGCGACTCGCCTGGCTGCAAGAAATCTCGGGTATCTTCTTCCCTATGCGATCGCGATGCACCAACTCGTGCACACTTCGGGCGCGAACTAAATTTTTTTTTTTAGGGACTTTAGGCGCCTCCACCAATATGTCATGCTCTACTTATTGAAATTCAAATTACGGGCAATATATATATATATTAGTCTTTTTTATCGATGCCCTAGTCTAGCTGGGGATCGACTGACATCTAAAACAAAACGTAACGATTCCCTTCAAAATATTCAAAATAAGACGAGAAGGCTCTGCCAGCCAGCTTCTATAAAGGAGAATCGTTACAGTACTTACTCGGAGAGTCTGTGGGAAAATGGCTGAGGGCAGGGCACATAATTATTTGGAAACTCAACGGTATTTCGTATGACTCACGATGCTCATACGTAGTTATTGACGGTACTCGCTACTTCAGGCATGGACCACACACAAAGGACTGTCCTTGCTCTGTGGTCGCTCTGTGGTCTGTGACTCTTTATAAATCGTCGCGTCTTGTGTGGTGTCAGTCTACTCGTGATCACGGCCACTGTATCGTTGCTCAAAAGTCGGGAACTAAGATAAGCAATTTTTATCTTTATGTAACCTATACACGTCCCATAATGCTGGCAGCATTACCCCGCTGCACAGCGAGAGAGATCCTCTGCTTCAGGTAGGTATGCCTCAGAGCGGTAGTCCATGCCGCGGTTCCTCGAGCGACGCCCTAACTCCTTTATAAAGGCTCTTCACTCCCTATACCCCTGTAGTCTCAATGGCTAGAGGCACAAAGAAGAAACTACTCATTAACGAGCTATACTTGGAACATTTGTGACTAGCAGCCTCCTCCGCAGCAGCCCCAGGAGAAATGGCCGTTGAGCCTTAACTGAGTAGCAGTTCCTTGTTGGTACTGGCAGCCTCGAAAAGCAAGGTAGCCGAATTGGTTGTCAACTTCCGATAGGAGACGGCACATAAAGAAGAAGATAAGTACTTTCGGAGATTACTCCCTACATACAAACATATAAACTTACAAACGTTTGCGTTCGCGTGGTAATTTTGATGTGTTATCATCATCAACCCATTATGTCCCCACCGAGGGACACGGGTCTCTTCCCTGAGGAAGGTATAGGCCATACTCCACCACGGGGGCCAAGTCCGGATTGGTGGAGGCTTGTAGACTAGTGGCTCGTCTACTGTCAGAAGTTGTCAAGCCGCCCTAAGGCCTCTGACTTGGCTTAACGACTGCCATCTATCGACGGCAGCCGGCACCAACAAACATATAAACTTACAAACGTTTCCTCTTTATAATAATACTAGCTGTTGCCCGCGACTTCGTTCGCGTGGTTATTTTGATGTGTATTTTCCGGAATAAAAAATAGCCTATGTGCTAATCCAGACTATAATCCATCTCTGTGCAAAATTTCATCCGGATACGTTCAGCCGTTTTTGCGTGAAAGAGTAACAAATATCCATCCATACATACACACTTTCGCGTTTGTAATATTAGTAAGGATTAGTACAGATTTATCTTTTTCTGACAAATGCAAAGTAACTTCATCAAAAATGTTGACCGCCGCTAAGTCTTTGTATTCACAAACACTTTTGTCTAAAAGGACTATCCGGCTAACTGAACTCGCTGGGTAAGCTGGCCTAAACGCGCTCTACGTGACGCTTAGCCGGGGTCTAGACTTTGTTCCCAAATACTGATAACAGACTAATGCAGATGGTTTGGTGCAGGTCTCAGAACTGCAGGCATTGTGGAAAGCTAACTTACACCACGTCATTTCCTTTTTAAGGTTCCGTACCCGAAGAGCGCCAAACGGGAGTCCCGTTGTCTGTCTGTCTGTCCGTCTGTCTGTATGTCTGTATGTCTGTCTGTCTGTCTGTCGGTCACCAGGCTGCATCTCATGAACCCTAATAGCTAGACAGTTTTTTGCCGTTTTTTGCTTGATATTAATCATGGCAACAGGTAGACGCTTCAAATACTCACATAATATTTAGTTCTATATTAGGTTCAGAAATAAATAATTAAATTAAAATGAGTATTTAAAGGGGGCTCCCATCCAAAAAACGTGATACTTTGCCGCTTTTCTCGATCCTTATGTCTAATAATATATAGATAATGGTACGGAACCCTTCGTGCGCGAATCCAACTCTCACTTCGCCGGTTTCTTTTAGGTACATTAATAATACTTACCTACATAACTCACACTTTTATCCCGGACGGGTGGGCAGATCCCCTCGCCACGATGCTTCTGTGCGCGTTACTTCTGTGCTCCCTAAAGGTATACTTGTGTTGGTGGGTCTTAGTGGATCTACTTTTTTTACCAACTTCAACGCCGTACCCACTTTCAACTGCATGAGAGAGACTCCACTTCGTTTGCACAAAATTATACCATGCGGAGACATTTCCAATCTGCCCCTCTACTCTCAACGCTACTGTGTTAAAATTGCATCATAATTACATGCAAAAAGTTAGAATTGACGACTTAGTAAGTAGTTCTAGTTGTAAGAAATGGCATGAAACTTACTGAACTTCAGAGCGCATCGGAAACCGAAGGCATATTTTGACTAAATAAACAAAGTCGAGAGTAGGGTGGCTTGAGTTGGACGATTCTCGGATGGCTGAGTCTTGATTCGTCGAAGCATGGTCTGGGCTCGATTACCGAAGGGTATCCCAGTTTGGGAGCCTAACTTGTATCCTAGTTTGGTAGCGACGAGTGATTGTATCGAGTAATTGTTATTTGTTTATGCAATTTTAAATATCAATATTCAACCTTAATTTTATGTTAGATCGGGTACACATATTTAACCTGTGCCCGAGAAAATGCGTTCCCTGCAGATTACCCATTGCAGATCGCAGAAGTCGCGGGCAACAGCTAGTAAATTATATAAGAATATAGGTTTATAGACAAGATGAATCATATTAATAAATAAAAAGAAACTTAAACTTACTTTAACCTCCTCAGTCCTGACCTTGAAAATAACAATTGAAAACCATTGTTAGTTTCAAGGTCAGGACTGAGGAGAATAAAATACGAAAGATATACCTATATCGAGCGAATGTGTGTGAAAGGACTTGTAAGGCGGCGGGCGGACATACTTCGACCAAATGGGGATGTAGTACCAAAGGGCAAGATATAAAGTACCCGAAACCGGCGAATTGATTTGACAACGCGAAACGGGTTCGTCGGGATCGTGGCAAGTGGCAAGTCCTGGTCTCTGCCTACCCTTCCGGGATGCAGGCGTGAGTTTATGTTATTAAGTGTACGTATGAAAAGTAACAAGAGCTTAAAATATTCTCAAAAGGTCGAGCGGTTTGATTTTACTCTAGAGTGGGTATTATTGTCCTGTCGACATTTAGATTACAAAGTTACCATAATTTAAGATATAATTCAATCAAGTTATCGACAAAAGTACAGTTGACAGCATATCAACCTTTTCATCGGTGCACTCGGCCCAGAAACGTAATGGATGAATTGGAGCATGTTACGCAGAAATATTCCAACCCACAATATGATTAACAGATAGTTTTTAAGAAATTTTATTTTCTAATCACTGCAACATTAAACACGTCTGAAGAAAAACATGAATAAAAACTATTTTATACATAATAAGCGTTTTTTCTTGCAAGTTACGTATTTTGGGTTGGAATGTTTTTGCGTAATACGGCCCCATTTCCAACAAAAATGTGAAGGTTATTGTGTTGTCAACTATACGCTACCCTTCCATATCAAGCGCAATATTTGATGAAGCATATTTCATCGAATATTGCATTCCAGCTTGTTGCTTTACTAAGCGCGGTATGTGTGTTATTAAGTGCTTCGTGATTTAGAAATTATATTTCATTTTGCGTGTATCTTCGTAATTTGTGGATCTATGCGGCAATGCTTTAATGTGTAAGTTAAGAGGTACCTTGCGAAGTTGTTGCACAAAGAGATTACACATTTCGTGGACATACCACATCATGGAGTTTTTTGTCAATTTTTTCTCAAAAATGATTTAGATTTTGAAACGGCCTCCTAGTTTAAACTGAAATGTTCATTAAATCGCAGTTTCTGTGTTACTTTGAAACAAAAATTTTGATTTGATTAATTAAATTTGAATAAGATCCACTTTTACTAATGCGTTTTTTTTTCTTTTTTTTTTACGTAGCCTCGTTTGTGTTCCACTGCTGGGCAAAGGCCTCTTTTTGAAATATATTTTGATTTTATCTTCAAGCCACAACGATTACGAGCAATGATAGTGCACTGTAAATATTAGAATAAGAAACAATGATATTACATTGGGTCACAGAAACATACAACTGAAATATATTATTTGCTCCGGGAAGCAGGATTTCCGTGCAGTTCTAAACAGGTCTAATTCTTATTGTACAATGACTACAAATAACAAGTTTCATTACGTCAATATTAATAAAACACTGTCGCAACTCATACAACCGTGATTTTGGAATAAAGGCCACGCTCATTTGAAAGAAAGCAATGTTTCAAATGCACCTGCTTTTCGATTTATAACAGTATTTTACCCAGAACTTGACGAAAATTATAAAGCAATTAGGCAATATTGTCCAGATAGAATTTGGTTCGCAGGTCTTTTATTTATCGTGTCCTAATCCACACTACCTTAACCTACAATCAAGTTTTTTTTTCTCAGAATAAACAATTCATCTCAAGCTTCTTGTTCTGTTTTGCGGACCACCTAACTTCATACATACCTATATCCTGCCATTCGAACCATTATGCCTACTTCTACTGTGGTATCCACTATACAGGCTTGCCAGTGTGGGGCCGCAGTGAAAATTTGTATTGCTGAATGTTGTTTACCTACTATTTATATATTGTTAACATATGCTTTAATGTCGGTAGGTGACACATTAAATTAAAATATGATATTAATTTTTTAATACAGTTGCTCAAAAAGTGGCGTATTGCAGGGACGTATAGCGTTCGGGATGTGGGCTATTACATACTCGTGCTTTTTTTTTACCTTTCCCGAACTCGTGCGTTCTCTTTCCCAACTGTCAAAATAATGTCTATTAAAAAGAAAAACCAACCATGAAGTTTTTACTAAAAAAATTCATAGACGTTTTTATGATTCATGCAAATACGTATGATGATGATGATGATTGTTCCGACCGGTTTCGGCCATGGCGACCACTTTGACCCCTAATCAGTGATGAGGCGCTGGTGCGCTCGAAGATGGCTTATGTAGCCTATCTTCACGGCGAAACTCCGTGCACACTGAGGGCACGTGAGAATGCCGTTCTCGTAATTATATATTATGGCAGCAGGTGGGCGAGCCTTTAATGCCTTTCAATATCAGATTTAATGATTTGATTGAATGAGTTTGGTTAGGTTTCATTTCATTTCATCTCATTAAATTTCATTTTCATTTCATATCAATAAAAAACTTCTACTGAAGACTTGGCTGTATGGCCATAGGTCCCTTTGTCTACCAGAATGGGTGAAGAAAAAAAAAACTCTGCTTATATTCTACGGTTGGCGCCATTTTTCAGAAATTTTCTTTGCGAGTTTAGTTGTTTGTTGCACAAAATGAGTAATTTCGACCCTAGTTTTTTTGAATTAACACCACCGGAACTCAGTATAATAATTATACTGCAATTATTGCACAAAATGCTTCGGAGAACATTTTACCGGAAAAGTCAAAAAGTCACTACAAGATATGTAGTACATACGACGAATTTATTGCATGGAGAGAAGAGAAAAAAGCAAATACCTACCTAGTTTTTAATTTTTTCGCAACTGTATTAAAAATAGTCGTTCAGTACACGTGCGGAACCGTCATTGCAACTTGTTCCGACTGTCAACCCTCGCCTTCGGCTGCGCCTCGGCTCGGCTAGACATTTGTCGGAACTCTTTGCAATGACAGCCTTTCCACACTTGTAATGAAATATACTATTACAACCTTACACTTTAATTTTTTTGCATAATCTTGGTATGTTCTGAACAACAACAATGTCGCTATAAGTGAAAACCTTTTTTGACTCTCTGCTACTATAATGTGCAATGTACTTACCTTATATTTCTTACCTCTAGTCGATCGGTTTCCTAAAACCCAATAAATAAATAAGTTATACCATCGTACCCGAAACCGGCATGCGTGCATGCAACGACTAATGAATGTTGAAGCGAAAGTGATCGGTCAGGACCGTGGCAAGTGGCAGTTCCTGGTCTCTGGGATACAGGCGTGGGTTTATATATGTAGGTATATCTTCTTTATTATCTTCTGCCAACAGGTACCTCGGCACTGACACCCAGCTGTTCCTCATCACCCTGGTGGTGCTTCTTATTATCTGGCGCTGGCCCAGGAGTGCTGTGCCACTTCTCTCCATCGTCATGGTCATCAGCCTGCTCATCCCGTTCCTGCAGAGCTACTTGATGAAACTACTCCCAATCCGAGTCAGCTTGTTCCCTGAGTGAGTGTGCTCTGAGTTTGTTTTATACACGCTGAAATCTGGGTGGTTTGAAAGCCGCAGTTATGTAATTTGTAATGAAAACCGGCCAAACGCGATTCGGACTCGCACAACACGAATCTATACAACATTAGATACAAAGATCAAGAAAAAACGGCAAGTATGGGAGCCCCCCTTAAATATTTATTTTACTTTAATTTAATTATTTATTTTTGAAGCAAATATAAAACCAAATACTTTGTGAATATTTCAAGCATCTACCTGTTGCCGTTATTAACATCCAGCAAAAAACAGCAAAAAAATTACGGTTGTTGTATGGGAGCCCTCCTTAAATATTTATTTTATTCTGTTTTTAGTATTTGTTGTTATAGCGGCAATAGAAATACATCATATGTGAAAATTTCAATTGCCTAGCTATCACGATTCATGAGGTACAGCCTGGTGACAGACAGACAGACAGACAGACAGACGGACAGTGAAGTCTTAGTAATAGGGTCCCGTTTGGCACTATTCTGGAACGGAACCCTAAAAATGGCATCCCTATAGACTATAGACTTTTAAGTATAGACGTAAATTAAGAAAAAAAACCAACTAGCGTATTCGATAGCTAAGCCCGTTCATTCTGTATGGGTTTTAAATTGGTTTTAAACCACCAAATATTAATAATATCCAATTTTGTTTCACACTATGATACTATGTGAGATGGTAATGTAGACAACAGAAATATAGCAAATATCAAGGCTGGGGATCTAATTCCTCCGCAAATTTGCAGCCCTGTAACTGTAACGTATTATCTGCCTTCAAAGATGGGGTCGAAAAGGGCTCGAATCGGTTCGTGCCGGCCGGTCTGTGCGCTTTTTAGGGTTCCTTAGTCAACAAGGAAGCCTTATTAAACTATTAATCTTCATACAATATTCAAGGAATAAATAATATACTAATCTTATCTGTGGAACTTACACGCATCCAGCAAATATGTTACGTCCAAAAGACTACACAATTGGAAGGTCTATAAAATCCTTCATAAGTGCTTGGAAATTGAGCGGTTAGCGCCTCGGTAGAATGCCGGCTTCACATTCGGACGGTGGTCGTGTGCTCGAATCCCAGCATGTATCAATTACTTTGTTTTCTAAGTTACGTACATTTGTGAATTCGTAGTAGCAATACGAAAGTATTGCTAGTACGAACGTATGAAATCATCGTGAGGAAACCGTAGTGTCTGAGGTACATACCTTAGAGCTTGCTCCGTACAATAATTGCGGAAATCTCAGGTCTAACTAAGTGCTTGGAACCTGGCCATTGAACTATGACTTCTATTCCCAGATCGATCCGAGACATATTCGGGTACAACGACACCTTCTACCACGCGTACGTGTCGGCTCAGGGTAACTGGGCTGGTTACCACCTGGGTGTGATCACCGCGTACTTCTACCACAGGGCACAGGCTGAAAAGTGGAACCTGCACGAGTCTATGGTACGTGTCAAATAACAAGTATATATATACACACATGAATATAAACCAGATATAGGGCACGGTCGATAAAGCGCTCTTACCTCTGAGGCATGGAATACACAGGGAGGACCTGCGGCGAAAACGCGGAGTTATTTCAATTCACTTTCATACAGAATTTACTGAAGCGATGGGACATAGCCTGCACAGATAAGATGAGGCGGGGACGCGAACTCTATACAACGCGCCGCGTCGTCACCTTGTCCTCGTCCCATGTTATTCCTATATGCCCACCGCCTGAGATTGCTTTTGAGTGCCCATTCCAAGATACTGATCGAAACAGCAACGATTTGAACAAAACAGGGGGCTGTTGCTCGATTTCTAGAGCGATCTCAGAGGTTTTTAATTATGAGATCGCTTTATTAGTACGGACTATACATAGAAGTGCAGTAGAGATAAGCCTTTACGTACGATGCACTGCCAGTCACAGATTATTTCTCAGAGAAAAATATAGTAAGGGAGAGAGAGTCGGGCAGCATACATTGAAACGGTCTTCATCTTACAGAAGAGAGCGATCCGATTAATTTAAAAGCTAGGTAGTAGGGACTCGCAATTTTTTTAAATAAAATAACATCTTAACAGTTAAAAAATTTATGAAAATATAGTGTATGTTAGAAAAATATCAGCAATTTCTAGTGTTGGTATATAGTCATCACAATATTGATACTAGAAATAAACATATTATATATTGTCATTTTAGACTTGCAAAAGTTAATACATCCTTTATAAGGCTCTGTATACTGTTTTACATTAAAATTCCTCAACATATGTATTGGAGTTAGTACCGACACGGTTTAAAAAATGTGGTAAGCATACTCTGTGCAAAAAAGGCTATTATAACAATAAGGATTATTTGGGAGACGAAGATGTCTGCTATTTAAATAATGTTAACGGGGACGATTGTATCTAGTGTAGTGTAACTTTAAGTTGAAAACTCGGTTAGTTAAGCAAACCTGTTTTGAGAAGAATAAATGTGGAGGAGACGAGCAGCAGCGTCTTCCTGAGATACCAACCGCATACTGCGATCGCCAACCCGAATGCCAAGCGTGGCGGTTATGGCAAAATCCCTCATAGTCATGGTTGAGGCCTATGTTCTGCAGTGGGCTTCAAATAGCTCATGATGATGATGATGATGATGATGAAATGTGGAGTTTATTTGTTAGATTCTTCTTCGCATAATCTGTTAATTGTGAAACTAACTGCTTTGAAGTTCATTAAATAAACATTTTGTTTTTATAGTGAATAACATTTTTGACTTTGACTTAGAGATCGTTGATCTCTTGAGAGATCGTGCTAAAATTATTACAATGATGGGTATTGTTCGTTGACGCTTCCAGAATTCCTACTAAATTCCGCTCAATTCTGGATAAACTTGCGGGCCTTTACCCGCAAACTCCCACAAGTCACCGTCATCAAACATTTCTTTTCCACCACCAGCTCATGAAACTGCTGTTCCTCTCCTCGATCCCGATCGCTTGCGGCTCGGTCCTGATGGGCTGGGACCTCCACCATCGGGAGGCGTCCCCCTTCGAGTCCGCTGTCTTTAACGCGCTCAACCAGAACTTCTTCGCGTTAGCCATCTGCGTCTTCGTGCTGGGATGCTTCTACAGGTCCAACCGTGAGTTGAAGTTCTTTTAATCCTGTAGGCTTTTAGGGAGATGCTCGCCTCTGGTTTCACATTCGTAACTGTTCACGCTGTAATCGTTGAAGAGCGTGAACATGTAAAGTCTGACCAACAACTGGTTTATTAATGAATATCCACTTACTAGATCTCCGTACATGGTATGGGCTTAATCACCTGAGGCATTTCAACACTTCAAGCAATTTTATTTTACCAATAGCAGAGGCACAAGTTATGGCCGGGTTCATCTAAAGATTCCTGCCTTTTTCCCACAGGAATCTACGTGGGAGCAGTGGAATGGGGCCCCCTGCAGCCTCTGGGCCGGTTGTCATACTGCGCGATGTTGCTGCACGCCACCGTACTGAGAACTTACGGCGGACAGCTCAGGCGCAGCTTTTATGCGACCGACTACAGCGCGGTAAGTTTAAGCGTGAATACGGGGGGAGGGGGGGGGAGGTGCATAGACTGCAATAACGTCCCTCCCTCAGAAGTAACTATATTGCAACCAATTTCATAATAATGAAATTTTAATCATTATAAGGACTATGACGAGCGCATGTCAACTCTGCACGCGCACTATTTACGCCAACATTCCTGCATCGCACAAGCAAAGTTTTACACAATGACATAATATCATCATAAATATAACGTCCGACAAACAACAGTTGGACCCACGTTAGAACGGCCGTACCCAGGCATGTGAATAGGATAGAAGAGAAAAGTATTCTATTGTATTTCCCAGGATCTGGCGGGAAATTACCCTTTATAGTGGAAGAGCACGATCACCCGCTGTTCCCTATAAAGATTTTTGTTAAGGTCAATGTGCTGTGGCTATACATGCTGTCATGAACTCAGATATAGACCACCAGCTACCATACAACCTTAACACTACCCTCTCTTTCCAGATCATGATATATGCCGGTGTAGACCACCAGCTACTATACAACCTCAACACTACCCTATCTTTCCAGATCATGCTATATGCCGGTATCGTGACGTGGGTCTACCTCCTCTCACTTCCTCTTTACCTGTTCGTGGAGGCCCCAGCGTGTGCGCTCCAGAAGCTCCTTCTAGGACCAAAAAGACGGCCCAAGAAGGAGACGGAAGATTCAAATGGGAACCAAGTAAAACCGGGAATTTCTACGGTGTCGGTTTCAACTGTTTCTACTCATATTTAGTCAGAGGCACTTGAAGGGTGGAAGATTGTAGGTACCATTTTCTTCTGTGATTGTTTAGATATTATTAAAGCTATTTTTCTCTTAAGTAAATCTTTATCCTGTCGTTTTAAAATCTTTACTCAAAACTATTGTATTGTCTATTTTTATTGAACAAAATTGAAATTACAGTGTAATTTGATAGCAAAATAAAATACCGATTAAAGATGACGCGCAGTAACTTGCGCTAATTCACGATTAGATATGGAACCTTTTAAAGATATGTTATTGTCACTCAGATACATAAACTCACCCCTGTATCTAGTAGGCAGAGACCAGGGTTTGTCTTTTGCCATGATTTGGTCGACTTTACGTCTGCCTGCCATTCTTTATCGTCTCTTGCAATCGTCTCATTCGCTGATTTGTTTCGTTACATCATAGTTCTACGGATGTGACGGGTCTGATAAGAACAATCACGATTAGACTTATTAAATTACATACATACATGTTCCCACGTCGGTGTCCCGGAGGGTTAGGAAGAAATTAGGGTTGGTCATGGTTTGTCTAATAAATTAAATTTTGTAAACCTGTTTTTACTGCTTCTCCAACTCTCTAAGACTTGCTGGAAAAAATCTTTAAAGATAAACTCTCCTTTGTAATAGATGTTATTTGTTATGTAATAACCTGTTAAATGTTTCATGTGCAATTAAGTAATTATGAGGTGTTCCTACTTACTATAAATTTATTAAATTAACTGAGTGTCCGAAGTGTTCACATATATCAGCGCTTGAAATTGCCAATCCGCGGTGGGCTCGCGTGCTAATTAAACCCACATTCTCTCTGGAAGAGAGAGAAGACCTGCGGCCTGCAGTGGGACTTTTAAAGGCAGCACAAGAAATATATTTATATGCAACGCGTTGCCGTCGTCTGTTTTCCAGGGATAAAACCTGGATGTCTCTAGTTTTAGGGTCAACCATCATTTAACAGGCAAACACATAACATCTTAGATCCCATCTTCACTTACCGTCAGGCGTGACTGAGGTCAAGTGTCAACCTGTCCTAATTAAAAAAAAAAAAATATCTTTTTGCACAGGTAGTTTTTATGCTCAGGTAGGTTATTTAAGTTACTGCGCGTCGTCTGCAATTTATACTGTTCTAAGTAATAGTAAAGCTATGAAGTTTTAGGTTACGGTAGAAGAATAATGCACGAGTAATGGTTTTAAATATAAATAATTCATAATTAAGGCATTCCATGCATTTCTTCTTTTTATTCGAGTGAGGGTGATCCACGAGGTGATTCCATGCATTCATTACTTATGTTGGTGGCAATGTAGGGCTGTTCAATGCATAACACACTGTTCATTTATGTGTTTGTATGATATAATAAGCCAGCTATGGTGGAACGATAATTGGGAACAATAATAAATTAATTGCGCCGTAGTCTGGAGACAATGTAAAAATAATATACGAGGATTCTTATGGGAAAAAATTAAGTTAATTGTTTAACTTAAGTCATTCATTTCCTTGAAAATCGGCTGAAGGTATATGGAACATAAAAAAATACGAAGGTCTTTGCAAAACAATATCAAGTGAATTGTTTAACTCGAGTCATTTGCTTGAGTGTCAGCTGAAAATTTATAGACATTAAAAGCCCAGATAGATGATGAAACCTTCGTAGACTTTATTGGCTTCCTTTCAGATTATTCAAATTAAATTTCCGATCCCGTTAACATTTGTTAAATTTGTTTATTTGTAAAATTTGTTAGGACATTATTTTTTTATTTTTTTTTATTTATTTAAACGAAAACAAACGGACTCACAAAAATCATGTCCAGTAGTCTTAAAAATGAATAGACCTATAGTTTTCCGAACTTACAATTTTTTATATAAATCCTTAAAAATTATAACCAATGCCTGCATTGTTCACCCAATTAACCGACTTAAGAAACAATGAAAATTACAGGAAAAAAGTTACAAGAAACAAACAAGTCTGTAGCTTAACTTCAGCCTAACAACCTAATAAATTATAAGAGAGATACTGTGATGTTCATCTATGACTTACATTGTAATAATAACAATAATAATAGCTTCAACACTATACAGTCACTTGACCTGGTCCGCCCTGTGCTATTGTAACCAGCCATTACATTGTTTTACAAGTTTGGTAGGACACACACAATATAAATGCCCAGGAAGGAAACTGTATTTTTGCTCAATTAAGCAAATTAAGATTTTCTATGTTCTTTGTAAGTAACTATAAGTACCTACTTATTGTATTTTTATAACTCTGTAAATAGTACCCCATTAAAAATAAAAATATTTTAATCATTGTGTTTTTATATGTTTGGTCGGCAAATCTTTGATTACAATTCAAACGATGTAAAAATATTTTAGTCACTCTGGTTGCGGTATATCTAAGACAAACATATTCTTCAAAATCATTATAAAATAAGTTTCACTTCTACATACATAACCGCAGAAATTTTGCAACAAAACAAGAAAAATGCTTTCAAAAAGACGCCTGTCACCTCAGTCTACCGAGATCACGTCACTTGCAAAAGTACCGAAACGTCGGAAAATTGTAAAATGGAAAAGTAAACGAGTAAATAGCCGTTCATTTTCAGTTTTTATTAAAACAAGAAAAGTTTGGACTGGTTTCCATGCTCTGCCTTATCAAGAGACGTCTACCTTAAGCCGCGGTAAGTTTGCGCTTAGCCTTTAGTTAAGCCTTTCATTCTGTGTTATCGGGGGCTGTGGCTGGCTCGAAGTTTTCCGAGTCAAGTCTTTGGGATCGAATACGGTGTTTGACACGATCAACAATAAATTGTTTCATATGCTCGATTAAAACAAGTATTACAAAATATCTTGGAAAATGTATCTCTTTTAGTCAATTACTAGTTATTGCAATTATTAAATAAATTAAACAAAAAGAGTGCTCTAAAATGTGACGTCATAAGCCAGTATTTTCACACAAAATTCCGTTTTAAAAGTAACTCATTTGATATTTTGTCAAATACCCAATTGCTGTCAGCAATCCTGATGATACAAATATGAGATTCGTAAAAATGGATTGATGGTACCGGATGCTCAGGGTTCGTCCTCATAATATTTTCCGTCACGGTAAGTATAGCAAAGCAATTTCGGTCCAAGTTTTGTTCAACTCATATGAATTTGACAGCGCAATAGCGCTGTGATAACAACGCTACAAACCCGTAAAATTACGTAAAGAAATATTATAAAAACAGAAAATTCTACAATAAACAAGCCGTTCGTTGACTTTTTTCTATCTATATAAAATACTTGACAATGCATAATGTTTAATTGTGACGATTTAATAGTACAATGGTAGCCTGTGGGTAGAAAATTGGACTCGGAAGCGAGAGACCCAAGTTCAATTCCTAGTGCGGGCATGTACCTATGACTTTGTTTTCTAAGTTATGCACATTTCTAAAGTTATAGTACCACTCGCTAACTGTGAAGGAAAACATCGTGAGGAAACCTAAGTGTCTGAGCTATTCACATACCTTAGCGCTTGAAATCGCCAATCCGCGGTGGGCAGCCGTGGTGATTAAGCCCACACTCTCTCCCTGAGAGAAGGCCTGTGCCCTGCAGTGGGACGTATATAGGCTGCTTATGTATTCACTTTTAAAACACTGTTTTTAGTAAAAATAAAGGTGAAATATTGTGACACACAGAGCCACCAGAGAGCCTCATGCATGCTCTAAGAAAAGGCCTTGCCCTACAGTAGGATATATATCGGCTGCTTATGAACATTTAATTATTATTATTATTTAAAAATATGTATATTTTATTGATATCATGACATTTTAAAATTGTATGACATTGTTGATCCACACACTGCAACAGCCGCATTTTCAGATCAATGTTCAATAGGCAAAACGCCAAAACATGGTTTCGAATCTTTCAGTGACAATATCTGCAGTAGTGAAGTAAAGTAAAAAAGTTATTTATTAATAAAAATAATAGTCACACATACATTTTACAGCTAAGTAGGTAGGTCAAACTAAATAGTAAACTAAACTAATTGAACAAGACAGGTTCAAAATCCCAGGACCCTAGGAGCCTACGCAATAAAACGCATTAACTCCAGAGCGAAGAGGTATTTAATTAATAAAGCCCAAATTATATACAACACAGTGAAGCCAAACCATACCGGGATGTAGGATACCAGTAGAGCCGTCTATTGGACGAAACTAAAACTAATGGCATTTTGAAAACAATATAATATACAACTTGAACATTCCGCCCACCAAGACATAATGTCTTTAAAGATAACAAAAGCTTGAATTTAAAAACCTAACCAAACACATGAAACTCGAACAGTAAAACAACCAAATCTTATCGTAGAGCCGCCCACCATGAAACATTTCTAATAGAATGAGCTCTACAAGTAACAATTGAAGTTAATCCTATAAGTAAATAAAGCTACGTGAAATAAACAGTCTTTCTTTCTTTAAATAACGTACAACAATTCCGTGTAACATAGTAAACATCATGTATAGAGTGACGAAATAACAGCAAAAAAAAACAATAATTCTTTAGCTTGAACAAGAGCTAGGCAAAAAACACAGTTTTGAGGTAGGACGTTTGAGAACAGATGTCTTTGAACGTAATGTTACAACTCTCGTGATTCCGTCACTACCTGGATGCAAATCCGTTACTATACCGTACAACCACTTGGCCGGAGGTAGGTTATCCTCCTTGACTAAAACCATATCACCAACCTTTGGCTGTACTAATTGTTGGGACCATTTGTACCGCTGGAAAAATCCCGTTAAATATTCTTGAGACCATCGTTTCCAGAAACTTTGTACCATTCTTTGCGTAAGTTGCCACCTACGAAGGCCACCTTCTCGATCATTTTCGTAGTTGTAATCTGGTGGGAGAATAATCTGTTCACCTACTAAGAAATGGCCGGGTGTCAACGGTGCTGTATCATTAGGGTCGTCGCTTATATGGCAAAGAGGCCTTGAATTTAGACAAGCCTCTACCTGAGATAGCACTGTCGACATCTCCTCGAATGTAAGCGTGGAGTCTCCTATAACGCGTTTCAGATGATGTTTTGTGCTCTTGATTCCTGCCTCCCACAGCCCTCCGAAATTCGGAGCGTGCGGAGGAATAAAATGCCATTCTGTGCCGTTGTTAGCAAGTATCTCGGCAACCTCACTTGACATTGAAGAGCGCTCATCTGAAAAGAAGATCTTCAACTCCTTCGAAGCTCCTATGAAATTTGAGCCATTGTCGCTCCAGAGGTGACTACAACGTCCACGTCGGGCGACAAAGCGCTTGAAAGCAGCCAGGAATCCTTGAGAGGTGAGGTCTGAAACAGCTTCTATATGTACAGCGCGGGTGGCCATACATACGAAGAGACAAATATAGCCCTTATAAGACTTATTACCTCTCCCCTTTGACACTCTGATATTCACTGGACCGGCATAATCGACGCCAGAGACTGAAAATGGCTTGCTTGGAACAACTCTACAGGAGGGCAGCTGACCCATGAGTTGGTTTTTTACCACCCCCGCATACCGGATGCATCGAACACAATCCCTTATGTATGATTTCACTAAATTCTTACCCCTGACGATCCAGTAGTTGCCACGGATTACATTCAAAGTGAGCTGTGTTCCACCGTGCATCGATTTAACATGAGCATCTGCTATGATGAGCCTAGCCAATGGAGAATCATGAGGAATGATAATCGGATGCTTCCTGGATTCTTCGATGTCAGCATTTTGGATTCGCCCACCAACTCTCATTACCCCTGCTGGATCTAGAAAAGGATTTAAAGACATCAAGCCGCTCTTCCTTCCCACAGACTTATTCTGCTTGATTGCGCTTATCTCCACACTAAACCAACGATTCTGACAAAGTCGAATGCAGGCTTGCAGAGAATCGCTTATCTCTGAAGCCGTTAAATATGGCTGTATTGAACGCATATTTTTTGGCAATTTGAGCTGTAAAAACCTCCTACAATAGGCTAGAACTCTGATAAGTTTTCTAAGTGACGAAAACTTTGATTCCATATCAGAGAACCAGTCCTCGGCATCATTAACCGCCGCTGCATGGACCTTTACTGATTTTTCCTCTAAGGACGTAAGTGTCGGCTCTCTTTTGTACTCTATAGGCTCTTGACACAACCACGCGGGCCCCTGTTTCCACAATTGATCATCCAGCAACATGGTTGCTGACTCTCCCCGCGAAGCGCAATCTGCAGGATTATCACCAGATGGAACATGGCACCACTGCTCAACCCGAAGTGACCTGAGTATCTCAGATGTGCGGTTAGCAACAAACGTTTTCCAGCGACCTGGATAAGAGTTTAACCAGGCCAAAACTACCGAAGAATCTGTCCAAGCATGCAAGTTTGCTTTGGGCACACTCAGCAGCCCTGCAACTTCAACCAAAAGTCTCGTGAGCAAAACCGCACCGCACAACTCAAGACGCGGGATCGAGATTTGCTTCAAAGGCGCTACCTTCGTCTTCGCCGTAACCAACTGGGAATGAACTTCTCCCTCTGCGTTCACAACACGCATGTAAACCACTGCGGCAAAAGCAACTGTGGACGCGTCACAAAACCCGTGTAACTCTACCACATTATCGTCATCTCTACATTGTAGCCAACGAGGAATATTAAATTTAATGAGTTTCCCCAAATCCGTTCTGTACGACTGCCACTCGTTGCGCAGGTGATGAGGCAGCTCGTCATCCCAATCAAGCCCAACAAGCCACAATTTCTGGATAAAAACCTTTGCAGTGACAATGCATGGAGCTATCCACCCTAAAGGATCATACAGGCGTGAAATCTCAGAAATTACCTTCCTTTTAGTATCAGGTTGGGTTTCTGATACCAATTTCACTGTATACTGAAACTCATCTGTACTCCGATTCCAATTAAGCCCCAAGATTTTTGTGACATCATCTGATTTGATTTCCAGATTCCCTTCAGAACCGTTTCGAATAACGTCGAGAACCGCATCCTCGTTTGACGTCCATTTTTGTAATTCGAATCCTCCTCTACCCAAGAGATCATTTAACTGATGGTGAAGCTCTATGGCTTCCGACTCTACCTGACAACCTGTCATGAGATCGTCCATGTAAAAATCCGATAAGACCTTCTCAGCTGCCAATGGATAACCCTGGCCTTCGTCACAAGCAGTTTGTTGTAACGCTTTGACAGCTAAGTACGGAGCACACGATGTTCCAAAGGTGACTCGTAAAAGACGAAAATGCTCTATGTCCTTTGAAGCATCGTCTCTCCACACGATTCGTTGAAAATCCGTCTCAGCGACCTTGATTTGACGATACATCTTAACAATGTCTGCCCCCAGACATACAGGGTGTTGCCTCCATCGTATAACAACATGGCGCAGATCCGGTTGTAGAGTCGGTCCTACCATCAAGGTCTCGTTCAAAGACACGCCATTGGTACCCTTTGATGATGCGTCAAACACGACTCTGACCTTTGTTGTCGTCTTATCCTCCCTGATGACTGCATGATGAGGCAGATACACCGCATCAGGTTGATTGATATCCTCCTCCTCCGAGATCTTCTCCATGTGACCTAGCGTCAAATATTCGGTTATGACGTCTGAATACCGCTTTTTAAGTGACGGATCTTTGGAAAGCTTTCGCTCAAGACCGTGCAACCTCTTGATGGCTATTTCCCTAGAGTTGCCGTACTTGCAGAGTGGGTCCTCCTCGCGAAAGGGAAGGCTCACAATGTAGCGACCAGTGGCATCTCTTTCGGTGGTGGCCGAGAAATGGTCCTCACAGGCTTGCTCTTCGGGTGATAACAAACGTTTTGCTGATACAGGTTCTGCTTCCAATTCCCAAAAACGCCTTAACAACTCCGTATCATCACTCTGTGCGGTGTGCAAGCTAACGATGACATTGTGACATTTGACTGATGGCACCTGAACCTGACCCGATAGCACCCAACCCAGATGTGTTTCTTGGGCTATTGGTGACCCGCTCGGACCTTTGAGCAACCCTTCTCTTAAAACATGGCCATAGATCTCGGCCCCCAATAAAATATCAATTTTATTTGGTGATGAAAACCCAGGATCGGCCAAACGAACCTTGTAAATGTCTGGCCAATCTACCAAATTGAAATTTCTTTCAGGCAAGACGGTAGTGAGCGTACCCAATACGTGTGCCTTGACCTGTATGATGAAGGCGGGATCATGCAGCGATTGAATATTCACTAAAACCGTGTGTCTTGACATGACACCTTGATCCCCTCCCACACCTGAAACCAAACTGCTTGATGAAATTTTCTTTAATCTCAGCAGTTGAACGGCAGACTCCGATATAAACGAAGCCTGCGAACCCTGGTCCAACAGTGCTCGTAAAACCTGCGTGTGCCCATTTGATTCAACCCTTACTAGCGCGGTGGCTAGTAAGACTTGTGTAACTTCATCCCTCATCAAATGGGCTGAAATGTTAAGCACTCCTTCGCTCCCTGATGCGCTTGCAGGTGGATGCTTTTTCTCCATTTTTGGAGCCTCTGAAAATCCGACTGTATTACCTGCAGCGTTTTTCCTGG
Source organism: Yponomeuta evonymella (assembly GCA_963969515.1). Lineage (NCBI taxonomy): Eukaryota > Metazoa > Arthropoda > Insecta > Lepidoptera > Yponomeutidae > Yponomeuta > Yponomeuta evonymella. The sequence continues at coordinate 2,268,447 of OZ018366.1, read as the reverse complement.
GATGTAAAAGTGAATGATGTTTGCGGTTACAAACGCGACAATTGGTGGAAACTCGACAATACTTAACGGCATGACCTCCCAAACAGTTGAAGCACAGACCAAGTGATTGTACGATAGCGTGACGCTTATCAGGATCTTCCTTTATAAACACCTTGCAATAGCAAAGTTTGTGATCCTCTTTACACATTGGACATGCATGGTTGGCTGTTGCATTGTCGTTGAGAGAGGTTGACGCTACATGCATAACCTTTGGATTGTGTGAAGAAGCAGGCTTTGACCTATTCGGTTCAATAAATTCTAACGCACGGAATCTGGTCTCAAGAAACTGTTTGAATTCGGTAAAGGTGGGCAAAGTCTCGGATGTCTGACAAACCTGCAATTCCCACTGCTTCCGAGACTCAGCATCCAACTTGGAACTAATGACAAACAGGATGATGATATCCCAGGTCTCTACTCTAATACCCAAATTTGTCAATTCATTGAGACATTCCGAAGTAGTGTCCAACAAATCTTTGAGCGCGTGTGATGACTCCGAATTTATGTTTTTCTGACCAAACAAACGTTTCATAATATTGTTCGACATGAACCTGACATTATTGTACCTTTTATTCAAAGCATTCCAGCACACTGCATAATTTGCATCTGTGATGGGAACATGTCTAACAAGCTGCTCTGCTTCTCCAGACAATTGCGTCTTTAAAAAATGCAATCGTTGGACATCATCCAAAGTCGTGTTCTTGTGAACAAGTGAAGTGAAAAGATCCCTAAATGACGGCCAATCGCTATATTTGCCGTTGAACATTGGCAATTGAATTTTAGGTAACTTTACCAGTGATCCACCTTTGGATGAGCCCGACGATGCCTCACCTACCGTTACTGTTGAATTTATCGACAACATGTTCTGTAAATCCACCTTATAGTCTATATAAAAATCCAAAACTTGCTGAAACTCGTCCTTCTCGGTATACTCCTCCAAAGCCTCCTCGTCGTATTTGCTGATCAGCTCGGCGTGTTTCGTAGTGTACGATTCATACATCCGTTCTAGATTTTCCAATCTCACTTTGAGATGTGTTGCAGTACGTCTATCTTTCGGCAGTTTTTTAAAGTTGATGTGGTCCTTTTCCATCCGTGACTTCAAGTCATTCAAAATCCTTAGATGCTCCATGATGACAACTTGAGATGTTTACTCGAAATCGGAACTTAGAAAAATTGCAACAAAATCTCTCAAAATTTTTCTAAGTGTTTGACCAGTTTGCACTTCGGTCAAAAATCGGGCATAGGTTCCCCGTCTGTCACGAATTTCTTCAACTATTCTAAGTCCTAGCTGTCATCTAAATTTCGGCTATGTTCATGTAAATTACTTCTTCCTAGCTCGATAATAACTTCAAAGTACTCACAGTATAAGGTCCACTTTACCACAACACTGATACACCGCGTAGCGCTTTTCAGCTTCAGCGTAGTCGTGTAGCACCAGTTTCAGGATCTCCAGGTTGCCGCATAGCCAGTTTTGCCGACGTTAGTATAGGTGGCACTTGGGGTTCAAGTTTCAGCAATGAGACTATAGGGGGCGTACTATATTACTTTTGCCATGTCGATTTTCCACTCAAAAATCGCTCTTCGGTTCGAAGGACCTTGAACAAGACAGGTTCAAAATCCCAGGACCCTAGGAGCCTACGCAATAAAACGCATTAACTCCAGAGCGAAGAGGTATTTAATTAATAAAGCCCAAATTATATACAACACAGTGAAGCCAAACCATACCGGGATGTAGGATACCAGTAGAGCCGTCTATTGGACGAAACTAAAACTAATGGCATTTTGAAAACAATATAATATACAACTTGAACACTAATCAAATCTACCGCCCCGGGATACGCCCGATCCAAAAGTTCCCATGACGCTAGCAGCGTTCCCCCGTTGCACCGTCAGGGTCATCCTCTGCATCAGGTATGCCCCGGAACGATGGTCATACCCACGACTTCGCAGGCGCCGACCGATTTCCCTAACAAATACTCTTCCCTCATCCCCCCATACTCCCATTGTTTCCACAGCCAGTGGGACGAACAAATCAAAACATAAAATAACATAAACTCACGCCTGTATCCCAGAGAGGTAGGCAGAGACCAGGGACTGCCACTTGCTACGATCCTGACAAATCACTTTCGCTTTCTCAACATTCATTAGTCGTTGCATGCAAGCACGCCGGTTTCGGGTACTTTTTATCTTGCCCTTTGTTAATACATCCCCTATTTGGTCGAAGTATGTCCGTCTGGGTCGTCCCGTACCGGCCCTTCCATCCACATTCGCTCGATTTATATTTGTTTTGTCAATCTTTCTTCCTTCATCCTCTCCACATGTCCAAACCAACGCAACATTCCTTTCTCAATTCTTGTCACTACATCCTCTTTCAGTCCACAACGTTCTCTAATCACAATATTGCGTATCCTGTCATTCAAAGTAATGCCAGGCATACTTCTCAAGGACCTCATTTCTACTGCATTAATGAACAAATAATGAAGCTTAAGCTGGCTATATTTCCTTATCTTAAGTTTAGCCGCCGCTTCAGCAGCGGCACCCGCAGATGCAGCTGTCAAACCCAAATGGGAAGGCGCAAAAGTGCAAATAGTAGTAGTGAGATGTACGTTATGAATATTTTGCTTTGCTAACATGTATGCCTAGAGTAGTATCTATCTAGCGTCACGTCATTGCATAATCATTATAATTTCAGCTAAAAGGTATACGGCACGTCAAAATTGGCTCGCTTTTACCATGGAAAATATCAAAATTAACATTTTTACCTTCAGCTTCGGGTGATAAAAATTCAGCGGGCGATTCCGGGTGAAGTACGTGGGATTATTTTAAAGCATGCATGAGGCTCTCTGGTGGCTCTGTGTGTCACAATATTTCACCTTTATTTTTACTAAAAACAGTGTTTTAAAAGTGAATACATAAGCAGCCTATATACGTCCCACTGCAGGGCACAGGCCTTCTCTCAGGGAGAGAGTGTGGGCTTAATCGCCACGCGTGCCCTTGGCCAATGCGATTGGCGATTTCAAGAGCTGAGGTATGTGAATAGCTCAGACACTCAGGCTTTCTCACGAAGTTTACCTTCACCGTTAGCGACTGGAAAAGCTACTATAACTTCACAAATATACATATCTTAGAAACTAAAGTCATAGGTACGTGCCTGCACTGGGAATCGAACCTGAGCCTCTCGCTTCCAACTCCAAAGTTCTTCCTATTAGGCTACCACCGCAAAAAAAAATTAATAATCATACAATGTTTATCAAAGTTATATGTACATAAATTATTCCTCGCTAAATATAAACATACTGAACATAATATATAGCATTGCATGACATTAAATTAAATTGCATAACGCTAAATTAAAGTACATTACATTACGTGCACCACATAATATCCACGAAAGGCTTCGTCTACAACATGGAACAAATACGTACAATAAAAGTTTGAAGCCTAGAGAAAAAAACTACTTGTGCGTTTATCATAGTTTCCTTTGAAGTGTATGACTTCGCATGATAATATTGTTTGATTAATTAAGCAACTCTATTCACAAAATACAAGTAACTTCGAAAAGAGTTCTTGGCAAATGCATGCATGAATTGAATTCAGAGCCTCTGTAATTTGAGGCTTACCATCATCATTATCATCATCTTCAGGCCGTCAATGTCCACTTTTGGAGAAAGGCCTCTTCGTGCAAGCTGCACGACGCCTAATTCGACGACACAGAGTGTAAAAGATGTAGGGCACACGAATCATCACTTCCGCGTCAGTTCCGCATGGCTCCGGATTAAGAATAGCGTCACTCCATTTCCTTCCGTGGATGTCGTAGAAGGCGACGAATAAGGAAATAAATTTTCAGAAGACGGGCAGCAGCGTCTTCCTGAGATTCCAACGGCACACTGCGATTGCCAACCCGCCTGCCAAGCGTGGCGATTATGGCAAAACCCCTCTTGGTTATGAAAACGGCTGATGATGACACGAATCATAAGGCTAAAATGGAGATGGCGGGGCATTTGGTTAGACGGGAAGACGATCGGTGGACAGTAATAGCTACTCAGTGGTGGCCAAGAACGGGTCAGCAGTCGGTGGACAGACCACCAGCGGCTGTGAAAGCGGCTGGGAAACATTGGACGAGACTGGCAAGGGACCGGATGGGTTGAGGTGAAAGAGAAGAGACCAATGCCCAACAGTGGGCTCTGTTCATGGGCTGATTAGATAGATAGATGAGCAGAGTATCTAGATTTACACTTTTCAGTTAAGATAATGAGCCTGTGCAAGTTCGCCAAAAACTGAGCTCCTAAAAGCGACAAAAACAAGAGAAACTAGTTTATATTCTCACTTTGGCTCAGCCTTTTTCTCGTATCGAATAACAGTGATATAGGTAAGGTGAGGGCTGGGAGATAGATATACACAGCATCCGACCCTCAGAAACCCGACCAAGTGTGAGTCGGATCGCGCATAGAGTGTGGAAATTAGTCGATAAGAGTGGTTCCAAATGAGTTACGTGACATGTGAAATACATATTACGGGTGTAAATTAGAATTTAACTACAGCCTAGGTTTGGTCTTTTTTAAACGGTTCATGTGCCTATTGTAACATCCGAATGCTGGTGCTATAACGATAATAAGATAAAAATATTATTTATTGTACACCAGAAAAAACACATATGAAATGTCTGTCTTTAGGTTACTAACGACATTGAATAATGATAATGAATAACTGTTGTGCAATAAAATGTTATCTATATATTTATATATGATGCTATGGAGATATGTCTTAAAAAAATAAATAAAAAAAATACTTTCCAAACAAAACTCATGTCCTTAAGTTTTGCTGATGAATTTTGTTGTGATTTTGGGACAAAAGTATTGGATTCTATTTCTGTACAAAATTGCATTTTTAAACTGACTTCGCCTGAATCTTTAGGCGGAATCAGTGTACACAATCCTTTCGCATTAAAATAGGCGTCAACTTCGCAGGACGACCGAAAACATTATACGAACCCCGAAAATAGGGCTCAGCACAAAATTACATCAGAGTAAAGATAAACGAGACAGCTGTCAAGAACTTTTATGCTTATAGATCAACAATGTAATAGGGGGTATGTATACCTAATGTACCTAAGTCATAGACCGATGTTTTTTTATGGATCATCATCAGCCATTTAACGCCTACTGCAGGGCATACAAGAGCGTTGGTAGCCTAGTGGGTAGAACATCAGATTCGGAAGCGAGAGACCCAGGTTCGATCCCCTGTGCGGGCATGTACCTATGACTTTGTTTTCTAAGTTATGTACATTTGTGAAGTTATAGTAGAAATACCACACGCTAACGGTGAAGGAAAACATCGAGAGGAAACCTGAGTGTCTGAGCTATTCACATACCTCAGCGCTTGAAATCGCCAATCCGCGGTGGGCATGCGTGGTGGTTAAGCCCATACTCTCTCCCTGAAAGAAGGCCTGTGCCCTACAATGGGACGCATACAGGCTGATTATGCAGGGCATAGGCCTCCCTCATAGTTTTCGAAGTCTCCCGGTGTTGTGCCGCCCGGATCCAGCGACCGTAACCAGGTCATCAGACCATCTGGTAGGGGCCTGCCCACGCTGCGTTGTCCGGTCTGCGGTCGCCAGGTTAGACCTTTTCGCCCCAACGGCCATCAGTTCTCCGAGCTATGTGCCCCGCCCACTCCCACTTCAACTGAGCAATTTTTCGAGCAATATCAGTAACTCGGGTTCTTCTGCGGATCTCCTTATTTCTGATTCAATCCTGATTTTAACGGATATTTGTACCAAAACAAAACTTTCCAGTAGAACTGATCAATACGAACAACTTTAATCATGAGACGAAATAGGAAATCGCGAAACATGTACCGGCTGTTCCGTCATTCCAAATGGTTGATACTTGCTCTAGCAAATGTATTAAACAGTTGAATTTTTTTGGACTAAACGTACAACCCCCCATTAACCACTTGCATACAACCCACTGCTAAAATGAATCTTAAACACAGCAGTATCTGATCTTAAATACACTATTAAATATTTGTCTATACTTGTCTTTTCCATATGTACGCTGAATTGGTAATGCTGAACACCGCAGACACTCAGGTTTCCTCATAACGGATTAATAGCCTCACTTCATTAGTCTAGCTTAGACACTTTCCGCTGGCGATGAGTTACTAGTGACTCAGTCAGTCAGGACATGTTATTTAGAAAAAAGCCTTTTGAGTTACAAAAAGTTACACTGAGCGGACGGTTAAACTACTAGTAAAATTTTACTACAGATTCAGGCGTTAAACATTAACATAACATTGTCACAGTAAATTTGACCTAAAATCTTGGGAAAGGTGTAGAATGGACTTGTTCTTAAACTTTAAATAAAATCACGAAGAGTACAATAATTCATTAAGTTAAGACAAAACATTATTTAAAAACAACAGAAAAGTTGAAACACCATACAAACAAAAAAAATAATAGGCCCATTGTTGTGCCGACTTTTTTTTTATTTGTTCACATTTAAAAAATTTTACATTTTGTTTTTACAAATGTCGCCAAACTGCGGTGCGGTTTGCTGGCGTTGCGTTTTATAACTTATGGTTTCCATTCATTCTTTTAACCAGGTCGTCAGACAATCTGGTTGGGGGGCCTGCCCGCGGTGCGTATATTTGCTGCTAATCCACATCACCATCATCATTCAGGCACAAGAAGTCCACTGCTGGACATAGGCCTCCTCCATGGATTTCCAAAAAGACCGATTGGACTTGCATCCAGCGTCTTCCTGCCACTTGGATGAGGTCATCTGTCCATCTTGTGGCTGGTTGTCCTACGCTGCGCTTGCCGATATGTGGTTCCATTCGAGAACTTTTCGGCCCCATCGGCCATCAGTTCTGCGTGCTATGTGCCCCGCCCACTGCCACTTCAACTTACTAATCCGCTGGGCTATGTCGACGACTTTCGTTCGTCTACGGATCTCATCATTTCTGATTCGATCTCGTAGATTCACATGCTGAGCCATTATTAAAAGAAGCGATGGCCTCCGCGACATCCGACACTTTCAATAAGAGAAACTCGATACCAAGATTCGGCTCTGGGGGGAAAACCAAATCACGGCTTGATGATGAATGTTTGAGACTGTGGTTTAAAGTAGCGGTTATGTAATAAGTAATTAAAAATGCAATCTATTCAGACGGTCACTACTTTTGAGTATAGACGTGAAATAAAAGAAAACATTGTTGAGAAATCTTGTTTTGAGTGGAGTTATATTTTTAAGAAAACTTCACGAATAAATTAGAACTACCCCTCCGTATACCAGAACAATGACGCGCAGACCCGTGGCGTGGACGCATCTCTCTAGTTGGCTACTAATGTTTCTCAAAGATTCGAGTTTGTGTTGAGATATTTTTGGAAATTGCCTTTTTTTATCTAGTGTATTCGACAGCCATTGTCTGAACGTTGTCTAAACACCCACCCACGGCGCGTACGCACTGCTCTGACCGGCTACTAATGGTTGTCACAGATTTAAGTTTCTATGGAGAGAATGCCAAGAAAACCTTTTTGAAAATATCTCCAAAAAATATCTCTCACGCTTTAAAAAAAAACAAACTAGCGCATTCGATAGCTTAAGGCACGTTCATTTTGCTATGGCTCAGGCAACCCACATTAATGGTGTATAATACTTATCTTGTACAAAACAATATGCACGATAAAGTTACATTACAAACAACTTGTGTTGTAAAGACGTAGAGGGCGTGGAACATTTTTGGCCTAAAAGAGGGTGTTCTAGAATTACATTTTTTCCCCTTTTTTCTATATGCTTACTAACTCTTTCTTCCACCTTCTCCTGCCGACTGGTAGAAAATGCTCGTAGCATGAGTCTGCCATATTTATGTGTAAATAAATATACTGGCTATTCTTAAAACATTTTAAATCGTTTATTTGCGAATACAAATATCATGGTTCTATTTTTTTTTTCATCCATATTTTTTTCTTACCACAGCATAAACTCCATGCACCAGATAAAGGCACTCTTTTATCTTCTACGTCACTCGCCATGCCATCGAGCGACCATCATTGTTGCGTTTGTTCATGCCACAAACACAAAAAATTTAATTCGCATTAGCTCGAATATTAACTATTTGACATTACATACAAATAATTTGAAATTCTTATAAACGACTCTGTAATGGAGGCGTAAGGGTAAATTTTACAATGAATCATGTGATGATAATTATACTAACCTAAAACACAGCTGGGGACCTTTTTGGACTGCGAATCTTTCCGAGCGGCTGTTTCACTGCGGTCAGGTTGTGAAGTCTGTCAGCCACATCGCTGTGTCTGTGGCGTGGACGTGAGGCCCAGGGTCACCACGGTCTGCATTGTGTCCGTAGCGCAGATAGGATTTCTCGGCACCATTGCACAAACGATCTTGTTGGACGAGCTCTGGTCACGGCAAACATTCCTTCTGTGTGAGCCTCCGGGCTTATGCCGGAATGATGGGAAACGTCCTGACAGCCTAATTTTGGCCTCTTGGGAGAAGGGTCGATGTTGTGGGATGCGACGTGGGTGCACGTTTGCGTCTTCGCCTCTACTGCTGCTGCTTCTGGTGCCACAGCTGAACTGGCTGCGTGACAAAAGAGCCTAAAGTATACCGAGCTCATGAATAATTACCATATTTTGGCCCGCTATCTATCGAAACCACTGGTGTATGGGGGACGCAGGTCAGGGCTTTTATTCAAGAGCTGAGCCGCCGATTGAGGTACCGTGGCATGAACTTTCGCTCTTGGACATCATCATCATTATCGTCATCAGCCATTTGACGCCCACTGCAGGACACAGGTCTCCTACCTGGTTTTCATAACCATTAAGGGTTTTGCCATAATCGCCACGCTTGGCAGGCGGGTTGGCGATTGCAGTACGCGGTTGGAATCTCAGAAAGACGCTGCGGCCCGTCTCCTGCTAATGTATTTCCTTAGTCGCTTTCTGCGACATCCACGGAAGGAAATGGAGTGACGCTATTCTTAATCCGGCGCCACCGTGATCCTGTAAAGTTTGCTTTAAAATCGAGTATCCGTGTGGCGCCGGATTAAGAATAGCGTCACTCCATTTCCTTCCGTGTATGTCGTAGAAGGCGACTAAGGAAATATTTTACCAGGAGACGGGCAGCAACGTCTTCCTGAGATTCCAACCACATACTGCGATCGCCAACCCGCCTGCCAAGCGTGGCGATTATGGCAAAACCCCTCATGGTTAGGAAAAAAGTGAGGCCTATGTCCTACAGTGGGCGTCAAATGGCTGATGATGATGATGATGATGACTGTTTGTGAATAAAAAAAAATATAAAAAAACCTAACAATGATTTTTGGTATTCACGTGGTCAATTTACGATGAACGATGCCGAGCGCGTCAGCTCACTGACGTGAGAGAAAAGTCATCTTAAATTTTAGCAAGAACTAGAAACCGCCATACATTACAAGGACAACCTGTCAAATTGAAACTCCTCCTTTGTGTTGTATGCAAGGAAAAGTTTGAATTAACAAATCCGCGAACTCAATTTAACTTGCGATCGTTAAATTCAAAACAGATTTTCGCCATTTGGTGTAACGCCGTCTGTGATGGAGAGATAAGAAGCGAAATACTTTCCCGAATTGCCTTTTAGGCACATCTTGGTCGACCAGCTACAGCTTGGCTACAAAGGAGGTAGAACTCGAAAATTACCTCGAAATTTTCCGAAAATTCCATCGACTTAGTTACTTACTTTAGAATAGTTAAGTTTGGTTACGAATATAGTGTCGACAAATGCAGAACACATCAGTATTACATAAATGTTACGTTTTATATAGTTATTTTAATTTTTTTTTTCAAAACAAAATTGCCAATAGCTTCTTACGTATCTCTATACAAATTTCAAAATAAAACTATTCTCAATTTTCTTATTTTGAACCGACTTAAAAAGTGGAGAAGGTTCTCAATGGGTTTTTTAAGTAAAATAGTATTTTTTTGTTTAAAACTACGCAAGAGATAACAAAAATTTTGTATACACATGATGCAAAACCTATATATATGGTCACGTAATGATATTGAAACATTGTAAAAAATTACAGCGGATTCCACGCCAGACTTAATTTTTCTGTGTATATTCCATAATTATTTTTTGTTTGAAAGAGGGTCCTATACAAATTTGGTCAAAATCTGTTGGTGGGATCTATGAAAATCTTCTTTTTGGTGTGTATTTTTCTCAAGGCAGTTTTTATAGCAGTTTAAGTTTCACACAATTTCGTAACTTGCCGCGGCGAATTTGTATCAAAAGTAAAAAAATAAAATAGAGGAGAGGAGTAGAACCACATTCGAATCCTGGCAGTTGTGAAGTTGTAGTAGCCATACCACTCACTGTTAAGGAAAACATCGAGAGTAAACCTGAGTTCACACACCTCAGCGCCAGAAACTGACAGTCCACGGTGGGCAGGCTTGGTTTTGCAGCCCATACTCTCTCTCTGAGAGAAAGCCCGTGCCCTGCTGTGGGACGTTAATGGGCTCATAAAAAAGTCGTTACCCAATTTTTTATTACTATTGAGAACTTACACTAGTTATCGATTCTGACGACACTGGCGTCATTTTAATAACACGCTGTAGAATGGTCTCCCATTTTCCATCCTAGATGTAGTCCGAACGGGACAATAGGCAAGTCCGTCGCTGCGGGAAACTTTGGCATCAACTTACTAGAAGTGGCCAAGTTTTTTGAAGAATGCTTTTTGTGGAATTCCTGGTTCCGTAGGTTCACAAATTCAGCTTCAGCTTCAAAAATTCTGAAATTATCTGTATCTGGGTCGGTAGAGGACGTCCCACGCGGACATAGTACTTCGACCGACTAGGGGAGGTATTAGCAAACGACAAGATAAAAAGCCATGTGGCGCCGGATTAAGAATAGCGTCACTCCATTTCCTCCCGTGGATGTCGCAGAAGGCGACTAAGGGAATAAATTACCAGGATACGGGCAGCAGCGTCTTCCTGAGTTTCCAACCGCATACTGCAATCGCCAGCCCGCCTGCCAAGCGTGGCGATTATGGCAAAACCCCTCATGGTTATGAAAACCATGAGGGAGGTCTATGTCCTACAGTGGGCGTCAAATGGCTGATGATGATGATGATGATGAAGATAAAAAGATACCGAAACAGGTATGCGTGCATGAATGTTGATAAAGTGAAAGAGGTCTCTCAGGATCGTGGTGGCACACTCTGGTCTCTGCCTACCCCTCCGGAATACAGGCGTGAGTTTGTTTATCTGTGAAGCTAGGAGCTGTTCTAAACTATCTCTTTTACTAACGGAGGATCTCTGAAACATGGACAACATTGCATGCAATAAAATCAGGCCCTGCACTTGGTTCGGTTTAGGAACTGCTAGGACCCGAGCAAAAACCGGGTATCGACCCTAAATAAAGCGCAGGTGCAAACCCTAAATAAATGAAGGTACATGACTTTTATAAAATGCATGAAACCTTAGTTTAAGATCGGGTTCTCTAAGTACATGGATTTATATGGGACTTATTGCGCTGCACGAGCGAATGGCTGCAGGTAAAGTACCTAGAAATTTTTGAAATTGCAAAAATAAAGATCCAGATAATAGAATTTTGACGACCGATGTCACTAACACACTCAGTGATATTTTATACTTTATTGCACACAAAACATTAAAAGCACATTACATAAGAAATAGAGTGTACAAAGGCGAGCTTATCTCTGTAAGAGATTTCTTCCAGCAAACCTTGGAGAGTCATAGTCATTTTGGCATATTTTTTATTATCCAAAACTCAGTACAACTCATAATATATTTTTTTTAGATTTAAAGTACTAATCATTAGAAAGAAAAATGTTTTTTTAAACACTCGATTTAGGGTTAAGGAGAATCCAGCCTTAATTATTTAATTACTGCATTTATAGAAAATTGAACAGGGAAGTTAAACATGTTGCTTCAGTTAAAATTTTAATTAGTTACCATAGCATAATTAGCGATGGATGGCACATCAACCATAATTTGATTGCCTCGTTGGTGTAGGCGTTAAGGCACTAAACTTCAATTCTCCAAGCAACCCTAAAAAGAACCGCACGACATAAAACACACTTTAGGTTTTCAACACGTTGTCAGGACGCGCTCGGAGTATCGTTGAAAAATAACAATTTAAGTAGTTTTTGAAACTTTCAACTTAACTTCTGAAATGTAACTGTGAACTCTTTACTCGTTGGGACCTGTAAGTTTGACCCACACCGGACGGTACAAGAACAAAGCCGAATTATCTTAAAATGCCTTTAGGAGATGCCTATATTCGCTAGTTTTACGTTAACTGAACATAGTAAAGAGATAATTTCTTGTTTACTATGACAAATCGTAAATTATATCAATACTGCGGCTTGCGCTATTTTTCGTGCGAGAAGATAATTCAAATTCAAAAGAGGTTTTATTCAAAATATCAAACAAACTGCAACTTAATGACCGTTATAAGTTAAAGTAGGTGTCAATGTAGTATGAGATTTTTGTATACTAGATAACACAACATAATCACTTGTCATAAACTGGGATACTTCGTGCAATGGCAACCAGGCAACCCAGACTGAGGCCATTTGTACAAATGTGCGGCGGCCCCCAGCGGGAATCGAACCCACGACCACCGGCATGGTAATCAGACGTGATACCGCTTGACTAATGAAGTAGTCAAAAATCACTTAAATAGATAAATTCTCCGAGGTCCATCTCTTCTTACCAGGTGTCCTTAAAATCGTACACCTGCTTCATACCACGCTATACTCATAAAAATTACTATTCTATTCATAAATAATAAATAAGTCATCAAAATCACTAAAGTTTTATTTATTTATCATCATCATCAGCCATTTGACGTCCACTGCAGGACATATGCCTCCCTCATGATTTTGTAAGCTTCCCGGTCTTGTACCGCCCGCATCCAGCGACTTCCCGCCACCGTAACCAGGTCGTCAGACCATCTGGTGGGGGACCTTCCCACGCTGCGTCGTCCGGTCCGCGGTTGCCAGGTCAGAACCTTTTCGTCCCAACGGCCATCAGTTCTCCAAGCTATGTGCCCCGCCCACTGCCACTTCAACTGAGAATACCTTCGAGCTATATCAGTTACTCGGGTTCTTCTGAGGATCTCCTCATTTCTTGAGGATCCTGATTAATGGACATTTGTACCAAAACACTTTTCTTCGCAGAAGTGTAGCAAAACTTTCCAGTAGAACTGATCAATACAAATAGCTTTAATCATGAGACGTAATATGAAATGAGCAATTTTTCGAGCTATATTAGTAACTCGGGTTCTTCTGCAAATCTCCTCATTCATAATTCAATCTCGCAGTGAAACTCCTAACATAGCTCTCTCCATTGCTGGTTGAGCAACCTTTGCCTTCTTCTGAGGCACATAGTCAGCGACTGTCTTTACTATATGGTCGTCTAGAAATTGATACAGAGAAAGATGAAGATAAAAGTATTTATTAAAATAAACAATATTTGAAAGTATATTGGAAAGTACAGTGAAACTGATATTGTAGTTTCTCATCTGTAGATGAGAAAGTTACAATAATAAAAAAAATGTGGCAGCACAGATAGAACAAAGCAGTTATCCGTTGGTGTCCACGCTAAATTTTGATCTGTGTTGTGGAGGCCTACGTCATTTTTAGGGTTCCGTGGTCCGACAAGGAACCCTTATAATTTCGCCATGTCCGTCTGTCTGTCTGTCTGTCTGTCCATCCGCGGCCTAGCGCAAAGACCGGTGGTACTAGAAAGCTGTAATTTGGTGTGTGTATCTATAATTATCACGCTGACAAAGTAAAACAATAAAATGTTGGAAATATTTTTTTTTTACTGTACCTCCACTAACATGAAAAGTGGGGATGATTTTTTTTTCTCGTCTACCTCTATCTTCTATCATGTGGGGTATCGTTGGAATGGTCGTTAAAAATATTGTGGGTGTAGAAAGACCAATTTTCGACTTAGGGTTCCGTTTGCGAAATATTAAGCTTTAAAGCGAAAATTTTTGTCCGAGTAGGGTGTCTCCCCCTCTCCTGGCTAAACGGTTGATTCTAGAAACGTGAAAGTATTCAGGATTCTACCACATATAATGAACTTGAAAGGAAAAGTATCACGGCTAAGTAGGCTTTACTAGTTAACGAGCAATAGGCAACCAACTTATAAAAGTAAAATTTCGTACAAAGGAACATAATATTATACTATTAAGTAATATATTGCATAGTATCGAATTTGTACTCTGGTCACAGGTATAGCACCCGTCTGTGATGGCCGTAACTCTCCGTGTTAGGGTAACCAGGCTTTTTTGTTGTTCTGAATGCTTTGAGTGGTTTCTGTTTACCTTTTGAAAACCGACTATACGGAAGAGATTAGTTGATAAACCCTACCGTAAACATTGGTGGAAAAAACACTGGGCTACTGGCTGAGTTGTTTGTGAATCCTACACAAACATGGTAGGATTACTAACATAATATTATAACTTAACTAGCCTTTATGCCATCCACTGCAGACGGACGACAGACATTTCCTGGCAGAGGCTTTCTCTCTGAGAGAGTATGGGCTTACGAGTTCAATATAATACTTCTGCAGAAATATTATTTAGACGAGCATTAAAACCAGTTCACTGCACGAGACTTTAAAATAGGAATTGAAACTCTTAATTAAGGACTTTAAATAATTTTATGATTTTTTGTTCATTTTCTCTCCGAAACTATCTCATGTTAAATTTACACCTAGTTTAACTTATAACGTTTATTGAGTCGCAATTTCTGGGCCGCTTTAAATAACATAACATAAACTCACGCCTGTATCCCAGAGGGGTAGGCAGAGACCAGGTACTGCCACTTGCTACGATCCTGACAGATCACAATATTTTTAATTTTAATTTGGATTAAGATTGGAACGATTTTGGTAAATTATTGGTCCTTTACCGGGCTATAACTTTCGGCTCGAACTTTTACCTACAAAAGATTTGAACCTTGAATTGGTATCAATTGCACATTTCACAGAAAAAAAAACTATTACTAAGTTGTCCTAGAAATTGAAACAGCCTGGTAGCATCATACTATTTATTCACTTTACCAACAAGATTAAGTTTCTCTTCAAAGTAAGAAACAACATTAGCTTGAGATTCTCCGCACAGTAAAAATAAAATCTTACCTTTTTCTTCGTTTATTGTTTCTTACCTTCTTTGAGTGTATATGTTTATTAGTCTTGCTGTGAAAACATTTTCTTCTATATACAGAGTGGAATAAAATCCTTTTACATACCTCCGAAAATCGCGCGTTCTACCCGTCAAAACAAACCTCTTTTCTACGGAAAAATTCGAAACCGCAAAATAAATATCAGCTGTAGAAGAAACCTCCTCCTTTTTAGGGTTCCGTATTTAACAAGGGACTTGCCTGTGTAGTTATATGCAAATGCGGTGCAATGAGTTCATCAATGTCTGCACCAGACTCACCATACAGATGTAACGTAAGCTCATACTAGTAATAACAACATACAGTATGTAACACAATCCCGTATGGCGCCGGATTAAGAATAGCGTCACTCCATTTCCATCCGTGGATGTCGTAGATGGCGACTAAGGAAATCAATTACCAGGAGACGGGCAGCACCGTCTTCCTGAAATTCCAACCGCATACTGCGATCGCCAACCCGCCTGCCAAGCGTGGCGATTATGGCAAAACCACTCGTGGTTATGAAAACCACGAAGGAGGCCTATGTCCTGCAGTGGGCGTCAAGCGGCTGATAATGAGGCTTTGCCAGTTAACGAGTAATAGTCGACCAACTTACCAAGGAAAATTTCGTACAACTACCGTTGAATGTTACTATGACGAAGTCTTTTATAGTGTAGAGCAATCAAGAAATCCCTCTTGAGGAACCCCGACACTGCGCGTGGCCGACACGCGCTTGGCCGGTTTCTATAGTTTCTGTTAAATCAGAAATATTTTAAAATTCAATGTAACAGGTAAATGAGGTAAACCTCATCTGTTTTCAATGTTTCCATGAATTCCATCGGCGCTCATATGTGAATTAAAGTCAATAAAAGTGAGTGATTGTACATTTTTACCCGACTGCGGCGAAGCCCAAAAGGAGGGTAATGTGTTTGGCTTATACGTATGCATGTAAGTATGTTCAATTCAATGTTCCCTCATAACTCCCTAACCAATGGTCAGATTTTGACAAATAAGATCTCAATCGGTTCGTCATATTTGCGCGAGTGCCATAGGCTACATGAAATGTGCATAAATCAAACAAAATTAAAAAAACATCAATAAAATATAAAAACCTAAATTTAATTAAATTAAGAAACTAAAATGTAAAAAAAACAACCTGACTGCTAAGCATTAACTACTAGTTCTAGTTCTAGTTCGACTGGAGATTTCCGCACTTAGCCTCATAGTTGGGCCATTGTACGTAGCAAGTGCTGAAGTATGTAAAATATATCAGACACTATGGTTTCCTCACGATGTTTTCCTTCACCGTTAGCGAGTGGTATTACTACTATAACTTCACAAATGTACGTAACTTAGAAAACAAAGTCATTGGTACATGCCGGATTCGAACCCACGACCTCCCGAATGAGAAGCCGGCGTTGTACCGCTCCGCTACCACAGCTCTTAGCATTGACTACTAAGCCGGCGAGACCAAAATTTCACATTTTAACTATATATCTAGCTTGGTCCCGGGTTGTTGGTTATTTTTTTAATTTATTTTTTTCGTGTAGTAACCCAGAATACACAGACAAAGTATAATTTTACAACTAAAAAGGCATATAAAACTTGCTCCCGCTCCATTAATTTAAGATCCTCGAATGGCAACCCCGGAATTACATTTTCGTTACGCTAGACCTGAGATTAATGGCCCATTTACAACATGTCTGTAGGGCACGTGACCAGTTTAAGAAGAGCCCTGGCGTCAAGCACAATCGCTGCAAGGATGGGCCGTAGCCTGGTGTTATTATAGTTCCAATGTCACTGTTTAATTCTCATGTCATAGTTAAATCTAGAGCGCTTTTACGTCATCCCGTAAGTACTGCGCAAGTACTTATATGGGGCATAATTATTATAATTATCTACTTAATAATAAGCAGCCTATATACGTCCCACTATAGGGCACAGGCCTGTTTTTAAAATTGTCCTCAGCACGGGTTAGTGCAACAAAAAGAATATAAATACACACATAGATGCTTACATACATACATGCAAACAGTCTTTGGTTTTATCAACATTCATTAGTAGCCAAGTCACGGCAGCGTCGGGTATTTTTTATCTTGCCCTATTTACAGAGTAATGTTTAATAATTCGACACATCGACCCTGTGGGGAAGAAATGTAGTAAAAGCCGTTTCACGAATTTTACAGGAGAGCGAAAACAAATAAAAAATAATAAAAAATACTGTATTTCTTTTAAATGCCATATTATTGCAATAAATGTAACGAGTTTTACAGATATTCCAATTTAAATTCGATATCTTTGGTGGTTTAGAAATTAGGATGGTTTATACTGCAAAAAAACCTGCATCTGTGTCTTTTACAGCATATTTTAATAAAAAACCGCGAAGCCTGTTAAATAATCAAGTTAGTAAAAGCCATTTTTTTGTGAACTTGAGGAAAAGAAATAATATATAGTTTGAAAGAGCTTGAAAAACACTGCATTCAAAGTTTATTTTCACCAAAAATGGCTTTTACGACATTTCATACGGATAGGCTACAATTACTTCAATAATAATATTTGAGGAAAAGAAATAATATATAATTTGAAAGAGCTTGAAAAACTGAGTAACACTGCATTCAAAGTTTATTTTCACCAAAAATGGCTTTTACGACATTTCATACGGATAGGCTACAATTACTTCAATAATAATATGCATAATACATTTATGATGATGTCGTAGAAAGCGACTAAGGAAATCATATACCAGGCGACGGGCAGCAGCGTCTTCCTGAGAATCCAACTGCATACTGCGATCGCCAAACCGCCTACCAAGCGTGGCGATTATGGCAAAACCCTTCATGGTTATGAAAACCACAAAGGAGGCCCATGTCCTGCAGTGGGCGTCAAATGGCTGATGATGATGATGATGATATATTTATAATAATACAAGTAAGCGGTGGTAGCCTAGTGGGTAGATCGTTTGACTCGGAAAAGAGAGACCCAGGTTCGATTCCCACAGCGGGCATGTACCTATGACTTTGTTTTCTAATTTATGTACATTTGTGAAGTCATAGTAGCAATACCACTCGCTAACGGTGAAGGAAAACGTCGTGAGGAAACCCGAGTGTCTGAGTTATTCACATACCCCAGCGCTTGAAATCGCCAATCCACGGTGGGCACGCGTGGTGATTAAGCCCATACTCTCTCCCTGAGAGTAGTGAATCGCGAATTTGATAAAAATATACAACATAACATTACATCACGAGGGGTAGGCAGAGACCAGGGACTGCCACTTGCCACAATCCTGATAGATCTCTTTCGTTTCATCAACATTCATTAGTCGTTGCATGCAGGCACGCCGGTTTCGGCTGGTTTGGACATAACATGGAGAGTGAAGGAAAAAAGATTGACAAAACCCTATCGAGCGAATGCGGGTGGAAGGGCCGGTAAGGGACATTAATGACATAAGGGACATAAGGGACATAGTGGTCGCCATGGCCGAAACCGGTCGGAACAATCATCATCAAGGGTATTTTTTAGGCAATGCCCCATAATAACACAAACCTCGGGGCTGCAAGTGATGTAAATTGCTTCGGCCAGATGTCGCTGCCTCTACGTAATACAGAGAAGTTTGTAAAGAGGCTCGAAATTTCTTCGATGCTTGCACTTCCCCATTAGCTCAGCGCTGGCCCGGTTAACCAGAGGTCGCGGGTTCAAGTCCCGGCATGGGTGGAATTTTTAGCCTCTAAATAGATTTTTAAAATTGTCCTCAGCACCGGTTAGTGCAACAAAAAGAATATAATTAAATATACGTTGTTTATGTATAAGAATAATATAGGATAGAATAGGTACATAGAGTTAGAGCGCTCCGCCAACAAACTGCTTTACTATTTTTTTGAATAAATAATTTAAAAATATATATATTAAGTTTAGATCACATTGAAACTCTTTATTGCACACCATATACATGATAACAGCACACACAATTTCACAAATTAAATTACACAAATTACTGATGCAAAAGATACCCAGTGAATTATTTACGTGGCAAACAGAATAAGGCGAGCATCTGCATATTATATGCCAGAACACGTGTTGGAATTCTAATGTCATCTCAACGAAACGAGACGGAAAGCATGCGAGCGTGGTGAATCCTAGAACGCAGTGAGTAAATTTATATCTTACTAGCTGTGCCCGCGACTCCGTTCGCGTACATTTCGATTTTTACGAAGCATTTGTATGGGGGCCACGTCTTATCATAACTGGAGCTAGAATTTAAATAGCCTATCCTGTGTCCCAGATATCTATATGTTTTTATACCAAATTTCATCAAATTCGGATAATTGGTTTAAGAGTTATGGAGGAACATACATACATACATACACACATACAGAAAAAAATTCTAAAAATCGTGAAATTAGTTTCAGTATCATATATTGAGCCTATAAACACAATATCTCTGAAAACAAACTAACTTACTCCATGACCGACCCTTACAGATTTATTATTAGTATAGATAGATAATGTACCCTTTACACGTCGTACTGTTAGGGCCCTTCTCTCAGAGAGAGAGGCTTAATCACCGCGTGTGGCCAACGCGGATCGTCAATTTCAAGCGCTGAGGTATGTGAACACCTCAGGCACTCAGGTTTCCTCACTATGTTTAACTTAGCGAGTGGTATTGCTACTAACACTTCACAAGTTTACGTAACGTAGAAAACGAAGTCATGCCGGTAACCGCCGAGATTCGAACCCACGACCTCTCAGATAAGTGTCAAGTCGTGCCGACTGCGCTACAATAGCTTTAAAATACGATAGCCGATGGTGATTTAAGGCCACTTTGCATTGTGGGTGGACAAGACACTAGTAACATCAGGGTCTATTAAGCTTGTTGTGGACAGAGACGCCTGGAGAGAAAAAGTTCGGAAGGGCCGCAAGACCTGCGACGAAATATATTGGTCCACACTGGCGGACAAAAAGGCCAGGAGGAACCAAATCCGTACCGACCCGACTCCGGACTGTTTCTTTATGTGCCCTACATGCAGTAGAGCGAGCCGCTCTCGAATCGGGCTTTTTGGGCATTTGAAAAAGTGACAATTTCCTAGGCACTGCGTAACGGACGCAAATGCCCATGATGATCAAGACACTACAGTAGATCGTAAATATAGTACATAGGTACGTTTACGATATTATTCAGTGCACATAATTCACTGCCCTGTGAAATTAGCACTAAGGTAAGAAAAAAAATTGAATCCGGCCAACCCGCTTGCCTTAGATATCTCAGCAAAGGAAATACAAAGATTAATATTTCATTCCGACGCATAGGTATTTTATTTGTCAAGATGTAAGCTTTGCATTGATCGCACTTTAACTTGAAAAATTTTCAGCTCTCTATGATGGCTAACTGTCGTGAAAATTTACTGAATTACATCTGAGAAAGAAACAGGAAATTTATTTTGAAAATCAAACTATATTTAAATTTAAATCTTGAGTCGTAATTCACCAAAATATCAAAGTCGTAGACGTTGGCACGCGAATAACCCAGTTATGGTGAAGGTTGAAAGTGAAGGACGCAAGACGGTCGGTGGACTAAGCGCCACTTGCACCATCTCACTAACCCGGGGTTAACCCGTCAAATTGTACTGGTAACCATGGTAGCTCCTAGGTTTAACCGGTTAACCCCGGGTTAGTGGGATGGTGCAAAGAGTACCTAGTGACCGAGCCTGGCAAATGATCGTTAGGCAGACTAGGACCCAAAAGCCCTCGGAAATCAATGAACGACATTTTCAGGGTATGCCCAGCGGTGGGCTCTTTTAATGGGCTTGATAAATAGATGGGAACAACTTTGAAATCATGAAATTCTGTAAATCGTGTTACAAGTACGTAAAACAATACTATCACTTAAACTGATAGTATCACAACAAAAAGACATTACAAGAAATAAAACTTAGAGGTGAATCTGAAATGTGTATCATCATCAGCCATTTGACGCCCACTGCAGGGCATACGACTCCTCCGTGGTTTTCATAACGGCCACGGTTGGCGATCGCCGTATGCGTTCGGAATCTCAGGAAGACGCTGTTGCCCGTCTCCGAGCAATTGATTTCCTTAGTTGCCTTCTACGACATCCATGGAAAGAAATGGAGTAACGCTATTCTTAACCCGGCGCCACACGAAACTGTGTATCGTTGACGAAAATATTAGAATATACTGGGTCAGTCCAAATGTCTTTTGGAAAGGTTTTTTTCTCAAGAAAATTAATAGTCTTTTGTACAAAGCTTTAAATATAACTCGGATTTAGTTTTTAAACCTATTACATGATTAACTTGCAATTTTTATTGAGTATCAGTTTCTAAATAACACAAATGCTTTGCGTTTGCTAACGCAAAATGTGAAAAGCGTGAGTAACTTTGCTCTCTTATATGAAGCTAACTTCCCGGCAACCACTATACGGAAGTCTGCAAGATGGAATAAGATGGATGTAATTTCAGACAAAATGAGAGGATTCTAAAGGAGTTGGACGGGGAAAATATTCCCTTGAAATAATTTATCTGTTCAAGATTTCTCAAAGAACTTTTGTAAAGTGTGGATCTTTTATAGATTTTTTGATAATATTTCTATTAGCAGTTGTTTACACGAGTTATACTGGTTGCTAAGCTGCAACCCACTATCGATTTCAAACGGTACTACTAAGAATAAATAAGGACGTTTCTAATAATAGACGCTTAAAAACATAATTTTATGAGATAAATCCAATATTGATAAACGCTTAATAAATTGTAAGGCGTTACCTTCAAGTTGTGACGTTATAGCCACAGCTCGACTTGTATCGTGCGTTTTGTGCCACGTGACTAGAATGACTTGCCACATCTCATAGGATCACTTTTTTGCCTGCCTGCCTGCCAACCCGAAAGTTAACTATGAAGTGTTCTTACGTAAATGTTAAATAACTTAAAATCATTTTGCATATTTAGATATTGTGTATACAACTAATAATAATAATAACTTCCAAATAAGACAATCACTTGTCCTGGTCCCAAACTAGGATACCCTGTTCTATGGTAACCAGGCAAGGTCATCACAAACATGAAAATCTACCCAGACTGTAATAACTTTGGCTTTTTCATCTACGTAATGAGATGATTTATCAGCGTCCAGTGGCATTTACACTCACACTAGATGGATGAAGGGACCACTCGCACGCTAGTGTGCCTGGGATAATGTATTTTAGATGGAACAGGCTTGCCCAGCACTTATACCATCCTGACAGCTTAGTCGGCCTAGCCCACAGGAAAGACAAGTCAATACAACTTTACTGTCAATACAAGGCATAAGTTATCTAAATTTAAAGGCATGATTTTGTCATGATTAAGCCCATTCTCTCTCACTCTCTGAAAGAAGTGGTGTGCCCCGCAATGGGACGTCTTCCAGCTGATTATGTGTAAAATTTTTCTTTAACAATAATAACTTCCGTGCAACACAATCACTTGTCCTGATCCCAAACTAGACTACCCTGTGCTGCGGTAACCAGGAAGGACATCACAAACTGAGACCATTTCAGTCACCACCAGTCAGACTGAGGCCATTTGTTCAAATTTGGGAATCGAACCCACAACCTCCGGCATGGTAATCAGACATGATACCGCTAGCCAACGCGACACTGAGTGGAAGAAGAGACAAGGAAACAAAAAGGATAACAACAAATAAAGGAACCATGTGTCTGATAGGAGGGATAACTTTGTATTGGTGATACGTAAAAATATCCAGATGAGTCCGTTGGCCGCCCTCTCATCATGGACTTGGCTTTTGACCCTAAGGGACTGAATGCACTTACAAGCTTTAACGCGCAAACGTAAAAGTGGCGGCTAAGCACAGGACAAAGGTCAGTGGGCAGACCAGCGGCTCGATGGTCGGATGATGTCATTGAGTCGGCTGAGGGTCCATGGATGAGGAGGGCAAGGGACCGTGAGAGATTGCATTTGGGGGGAAAAGCCCAGCTGTGCTCAGTGGTGGGTTGATGGTGATGATGATGATGATGATGATGATGACGCGCAAACTCCCTGCGGGGATAAGGCTGTTACTCTGAAGTTACATAAAAAGCAATGGAGAACTTGTAATGAATGCTTCTATCTCATTGAAGAGGCCACGTTAAATAAAAATAATCGTGGCTTTTTTTTCTCTACGACTTACACTTTTCGTAATATTCCTACCTGTTGAAAAGTAGTTTTAGTGACCTGAGTGAGGTGCTATGAGGTGTTGTATTATAAGATAGGATTGCCGTCTATTTATTAGTTATTCCAGTCGTTTTGGTTTACATTGACAAATATCTGAGATATTCCTTAAGAGTGTTCCATTTGTTTGGGGATGGTAAGGAGTGGTGATCAAAGATTTTATTTTGTAAATATCTGTTATCTGCTTGATTACATGACCGCAGCTTTCAAACCACCCAGCTTTCAGCGTGTAGTCTTCACCCTTATTATAAAACGTCTAGAATTCAATGAAAAATCTTAATCTGCGACGCGTGCTGGTGTAATAACGATGAATAACGCCAAATGCAACATCCACATCACGAGTGACCATATCGCCTTGTCATAACTTCGGACCCTCGTATTTTAAGTTTCTTTCAGAGCGCGGAGAGTTTTGTTTTTCTTCCGGGGAAATTATTCAATTTCGCCTCGGACTAAGTTTTCGACAACGTTGACGCTTTTGTTAATTTAGAACTTATTGTTTGGACGGAAAGAGTTAAGGTAATTTGTCGCCCTGTTTACAATGAAGATCTTAATCGGGTCCAGCAGCATCATCATCATCAGCCATTTGACGCCCACTGCAGGGGATAGGCCTCCTTCGTGGTTTTCATAACCATGAGGGGTTGTGCCATAATCGCCACGCTTGGCAGGCGGGTTGGCGATCGCAGTATGCGGTTGGAATCTCAGAAAGACGCTGCTGCCCGTCTCCTGGTAATTTATTTCCTTCGTGGTAATCGGGTTACAAAAAAGATTTTTTCAAATTGGTACACGCGTCTTCGAGTAATCGGGGAACATACATAATTTTTTTTTCTAGCGGATTGAGAACCTCCTCATTTTTGAAGTTGGTTAAAAATACGAAACTGTTTTTGTTACTGTTTGAAACTAAAAAAGCTAAACTATTGCAGACAACTACTTGTTCACTCATGTTAATCGTCGGTTCAAAGGTAAAACTCACTAAGTAACATTTTGACACAAAACGGGATGTAGTTAGTCTTGTTTCTTTAAAGAGAAAATCTACGACAAGAAAAAACACAAAGTGCCTATTGTCCTTCATAACGAAACTGCCACGTGAAAAAAGTCTAACTCCAAAGCTCCTGTAATCCCTTTGCAGATAAAACTCATTTGGCTCTCAATCAATTTTCTCTGAAATTATGCCACAAAATGAGTTTTACCATTGAACCGACGGTTTTTTTCTGTTTTTTTAAATAGTGGAAAGTGAATGTAGATTCAACCATGTAACTATCAATAAACTTTTTGTTACGTTATAAAATAAGAGAGAATATGTCTGACGTAAGAGTTTTGTCAGGACCGTGGCAAGTGGCAAACACTGGTCTCTGTCTACCTTTTCGGGATTCAAGCGTGAGTATGTATGTACAATCTGAGGGACCCGCCGAGCAGGCGACCATCTACCTTTTTTTCGAAGCGATTCATTGTATATTTACCTAACATAATCTAAGGTTGTATTTGTCGCCACCCTCATAGCTTTGGTCCAGAAATAATATCATCATCAATTTATCATAATCCACCCACATCTGCCCACTGCTGGGTATAGGCCTTTTTCTACATCACGCCATCTTTCGGGGTCTCTCAACATTTGCATCCACGGGCCTTTTGACTACACATACATTATAACTCTTTTATATTTTGTTTTACGTACCTACCCACTTATTCGATCCTTGTGTGTTATGAGTTCTCGTGTATAAACAAAAAAGAGTTTTAATCTAATCTAAAATGATTTTAATACAAAAATGTCTACAATGTTTTTTACAGCTTTACGTTGTCTGGAGACTGTTTTATCTATCTGTGCACTTGCGAGTATTTTCCGGGTTCTACACTGAGAAAAGCGGAACTGTTTGTCAAGACCATTTTATCGTTATCAAGTTGAAATTATTATGAACAGGGAATTTCTCTGTGGTGTAAAATATTCAAGCTTTTTAATTCTTTACAACACGAATGCCAACGTAAGCCACCACACCACGCAACCTTTACGTCAGCAATGTACGCCTGTTTAGTCAGATAATTGAGGCTACTCTCGCATCCTATAAACGTTATCGACACTTACACGACTAGCCTATACGAACAAAAAAAACGTCTTTATGATTCGACACAGAATTGTTGCTTGGGTATGGTTTCATTTTTTTTTTTTTTTCGATTTTTTCGACCCGTTTCAGTGAAAACGCCCCAAATGAAAGTTCAAATTTTCGTTTATTTTCCGTGAAGATTGTCGGATCACTTTTCCGCTTGATCTGATGTCAAAGAATCTCGTTAGATCAAGTAAATTAAAAAAAGAAACGTGTTACGGCCTGCGAGGGGCGGTTTGGTTCGTTTTTGTTACTGAGTAATAGGCAACCAACTTATAAAAGTAAAATTTCGTACAAAATCCATTGAAAATGACTTCGATGAAGTTGTTAGTTCTGTAAATCAGATGAAAAACCCTCTTTCTACGGAACCCTACATTGATAGATAGATAGATAGAGAACACTTTATTGCTAAAAAATTAAAAAAATAATAAAATTAGGTCATTAATACTATCGCATATTATTTCTCTTCTACTATGTTATGACATGAAACTGTCATTCACACACCCTTGGTTCCCAACGATCGCGAATCGCGGATAGACCGCAATAGAATAAATGTGAGATAAGATAAGAATATTATTTATAGCACACAAGAAGCGAGACATAAAATATGAAAGTAACAATGAAAAAGTACAATGGGCGGCCTTATTGCTCACAGCAATTTCTTTCAGACAACCCAGTGATGGAAAGGTTGCCGAAGGAGAAAGAGAGACGGGTGCAAATACGAATAGTACATAGGTACTTAAAGTTAATAATAAACTTACATAAATCTTACTTATATAGGTAATTGTTATAAACTACTACATAAATAAGTTATAATACCTGTGTGTAAGAGGAGGATATAATGAATATAAAATACCTACATAGAAAGAAAAAGTAATCATGTACTGATGTAATGTATAACTAACTATTTAAATAATTAATAAGGCTTGCGTTTTACAGTGTAGGTTTACTCTTCACAAATCACCTGAAAACATAAGCTTTATTAATAATTCTAAGGCTTTCAACCGATTGTTTCTAAATCAGTAAGCGGCCAGCTTATTTGACCCATATTTCCACAGCGCTCAAATATAGTAAAGAGCCTTTAGTGAACTGGTAGCCAGATACACAATTTGTAACCTCGAACGAAAGTCATAAAATAAAGGGGAGAGGGAGTAAAAACCGCGATACGATGTGCCAAATACACTCTTTTGGTACAGAAAAAGCGACCACAGAAAGTAAGGATATATTTTTTAAATAATAAATAAAAACCGACTTTAAAACAGTACAGTACTAAAAACACAGAAATAATTTTTAAACAGTATAATTTGGAGCCGGTGCCAATTAACATGACCAGCACATACACTTTGGGCACCGATTCCAAAATATATTAAAATATACAATACCTAAATAATAAATATATGTAACTACTTCGATTTTATAGGTCATATTCGCTTAATTTAGTGCTGCAGTATTTAAAAGTCGGTATTTTAAAGTTTATATTTTATTAAAAAATACATATATATTTCACATTTTTTTGCGAATATCACTACGACTCCACCAAATTTTGTGTTCCGAAAGCCAATGCACTTTTCACTATAAAGATCACCCAAATCGCTTCAAGTGCGCGCATAAAATTTCAAGCGTTCCCTCGATTTCCCCAGGATCCCGCCATCAGATCCTGAATTGATTTCTATGGGACCACCTAGGAAGCAGTGGCGTAACTATAGGGCAGGGCTAGCAAAATGCCACAAAATGCATACCACGAGTCGAGAGCCTCCGGTCCGAGAGGCCGCGAGCTCGTAAGTATCCTAACATTTTTAACATAATTTAGATAACACTAGCTTTTGCCCGTGATTTCGTCTGCCTATTCCGCGAAATATTCCTCCAGTATCCTAAAGAAAGAGAAAGAGGAAAAACCTGAACACAGTTGATGACATTTTGTCACTTATGAAGTAAGAAACATAAAAAATTGTGTTATAGGATCCTTTCAAAATAAAAGTACGTTATTTCAGCTTTTTGGAAATTCATCCCCTAAAGTGGCTGGATAAGAAAGGCCGAAAACAGGAAGAATTGGCATCCCTTGAAAAGGCCTATTTTTATCAGTGGATGAATGATGAGTGGTGAGCCTATGAATTTTACTGGATTATATCTACTGAAGGGGTAAAATTACCAAATTACATTTGTACTAAGTTTCACAAAATTTTAATTTTTTCCCTTTTTTCATCCTCTTAGGGGTGGAGTCTAAAAAAAATAACGTGGTTCTCCGTGGTGGTCCTACAATTTATTTAATTTACGTTTATGCCAAGTTTCGTATATTTACGACCATAAATATTTTGTCTTTATCATAAAGAAACCTTCAATGCAAAGGGTTCAGCTTTCTAAACCAATGGTTTAGGCTGAGAGTTGATGAGATGAGCTTTGACCTACACCTTATTTTATACAGGGTTATTTCTAAAATGCGCAAAACATGAAACATTATGGCAAGAGTTTGTCATTTACAACAACTTAATTATGTTCTACGACATGATGTTTTTTTGTTGAATTTTCCATTTGTTGAGAAAAAAGTATTTATGATATTTGCGCGGTTGTTCTTTTTTGTTGTGTATATTAGATAATGCACACGATATTTTTAATACTTAACTTTTGGGTTACTACTTAAATGGCTCATTAAAATTAAATTACAACGTCACAATTTTTACTGTGGGAGGGCCCGTGGTACATTCATCCGTTCATTGAATTTGCCACAGGCCTCAGAAGGTATCACTAAGCCCTTGCTGGGAAGTCTACCTTTTAGATAATATAGATAGATTAAAATAGGTCTTCGAATAGGAACATACATAACGAAAAAAAAGATTCAACGAATTGAGAACCTTCTCCTTTATTGAAGTCGGTTAATAAATAAAATGTAACTGTACAAAATTGGCTATGATTTAATCGTTCAGCAAAAAATACAGATTTGGTCAGCGAAAAATAAAATCATTTCTGTTAGCAACAAATGTTTTTTGAGCAGCCACTAGTGGCCTGAAAAAACGAGATTGATCAGCAAAGTTCTTTTTCAAGCATACTGTAAGTACAGGTTCTGTTGACTGCCTCCATGATTACCATGCCATCCCACTGGGGGACAGCCTTACATTCGTACAATGGTATTGTGTGGAAGTTATTATTATTGTTATTTTTATACCTGCAGCCTGTAGGTAGCCATAGACTGCCGTTATAGAAAATAGTAAATCCTGAGACGTATCCAGTATAAATCAATAGTTCATTTTCATTGAACGAACCTAACATATTTTACCATTCGTTTATATTATACCCTAATTATGGCTAGCATATAACATGTGACAAGTATAATAATATCCAGTACAATGCTTTCAGGATGCTGCTAGGGCCGCCTCAGTACTGTAGAGCGTGTTGTTCCCACGTGGTCCTCCGCAACGTAATATGCGCATCGTCGCTATACAGAATCCGAGCCAGCACCAACAGCATCCTGAAAGTTACAGCAGATAGTATAGACAGTCCAAGAAATTAGACACTGGGACGCCACTCACATAAGATGACAGCACCGTACCTCTAGTTCATGCTTGTGTAAAGCAAAGTTGATTTATTTTATATCTTAGTTATTTTCTCCAAAATAAAGTAAAAATTAATGAACAGAAAATACCTATAAAATAAAAATTAATCAACTGAAAACTCCAATCTGATCTGACCTTCGTATTTACAGTCATATGAGGGAAACAAGTACGCTTCCTGCCGAGAAAAGATTTCTGTTAACCAATGGCTGCCCAGATTAGTTATACCAAATTGCAAAAAGAAACCGTGGAAGTTTTGAATTTCACTCCACACCACATACTGTGTGAGTGGAACTACTCATATTGACCTGTCGGTCCTCCAAATAGCGAGCTCAGTGGAAAGGTCGGTGTAGACGTTGGTCCAATACGGCTGTTTATGACAGAAACGCTTGTATGGCGTAATATTTTCAGCAAGCGCTATTTTCGCAAGAACATCGCGTCAATTTATTTGAGTAGAATTTCTATGTTATTTTGGTGGAATTTCCAACTACAATGCATGATTTCACTATGGGTCTCATAAGAAAGCTCAAAGTCACAAAACAACCTATGGAAAGGGCTATGCTCGGAATTTTTCTGCGAGATCGAATCAGAAATTATGAGAGTCGTCAACATAGCCCAGCGGATTAGTAAATTGAAGTGGCAGTGGACGGGGCACAAAGCATGCAGAAGTGATGGCCGATAGGGGCTGAGAAGTTCTCGAATGGAGACTATATAATGGCAAGCGCAGCGTAGGACCACCAGCCACAAGACGGACAGATGACCTCATCCAAGTGGCAGGAAGACGCTGGATGCAAGCCGCTTCCAATCGATCTTTTTGGAAATCCATGGAGGAGACCTATGTCCAGCAGTGGACTTCTTGTAGCTGAATGATGATGATGATGAATACGGCTTTTCTGCCAAACGCGATCTCTCACGGCCCCTTGAAGTGGACTTCTTGTGGCTAATTGATAAATCCTCAAATAAACTTAAAATTACATAAACATTTAAGAAAAGACTCGCGCCCGGTTGCAAGACTAAAGTAAAAAGTTCTCTTAATGCTAAACAATCGCAAGTCGGACTCGCCCACCGAGGGTTCCGTACAAATTTATAGGTACTTACAAATTACTTACTTACAAAGTACAGGAATCAAGAGAGATTTGTTTATGATTTCGTTACAAATGTATAGTGGTAACACTGGTAACACACTGGTTGTATAATTTTGTCTTGAGCGATTGAGGTATATTGGATGAAAATACTTTTCTAAGTTTCCCGAATGCTGCCGGGCCGAGTTGGATTCGACAATTGACCTCTTTCAGGAAGTTGGACCGGCCTAGTTGGACTGTTTGTCCTAAGTAGACGTATTCGTCTACAACTTCGAGATTCGAGTTCCTCAATGTTATTGGGGTAGGCACAACACAGGCGTTCAACATGACCTTCGTTTTGTCCATGTTCATTTTAAGGCCCACAGGCTGGGAAACTCGACTGCGGTCTTCGAGCATTATGCCGAGGACTTTCATCGTTTCTGCCATATCGTCAGCAAATCCAAGGTCGCCAATCAAACTTTGAACTCAATAACAATCGCCATTGATATTGAGTTCATAGTTTTTACTTTAAGTTTATTTCGGATTTTTTTCTGGAGGCCTCAGTCTGGGTGTATTTCCATATTTGTGATGTCCTTGCCTGGCTACCATAGTACAGGGTATCCTAGTTTGGGACGGGGACAGGTTGTATTGTGTACAAGTGGAAGTTAATATTGAATTGTAATTACGTGTTACTTCGAAGAAAATGTACTAGATAGTACATCATACATGATTATGATGGTAGTTTTATTCTTATTTAATAGTTATCGAATTCTAAAATAATAAATGCTACTATTTTCATGGCGCAATAAGTAAATTTTTATTACATTTGTCTGCTTGCTATTTATTCGCGTTTAAAACGGGAGCAACGCTTCCGGTAAAAAAAAAATTGTCATAATTTATTGGCAATTCTTATTCATGTTCATTTATTTATTGCAGCCATTTTGTACATAGGATGGTATTATTACTTGGATAAAACATGATGCCTTCTATAAACTGCATTCTTTAATTAATTTAATATAAATTTTACTTAAACTAACTTTAATAACATTATAAGGCTTACTGAATTAAATTAAAGTAGTGGTTAAAATAGCATAACTATTATCAATTAATTAGTGAGATGAAAATGTATCTATAATGTAAATATTAATAACAATTTCAAAATAATATTATAAAGAAAGTTATAAAGAAAATATCAATTAGATTAATGTGCATACATAAAATTGCAACAGTATTTTAATGTAGTTAAGTATATTGTAGATGTTTTCTATAATAAAGATTCTCAACAATAAATTGTGTCAAATACCTCCATTGTATAAACTAACTTCTGCTTATGCAATTTATTTGGCAAAATACTCTCAGAATACGGCAAAAGTCAATGCAAACTCATTCATTTGTCAAGAAAACTGCTATATCATTCCATATCACGCCCTCACATAATAAATGTTTAAATAATACCACACAATTCATGCACACTGAAACCGTGTGCAGATGTGAAAGTTGCAGAACACTAGGTGGGTTACTTGTATATTTTTACATCGGCATCTTGATTATATTTGAAGAAAAGAAGAAAAATATTTTTATTATTAAAAACTCAAACTACAAAATTTACCAGGGGTCCTTGCACTAGGCTTAGCTTAGCTTAGCGAGGAACCAACTTAAATTTAACAACAAAATTTGTTATGGTAAACAGTAACTATAAAATATTTAATAATAGACTAAACATAACTTTATGGAAAACCTAATGGGATATGAAACATGTACTAAAATTAACCCAATGTCGTGTCTTCCTTATAGGTACAAGATATGTGGGCTTGTGGAAAGATTATTTCATTGTTTTTTATTTGTTTGCATTTAAAAACTTTAACATTTTTTTTACAAATGACGCCAAACTGCGGTGCTGTTAGTTGGCGTTGCGCTCTTATTTTGAGTACAAAACAGATCAAAACCATTACAAAGTATAATTATAAGTAATTATGTCACAGCATAAGAACCAAGTTGTGGTCTACAGCATACACACACTACACCACTACATGTATTTTTTTTATTAGCTTTAAATAATTTTAACTGCGCACCTCGTCGTCATTCTTCACCTTTTTAGGCTTCCCCTTATCTTTAGCCTGTTATGCTCGAGTCATTTTATTTGGCCAAACTTAATAATAATAAAGGCGAGTGCAACGATTTTTTCATACTTTTCCGCACCTCCTCGCACCGGTCACCGGTTGCATCGGTAATTAAAAGAAAACAGAAATATTCGAGCTTCTAGAATAAGTTAGATAGACTATAAAATAGAAAGCCCTCTATCGCATATTTGAATCGTGTGATTTTAAAACGACACAATGTCCTTTCATTACAACTTTGCAGGAAATAGAAAAAACTGTTTTATTCAAATACTAATATCTACAACAGCAATATTTTAGCATATTATATTGATTTCTGTATGAATAAACTACAATTTTTTTTCTAATGTAAATCAATAGGTAGGTGTCAATAATTTAATAAAAAAAAATGGACAAGTATTATTTTAAAAACACATGTGACTTGTGTTGTTTTAACCCTTAATTTGGCAAGGTCTATTTTTGTCGAATTTTTGTAAATGCTGTTGATTTTATTGATCTTAGGTGATAAATAAAGACGGGAAAAATAGAAAAAAAAATCTACATTTACTACTTTTTGAAAAAACATATGTCAAGTATACTGGACATTTCCCACTTTGCGTAAAAGTAATGATCAGTTAGAACGTGCAGTATACTGGACATTTCCAAAAAGGTGTGCATTGAAGTTTTTTATATTTTACTTGGGAGTGATTTAGTAACTGTCAAATATATTTGAAAAAAGAAAAGTTTTTATGACCTTACTAATCGAATGACCTATCTGAATGTTTAACCAAGTATAGAAAAATCAGCCCTAAGCAAAATATTACAATTAATTACCGAATAAATACAAGGTTCTCAAATCAACTTTATTAGAATTATAAAATTCATCATTGTATTATGTAGTCACATCCATATTCCTTATAGCTAATTTTCAGACAATTTTCATAAGGAACATTTTCATAGCAATACACAAAACAATATATACATTTAGCACTCTACAGAAATTGATTTTTTCTTATTATTCGTGTACGTGATTTAGCAATAAGTAATATGAATATGAATGATATGAATATCTTGAGATATTATTTTTTATGAAATTCAAAAAAACAATTTCTTTCTCGTACTTACAAAGAAAAGTCCCTGCTCACATTCCGTACAATAAACTTAATTTCTTTCTCGTACTTACAAAGAAAAGTCCCTGCTCACATTTCGTACAATAAACTTATGTTTTATTGTTCTTGCACGACCGCTGGTAGTGAAGTCTTCATCATCAGCCACTTGACGCCCACTGCGGGGCATAGGCCCCCCTCGTGGTTTTCATAAACATGAGGGGTTTTGTCATAATCGCCACGCTTGGCAGGCGGGTTGGCGATCGCAGTATGCAGTTGGAATCTCAGGAAGACGCTGCTGCCCGTCTCCTGGTAATTTATTTCCTTAGTCGCCTTCTATGACATCCACGGAAGGAAATGGAGTGAAGTCTTGCCAGTGATCAACACCATCATATCGCACAGATTGATGAGGTCGGGGTTTCACAGGAGCTTAAGTAATTTGAATGGCATTGCCGGTTGCAGGAACTATCTGAGTCTTCCGAGATCTCGTACACAGCTGCAGTTCTTGTGCTTGTTTCGGAACTTCTTGAGGCTGTATTTTGCAGCTTCCCGACTGCATTTCCTGCGGTAGAGTATCCAGGCATTGTTGATGCAAATGTCCAGCATCTGAGCAAAAACTTTTAAGTCAATTGATAAAAGTATTTAGCCTCCTAAGTCCTGACCTTAAAAATAACAATGATTTTCTATTGTTGTTTTTAAGGTCAGGACTTAGGAGGTTAAAATCAACTACTAAAAGTAAAATATACATAAGCAGGCTATATACGTCCCACTGTAGGCACAGGCCTTCTCTCAGGGAGAGAGTATGGACTTAATCACCACGCGTGCCCACCGTAGATTGACGACTACAAGCGCTGAGGTAGGTATGTGAATAGCTCAGACACTCAGGTTTCCTCGCGATGATTTCTTTCACCGTTAGCGAGTGGTATTGCTACTATAACTTCACAAATGTTCTGTACATAGGTAAAATATTTAAAAAATGGATTTATAAATAACAAATCCTAAACTAATAGAGAAATAAACCTCAGTATTATTTTGAAGTTTGGTAAATAAAACATTATTTTTGTCTTGATTTGAGAAAACATGAATGCTCAGAATACTAAAGTAAAAACTTTATAAATTTTGAAATGGGAAGAATACGGGACGTTGGGAAAGAACGTAAAATCTCTTTGTAATGAGAAATGGGAAGAATACTGAACATACCAATTTTCACAAAAAATGCCCCTAAACAAATAGCCCAATTGGCATTACATTTACAAAAACAGTATCACACATTTGTTATAAATACCATTCATCAATCATTAGTTGTGGTTCTCTAACAAAAAATTAATAAAAAATAGACTTACCGAGTAGCCGCGCGACGTGTCCTCCCTCCTTGACATCTTGCCGGTCACTGACGCTTTATTAAGTAAGCGCACGGTTTTGTTGTTATTTCGTCGAAATAATATATTATGTATAGATGTCATATTATAATTTTCAAACACGTAATCTTTTTTGTAACAGGTCCAGATTTTTTCAAATACTATGTCCAGTATTTTTCACGGATCCAAATTAAGGGTTAAAATCACACGATTCATTTATATGACCCTCGCCTGCGGCTCGGGCCTTAAACTTCTGCGATATCGGCCTTTCTTTATTGTACGGCCCTAGTTGTGTAAATAACTATTAGATGATCAACTGTTTTGTAAGTTTAAATTTTAATTTATTTAGGTGTTGATTGCTTTTGCATGCATATAAAACTAAGAATTCGTACAAAATTAAAGCCGAATTGAGCAGATTGTTTTTATTTAAGTACTTTGCTCAGTAAGGCGATCCAGTGGGAAGCACCACCAATAAAAAAAATCGTATCTTATTTTACAGATCGTATTTACAAAAAGTATCTATACAATCTCTCAATCATGTTAAAAGTGATTCTTAGGACCTGTGGCCGTGTACATCGGACAAAAACTACTCGCGAGAGCGCGGTGGCAGCCTAGTGGGTAGAACATTGGACTCGGAAGCGGCAGACCCAGGTTCGATTCCCAGTGCGGGCATGTACCTATGACTTTGTTTTCTATGTTTTGTACATTTGTGAAGTTATAGTAGCAATACCACTCGCTAACCTGAAGGTAAACGTCGTAAGGAAACCTGAGTGTCTGAGCTTTTCACATTCCTCAGCGCTTGAAATCGCCAATCCGCGGTGGGCACGCGTGGTGATTAAGCCCATACTCTCTCTCTGAGAGAAGGCCTGCGCCCAGCAGTGGGACGTGTAAAGGCCGCTTATGATTATACTACTCGCCAACGGTGAAGGAAAACATTGTGACAAAACCCAAGTGTCTGAGGTGTAACTCAGCGCTCGCAACGTAATATATTGACCTAACTAAGAGGCTAAGTGCGGAAATCTCAAGTCTCACTAAACTAAACTGTGCTGGAGTGAACTTCTTTTCCATGTCCATTCCAAAATCCATTTTATATTTCACATATTTACGCATGCAAAAACCGAAAAGCAATAAAACTGGACCGCTCGTTCGGGTCCGAATTTATTATTGCGGCGAAATGCAGAGTTGGCGTGTGTCTTTCTGTCTTTATGCTGGTACAGTATTCTCGATCAATCATCATCATCATCATTCAGCCACAAGAAGTCCACTGCTGGACATAGGCCTCCTCCATGGATTTCCAAAAAGACCGGTTGGAAGCGGCCTGCATCCAGCGTCTTCCTGCCACTTGAATGACGTCATCTGTCCATCTTGTGGCTGGTCGTCCCACGCTGCGCTTGCCGATATGTGGTCTCCATTCGAGAACTTTTCGGCCCCATCGGCCATCAGTTCTGCGTGCTATGTGCCCCGCCCACTGCCACTTCAACTTACTAATCCGCTGGGCTATGTCGACGACTTTCGTTCGTCTACGGATCTCATCATTTCTGATTCGATCTCGTAGAGAAATTCCGAGCATAGCCCTTTTCATAGCTCGTTGCGTGACCTTGAGCCTTCTTATGAGGCCCATAGTGAGAGACCACGTTTCAGTGCCATAAGTCATCACTGGTAACACACACTGGTTGTATAACTTTGTCTTGAGCGATTGAGGTATATTAGACGAAAAGACTTTTCTAAGTTTCCCGAATGCTGCCCAGCCGAGTTGGATTCGACGATTGACCTCTTTCACGAAGTTGGACCGGCCTAGTTGGACTGTTTGTCCTAAGTAGACGTATTCGTCTACAACTTCGAGAGTCGTGTTCCCCAATGTTATTGGGGTGGGCACAACACGAGCGTTCGACATGACCTTCGTTTTGTCCATGTTCATTTTAAGGCCCACACGTTGGGAAACTCGACTGAGGTCGTCGAGCATTATGCCGAGGTCTTCCAATCAATAAATAATGAATTTTGGGTGGTTTAGAAGACATAGCAAAATTAACGTGCCTTACAATAGCCATTGAACACGCTGGTTATTTTTTTTTTAAAAACGCACTTATCAAAAATATCTCGACGCAAACTCGAATCTATTGTCGCGGGTCCGCGAGTCGCTCTTCTGCTAGACGTAGAGGCGGTTCTAATGTGTCACGGATTTTTTTAAACAAGATTTTTCCAACTATTTTTTTATTAGTCACATAACCACGGCTTTCAAACCGTCCAGAAATCAGCGTGTATAAAATAAAATTGGCCAATTTTGGCATTTTTTTTCATTTTCGCTGTCGTTATCGTAGTTTGAGACCAGGACAAGTGATTGTGTTGTGTGGAAGTTATTTATTCATTTATTTGCCACTTTGCGAGAGTGTAGCTCCGGCACTGCAGACATTATGCAACTGACCGTAAATACACTACTTTGCATAAAGTTGGGTGAATGGTTCAGAAAATCGTATGTGTCTGTACACCACTGGGAGCATAAGAAAGGGACTGAATAAATATTTAGTTAACAATTTAAAACATTTAATATCCTTTATGGGGTAAACTATTCATCATCATCATTCAGCCACAAGAAGTCCACTGTTGCACATAGGCCGCCTCCATGGATTTCCAAAAAGACCGGTTGGAAGCGGCCTGCATCCAGCGCCTTCCTGCCACTTGGATGAGGTCATCTGTCCATCTTGTGGCTGGTGGTCCTACGCTGCGCTTGCCATTATGTGGTCTCCATTCGAGAATTGACCCTAAATGTGCGGAATGATAATTCCACTGAATGGTAACATATTCGCATATCGCACGTGTGTCGTAATATACCAAAGGACTAAGTTTTTTTTTTCAATTAATTCAATTCATTTTATTCCAACAAATCACAGTACAATATAAATATGTTATGTACAAGTGTAATTTTACCAATAATGGTATAGCAATTTCATAAAATTCAAAATTAGTAGGTTAAATACCTACTAAGTGTTACTCCCTAGTGTTAGGACAGAAATTACAGTGAAAAAAACTAACCACATTAATTCAAAAAAATAATTAACCAACTTAAATAAATTACAATTCAAAGGAACAAAATCAAACAATAAATCAATAACAAAGAAATGAAATACCAGGTTTAGCAGATTACACCGACCGACGGGCAGCGCTTCCGCACGCTACGGAGTTCAGACGAAGAATGTGCCCTGTGCCGGCGGTCGCGGCAGTTTTATAGTGTAAGCCCCTCCCGCACCGCTGGGTGGGGTGGTAGGATCCAACAATAGTTATAGAATAATAACATTAGATAAGAATATTTCATAATTTTTTTTTCTTAATCAGTCAATCAAATAAATGTGTTTGTACAGTTGTGATGTTTTCGTAGCAACACTATCTGTGACCGCAAAAGTCTCCATGAGTGTTAAGGGAAGAAGAGGTGAGTGCTTACAGTGTTCAGGTATTTTAAGGTTAACACGAGCACTAGACATAATAAAAACTAAATTTGCACGGATATTTTACCCGTTTATTTTTTCATTGTAAAATTTTCCAATGTTTCGGCACTTTTGAAATTTCCGTGGTCTCAGTTTACCGATACTGAAAAAAATATACAAATGCAAATTCCGTTCTTATTATAGTGTTCAGGTACCCTTGCCAATTAACCCTTGCACTTAATGATTTAAACATCAATCTGCATGCAACATAATCGCAGTGGGACTTTCTTACAGAAATATTCCTGGAAAACTACGGGGTAAATTTGAATTCATTCACCGTGTCTACCCTGTAGACAGATCCATTTTCTGAAAGCCGCCGGTGACAAAAATTGAAATGCTACTTAGCAAAGGACGACATCGAAAAGGCAATAGCATTTCCGCTTTTCAGTGAAACGTCAAAAGTGCACCTATCTAGGGCTGGCATCCCGACCGGGTATTTACCTACCAAATTGAATTTTAATTCCTAAAAAGTACTTAAAAACTTATTTCTTTGTAATGGGCACTATGTAAGTGTGAACTATTTTGGATTTGCTATTTGTAGATACATTTTAATTTTACATACATTACATAAAATGATGCCTGTATCACGGACCAAGGTTTGCCACTTAACATGATCCTAGCAGACCTATTTCACTTTATCAACATTCATTAGTCGTTGTAGGCGTTTTCGGTACTTTTTATCTTAGACTAGCTGACCTGGCAAACTTTGTTTTGCCATATTAATTAACCTACGACCTATTCTCAGACCTACCAAATCTACACAAAAAAATCGTAAAAATGGATGAAGCCGTTTCGGAGGAGTTCGATAACTTTGTCACGAAATTTTTATGTCTGAGATGTTATAATAGTTATATTGTATACTTAGAAATTCACAGTTTCATGGGACTGTATGCCATGTCTTTTAAATGGTAGTATATGGTTTTAATTTCCACTCGATACCTCCACGCGTTTCCGAGATAACGGGTCTTGACAGAAAGACGGACGGACGGACGGACAACAAAGTCATCCTCTGAGGGTTCTGTTTTTTCTTTTG
Source organism: Yponomeuta evonymella (assembly GCA_963969515.1). Lineage (NCBI taxonomy): Eukaryota > Metazoa > Arthropoda > Insecta > Lepidoptera > Yponomeutidae > Yponomeuta > Yponomeuta evonymella. Next base: position 2,229,235 of record OZ018366.1, on the reverse strand, counting down.
TGGTACAAAACCCTAAAAATCGAACAAAATTTTTAATTTCTTTTATTATTTCGTTTGTTTTGTTATGCCAAAAATGTCTCTTATTAGAATTAAGCATATTAGAATTATGTGTTATAGATTCATTCTAGTAAGAAAGACAGCGTAACAAACAAATACAATACATAAACTCCTGTCTTTATCCCAGAGACCAGGGTTTGATAGAGACCAGGGTACCAAATACCAACAAACACAAATATTTACATTAAGGGTTTACACCCAGTGCACATCTCTACTTACTCGAGATAAATGGGCTTTAAAATGATTTGAAAGGCGGAACCACGTCTCGTGATCTGGATTAAAGCCAAGTTTAGATTCGTCTCCCGACATAGGGCATTTTTAGGGTTCCATATACAAAAGGTTATAAGGAAACCCCTTTACTAAGCTAACTCTGTCTGTCTGTCCATCAGTCAGTATATCTTGATCACCCTCACTCGAACTTGATTTTCGACTGTTGACAGCTGTCTGGCCAAAGTATATGCATAAAAAACGCAAACCGCAAAATATCCAATATGTAAAATGTCCGCCGTTCGCAAAAGGGCCACTTCTCAGAATTAGTCTTTTACAAAATGTTCCTATCGTAGAATATCCATTTCGCCATATGTCCACTTCGCATAATATCTCGATGTCCAATGTCGATGTAAGATGTTCACTTTTATTCATGGTTTCTAAGTGTTAAAAAAACCTACAGACCACATAGTTTACTTCGTTTCTTAGTAAAAATATCTTTCAGTTTTGCCACTGACTGGGTCCCACGCGACGAATACCGCAAGCGTGGCCGACCAAGGCGTAGATGGCGGGACGGCCTCACAAACTTTCTGCCGGGGTAGCAGGTAATGGCCGGTTACAGGGGGGAGTGGAGAGCTAAAGGGGAGGTCTTTGCCCAGAAGTGGGACATTAATTCGCCAAGTTAAGAAAAATATAAGAAAATATCAGATTTATAGAAAATCGCAACTAGATCCGCTACCTGCACATCTGAGTAGATTAGCTGATTTTTGCTGTGCGAGAAGTCGGAACGGGAATAAGTAACTAGTTAAAATTCTTCCAAAATAGGTATGTGTCTCTTCGAGTCTCTTCTTAAATTCGTATTTTTGTAGTGATAAAGCCACCGTCAGTACTCTTAAGTTAAGAAATATCTATGGGTCAGCAGGGGGGGGCGTGGATGTGAATGGCGAAAGACCGCGAAGATGGCGTGATGGGGAAAAGGCCTATACCTAACAGCGGGCAGAGGTGGGCTGACGACGATGATGATCATGATGAGGTATGTAAACACCTTAGACACTCAGGTCTCCTCACGATGTTTTCCTTCACGGTTAGCGAGTGGTATTGAAAGAAACAAAGAAAGAAAGAAATACATTTATTATACCGACAAAGACACACCACAGAAACAAAATAAACAGATAAGTAACATTGCTACTACTATTGCTACTATTGCTGCTTAAACTTAAAAAATGTACGTAACTTAGACAACTTAACTTAGTAAGCCGTGCTTCCTGCTCATAAGTTTCATAAAACATAACATAAAATTGGTTTTGTCAGGCAGAAAATGGATAGTTTTATGTACCTACTACATTTTAAGATACATACATACATAAACTCACGCCTGTATCCCAGAGGGGCAGGCAGAGACCAGGGACTGCCACTTGCAACGATCTTGATCACTTTCGCTTCTTCAACATTCATTAGTCCTTGCATGAACGCACGCCGGTAAAGATAATCTCAATTTTTATGTTGTGTAGTGGGACGGAACTTCCGGTGCACGAATCCGTCTTGCGCTTGGCCGATTTTGGTTCGACTAAATAAAAGATGTTCATAAATTGAGAATCTCAGGCAGTCTGTGACGTGATTGTAAGTGGAATTGAGAGAAGAAAAGCTTAAGTTTAGGAAAGTTCTTGTCGCAAAGAGATGAAGTTAAATTTATACAGGGTGTTAAGAGATTGAGTGATGTCCGACCGGAAAGCTTGGCGTAGTAATTAATGTTAATATTCTTAACATACAGCGAATACAAAGCACGTACTAATAGAGGACAATTTTAAAAACTTAACTGCTAAGTAGGTTCATAATGAAATACATCATCTCAACTGTTAAACTATCGAGGTTCATAAGGTACAGTTTGGTGACAAAGTCCCTTACCCTTAAAAACGGTAAAACTCGACGAAAGCTAGGCCGCAACTAATTTTCTGTAGGTTTCTGCCTACACTTCTCGCAGGCAGATACAGGCGTGAGTTTACGAGTACGTAATGTTGTAGGTTTTCAATTGAAACTCACTGTGTAAGGTTTCATCATCATTATCATCAGCCCACATCTGCCCAACGCTGGGGCAGAGGTGGGCAGTCTACCGATTGACCGCCGCCCGGTTCTCGGCCGCCACTCCGTTAATGCCCTGGGCCTCGATTCTGTTAGTGCATTGTAGTATAATGACAGGTACACTGTCGGGTCACGTGACGTGTTTTTTCGTACCATTGACGCCTAGAAGGTTTAATGGGTGTGCCCGCGTAGACTTAAAGCAGCCATGAAATGAAAACCGCCATGTTCATGCAGTTGTCATGTTACTACAATGCATTAACAGAATCTAGGCCCTGGTCCACCTGCCGTCTTCCCGCCTTGCCAAGTCTAAGGTTTAAAAAGAAGTTATTAACCTAAGCTGAAGCGATGAAAGTGATACCGCACATCCTTTTTACTGCCTACCACAATCGCACACCAAGTCAGAGCGTCTACAAGTCGAAGTCCGTCCGCGAGTTCCGCTCTCAAGAGCAAAACAAACATGAAATCTTAATTCAAATTGTCGCCGACAACCGTAAACCGTTTACGGGCCTTTGAAGAGCGACTGAACAGCACTAAAATCATTGAAAGTACACTGTTAAGGCTCCGACGCACTTGCGGGCACTTACCCTAATCCCGGATGCGGGATTTCTAAAAATAAAAAAATCTATCTGTAAGTAGGCGAGCTTTAGGTACACTCTCAATCATTCTATAAATACTTCAGTTTTACACATTTACGGCGGTGGTAGCCTAGTGGGTAGAACCTTGGACTCGGCAGTGGGAGACCCAGGTTCGATCCCCGGTGCTGGCATGTACCTATGACTTGGTTTTCTAAGTTATGTACATTTGTGAAGTTCTAGTAGCAATACCACTCGCTAACGGTGAAAGAAAACATCGTGAGGAAACCTGAGTGTCTGAGCTATTCACATACCTCAGCGCTTGATATCGCCAATCCGCGGTGGGCACGCGTGGTGATTAAGCCCATACTCTCTCCCTGAGAGAAGGCCTGTGCCCTACAGTGGGACGTATATAGGCTGCTTATGTACACATTTACAAGTATGTTCTACTAATCACGCTCAAATGTTGAATTTGGTTGAAATCGAGAGGCCGTGGGTTTGAATCTCGGCATGTACCAATGCTTCGTTTTCTAAGTAACGTCCATATGTGAAATTGTACTAGCAATACCACTCACTAACCGTGAAGGAAAACGTCGTGAGGAAACCTGAGTGTCTGAGGTGTTCACATACCTCAGCGCTTGAAATTGCAAATCCGCGGTGGGCACGCGTGGTAATTAAGCGGTAATCTCTCTCTGAGAGAACATATGTGCCCTGCAGTGGTGCAGGTCTCCTCAGCAGCAGCAATCAATCGATTTATCACAAATCATTTGTACATCCACATATTATTTAGCCTTTTGAAGACTTTACCTTTTCCATACCCTTTCGTTTACATGTAAGAAAACATTTGATAAGACTGTATAATTTGTATGGTGACCTTGTAGCAGCTAATTAGCGAGCCACGTATTTAGAATTAGTTTATAGAAGATAATACAGATGTATGTGATTTTAACATAAAATCTATTGAAGATACAGGACAATATTGATGTCATCAAGTTGTTCGCACTAATCAAAGTTTATTTCTATAGTTTTTGATTTTTGTAGTCTAAGCTGCAGCGTCCTACAATCGTGTAACTACACCTTTATGAGTTCGCATGCATTCACAGGAAAGTATATTTAACTCCGTCTGAAGTCGCCTCAAAGGTAGGTCCTACTGCTCTGTAATTACTAAATACCTATGAGCGATTCAATCGTCACTCCAAATTTCACGTTTGATCCATTCTTCTCGTTGCATCGGAGTTAGTTAAGTGCAGAGCGAAAATGTCTGTAATTAAATTACCTCAAAATTTCAGTTTTCAATCTGCATTAGTTTTATTTGTTTATTTTTATTGTACCTAACTAATACCGCGTGAAGTTTTAAGTTTTTTTTTGGAAAATTTTACATCAACGCATCATATAGCTCCTTACATGGGGCACAGGGCTTCTCTAAAAGTAATGTAACGCTTTAATTTATTAAAACCCGGATTTAGGACAATAAAAACTATTTTATTTTATTTTATCTTTTCGTCGATTCCCTAGCCGATCTAAGGATCGACTGACATCCTGATTGAGCGATTTCAATCAAAAATCAAAAATTTATATCAACATCAAGAACTAGGTTTCTTGAATGCCAATGTACAATGTTGTTGAATGCCAATGTACAATGTTGTTGAATGACAATGTAGTTCAATCTTGTCCGCTGTCTTCGGGTCGAGTTGTAGTGGAGAAAAATACAGCGAAAAATAACTCCACTCTGACCATATTTTCTCAAGTCGTCTTATGATACAGCTAGCTGACTCGGCAAATATTGTTTGGGCATATTAATTAGCTCACGACCTATTCTAAGACCTACCAAATGTACAGAAATAACTTCATAAAAATCGGTGAAGCCATTTCGGAGGAGTTCGATAACAAACACTGTCACACGAGATTTTGATACGTCTTTATAAATACGAGTTCAAGAACTATACGCTAGATATTAAAGCAAACGACTAAAGGTAAACAAAGACACAGCATCTCTCAAACTTTATTCACTCGACATAGCTCATGCACGCAGCTTTGCTTGCGTCGTGTACATGCGTTTAAGGAAAACTTATAAATTTATGCAAAAAAAAAACAGTTATTTCTTTATCAATTAGAGCCTTCATAACACACAAGTACAGCTCTCGAGGCAAAGGCTCATCTTTGCATTTGCGTGAGTGCAAATAAAAGTCCGTCATCTTTGCTAGTTGAGAACATGTTTGCTAGCGGTAGGATCGCTTTTATTTGAGGACCGCTGAAATTTTAGGCATTTTTTGGGGCATAGATCACTCAAGCAAATGGTATTTTCACGATAAAATAAAATATTTAGTTAAATAAATTGTAAGGGAGGGATAAATCAGGTAATAACAGTGTTGTTGTGTTTATTGCCCAATGGTATTTATTAGGCATATCGTTTTTATAGCTTAGCTAAATATTATACAGTTTTACAATGTGGCACATTGAAAAACCAAATTTTTTACGTGTCAACTTAGTCGTTTCTCTCTGAGAGAAGGCCTGTGCCCTACAGTGGGACGTATATAGGCTGCTTATGAACTTATTCAATACATTTAGTAACGAAAATACCTCGCGTAGAATCTAATTCGGCAAAACACTTTGTCCGGCGACGTTAGCGTAGCTTTATCAAAAGATCGCAATGTAAATGAAGGGTAGACGTGGATTAATAGTGAGAACCAGTGAATGAATAATAGTCGGGGCGAGGTGACTTCATGCCATTGATTTATAACGCACAGAAGGAGCATTAGAATTAGATTATATTAGGCTTGCGTAGTCCGTCAAGGAACCCTTATGGTTTCGCCATGTTCGTCTGTCTGTCCGTCCGCGGCCTAGCGCAAAGACATGAAAAGCGGGGATGATGTTTTTTCTCGTCTTCTCCATAATGTGGGCAATTGTTAGATTGATCGTTGAAAAATATTGTGGGTGTAGGAAGACTATTTTTTTATTTAGGGTTCCTTTTGCGAGATATTAAGCTTTAAAGCACAAATTTTTGTCCGAGTAGGGCGTCCCCCCCCCTCTCCTTGCTAAACGCTTGATTGTAGAAACGTGAAAAAATTGAGGAATGTAGCACATAATTATATTTAACTTAAAAGGAAAAGTATCACGGCTAAGTAGGCTTTACTAGTAATGAGTAATACGCAACCAACTTATAAAAGTATAATTTCGTACAAAATCCATTACAAATGACTTCGATGAAGTTGTTAGTTCTGTAAAGCAGATAAAAACCATATTTCTACAGAACTCTACATTACGCGTGGCCCGACACGCACTTGGCCGGCTTTTTAGGTTATGTTTTTTCATTTCTACCGTTACCTAGTAAAGTTGTTGACTGTTTTAGTTTACTTAACATTACTACCGCACAACACCTTAAGGAGAAGAAAGTGCCTGAAAACCAGCGCTGCCTCACCTCTGACCTGTAAACACGCGGATTTTTTGAATTTTTTCTAGGTTTTTCCACGTTTTCTGTGTTATAAAAACAATGTCACTCTAATCTAAGTTTGATGCAAGTTATCCATTCTTCTCGATGTGTCTGTATGTGTGGTGAGTTGGTGCTAGTTTCGTCCGGCAGCTTCTATGCCTTACTACTCTATGTTCCAGACGTTTTCATTTCAGTACGGCACTAGTCTGGGCCGTGGACAAAAATAATACCAGAAAGGCAGTCCGCCTCTGGCCGTTCAGTTTTTATTGGATACTGGATACACACGTAGTTCACTTTAAACGAGCTGGCTAGAGCAACCCGAACGGCTGGGTTGAAGCTCTCTTTTGTGAGTTTGCAGGAGCCGTCACTCGCTAAAGTAACCTTCAGTAACCTAGAAACGTCGTGAAGAGAACGGGAGTTAAAATTTTCAATCTGTAGTGGGCACGCGTGATGATGAAGTCTTTCTGTGGGAGAAATCTTCTGCCCTGCGTTGGAAAGTAGGTATACATCCACTTTTTTGTGACAATCGTTTTTTTACGGATTTAGATTATTGAATCTGTACTCCTTGACGCATGACGCGGTAAAAAGTATTAAGTCTCATCGGCGATACTTTTTAATATCATCATCATCAGCCATTTGACGCCCACTGCAGGACATAGGCCTAACTCATGGTTTTCCAAGCTTCCCGGTCTTGTACCGCAGGTATCCAGCGACTCCCCGCGCTGCATCGTCCGGTCTGCGGGCGCCAAGTCAGAACTTTTTTGCCCCAACGGCCATCAGTTTTCCGAGGCATGTGCCCCGCCCACTACCACTTCAAGTGAGCAATCTTCGAGCTATAGCAGTTTCTCGGTTTCTTCTGCACGCTTACTTTCAATATATTCAGAATCAAATAGTAGTAAGTCACTTGAGCTCTAGAGGTAAATAATAGTACTAACCCTTATCATAGTTTACCCCTAAAGCCGTGACAAAACTCGATGCAATCGGTCGGCAACAAGTCCAAGCGCGCTTATCGCAGCGGCACCCAAAGGGTAAGGGACCCTATTACTAAGACACCGATACCCGTCCGTCCGTCCGTCTGTCACCAGGCTGTATGTTATGAACCGTGAAGTTAGACAGTTGAAATTTTCACAGATGACGTATTTCTGTTGCCGCTCTAGCGACAAATACTAAAAACAGAATAAAATAAATATTTAAGGGGGGCTCCCATACAACAAACGTGATTTTTAGCCGTTTTTGCTCGATATTAATAACGGCAGTCGGTAGCCGCTTGAAATATTCAAATGTTGTATAGATAATGGTACGGTCCTTCGTGCGCGATTCTGTCTCGTACTTGGCCAGTTTTTAACGATTTGTGTACCTTTTGTGTACCCAAGCATTTAGCATTTAACTAAAAACAATCCCGCCTTTTAATGCTCGTCGTGAAATTTTTGAATTTGGCGGTTGTTACTTTTACCTCTGAGGCGCAGATATAAAAAGTGAGCAAAAAGATAGTTCTTACGATAAACGTAATTAAGCTAAAAACTTTTACCTAATTACAAAATTTTACTGCGCAGCAATTCATGTGGCGAAAATGTAAAATTCAAACATGGGCCATTAACAAACCAAACTCACCCCTTTGCTAGGTACGAATAAGAGTTACGAGAGGCACTGTTCCGAGGGTGGTTATGTTTTTTGGAATTTATTTGAGCCACGCTCAAGTGGGCTCGGATAAGATTAATTGAAAAGTTAACAAGAGCAGAGATGTTGAGCCCAGGCCTAAGGGTGTGGACTGAGCGAATAGCGGAAGCGGAAAACGACGTTGGTATTAAAAAGCTAATTCGAAGTAGATGTAAAGTGTATTTATTTACAAATGTATTTATGGTTGTCTGGAAGAAAAAATAAACTTTTAGTAATAAGGCCGTCATTTGTACTGTACTATGTTATTGTTTAATTCTCATAATATGTATTTCCTGGTGAACATACAAAAAATAAGGTAGACAGATGACCTCATCCAAGTTGCAGGAAGACGCTGGATGCAAGCCGCTTCCAACCGGTCTTTTTGGAAATCCATGGAGGAGGCCTATGTCCAGCAGTGGACTTCTTGTGGCTGAGTGATGATGATGATACAATAAATAATATTCTATCTATCTATTTACAAACCACTGCGTACGAAGTCGCTTAAATAAATAACTTCCACACACACAGCACAATCACTTGTCCTGGTCCCAAACTAGGATACCCTGTGCTATGGTAACCAGGCAAGGACGTCACAAACATGGAAATACACCCAGACTGAGGCCATTTGTACAAATGTACGGCGGCCCCCAGTGGGAATCGAACCAACAACCTCTGGTTACCAGACGTGATACCGCTTGGCTAACGAGACAGTTTATACATATTCTCTCCCTCTCAGAGAATATCTGTATTGGCTAACTGTCGTATAACTGAACCTCACAGATTTCATGAGACACTGGCTGTTGCCCGCGACTTTGTTCGCGTGGTAATTTTGATGTGTATTTTTTCGGGATAAAAAATTGCCTTTGTGCTAATCCAGACTATAATCTATCGCTGTGCGGAATTTCATCCGGATCCGTTCAGCCGTTTTTGCGCAAAATTATAACAAACATCCATCCACATATACAAACTTTCGCGTATATAATATTAAGTAAGGATTTGTCAACTTTTAGAACGCCAAAATGAAGGTATATACGAAAAATCAGGTTATTATCTCTCATAAGATAAAATAAGATAAGAATATTCTTTATTGTACACTAGAGCACATGACATAAAAATTTTAAAAATACACAGTACAATTGGCGGCCTTATTAAGAGGTTGTACTATTTTTTAAGGTTCCATACCTGAAGGGCGCTAAACGGGATCCAATTACTAAGACTTCACTGTCCGTCTGTCATTCTGTCTGTCTGTCCGTTTGTCTGTCTGTCTGTCTGTCACCAGGCTATATCTCATGAACCGTGATAGATAGGCAGTTTAAATTTTCACTGATGCCCACACAACAAACGTAATTTTTTTGCCATTTTTTGCTCAATATTAATAACGGCAACAAGTAAATGCTCGAATTATTCGCAGAATATTTAGTTCTATATTCGCTTTAAAATGAATAATTGAATTAAAATATAATAAATATATAAGGGGGGCTCCCATACAACGTGATGTTTTGCCGTTTTTTCACGATCTTTGTGTCTATATACGTAGATAATGGCACGAAACCCTTCGTGCGCGAGTCCGACTCGCACTTGGCCGGTTTTTATGCTAAAGTGACGGGACAACTAAGGCACACACTAACTTTATGTGCGTATCGCTTCGCTTTTGAGCAAAATGTTGTTCGACCCACTCTACGATGTGTAATCCTAAGCTCAGTTATACGCCACCATAGTCGCAGTCTTAAAGTGATAAATATCACGCAACATTTGCGTCCAGGCACGGTTTATGTTTGTATCTCCCCCTTACTTTCGCGAATGTAGTGTTATTAAAACTGGAAAACGCTTTCGGAGCGTTTCATTACACTAAGAATTAGTTTTCGGTCAGAATGACGTGCGATGTTCAGTTTTACAGTTAAGTTCTTGCCCGCACCCGAAACCGCAGTCGACAGCAGGTTCGTAACACACTAATAAAGTGGAGTACACGCGTGTAAGGGTTGCTGTGCTGTCGTCTGTACATCCATCAATCAATCAATCATCCCGTATTTGTCCACTGCTGGACTTAGGCCTCCCCACGCCGCTTCCCTCTACCCTCAGCCATCTTCATCCCGCCACTGGCAGCGATCTGCCTCAGATCGTCGGTCCAGCGAGCCGGTGGGCGTCCCAGGCTGCGCTTGCCATCTCGTGGTTTCCACTCGAGAACCTTCGCACCCCATCGACCAAAGGTTCTTCGGGTTCTCTGCCTTTTTGCAGAAACATTTTTGGCCGATTTTCATTTGGCAACTAACGTTTCGAAGAATATTATTTTGCGGAATAATCATTTGCCAACTTTTCTTATTATTTTTTTTTATTTCCCAACCTCGCAGTTGCCAACTGTTTGTTTGGTTTGCTTTTTTAATGACATTTTTTCAAAATGCCAACTTTTAAGTAGCGTATGTTTTACTTAGCGTAATATTCATTCAGTTGTTTATTGTGTACCAAATGTTGCATTAAGTTTCGTTAAGCAAACCTATAGATTAACTTAAAGGTTAGGAAAACCTAGTAAAATGGACAGAATTTTCCTAGCACTCGCCGGCCGCTGCCGCGGCACGCTCGCTTCGCTCGCTCGGCTCGTGCGTGTGTTGGTCACAGTTCTAACCTAACCTAACCTATAGGTTTGCAAAAAAAAAAAAAACTGTATTCAAGTTTTTTTTTTTATATATTATATCTATTTACGAAAAGGGAACTGTTTCACAGACGAAACGTTATTCATCTAATAGTTGTTTGGCCTAGTAAAAGATTTGAAAAATAATAAATACCCAAAACGTTTTGTTTCATTATAATAATCAGCTTAACAACAATCCTACCAAATGAAACGTTGCCATACAAAAATTTGTAAATCGTTTGTTGTCAAAGTGAAAAATAGGTGAAATGTTGGTTGGCAAGTGATAATCAGCGTAACAATTTTCTGCGAAAAGGCAGGATCCCGGTTCTTCGGCATATGTGACTAGCCCACTGCCACTGCATGCCACTTCATGCCTACATGTATGCAGTGACTATATTTTGTGTCGTGATAAAGAGAAAGAGTTTTGCCCGGTACGTGGCAAATGGCTCTGGGGCCTTATTACGAAGCAGCGATATGTTCGGAAGGGTCGCAACGTCGCGCTTGAGCCCGATAATTCACTCGAATCTAGCGACAAATACGGTTATTTTTTTAATAGTTTCGATTAAAACTATTAACTCAATTAAACAATTCAAAAAGAACCGTATTTGTCGCTAGATTCGAGTGAATTGTCGTCTGCAGACCTCTCCAGTGAGTTTATATATGTTTCAGAGCTTGTGTATATTGGTCTGCCTCGTTGGTCTAGCGGTATCGTGTCTGATTGCCAAGCACGTGGTTGTGGGTTCGATTCCCACTGGGGGCCACCGTACAAATGGCCTCAGTGTGGGTATATTTCCATGTTTGTGATGTCCATCCCTTGTTACCATAGACAAGCCTGTCTCACTCTCAGCACAACGCTGAGTCAGCTGCCTTTTGTGGCAATGTAGATACACCACAGGCTACATCTATGGTCCTGTTTTATTTATTCGTTTCGTCTGTTGTGTATTTAGTTTTCTTTCTGTCGTTGTGCATATTATGTTACTTATGTGCTTATTTTGTTTCTGTGATGTATCTTGTTGGTATAATAAATGTCTTTCTTCTTCTTCTTCTTCTTCTAGGTATCAAAAACGTAAGTAGGTACTCAGCAACTTTCTGTAATTTAATCTAACCTCTAAGGCGTTTGCTGAAAATCAGCGTTGGCAGTGGAGCATGTTTCCTGGCGACTTTAAGCAGAGCATAAGGCATCTTGCCTAGTTTTAAGTACTTTTTAAAATTTTTGTTGGCAATAAAGACAATTTCACTTTCACTTTCATCTGGGGCGTTTGTTGAGATATATTCATTTAACTCGTATTTATAAAGATCATACCATAACATAATATCACTATTTTATCCCCGAGAGGTAGGCAGAGATACTCTCCGGGTTAGGCTTCTAGGGTTAAGAAATATTCATTTAAATCGTATTTATAACATAATCTCACTATTTTATCCCGGAATCTTAGATGATAATGCAACGCCTACCGGCCTCATCCGAGAACAGGGTCTGCCTCTTGCCACGATCCAGGCAGGTCTCCTTCGCTTCATCAACATTCATTGGTAACTCATTCATTAAATAAACAAGTGAAATAAAATATAACCAACAACTCGACTGCTAAGCATTAAGTACTAAGCCATGCTGTGGTCACTTAGAACAAACGAGATTTTATTTTAGAAAAGTCCATCTAGCGGACAGCCTGATTACTAAATGAGCGGTATCATAGGAAGCCAAGATTTGCATACTGTTAATAAGTTCATGGTAGCTCAATCGTGTAGATTGACTGGTGTGAGGTGACGTGGGTTCGAATCCTCACTCGGACATGTCTTTTGTACTATAAATTTATTTTAAAAATAGTACGCTAGCCACTCGCTGATAGCAGCACTATCTATGCCTCATAAAAAAATAAGAGTGAACCATCTATTTCAGTCTCAGAACATATAGATAGTAATCTATGTACTAAGCAGGCGGGACCGAACTAGGTACCTACCAAACTATGTTACCTAGGAGTTGAATTTGGGTCCAATAATATAGATAACTTAGTTTGGTACCTATTGGCGGTACCCACATTCCGTGTGGCGCCGGATTAAGAATAGCGTCACTCCATTTCGTTCCGTGGATGTCGTAGAAGGGGACTAAGGAACTCAATATCCAAGAGACGGGCAGCAGCGTCTTCCTGAGATTCCAACCGCATACTGCGATCGCCAACCCGCCTGCCAAGCGTGGCGATTATGGCAAAACCCCACATGGTTATGAAAACCACAACGGAGGCCTATGTCCTGCAGTGGGCGTCGAATGGCTGATGATGATGATGAGTTTGGTAACTAGTTCGGTCCCGCCTGCTTAGTAGTTAATGCTCAGCAGTCGGGTTGCTGGTTATTTTTTATTTCAGTTTATTAATGCTTCACTCGCGCCGACATGACGAATTGTCTGAGATCTTGTTTATCAAAATCGGACCATTGGTCAAGGATATATGAGGCAACACAGAATCGGACATACTTAAATAAATACGTACACACGCGTTTTGGGTTCCGCCGCAGACGGGCAAAAAGAGTTTGCTTATAGCCAGCGAAACCTCACCTAGTACGGAGTTACATCTAAAGGTCAACCAACAGCGTGGCCTAGCCCTATGAGTTATAAACCCTCGTTCACACTGAATATTCATAGCAGTACGGCGTCGTCCCACAGTCATAACTGTGGCCCTATCACGAGCCTCACTTTAAGATGACAATGAAAACCGAACGATTTCCACTTTCCGTGCGAACATTTTTTAATTAAATTTTCATAAGCTTTCCTTCTTTTTTCTGCTCGTGTCCTCATGACTGAAGAACTGCGGGGCAGCTCTCCATTTGGTCCGATTACGCGCCCAATGTATGGCTGCTTGTAGGGTCCCTCCCGTAGCTTTACTTATTGTGTCCGTCCATCGTATTGGTTCGTTTCCCGTTCGCGCGACCGGTGATAATAACATAATAAAACTGATTTTTAACGGATATTAACTCGTTTACTTTTCCATTGTACAATTTTCCGACGTGTAACATACTCAATCTTAACCGAGTAAACCAAATCCAACTAAAAAAAAAAAAAATTTCGGTCTTGCAAATAATCTTTTTTCTTTACTGTATTCAGTTAATGCATCGAACGGAACCTCAGGCGCTCTAGGTCAAGTGGAAAGTGGTGTTCCCATTTCGAACTATACATTATCTGTTTAGGTACAGAATATATTCGGTTCCATTTTTGTTTGGGGAAATGGGTGGGTACAAATTAATTTTCTTTTCAATATTTTATTCATTATAAAGACAAAATGTTCACTTTATGAACGTATATATTTATATGAAACGTATCGAATCGATTTTTTTTAAATTGTCATGATTAAAATATTTAAGGTTTTCCTATCGATATCGTTAAGTCAAACCTTCAATATGCCCACCGAAGACGTGGCACGCATAATTGCAAGTCCCCGCCCAGAAGCCATCCGTATTTATTGCTCTGCCAACCAGATTAGTGATGGTGAGATCCTATCTATTTTGAAGATAAGATATTCCTTATTTTACACCATTTTTAAGACAGCAGATAAAAAATAATTAAACAGCCTACGAGCCAACAACAACCCTTAAGCAAGTATCGTTACACAAAGCTTTTATGGGATTTTTTCGAAAATATACAAACGATACCAAATAAGCCAATAATAACTTCCTCACAATAGAATCACTTCAATTACTGATTCGAGTACTTCGATTTATTAAATTTCTGTTAAAGTAATTTCTGTTTACAATAAAGAACATTCTATATATATATATATATATATATATATATATATATATATATATATATATATATATATATATATATATATATATATATAACTTGTCGCGACCCCAATCTTGTAACTGAAAAATTCCGAAAAAACTAATTTGACAGTTAGACGATTGGAATAGTTCAGGGCCCTTATGAAGCAGCGATATGTTCGGAAGGGTCAGAACCACGCGCTTGAGCAAGACAATTCACTCGAATCTAGTGACAAATACGGTTCTTTTTATGAATAGTTTAATTGAGTTAATAGTTTAATAGTTCGAATCTATTAAAAAAAGAACGTATTTGTCGCTAGATTCGAGTGAATTATCGGGTGCGACGTTGCGACCCTTCCTGTTCGGAAGTGTCGCAACGTCGCATAGCTGCTTTACTATAAGGGCACTGGATTTGGTGCGCGTAATATAGGGGAGGTCCCTAACTAGGATGCCTTGTGTAGGTATAGCAAAGTGGCAAGGATATTTGTTACATTACGGAACACAGACATTCTCTCAGATAGACCAAAGTAAGGTCTTGAGCTCCGCGACCACGCATTAGCGATTTCAAGCACTGTGCTATATGAACACCTAAGGCACTCAGGTTTGCGGTAAATAGATAGCCCGAGAATCGAACTCACGACCTGTGGAATGTGAGGTCGAATCTGTCTCGGTTGCAGTGGGGTCTACCACCGTACTAAATACATTTATGAATTTATAAAATCACGTCCGTATCGCATTGGGGTACACAGACAATATGCTCGCCCGGTATCGGGTGCTTATTATCTTAACCTTTGCCACTTTCGCCTCCTAATTAGCCGACGTATGACCGTAAAAAAATTGTTACTTTTAACTTCAACATTCAATGTTAATTTTTTTTATATTGACTTGCATTTTTATCGCAGAATTATAAATTTAATAAATTATTCGCCAAACTGCGTGGCAGTTTGTTGGTGAATTAATAGCACTCTTGATTAATTTTTTAAAACTAGTCGGTACCTACTAGTTAACATAAAACTGTAAAATTAAAGTTATTTCTCCTATTAACAGTAAAATGAATAGTAAGGGACAGTGACTTTTTCTCTCATTTATTTTAAGTGCCTTATTTCCTCTTTCAATTTCGCAAAAAATTATGAGACGATCAGGTAACTACTATTTACCCAGTGTATTAATTTTTAATTCATAAACCAGCTGTAAATGTATGCTTTAAAAATACAGAGCCCCAATAGAAATTTTTCATAAGACTCAAATTTGTATTTGATTAACCCCTGATTCGGCCCAGATCTGTGTCGCAGCAGACGAGTGGTTTAATTTTTTTTTTTTTAAATGACAATTATTGTACAATAGTCTTGTCATTCCATCCTATCTCCTAAACTAGGCGAAAAAGCCTGTATCTTAGGAGAAGATGAAATTAAATTAAGCCTTTAATAGTGCGTACATACATGGTCGAGAAGCACTGAGCGGACGACTGTCAGTCAACAAAAACATAACTTAATCTTAACTTAATTAATTCATCCATTTATGTCGCTGCCTGTACGTAATACAGAGAAGTTTGTAAAGCGGATCGAAGTTTCGCCGATGCCTACACTTGCCCATTAGCTCGGTTGGGAGAGCGCTGGTACGGTAAGCCAGAGGTCGCGGGTCCCAAGTCCCGGCATGGGTGGAATTTTTAGCCTCTAAATAGGTTTTTAAAATGGTCCTCAGCACTTGTTAGTGCAACAAAAAGTATTTAATTCATTTATAATGCTAAGTATATACGACAAAACCTCAATTTGAGTCTAAAATATTAACAAAGTTGCGTTGCGATCCGACAAGTCATTTGTAAATTAAAACTAAACTACTTTTGTATGGGAATCGCTGCTAAAGGCATTCGATATATACCCATACATAAGTATTTTGCAAAATACCGACATATTTTGAATAACAGTACATTTTAGGAATTACCTACTTAATGTTTTCTTCATTACTGACTCGGAGAAAACTTTTAAGAATAGCTCGGAGTTTGGTAACTTTTAAACAACTTTTGCAAAAGTGAAATGTATTGACTGATTGATCGATGGATTCGTATTCGTAAGCTCTCAAAGCACAAAAACTGAGGTTCACTTAAATTTTACGTAAAATTTTTACCGTGAGCAAATTCCTGTTATGGAATATTTTGTTTTAAGAGCTCCGTACCCGCCTGCCTCCGCTAGCTGTTCGTCTGTCTATCTGTCCGTCCGACCTTTACAGGGCTTTATCTTTGGAATCGTAATAGGTAGCCAGTTGAAACTTTCACAGAATATGTGTTATTACAGCGAAATACTTGACAAATAATAAAATTGAAGCAATAATACAAAATAAGGGGGGGTCTCCATACAACAAACTTGTTTTTTTGCTGTTTTTTGTTTCTGCTCTATCGTAAAAACGGTAATACTTAAAAGCATGAAACTTGGTGTGATTGTGGGACTTAACATACATTCTAACGACTTATAATAAAAAAAGGCCAAACGCGAGTATGGAACTCCCGGTGAGCAAGTTCAACTCGCACTTTCCGGCAGGTTTTTTTTTTTATTAAATTACTTTGAGTCTACAGACCCGGATATTCAAGGTTCATTTTCAAGGTCGGAGACTCAATTAGTTTATTTTAATATTAATTAAAGTAATAGCAAAAAATGGGCCAAGTGTGAGTCAGACTTGTGCACGAAGGGTTCCGTATCATTATCTATACATTAATTGAATATTTCAAACGTCTACCTGTTGCCGTTATTAACATCGAGCAGAAAACGGCAAAAAATCACGTTTGTTGTATGGGAGCCCCCCTTAAATATTTATTTTATTCTGTTTTTAGTAAATGTTGTTATAGCGGCAATAAAAGCGGCAAAAATACATCAACTGTGAAAATTTCAACTGTATAACTGTCACGGTTCATGAGATACAGCCTGGTGACAGATGGACGGAATGACGGACAAACTAAAACTCCGCTTAGTAATAGGGTCCCTTACCCTTGAGGCACGGAACCCTAAAAACAATGCATGGCACTGTAAGTGCTTAAAGCGCGGTCAGTAGAAGGTTTGCTTCACATTCAAGAGGTCGAGAGTTCGCACCTCGGCATCTACCTGGTGATGTGGGAGTGGTATCTGGGTGGACCTTATTGGCGAACAACGGATAACACCAGAATGGTGTTCATTGGAAACCATTGGGGTGGACGTACATGGATTTCACAACCGCGGATGACGGGGGACGATCACGGCAGCCTTGGTGGGTGCTAGATGCTCCCGGCCTCTAGCACCCACCAAGGCTGCCGTGATCGTTGTTCAGTCTTCGCGACAAACACACAATTTGTTCTAGGTTTCAAGAAAATCCAACAACAAATATGGTACTCCCCGTACAAACTTTGGTGCCCCTTTTCAGCCCCTTCATTGTCTTTATCGTTGCTCTTACGTGAAGCATGCTGTCTCGCTCCCACAGATTAAAATTTTTAAATATTTTTATGTGAGTAAACTCTTAACAAATGTGGCCTGAGGGTTTGATGCATAATTAAATTGCGGATATTATAAATATATTTTGGTTTTCCTATACGTAGTTTTAATAAAGAAAGGTTGTTTCCAACATGATTAACTTTATAATTAAATTTTCAAAAACAGTACAGGATAAGAAACGTGCCTTGAATATTTGCAATTTTGTTGTCTAACAAACCCTAAGACCACATTTATCAAAAATATACTCATTTTTTTGCAATGACTACTAAATTGTGCGAGCGAGACAGCATACTCCACGTAAGAACAGCTAAAACATAAAACATAAACATTTACATACAGGCACATACATTGCTTCTGGCCCCACACTAGGATACCCTGTGTCGTGGGAACCAGAAACAACGACATCACAAACATGTAAACATCCAAGACCTGGGGGTTTTTTTTTGGCCCCAGCCGGGATTAGAACCCGGAACCTCTCGCATTTCAAAATGGATTTTAGAACGAGCACTGCAAGCGAATGCCCAACAAGCCACCCGTACCAATAGTGATCAAAAGGTCACCAAGTCAATACATTTGTAGGAATCTAGTACGAAAACCATAGTTATTTTCAAGGTCAGGGCTAGATTTTGTGATCAATAGCATAAGCACCTATAATTCTTTAAATTTAACTTTATCAAGAAAACATCTATGTTGTATGCTTTCTTTCAATAGGAATACCCTGTTTGAAATTAAAATATAAAACTATTTTTTATTATTTATTTAAAAAAAATTGAGCCATTAATCATAATGTAATAGTGATAGAAATTTCATAGAAAGAAAACTACTGTTTAATTAAACTTAAACAACAATTAAATTATTATTGAAAGGTTAAATTCAATTTAAAATAACTCCTCCCCTGGCTCGAACACATGCGGAGATCCTCCTGGGCATGCTGAGGATCAAGTTATCCAGCATTTCCTGGGGTAACCTATCCCATTCTTCAATAGCGGCTTCCCTGGGCTTTGGAACTGTCTGGGGACGTGGCTCACGGTTTCATACAGCTCGTTTAAGAGCATTCCACGCGTGCTCTATTGGGTTTAAGTCGGGCGAGCCGGCAGGCCAGTCCAAACGTGTGATATCGTATTCTTGAAGAGCAGCATTGACTCGTTGAGCTCGATGTGCGGGCGCATTATCATCGACCAGTACAAATTGGTGCCCATGATTTACTCGGAATGATCTGACGATATCATCAATAACAACTGCTTTGTACATGTCTGCTGTCATGTAGCCCCGATACGGGATCAAAGGCGTTCTAGCTCCAATCATAATGCCACCCCAAAAGGACACCGATTTTCCGCCTTGCTGAACTGTTCCAGTGGCAGTTCTTTGTCTTTCACGGTCGCCTGGTCTTCTCCAGACACGGACACGTCGGTTATCTGGATGAGTGCTGATTCGGGATTCGTCAACGAAGAGACAGTTTTGCCAAATGTTTTCTTCCTCACCTTCTACATTTTGTAGAAGTCTAGCCCACTGCAATCTTCGTTGTTGACGTTGCCGGGAATTGAGCGAAGCTCGCCAAGACCTCCGTGCTCGTAATCCAGCGAGGTGCAAGCAATTGCGAACGGTCTGCGTGCTAACTTCAAGCCCAGAGGCGGCCCTGACTTCTGCTTTTATTTTAGTGGCGTTGATTGTTGGATCACGGGCTGCCAGCAATCTAATATAGCGCTTTTGGGCAGCTGTCAAAACAGTTGGTCGGTCAGCTAAATTCTCCATTCCGTGGTACCTCTGCAACGTAGCCACGACACAGGATTGGGATATAGCAATTCTGCGTGCTAGTACTCTCGTGGTGTATGCTTCTTCCCTTAAAGTTACTATTCTTGCTCGTAAAACCTCTGATAATCCTCTTCGCATTTTTTCAATCACAACTTTCCGCAAAAAATATCTTGAATCGGTTATAATTGACTAAATCAGATTTCTGAATGAGCGTAAGCTAGGACTGAAAGCCTTTTAATATGAAAAAACAACTGAACGGTGTCATTGTTTTGTGTTTTTATTCTTTATTTTTAAATAAATAATCTAAAAAGAAGAAAAAATCATAATATAGTCTACAGTAACAAAAAAGATTTCAGTTTTTCAAAGTGATCACAAACTTTTTTTGATGTGTCTATATGGATAGATAGAGAACACTTTCTTGAATAACCAGGTGAAAGAATTAGACATAGTTTCTTATATCTATGTAGTGGTATACCATTGGCGGTCTTATCGCTCAGAGCAATATCTTTATTCAGATCTCAAAACTGTGTCTGTGTATCTGAGCCTCTGCTACTTGGAATGGGTTGAATTTTGAACATTGCCACTACAGATTCAACAGAGCCACTACAGATTCATCAGAGCCACTACAGATTCGACGTCGAATCGGCTCGCATGTGAAGACGAAACCGCCGTTTTGGTATTTTCCTTCGAGCAATACTTACATATATATATATACTATATGCGTGCACGTGGATTACATGTCGGTATACACTGGTAACTATGGCAACGACATTGCGTAGCAAGTAAACATATTTGTGACAATTTGTTTGAAGTAATAATAATATAATATTATTACAATAATTATGCCGTTAATTATGAAAATCCCTTCTGCTGAACTCCGGTGTCACAACCTGCGACTGCAACAGGAACTCACGTAATATACTAAAAGTGCAACTACTTGGCTTTGCTAGTTACTAATTGATAGCTGTGAGTCTGGGACTTGTCGCGGGGCAACCTGTATGGTCTCGGCTTTCGGCTTCGGCCAAAACGGAGTTTACTTTCGGCCTCGCCGCAACGAGTTACTCACGCCCACTTGCTTTTGTCATCATCAGTCTCAGCACCTCTCAGGGTCGTTGCGATCCGCATCCACGCGCCCTCTGTCATGGTATCGTCCAACAATTTTTTGACAAAATTATATTTTACTTGATTTTTTGGCCCCCACGATATTATCCGCTACTAGCGTTAAATGTTCATTAAATTATTATATACTGAAATGCTATGTTAAGGGACTCGTAAAAAAAAGGCTACCTTTTACTAAAGGTTAAAATCGGGGCCTGAAATTTGTAGAATAGAGGTATGAAGTAAAAAAAAAACTGAGATGAGATGAATAGTATGCACGGTGTTGCTCAAGAAGCGTTTTAGACCCTCTTTTATTTCAAATTTATATATTTTTTTCTTGATAATATTCGATCTTGACCCAATGGTTCTTTTTCCTTTCTTTAATAATCCAATTTTGCGTCAGTCCTCAGTGTCCTCACGTTACATGTTGCCAGGTCGAGTAGTTGTTTTTGGTTGCCGGATCTCTGCCGGAGTCTTCACACCCCTTGCTCCGCCGTTACCATGACCGCTACCGTAGCCATAAATAGCGAGGCCACCGGGGACCATATTTTGGTCATCATCATGAAGGGTTTTGCCATAATCGGCACGTTTGGTAGGCAGGTTGACGATCGCAGTATAAGTTTGTAATCTCAGGAAGACGTTGCTGCCATCTCCTGGTAATTTGTTTCCTTAGTCGCCTTCTACGATATCCACAGGAGGAAATTGAGTGACGCTATTCTTAATCCGGCGCCACACAGTGGTACATTTTCACTAAATTAATTGTCAAATTCTGATATTTCAGTGCCACAAAACGCGTTACTCACGCCACCGTACTACTCGAACAGATATTGCAGTGAAGTGTGCTCGTCACACTAAGCAAGCTTTAAGAAGTCTCAGGCCCAGAATTATTAAAGGAATCAAACGCGTGTCGATACAACACTCCAACAAAGTAACCAAGGTGCTTAAGTGGTCTAGTGCTTAGCCCCAGTTAAATGTATTATCGTAGACTCACAGGTCGTATTGCTTAATTTATGGCCAAATAGCTTCATAACTAAAACTGACTACTTTTATAATGAGCCCTCATACTGCAGAAACCCTATCTTAGATGAAAAAGATAGATAAAGTACAAACAGACTTTATAGCTCAATACAAAAACATGATGTCAATTGAAAAACTGCTTTTAAAACTGGAAAACAAAGAAATGCCTCTGCTTGGACCAAACGTGAAATCGATGAAATTCTATGGTCTGCTTCTAACAGATAGCCGTTGTCAAAATATACTTTATTTTTTAGCTCACTGGACGTTTCTGCTATTTATTATGATTTTGGGATGGATCGAATTTTGGTTTGTCAAGACCAATGTGGGCCTTTTGTTGACCAACCTAATGTTCAGCTTAGTTACTTCCGAAACGTCATTCAAAATGTTCATGATAATCTATTCACAAAAACAATGGAAAGAAATCATTGAATACGTGACTAAAGCCGATATTGTATCAAGAAATGATGCTGACGAGGTTTGCCAAACAATCGTCAAGTATTACACGGCATACAGTCGAAAATTCACTTATGCGTACTGGGTTATAGTATACGGTGTTTTCATAACAATAGTTTTGCAAATACCATTCCCTTTAGTGATGTATTATTTATATGAAAGTTTTCGACAAAGTGTGCGGAACGGCTCGCTAGAAATGGAACATACGATTAGCCTTTGGATACCTTTTGACTTGCATACCAACGTAGCATGTAAGAAAACCAGCTAAATACGTGTCTAAAAATGGTCTCCTTATGGCGTCTTCCTATAGCGCTACAACCCAAAGTGGTTCATGGCCTCCTCCACAATCTCCTTAGAGGTGTCTCGGGCCATCGACTCTCTCTGACAGTTAGTGCATTTGCCCTTCAGGGGCTTGATTGAAGGTATATCTGATGGCCGATGACCATGAGTATTAGCATAAGTCTCTCAGACAGTGAACCTTTGACGAACACTCACCGATGGACTCAGCCACACTGCAACACCATGTCGTTCGCATAACTAATACTATTCACCATATTATTATGACCGTCAATGGAGTAGCCGACCCCTGTGTCGCAGAGTCCACCGATGAGCTTATGATGAAAAATTAATCATGATCAAATTGAAAAGCTTGGGAGATGATAACCCTTCCTGTTTCACATATTTATCAGAAATAGCGTCAGACCACCTGACCTGGTTAATTGTATGACCGTACTAACGCAGATGTAAACAAAGCGGATTTGACACCTTCTATTGTAACCCTGGTAAAAATAAATAGATTTGTTTTTTTTTTATAGAAAACATAAATTGACAGTTTTATTACTGACTGCCTCTAGATGTTCTTGCGGTGGCACGTTTGAATACCATGAGAAAAGCCGAGAATGCGACCGTACATTTGAACACATAGCCTCAGTTTGTATTTTTTTTTCTCTGTTTGTGATGTCTTTGCCTGGTTATTATAACACAGGGTTTTCTAGTTTGTGACCAGGATAAGTAATTGTATTTTTTGGATGTTAATATTATTATTAATTTTGTAATTAATAATTATCAATACCCTTTCCTCATTTCCCTTTCCTACCCTTCTTAACTTTTGCTTTCTTTCCCACACAAGTTGTAACATTTCATAATTTGTACAGGTTTCATCGTCAGAGCATTATACGAGATAATGATTGCCTGCTATTGTAATGGCATTACTGCCTCATTCGATTCAATTGTCATCGTCATCATGGTGTTCATCCGCGGGGAGCTAAAGTTGCTGCGACGGGTCGGGTCCAGGGTGTTCGACGACGATGACAATGCGGTAATTAAGAGGAACGTGATTGAATACAGTCGGCGGCGGCAAGCGGATTTAATTAAGTAAGATTTAGATTATCTTTTTCCCCTTTGCCTTCAGAAACTGTCCCTAGACGGTTGTGAGAAACAAATTGCATTGCGCTGTGTTGCACTGCCCTGAAACACCCTGCGCTGCACTCCAATGCAAATCTTTGAAAAATTTTTTGTATGTAACATTCTGAATTGGAAAAGGCGTCTGCAAAATACCAAATGATTGAATTTTATGATTTTTTAATTAAAACTATAAATATGGGGAGCATGGCGCTGGCTGTCAGAACCAATAATACATACATAAACTCATGCCTATATCCCAGAGGGGTAGGCAGAGACCAGAGACTGCCACTTGCCACGATCCTGACAGATCACTTTCGCTATGAATGAATTTAATGAAAACTAGCTGAAGCCCGCCACCTCGCTGGGGAGACGTTTGGCATTAGGCACACTAAACTTTATTTTGTAGACTTGTAAAACTTAATATTTTCTTTTCAGATATACCGAGATGTTTAACGAATGTATATCACCGATAATGTTTGTTTACTTACTCCTGTCTTCAGTCTTTATATGCGCTTGCGTTCATCAAATGACAGTAAGCTTTTACTATGTATCTAAAATCTACTCCTAGAATTATAGTTTGGTCTTTTTATAAGAGCACTTTTTAACACTAGAACGACGGGACCATTTATTTCATTCAGCATTGATTCATTCATCATTTGACCGCAATTTCAATTTGAATTTGGAATAATTCAATAACTATTACATAAGCAGCCTATATACGTCCCACTGTAGGGCACAGGCCTTCTCTCAGGGAGAGAGTATGCGCTTAATCACCACGCGTGCCCACCGCGGATTGGCGATTTCAAGCGCTGAGGTATGCGAATAGCTCAGACACTCAGGTTTCCTCACGATGTTTTCCTTAACCGTTAGCGAGTGGTATTGCTACTATTGTGAAGTTTCACAAATGTACATAACTTAGGAAACCAAGTCATAGGTACATGCCCGTACTGGGGATCGAACCTGGGTCTCTCGCTTGCGAGTCCGATGTTCTACCCGTTCAAATTAAAACCATAAACTCAGATCTACAGTTTTTTGACGTTGTGAAAAAATCAAACTTCTAAGTGGATGTAAAAAAAATACACGGCCGTTTATGCCGCAAAATGTATTTCTACACTCAAGGGAATCAACATTTATGTGGTGCTTTTCGTTCACCTAGAACTATTAAAATTGGCAAGTAATATCGTTGTATACTACAAATACAGGAAAAATCTGAAAACTATACATCGCAAATTACGTCATAAAAAATTTTTTCTTTGAAGTTCGGAAAAAGCTTGGAAAAAACTGCGAGTCCCGATTCCTAGAAATTTGTACGGAAACGTCGGTGCGCGAATCCGACTCGCAGTTGGCCAGTTTTTTTCATGCTTACCCAAGTCAAACTTTGAACGATATTTTGCTTACTTTTCGTAAAGCTGGCAGCCCTGTTCTTTCCAGCAGTACCGTTGCTCTCTGAGCTATTCGTGGCGTATTAGCTTCAGCAGCATACTCCAATACCAACAAATTACGCACCGGAACCAATAATTCTGATCGTTTTAGTCGAAATAATGAATTTTAACAGTGTTAATAAATCGTGTGATATTGAACTGATTTATGCGTTTGGTAATAAGCAAATAGGCTTTCGCAAATGCATTAAACTGGCTTTGAGGTATTTATTTTGTGCAAATTACGCTTTGAATTGAACAAATAATTTTCCTTGCATCCTGTGATACATAAACAGCCTATACGTCCCACTGTAGGGCACAGGTCTTCTCTCAGAGAGAGAGAGAGTATGGGCTTAATCACCACGCGCGCCCACCGCAGATTGGCGATTTCAAGCGCTGAGGTATGTAAATAGCTCAGACACTCAGGTTTCCTCACGATGTTTTCCTTCACCGTTAGCGAGTGGTAATGCTACTGTAACTTCACAAAGGCACATAACTTAGAGAACAAAGTCATAGGTACATGTCCGCACTGGGAATTGAACCTGGGTCTCCCGCTTCCGAGTCCAATGCTCTACCCACTAGGCTACCACCATCCTGTCATCCCACTATACAAAGACTTTGCCTTCTAAGTTACGTACATTTGTGAATTCGTAGTAGCCATACTAACTACCTCAGCGCTTGAAATCGCCAATCCGCGGTGGGCACGCGTGGTGATTAAGCCCATACTCTCTCTCTCTCTCTCTCTCTCTCTCTCTCTTCCTCTCTATCTCTCTCTCTCTCTCTCTCTCTCTGAGAGAAGACCTGTGCCCTACAGTGGGATGTATATAGGCTGCTTATGTATACTAACTCTCGCTAACTGTGAAGGAAAACATTGCGACGAAATCCACGGTGTTCACACGTGATTAAGCCCATTCCGATGCCCGCCATTCGCCTCGGTCTTGGCGTTTAATGGAATCTGGGATTTGCTCTTATTACAAACCATGAAGGGTTATATTTTCATAAAAGGTAAGGGTCAGTATGGTATTTTCGGATGTTATGAATATATTTTGATCTATGATCCAGCGAAAATCGATAAAAAACATAATTGTGAACACGCTAAATAATATTTTAATATCGTCACTGGTACGATGGATGGAGGTAAGTGATCTTGTTACTTCTGTTTTTTTTTAATCTATGAATTTACCACCATGATTATTTTCTTTTTATTGCACTAAGTTTTTAAAAATTTACCACCATACCACACGGTCCAAAACTGTGTTCCCGCGGCAAGCACTCGTCATTATCATCATAATTCAGCTACAAGAAGCCCACTGCTGGATATAGGCCTCTTTCATGGATTTTCGAAAAGACTGGTTGGAAGCGGCTTGCATCCAGCGTCTTCCTGCCACTTAGATGAGGTCGTCTGTCCATCGTGGCTGGCAAGCACTCGTCATGGACTAAATGGAAGGACACAGCTTGCGACGCAAAGGTGGCCCGACCTATGCCTAGTAAGTACTTCATATTATAAAATACTTATGGCATTAAGTCCGCCGTATTGTACATTAGGCTAAGTGCAATAATAGTATTAAATAATGATAATTATTATAAATAACATACTGCGATCGCCAACCCGCCTGCCAAGCGTGGCGATTATGGCAAAACCCTTCATGATTAGAAAACCACGAGGGAGGCCTATGTCCTACAGTGGGCCTCAAACGGTTGATGATGATGATGTGAGAAGAAGCTAACTCCATAAAGTTAATTCCTTTCAACTAATTCAATGTAATTTAATGACCACACCCAGCTCATGCAACTAATTGCATTTTCCTACAAACTGTGCGGGTCATAACTGAATTTTAATCGCAGATAACAATTTTAGTGGAATTTATAGCATGTATTCCTAATCTAAAGTTGTCCCCGAACCGGGAGGTGCGATGCGGAATAATTTAGACTTATTAAACATGGAGTAACCAAATGTTTTTTAAATCACCCTTTCGTGGAACTGGTATCACACTCAGGACATTTTATAAATATGTTGTTTTCATTGTTTATTATGGTAATAATTGAAATTAAATAATAATGATACACAATATTTTAAAATTACACTCTATGCAAAAAGCATCGTGAACACCAAACGGCGAAAATTTGTTACAAAACATAAAAGAATTTTAAAATGACATTCATTTGCAAAAAGCTTCTTAAACATAAAAAGGAGGAAATTATTGCAAAATATAGCAGAATTTTAAAATTACAGTCATTTGAAAAAAGTTTAGTCATACTTAAGAATTTCAAATGAATGCAAAACTCTCATAAAGAAAATACAATCAAAGAAAATATGCTTTGAATAAGGTAAAATAGGTTTCTCATAAAAAATATTTATGCTTTCAGGGAATGACGCCACTGAATCCCAATTTGACAAAGTCTACTTCATTAATTTATTGATGGAATTATTCATTCATTAATAATTTCAATAAACAATTTTATAAACTTCAATTTATGTACAACGCTCTGTCATTGCTCGCCACGTGAAGATCATCATCATCAGCCATTTGACGCCCACAGCAGGACCTATGTCCTCCCTGATGGTTTTCCAAGCTTCCCGGTCTTGTGCCACCCGCATCTAGCGACTCCCCACCACCGTAACCAGGTCGTTAGACCATTTAGTTGGGGGCCTACCCACGCTACGTTCCAGTCCACACACGCCAGGTCAGAAGATCAGGCTTTGTCGCCGAAACGGCTATAAATTCTCCGAGCTATGTGCCCCGTCCACTGCCACTTCGACTGAGCAATTCTTCGAGCTTTATACGAGTATATCCTGTGGTATGTACTTCCCATTTAGATAAGCAGATACATAATCAATAAATGACACATTAGTATCTAGACAACATGTGATAATGTTGGTCGCTCCGGTGTCATTCGACCTGGTGGATTTCGCTTCAATAATTCTTCGCTCCGGCGTACCACGCTGAAAGTTTTTCGCCACAACGTTTGTCGCTACAGCGACATTCGAAACTACCTTATATACCGAACCCGATCAAATAACAAACCAAGCGCACAGTGTTCAACCCAACACCGGTAATGTCACGAAGGCGCAAGTGTCTGCAGTGTATAAACTCTGACATTAGCTTTATCAAATCCGCAATTGATAAATTGGCCCTTATCGATCTCCTTTTACGCGAACGTTGTAATAGGCTTTACCAAAAACTTTTTAAATCTTAAAAATTACATTCATCCGTCCTAAGGTTGTCTGGAAGATGTCGGTTTTAGCGATGAGACCGTCAGTTGTATACTATGTAACTTAGATATTTGAGATTTTTCATGTATCTTTATAATGTATGGTGTGAAATAAAGAGTATTGATCTAATCTAATATTTATTTTATGCGAAATAATTAACAAAATAAATAAATAAATAAAAAATATTGGCTAGCATTTGTGTTTTATGTATGGTTTGAGAACAAGAGTTTTCCAAGTACTGGCACGATTAAAGTCTTGAAACATTTACAAAAAGTCCCGGAACTTCGGGAAGCGAGAAGTCCTGGAACCTAAGCCCTGGTTGCACTTCTTATATTATTTTAGTAATTTGACGAGTACCTAGTCCAAAACAATTGTAGATCGACGTCGTCCTCAGTTAAACTCGGATCTAGTACACATGCTGGATTAATTAAAACGCTGGCGCATATCCAGGCGTGTGCGGAGAATTATTTCACTAACTCTAAGCCGTGGGGAAGAAAACAGGCGATCTCTTTCTAATCTTATACCACTATCATTTCAATCAATCGGTCCATTCTCGTCCATGGCTGATCATAGGCCTCCCCAAGCCACCTTTTTCTGACCTCGGCCATTCCCATCCAGCCGGTGCCAACAATTTGCCTCAGATCACTAATTAGACCACTAACCACATTATTACCACAAGCAGCCTATACACGTCCCACTATTAATAGAGCACAGGTCTTCTCTCAGGAAAAGAGTATGGGCTTAACACCACGCGTGCCCACCGCGGACACTCAGGTTTCAACTGTCCACTGCTGAACATAGGCCTCTCCTATTGCACGCCACTGAGCACGGTCCTCGGCCACTCTCATCCAGCTCTTGCCAGCCGCCCTGCGGAGATCATCGCATCATCGCTCCACCGAGTCTGAGGACGTCCTACACTACGTTTACTGATTAAAACTAGGTGTCCGTTTCAAAATCTAGATCATTTGGAGAAAAAACGGACAAAAAAAACTCCATATCAAACTAACAAAATGTAAAAAAGCTTGATTTCGATTCCTTTTGTGTTTGTGTAGCCTCACATTCTAAAGAGAAATACCGTATCTTAATAGACATCTCTCAGCGTTTCCACCGGCAATGATCCGATTTAATTTGAACTTCTGGTTACAGAGACCTGGGTCTGTACCCTAGACCCTAGTGATGTTTAGTAAAACACAAGGACAAATAATATTAATTAATTTTTCACGAAGTGCCTGCCCACTATTACAAAAATAATACCGCAGCTAACGTATCCACTGTAGGGCACAGGCCTTCTCACAGTCCACCGCGGATTTGCAATTTCAAGCGCTGAGGTACACCTCCAACATCTCAGCCCTCCTCATCATTTCCTCCTCAGGTTTTCTCGCGACGTTGTCCTTCGCCGCTATTTGCTACAACAAATTACAAATGACACACAATATTATAGATTCACTACTACAACGTTTACATCGAAATATCTACAATACATTTTGAAATTGGGAAAGTTGTTTGGTTTACTTATTACGACGAATCTATCATAGTATATTTATGTAGGTCATATTAATTAAAGCAGGCTTATACCTATGTTTATGTAATAGTATATTTTATTTTATTCTATTGAACTTGTAAAAACTATCGTATCGATATAATATCTATAATAATATTTTATGTAGGTTTATTTTTGTGGCGAGCACATGACAACTCTGCACGCGCACTATAAACTCCAACATTCCTGCATCGCGCAAGCAAAATGTTTCACATGACATACCATAAATATAACATCCGACGACGAGGTGGGTCGCTCCCGATGTCGGTTTAGGGGTCCTTAGGACCAAACCAGCCCCCAGGTGGTGTTTAGTGGGTAGGCGCACTTCCTGTGAGTCCCACATTGGCAGCACGGCCGGGCCCGTGCTGTTATGCATGAGCATTCACCACCTCCCTCCCCCGTGTCAGTACATTAAGTACATTATCTAATTTACTTAATTTATTCAATTTCAATCATAGTGCGACCACCAAATTGTAAAATAATAGGTACCTAAAAGTCTGACACACCTAAAGGTCTAACATAGCACACGGCTTTGGTGGAGTCATTGATATCTCACTCAACTTTGTGCGTTAAGTCGATGCCACAAATAACAATTTCGATTGTTATGCAAAGGCAGCTGTTAACGATGATTTTTAGAATTTAGAAGTTTGCCAAGCGGGACCCTATTACTAAGACTCCACTGTCTGTCTGTCTGGCTGTCTGACTGTCTGTCACCAGGCTGTGTCTCATGAACCGTGATAGCTAGGCAGTTGAATTTTCACACATGACGTATTTCTGCTGCTTCTATAGTAACAAATACTAAAAACAGAATAAAATAAACATTTAAGGGTGCTCCCATACAACAAATGTATTTTTTTTGCCATTTTTTGCTTGATATTAATGACGGTAACAGGTAGACGCTTGAAGTATTTACAGAATATTTAGTTCTATACTCGCTTCAAAAATAAATAATTAAATTGAAATAAAATAAATATGTCAGGGGGGTTCACAAAAAACAAACGCGATTTTTTGCCGTTTTTTCTCAATCTTTGTGTCTAATGTTGTTTAAATAATGATACGGTACCCATCGTGTCCGAGTCCGAATTGCACTTGGCCGGTTTCAGTTTGTACATACATACATAATTATATACATATACTCACGCCTGTATCCCAGAGGAGCAGGCAGAGACCAGGGACTGCCACTTGCCACGATCCTGACAGATCACATTCGCTTCCTCAACATTCATTAGTCGTTGCATGCACGCACGCTGGTTTTGGGTACTTTTTATCTTGCTCTTTGCCAACACATCCCTATTTAGTCGAAGTATGTCCGCCTAGGTCGTCCCTTACCGGCATTTTCACCCACATTCGCTAGACTATTATATACGGCAATTTTTCTTCCTTCATCCTCTCCACATGTGCAAACCAACGCAACATTCCTTTCTCAATTCTAGTCACTACATCCTCAACAACGTTCTCTAATCAAACTATTGCGTATCTTGTCATTCAAAGTAACAGCAGACGTACTTCCCAAGTTTCAATTTGTATGCCTAAAATGATAATAATACTAATAAAATACTTATTAACTGATTTTCCTGGCACGGTGAGCCAGTTCAAGTCCCGGCATGGGTGGAATTTTTAGCCTCTATAGGTTTTTAAAATTGTCCTCAGCACGGGTTAGTGCAACAAAAAGAATATATAACGATTTTACTGAGTTTATTGCAAAACTATGTTGGTTAATACAGTCGACAGCAATCCATCATCGACTCGCCCTCCGGTTCCGAGTCGACGCTCACCTCTAGTCTTCTTCATTATTACGTATATAAACTTATGGTGGTGAATATGTGGGTCGCACCCACATGAATTCAAAGTCGCTCATATCCTCAGATGTACACGGCGATATGCAAAACGGAATTTCACAAATAAAATTTAACAACCTAACCCCACCGTAAAATATAAAGCTACGTCCAGCTAAAGCTGCAACCAGACTTCAGTAAGATTTTTGGTATATCGAAATCGAAATCGAATCGAAATTTCCTGCCAGGCAGATCGTACGCCAGGGGATGGCTGGTCCGGCTGGTGAACGTCGAACGTTATATTTAAGTAATAATAGTATGTCACGTGAAACATTTAGTTTGCGCGATGCAGGAATGTCGGAGCTTATAATGCGCGCGAAAAGTTGACATGTGCTCGTCACATATTTGTATATGTGTTTTTGTTATCTTAAGCCAGCTGACTCGGTAAACCTTGTTTTGCCATATTAATTAGCCTGCGACCTATTCTCAGACCTACCAAATATACACGAAAAAATCATAAAAATCGGTGAAGTCGTTGCGGAGGAGTTCGATAACAACCACTGACACGAGATTTTTATATATTAGATAATTGTTAAACAAGTATCCTCGAGACTAAAAAAAACACTATCATAGACATTATGCCTACTAATATATTAAAGTTTTATGTTCACATGTAGAAACTGTGTTCCGTGTGGCGCCAGATTAAGAATAGCGTCACTCCATTTCCTTCCGTGTATGTCGTAAAAGGCAACTAAGGAAATCAATTACCAGGAGTCGGGCAGCAGCGTCTTCCTGAGATTCCAACCGCATACTGCGATCGCCAACCCGCGTGCCAAGCGTGGTAATTATGGCAAAACCCCTCATGGTTATGAAAACCATGAGAGAGGCCTATGTCCTGCAGTGGGCGTCAAATGGCTGTTGATGATGATGATATTAAACGGGTCTAAACGCGATTATTTATTTGGTAAAATTTAATTAACTTTGAATCCGCTTAGACCCGTTTAATATATTGCTATGTTTGAGCATCGCGAGTCATCAAAAGATATAAGCCATTCGCCGATAGCCTCGAGCAGTAAACGGGCATGCAGCCTTATATTGGAACCTATCTCTGGGATCTGGAAGCGTTCAGCTTTCTGGTCACGTGGTCATTCCCGGGATTTCTCCGGGAATAAATCCGTCGCTGTTGAGGAACAGCTATTTAACTCAGAGACAGTTATAAGTACTAAATTTTTTTTTTAGATTATCATGCCCCAAGGGTAATAACATTAAGATAAGATAAGAATATTCTTTATTGTACCGGGAAAAACACAAACATGAAATATTTACAAAAATGCAGTACAATTGGCAGCCTTATTGCTTATAGCAATTTCTTCCAGGCAACCGACGATGGAGAGTTGCTGAAGGAAAAGTGAGACGGGTCATAGTTACTACATTAAATCTAAATCTGTTTGTCCGAATCAGGGCTGTATCTTGGTAGTGGGTTCTACAAATCACTATTAACATAGAGATAAGATAAAGATAAAGATTTTTTATTTATCAAAGAAAAATTTGCATAGTTACAATACTCGCGGTATCTGCACTATTTTAAGTCAGTATCGCAGACGCTACAAGTAAACACTATAAATAAAAAAGTTCTAAGGGAAAATAGTCTTAGAATAGGTATCACTTAAAGATAAATCTTAAAAACTATACTTAACAAAAAATAAGAATACAAAGATGTGTTAAGTGTGACTTTTACGTGTAAAGTGTAGTGAAAGTGTGTGCGTGCGTGTGTGCGTGTGTGCGTGTGTGCGTGTGTGTGTGTGTGTGTGTGTGTGTGTGTGTGTGTGTGTGTGTGTGTGTGTGTGTGTGTGTGTTATCTTTGCGCGTGGATTATCTACATTTCACAAGTCAATTAAATGTCTTCAATATTGCAATTACTACAATTGGATACAATAATAATGGCTTGTTTGAGGTAATATAATATTTATGCGGTTAGTTATGGATTCCCTTTATGTACAATTTTTGTGTCGCGATCTGCGGCAGACTCGTCCAGAAAAACAATGGCGTAATTACCCTTTTACATATTTCACACGAAAACATTTAACTGATATTTCTACAAAAACTACATGAATTGGCGTAGTGTGTACGCCAATACAATTGTACTGTGATTTATTGAATTTCTGTTAATGTAATCTCTGTGTACAATAAAGAATATTATATCTATCTATTAACGCCAACTATAAACTCGTCAAAAACTCAAATGTTCAATACCTGTTCAAGTTACTAGTATCTGCCAAATTACTATTACCTGAAAGCTTATCAAGAAAAGAGAAATAAACTCCTCTCTTCCTCTCTTCTGACACCTTTAAACATTGTTATTTCTCCTGACACCCTGTGTCCTTCCCTTATAGTGCAATTGCCACTATTTTTAACTGCCACAATTATAATAATGTATAATAATGTGCTTTCAATAATTGCAATAATTTCAATTTCAAAGAATTGAAATAAAATTAAGTTGTGTACGTGAGCGTGTGTGTGTGCGTGCGTGCGTGCGTGCGTGCGTGCGTGCGTGCGTGTGTGTGTGTGTGTGTGTGTGTGTGTGTGTGTGTGTGTGTGTGTGTGTGTGTGTGTGTTTGTGTGTGTGTGTGTTTATGAGGGAAATTATTGGTGGGTTTGTGGGATTTTCCCCCGCACCCTCGTTACCGTCAATTATTTTAAACAATACTTTTATAATTACAAATACCACTATCGATTTTAAGTAACGCTTTATTGTTGCAGGGTCTCTTTACATTTAAATTTGTGCAAATCTTTCCTCCAATATAATATATACTTCACTCTCAGCTTAAAATTCTTAACTTCGTTCTTCAATTAGTCAGTATGAGGGAAAATAGCATCGGAATAAATATACTAACAATTCTAGGTTCGGCAGACCTAATTATATGTCAACCTGTCTAGACTTGTCTAGATATAATAAATAATATTTTATTTGTTATTCATCATCATCATCAGCCACTTGACGCCCACTACAGGGCACAGGCCTCCCTCGTGGTTTTCATAACCATGAGGGGTTTTGCCATAATCGCCACGCTTGGCAGGCGGATTGGCGATCGCAGTATGCAGTTGGAATCTCAGGAAGACGCTGCGCTGCTGCCCGTCTCTTGGTGATTTATTTCTTTAGTCGCCTTCTCCGACATCCACGGAAGGAAATGGCGTGACGCTATTCTTAATCCGGCGCCACACTTGTAAATAAATAATATTTTATTTGCTATTATTATCATTTAATTTTGTTTATTTATTTACAACAGAAAATACATGCATTATTACCGACGACACCGAGAGACTGAACTGGACAAAAGTAGGGGGGAGTCTCCGAAAAAGATAGAATTAACGTAACTAGGCACAAAAACGCACACAACGAAATTTAATCTGCATTGCGCGCTCGATAGTGTCGTATGTATCCGGGCAACAGATGACCGCACACCGTATGCGTCGAGTCCGTGATAGGTACTCGGTGGACATTTTTTTACACGATTCAGCCATTTTTGTCCCGTGGGGACAAAGGTCCATCATCTGCGCAGGCCTTAAATATGATCATTTTGTGGCGAAATCCAGGATCCTGCGTAGAACCAGTGAAACGCAGAAACGTGGTATAACGTGACTTCGTTTTCCAGAATCACACTCTTTTACAAAATACATAAACACGTCCGTAGTCAGTGCGTGCTGCAACAAAATAGGGCCGTCAAACAGTTTGACAGCCACTTATATCCATTTAGTGGCAGCTCATTCTCGGTGTTGCCAGTATTAATAAATTAATTTATGTTAATCGATAATTTAACTAAAATAAACCTAATAATTTCAAACTACAATTACTATTTTCAAAAAATTCATTAACATTATTTTGCTGCGGTAAAATTGCACTTTTATGTATAATTACTTAAGGCTTGTAGGTCATAATTAACGCTGTAATTTATCGCAATAAATGAGAATTGAATACGTAAGTATTATATAACTATGTATGAGCGTGATAAGTCATTAATAGCAAAGGCAGCGAAATAGGCAATTGCAGGTCGAGTATGAGTTTGAAGGCCGAGCTGCAGGCGAGGACTTCAATGATACGAGACAGACAATTGCCATTTTGGCCGAGGCATATATAATATAGTGCTTTTCTTAAAAAAATGCAAGGAATTAAAAAGGGGCCCTTTACATAATAAACTTTCTTTTGATTTTGCTGGAAGCTGGTTTTCCATCGCTAGTTTAGCTTCCGATCTTAAATCTGGTACAGTGCAGTCAATGTTCATTTCATTTTCACTTTCAGAATCATAGGAACTCATTTTAATTTTGTTATTAACAAAATAACAACGAACTTTGCTTTACCGCCAATTTTTATTTTTATTTTACAGTTTGTGCCGAAAGGTAAACGCATCTGTGGCTATACAGCCACAAGAACGCAATGTGTACGATAGATGATATAGTTCTAAATTCAAACAGCACACCGTTTCATACAACATTGTCGGCGCGCTCTTCGTTCCAAATTCAAAGAACGCGCCGGGGAGTGATTTTGGTTTTTCAGTCTTTATTCAAAAGAAATGACCATACCTATTTCCACGCATGTTTAAAAAAAATATTATTGGTTTGAAACAAACGTCTCTTAAGTATCGAGTTTTTAAATAAGAACCGTGACAATTTTATGCACCGCTGGCATAAGTATTGTCATACTGATTGAGAGGTAAATGTTTAATTACGCGCCTCAATTGCGGTCAGCGAATAGCCATCCCTGATTGCGGTTTGTATTGTCAAGCAAATTGTATCATTGGATTCTGAATTAATATTGGTATGAGAAAATCACGAACCACGTAATAAACTGTTGTTATCAGCAACAGGGGCGAAGTAAAAAAGTAGTTTTGTCAAGATACATTTATTATAATGGACCAATAAATACAATAATTACAAAATGTAACGATCTTATTTAAGTCCTTTTCCTCTAAGAAAATTCTCAGAGGCAATTTAAATAATTTGTGGTTACTTTTTTTTCTTCACCACAGACTATTTAATCTGCCTCTGAGAAGTGTTTTAGAGCATCGTGTTTTTATAAATTCCTATTCTTAATTCTTCCGCTGGTTTACAAATATGAGTACTTCAGAACCTACATCATGTTAGAATAATGTATTAAAGCTGTTCTTACATGGAGCATGTTGTCTCGTTTGCACAGTTTGACAAATTTAGTCATTGCAATAAACTGTGTACCATCATAATCATAAGCACCCTATATACGTCGCTCTGTAGGGCATAGACCTTCCCTCAGAGAGAGAGAGAGAGAGAGTATGGGCTTAATCACCACGCGTGCCCACCGCGGATAGGTGATTTCAAGCGCTGAGGTAGGTATGTGAATAGTTCCGACACTCAGTTTTCCTCACGATGTTTTCCTCCACAGTTAGCGAGTGGTATTGCTACTATAACTTCGCAAAAGTACATAACTTAGAAAAAGTCGTAGGTACATGCCCCCACTAGGGATCGAACATGCTTCTCTCGCTTCCGAGTCCAATGTTCTACCCTCTAGCCTACCAAATGAGTATACTTTGATAAATCTGGTCTGAGGATTCTGAGTGGTCCGAAACTTGCGAACATTGCGAAAATTGTTTCTTAACCTGCGCTAAGTTTTTGATTGAGAAAAATTGACAGCAAAATTAATATTTTTGGAAACCACTTTATTCATTAAAAACTACGTAAGTAGGTATAGGAAATCAAAGACACATTTAGAACGTCCATAATTTAATTATGCATCAAACCCTCAGTCCATGTTTATCAAACGTTTTCTCATATCACAACATAATAATAAAAAAAATTGAATTTTGCGAGCGAGGCAGCATGCTCCTTGTAAGAAAAGCATTAAGGATTACTTGCAAATTAATTTATAGCATACAATAAGCATGACGTAACTAAAGCCGAGAAGCAATAGACGAGATTGGCAAGAAACCGAGAGGGTTGGCATGACAGAGAAGAAGCCTACAGTCTCCGTTTGGCTCCATTCATTGTCCTAATTGCGCATCTGTCGCATTAGGCTTGTCTTGTAAAGATAGTTCTAAGAAATTGAATTGAAATTGAATAAAATGTTATTCTAGAACTTGAAGAGAAAACCTGAAGGTATGACATGTACCTCTGAGCCCTACAGTACGACTGTGGCGTGCGTATTTGTGTAAATATAATAAAATATTAGAATGTAGGTACAAACAGACACGCTATGCTCAAACATTATTATTAGTATATATCTAGACGCCACAGAATACTTAGAGCTGTTTAGTTACTATCTCTCGGATACCTACTCTGTGACATGACTTGTTAGATCAATAATTTAATCCGATATTTTGGTTTGGTGTTTATTTAATTTCTTTTGGCT
Organism: Yponomeuta evonymella; assembly: GCA_963969515.1. Lineage (NCBI taxonomy): Eukaryota > Metazoa > Arthropoda > Insecta > Lepidoptera > Yponomeutidae > Yponomeuta > Yponomeuta evonymella. The sequence goes on along the minus strand of OZ018366.1, from coordinate 2,191,353 downwards.
TTTGTGAACCGTAAATATAATCTATTTGGCCATTGACCTTCGATGCTTTATTAATTTGGTAAGAAGCTGAAAGCACCCTACTTTCCACACTTCCATACGACTGACATAGCCTCCTAGATGCTGACCTTGAAAAAAACAAATGATTTAGATTGTAATTTTCAAGGTCAAGACATAGGAGGTTAAACTACTTGACATTAACATACCTTATTTTAATAATAATAACAAATCCTTTTATTCCCACCAAATCGGTGAAGTTAAATTCATAAAACTAAATTCTTATCAATTATTTTGGGCGCTTATTGGTTTGACGGCTGTCTTTTATTTTATTTACGCAACAAAAAAAAACTTCTTAAGTGAAAACTATTGCTTGTTCTTGCTGACCAACGTGTAAAAACTGTAAGCACCTTTTATGATCTGAAAAAAATAGACAAAGAATAGAATACAATTATTTCTTAATCTCTTACATGTAGGTGTTATTCTACTACATGCACCTATTATGTGCATAAAATAATGATATAATGAATAGAATAAATGAATTTGAGTTCGAAAATAAAATTGAATTTGGTTTTATGTAAGGATTATTTCACCCTGTATGAAACAAAAAAGCCTTCTCTGAGAGAAGGCCTGTGCCCTACAGTGGGACGTATATAGGCGGCTTATGAAAACAAAAAAAAAAACTTACGGTTATGAACGAAGTGACAGTGATGTTAAAGAAAGGCCCCGAAGTAAAGAACACTTCCTTATCCAACTGTCCCGTCAGTAAAATTACTTCTTTCCTTAACTTTGTGTGCTTCCACCAACTGCTCTCATAAACACCCCTCATTAGCTCGTGACTCTGAAAGTAAAACACCCAAGTTTAAAAATATAATATACAGGGTGAAACACTATCATTCTATACATGGTTATTTCTAAAATGCTCAATTTCTGAAACATGTTGGTTAGAGTTCGTCATTCACGTACAAGATGTCATTAACATGACAGCAGTATGGAAAATCACTCGCTCACCACGTATAAGACGTCATCACCAAGTCAGCAGCACAGAAAAGCTTTCGCTCACTATGTATAACACGTCATTACCACGTCACCAGCATAGAAAATGACTCGCTCACCATGTACAATACGTCATTACCATGCCAGCAGTATAGAAATAGTTGAGCCACCCCAAATGCCGCATATTGGGTAGTAATCACTTTAGACGCAAAGCTGATGTCTGTCTGAAAAATGTTTGTATTAGACTTACTTTCGGTGTATTGTACTAACAATCTGTCAATCTCCTGTTAACAGCTGTCAGTCTCTTTTTTGTATGGATTATTTATTTATTTATTGATACTTTTATTGCACTTCAAAAAAATCGTACACTGCGGCGGACTTAATGCCATAAGCTTTTTCTACCAGTCAACCACAGGAGGTAAGGGAAAGAGTTGGTAGGCATGCAAAAAAAAGGAAAAGTAAATATAAGTTTAAAAATATACTTTTATAAATGTAATGAAATAAACTTATACATTAATATAGACTTACACATTAACATATACCGATAATACAAATTACAATTATTTTTAGTTAGCGAGTTGCATTGTAATTGTAATGAAGTTATTGGTACTTGCCGAGAATCAAACCCATGATATTACGCATGTTTACTATAACCATATATATGACAATTTAAATAAATAACATTATAAGAATATTCTTATCCTTTCTTATAAGGTGTTTATGTAAAATCCGTCTTGATTCACAACCACATGTATATATTATTTTAATAACTATAATAATAATAAATAAAAATATATGTTATTACATTCTTATTGTTGCACTAACCTGCTGAGGACCATTTTTAAAAACCTATTTAGAGGCTAAAAATTCCACCCATGCCAGGACTTGAACCCGCGACCTCTGGCTAACCGTGCCAGCGCTCTCCCAACTCAGCTAATATGCAATTTGGTTAGCCAGAGGTCGCGGGTTAAATAGGTCTTTAAAAATGTATGTTATACTTACGATATCCAATTTTATTAGTACGAGTGCATACGAGTTATTCATACTTACAGAAAAATATTACTTACAGTTATCTCGAAAACACTTGCGCAGATCGTTGCGGAAGTTACCACAGTGTAGATGAACATGACTGGCGACAAACAGGAATTAAATAAAGCTGCATGTCTGAAAAAATTGCAAAATATTATCAATGGTTCTATACTTAAAATAACAACATGAACATTTGACAGCAAAATGTATAGAACAACTGCATTTTTCAGTTGTTCCATAGGGAACGTTTGGTAACTTGGGTAACCCTTCTTTTGCGAAAATAAGATACAGAGATGCCACTTCTATAATAAATAGCCATCGGCCGAAAATTCAACCTTGTGGAAGTAAAAATACTTTGCACTTTTAGTTTTATCTACAGAACAAATCAACTTCTTCGAAAGTACTTTTTGCTGTCCTATTTTCTAGTGCTTAAAAGTAGTAACTCATTTAAAGAAGTTTCAGTAAAATAATATTCTGAATTTGTGGTAAAATTAAATTAGTAAGGTTTTTCCATGTTATTACTTTTATGCCAAGTTCAAAGAATATACACGCATCACATTTTTTCATGACTCAGCAGAATTTGAGTTCTTTGAGAAATTTGACATTCCCATATTTTTAAGGATGTTTTTATATGAAGGTAAGTTTTTACTTACTTTACCAGCTCAACATGTTTATCGTGGCACTCCTTTATTCTCATACGGATTTCTTCTTCGTTCTTTACGTCAAAAATTTTTGCGCAATGTTTTTTCAGTAATTCCAGTTCCCCTTTAAAGTACACCATCAGAACAACTGTATTGTTATCAAAGGCATTCATGGCCAAACCAGCGTAGAATGTAATATAAGTTTCATACAAATTCGAAATAGGATAACCTGAAAAGCCATTGAATATGCTTAAACAGTTTCTAGAACATAATGAGTATTAAATATTCAACATGGAAACATTTTACTCCCAAAGCATGATTCTAAGTATTTTTTTCAGTGATTTTTGACATACATGATTTTTTTGTCGAAATCGGTATAATTAACCATTTCTTCTTCTCTTTATTTTTTATCTGGGTTATAACATACGGCTTACCTATTTTTGAGTATCTATCAAAAGGAACCCACTGTCTGACGACAAAATTCAAAGACGTATAGTCGACTCCATCAACACCATTCATCGATATCAACATCAAATACTTTATCAAAGTTGGTAGCGTGATGGCACACACGGTAAACATTGTAAACGCCCAGAAAGTGTACGTTATCTTTCGACAATACGATGTATAGGCTTTAATTATTTTATCGTCCTCCTTGTCTATTACCTTCCTTGCTTTGATATCAGATGCAGTTACGTAGTCGAATATTTGATTCCAGTCGTTTTGCCAAGTCAGGAACAAACTCACTTTGAAGACGTTGACACTTCCAATAATGGTGTACTTTAAGTTGTTCAACAAACTTCGAACATCTTCTCCTCTATAAAGCATCAAAAACAACTCCAAATTTTGAGTCGCTGCGAATATGAATAGTTGAAAATGTATTATCAACCATATTACTCTTTTAAACTGTTGTTTGGGTAGTAAAAGACCACACATTCTCATGTGCTTAATATTAGGACCCAGCAACGGTCGTTCTGGATCTTCCAACTTTGATGTTAGATTTTTCAACTTATCAATTATCATTTTGATGTCAACTCGCTGATCTTTCTTAGTGTGAATGGATTGATTTTCTTTGCTACCACTTTTATAGCTGCTTCTTTATAATAAGCTTCAAATAGTGCTGGGCCACTCACCACTCGCTTACATGAAGAGAAAATATGTTGACGAAACCGAATGCGTCTCAAATGTTCAAGCTTAAAATTTCTAATACGGGTGCCTACAGCACAGATATTCAGATCACGAGAATCCTAAGTACATATTGGATATTCTCAAACAATTCCTCTGGTTGAAAATAACAATTCAGATACTGAATCACGTTGTTGTTAGTTAGGCAAAGGCTTAAAGCTGATAATTACTATTAATCCAATGTCATATGCAAAAAAGGCATTTTAACTAAGTACATAACACTTCTTTATCTCTGGTTATAACAATTACAGTTTAAGTTACACAAATAAATGATAGGGTTCGCACAAAAAAATTACAATTGTACACAATAGGAGCAAAGTTTTTTGAAAATCATAATGTAGGCGGAAAATTTTCGTAATACCATAACAAGATTGAATTAAAAAATAAATTTTTTTTGTCATATTTATGCAAAGAGGTTTTGTACACACTATAGTATCAGAAAAACGGCCAAGTACGAGATGAACACACGCACCTGAGGTTTCGTACTAATGTAAAAATTGTTACATTACTCATTCGTTCTTAAGCAAACATTTGCTGTATTTCTTTTCGTTTCAGACTCTTTGCTCTTTGTGCGAGTTTAATTCTCAATCAGCTTATTTTTTCTAGCATTTTATTAATCTTTAACATTTGTTTTTACACTGTAGTTGCTGCTCTATAAGCATTATTAAGTTTGACACTTTTATACCGTATTACCGTGTTTATGTTGGACCAAAAACAGAAAAACTACTCTTTTGTAGAAACGAAAGTAATTTGAAACAAAAAAAGGATAGTGTTATGATAAAATACTTTGAAATTGTTGTTTTTTCTATCGCATTAGGTTTAAGCCTCTAATGATAGATGTAAACTTGTAGAAATAAATAAATAAATAAATAAATTTGAAGGGTATGTTATTTTCTTTGTTTCATAAAATATACTAAATTAAAATTTAATGCTAATTGCATGACAAATAATACAAATAAAATAAAAACCGACTTCAAAATACTATAATAATAAGAACTGCATGATCAGAAATTTCCAATAATTTACGCCAAATGTCACCTGAACCAGCTCAACCATTTATTCATGACAACATATTTATAATTGATTTCATTTCATTTATTTGTCAGCAAAATGGTACAATCATGTTGATGTTAAAAATTTATTTTGTGGCACATGCGTCATGCCAGTAGCAGTGCCTGGCACGGTGAGGTCGCGGGGTCGCGAGTTCAAGTCCCGGCAAGGGTGGAATTTTTGGCCTCTAAATAGGTTTTTAAGACATATTAAAATGTTGAACTGCTAATTAGGGACAACTAATTACATCTCGCTTTATACCGTCTGTCTTCTGACATTGTGCGAACGAGACGCAAACAGTTATTCGGTCCCTTTCTTAAAATAACCGTGAGTCGTGACACAATAATACTTATGTAGTTGGATTTCATAACTTCATCTGTCCCAACACTATTTATTTAATTAGGCAACATTCATACACGTCATTTTCATCACTCACGAATAAATGGCGGCTGTGTCCAGTGCTTTCTGATCCCCTAAACAATATATGTTTAGTGATGGATATTATTACGTTCAAAGCCCAAATCAAAATGGTCGGCGCTGATAATTACGAATCACCACGGCGTCGAAAGCCGCTTATTATATTACTGTAAAATTGTCACTTTCGTTCGGTTAATGACATAATTAAATTAAATTAGCACGTACTAAGATTCGTAAAATTGTAACGAAAAAACCGGCCAAGTGCAAGGGTTCCGTACCATTATCTACACAACATTTCAATATTTCACGCGTCTACCTATTGCAGTTATTAATATCGAGCAAAAAACGGCAAATAATCACGTTCGTTATATGGTATAATACTAATTTTATTCTGTTTTTAGTATTTGTTATTATAGCGGCAACAGAAATACATCATCTGTGAAAATTTCAACTGTCTAACTTATACGGTTCATGGGATACAGCCTGGTGAAGGGCGGATGGACGGACGGACGAACGGACGAACGGACGGACCGACGGACGGACGGACAGCGGAGTCTTCGTAATAGTAATCTCTTTTCCTTTGGGTGAAAATAAATTTAAAAATGAAATTTCCTTAAAAATAAAATTTTGTTTCGTCGAATTATTATGGACTTACTGTTTTTGAACTATAACTTTCGTAAGCGCTATACATTATTAACTAAATCCCGGAATCACTAACTTGATTTTTATTGGAAGAGTCCCACCAGGTTTCGACAAATCTCATCATCATCATCATTCAGCCACAAGAAGTCCACTGCTGGACATAGGCCTCCTCCATGGATTTCCAAAAAGACCGGTTGGAAGCGGCCTGCATCCAGCGTCTTCCTGCCACTTGAATGACGTCATCTGTCCATCTTGTGGCTGGTCGTCCCACGCTGCGCTTGCCGATATGTGGTCTCCATTCGAGAACTTTTCGGCCCCATCGGCCATCAGTTCTGCGTGCTATGTGCCCCGCCCACTGCCACTTCAACTTACTAATCCGCTGGGCTATGTCGACGACTTTCGTTCGTCTACGGATCTCATCATTTCTGATTCGATCTCGTAGAGAAATTCCGAGCATAGCCCTTTCCATAGCTCGTTGCGTGACCTTGAGCCTTCTTATGAGGCCCATAGTGAGAGACCACGTTTCAGTGCCATAAGTCATCACTGGTAATACACACTGGTTGTATAATTTTGTCTTGAGCGATTGAGGTATATTAGACGAAAAGACTTTTCTAAGTTTCCCGAAAGCTGCCCAGCCGAGTTGGATTCGACGATTGACCTCTTTCACGAAGTTGGACCGGCCTAGTTGGATTGTTTGTCCTAAGTAGACGTATTCGTCTACAACTTCGAGAGTCGTGTTCCCCAATGTTATTGGGGTGGGCACAACACGAGCGTTCGACATGACCTTCGTTTTGTCCATGTTCATTTTAAGGCCCACACGTTGGGAAACTCGACTGAGGTCGTCGAGCATTATGCCGAGGTCTTCCATCGTTTCTGCCATGACTACTATATCGTCGGCAAATCGAAGGTGCGTGATGTACTCGCCATTGATATTGATGCCGCGTCCCTGCCATTCCAGAAGCTTGAAGGCATCTTCCAGTGCGTTCGTGAACAGTTTCGGAGAGATAACGTCTCCCTGTCTCACGCCTCTTCTCAATAGAATTGCCTCCGAATTCTGCTCCTGTACTCGGACCGACATGGTGGCGCTGTTGTACAAGCACTTCAGCACCTCGATATACCGATAGTCAATACGGCAACGCTGGAGAGACTCGAGCACTGCCCATGTCTCGATCGAATCGAAGGCTTTCTCATAGTCCACAAACGCTAAGCAGAATGGCAAATTATACTCCTCAGTCTTCTGTATAATTTGCCGCAGCGTGTGGATGTGGTCTATGGTACTAAAGCCCTTTCGGAAACCGGCTTGTTCGGGAGGCTGGAAGTCATCAAACCTGCGTTCGAGACGATTCGTGAGGACCCTCGAAAACAGCTTATAAACATGGCTCAGAAGCGAGATGGGTCGGTAGTTCTTCAATAGAGAGTTATCCCCTTTCTTGAAGAACAGCGTCACCACGCTTCTGTTCCATGCTTCTGGCGATTTTCCTTCGAGCACGACGGAATTGAAGAGCTTCTGAAGGACTTTAAGTACTGGTGTTCCACCCGCTTTCAGGAGCTCTGATGTGATTCCGTCCTCTCCTGGTGCCTTGTTATTCTTGAGCTGTTTCAGGGCCATCCTAATCTCGTACAGGCTGATGTCCGGGATGTCTTCGGTATAATGTCGGGTCAGTTTGGCTCTCGGATCTTTGTTCAAACTGCTAACAGGTTTTGCGACTGAGGTGTATAGCTGTCCGTAGAAACTCTCAATCTCCCTCAGCACCTCTGATTTGGTCGACGCTATACTGCCGTCCTCTCTCTTCAGCTTCGTCAGCTGGCTTTGCCCAATAGACAAGTCTTTTGCGAACACTTTGGAGCCCTTGTTCCGCTCTATAGTCTCTTTAATACGTTCGGTATTAAAGGACCGAATATCGTGCCGCATAGACTTTGAGATGTGTCTATTGAGCTGCCTATATGACTTAGCATCCTCGGAGGACTGCAGTTGCAACGCGCGACGTTTAGCCATGAGGTCGAGAGTATAGTTTGAGAGCTTTTGTGGTCTACTCGTACGGTTGGGTCTATAGAACCTCGAGCCCACTGTACGGACAGTTTCTACAAACCTGTTATTGATCTCGTCCACCGATGCGGCGCTCTCCAGGCACTCAAAGCGATTTGACAATTCGAGTTGAAAGTTCTCGGGGTTCTGGATATGGGCACGAGTAGGTCGGAGCGTGGACTTCATGAGACGAGACCTCTCAACTTTGACATTGATATTCAATGTGCCTCTTACTATTCGGTGATCGCTTCCGGTTTTCACCATGTTGATCACAGAGACGTCATTGAATATTTGTCTCTTGGAGGTCAGGATGAAGTCTATCTCGTTTCTCGTGGAACCATCGGGACTCAACCAGGTCCATTTCCTGTGAGGTGGCTTCTGAAAGAAAGAGTTCATCATAAAGAGTCCCTCTTTCTCCAGGAAGTCTGCCAACCTTTGTCCTCTCGGGTTCCGTTGCCCATAACCAAATTGCCCCACTCTCATCTCACCCTCGCTTCTTGTGCCCAGCTTCGCATTGAAGTCCCCCATAACCACATTAAAATAGGTCTCCGAGGTATGTATGGCCCTACTAATGTCCTCATACATCGCCTCTACCTCCTCATCGGAGTGTGACGAGGTCGGTGCGTATACCTGAATGACCTTCAGCGAATATCTCTTAGATATTCTGAGTATTAGGTACACCACCCTGCTCGACACACTGTTGATGGCCAAAATGTTATTTACGAGGGACTTGTGGACGAGAAACCCGACACCACCCTGGGACTGTTGCTCGCCCTCCCGGTAGTAGAACAGGTTACCGGATTTCAGGGTTATCGTGTCCTCGCCCTCTCGACGGACTTCAGATAACCCTAGGATATCCCAGTGTAACCTACCCATTTCCTCTTCCAGCTCAATTAGCTTTTCGTCTGTCCTCAATGTGCGAATGTTGTGTGTTACCAGGGCCAGTCGTTTTCGTTTTTGGGGGTGGTAGCCAGATCTCTGCCGGAGATTCTTAGCACCCCTTGCTCCGCCGTTACCGTGGCCGCTACCGTAGCCAGGAATAGCGGAGCCGCCGGGGACTGGGGGCCTGGTTTTTTGGTGTATTGCCATGAGGGTATTTGCCTTACTCGCCACGCTTGGCATGCGGGTTGGCGAGCGCAGTATCGTATTTTCGCAGAAGGCGCTGCTGCCCACCTTCTGGTAATATCCCTTAGCCGGTTTTTACGGCACCCGCGGGAAGAGATGGGGGGGTACTATTCTAAAGCCGGCACCCCACGGCGACAAATCTAATAATTTAAAAAGAAAAGTTTAGATAATTTGTATGTTTGTACATAATATGTTTGTTTTCAGGTAAACTAATTTTTTATATACAAAAAACTATACTATTAGCAAATAACTGCGTCATACATGCATGATACATATGAATATAATTTGGTTAAGAAACACTCTTGTCGTTTACCGTGCAAAAGCACTAAAAAAAATATATTAAATTTATTGCAATCAAGGGCTTCGTTGGACAAAGGACCCAATCATTTGTGAGGCATTTTTGAGCATGTGACTAAAAACCCAAACTAGGGAAAATATTTCCCGTCAGAGTTAGTGGCGTACGTTGGAGGCAGGCCTCACCCACGAGATCGAAGCAACAGCTTACTTACTTACATCCTGTTGTCCATCATCAGGGACACAGGGCCTTTAGGGAAGCAACAGCTAATCTGCACTTTATAATTTAAGTATGAGGTAGGTAACAACTATGTAGAGGCTGGGACAGTCTTGTCTTTGTGGCTATTCTCAAGCCTTCTTTCCTTTGACAACTGAACTGTGCAATTTAACGCCCAAGAAGCCTTAATAAACACGATTATCTACTCAGTGAACTTTTAAGAAATTCGACACCTTCAGTGGTCTACCGTTTTCAGCAGAGCTGTTCTCTTATGCTGCGGGGCGGTGGCGACAGCGTGGCGTACGCTGCTCCTGGAATGGAATGTACATAAGAAGAAGAAGAAGAAAAACGTTCATTTAACGCCACATAGACATACATAATTCAGGAAAAGTAAATAAAGCAAATAAGGCAGACATAGGACAAAAGCAGAAGAAATGTGAAGCTAATAGTGACAAAAAACAAAGGCTAAGGGTACAGTGGATGTACTCTGTATGTCGATGCAGCGGAAAAAAGGCCTCATGCTCAGTATTAGCTGAGGGTTTGCACCCACAACACTGATTTTCAGCTAGGGCCTTCTGGTGACCCACGGAGCATCAAAACGGAACAAACACGCACTCATACTCATACATACAGCCATATTTAAGCACACAAGCTTACTCATATGTATATACATACAGATATATACAGACACACACATAAATACATGTACAGATAAATATCTCTGCATACCATGCGAGAGGTCCCGGGTTCGAATCCCGGCTGGGAACAAAAAAAAAACTTCAGGTCTTGGATGTTTACATGTTTGTGATGTCGTTGTTTCTGGTTCCCACGACACAGGGTATCCTAGTGTGGGGCCAGAAGCAATGTACGTGCCTGTATGTAAATGTTTATGTATATATATATATATATATATATATATATATATATATATATATACACAAACTTTTTATTGTTTGTTGACGACATAGACTAGTTTAATAAGGCGTTTTCAGCACAAATTCACAAAGCAATTCATAGATGGCGCTTTCAGGCGTGGCCATAGAAGAACTAAATGCGGCTGTCAAAATTAATTTGCGCTAAGCAAAATTTGACAGACGTGTCCCTGTTCTTGTATGTGCACGCCTATAGGCGCCATCTATGAAGTGCTTTGTGAATTTGTGCTGAAACAATTCATTGACATTGACACACCACAGGATGCACTCGACGCTCTGTCATTGCCTCGTATTGTTGTATTTATGTGACTTGTTTTTCCTTTGTACTTGTTTATGTTACTTGTTGTGCCTTTTTTTCTTGTGATGTGTTAATTTTTCCCAATAAATGTATTTCTTTCTTTCTTTACATTATGCAAAAAAGGAAATAAATGAGTCGACCACAATTTATGGCATCTCAAAGCCACGAAGAAACTAATCAATCGTGTGTAACATGCATGCATAAGAAAAAACCAGCCAAGTGCGAGTCGGACTCGCGCACTAAGGGTTCCGTACCATTATCTATACAACATTAGACAAAGATCAACGATCGAGTTTGAGAACAGCGCCATCTATAGAAAACAACAAGAAGCGTTTAACATTAACATTTAACAACATGACATCGGCGCTATGAAGGTTACATAGATGGCCGCAAGATGGCGAGTTGTGTCTTTAGACAAAGTTTGTTATATGGGAGCCCCTTTTAAATGTTTATTTTATTTTGTTTTTTTCTTTGTTGATATAGCAGCAACAGAAATACATCATCTGTGAAAACTGCATCTGCCTAGCTATCACGGTTCATGAGATACAGCCTGGTGACAGACAGACAGACAGATAAACAGACAGACAGACAGACAGGCGAACAATGAAGTTTTAGTAATAGGGTCCCGTTTGGCACCCTTCGGGTACGGATCCCTAAAAATATTAACGAAACAAATATATCGAGCGAATGTGGGAGGAAGAGCCAGTAAGGGACGTCCCAGGCGGACATACTTCAACCAAATAGAGGATGTGTTAGCAAAGGACAAGATAAAAAGTACCCGAAACCGGCGTGTTTGCATGCAACGACTGATGAGTTGTTGAGGAAGCGAAAGTGATGTGTCAGGATCGTGGCAAGTGACAGTCCCTGGTCTCTGCCTACCCCTCTGGGATACAGGCGTGAGTTTATGTATGTATGTAATAATAACTTATTAGGATATTTCTATTATTCAAACAAAATTTTTTTTTTTGTACTGCAATAGTCAAATTTGCTGAACCTATGTTGCCAAATCTGTGGAATGTTTTTTAAAATTTCATAACCACTACCACTACGTACTTTTATTTCATACTAGCTGTTGCCCGCAACTTCGTTCGCGTGGTAATTTTGATGTGTATTTTTTCCGGGATAAAAGTAGCCTACGTGCTAATCCAGACTATAATCTATCTCTGTGCCAAATTTCATCCGGATCCGTTCAGCCGTTTTTGCGTGAGAGAGTAACAAACATCCATCCACACGTACAAACTTTCGCGTTTACCTCTATAATATTACTTAGTACCTAAGCAAGTAAGGATGGCAGATTTCTAAATTTGTAATTTTCAACTGCCAAAAAGTTTTTGTCAAAAATTAACTAATAAAATAACGCCCATAAACCGCAACCAATCTGCTCACGCCTCGCTCCCCGTGTGGCCCAGCCTTACAAACGCGATTATTTACCCAACGAACTTTTAATAAGGTTAACGCGCTTTGTGGTGTCCTTTCCTCTTAAAATGGGAGAAAGGAAAATCCTTGAAAACGACCTTAGGTTGCTCAGGCTAGCCTGCTATTGCATGCGATTTTATTTTATTAATTTATAAAAAACTGAAATATTAAACAACAAACAACTCGACTGCTGATCATTAACTACTAAGCAGGCGAGACCAACCTGGGTACATGTAATGAGTTTCATTCACTATTATTAAAGTTTGGTTCCGCTTCCTTATAGTAAACGCTCTGCAGTCGGGTTGTTGGTTATTTTTTATTTTCGTCTTTTTAGTAATTTTTTCCGTACCCAATTACTAAGACTCCTCTGTCCATCTGTCTGTCTGTCTAGCTGGCTGTCTGTCACCAGGCTGTATCTCGTGAACCGTGATAGCTAGACAGTTGAAATTTTCACAGATGATGTATTTCGGTTGCCGCTATAAGAACAAATACTAAAAACAGAACAAAATAAATATTTAAGGGGGCTCCCATACAACAAACGTTGTCTAAAGATAGCGCTCGCCATTTAGCGGTCATCTATGTAACCTTCAAAGCGCCGCTAATATTAGAAATCAGAAATCAATAATTAATTTCAACATAAAGAATTTACATTCTGTTTGCTGAATGTCAATGTACTATGTTACTATGTTAGCCGCTGCCCTCGGGCCGTATTTGTAGTGGAGAAAAAGGCAGCGGGAAAAAAACTCCACTCTGACCATCTTTTCTCAAATCATCTTAAACTTATACATCAAGCCTATATGATATGATTCCGTGATAGCCACTAATAACTTTAAAAGCCAAAATAACACTTCTTACAAAAGTAGGAAAAACAGTAATGCTGCGGCCAGACACACGAACAGCACCCGTTCACGAGCATAACGCAGGGGTCAGCCATCACCAGTCTCAACCATTTTAGAGGGAGATAGGTGACCCGGCTACCACGCCACCATTCGAATGACCTTTAGCAAACCTGCAGATTGAGATCTTGTCAGCTATAAAATGTGTACTATAGTTATTAATGTGCAATCACGTCGTCAGTACACGTTTTTAAAATTAAATAAATTATAATATTAATAATTAAATAACAATGAAATCGCAGTGGAATTTGCTTACTACCAAGGGCTTATATCGTTCATATACTCGTCTATTCTATAATAGGCTTTTTTACATAGCGATTTTTTAATGAATGTTTTAAATTTATTTTCAGACAAGGATAGAACATGTTCTGGAATTCTGTTGTAAAAACGAACGCAATAGCCTACGAACGATGTATTTACCTTGGCTAAACGAAATTTAGAATAAGCAAGCTTATTTCTATTTCTAGTGTTTACGTTATGGACGTCCCTATTTAATTTGAACATGGTTATATTTTTACGAACATACATTATATTATCGAATATATATTGGCAAGCCAGTGTAAGAATTCCTATTTCTTTGAAACGCTCCCTTAGCGATTCCCTACTGCTTAAGTTGTAAATTGCTCTTACTGCTCTTTTTTGCAAAATAAATATTGTTTCTATATCTGCTGCCCATCCCCATAATAACAACCCATATGACATAATACTGTGAAAATAACTAAAATAGACCAGCCTCGCAGTCGATATATCTGTAAGTTGCCTAATTTTTCTAACTGCAAATGCAGCTGAACTCAACCTACCCGATAGTTTTTCAATATGCGGACCCCATTGCAGTTTTGAGTCTATTGTTATGCCTAAAAATAGTGTGGACTCTACCAGCTCTAATTTCTCACCAGATATTTTTAGACACGTGTCAACATTTTTAACATTGGGCAAGGAGAACTTGACACATTTTGTCTTTTTCACATTTAACATCAAATTGTTCACCGTGAACCAGTTTAGAACTGTAGATAGAGCATTGTTTACATCGTCAACATTACCTAAACCTTTCTTTACTTTAAAAATTAAGGAAGTATCATCAGCAAACAGTACTATCTGCGATAGTTTTTCTACTAGGTAGGGCAAATCATTTACGTAAACCAAAAAAAGGAACGGTCCTAGTATAGAACATTGAGGAACTCCTACTTTTACATTAGATCCTGAGGATTTAACTCTATTGATATCTACTTTTAGGGTTCTGTCTGTTAATTAAGATCGAAGAAGAGCTAGCGATTTATTACTTAAACCATATCGGTGTAATTTTATAAGGAGCGTTTCGTGGTCGACGCAATCGAACGCCTTGGACAGGTCACAGAACACCCCGATGGCATCCTGCGCCTCCTCCCACGCATCAAAGATGTGCTTTATTAATGCTATGCCTGCGTCCGTCGTTGAGCGGCCCTTCGTAAATCCAAACTGTTTCTTATGAAATAGCTGATTCATACTAAAATGAGTCTGCAATTGATGCAAAATTACTTTCTCAAAAACTTTACTTAGAACCGGCAATATTGCTATTGGTCTGAAATTATTGGGATCTTCACTATCGCCAGATTTAAATAAGGGTACTATTTTACTTAACTTTAATAGATTAGGAAAGGTTCCCTGGTCAATGCATTTATTGAAAATTGTAGCAAGGTAAGGTGCTAGAATATGGATAACCGTGGATATAAGTTTAACCGATAATCCCCACAAATCTTCGGTTTTTTTTAAGTTTAACTCTTTAAATATTTTGACAATAGCAAAGGGACTTATATGGGTGAATTGGAAGTCAGCTTTGCATGTATTTATACTTTCCAGAAGTAAAGTTTCGGCTGATTGAGGGGAAGAATTTAAGCTAGCCGTTATTTTGAGGGGTATGTTTTTAAAGAAATTTTCAAATATTTCTGCTATGTCTTCCCTTGAATTGACTAAATTCCCTTCTACCTTTAAAGCAAATATCTGGTCCCTAGGTCTCGTTTTGCCTGTCTCTTTGCTAATTACTTGCCAGACTGTTTTGATTTTATTAGTTGACGCCATAATTTGTTTACTTATGCTAATGGATTTGGCTGCTAAACAAGTTTGCCTAAACGTTTTTGAATATTTTTTAACATACTCTCTGAACGTCGGATCGTGATTAAATTGTTTCTCTTCATACAATTCATAAAGCCTTTTCCTACTTCTATGTAAACCTGGCGTTGCCCATTCTGAAAAACCGCGATTTAACCCTGTAATTTTTTTTACGTTAAATATCTGTTCAAATTGTTTTGATATGGTCGAAAACAGCACTTCATATAATGTATTCGGATCAGTGCTATCAAAATTTAATGAATCTAACTGTGTGCCTAATTTTCTTTTAAATAATTCAATTTTTTTTCTGTTATTGGTCTACAAATTACTTCATTACAAGGTTCTTCTAGTACTGACGGTAGAACTGCCCATAACCCGCTATGATCGGACTGTAAATTATGTATGACCTTTTTTTCTATAAATTGACAATTACAAAAAACGTTATCTATGCAAGTGGCGCTAGTAGCTGTTGTCCTAGTGGGTTCAGTAAATAAATAATGTAAATTAAATGACCTGAACAGACTAGTGAGTTTAGTTCTCAGTGAACTATCAACTAACAAATCTATATTGAAGTCACCACATACTACTATGCTCTTATTGCTAGTAAATAGGCGTTTTAAGGCGTCTTCCATAACTAATTCAAATTCATTATAATTCGATTGTGGCGGCCTATAAACACACATAACTATGTACCTATCCAATTCCACACACGAGATCTCAATTAAGCGTTCAACAGATAGACTGACAATGTCTTTTCTTTCTTTCATTTTTAAACTACTTTTATAAATATCATTGAACCTCCTCTTATTGCGTGCTGTCGATTAAAAGTACTTACTGCTAAATAGTCTTTTAAAGTGAAAGACATTTCAGGTTGTTTCAGCCAGTGCTCTGTTAAACACAAAATATCTACATTAAAATCCTTTAAAAATAGTTCAATTAAATTGTCTTTGCCGGAAAAACCCTGTATGTTTTGTGCAACTAAATTTAGACCTAACTTAGGGTTTTCCTTTGTCTGCGATGGCCGTTTAAATCCATCGATTCTGTGTTTGAGCCCACTCCTAAATTATTACTAATACTAGTAACACGGTTGTCGTTTTCATTGGTTTGTGTTATAATTCCTATAACAACTGAGTCAAAAATATTATAAGCCAATAGACTGGCTAACTTACGTCGACTGTTTTTAGAGAGGTACACAGTA
This sequence comes from Yponomeuta evonymella, assembly GCA_963969515.1. Classification (NCBI taxonomy): domain Eukaryota; kingdom Metazoa; phylum Arthropoda; class Insecta; order Lepidoptera; family Yponomeutidae; genus Yponomeuta; species Yponomeuta evonymella. Next base: position 2,174,915 of record OZ018366.1, on the reverse strand, counting down.
TCTCTCGTCATGAAGTAATTCTTAACAAACTTGTTAATGTCAAAAAACAATACGTCACTATGACGACATGTCAGATGATGGATATGCATATTCAGGCTATGTATGTCGCTGTTATCCTTTCCAGAAAGTGATTGGGAATAAGGAAAAGCGCAAAAAAATAGCTTTCCCGTCTCTGGTTGGACATCCTTAGCCTGAGCATACAAGTCGATGTCGATAAGTCTCAATGTTAATCGCTTCTTATTGGTTTCTATAGGTGACGTTGTTCTCAATGTACCTAATCTATCTTGTCTCGATACTTTTGTAATGTTGTAGTGTGGATAATGGTACGGTACCCTTCATGCGCGAGTCCGACTCGCACTTGGCCGGTATTTTTAATTTTATGCTTCGATTCGTGCTGATTGTTATAGCCTTTGACAATCGGGCAAACACAACGAATTGACTGTCTCGAGGTCTTATTTATCAAAATCTGACAATTGGTTAAGGAGTTGTCAGGGAACATACAATTTGACATAATTATATACATACATACGAACCAAACAGATAAGCCTCCTTTTGGGCTCCGCCACAGTCGGTTACAATTAGATCACAATTATTATAATCATCATAGACAGTAATGGCCTTATTTAAAAAAAAGTCGATTCCACTATATCACTTTTATTATAAGACTGAGTTAAAGCCGCGTTATGTCCGGAGTTCTTCTTATAAGCCGGATTTAACCCCGTGTTAAGAGTGTTTTTGCGGAATCGACCAATAAAACCGTAAGACTCTAGTCGATAATCCATCTTCTATGAACTCTTGTTTCAGTACCTAGTTAAGCGTGTTAAACGTTAGACTAACGAGGCAGTCAAAGCGAGAATTCGACCGTATGTTAAGTAAGTCACCGTTTCCGAGATATACGCAAATAAGGCTAAGTTAGCTTTACGCTGAATTTATATAGCCATTGACACTGCGTAAACACGACTATCGATTGAGATATTATTTGTCAGAATCTGTCCATTGGTAACGAAGTTAAGAGGGAACGCAGAATCCAACATACTTACATACATAGGTCCATACATACGAGCCTAAAACATCGCCCTCCTTTTAGGCTTCGACGCAGTCGGGTAAAAACGGAAATGACTTTCGACGTTGGATATCAAAAATGAACATGCAGGATCAATTAGTAATCTGATTAATGTATATTAATAATTGTTATATTATAAATTACTAGCCGACTCGGCAAATGCAAATATTAATTAGCCTATGACCAGACCTACCAAATGTACACAAAAAAAGCCACAAAAATCGGTGAAGCCCTTTCGGAGGAGTACAATAACAAACACTGACACGAGATTTTTATATGGGCATTAAATAATAGGGGTTAAAGTATGAAATTGCCGTTTTATTGCAACAGGTTCTTTGAATTGACATAGAATCTTCATGGTTTGAGGTTTTCGAATGAAACTTTTTTCAAATCGCTCATTTGCGACAAGAACGTGACAAAGTAAAAATCTCAATTTTTGATAAAACGCATTTGAAAGTTTAAAATTCCTGTAACTTTTTAATTATTATGCTTAGACTATTCAGCTCAATACAACATAATTTCAAGGTTTTCGTGTTTTTGGATCAAATTGGATTCAGACCTTTAAGTCAGTTATTAAATTTATTATGATTATTAATTTAAAAAAGGGTCCTCCTTGTTGCGTTATTCTTGTAAAAGACTTGCAGTATTGCAAAACAAACAGATATGTACCGTTTTTCTTGAAAAAAATTTGAATAAAAATCTAAACCTTTACATGTTATGTCGTATTGTTACGTTTTTATTGATAATCTGTAATCTAAATGTATGGAATACTTTAATTAAGACACGTTACTGTCGTAGAAATCTCTTTATTTTTGTATTATGTTTTACAAAATGAAAGATATTTTAGCGAAGTTATTGTGTAACTTTCGCTGAAATACAAGTAATAATCACATTAAAAAAATATTATAATTATAACCAGACACTAATATCCGTAGTTTTACTTTTACTCACAAACGTAAGCAATTATAACGTTATTAAATATTTAGGAATGCCATATTAGCATAAACATCACAAGCCTCTGCTTATCTCAGAAATATTAGGAAACTAATTTTAATTAAGTCTCACATAAATTAAGTAAACAAATATTATCCTCTTCAATCTTAAAACATTATTATTATTGCTTTTTAATGGCACAAAGTTTCAAGGCATTTCTGAATTCACAGTTCACTTAACAATAATAAATGAAATTTTATTTATTATTGTTAAGTGAACTAATTTCATTTGTTTAGCTATGTTATCTATTTCTTCATTTAAAATCGTATTTTGCATTATATTTGTTCTGTTGTTATTTGTTGTGTTCTCATTTTTTTGTTTCTCATCAGTCTGTATAGTACGTAGGGTATATCAGTCTTATTAGGATTTTCGTTGTCGTCCATAATTATATCTTCATCTTCACCTTCACTAGAACTCTCAATTCTTCGTTGATATTGAACTAATTCGTAGTCAGGATTCTTCACTGAGTCGTCAGAGTCTGCAGCAAAAGTTTATTTTAATTTTTTATTATTACAATACTGGGGCATAGCATAGCGCTATCATTAAAATACAGAAACTAACATTATCATCATAGAGAGAGAGAGAACACTTTATTGTATACACCAGGAAATCATCATACATCATACACGTTCTTAAATTTCATAAGTTTCCTATTTTTTTGATGCATTCCTAGTAAATAATAATATTGTTGCTCATTGTGACTCCAACAAACCTACTCTTTGAATAAAAATACTATACTTCGTGATTTATTAAATGAAACATATTTGTGTGCACTGTGAATAAAAATGCTGCTTTATTGTTATTATAAGTGAACATACCTTCAATAATTGATGGTATTGATGATGAAGAAGTGCTGCTCCTCAAAGAACTAGACGAGTCGCAACGAGGCCGGTTACATTGCAGTTGTTGTTCTTCCGGTGCTGATTCATATGCTAAAAAATAAATTTATTATTTAATTCATTTGTATCTTTTTATTTTTCTAACTTACGTGAATGTTCATTAATTTCTCGGACAAGATTTACAATCTTCCTAAACCGTGATTCCATCTGAAAAATAAATTGTAATTAGACAAGGTTTTTATCATTTATAATGCAACATTGTAAAATATTCGTTGTAAAAATTTATCATTTTTTATCAAAAATGTGTTAACTTGAGATAACCAACATTAAGACCAAACATTTTGTACTTTTATTATCAACTGTAACGGAACATCTTAAATTAACCAACAAAAAACATTGTTTATTTCAGCAAAAACGGTACAATCCTATGTAAACCATAGCATGCGATTACTATTTTTGCTACAATAATGACCCGCATACAGATGTCCCGTTATAGCTGCAAAAAAAATCACTAAAAAAACAAAAAGCTATATTTACCTTTTCATTAAAACCGTGACACCATGAGCTGTTACGTTTTTGCCGCAATCGGGCAGCACTTTCCTCCTCAAGCGAGCGGCGACAACTGACGTGAACCGATCTTGCAGTAAACTTAGGGGCGGAAAGAGATGGCGCTAAACCGGTAGTCGCCGACCTTTTCCCTCATTACTCGGTCATTTTCGGCGCTAGAAATATCGCGTTTTAGCAGCAAGTAGAGCGCGATACCCTGGATTCTACTGTATCATTATTCCATAACGATACATATTTGCGTTAACACGTTCTTGTCGCAAATGAGCGAAATGGTTTCTATGATGTTCTTTTTTTAAAAAATGTGAAACATTTGAATATCGACGTTCAATTGTTTTTGTTATTCAATTTAGACAATAAAGATGGATACTGCGAAAATTCGAGTGATTTTTGAATACGAGTTCCGACGCGGAACTAACGCGGCAGAAACAGCCCGCAATACCAATGCTGCGTTTGGAGAGGGGTCTACTAATGAACGCACCGTGCAATTTTGGTTTAAACGCTTTCGTGATGGAAATTTCGACTTAAAGAACGAGCCACGAGGAAGACCGCCCACACAGGTGAATAACGATGAATTAAGAGAGATAGTGGAAGCCGACCCTAGTCAAACTACCCAGGAATTAGCGGCATGGTTTAACGTTACCTTACCCACAATATTGACTCACTTGCGTCAAATCAATAAAATAAAAAAATACGAAAAATGGGTGCCTCATAATCACTCGAATTTTCGCAGTATCCATCTTTCTTGTCTAAATTGAATAACAAAAACAATTGAAAGTCGATATTCAAATGTTTCACATTTTTTAAAAAAAAGAACATCATAGAAACCATTTGAAAAAAGTTTCATTCGAAAACCTCAAACCATGAAGATTCTATGTCAATTCAAAGAACCTATTGCAATAAAACGGCAATTCCATACTTTAACCCCTAATAATTGGTAGCCTAGTAGTTAGAACATTGGACTCGGAAGCGAGAGACCCAGGTTCGATGCCAGTGCGGGCATGTACCTATGAGTTTGTTTTGTATGTTATGTACATTTATGAAGTGATAGTAGCAATACCACTCGCTAACTGTGAAGGAAAACATCGTGAGAAAACCTGAGTGTCTAAGCTATACCAAATACCGCGGCGCTTGAAATCGCCAATCCGCGGTGGACTCGCGTGGTGATTAAGCCCATACTCTCTCTCTGAGAGAAGGCCTGTTTCCTACAGTAGGACTATGTATATAGGCTGCTTATGAAGATAATTGACGAAATACTATAAATTTAAGTGCTACTTCTAAATTATTACCTAACTGAATATTTTTAAGCTGTTTCATAATCATAACTTATGGTGACGGAAAAAATATTTTGTTTACAAATGCATATTTATTAAAAGATTTTTTATATAACACCTGCTCGTCAATGGCGTATTATGTGTCATGCAAACTCAACTTAAAGCAAGTCATTTGTGTCCTATGGTCTAGCCGGGTCATTATAAATATACTGAATTTCATAATCCCCTAGGGAATTAAGACATTTGAATTTGGAATTCGCTTCGCTCGTGAGTTAACCCTAGGATCCCTCGTCCTTGGGGTTCAAAATATCGCCCGAGACATAATACTCTGCTTTATCCCCTTAATGCATAATCTACTATTTTATGGCTGTGTAACAATTTTTCACAGTGCTAGGTAGCATCATTATGTTCGATTGATTAAGATCTTAGGTACACGACATTGTGAAAGCGGCTGGGAAACATTGGACGAGATTGGCAAGAAACCGGATGGGTTGGCGTGAAAGAGAAGAGGCCTATGCCCAGTCACTGCAACGTCCGAGTGGTCCCTTCACCCGTCTAGTGTGAGTGATGGTGCCACTAGACGCTGTATAAATCACCCCACGTAGATGCAACGGCCAAAGTTTATTTTCCTATGTATAGGAATCCGGTGACGTCATGTAATGGGCCGGGTATCAGTTGCCGCTGGAAATCAGGGTTTAGTGCGTCGCCGTTCAAATCGCTCCCATTTACGTCTGCGACTCAAGCGGGGGGCAGTCGGGTTGAACTTTTGTTTAATGCCCGCATTTGTATAAGTCTTCCTAAGTCCTCCTGAGTTCTGAAAATAACAATCGAAAACCATTGTTATTTTCAAGGTCGGGAAGACTAATATCATCCCCACATAACAGTCACTTGTCTTGGTCCCAAACTAGGATACCCTGGAATATGGTAACCAGGCAAAGACATCACAGACATGGAAAACACCCAGACTGAGGCCATTAGTACAAATGTATGGCTGTCTCCAGTAGGAATAATAATAACAGATAACGATAACTTCCACGTAATACAATCACTTGTCCTGGTCCCAAACTAGGATACCCTGTATTATGGTAATCAGGCATGGGAATCAACGTCATATCGGTAGACCAACAACAATGCCCTGCGGGCAGAGATCGGTAGAACGCTAGCCACACTCGCGAGCGTTCGTGGGTTCGAATCCCGGTATGTACTAATTAGTATAAGGGCTGGCGGGCGGTGTTGGGGCATCGGCAGAACGACGGCCTCTCGCATGTAAATGCGAGGGGTCGTGAGCTCGGATCCCGCTGGAGGCTGGAGGAGCTTGATTTGAAGAAATGACCTCAGACTGGGCATATTGTTTGGTACTAAGACAAATTGTTAATGTGGAAGTTATTATTAATGTATTATAATGTTTTCACTGAAGCAGATAAGCGACTGATAATCAAGCCTCTTTATGTAGCCTATGATACGTCCCACTGCACTGCTTATGCCTTCTCTCACAGAGAGAGTATGGGCTTAATCACCACGTGCCCACCGCGGCTTGGCAATTTCAAGCGCTGAGGTAAGTGACACTCAATTTTCCTCACGATGTTTTCCTTCACCGTCAAAACTAAGCCTTAGGTTTCGTTCCTCAACAAAACTCCTCAGATGCAGATTAAGGTGGCTGTGGTGTATTCTTTCCCTTTACCACGGACTATTGAAGCTGTTGAAACTTCATTTGAGGAGTTTTAAGGAATCGTGTTTTTTGACACTGAATTCGAAAAAAACACTTCAGACAGTCGAGATTCCTCACGTTTCCCTTCACAATCAAAGCCAAGCCTTAGATTTCAAAAAAACGAATAGCATCGACGCAACGGGAGTGCTCTAAGCTCGTGACTTACAACCGGGGACTTATGGAAATCGGGTCACGTGCGCTCCTAATGACTTACTCATTAAAACATCTTAAGGGCCCCATCACTTGGCCGTACCTGAGGCTTAAAGTTGCGCTCAGACCGTCGAAATTTCTTTACTTACCAAATGCACTGCTCATCTGAGGCCTGTTTCATTAAAAATTAAATTTATAGTTTATCTAATACGTTCAAACTAACAATTCTTGTGTGTATTATATACAAATCGGAATGTCGGAAACGGCTTCAACGATTTTCATGAAATTTTGGATTTTAAGTAATTTAGAACACGAAGGTAAATTTCACCATCATTTACGAAATTTCATGTAATAGCTCAGGTGGGAAATCGGGCGGTCCCGAAACCAGAAGACGCCGGTTCGAGCCTGTCTCCAGTCCGATTATTTTTTAATCTTTTTTCCTCATTTTTTTCATCGTATCTAAATATAATTTTCAGAAACAAGATTAAAAAAAAATACCGAACAAAGCTAGGTCATCCAGGTACTTATGATAATAGGACGTTGTCGCCACAAGCCCGGCTGAAAAGCTGCCGACCGGCGACTCGGAGCAGTGGAGTGTATAGTGGACCCTCAATAGGCTTAGACAAACCCTTGGACGTTCTAAAAACAACCTCCAGAAAAGGGGATTTCTGCCACTCGACGCCGACATCAGTTGCGCCTGCGGGGAAACGCACACTACCATGCATCTGACGCAATGGCACCAGTGCCCAATGATTTGCACCCGGGATGAACTGACGATCGCTACCTCTCTTGCGTTAGAAGCAGCAAAATATCTGCGTAAAATAATTTGAAAAAACTAAGAACACTGGCAACTTGCTCACCCTCAATCGAATGAGAAGATGACAATAAGACAATTAGATAATTTTATTATTTTTTTTGCACTAATCCGTGCTGGTAGCCTAGTGGGTAGAACATTGGACTCGGAAGCGGGAGACCCAGGTTCGATTCCCAGTGCGGGCATGTACCTATGACTTTGTTTTCTAAGTTATGTACATTTGTGAAGTTATAGTAGCAATACCACTCGCTAACGGTGAAGGAAAACATCGTGAGGAAACCTGAGTGTCTAAGCTATTCACGGTGGGCACGCGTGGTGATTAAGCCCATACTCTCTCTCTGAGAGAAGGCCTGTGCAATACAGTGGGACGTATATAGGCTGCTTATGATGAATCCGTGCTGAGGATAATTTTAAAAACTTATTTAGAGGCTGAAACTTCCACCCACGCCGGGACTTGAACCCGTGACCTCTAGCTAACCGTGCCAGCGCTCTCCCAACTGAGCTAATTCGCTGGCACGGCCCGCGACCTCTAGCTAACCGTGCCAGCGCTCTCCCAACTGAGTTAATTCGCTGGCACGGTCCGCAACCTCTAGCTAACCGTGCCAGCGCTCTCCCAACTGAGCTAATTCGCTGGCACGGTCCGCGACCTCTAGCTAACCGTGCCAGCGCTCTCCCAACTGAGCTAATCCGCTGGCACGGCCCGCGACCTCTGGCTAACCGTGCCAGCGATCTCCCAACTCTCAACTAACGAGAACGTTTTTCTTTCAGCGTATTTTATATGTTCTGCAGTATGTTTCAATGTACGAATAAAATTGTTTAACGCAATTGTTTACTGTAAAGTTGTGCAATTTATAAATAGACCTGTTTACAGAAATTGCTATGTGCCCCATCATTTAAACTTTCTGTCAATTATATTTACCTCCTTAAGGGTCCTATGTTCGTATTTTAACTAAAATATCCAATAAACCGTAGAGTTCTTATAAAAAGACAGCTACAGGGGGACCAATCAGAATAAGAGTTGGCCAGCTAGCAAGAACCAAGCTAATCAGAGTTAAAGATATTCAATCTCATTAAGGTGACTTAATGATGAGATCCGTAGACGAACGAAAGTCGTCGACATAGCCCAGCGGATTAGTAAGTTGAAGTGGCAGTGGGCGGGGCACATAGCACGCAGAACTGATGGCCGATGGGGCCGAAAAGTTCTCGAATGGAGACCACATATCGGCAAGCGCAGCGTGGGACGACCAGCCACAAGATGGACAGATGACGTCATTCAAGTGGCAGGAAGACGCTGGATGCAGGCCGCTTCCAACCGGTCTTTTTGGAAATCCATGGAGGAGGCCTATGTCCAGCAGTGGACTTCTTGTGGCTGAATGATGATGATGAAGGTGACTTGCGTTTTTGAAAAAACCCTATTTTTCTTACAGTAAATCGTACTTTATCGTATTTTTCTTACAGTAACTTTGTAAAATCTTATCACCATTGTCTAATTATTCGTGTTTTCGCAATATCCCTAGAATTTTCGAAAAAAATTAATTTATCAAGTCATCCTACGACATAATATATACCGACATTAAGAATAGATAGATTCCAGTGTCTGTATAAGGTATACCCCAGAGCGGTAGTCAAAGCCACGGCTCCTTAAGGCTGTGTGCGGAGCGTGCTGTCTCGCTCGCGCAATTTAACATTTTTAGTGATGGTCATAAAATGAGCATACCTACTTTTCATGAATGTGGTCTGAGGATAATTAAATTGCGGATAATCAAGGCATATTTTTCTTATCTTGTACTAAGTTTTTGATTCAGAAAATTTTATTCATTAATTGATAATTTTGGAAACAACTTTTCTTTACTAAAAAAACTACATTTAGGAAAACACATATATTTATAATGCCCGTAATTTAATTATGCACCAAACTCTCAGACCACATTTTTCAAAATATTGAACAAAAGTTCAAGAAGTTTGACATTAAAAATGTTAAATTGTGCGAGCGACACAGAATGCTTCACATAAGAACAGTCTTAAGCGTCACTCTATCTCTTTCATTAACGCTCGGCCCTTAACCTTGGTCCTGACTTTGAAAATAACAATTGAAAACCGTTGTTATTTTTAAGGTCAGGACTGAGGAGGTTAACTTATTGCAAACTGTAAAGTATGTAGATTGTAAACTGTAATGTGCCAAACTGTAAACTGTAAGGTGCAAGTAAATCGCATCATCTGAACCGGCCTTTTTTCTCTAATTGCCACATTGAGAGTAGGAGAGCATTTTTGATCTCTGTCAAGCAAGTGCAATTCTGGATGAAAACATATGACTTTAGTACGTGTTTGTTTTCCACGCGATCTATTAAGTACGTGTTACAATCCTATCACACTAGCGATTGGCGAGCGATTTGTAAGCGATGCGCAGCGATTGCGTGACGATCACACCGCGGCGAGCTCGCGGCGTATAATCTGGGTTTTGGACACTCAGTAGCAAAATGGATTGATCTGACGATGAAACACTACCGCTGGCTTTGTTACTTCGAAGACGCAGAAAACGAAATCAGATGCAAGTCCACGACGAACCTGGGAGGATTTATTATCAAGTAATCAACTGGGACAGAGCGACTACTATGTACACTACAGCACTAAAAACAGGGAAGTAATTTAAACGAATATGACCTTTAAAGTCGAAGTAGGTATAACTGGCACCGGCTCTAAATTATACTTCTACTGTACCTTCGTCGAGTTTAAAGGTTCATTTAAATTATTTCTGCATTTTAAGTGCTGTAGTGTTAAGAAGTAGGGTTTTATTTTATTATTCCTATTTAGTTTTTAAATAAATACTTTTTTACTTTTACTATACTTACATTTTTATTCGCCGTCTAAATTTAAATACCTCGATAGCTTTGGAAAATAACAAGACAAGTGCGTTTTTAGGGTTCCGTATCTCAAAAGGAAAGACGGAACCGTTATAGGATCACTTTGTTGTCCGCCCGTCCGTCCGTCCGTCCGTCTGTCTGTCTGTCAAGACCCTTTATCTTGGGAACGCGTAGAGGTAGGTAGTTGAATAAAACCATATACTCAAATATACAGTCCCTTGAAGCTGTGAAATAATCAAGCTTCTAAGTTAATACCAGGCAAGGACTTCACGAATATTCCGGTTGAGGCCATTTGTACAAATGTACGTCGGGCCCTCATGGAAATCGAACCCTCTGTCTCCGTCATGGTAACCAGACGTGATACCAACGACCTACGACGCAGTCAAGCGTGTACGAAAAGTCAAAATTCGAATTAAAACGTCATTTCAGAATTCGCAATGCAGACTTAGGTATTTCCTCATTAAATCCGCCCTTAAGTTACTTCGTCGCCAACAAGCTGTATGGCAGTGCAGAGTTAGATTCTGCAATAGTTACCTAATTTGATTAGAACTCGTGTAAAGTTAAGTCAAACGGACGAGCCGGGCTCCGCTGGGAATCTAATAAGCCGGACCGGGCGTATAATCAAGCCAGCACACTGTTAAGGGGTAGGCCAGAGACATAAAATTAAATAAACTACTTGAATTTCATACTGTTCTTTTATGTATCCTCGATTGTGTCCCGCTGCTGGGGTAAGGCCTACCCTTTTGGTCTTTACTCTTCTCTATTCGTGTCCACCTTCTGCCAACCCGGCAGAAAGGTCATGAGGTCGTCCCACCATCTCCGCTTGGGTCGTCCGCGTTTGCGATACCCTTCGCATGGAACCCAGTCAGTGGCAACTTTTGCCCACGTAGCCCGCCCAATTCCACTTCAGCTTCGCGGTCGCAGCTCAGACATCGACCATGTTGGTTCTGGAGCGCAGTGCTGTTATTCCTCGTTGACACGGAAACCCTAAAAAGGAGACCCTTATCATAAACCCTTACCCAACCTCCAAATTTATTTCTAGTCAATTTACTTAGCTCGAGTTATTTTACCTAGCTCTCATCAAGAAAATTGTTTTAGAGAGAGTATATTTAACACACCCGTTGTAATAGGCAGATTATAAAAGTGATAAGGCGTCTTCCCTTAAATACTTGTTGTTTAAAAAACTACGAGGTCTACAAACTGTGTTTCAACGTGGAACTTTTAATTGGCCCCACAGCGAACAGTGTTGCCAGTACAAACAGTTATTTTGCGACAAAATGGACCAAATTGAAGCTAAAAACCATTGGTAATCATGGTAATCATTACTCGCCTCATGCAAGTAAGTAAGTAAACTACGGAAATAAAACACAAGGGATTCCGCATACATGCAACTTTTACTTTTACGTACAACTAGACTAAGTTTGGAGTATCTTTTCCATTTTTTTATTATGATTTATATTATAAATCATTTAGATTTTTAAAATGTTACTTAGTTTATCTCGGAAGTCTCTGTGTTAGTATTGAAAAAAATATGTAGATTTTTATTTTTAAGTAAGTAGTGTTACGTTAAGTTTTCTGTGCGTATGGGAATGTCTGAATACGAGCATGCTATTAACTCGATAGTTGTTAGACTAAAAATTTGAAAAAGTCGTCTATTAAAAAGTTGGACAACTACCAACCTATATGTTGTTATGCACACTAGAGATAAAAACAGTCGATTCAGTATTTTGCAGTTTTGCACAGTGTTGCCATACCGCCATACGAAATTGTCCCTATTTTTACGGACTTAATACGGATGGACAGAGTGTAGCGACGCATCTCCAAGCCCCATGATATAGGTCTTTTACTTCTGTTATTCTTTTATAGAAATTCTAATACACGAATTCAATAAGTGTAATATGTATAAAAGTCTAGATGTTGCGAGCACAGCTAACTATTTTCAGCAGGTTATTTCCACTCGCCGATCTAAAGGGATTTTCTTCTTCTTCAACCCATAGCCACCCAATGCCGACCGTAGATAATAATATCTTGTAATGCACGCCATACACGTCGGTCTTGGCTTTTTTGCATCCAGACTTTTCCTGCTACTTTGACCAGGTCGTCAGTCCAACTCGTTGGTTGCCTGTCCATACTTCTGCGCCCATCTCTAGGTCACCAGACTAGCACTTTACACCCGATCTTTTGTCTTGTCTACGGCATATATCGACCCTTTGAGGATGAAATGTCGTAAAATCCATTTTTGGTAAGAATGGACTAAGAAAGCTGTCTTACTCAGATTTTCAAGCTCTTTCGATCTGTATATTTCCTTTCTTCTAATTTGCAAAAAATAATGGCTTTAACTGCATTGATTTTTCAATAAGCTTCACATTTATTAAAATATGTTGTATAAAACACTTAAAAGATTTTCTTTACGTACCTATGGCTTAAACTGTAATTATTTTATTTCTTGCAATCCAACTTATTAGTGGTGTAAGCAATACTAACTTTTAAACTACGAAAGATATTGAATTTAAAGTTGAATATTTATGAAACTTCTTACAGTTTTAAAAAATATATCAAGCTCAAATATATCTTTTGTTTTCGCTCTCCTGTTTAATTTGTAAAATGGATTTTGCTACATTTCTTCCCTAAAGGGTCGATATGGCCTGACCATTTCCACGTCTCACGGGTGATCACCTTGGCTATGTTGGTCACGAATAAGGGAGGCCAATCGCTAAAATAAGCAGTTCTACCACCAGGCAAAATAACTGACACTTCAATGACTGATTAATTGCATGTTACTCTACGTAGGGTCTTGCGGCGTTTCGCGTGTGAACGCGACAGTATAGGTTCCTTTTTTACTCTGTTATAGGTAAGGGTGGTAACTAGACGCTGCATAACTAGAAATTAACTCAAAGTCTTCATAAGTTCAAGGGTCTGTAGTGAAGTATTCATCAACCTGACCTTTGGGTCAAAAGCCGTCAAATTGCTGTGTGTTATCAAATCAATTCCGACCAATAGCGCTGAAGCTTAGAAAATGTTAACAACCGTAAATTACTCTTAAAAAGTGTAATAAACAAACCTTTGACCTTTGAACGAGGCGCTTGTAAAGGCCCGTACACGAATCTGCGAAGCGACGTCACATCATAAAAATCTGCGAGCTCGCGCGACGCATTACGCTTCTTTGTTTCTTTTTCCTGTATCTTCTTAGCAATAACAGAAGTGAGCACTTCTTTTTACGATCCATGTCATGACCTAGTTTACAAAATACGTTCAGTACGGTTGACGGCCGTTGAAAGAATGGTTACCCTAATCGTTGAAGGGAGGTGCCTTGCCGCACAAAATCACATCGCAGCAATTCGTGTCGCAGTTTTCTGCACTGCGAATCCGCATCGCGCCGATTCGCTGCTTTGTGTAAGGAGCCGAAGTCCGAGATGGGAAGATTTTTACACTTGGTCTAAATCACTTAGAGGACCTATATGGCAGCTTTAAAATAGCTAAATACAAACAATGTAGTACATATAAAGTAGGATAATATAATTAGATTTATAATTTTCGCAATTCGTGAAACAGAACAATTAAAGTTATTTATGTATTTATTTATTTAATATTAGGAAGACTAACAGCACATAACAACACTTTTTTTTAATACTTTTGAGAAGATTTTATTCAATACTAGCTGATGCCCGCGACTTCGTTCGCGAAGAGATTTTTATGTGAAGTTTTTCGCGATCAAAGGTAACCTAACATATGCTATTCCAGACTAAATCTATCTGTACGCCAAATGCTACCACTATGTTGAGACGTTGAGCCGTTCTGGCGAGATTGAGTAACGAACATCCATCCATCCTAACTTTAGCATTTTATAAAATAGTAGTAAGATTCCATGATTTTTAACCGCCTTCCAAAAAAGGTTAAATTTTCACAATGAAGAATTTGCACAAAAAATGTTTTGATTATAATCGGAGAGACGATGTTAAAAGGTTAATAAACGTGGTTTTTTTTTCTCTACGACTAACACTTTTCATGGTGTGACCTGTCGAAAATTCAATTTAGTACCTACGTGGTACAAAAAAGCGCCATACAAATCGGGCTCAAACTATGACACAACTTAACACGTAACGCCTCATAATGTATGATGTAGTAACTTTATTTTTCGCATTTTTTCGTCGCCCCGTAAACCCCGAAAAAAATATTTTTGTTGTTTTTTTTTTAATTTTTCCTATGTTTTATAATATCTTTTACGGTTCAAAATCAGTGCCATTCCAATCTAAGTTAGACGCAAGTACCCCATTACGTTTAATTGAAGTATTTTAAATAAGCCTGTGGGACACCAATATTATGGACGCTACATAAAAAACCATAAGCCTCTTTATAAGACTGAATTGTCATAATAAACTATTAATTTAAGTTTTATGAATAAACTATTATTTTATTCAGCCTATATATGTCCCACTGTAGGGCACAGACATCCGCAGAGAGAGAGTATGAGCTTAATCACCACGCGTGCCCACCGCGGATTGGCAATTTCAAGCGCCGAGGTATGTCAACACCTCAGACACTCACGTTTCCTCACGATGTTTTCCTTCGTCGTTAGCGATTGATATTGCTACTATAACTTCGCAAATCTACGTAACTTACGAAACGAAGTCACTGGTACGTGCCGGGATTTGAACCCACGGCCTCCCGAATCAGAAGCCGGCGTTCTACCGCTCCCCTACCACCGTCGATTGGCGTTTTCAATCTCTGAAAATTTTGTTTTTATTGCTGCAGATCTGAAAATTAAGAGCAATTTGGTGGGAATATTTTGAATTTGGTAAAGATATTTACAAGCATTTAAATACAAGCTGATCAAGAGACATCAGGAGCTCTATTTTTGAATCACTCGTATCGCGTCGAGCGCTCGATTTTTACTGATTTTCGTTCGACATCTGAAATTCCGTATTTTTGAATCACTCGACTGCAACGAATGGTCCTTACCACTCGTCTCGCATGGCGATCGGTAGATTAATTGTCAAAAAACGATAAATGTGTGTTGGTACTGTTTGTCATTCTGAGTGTCAACAATCAAAAAAGGTTGACAGTATGTAGTGTTTTGTTTGTAACAAAAGACAAAGATTTTTTATTTAAACAGCCAATAAAACAGTGTTTTACGTTCCGTTTCTGTTACGGTAGTTTCCGGTTTTTTAATTTCTGCGTGGAATGGATAAAATACAATACTTCAAATTGTACTGGCAACACTTCGGGTGAACGATTCAAAAATACGGAAAAACGACATCATGCGACTTAGAAGACGAGTTAAGTCGCATTCGACGATACAATTTCATACGAGTGATTCAAAAATAGGTCTCCTGGTCTATAGGACTGGAAAATATTGGACCTTGACCCATTCTTCGTCGACTTTTATCTCATCTGCTCTATGGTTGTTAAGTGACAGCTTAGCCTCCAATTACAAGTTTCGGTACCGCACTCTTCGATTTTTAAGGACTTTATAGACAATACAACTGTTAACTGGAAGTTATTGACTGCCTCGTTGGCTTAGCGGTATCACGTCTGGTTACGGTGGAGGTCGTGGGTTCGATTCACACTGGGGGCCGTCGTACATTTATACAAATGGCCTCAGGATGGGTGTATTTTCATGTTTATGATGACCTTGCCTGGTTTACATAGGACAGGGTGTCCTAGTTTGGGATCAGGGCAAGTGATTGTGTTGTGTGGAAGGAAGTTATGGAAGTTTAAAATTTAAGTAGATTTATGTAACCTCAGCGTAGGACGCCCATCAGCTCGCTGGGCCGAAGATCTGAGGAAGATTTTTAAATCGTTGAGTAGAACCAAGTAGCCATTACTCAGATGGTCTTGATTCGTGCCGCTAGATGGTGCTAGTACCGGGTAACATATTGCGCCGTTTGAAATTAACAAAATTAACGCTTACTTATGGACGTTTCACGTTAAACTAACGACTGTGTGACCCGACACAGCCCCACCCGCTTTTTTATGGAGGTCGTGGGTTCGATTCCCACTGGGGGCCATGTTTGTGGCGTATTTCCATTTTTGTTGTGTCCTTGCCTGGTTACCATGGCGCAGGGTATCCTAGTTTGGGACCAGGTCAAGTGATTGGGTTGTGTGGAAGTTATTTTATTTATTTATTGTTATTTATCGTGTAATAAAATTTGTCTGCATTAATGAGTAGAATAACACACTCAATTTCTACTGGACCTTTTCCACTAACCCCGCGAATGTGTTAATGTGTGTATTGTATTCAGCCTATATTCCCACTTTAGGGCACAGACCATCTCTCACAGAGGGAGTATGGGCTTAATCACCACGCGTGCCCACCGCGGATTGGCAATTTCAAGCGCCGAGGTATGTGAGCAACTCAGACACTCAGGTTTCCTCACGATGTTTTCCTTCACAGTTAGCAAGTGGTAATTCTACTATGACTTCAGAAATGTACGTAAGTAATAAAACAAAGTCAATGGTACATGACGGGATTCCAACCCGCGACCTCCCGAATGAGAAGCCGGTGCGTTCTACCGCTCCGCGCCCCGCTCGCTGGGTGTATTGTGTGTATTTTGTCGTGCTCTTAAACATTATTACTTAATGTTCTTTTAAAATGGCTTAACTTAAGCCGGTAAGGGACGACCCAGACGGACATACTTCGACCAAATAGAGGATGTATTAACAAAGGGCAAGATAAAAAGTACCCGAAACCGGCGTGCGTGCATGCAACGACTAATGAATGTTGAGGAAGCGAAAGTGATCTGTCAGGATCGTAGCAAGTGGCACTCCCTGGTCTCTGCCTACCCCTCTGGGATACAGGCGTGAGTTTATGTTATGTTATGTTATGTTTTTACTTTTGTTTTCATTTAACACTGTTCTCACTCGCACAATTTAACATATTTTTTATTGTAATAAAATGCATTACACTTTGAATAATGTGGTCTGAGGGTTTGATGGATAATTAAATTGCGGATATTTAAGGCATATTTTTCTTATATTATACAAAGTTTTTGATCGAGATAATTTGATTTCAAAATTAATAATTTTAGGAACAACTTTTCTTTAGCTCTAACTACGCACAGAAAAACGAAAATGTGATTAAAATGTCCGTAATTTAATTATGCACCAAACCCTCGGACCACATTTATCACAAGTTCACTCATTGTCTTACAGTAATAAAAAATGTAAAATTGTGCGAGCGAGACCGCATGATCCACGTAAGAGCAGCCTTAACACTTACTTCTTTCTTTTTCTCTAGTACACTACTATTTAGCACTCATTTGCATTGGATTGTAACACTAACCCCGTTTCTCGAAAACTAACAAGCTGTTAATCTACTGTTAACAGCTGTCAGTGGTTTTTTTTGTATGCACCTCGGTCAGTTGACAGCTGTTAACAGTAGATTAACAGCGTGTCAGTGTACGAGAAACTGGGGGTTAGTTAAGTGAAGGCACTTCATTCTGACGCACAGGTTCACCTAGCTCGAGAGCGAGGGCTTCAAAATTCACTGTGGCAAATTGCAGTTCTCAATAAAGATATTTGTATTTGTTAATGGAAGTACGAGTATTTGTATTGCGTTCGTGTTGTATTTCGAAGACCGACTGACAAAGTTGCATCGTCTGAAACGGCGTCAGCACTTACTCGCTACAATTTGTGGAGTGACACTAACGAGGGTCAAATTTTCGGTTCCGTCGCTTTGCACGTCGTCCTTATTGACCCAACCAAACAACCTTTTTAACCGACTTCAAAAAAGGAGGAGGTTATCAATTCGAACTAACAATTCGACAATTATTTTTTTGTTCGAACAGGTATAACGTCCCATTGGTCCTATTTTAATTTGGTGAAGATCTGATGGAGACTTTCAGAGATGGAGAACGGAACTCTTCAATGGACAGCAGTAAATAAGCCCTAATCCGGGCCTATCCTTTAGTAATATCCGTATGTTTCATAAAATAGCGTAAAAGTAGTCCCAAGTTAATTTGGTGATGTTCTGGTGAAGACTTTCGGAGATGGAAATTTAGAACATCAAATTTTAAAGCAACGAATTAAGCAGGGTAACTTATGGTTATAAGGGAATTGTTTATTTTTATCTCGCTCCCCCACTAAAAATTGAAAAATATTTTTTTTAAATAAAAAATAAAAACCGACTTCGAAACACTACAGCACTAAAAAGTTAGAAATAATTTAAATAATTAAAAGTATTTATACATGTAGGTATTGTAGAAGTGTAATTTGGAGCCGGTTTTTATTTTTTATTTCAAATTTTTTTTTAGTATGTAGCCTATGTACGTGCCACTGCAGGACACAGGCCTTCTCTCAGAAAGAGAGAGAGAGTATGGGCTTAATTACCACGCGTGCCCACCACCGATTGGCAAGCCGACGATCCAGGGGTATATGAATAAATAACAGATTGACGAGGTTACCAGTCATAAAATTGATCTATGGATAAGCTCTGCAAAAGTCGTGGTGCAAGTCGTTTTTGGACTTATTCACAAGGTAAAGCTTACCCCTGGATAAACAAATAGTGCTGTCAGATACCGTTGGCGTAAGTCAGCCTCTGACGCTATGTCAAACAGCTTGGTTCGTTGACGAATTGTATCATTTCTGACAAATGCATAATAAAATCACCGGTCATATATCACGCACGGTGACTCGCATATTTTCCTTCGCAATTGACGAATGTCGCAAACTTAGTTACTGTTTCGGCAATAAATTCACTTCCGTATTTCTTGTTGGTATCTCATCGTTAATGCTGACCAGCGTATGGGTAGTTATATTTGTGGGAGAATGTATAATATATAAAAAAAAGAAAAAAACTTTCGTTTTTTTATGTTCGGCGGTCGGTTCTACGAGAAAAACCGCGCTCATGTCGGCTGTGTAATCAGCTGTTACGTAATACATCCGGCATCCGGCTTCGGATTTATTACGTAAAAAGACTTGATAAGAATGTCATCGACAACACTGGGGAACAGTAATTATTCGACAAGTGAACTAACTGCCACGTATGCCCTGCAGCCAAGTGCCTTTAACATTCGTCAGCGTGTACGAATGCGCTGTTCGGAGGAACCAGGTGAGTGCCAAATATGTTTTCGATGTATGCATGTTGGCATTCATCATCATCATCATTCAGCCACAAGGAGTCTACTGCTGGACATAGGCCTCCTCCATGGATTTCCAAAAAGACCGGTTGGAAGCGACTTGCATCCAGCGTCGTCCTGCTACTTGGATGAGGTCATCTGTCCATCTTGTGGCTGGTCGTCCTACGCTGCGCTTGCCGATATGTGGTCTCCATTCGAGAACTTTTTGGCCCCATCTTCAACTTACTAATCCGCTGGGCTATTTCGACAAATTTTATTCGTCTACGGATGTCATCATTTCTGATTCGATCTTGTAGAGAAATTCCAAGCATAGCCTTTTCCATAGTTCGTTGCGAGACCTTGAGCTTTCTTATGAGGCCCATGGTGAGAGACCACGTTTCAGTGCTATAAGTCATCACTGGTAACACACACTGATTGTATAATTTTGTCTTGAGCGATTGAGGTATATTGGATGAAAAGACTTCTCTAAGTTTCCCGAATGCTGCCCAGTCGAGTTGGATTCGACAATTGACCTCTTTTACGAAGTTGGCATTATAGAAATAGAAAGCATTTTTTGGTACATTAAGACAAAGGGTCGAGGCTCAGCATTATGCGACCTAGTCGACGCAGTATTCTTTTCAGCGCTGATTTTCAGCCACTAAAACTACTAAAAACTAAATTTACATGTAAAAGAAAGGTAACTAACTTGCAATATAAATTTGTGCCTAGAATAAACTATTTACAATAAACACTACATACTACTTACTACATAAGCTGCCTATATACGTCCCACTCTCCGTGTGGCGCCGGATTAAGAATAGCGTCACTCCATTTCCTTCCGTGGATGTCGTAGAAGGCGACTAAGGAAATCAATTACCATGAGACGGGCAGCAGCGTCTTCCTGAGATTCCAATCGCATACTGCGATCGCCAACCCGCCTGCCAAGCGTGGCGATTATAGCAAAACCTCTCATGGTTATGAAAACCATGAAGGAGGCCTATGTCCTGCAGTGGGCGTCAAATGGCTGATGATGATAATACGTCCCACTGTAGAGCACAGGCCTTCTCTCAGGGAGAGAGTATGGGCATTAAGCCCACCACGCGTGCCCACCGCCGATTGGCGATTTCAAGCGCTGAGGTATGTGAATAGCTCAGACACTCAGAATTCCTCACTAATTATGTCATATTAATAATAGTAGTTTATGTGACTGTCACATAATGAGGGTTATTAAAACACGAGCGAGATTTAAAAAACGAGCCTTGGCGTATGTGTGTAATGTATGTGTGTGTGTTTCTGTTGTTGAAATAAATGTTCTTCTTCTTAAATGTTGTTTCCTAAACAACTAACTGAGAAATATTTATATACATTCTAAGTAACTTTTTTTTTTTGTACCATGTAGCCCTTGTTGCAATTTCGCTAAATTCTCAGTTAATAGTAAGCCTGAAACTCAATCATGCACAGTCTTTACGCCTCTTTCTTTATGCCAGATTTAGTAATGATTTAACGATTCATTATATTATTCACAAGAAGACTAGCGACGGTCGTTTTTGTTTTCTTACTGTGTTCCGCTAACGTCAACCTAATCTCTTGGCAATTTAAGACAGGTCGGCTTTGGTCCTGTACAGGCGCCTAATATGTGCAACGAAAGTGTGTGATACGACATGCTGTTGATCATATTGGTGGTCTGCTGGTGTGGGAGAAACCGGAAGACTTAAATATTGTGTTGTGCACTCACTTCAGGACCCCACATGAACGTTCATTAAGTTTTAATTTAGTTTCTATAAGTTGTGTCACATATTATTGCTGTAAAATAATATTCATGTACTCTTCATGAATTACTCAATACACGCCCTCACCTTAAACTTACTAATAATAAAGTACTTAGTGAGATATGTTTTTGGATGCATGCCTAGTACATATTTTTGTCATCTAAGTTTAGAATAAGTGGCATGTTTCTGTAATATCTCCGTATTAAATAAATAAATAAAACAAATCTGGAGCGATGCCAATCATCTAACTGTCAAATACCATGGTAATTTGACAGTGAGACGATAGGAATCGTTGAGGATTTGGTGCTTTTAATATAGAAGAAGCTAAGATTACAAAAAATAAAAGCAAAATCGATTGTACTCCAGTTGGAACTCCACTTAGCGGTTAGTTACTCTCATTTCTGGTTGCCTGGACATCGTAAAAAAATGGCTGGCCGGTAAAATAAAGATTTTCTGATCGATCACTTAAAACACAATATCAGACCAAACTACACCGACCTTAGGGCGCTTATTCACGGGCGGCGGCACGTTCCTAACGACAGGCCATCTGCAGCCGCCGACATGTCAGCGCCGAATATGCGCGTCGACGGCAGCCGTCGACGCCCTGACATCGACGTGTGTCGACGGCTGCACTTGGCACTGTCGTTCGCAACGTGCCGTCCGTGTATTAGCACCCTTAGGCTAACCCTTACCGCCAAGAACCCTATTCTGAAACATCTTATAAACAATTGATTCATTTCATTAGGTCATTTAAGCCATAAGTTTGTGAACAATCTCGATGTTATTGATAAAAATACGATTCCTTAAAACACTCGTGGTAAAGGGAAAAACGTAACTAAAGTAATTTAAGATTCGCTATAATTTGTTTATTTATTTCTGTGCTTTTAGTACTGTGGTGTGTTGAACTCGGCTTTTATTTTTTATTTAAAATTTCTTAGCATAAAACCTTCATTTCCAGGAAGACCCGGCT
Source organism: Yponomeuta evonymella (assembly GCA_963969515.1). Lineage (NCBI taxonomy): Eukaryota > Metazoa > Arthropoda > Insecta > Lepidoptera > Yponomeutidae > Yponomeuta > Yponomeuta evonymella. The sequence goes on along the minus strand of OZ018366.1, from coordinate 2,152,854 downwards.
AAGGCAGGACGCTAACTTCTACGTCGTTTCCCGCATTACGCAGCATCTGCTTGTATGTGGGAAATAGCTGCAGGAAACTGTTGAAAAGGAATTCCTCAATTGAATAGACGGTTCGCTAGCGGCGTAAATGTAGGCTGAAAACCTATCGATTATTCGATTTGGATTTTGCTTATGTTGGTTTGCCATGGCCAAATGAACTCAGCGCTTAATTCAAACTTTAACGCGTTTTTATCGTTTTCAACTTTCCGTACCCGAAGGGTCCCAAACGGATCCCTATTAGTAAGACTTCACTGTCCGTCTGTCTGTAAGTCTGTCTGTCACCAGGCTGTATCTCATGAACCGTGATAGCTAGGCAGCTGAAATGAATCAAAGATGATGTATTTTCGTTGTCGCTATAACAAAAAATACTAAAAAAAAAAATATTTAAGGGCGGCTCCCAGGTAGGCAGGTAGACGGTTGAAACATTCACTATATTCGCTTCAGAAATAAATAATTAAATTAAAATAAATATTTAAGGGGGCAACAAATTCAACAAACGTGATTTTTGCTGTTTTTTCTCGATCTTTGTGTCTAAAGTTGTGTACATAATGGTACGGAACACTTGGGCGGTTTTTTTATTTTTAATTTTAACTTTTATGGTTCCATAGCCAATAAGGAACCCTTATAGTTTCGTCATCTTCGTCCGTCTGTCCTGCTGTCTGTCTGTCTGTCTATCCGCGGCTTAGCACAGAGATGATAAGGACTAGAAAGCTGAACTTTAGCAAAGATATACATTTTAACAAAGATAGCCATTTCTCGATTAAGGGTTTCGCTTGCAATTATTAAGCTTTAAAGAGCATTTTTTTCGTTAGAGTAGGGCGTATCCACCCTCTCCCGGCTAAATGGTTGATTGTAGAAACGTGAAAACAATCAGGACAGTAGCACATAATGAACTTAAAAAGAAAACGACTAAATAGGCTTTACAAGTTAACAAGTAATAGGCGACCAACTTATAAAAGGAAAACTTCGTACAAAATCCACTGAAAATTACTTTGATGAAGTTGTTAGCTGTTCTGTAATGCCGATAAAAAACCCTCCTTTCTACGGAACCGTATACTGAGCGTGGCCCGACACGCACTTGGCCGGTTTTTATAGTTCCATATCAAAACTATTACCTATAACCCAGGTTCCGGGCACTTTTATCTTGCCCTTCACAAATACATTTCCTAATTGGTAGACCTATGTCATACTGCGACGCCATTATTAATGATCTCACCCTTGACTATCAATTATAATAATAATGCAAGAACATTTAATGACAAGAACGACTCAAATTACCAGGCAACGCAAGAATGTCCTGTGTTTACTTTCTATGTGGTCCGCCGTTGCCATGGTTGCCAAGGCTAGATATATTCACCTAGGTGAATTAGCTCAGGTGAATCAGGTGTACGCCGGGATAAAATGCTATCCACGTGTAAAGCTACAACTGGGTCTTCATTTTAATCAATCCGGCGTTTCCACTTGCTCCTACTCGGTTCTCCTACCGGTAGGAGCATGAGGGCCAATATGTCCTTATATGTTAACCATATACTCGCGCTCCTACTAATGGACAGTCACGTACAACGAATATTGTCACTTTTTAATTACTAGTGTTCATCTCCACAGTGACGCCCGCGCTATGCGGTCGTCCCGGATTCTTCATCTCCGCACCCCAGAGCATAATGCGGCGGGATATTCTAATTCTTTTAAAGTGACTGCGATTCGCTTGTGGAACAGCCTGCCTCTGGATATTCGTCAGACATCAACCCTGGAGATTTTCAAAAAGAAAGTTTATAACCACTTTCTTGGCAGAATAGGCCGATCACCAGTTACTTTATTTTATTGCTTATTGGTATGTAAGTAATCGTGTTTAGTAATTATCTTCAATATGTATGTGCGTATTATTGTTGTTATTTATATAATTGAGGTAAATTTAAGTAACTTATTTATTTATTTAGATCATTATCATCGTCATCATCAGCCATTTGACGCCCACTGCAGGACACAGACCTCCTTCGTGGTTTTCATAACCATGAGGGGTTTTGCCATAATCGCCAGGCTTGGCAGGCGGGTTGGCGATCGCAGTATGCGGTTGGAATCTCAGGAAGACGCTGCTGCCCGTCTCCTGGTAATTGATTTCCTTAGTCGCCTTCTACAACATCCACGGAAGGAAATGGAGTGACGCTATTCTTAATCCGGCGCCACACGGATTTATTTAGATAGGTATCTGTGGTGAACCAACAGCTGTTACGATAACGTAGAATCTGACATATAGAGACATAAAGCCATAACAGGTTCACACTTATAGCACATAATTTAGAAGCAAGAGGTGTTATATATGAGACCGTAAGAAGTTAAGCAAGCTTTCAGTTACATAAGATTGCTTTATTAAATACTAATAAAATTACATGTCAATATAATTACGATTAATAAGTGCTTTAACTAGATAAATTTATTTACGTCATATGATGCCAACTCAAGAAGGTAAAGATAAATGTATTTGCATAAACTTGTGTCAATGATAATACAATAACATGCATTAATAAGGTGTTAAATATAACATTGTCGTGTTAATTTCGGTCCAACATGTTTTGTACGGTAAGGTAACGCTTCAATTTTATTTTGAACGTGTTACGATTTTCAGCATCAATAATTATGTCGAGAATTTGTTGAACGGTAAATATTTAAACAAACTATTGAAAAAATCCTTTTGGGGGTTTTAAAAAAAGCAATTAAGGATATCGACGCTAATCTCGCACTATAGAAAGTCACGTTTGATTTGCAGTCTTAATTACATTATGTCCATTCAGGAGCATCTTCGTGATGAGACAATCCCGGCTAAAGCATCAAGTCATTAGATCTGATCAAACATAATTTTAAATTTCACGTCATGGGAATCTGACTTACTTTCCCCAAAAGAAAGGAGCCACCAATCAAAAATTCACCGTGGCCCCAAAAAAAAATTTTAAATGAAAAATAAAAACTGACTTCGAAACACTACAACACCAAAAAGTTAATAAATACTTCTAATTATTTAAATTATTTCTAACCTTTTAGTGCTGTAGTGTAGGGGAGCGGGAGAAAAATATACGAGTCCCTTATGACCATAATTTTCCCTACTTAATTCGTTGCTTTAAAATTTGGCGTTCCCAATTTCCATCCCCGAAAGTTTTCAACAGAACATCACCAAATTATCTTGGGACTTATGTTAGTCAGCAAACGTTGGACATCGGACTTGATGAACCACAAATCGATCCATCCCAAGATCATAGCAAACAGCAGAATCATCAAAAATAAGAAATAGACAATATTTTGACTGCGGCTCTCTGATAGAAGCAGACCATAGAATTTCATCGATTTCACGTTCGGTCCGAGCAGAGGCATTTCTTCATCTTTCAATTTCAAAAGTTGTTTTTTAAATGACATCTTGTTGTTTTAATTTAGCTAAGAAGCGTGATTGTACTTTTTCGATCTATTTTTATCTAAGAGAAGGTTTCTGCAGTATTATGGTTTATTATAAATGCGGTCAGTTTTATTTAAGAAGCTATTTGCCCTTAACTTGTGCAATACGACCTACGAGTCTGCGATAGGTAGTTTAACTGGGGTTAAGCAAACCTTTGTTACTTTGTGGGAGTGCTGTATCGACTTGCGTTTGATGCTTGGTTCTGAGTTTCAGACTTGTTAAAGCTTGCTTAGTGTAACCAGCACACTTCATTGCAATATCTGGCCGCAAAATGTTTCATGATCATTATTTTTTAACATATCGACGGCAAACGAGGTTCTTCAACGTAAGATAAGATAAGATAAAAAAGTATTTATTGCCTCATTAGAAAAAAAAACTTAAAACAAAGTAAGGTTTAACCAGTTATGACATAAAATAAAGCAAAAGGTAATGGCTCAGCTGGTGCTGATCCGGGTCATTCCCGGGCAGCGCTGGTTTTCCGTAGGTTTTGCTTTCACGTAGTGAATGGATTTCCCAATCAACGTAAAGAGTTTGCTGATTATTGCCCAGATTGCGCTAGACGTACATGTCTTAGGAGGGACGTCGTCGTTCTTTAAATGCACCTAATGTTTTTCATGATGGCTTTAAAAAACTCACGACCTTTACTACTATAATACGACTCCTCTGGATCATAAAATGGATAAAATATACCTAGTTTAGCACAAAATTTTGCATCTAATATTCCAAACATGTCAAAGTGTCGGACACCATATTAAAAACAAAAGATCGGTGCGCAGACCAGTAGGCTGAAGGGCCGTGGATGAGGATTTCGAGGACGCTGAAAGGTGGTTCGAGGGGCAAAAGAACTATACTCAGCAGTGAGCTGATGATGACAAAGGTAAAAGGTGGAGAAAGTAAACTCACCGCGCCGAGGCCGAACTCTGCTTCTGGCCCCACACTGGGTATCCTAGTGTGGGGCCAGAAGCAGTGTATGTGCCTGTATGTAAATGTTTATGTTTATGCAAAGTCGCGACTTTTGTCATTTAAAACGCGCGACTAGCATCGTCGTACTACTCACGCTGGTCGAAGTCGCAGACCGTGACACATAAGCTCAACATATGGGATTTTCATAATTAATAACATAATTATTGTAATAATATTATTTTATTACTAGCTACTCCCCCGCCACCTCGTCCGCGTGGACTTTAGTTGATAAGAGAAGTTCTAAGTAAGTCACGGATACTTATAGTACTTTTAGTGTTTATTAACATACACATACATACGTGCATAAACTTACGCCTGATTCCCAGAGGGGTAGGCAGAGACCAGGGACTGCCACTTGCCACGATCCTGACAGATCACTTTCGCTTCCTCAACATTCATTAGTCATCGCAAGCACGCACGCCGGTTTCGAGTACTTTTATCTTGCCCTTTGCTAATACATCCCCTATTTGGTTTATGTATGTCCACCTGGGTCGTCCCTTAGCGGCCCTTCCACCCGAATTCGCTCGATATATTTGTTTCGTCAATCTTTCTTCTTCACATGTCCAAACCAACGCAACATTCCTTTCTCAATTCTAGTCACTACATCCTCTTTCAGTCTACAAAGTTCTCTAATCGAACTATTACGTATCATGTTTATTTACATAGAACTTTACGTTGAACGTTTGAATTTAAAAAAAAATCTTGTAATACGGGTTAACTCCATGAAGTTGACGTACATTTGTACCAAGTTTGTATAAATCTGACCGTTACCAGATTTGGACACCCCTTTTCACCCCTTAAGGGGTTGATTTTCTTAAAATACGTTCTTATCTCGTATTCCTATTATTTAAGGACTCTCTTTGCAAAGTTTCAGTTTCCTAAGTCCTACGGTTTGCGTATGAAATTGCCGATTTGTACTGAAAATCTAAATTGTTTATTTTTTAAATTTTTAACAAATTTATTTAATCAAAATAGTTGCCATTATTATCTATACATTGCTGCCATCTAACGGGAAGGTCATTAATGCCTTTGCGATAGAACTCCGACGATCTAGACTGCACAAACTGTGTGAAAGCATTTTGTACTGCCTCCTGGAAAGAAAACTTCTTGTCACGTAGATAATTGTCCAAATCACGAAAAAAATGGTAGTCCGTTGGAGCAAGGTCTGGTGAATACGGAGGATGACGAATGGTTTCTAACTGCAGTTCCTGAAGGGTCAAAATGGTTTCTCGTGCTGTGTGAGGTCTCGCGTTGTCGTGGAGCAATAATGGTGAAGATCGTTTTCGTATTTTTTTATTTTATTGATTTGACGCAAGTGAGTCAATATTGTGGGTAAGGCACCGTTAAACATAATCCATTAATTGTGAAACTAACAACTTTGACGTTCATTAAGTAAACATTCTGTTTTTACAATGAATAAAAATATTTGAATTGAAAAAAAAAAAAAAAAAAAAAAAAAAAAACCATGCCGCTAATTCCTGGGTAGTTTGACTAGGGTCGGCTTCCACTATCTCTCTTAATTCATCGTTATTCACCTGTGTGGGCGGTCTTCCTCGTGGCTCGTTCTTTAAGTCGAAATTTCCATCACGAAAGCGTTTAAATCAAAATCGCATGGTGCGTTCATTAGTAGACCCCTCTCCAAACGCAGCATTGATATTGTGGGCTGTTTCTGCCGCGTTAGTTCCGCGTCGGAACTCGTATTCAAAATTCACTCGAATTTTCGCAGTATCCATCTTTCTTGTCTAAATTGAATAACAAAAACAATTGAAAGTCGATATTCAAATGTTTCACATTTTTTAAAAAAAGAACATCACAGAAACCATTTGAAAAAAGTTTCATTCGAAAACCTCAAACCATGAAGATTCTATGTCAATTCAAAGAACCTATTGCAATAAAACGGCAATTTCATACTTTAACCCCTATTATATATATAATAAGATTACCTGGAACCAGCATCGGCGAACTGGCATAACATTTAGATTGTAGTGACATTGTTTGTATACCATAAAAAAACTCGGAAAACAGAAAACAATGAAAATATGTTTTTCGTGTTTTACAGTTCACATACATACATACGTAAATATATTTACAAATATGTGTGATTGCCTACCTTTGTTTGGTTTGAAACTTAGAATAAAAATTCAACGTGGTTGGTAGTGCGTTGAAAAATGTTTCCTATTACGTTAATTGTTTTAAGAGTATATCATTCGATATGCGTAAAGAAGTGAAAAAAGACAGTTGAGTTAGCCATTGACGACCGTTACACGCTCAAACTATAGCTTTTTTCGATTTTTAGGATTCCGTACCCAAAGGGTAAGGGACCCTATTACTAAGACTCCACTGTCCGTCAGTCCGTCCGTCCGTCCGTCCGTCCGTCTGTCACCAGGCTGTATCTCATGAACCGTGATAGCTAGACAGTTGAAATTTTCACAGATGATGTATTTCTGTTGCCGCTATAACAACAAATAAAATAAATATTTATGGTGGGCTCCCATACAACAAGCGTGATTTTTTTGCTGTTTTCTGCTCTATATTAATAACGGCAAGCGTCTACCGCTTGAAATATTCCGATGTTGTACACATATTGTTACCAAACCCTTTGTGTGAAAGTCCGACTCGCACTTGGCCGGTTTTTATTACTTTTCGTCCCGATTTTCTTTGTTTATGCTTAAGTGACACTATTTTTTTTTGTTGCGCCTTTGTTTTCAGTACTAACGCCATGTTATGTTTCTAAATTATGGTTAGAACATCCCCCTAAAAAGTGTCAAACGACTTCGACGCCACCCTGTACAATAATTGGTGGGAAATTTTCGCAGCGGTCGTTTTGAAACTCCGTAATTAGTTGCGATCGGTCGGTTGAGCTGTAACACCAACTAATATTCGCAGCTCAAACAGCGCGCGCCGCCTTATTTTAAACTCGTTTCAAACTCAGCGGTTCTCAAACTTCGATAAAGGGATTTGGTCGCTCAGAATTTTAACGAGACTTTTGTGTGGACATGATAAAATAATCTTTAAAACAAAACTGTTCACAAGAGGACAAGTACGAGCGTGTGTACGACTCAAGCATAAAGATCGTTCCAAAAAAACTTTTACAAACTCAACTTTGTACTGGAAATACCGGTTCTCTTAAATCCCAACTGCAAAGGTGAGTTTGTTGTCATGAAAGACATTGTTTTATGTGATCTAACAATAAATTTTATTTATTGTGCTGTATGGTCTGCAGCACATGATTCTAAGACAAGATAATGTTGTATTGTATTATTTAAAATGACGCTAGCAGATGTTGTAAACGGGATACCGCCGTTTAGCCAAAGTATTTTTCGCCAAATTTTACTTCCCAATAAACTTATGGCATCAGTTTCATTTCCCAAATGAAACTTTAGCAAGTTTTCATTTCGCATTTCATTCATTTGGTAAAATTATCATTTCGCATAATTTTACTGCGTCAAGTTTTATTAAGACAAACGTTTATTATGCTAACGTTTTATTTTGGCAAGTGTTATATAGCAAATAATTGTTTGGCTTTTTTTTTAGAAGCTACATAGCTGAAGTTTTACTAAGAATTAAATTAAAATTTTGGGTTGGTTGTTAGGTCAGTACACATAAGCAAAATAGGTTCGAAGTTCCAGGATGGAGCGGAGCGCAGCGACGCTCCATCCTTAAACTTCGGGTGTTAGTTCTTTTTTTTTTATATAAAAGCGAAAAAAAATATTTCACTAAAAAACTTAGTTTTGAGTCAAACTTAAATAAGGTTGGTGCATGGAAAAGTCATACGTACCCTACATTATGATATGGCAAAATGTAGATGGCCATATCGTCAAACGTTGATGCTTAAACGATACGGCCAGTTTGACTTGGCCTTTTCATGAAAAGGACACATTTCGTGATATGGCTAACCACATCATGCTATGGCACAATCTACGATATGGCTACGACATATCTAAGGTGCCACAAAAGGCAGCTTTTTGCCAAACGATACTTTTGACTGAATAATGCTTGGTAAAATGAATTTTGACAGTATTTATTTGGAAAACAATAACTTGCCATAATAACTTTTGCTAACTGTTTATTTGCTTTAAGTTGTTTTGAGAAATGTTTTTTTGCCAAGTGATAATTTGCGGAAAATAGTTTGGGAAGTAATACTTTGGGAAACGATTTTTTGCAATACATTAGTAAACCGTTGTAAACGTGACAAAGCGATAGTGAAGATCGTGTTTAGACTAATAATTATTATTTAATCTAAAAATTATGACCAATTTTTTGAACAAGACGCCCAATATTGTGCTTAAGCTTAATCTATTTAGAAATAAACACATTCAGTCAAATGCACTATAAGAACTTATTTAGCAAACTTTCGTGTTAGTCACACTAAATATAGGTACTCAGACGTAAACTATAGCGAAAAGTTACGCTTAATGACCACCGAAAGTGTTACAGAAATAACAGCTTGATTTTTAAAGAAGAAAGAAAGAAGTTATTTATTTAAATTGTCACAGAAACACAAAGTAAACACGAAGCTACACAAACAAAATACACGAGCGTCAACAACATAAAAATAATAACAAAACAATCGTGAAGGGAACATAGTAATAAAAACGATTGTTTTCTGACAACGACAGCAGCTGCACCTGGACCAGGCACCACTGTTTGCTTAATCCACTTAGACACTTAAAAAACTGTGAAACAAAGTCATCGATTTTGATTTTAAAATCAGAAAATGCTTATGACAGTCACAGGGAACAGGACGACGGTCAGTGGGCATACCAGTAGCCCGATGGTCGGACGATGTCGTTGAATCGGCAGAGGGTCCGTGGATGCGGATGGCAAGGAACGGTGAGAGATGACATTTTCCTATACCCAGCAGTGGGCAGCGGTCGTCTGATGATGATGACGATGATGATGATGAACTGCTTATTATGCCCAAAATTTTATTGATACAGTTTGAGAACTCTACGATCTGTAAGCCGTAAAGTAAACAAGATACTTCCCTGCGCGTCGGGAAAGGCCGAAAATTTCCAAAGTACTCGATTAAAGCAGTGAGAGTGGTGGTAGCGGAGCGGTAGAACGCCGGCTTCTCATTCGGGGTGTCGTGAGTTCGAATCCCACCATGTATCAATGACTTTGTTTTCCAAGTTACGTACATTTGTGAAGTAATAGTAGCAATAGCACTCGCTAACGGTGAAGGAAAACATCGGTAGGAAACCTGAGTATATGAGGTGTTCACATACGTCCGCGCTTGAAATCGCCAATCCGCGGTGGGCACGCGTGGTGATTAAGCCCATACTCTCTCTCTGAGAGAAGGCCTGTGCCCTGCAGTAGGATGAATATAGGCTGAATACTCGATTGAATGAAAATTTAGATTGCAGCTTCACTCGGCGTTTTATGAAAAAAATACTTTAGCCGAAGTTGCCTGTAGCCCTTAGTTTACAATAATAATTTCTTATCTCTTAATACGTTGACGCTGACAGAAAACATCGTGAGTAAGCCTGAGAAGTCTGATACGTCAGTTCAAATACCTCAGTACTTAGTATTTAAATGCCACAGACACTCAAGTTTCGTTATAAAATCAAGACATTACTTCTAATTATTTAAATTATTTCTAACTTTTAGTGCTGTAGTTTTTAGAAGTCGGTTTTTATTTTTTGTTTAAAAATTTTTATTTTTCAATTTTTAGTGGGGTAGCGGGAGAAAAATAAATAAGTCCCTCATAACCATAATTTACCCTACTTAATTCGTTACTTTAAAATTTGATGTTCTAAATTTCCATCTCCGAAAGTCTTCACCAGAACATCACCAAATTAACTTGGGACTACTTGTACTTACGGATGGGCCCCATTAGGGCTTATTTACTGCGGTCCATTAAAGAGTTCCGTTCTCCATCTCTGAAAGTCTCCATCAAATCTTCACCAAATTAAAATGGGACCAACGGGACGTTATACCTGTTCGAAAAAAAAAAGAATTGTCGAAATCGGTTACGGCGGAAAATAGCAAATATATATATATATATATATATAGCTACAATCCGGTATACTCACTGACTGACTGACTGACTGATCATCTATAGGTTTCCTCGGAAACGGTAAGAGTTACGTGAAAATTTTGTATGAGAAAGTTGTAGGGAATGTATGATATACATCCATCATATGAAGCCGATTTTTTAATTTCGAACGCGTTCTCCCATACAAATGGGCTAACTTTTTTGTTTACTGGCCGATTTGGGTGAAATTTGGAACAGGTGTTTGTTTCGTGATCTCATTTTGAAAAAAAAATTTAAACGTACAGAATATTTAAAAAAGATCCTTTGCTTTTATCCTTTGCAATAAAATTATAAGCTGTTCTATAAAAAAAAAACCTATTTAGAAGCCACCCATGCTGGGACTTGCACCCGCGAAGTCTGGCTAACCGTGCAAGCGCTCTCCCAACTGAGCTAATGGGCAAGAGCAGGCATCGGCGAAATTTCGAACCTCCTTACAAACTTTCTCTGTATTACGTACAAGCAGCGACATCTGACCGAAGCAATTTACATCACTTGCAGCCCAGAGTAACCCACTTTGCAGTTAGGTTTTTACAACGGAATGATATCGCTGTACCTAAATGATTATTATATTCTATTTGTTGCACTAACCCGTGATAGGTTTTTAAAAACTGTCCTCAGCATGGGTTAGTGCAACATATAAAGAATATAGGATCCTTGTTGTAAAACACGTTTGAAATAAAATTAAAACCGGCCTCATATACTGCGGGTGACAATTGAGTGACAATTGTAAGTTTATTACTAATTCAAGCTTTGCGAGACACAGCCCAGCTGTCAACTGTACAAAGGTTGTCGCCGTTCATACGAAATTAGTTTACCTATTTCACTTGAAACCTGAATCAATTGAAGCCAACAGTCGAACTCTATTAAGGGCTTTAGTGAAATAATTGGCAGATCAACTCTGTCTGTCGCGGAGCTTAGCTAATTACGATCAAAATAGAGCCCAACTTATTACTTTAAACACACATTATACTATCCACAATGCTTTTTAGATGGTTTTGTGGTCCTTACAAAAAGTGAAACAAAAAGTTCAAAAAAATATTCTTATTGGAGTATCTGCAAGACCCGTCGCTCACAAAACAAGAAAGAAATCTTACAGCTGAACTGAAATTAAAAATATATATTAAACTTACAAATCATGATACTTTTTTGGTAATAAGAAGCGCACTCGAGAATTACGAGTCGGACTCGCGCACTAAGGCTTCCGTACTTTTACAACATTTGAATATTTCAAGAATCTACCTGTCGACATTTTTAATATCGAGCAAAAAACGGCAAAAAAAAACACGTTTGTTGTATGGGAAGCCCTCTTAAATATTTATTTTATTCTGTTTTATCATAATGTATACAAATTTGAACTTTGTAACTATCACGGTCCACGAGATATAGCCTGGTGACAGACGGACGGACAGCGGTGCTGGTTTTCAGCGTGTTCTTTTTTGTGCGCGCGTGTGTGTGTGTGTGTGTGTGTGTGTGTGCGTGCGTGCGTGCGTGCGTGCGTGCGTGCGTTCGTGTGGCGTGCGTGCGTGAGTGTGTGTGCGTGTGTGAATAATTAAGCGGAATTTATTGAAAGAAGAAGTTGTTTTTCTATCTACAAGGTCTCGTCATGCTAGAACAATCTCCCCGGTTCTTCTCTACATTGTGACTTTGCATTTGTTTAACGTTTTCTAATCATGAATTAGAAGCATATGGTGCTGGTTTTGAAAAAAAAAAATGGTGTTGGCTCCACTGCCTCAAAAACCGCAGGGACATCGGCCAAAACTAGCGCTCTCCGAACTATTCTGCTATTTCCCGCCTCTACTGTATATTGTGTATACAGATATAACTAAGGGGCGTCGTTAAATGAATACTCGTAACGCGAGACTCGGTAGTTGAGGCTGTGTCTAATGAAGGGTCCCTAAACGTGGGGTGGCCATGCGAATGGTGCAAGGTAGAATGTTGCGTTTACGGCTTGTTGCCAATTTCTCTTTTCAACCCAAGCCGGTTTATACAGGGTGAAGTGAAATTTCCGCGTCTACATGAAAAGGAGAGGTTCTAATCATGTATTCCAAAAATGTTACTGTGGTCACAATTTGAAGAAAAAAAAACCTGCCTTCTGTTCCATTTAAATGTGGTCACGGGTTTAATTACAGGCATGGTTGGAATTTTTGTCTTATAAATAGGTTTTTTTTTGTATAGAACAGATTTATTATGTTTAAGCTTTTATCATTAACGAGTTTTACGCGTAAATAATTTAAAAAAAAAACGAATGAGCTGGCCCGCGCTGACATTAAGACCCCCAAAAAATTTTTTGTTTGGATTTTTATTACTTTTTATCCTGATATTGGTTGTTTATGCTTATGTTTACCTTTGTGTACTTTTGGGTAACAATAATAATATTTTTTGGCGCATTTTTTTTTCAAAACTGGCACCATACGTTTCTAAATCATAAAGAGAATGTTCCCTTAAAATACCGTGAATGAATTCAGAGTCACCCTGTAGATGCAGCCACCGAATAAATTCAAACTCAACATTGTTATTCATTATAAATCAAAACGAACGTCAATGTCGTTAGTTGAGAAACTGAGATACCCTGTGCTATGGTAACCAGGCAATCGCAGTGTGCGGTTGGAATCTCAGAAAGACGCTGCTGCCCGTCTCCTGGTAATTGATTTCCTTAGTCGCCTTCTACGATATCCACGGAAGGAAATGGAGTGACACTATTCTTAACCCGGCGCCACACACCCGAGGTCACATCGTCACAGTAAAGCATGAATATAGTTCTGTGATGAAATAGGGCTGCGGAATCCATGGCGCATCGGTGGTAGCCTAGTGGGTAGAACATTGCACTCAGAAGCGAGAGACTCAGGTTCGTTTACCAGTGCGAGCATGTACCTATGACTTTGTTTTCTAAGTTATGTACGTTATGTACCTGAGTGTCTGAGCTATTCACATACCTCAGCGCGAGAAATCGCCAATCTGCGGTGGGCACGCGTGGTGATTAAGCCCATACTCTCTCTCTCTCTCTCTCTCTCTGTCTCTGTAAGAAGGCCAGTGCCCTACTGTAGGACGTATATAGGCTGCTTAAGATAAAAAACAAAGTCGTTGGTACATGCCGAGATTCGAACTCACGACCTCCCGAATCTGAGGCCGGCCACTGCGCTACCACAGCTCTTTTGCGGTCTCCATCGGAAACCAGGGGCCTGTCATAGAACTACAATTCATGGTTTACTATGAAAATTCGATGAACATTGAAAAGCCGGCTAACCCACAAATTAACAAGTAGACTCTGCTACGTAATGTACCTCGAATTTTCATAATAAACTACGAATTGTAGTTTTATGAAACTCGGCCCTGATGCTATTAAAATGTTTGACGCTTCAACAACTCAAACCTTTGTCGAGTTTATTTCGCATTTAATTTAAAAGCATTTCAAATGCATATGCAGTGCTTCAAAACTGGCTGAAAGCCAAAACCGTTTTTCGCACAAACAAAATAAAACGGTATGTTTTGCGTTGTTCATTACTCAGATTAAAATAAACCTATTCTATCAGGTTAGTATGTAGGTATATTTTTATTTATATAAGTTATTTATGTATGACTGCCCGTCTCATTTTCCTTCAGCAACTGCCGTCAACAATTTGTCTGGAAGAAATCACTTTTGGCAATAAGGCCGCCTATTGTACTGTGTGTTTTTCTAATTTTTATGTCATCTGCTCTAGTGTACAATAAAGAATGTTCTTATGTTATCGTAGTATGCCAAGTTCAAATCGTAGATTTGTCGCGATATTTCGGAGTAACATTACAGTGTGTGGAAGAAAACGTCGCTTTAAATTTGTCAGATGTAAGATTGGAAACATTAATACAGGGTAGGCACCGTATAGTCTATTCATCCTTACTTGTCCAATTTAGTAAACAAGATTCTACCCGCAAAGTATGACTTTTTAGTCGAAAACTACCATATTCCCATAAATGAAGTAACCTGGGACACCATTTTGGATAACACGCTGCTATGTTTATAAACAAAGTGCACGAACTTGCAAGAAAATATCTGGTTTCGGCATCAAATGTCAATTTTGAGGTTAGAATATTGTTTACTAAATTGGACAAGTAAGGATGAACAGACTGTAGTTACTAAGCCCTCTCTCGCTCTGAGAGAAAATTGTGCCCTGCAGTTTGACTTGTTTTAAAATCTTCTTTCAAAGTGTTTATTCAAAAATACCTCGATTTGGTTTCCAAGATCAGGTGTTTTCTCTTGACCTGTTAGATTTTGATCTTGAAAAGAACAAAAAAAAATCATTTTTATGGTGGCTGCCCGTCTCCTGGTAATGTATTTCCTTAGTCGCTTTCTACGACATCCACGGAAGGAAATGGAGTGACGCTATTCTTAATTCGGCACCACACGGACAGTCTTCCTGAGATTCTAATCGCATACTGCGATCGCCAACCCGTCTGCCAAGCGTGGCGATTATGGCGAAACCCCTCATGGTTAGGAAAACCATGAGGGAGGCCTCTATCCTGCGGTGGGCGTCAAATGGCTGATGATGATGATGATTATGATGATGATGTTATTTGGAATTCGACAGATGCATCTCTCCATGCAAATTTCACTACGCGCACGCACGCACCCACGCACGCACATAGCTTGTCTCATCCACTTCCTTGAATTTTTTTTTATTCCTACTGCTTTATATGTTGTGTAGTTATATTTATAAGTGAAATATATTTTTGGCTTCATTGTCACGATAGCTGATTGCAGATATTTTGCTGCTGGGTCTCCAAATAAATTATAATAATAATTACAATTTATTTCGTCGAACCTCTAATGAAGAAGAAGAAGAATTTATTTATATATAACAAACAGGCATATGATAAGGTACTAAAACTACTTAAACTAGTGGCTAAGTTTGACATGATCTTCTCGTACTTACGATGGCGTCTGTACTAGTTCTTTATTAGAACTGTGTTACAGTCACCAGCGCCACTCCTCGAATACCTAAATAAATGAAATATGAATTTTTAATACCGGACATTGATGGACAAACATTGACGATTAGTCCCACGATATTAGTCCCACCGTTTATGTGGTGTCACTACAGTGCGCCGCTATTAAGCTACTTGTGTGTGTAGACGCCAGTAGATAGCACGATGGACTAATGAAGTATCCAATTCACTTTCCCACTCTGCCAGTGTGTTATTATTATTTAGCTAGTTTCCGTCTTTACTACTAATTGTTCGTATATTGCGTTTCCGGTCTGCTTACGGAATAACATGCTCCTAACATGCGGAATAACGCGCAACAAATACTGAGTGAATAATTAATTAATTGGCACAGGGTATTCTACTTTAGCAAAACCACTCGCTAACTGTGAAGGAAAACGTCGTGAGGAAACCTGAGTGTCTGAGCTACTCACATACCTCAGCGCTTGAAATCGCCAATCCGCGGTGGGCATGCGTGGTGATTAAGCCCATACTCCCTCTCTCAGAGAAGGTCCATGCCCTACACCAAATACAATATATACATTAACACATGTTCGCGGGGTTAGCAGAAAAGGCCCAGTAGAAATTGAGTGTGTTATTCTACTCATTAATGCAGAGCAATTTTATTATAGGTAGGACCAACACTGAAATCACAATAAATAAATAAAATAACTTTACACTTCCCTCTCTAAGAGAAGGCCTGTGTCCTGCAGTGGGAAGCATAATAGGCTGCTTATGAAATTAATGGTGAATTCTACTTTGGGACCATTACAAGTGATTGTGTTGTGTGGAAGTTATCATTATTTATATTACAACGATCAGATTCATTTATATGAGTAAGCCAGGTGGTAAGAGATTTCTTTCAATAAACTAACGCCACGTTGCCACAGTTCATCAGATTTTTATGTATGTCAGGAAAAATATCAGTAACTTTAAAACTCTGGGTAGCCAACACAATGTAAATACTAGAAATAAACCGTTCCCAAGATTTAGGCTGGTAAAGGTATAATATAATAATATCTTTGAAATGCACAAAAAACATAAGCCTCATTTGCTTTCGCAGTAGGAAAAGATGCACAAAAATGGTTCACTTTCTAGCCATTAACACGAGCCGCCCAGGCAGCCAACCCAGCATCGAATTGAATGCCATCGTGTTGGCAGGGAACCAGAAAAGGTAGAGAAAACAGCTTTTGCACGAGGCAACCCCATTTTACACGGGGTATAACAAAATTCCAAAAGTTTGGGATCTATTTGTCTATACGATCTGGACGTCTGAAGACGTTGTTCTTCATTGCACGTCTTGTCTATCTTTGCTACGTAGCCCAACGTCCATAAACGGTTTAGAGACATTGTGATGTATTCAAATATTCCACGAATAAAAAAAGGTTACTAGCCTATGCTGTAATCAAGTTAAGAAAATAAAACACTAAATACCGCACTCGCAAGCGTGTTTTATAATTTGTAATTTTCCATTATTAAAATTATTAAATTCTCTGTAACTTCTTATTGTTTTAATTGATATAAATTGAGGCTCGTTTCTTTTGATTTTTTGCTTTTGTTGCAGCGATGAAGGTTATCTTACAAAAAAAAATCGTACTCTGGAAGACACTTTATAAATCTGATTTATTTAAGTCCTGTTCTATACCGGGATTAACTCCGTATTAAGAGTGTTTAATTGGAATAAACTTATTATATTTAACTTGCCGACTTGCACCATTTCTTAAATGTCACTTAAGTCAGCGTTTAAATCGAGTTTTGCATGAAGAATTTTAGTTAAATGCTGTTTAAGCCACATTTAAGAAAGTGGCGCAAGTCTGCCTTAAATTCTGTCTCACTTTGCAGTACGTTAGCTGTTAACTACTATCCAGTGGCAACAGAAATTGTTTTCTCGCCTCGAGTCTTAACTAGCGCCTGTTAAACACGATGTTAAAACGCTTTATACACAGCCTATTCATGGTTCATGTATTGTCCCGGCTGTAAAACGGTTAGGTACTTTACAATTCAGAGGCCTCAGTTTGATTTATCTAATATATAAATATCTCGGGTCACAGTGTTTGTTTCCGAAACGGCTTCACCGACTTTCATGATTTTTTTTGTGTACATTTGGTAGGTCTGAGAATAGGTCGTAGGTTAATTAATATGGCAAAACAACGTTTGCCGAGTCAGCTAGTAAATCTATGTGTATATCTTTCAAACGCAGTTTGTGGCGCTAAAATGTCAGAAACTGACTGTTATTGTACTTTAAACACGCTACTTTTGTAATTTGAGCGCGTTAAAACACGCGTTTCGTTTTTTCATGCTACCTGTGCCAGGTCAGCCAGATGCTTTAGTCGCAGGGCTGAGCAGAGTACCCACACCCTTATGTCAGTTGTTATAATGCGTATAAATTTTCATTACTCATTCAAACCATGTTACAGTCTGACGACCATGTTACGGTGGCGGGGAGTCGCTGGAACACCGGGAAGCTTGGAAAACCATGAAGGAAGCCTATGTCCTGCTGTGGGCGTCCAAATGGCTGATGATGATTATGATTTCTCATTCAAATGCCACTAAATCACAATATAATAAACCGTCGCGATCCGTTACTGCGTGAATGAAGTACAAGCCGAAAAATTGTTTTAATTAACAACTAGCTTTTGCCCGTGACTTCATCCGCATGGAATAAGTAATTTCCGGGACGAAAGTATCCTATGTCCTTTCCCGGAACTCAAACTATCATCATACCAAATTTCATCTAAATCCGTTCAGCCGTTATTGCGTGATTGATATCTTCAAACTTATATGACGTCCCGACTTACTCCAACTACTTCTATATTGAGACTGATAATGAACAATAGGGGCTATTGTGCTAAGGGGCCAACTTATAGTTCTACGCTCCTAATCTGTAGAAACTAATATAAAAGTTTATATCCTTGTTCTTGGATATAATCCCCGACCATCGGTCTACTGAGTAGGTACAGGCAGAAACACATCTTGGGTTAAAATGCTGGGTCCTTATTATGAAGCAGTGACGTTATCGGAAGGGACGACAACGTCGCGCTTGAGCCCGACAATCCACTGGAATATAGCGACAAATACGGTTCTTTTTTTCATTAGTTTCCATAGTTGAATAGTTTAGTTGAATAGTAATAACTATTAAGAAAAAAGGAATTGTCGCTAGATTCGAGTAAATTGTCGGGCTCGAGAGCGACGTTGACGACCCTTCCGATAATGTCGCATTTTTTCATAATAAGGGCCCTGTTAATGCATGGTAATATAATGAAAATTGCATGAAAGCTTCGATTACATTTCATTTCCGCTTCAGTCCACGCGCACACGTATCAAAGCTTCTAGGCGTTAATGGAATGAAAAATGACAGAATGATTGTTTCTGCCACTGCTCTACAATACAGTAACATAATAATAATAATTAAATTATTATTATTAATACGTTTATTGGACATAAGTAAAAAATACAATGGCAATGTAGCAAATAATCTTTGCTGAGAGCAGCTCTTTACTCGCCACTTCGTGGAACTCGTCATCGAGTAACTGCAACGTTGCCGAAACGTTAGAAATAATGTAACTATGTAAGTCAACGTTTAATTTTGCTATTTATTTTACTTTAAGTTTCTTTAGGAAATCAACAGCTTTATATTAACTTAAGTATATAATTTTTAAAGCCAATAACATATTTCCACAAATTGATACAATTTCTAATTTGTTTCAAAGGTATAAATACCAAAATAGGTCTTAGATACATTTTTTTATATTTTATACTCTATCCACTAGTGTGAGGCCCTGGGATTAAATCATCATCATCATCATCATGAGCCATTTGACCCCACTGCAGGACATAGGCCTCGCTCATGGTTTTTAACCATAAAGGGCTTTGCTATAGTCGCCACGCTTGGCAGGCGGGTTGGCGATCGCAGTATGCTGTTAGAATCTCAGGGAGACGCTGCTGCCCGTCTCCTGGTAATTTATTTCCTTGGTCGCCTCTTACGACATCAACGGAAGGAAATGGAGTGACGCTATTCTTAATCCGGCGCCACACAGAACTCAAGTTCATCATGAGATTAAACATCATGATGAACATTTTCTATTTTTATCAATTCTAAATCTTTGTTAAATTTTAAATTAGTATCTGCCTCCCCTTCAATAAACAGGCGTATATTGTGCGCTCAAATTCCTTTTCTGCTGTGAAATAGCAGTTTTTTTACAGGATGTGCGAAGCGGTTCTCGCGATAAGGAGCCCGTTCTTTTGCCGTACTCTGTACTATCAAAGCACTTATCCGATTTATATGAAAGTTCCCCGGGTCTATGCAAGGTGAATGGAAAAGGTCGGAGTTAGAGCATCCCGAGGGAGGTATTGAGATAAGAAATGTAAATAATACAGACCGTATATTGACTAACTAACGAAAGAAGTACTAATTGAATAGTCAGCAATATCATAAGCAGCCTATATACGTCCCATTGTGGGGCGCAGGCCTTCTTTCAGAGAGAGAGTACGGGCTTAATCACCACGCATGCCCACCGCGGATTGGTGATTTCAAGCGCTGAGGTATGTGAATAGCTCAGACACTCAGGTTTCCTCACGATGTTTTCCTTCACAGTTAGCGAGAGGTATTGCTACTATAACTTTACAAATGTACATAACTTAGAAAACAAACTCAAAGGTACATGCCCGCACTGGGAATTGAATATAAATATAATAATAACTTCCACACAACACAATCACTTGTAATCCGAAACTGTAATCCCCAGTCTGAATGTATGTTTGTGATATCCCAAAAGTCCCAAACTAGGATACCCAGTGTACTATAGTAATCAGGCAAGGACATCACAAATATACATTCAGACTGTAACCATTTGTACAAATGTACGGCGGCCCCCAGTGGGAATCGAACCTAGACTCGCTATACAGATGAGGCAGTTATATATTTGATATGTCACTGAAACGAGCAAAGAAAATATTTTGAGTAGCAAACAGTTACATATTTGGTCAGCAGATAAAAATAAATGTGCCATAATATCAAATTGTTACTTATGTAAATAAATAAGAGAAATAAATTCCTAATAATTATCATTAAAAAACATCCTTCTAAGTTCATATATTTTGACAACCAACCTCGGAACCCTACAATGCGTGTAGCCCGACACGCAGTTGGCCGGTTTTTGAAAGAGAAATATAATACATCGTCGGTGAGGCTCCATTTAAGAGAACCCACAATGTCTTAATTAAATCCCAAAATCTTGACTGTACCGGTCCGTAATTTGTATTTGTCTGTAATTTACCTTCTGAGGCTTTGAATTCAGGGTGTTTGCACGATGCGGAATATGTATGCAAAAGAAGAATAACTCAGTGCAATTAAAGGGAAAAATGGTGTGTTTACAAAACCAATTTATCTTGTGCAAAAGTGTTCTTATTTTATAGTCTTATTTATACTGTGTAATCGTTGTGCTCTATTTTAAGTAGATAAATAATAGTCAAATATGATGAAAAAGCGCCGATGACCGATGACAGCTTTAAAAAAATCATAGAACGCAAAAGACTTTGTCCATTTTGGGCTATTCGTGGACAGAATGTAAGAGAAAAATCGAAATACCCCCTGATTAAAATTAATTTCAAAATGAATATGTTTGCTTATCTGGTTGTATCAATCGACATTTTAAACTGTTTCAAACTAATAAGGATTTTATGTGAAATCCAGTCTTTATTCGGTGAACCAGCCTTGATTTTTATTTCGGTGTTGCAATTTAAAAAATTTAATTAGTTACAAATTGCACAGAAAACAATTTGGGGTCTCTGATGCAACGCGTTTTAGTATTTATTTTTACCCACATAATGCACACTAATGCAACGGCATTACTTGCTAGATGTATCGTATTCAATTATTGGTGTGATAAAATGATTAATAGAAATAATCTGGATTTGAGGGTAAACTATATATTTATGGCAACACTAGACAACAAAAATTGTTTGAATTATCATTGTCACATCCCTTTATCGTCTGTGTGTTTTGTAAAACAAACAAAACGATTCATTCATTCATTGTGTTTACTGTTTCTTTGCTTCTCGTGAAAATTGTTTGTTTTATTAATACTTTGGCTTGTTAAAAATAATATTAATCGTGTTTGAAAGTGATTAATAAACATATTATATAAAGAAAATTATTTTTTAATTGAACATAACCTCATAGGACACCTTGCAGCAAAAACTCACAATGCAAGTATATTGATGCAAATTAATTACTGTAATAGGGTTCTTACTAACCCATACTACAAAACCTACTACTTAATTTTAATTCAATTGACTGTTCACGTTTAGCCAAATCGCCCATACAAAGTGGACAAAGTCCTTTTTAGACCTGTTAGTTAAATTTTTTTATCTATTTTATATCTATCTATTACCTTCTAATAAACGAGCACTTCTATATATCATCATCACCATCAGCGTTTTGACGCCCACTGCAGGACATAGGCCTCCCTCGGTTTTTATAACCATGAGGTGTTTTGCCATAATCGCCACGCTTGGCGGGCGGGTTGGCGATCGCAGTATACGGTTGGAATCTCAGGAAGACGCTGCTGCCCGTCTCCTGGTAATTGATTTCCTTAGTCGCCTTCTACGACATCCACGGGAGCAAATGGAGTGACGCTATTCTTAATCCGGCGCCACACTGAACCTACTTTGCCTATTAGTAGGAAACTAATAGGTTATGTGCCAGCTAAATAGGGCGCGGTGTTGTCGATACATTCTTGTAAAACTGAGTACCTCTATCACATAAACTTAGAAGTAAATGTACCAAAACCTCCAAAGGAACATGTCTAGTAGAATGAGTTTCTTGTGTAACACTATTATCATAAGTGACAGAATAAAATAGTCCCCCAAGATACAGGCCAATAGTTTGTGGACTGCCGGTGAACCGTGCAGTAAGTATCTACTCACCTCTTTTGTAAAAAAAAATGTTATGCTACAACTGCTGCTGTAACTGAGTTATTTAAATTAATCTTTTTATAGTTCTTTTTTTTTTAAATGACTCAACAGTGTATGGATTCCGATTGTTATGAGCCTTGATCTGTTGGATTTGTCTCCGACCCGACTAAAATAAAAATAGCGAAATTCTCAAAAAAATATGCATTTACCCAATGACAGCGGTTGTAGCCTAGTAGGTAGAACATTGGACTCGGAAGCGAGAAATCCAGGTTCTACGACTTTGTTTTCTAAGCGCTAACTTTTCAATAGTCAAATGAAACTTAACTGGAGAATAAGTTGCACTGTCTAAGTCATACGACAAGACAGTGACAACATCAGTTTTATTCTCCAGTTAAGTTTTACCTGACTATTGAAAAATCCGGTCTAAGTGAAGTACATTTGTGAAGTTATAGTAGCAACACGACTCGCTAACAGTGAATTGAAACATCGTGAGGAAACCTGAGTGTCTGAGCTATTCACATACCTCAGCGCTTGAAATCGCCAATCCGCGGTGGATGATTAAGCCTATACTATCTCCTTGAGAGAAAACCTGTGCCCTAGTGAGACGTATATAGGCTGCTTATGGTATACTCAATGGCCAGCTAATAAGTACAGCCTCAGTACAGTATTGAGTGGGTTTTCTGAAGTGAACATCTTATACCCCGAGGGTAACGTTTTATGGTGGCATGAAATGCCATGTCACTTTCATGCGTCGCCCTGCAGGGTGTTGTGTACAGGTGAGTAGAGGGTGTGTTACCCACATTCATAAACTTGTTACCTTAACTCACTCCAGTATCCCTGAGTATCTGTTACTCTCGACATATTGATGTGTTGCAGGTACAATAAAACTAAAAAAGCTAAGTTTTTACGGGTGTCAGTCAGCAATAAAAGTAGCTCAATTATGTAATACCTGCCGACAAAATGTAGCATCTGGCGGCAGAAAATACAAAATAAACTAAATGGTAAACTGCTAAACTGATAAGCCGAAAATTCCAATTTTGTCACGAGAAACTTCGAAATTTCTCAGCAAAAGAATTCAAAATCCTTCTTACTTTTCTGGCCATATTTGGTTTATTTGCTTACCGTGTGTTTTAGTTCATATTTTTTTTCCGATGACCAAAACAGTGACAAAACTAGCCAATATTTTATATTATTTGGAAGGTTGTCTGGAAGAGATCACTTTTAGTGATAAGGCCGCCATCTGTACTCTTAGATTAAGAAGTATCTGTGTAATTAACATTTTATGTACATTAATGTGTTCTCTATCTGTCTATTCGATTTATTTGCTAAAACTCATTTTTTATTACGTCGCTTCAAAAATTTTTGTTTTGTGACACATGGCTTTTTTGTTGATTCTTTTTGTCAAACATTGATCAAATAGTTAGATCTATAATGATGTAAATAATGCCACACAGCAATACCCACGCAACCGGCTTTGATTGGCCGTTAAAACACCTTTCTCCTCACCTGTACCGCTCAGCGGAGTGAATATGACGGATGCTTAAGGAGATTATTTCAAAGATAATTTAAGCCGTGTTATATTATAAGATAAAAGCACCCGGGAGCCCCCCCCCCCCCCTTTTCAGCTCGCAAACACCACGAAAAGAAACTCCTTGAAGCGTTTTTCCGGCAATGAAATTAACGCCCTGGAAAATTGTTCACAGTTTTTAATTTTAAACCAGTGAGTTAGAGTTTTTCTTTGGCGCGGCTTTATTTCATGTTTACTGGTATATTTTCACACCAGATTCATATTTATAGGAGAGGTTCTTCCTGTTTTTTTTTATGTAGCCTATATAGGTCCCACTGCAAGGCCTCACCACGCAAGGTCCCGCCTCAGAGAGAGTGAAAGTGAAATGTGAAAATTACCACAAATTCTACAACAATAATAAGCATTAAGCTTTCTTTCATCCACATACGGGCGTAATTGCCACGCGTGCCCACCGCGGATTTTCAATTTCAAGCACTGACGTGTTTACGTACATACCTCAGGCACTCAGGTTTCCTCACGATTGTTTTTCTTCACCATTAGCGAGTGGTAGGTATTGCTACTGCAAATACTTTATTTGTAGAAGTGGCTTCAGTCTGGGTGTAATGTCCTTGCTTGGTCACTATATAGCACAGCATATCCTACTTTGGGACCGGAACAAATGACAGGCAAGGACATCACCAACATCGAAATACACCCAGGATTATTATATGAGAAAAGTTGGTCGGAGTCGAGTTTCCTCATCTTATGCTCCACTAATTAACTCAAAAGCAGTTAACAAAGAGGTAACGTCGCCAGCGTTCTGGGCTCATTACCGCGGGACAGTGACCTGGGGCAGGTGATTTATTTGTAAATATAGAATTGATATATAGTGATCTGTCAGGATCGTAGCAAGTGGCAGTCCCTGGTCTCTGCCTACCCCTCTGGGATACAGGCGTGAGTTTATGTTATGTGAGGTTAAAGAATTAGTTATTTGTATATTTATATATTAATTAAGTCCAGTTTCTTATTTCAATTAGTTTTCTTTTTGTTATGTTATAAATAAACTTCTTATATTTATACTAAAAAAAAAAATTAATTAAATAAATAAATTAAATAACGTCCACACAACAAAATCCCTTGACCTGGTCCCAAACTAGGATACCCAAGTTCTAGTTAGACCTGAGATTTCCGGGCTTAGCCTCATAATTGGACCATTGTACGTAGCGAGCGCTGAGGTATTTAAATACCTCAAACACTAGGGTTTTCCTTCACCGTTAGCGAGTGGTATTGCTACTACAACTTCACAAATGTACGTAACTTATAAAACAAAGTAATTGGTACATGCCAGGATTCGAACCCACGACCTCCGGAATGAGAAGCCGGCGTTCTACCGGTCCACTACCACCGCTCCACTAGGATACCCTGTGCTATGGTAACCAGGCAAGGACATCACAAAGATCGAAATACACCCAACCATTTAACCTTAACCTTGATATTTCACAAATAAAATGTATAAAAAAACTAAGTTTTAAGGTTAAGGTGGACACACTTCGACCAAAAAGGGGATGTATTAGCAAGATAAAAAGTACTTGAAACCAGCGTGCGTGCATGCAACGACTAATGAATGTTGATGAAGCGATAAAGATCTGTCAGGATCTTTGCAAGTGGTAGACGCAGGTCTCTGCCTACCCCTGTGAAATAGAGACGTGAGTTTATTTAATGTTATAAACAAACACATAACACAGATTTCAACAACACAACACATGTTTTTTCAATAAATGAAAACTCTAACGAAGATAATTGTGAAAAAAACATGCTTTTCACGACGATTTTAGATTATTCACGTACAATAGCAAAAGTTTTGAAAAGTACATTGAACACAACTTTATATCTTACACTTTATATGGGTTTCAGCGTTCAAAACTTATGAAAAAATAAAGAAACGCATATATGTTCCGTGTGGTGCCGGATTAAGAATAGCGTCACTCCATTTTCTTCAGTGGATGTCGTAGGTGACTAAGGAAATAATTTTCCAGGAGAGGGGCAGCAGCGTCTTCATGAGATTCCAACCGCATACTGGGATCGCCAACCCGCCTACCAAGCGTGGCGATTATGGCAAAATGCCTCATGGTTATGAAAACCACGAGGGAGGCCTGTGCCCTGCAGTGGGCGTCAAGTGGCTGATGATGATGATGATTATGTGTACAAGACCCTTAAAACCATAGCTCTCTTTGATTTAGTTTGAGCAGTCTTGTAAAAAACCCCAAAGAAGAAAACAAAAATCATAACTAAGATCATTCCGTACCGCCCAGCCAGCCCGGAAATCAAATAGACACCTCGTTTCGACTTTTCTATCATACTCACCACTAGTAATTTCTCCTGGAAGCGTAAATTTTGCGGACCCAGCGGGAAAGTCCGCAACGTATATGAGATTACAAAAGTCAACAATTACTTCCGCCTTTGTGCCCCAGTCTTACGATCTATAAGAGCGACGATTCTTTCGTGGGATGCTACATATCTTATTACGGGTGAAAAGTCGTACTGCGCATGTCTGAAATCAATGTTCACGCACACAGATGAACCGACTCTAGGGTGGGGGTCAGATACGGATATTCGGCGAAGTCGGGCTGACGTCGGATTTTTTTTTCGTTTTTCGAATGCCGCTTTCGGTGGAACGTGCTTCGAAAAGTGTCACGGAGAAATGGAAAAATGTGTTAAGTGACAGTAAGAACAGTATGTTGGTTTCGTAAGGTGCCAGTGTGAATTTTCGAACGTAAAAGTGCCGTTTTTGACAGGAGTTTTGGAAGTTTCCTGAAGTTTCCTCTGATACGATTGTCCTAGAGTGTTAATGTGCCGGAAATATAAAATAGGTGAGTGTTAGTATTTTAATTTCGCTTCAAGCGATTTTTTCTCGGCTTATCAAAATGTTTTTCCAGCGCCGCGAAACCAGAATATAAAACAAGACTTTATACATAATTAACAGGCAAGTAGTTACGCATTATCTGTCTTCGGTTAAGATTACGTGACAGAGAGGTCAAGTGCAAAACTGTCATTTACAAAGCGTTAAACTCGATACAAAACAACTAATTATTTAGGAACATTTGTTTACGCCTGAATCCCAGAATCCCAGAGGATTGATTTGTCACCTAAAAAGTTAAAAACATCTTTCGTTTAACTTTTCATGATAAAAAAAATGATGATGATGATGAAAATAAGATAATTTCGTATTACTAGCGGTCATTACGATTACAATTTTGATTACCCTTTCTTAATTTTATTTACTTAAAAGACACAGCTAACAGACGTTAACCTAGAAAAATGTTACAGACACATTATGTAACTTATAATCTAGCCTAACACGCGTGAAATAACACTCCTGACTGACAGTTACTTACAAAACTAATTATTTACTGGCTTATAAGCTAAAGTGAGATCCGTTAATGAATTATCACAATTGTTTTTTTAAGTAAAATCTAAATAGAATATAGAACACACTACAGCACTTAAAAATTTAAATAAACATTAAATTGAATTGGATTGCAACATTTTTGATCTCCAAACTACTTTATCATTGTAAACGTCTAGTTCAAGTGGTTTTTCTAAAGCGTTGTATAGACACTCTGTAGACGATTGAGAGGTGCAGATTTACCCACATTCATACGAGCTTGGTTTGGGCTAAATTTAATTACGTGATTGGCATGTGTTGGGACGAGATATGTGGAAATTAATTTGTCCCAGGAGGTATGGTTCTAATATTCTGTTGCTTAAAAGCTTGTATAAAAATTAGATATCCAGGGTATTGCCCGCGCTGTTGATGGGTGGACTCATCTTGAAATGTTCTAGTCTCTTTTCGTAGTTTGCACGACGACCATTTCCATGATAGTGGTCTTTAAAGGCGTGTTACCTAGTTAGTTAGACCTGAGATCTCCGCACTGAGCCTCATGGTTGGGCCATTGTACGTAGCAAAGCTGTGAGCTCACTCCAGCCAGCCTATTTCTTTCCAGAAGGCCAGCAGTGCTCTGATGTCACTACAGGCCTCCTGAAGAGATCCCAGCTTCCCAATGATGGCGGTCCGTTGCTTTTCTACGCCTTCACATTGAATGGTCACGTGGGCGGGTGTTTCCTCTTCTTTGAGGCATCCCCGGCAAAGCGGGCTGTCGGTTAGTCCCATGTCGTGAAAATGTCTATTTAGTGAGAGTTACCTAGTAGAAGATCACTGTATATTCTCTAACCTATCACTGTGCACCTTATAAGATGGATTCCAAACCTGACTGCAATACTCTTAGCGCCACTTGCACCATCCCACTATTCCGGGACTAACCGGTTAAACCTGGAGTTACCATGGTTATCAGTACCATTTGATACTGGGTTAACGGTTTAACGGGTTAACCCTGGGTTAGTGGGATGGTGCAAGCGGCGCTTAATGTGAGCGTACGAGTGAGTTAAATATTGTAAGTAGGCTTTGAAGGCCTTCGTTTAAACTCCTTTCCCATTCGCTTTACAAACCCGAGCATTTTATTGCATCATCATCATCATCAGTCATTTGACGCCCACTGCAGGACATAGGCCTCCCTCATGGTTTCCCAAGCTTCCCAGTGTAGTGCCGCCCGCGTTCAGCGACTCCCCGCCACCATGACCAGGTCGTCGGACCATCTGGTGGGGGGCTGCCCACGCTGCGTCGTCCGGTCTGCGGTCGCCCGGTCAGAATTTTTCCGCCCCAACGGCCGTCAGTTCTCCGAGCTATTACATTACATTTCATTTTATTACATACATCCGCAATATGACTCACATGACCATGGACCCCGTATTATGTTTGCTTCTTGTAGTATCAGTTGTAGTATCAGTCGGGTTTGTATTCCGTGTGGCGCTGGATATTCCGTGTGGCGCCGGATTCCGTGTGGCGCCGGATTCCGTGTGGCGCCGGATTAAGAATAGCGTCACTCCATTTTCTCCCCTGGATGTCGTAGCAGGCGACTAAGGAAATAAATTACCAGGAGACGGGCAGCAGCGTCTTCCTGATATTCCAACCGCATACTGCGATCGCCAACCCGCCTGCCAAGCGTGGCGATTATGGCAAAACCCCTCATGGTTATGAAAACCATTAGGGAGGCCTATGTCCTGCAGTGGGCGTCAAAGGGCTGATGATGATGATGATGAGTATCAGTTTCCAACCTATAGTTATTATTATTATTTCATACTTTTATTGCACTTAGCCTAATGTACAATACGGCGGACTAAATTTCTACCAGTCAATCGCAGGAGGTGGAAGAAAGATTGATAGGCGTGCAAAGAGGCGAGGGGGGAAAAAGTAAAAATGCAATTTACAATATATTTGTACATATAGTTCGTACTTATCAGCATATGTTTTTTGGTGAATTTAATATGAAAACACATTTTTTCGTTCACGACATCATACCGCAGTGCTTTATACAGTCCGCATTGCTTCATATTCGTTGCCTTATTTGTATTCAAACTGCAGAAAAGATTTTCTGTAACGTGTTCTCTGAAGGGCCCGTGGATGCGAATGGTAAGAAACCGCGAAAGATGGCGTAGTGGGGAAAAGGCGTGGGCAGAGGTGGGCTGATGATGATGATGATGTTCTCTGATCGGTTACCTTACCTGCTACGAAAGTAATAACCTCAGTTCGAGTTTTTTCATGGTTTACACGTCAATTAACCGATTTTATCATTGCTTTTTGTTACAAACTAATACACCACCTACGGAGAAAATAACTTTTTTTACTACTAAAGAATGATATTCGATTACTTTTCAAGAAAAATCGAGTTGTTTATCAAATGAAATGACTTTTTTTTCAAAGCCGCTACCGTCAAGTAGGATCGTTAATTCAAAAGTCAACATAATTTATGCTCTACGTGATTATTAAATATTGTTAATGTAATTACAATTTAAAGAGTTAGCGCAGAAATGGCATTTAAAAGTAGATTTTACAACAAGTGCACAAAATGAACCATTTTTATCCGAGACTTTTAGAAGCCCGAGCCGGAGGCGATGGCTGATAGTAATGTCGAGGATAAAATGATTTTGTGGACGAGTTATAAACTCTGCTTTTCACTTCGATTCATCTTCATCATCATCATCAGCCATTTGACGTCCACTACAGGACACAGGCCTCGCTCGTGGTTTTCCAAACCACTTGTCACTTCGATTGTGAGGAAATAAAACAATAGTATAATTTAGCAAATTGAAGAAATTAATAAACGCATGAAAAAAGAAGAGCTGTTTCCCACCCCTTTATTTTTTTTAAATCTTACGACATCGATATTAAGCTTGGGCCGCAGACCTATACAGCCTAGTATTATATTAATTTTCTTAAATTAATTAAATAACCTACCGTACTTGAATTTTAATTTTAATATCTTTTATGTGTTAAAAAACACATAAAGTAAATAAATTAAAGTAAATATTATAAAATAACAAATTCTATCTATGAACTTCTTATTGTGTTTGGCTGTATGGCTCATTTTCTTTGTCTTAATACAGATACATTTATGAGTAGATACGTTAATGCACTTGTGCAAAAAATACGATTTTGTGCAGCCTATATCCTGCACTATAATAGCCTACACTTTCAGAGCATGAAAAATTAAAAGTAATTTTACAGCAATAATAATTACTTATTATTTTATTATTAAAAATTCGAATTGAATTCATTGTGAGGTGTTGAAAACATTATTTATAAACCTTTAGAATTGTGACATTACCATCATTTTACATTTAACAGAAAAGCAACTTTTCACACCTGCTATTCAGAAAAGATCCCTTTTTTCCCTCAAATGAGGGATCAAAGTTGTACTTTTCTTCCCTGATATTCTAGTTTTTTTTTTATTGCCCTCAGCATGATCCGTGTGTTTTCACAAAACAGGTTTGTATATTGGGATTACTTTATAACTGATACAATTTGCTTACAAATAATAAACTTCTTTCGATATCTTAATTGTGTTTGATTAAAATTTTCCTTATAGCAGGTGTGAAAAGCAGTATGTGTCACTCGGTAGCAAAATTATTTCCGTCTTGGGCTTAAACACTTGAATCCCTCGCTACGCTCAAGATTCTACTTTAGAATCTTTCGCTTCACTCAGGATTCAATATACCGCCCTCGCCGTAAATATATCATTTTGCTCCCTTGAGACACAATCTACTATTGATACACAGAAGAAATATATTTTTCCGACGCATGGGCAGGCTATACAGGGCAGTACAAGGACTATTTCTTCCAACAATACTTACGTTAAACGCTACCTTAAATTTATGCTAAACATTGAACTATGGACGTGAAAATAAAATCACACTCCCATGGACGGTGGGTCTCACAGACCCACCTTATAAATTGCTGTATATCTGTATTCCCAGGCTTTTTTCAATTCTTAAAGGAGGTAATACACATTCATTTTGTTTAAAATACAGAGATAAAAGTACAAACAACCAACATAATTATCAACGAACGTAGGAACTTTTCAGTTTTAATTGACTCTAGATTACTTGAAGGACTCTCAGTTTTTGTAGGTGTGACATTAAAGTGTTGTTAGAGAACGTGTTTTTAAACTCTTGAAGTAACATAGTACGAAACGAAAATGACAAAACTTCTGAAAATAATGCAACGAAAATTCTCACAAAGGCCCAACATCACTCAAATTTCTCACAACTGCAACCTATCCTAGTTCAACTGTAATATTTTTAGCTAGATACTTAATCGTTATAGTTATAGTAGCACGTTAACTGTGAAGGAAAGCATCGTGAGACAACCCGCGGCTTGGTTGGCTCCGCACGTATAGTTCTGTCTTTCCTGTGGGCTAGGCCGACTGAGCTGTCAGGATGATATAGGTGCTGGGCAAAAATCAATGTCCCAGGCACTGGAGCGTCCGAGTGGTCCATCTACTGTGAGTGAAGACGCCACTGGACGCTGTACAAATTATCTCATTACGCAGATGCAATGGCCAAGTTTGTAGTAGCAATACAACTCGCTAACGGTGAAGGCAAACATCGTGAGGAAACCTGGATGTCTAAGGTGTTCACATACCTCATGGCTTGAAATTGCCAATCCGCGGTGGGCACGCGTAGTGATTAGGCCCATGCTCTCTCCCTGAGAGAAGGCCTGTGCCCTGCAGAGGGAAGTATCTACCTATTACATAAAAAAATATTTATGCGTTCTCATTAGAGACACTTTGCTTGCGCGATACGGAAAGATCAGAGTATGTAGTAATATGGAAAATTGGCATGTGTACACTACTCACCTTATGATTTGATGCTTCTGATTACCCCTTATGGAGTATGGGAAGAGTATTCTTTATGTAGCTCTCCACCCGATATAGCGAATATTTATCAACGAATCAAAAACATTCGAAAATTGCAACCCAAGTTTAGACCCATTACAATATTATAAATTTTAAAAGGAATACGACCTCAAGGTTCATTGGTCGTATTTTAGTATTTTAGTTTACTTAATAATTTAATCGAAGGTCAAAATAAAACCGAGTGTTAAATAAAAATAATGCCTCATCATCATCATCAGCCATTTGACGGCCACTGCAGGACGTAGGCCTCCTTCATGGTTTTTATAACCATGAGGGGTTTTGCCATAATCGCCACGCTTAGCAGGCGGGTTGGCGATCGCAGTATGCGGTTGGAATCTCAGGAAGACGCTGCTGCCCGTTTCCTGGTGATTGATTTCCTTAGTCGCCTTCTACGGCATCCACGGAAGGAAATGGAGTGACGCTCTATTTCTTACGCGGCGCCACACGGATGGTCCGGCGCGCGTTATTTTTTGTTACACCAAAGACACTCTCGATATCGTTATAGAAATAATTGAATTTCAACTAGATTCGGCTTAATGCGTCGTGAAATCCTTGTTACGAATATTCCTTTCATGAGGATCTGAATTGGATTTGTCTTACATGTGTCATAATATTGTTGCTTGCATTTCACAAGACGTGAATATAATAAGATACGTTTATTTGCAAAGATACGTTTATTTGCAATTATTATAATAATAACTTCCACACAACACAATCACTTGACCTGGTCCCAAACTAGGGTATAGTGTGCTATGGTAACCAGGCAAGGACGTCACAAACATCGCCCTTTACTCGCGTGCACTCTAACCTCTGATTTCTGATTTATGACTGCATTATAAAGGTTCCAATTCAACATAAATTTCCTAAAAAATATACTTACTGTCAGACATTACACCGTTTCTACATGAGTAATTTGTTAGTCTAGCCGTTAATTCTCTTATCTACCAAAACAGAGGTCGCAGGTTCGTTTCCGAACTAGTACAAATACGATTGTATGTCTGTGTGATTGATAAGAATTATTTTATTTATTATTACCTTTTACTTTAAGCTTTTTTACTAGTTTCGCGTTTTATTATTCGTAGGATTTATTATGTGTGTTTGTGGTATCTGAATAAATGTTGTTCAATTTCAATTTCAATTTCAAATGGCTGATCATAATGATAATCATGGAAGTGGGTGAAAGTGGTCTTTAGGAAATTATTCTGCTCTTTCTTCCCCCCTCTCTTCCTGAGAGAGATGGTCTATGGCCTGCATAGAAATGCATAACGCTTGTTTCTGAATTAAGAGTGTCACTATTTAAATCTTCAACGGTATTTTTTATAGAAAATGAAGTAGATAGATAGATAGATAAAAATATTCTTTATTGTACACAAAGATTACATTAATACAAATTCAATAAATCACAAGAAGTAATGCATCTCTCAGGGTTTTTTTAAGTAAGACACTATTTAACTTTTCATATTTTATATTTTTTGGGCTGTCCGCTAAAAAATCATGCAAATCCGTAAAAAATAAAACTAGCCTCCTTTACTATTCAAGAGATAAAGTACTTTGTAGGTCAGACGGACAAATGCACAGACGGACGGAGTAGGTATATTAATAGGCTTCCGTAAGGTGTCAACCTTTCGCGTACGGAACCCGCAAAAGACGCCAGATTATGTGAAAGAGGTCTTAATAGTTAAAACACAACAATATAATCAATGTCACATATTCTTAATTTTAAAGTTAATAATCTTGAAATATAATAAATCCAGCTGCTGCAGCTGACTAAATCTATATTTCATTTTTCGTGTTACCATATTTTAATACCCATTAACATTATTAAGATATATTTTGGTGTTATAGTGACAAAGTCTGAATATATACATACGCGTGGAAAGGTTTAATTTCTTGTTCGGGCTAAAAAATGCTTAAAAGTCCGGAAGTGAACGCGTTGAACATTTTATATCTGGTTGAGGCTGGTTGAATTTTTTATGAGCTTTGGGAGGAAAGAGGGTTTTTTGCATTCGTCGGTGGTCAAACTTTGTAATTTCTGCCAACCATTTTTAGGGTTCCGCAGTCGACAAAGAACCCTAATAGTTTCGTCATGTCCGTCAGCCTAGCTCAGAGACGAGCAGTACTGGAAAGCTGAAATTAATCACGCCGACTAAACGGTACAATAAAATCTTTCTTAGGTTTTTCTTAGTCCCTTGCAACTAAGTTAGTGATACAATTTTTTTTCTCACCTACACCGTAGTGTGGAGTATTATTGGAATGCTCGTTCAAGAATATTGTGGATATAGCAAGACCACTTTTTGATTTAGAGTTCCTTTTGCAAAATATAAAGCTTTAAAGCGCAAATGTTTGTCCGAGTAAAGCTTCCCCGCCCCCCCTCTGAACGGCTAAACGGTTGATTGTACGAACGTGACACAATTCAGGGTAGTAGCAGATATAAAAATCATAAAGGAGGCCTATGTCCTGCAGTGGGCGTCAAATTGCTGATGATGATGATGATGAGTATAAGCGACCAACTTGTAAAATGAAATCTTCGTATAAAATCCATTAAAATGTATTGATAACGAGGTAACAATTTATAATCTCATGGACATTTTCTATAAGGAATGTACACAGTGAGCAATGAGATCAGCCTGCTATTGACAGTTGGTAACTAAAGGTATAGTGCTCAGCGCGTGCTGTCAGAGCGGGTCTCACGCCTTATAACGGCGCTGATTTTCAGCACTCACCCAAATTTTAGGGTTTCGTACTCAAAAGGAGCCAACGGGACCCATTACTGTCTGCTTACGCTGTCTGTCTCTCCGTCTGACTTCGATGTCTCACACAGTTAATTGTCTGATCGATCGCTGATTGCTCGTGCAAACAAATTTTTGTAATGAAAAGAAACGTTTGTTTGAACAGCATAAATTATTTCATTTTACAGACAACCTAAAGTTTGGAAGGAAATACATTACCAGGAGATGGGCAGCAGCGTCTTCCTGAGACTCCAACCGCTTACTGCGATCGCAAACCCGCCTGCCAAGCGTGGCGATTATGTCAAAACCGCTCATGGTTAGGAAAACCATGAGGGAAGCCTGTGTCCTGCAGTGGGCGTCAAATGGCTGATTATGATGATGATAAAGTTTGGTTAAAAGCTCCAAATTCATGTAGATGTTCTTTATTGGATGATTAAGCTCACTTTGATATTCTGTGAGTGAGGCCACTATATTTTTTATTTTATTTTAACGTACAGCTAAACTTAGCATTATATGCATTTTAGTAAAGAACAAGAAGCTATTTACAAGTTTTCACAAATAGAAACTAACTAGACTCAGTACTCGCATTCAGTTCACATGTTTAAAAACAAGAGGTTTCAAATTATGCATATCATCAGTTATCAAATAGCATTTGAGTCAACGCACACCTTGCCGCACTCAAACTAGTGTTAAATAGGTCAAAGTTGAGTTTGCTGACAGCTGAGTTAAAATTTCTGCACACACGCAACACATAATTATGTGTTTCTCCTGTAATTTGTTGATCTAAATTGAGTGCAAAATCGCATTATTACGCCGAGGTCTAGCTGGGTGTAATAAAAGGTTTAATATTGAAAGCTATGAAATTCCCCATGTATCGATCATTAATAGTAGATATATTGTGAAAAAATTACATTACGCTACATAAACTCAAATTTCCATGTGGCGCCGGTTGTAGCGTCACTTCATTTCCTACCGTGGATGTTGTAGAAGGTGACTAAGGAAATCACTTTCCAGGAGACGGGCAGCAGCGTCTTCCTGAGATTCCAACAGAATACTACGATCACCAACCCACCTGCCAAGCGTGGCGATTACGGCAAAACCCCTCATGATTATGAAAACTACGAAGGAGGCCTATGTCTTGCAGTGGGTGTCAAATGGCTGATGATGATGATGATGACATAAACTCACGTCTGTATGTAGGCTTGGTCATTTGCCACGACCCTGACAAACTTCTTTCGCTTTGTTAGTTTTTGTTATATTATAAATAAATGTATACCTTCATGTTTAAAGAAGTGGATTGATAATGTTCTTTCAACCACTTTATAAAGGTACCAATAGTGTCTTTATATTTTACCACCAGGTAAGACAGAGTCCAAACGTGAGCCTATCTTACCAGGTCGCCAGGTACCACCAGTGATTTTTAAACGCACCAAAAAGGTGGATCACCAAAATTCAGAACGCACTGCCATAATTTTCATTACGTAAAAGCTGTCCTTGTTACAAATGGTCTGACGATTAGCAAAAAGTCGCGTTGGCAAAAAATCCATTCGACTCACTCCCAGAGCTATGCAAAAAGTTGTTTGAAGCATTTTTCAACTGGCATTACCTTGGGTTGACGAACATTTTTCATTTGCATCCTTTGCATAGGGACTGAAATGCTTGTGAACTTGGGACAATATTCTCAATTAGAGACGAGATGTACGAGGGTAACAGTGAAGTAGGTAATAGTTCTTATTTAAAAAAAAACCGGCCAAGTGCGAGTCGGACTTGCGCACGAAGGGTTCCGCACCAGTATCTATGTATACAACATGTGAATATTTGAAGTGTCTACCTGTTGCCGTTATTAAGATCTCAGCAAAAAACCTATCAACTGTCTAACTATCATGGTTCATGAGATACAGATGGATAGACGGATGGACGGATGGACAGCGGAGCCTTAGTAATAGGGTCCCTTACCCTTTGGGTACGGAACCCTAAGAGTAATAGCTTTACACATTTATATACCGTAAAAGGGGTGGTTAGAAACTGTACTATGAATAGAAACAAAAAGTGTAAAAAGTTGTTTACCGATTTCCTACTGAGCTTACAACTACAGCGGCGTCTATGGGATTTGCCGATCAGGTCCTGAGACGTCACTGAACTCTGGGGTCTAACGCTTACCAAATTCTGTCAGAATCCTGCGTCTGCAATAGAAAATAGTATGGAATTTGACAGCGGTGGTAGCCTAGTGGGTAGAACATCCGAATACCCGGGCCCCGTCCCAAGTAACTCAATAGACCTTGACGCTACGCTATGAAAGTTTTTGGCGACTCCACGGTTTTCGCAGGCAACGTCGGTTACATCCATTATTCTAATTGGAAAATTTCTCAATTTGGCAAAAAGACCGCGTCCATGTTATCACAACTAAGTGGTTTTCGGGCCGTCAGCTCAATCTGTTACGGAGTTCGACGGATTTCAAAACTACCTTGTCTTCATGCATATTTTAAACTAGCTTTAGCCCGCGACTTCGTCCGCGTTGAATGACTACTTTCCGGGATAAAAAGCATCCTGTGTCCTTCCCCGGCCTTAATCTATCTTCATACCAAATTTCATCTAAATCCGTTCAGCCGTTACTGCGTGATTGAGTAACAAACATTCAAACATCTTCACAAACTTTCACATTAAATTTAAATTTTATAATGTATAATTAGTAGGATGTTTATGAATAATATCTATAATCTGAGTGAGTTGTACAGCTGTAGGTGCAAGGTCATTCCAATGGTATAACTCTAAGAAATTGAACAGGCATCTCTCGCGAAGAAGATCGAATAGTGCAAGTCGCCGAGTTAAGTTGCACGGGTTACATCATCGAAAGTCTATTGGTTACTAGACTACCATCGACCTACTAATATTACTCTATTGAAAAACTATACAAAAATAAAAAACTGAAATAATTGAAAACCAGCCTAGTGCGAGTCGGACTCGCATACGAAGGGTTCCGTACAATTATCTATGCAACGATAGGCGGGCAGTGGAGTGTTAGTAATAGTACCTTATGCGTACGGAACCATAAATACCGACATTAATGGTGTATCAATGAACACAAAAACAACAAATTTCATGAAGATAATCACATAATCGCAGCAGCGGTTGACAGATCTCGTACTTTGATTTAACGGGTGACACTTGACATTGACATATGAAAATAAATTTTTTAGGGTTTCCTCCCCAAAGGGTAAAGGACCCCATTACTAAGACTCCGCTGTCCGTATGTCCTTCGGTCCGTCTGTCACCAGGCTGTATGTCATGAATCGTGATAGCTAGACAGTTGAAATTTTTACAGATGATGTATTTCTGTTGCCGCTATAACAACAAATACTAAAAACCGAATAAAATAAATATTTAAGGGGGCTCCCATACATTAAACGTGATCTTTTGCCGTTTTTGCTCGATATTAATAACGGCAACAGGTAGACGCTTGAAATATTCAAATGTTGCACAGGTACGAAACCCTTCTTGCACGAGTCCGACTTGCACTCGGCTGGTTTTTATTTTTGTTTTATGCTATGAGATTCTGGTAGACCTATAGTCGGGTCACAGCACAAATAAGTCGGTTTGTTGGCTATATTTTATTTCACTTCTTATCTGCTTTAAGTGTGGGCGTGAATAATATCACGGTATGAATTACAAACTTGCTTTAGGCCCTGTGTGGGCGTCTTTGAGAGAAATACTATTTTAATGGAAACATTTGCAAGCCAAAATACTTTAGTATTTTCAACTGCTTTACAGATTGAAATATCAATGCCAATTATTTAGCTTTAACAGCCTCTTTATGTTTTGAAATATAATAGCTAGCTCCTTGAAATTTTCACAAATTAGGTATGCGTTAATAGGATTGCCTTATCATGAATAAATTAAACGTATTATTTTCCATTTCCATTTCCTTCCGTGGATGTCGTAGAAAGCGACTAAAGAAATAAATTACCAGGAGACGGCCAGCAGCGTCTTGCTGAGATTCCAACCGCATACTGCGATCGCCAACCCGCCTGCCAAGCGTGGCGATTATGGCAAAACCCTTCATGGTTAGAAAACCATGAGGGAAGCCTATGTCCTGCAGTGGGCGTCAAATGGCTGCTGATTATTTTATTTTCACGGTAAGGTCCAAAGTCTACGTTGTACTAGTGTTTCTAATAGAAGGAATAAACCAATATCGTTTGGCAGTAAATGTCTTGGAAAATTCAGTGAATCCTGAATCCTCACTATGTTATATAAACATTGTTCTTTGTTGCAGCTTTGTAGCTGTCAAACGGTTACTAATTAAAGAAATAAACAAAACATAAAAATTCAAAACAACAATAGGTACATACCTAGTATTTATCAATTCCAATTGGGAACTTGCGTCTAACTTCAATTGGAGTGACATTGCTTTGATACCATAGAAATCATATAAAATTCGGGAAAAATTAAAAAATAAAACAATAAAAAAAAATTTTTCGGTGTAGTTGGGGTCTCCAAAATTTGCGAAAAATAAAGTTACTCTAATAACATAATAATTACTAGATTTCGTTTGGTCATTGAATTCTGAACTCTTTTTATAAGGGTGTAAATGCATAAAAACATTATTTTACGAGATAACTCAAATATTGGTAAACGTCTCCGTTAGGAATTGACGTCATAGTCTACGGTCGATTTGTAAAGCGCGTTTTAGTACCACGTGACTATATTGACTTTTCGACTGGTTATATTACAAAAAGTATTAGTCGCAGAGAAAAAAAAATACCACGTATATTTATCTCTTAACGTGTCCTCTCCTATTCTATTAAAACATTTTTTAGTTCTCCATTGACGGTTTTCAGTTATAGCACATTTTCGATCAAAACTTAACCATGTTTAAGGGCATCTCCTGTCTACAATTCATAAATTAAGTGGCTAACCCTGGATGTACCAGCGACTTTGTCTAAGTTACGTACATTTGTGAATTTGTATTAGCATAACCACTAGCTAACTGTGAAGGAAAACATCGTGAGGAAACCTAAGTATCTGTGGTGTTCATGTACCTCAGCGCTTGAAATTGAGATATAAGCTTATGTAGCTTAATACCCTTTATACTCAGATGCTGTGTCTATGGATATATATGCTCAGCGTTTCTCCTCTTTTATGTTTACCTTTCTGTATAATAAACTAATGATACACTGTTATTTCGTAATCTTCCTCACTTCGCGGCCATAACTCATCTTACCAAATTTTTGAGAACTCTGAGTTATGAAAATTTACCAAGCTTTATAGTAAAACTACCTAATATGTCCGTATTCATTTTATGTAATATGTAATCGTTTGTCTTGTTGAGATGGCACCAATGCTTATAATTTTACAAAATTATAATTATAATTTTAGTGCATGCCTTAGTAATTATTTTGGAACACATTGTACACTTTGATGCGTCTAAAACAGTCATCGTTTAAATCAAGATTTGTTAAAACGAAAATAATAGCCCCCAAGATACAGACTCTGCCCAGTTTGGGTGCTGCCATAGAAACCTAGATATTAAGTAAAACATAAACTTGTAATTCCGGGCATTGATTTCTGTAATAACTGTGTAATTTTAACCTCCTCAGTCCTGACCTTGAAAATAACAATGGGTTTCAATTGTTATTTTCAAGGCCAGGACTTGCCAGGCGGGTTGGCGATCGCAGTATGCTGCCGCCCGTTTCCTGGTAATTGATTTCCTTAGTCGCCTCCTACGACATCCACGGAAGAAAATGGAGCGACGCTATTCTTAATCCGGTGCCACACGGAAATCCTTTAATAAAATTTTTACTTTACTTTACTTTATTTAGGCATACTCGTACTTATATTATTAGAAAATTCTAAATTTCTAGTGTAAGAAACAGCCTTATTAATTATTCTGTCTGATGTATATATCATTAGCTAACACAGGCGTTTCGTTACACTGTTTTCTTATCATTTTATTCTCGATATTCAACAAAGGAAATACGTTTTGCACAACTGCAAACAACAATAAACCGAAGCGTAATCAGGGTAAGTTTTACTTTACCGTTACAACAAACGTAATTTTTTTGCCGTTTTTCGCTCGATATTAATGACGGCAACAAGAGACGCCTGAAATATTCACAGAATTTTTAGTTCTATATTTGCTTCAAAAATAAACAATTAAATTAAAATAAAATAATATTTAAGGGGGGCTACCATACAACAAAAGTGATTTTTTGCCGTTTTTTCCCGATCTTTGTGTCTAATGTTGTGTAGATGGCACGGAACTCTTCGTGCGCGAGTCCGACTCGCACTTCACCGATTTTTGTAATAATAGGTAATATGTTTTGTTCTGTAATATATTTTCCAAAAAGTCGCTGGCGGGATGATCTCAATAAGTTTTTGTCAAAGTGGTCTGAGGCAGCAATGAAATGACCAAAAATCTTGGTCTAAAAGGGGGGTAGAAATTGCCTTGCAGACATCCAACATGGGCGGTGTTGGATGGAGGCTACATAAAAAATATTTCTTATATCTTTGACCGTCGCAACCCTCTAAATATTTCTCCCTTTCTATTTAGTTTCAGAGTAAAAAAGGCAATATCTGAGTTCCATATGCTGAGGGCATCTTACAAACAATTCTCTCAATCACTGCCTTCGAAAAATGTCTGAAGTAGGTACACACTACAGAGCTCGCTAATCCAAACTCGACTCTTAGCCCTTACGACAAGGTTTGTACGTTTAACAGCAAAGTAAGTACGGTAATTAGAAACGTAATCTGTATCATTGACGGATAGCCATGAATTTGTCAGTTCACGGGATAGAGGCCGGCTATTGTATACAACCGTGTCGCTTTGTTTGTAACATTCTATACACAAATTCATAGAGTTGAATGGCGTAAAAGGTTTGCCACAGATTGGCGTAAGCAGACAATATACGTCCGTCCGAGCGGGTTAGTAAGTTGAAGTGGCAGTGGGCGGGGCACATAGCACGCAGAACTGATGGCCGATGGGGCCGAAAAGTTCTCGAATGGAGACCACATATCAGCAAGCACAGTGTATGAAGGACAACCAGCCACAAGATGGACACATGAGTTCATCCAAGTGGCAGGAAGACGCTGGATGCAGGCCGCTTTCAACCGGTCTTTTTGGAAAT
Source organism: Yponomeuta evonymella (assembly GCA_963969515.1). Taxonomy (NCBI): domain Eukaryota; kingdom Metazoa; phylum Arthropoda; class Insecta; order Lepidoptera; family Yponomeutidae; genus Yponomeuta; species Yponomeuta evonymella. The sequence goes on along the minus strand of OZ018366.1, from coordinate 2,110,833 downwards.
CCATGGAGGAGGCCTATGTCCAGCAGTGGATTTATTGTGGCTCAATGATGTAAGTGAAGACTTTCGTTCGTCTACGAATCTCATCATTTCTGATTCGATCTGAAATTCCGAGCATAGCCCTTTCTATGACTTAAACTAAATGACGACACGAGCTGATTGTTTTATTTGATACAAATTGAGGCTACTCTCTTTCTTATAATAGAGTATGTTTAATTTATACTGCAGAGCCAGCTCTCTGGGTGTCTCTATCATACTCTCGGGTCTCCGTTAAAGTCAGTGGCTTTTATGAATCAACGATTAAGCTCAGTGGCGTGTTGTCGATGTATACCTATCTGCTCATTTTATGTGTGAAGATTTGTTATCGAACGGTAATCAAACACGATTAAAATGGGCAATTATGAGTAACTTTTACCGTCCTTTTACCCTAGACACCTAACTTTCTTACATACCCCATAATACCTATCAATTTTTTCATTTGACCATTTTTTCAAGCCTTAAGTTTTAAATAAAACGTTTTGGTTTTTGGTACTTTTATTGCGCTGAGGTTTCAGGCATATTACATATTTTTTAATAAAATAATTTGTGTTTACTTATCACTTACTCTTATTTATTTTTCTTTCTGTTTAATATGGCACTCGTGTCTACAGATCAAAACCGAAAATCTTATTATGATAAATTAAATTAAAACAGAAATTTAAGAAAGTGGTTGATCATTTTAAATGTAGACATTAGAGAAAAAAAAACTTTTTTACGCGCTCTCAGTACAAAAATCAATTTTATGCTAACCATAAATTGCGATATTGTACATATTTTAGAAAACTGTCGAAAAAAATAGTACTTGGCTGCCGGAATTCGTTCCCTTTTGCCAAGCCGCAACGATCAACGAGTTGACAAGAGACACCACGGCAACGCGCACACGCACCAAAAAGATACAAAATTTTTTCTGTCGCGTATTCGTCGAAACGAGGAAGTTTAGGTGTCTAGGGTTAAGAGACTCCATGCAGTAAAACTAGCCGCCGTCGTTTACGCAAAAAAAAAAAATTCTTTGTAGTAGCAATACCGCACGCTTCATGTAAAAGAAAACATCGCGAGGAAACCCGTGGCTTGGTTTGGCTCTGCACGTGTTGACTTGTCTTTCCTGTGGGCTAGGCTGACTAATGTGTCAGGATGGTATAGGTGCTGGGCAAGCCTACTCCATCTAAAAACAATGTCCCAGGCACTGCAGCGTCCGTGCGGTCCCTTCGCCCATCTAGTGTCAGGCAAGGTGCCACTGGATGATGCTGTATAAATCATCACATTACGTAGATGCAAAGTCCAAAGTTTTTTTCGCAAAAAGTGTCAGACCAATCTCTCAATCGTGTTAATATTGATTTTGAAACGATGGCCATGAAACCAAAAATGGCCGTTTTCGGCATAAATGCTGTCTATTCCTAGGTTCTCGGCCGTGGATCCTAAAAATTACTAACATGATTGAAAGATTGGTCTGATGACACTTTTTGCAAAAACGATCCGTAAAAAAGATATGATTTTTTTATCCCCCGGTGGCGCTAGTGTTACTGCATGGATCCACTTAAGTTTCAGTTTCTCGTTATTTTAATAATAGTTATTTGTTATAAGAGAGTCTGTTGTTATAGAAAAGTCTTTTCGTCTAATATACCTCAATCGCTCAAGACAAAATTATACAACCAGTGCGTGTTACCAGTGATGACTTATGGCACTGAAACGTGGTCTCTCACTGTGGGCCTCATAAGAAGGCTCAAGGTCACGCAACGAGCTATGGAAGGGGCTATGCTCGGAATTTCTCTACGGGACCGAATCAGAAATGATGAGATCCGTAGACGAACGAAAATCGTCGACATAGCCCAGCGGATTAGTAAGTTGAAGTGGCAGTGGGCGGGGCACATAGCACGCAGAACTGATGGCCGATGGGGCTGATAACTTCTCGAATGGAGACCACATATCGGCAAGCGCAGCGTAGGACGACCAGCCGCAAGATAGACAGATGACTTCATCCAAGTGGCAGGAAGGCGCTGGATGCAGGCCGCTTCCAACCGGTCTTTTTGAAAATCCATGGAGGATGCCTTTGTGCAGCAGTGGACCTCTTGTGGCTGAATGATGATGATGATACAAGAGTGCAAAATTGCTTTTTAACCAGGTGCTCAATTTTGATGACTGAGCGTTAGCGAGGGAATCAAAAGAGCACGAGGTGAAAAATCTTTGCACTCGAGTGCAACACGTAACTTTTCATCCCAACTCAGCGAGGAAATGACTAAATGCAAAAAAAAACACAAAGGAAGTTCCGAGTCTGAGTTTTTAACGAATTGAAAAATTTGTATGGTAAATTCGGCACCATGAAGGTTACAAACTTAGTTCACACATTGTTCTAAATACAATTTACTTTATCCTCTATTGGATAAAAACGGCTTTTGCACTCAGAGATATCGAAGAGCAAAAATACTCTTTCCGAGATGGGGGGATGAAAAAAACATTTTGATTTTGACTTGATTTTGAGTTATTAGGCACTGGGAACTGTTTTTGAGAATAACTTACAAAAAAACGTAGTTTTGCCACATTAATTAGCCTACGAGATATTCTCAGACCTACCAAAAGTACACAAAAAAAATCATAAAATCGGTGAAGCCGTTTCGGAGGAGTTCGATTACAAGCACTGTGACACGAGATTTTTATATATTAGACATGGATCAAATCTAGCATCTAAGACCTATATTAATTATCAGTGTTACCCGCTAGTAAATAATATAGGATAAAGCGTGTAAAAGGCTTCATCCAGATTGGTTAAGCTATTTCCATTAAGTTCAGTTCCCAGGCTTACACTAGATATAGGATCCTATGTCACTGCGGGTTTTACAAAATCATAATGAAGAGATATCTCGCAAAATCCACAATGAATATCACATAAGACCCCAAATTATCTAGCCCAGTGTAATATGGGCCTCGGTCAGAAGACACATCAGATTATTTGTTACGCAGCTAAAGCAAAGTTACATAAGAAGCGGGATCCGTCGGAAAGGACAACGAAAAGAAGACTGAGTAGTTACGAAACTAGTTGGCTAAGTACCTACGTCCAAGCTATACTCCCAAGAGAGCCGCTGGCGTATACTAAAGGTGGATATAGAAGACCGGATGTCCGGTAGCACGGATGACGATTCATCATCATCATCATCAGCCATTTGACGCCCACTGCAGGACATAGGCCTCCTTCGTGGTTTTCATAACCATGAGGGGTTTTGCTATAATCGCCACGCTTGGCAGGCGGGTTGGCGATCTCAGTATGCTGTTGGAATCTCAGGAAGACGCTGCTGCCCGTCTCCTGGTATTTAATTTCCTTAGTCGCCTTCTACGACGTCCACGGAAAGAAATGGAGTGACGGTTTTCTCAATCCGGCGCCACACGGAGGGAAATGTTCTTCTATCCTTTTCCAACCTACGTCGGCGAATTCCGAAACGCATTTGAAAACTTTCGCCTGAGGCGAAATAAGTAAGTAAGTGAGTTTGCAATATCGCTAATTCAGTTTCGTACTTCGCTCTGTTTAAGTTGGCAAGGTGTGTTTAGGTAATAGGTCGGATCGAGGAAGCGTTTTCGCTTTCATCGAGGGCGCTAGTGTCGTGCACTGACTGCAAACTTTGTACACATCAGATGTGTACAAGATTTTTTAACCACCCGAGTTAAGATTCTGAACCCGAGTGGTTTGAAAACAGCAGTTATGTCATAAGTAATTAAAAATGCCGACTAATTAGAAAAGTTTTAAGTATAGACGCAAATAAATAAATAGTAATTGAGAAATCTGGTTTCGAGTAGAAATATCATGTTTAAAAAATGCGCGGACTATTAGTACTATCTCTACATCCTTTATGAATTTTTGTTTTTTATTATTTTTGTTTGATAAACATGACCTCACCACCTACTGTCTTCCGCCTTTTGCAAGAGGCACGGGCCTACTAACCATAAATACAGGCTACGCGATAGTCTAGTTATGGTAGTAGTCACATAAAATTACGTTTTTGTTATGTTTTTCTGTAGGAATAATATAAGCACAAAATTTAACTCATTCTAACCATTCCTTGAAATAAATATTTTTTCATTTTCATCCCCGCGGACCCGCGGTACGCACGCACCGCTCTGGCTGGCTACTGCTTCTATTAGGCCTGAGACACAAAAAACGAGGGGCGATACGACGAATGACACGTCGTCTTTCCAATTCACTTTTATACAAAATGTACTGAGGGACGGTACAAAGTCCACACAGGAAACGGGGCGAGGGCGCCAACTCTATACAACGTGTCGCGTCTTTTCCGTGCCCTCGTCCCACGTCCTTTCTGTATGCCCCAGGCACGCAGTTCGAGTTAGGGTCGAGATATTTTTGGGAAGCGCTTTTTTAAAAGAAGCAACCTAGCGTATTCTAAAGCTATTATTAAGGCTCGTCATTTTGCTATGACTTTCAATCATCGACATCATCATTCAGCCACATGAAGTCCACTGCTGGACATAGGCCACCTCCATGGATTTCCAAAAAGACCGGTTGGAAGCGGCCTGCATCCAGCGTCTTCCTGCTACTTGGATGAGGTCATCTGTCCATCTTGTGGCTGGTCCTCCTACGCTGCGCTTGCCGATATGTGGTCTCCATTAGAGAACTTTTCGACCCCATCGGCCATCAGTTCTGCGTGCTATGTGCTCTGTCCACTGCCACTTCAACTTACTAATCCGCTTTCGTTCGTCTACTGATCTCATCATTTTTGATTCCATCTCGTAGAGAAATTCCGAGCATAGCCCTTTCCATAGCTCGTTGCGTGACCTTGACCTTTTTTATGAGGCTCATAGTGAGAGGCCAGGTTTCAGTGCCATAAGTAATCACTCATAACACACACTGACTTTCAAACTACTCAAAATTTAGTGTGTGTATTTATTTAGTAACTTAAAATAAACTTGGAGCAAATTTATTGGTTACGTGTTGTTAGAATTCTTATGTAACCGCGGATACCTAAACTAGCGATCGGGGTCTATATTATTTACTTTGAATTTACTCCCAAACATATTTGTCAATCTAAAAGCATCAGCGAATGCTCGCAGTGAATGTATATCTTTATTGAACAGACTTAGCTCTGACTAGCATTCTTGTTCTAATACAATTTTTGCCTCTCAGCTGAACTGAAAGGGTCCTTGGTTGTTTGTTTGAGATAAGCCTCTTTGTTGAGTGTCTTTGTTTGCGTGTGTAGACAGTAAGATATATCAGTTATTTTCTGTAATTGCAAAACGTCCATTCTCTTTGATGATAGATGGGGCATTTACGTCGCTTCAAATTAGGGGACCGGCCAAGCGTTGAAATATACAGAGCGTCCCACGGCTATGCCACGTGGAGGGAAAGTACCTTGAATATTGTAGATGGAACATTTTACTGAAAGAAGATGGCTTGGTTCTTTTACATTGTTTGTTTATTATATAGGTGATGGTTAGATTTGACTGTTTTGCTAAACTTAATTAAGTATGGATTTGTTTTCGATGTTGTAAATTTTAGTGTGTTCTAAACTACAGTGTCGCTATAAGTGAAAACTTTTTAATAACTCTCGGTTACTATAATGTACAATGTACCTTTCATCATGTTACGTTTAGTCGATGGTTTTCCTAAAACCCAATAAATAAATAAATAAAATAAATATTGTAAATGGAACATTTTACTGAAAGAAGGCATTATTTTAATTAAAAAAACAATTTAAACGGCATTCGTAGATTTTTAAATAATCACATGGTTGAAACGGGAATCGAACCCGCTACGCGAGAAACAGACCGATCGAAACGCTTTATTTTAAGGATTATTTTTTGCTAAATAAGATAGTGTCAGAAATAAGAGGAAAACCATGAATTTGAACATTTTTAATTCAAAATAATAAATTAAATTTATCAAATGCATAAAATTAGTCCCATTCTGTTGAATTCTCTGTCTTGGCGTGATGACATCTTTTGAAAAATTTCTATCTCTATCTTTGTCAACGCTATTTTATATCACTTATTATCTGTTTATCCACCAGTAACCCTTCTCACGTAAATAATGGTTGTCTGGAAGAAATTACTTTTAGTAATAAGGCCGCCAATTGTACTGTACTATATTATTGTTAAATTCTCATATGCAATTTATTCCTGGTGTACATACAATAAAGAATATTCTATCTATCTATAAGTCTATAAACTTTATGTACCGTGACATTTTTAAAGCTATCTATAGGTAAATTGTATGACTGGTGTACCCTCAGTCAGTATCCCCTGTCATATTTGGTGGCCGTCCCTCGTCTCTGCCTACCCCTGTAGGATGCAGGCTTGTGTTTATTTATCTATATATATTTATTCAGTTATCCCTGGACACATTTTTATCCATTTACTTACTTATCCAGTGATTTAGCGCAAGTGACCCGTAGGTAGTTAGTTAGACCTGAGCTTTCTACTTAGCCTCGTAATTAGGCACATATTCGTATCAAGCGCTGAGATATGTAAACACCTCAGACACTAGGGTTTCCTCACAATGTTTTCCTTCACCGTTAGCGAATGATATTGCTACTACAAAGTCACAAATTTACATAACTAACAAAATAAAGTCATTGGTACACGCCTTGATTCGAACCCCCGACCTCCCGAATGTGTGGCGTTCTACCGCTGCGCTGCCAACTTCCGTCGTGATGAGTATTAAATTCGTTTAGTAACTAGCCTGATGTAGCTTGTGTGGTGAAATTTGGCGCAACTCAAGCCCGCGGGGTACAATAACGCCCATCTTCTTGACTCAAGCGCGTTACTTTGACAATTTGCATAATATTTCCTCGTTCAAAACGTCACGAGTTGATAAATGTTGGATGAATGTTTCATGTTATGATAGTTTCATATAGGTAAATGGGTCAAGTGGGATGTTCAACCTCATTGACGTTGAAGACTTAGTTATCTCTGAAAGCACTATGATCTACTTGTTTATGCAGGAGTAAGCTCTACCAAAAAAAACGTCTTGCACCATAAAATTTGCGGAGCTGAAATTTGCACCATAACTTATGAACAAATAAATCGTATGAGTGACCACCCTGTTTTTTTTTAATGTAGCTTATGTACGTCCCACGCAGGGCACGGGCCTTCTCTCAGAGAGAGAGGGAGAGTATGGGCTTAATTACCACGCGTGCCCACCGCGGATTGGCGATTTCAAGCGCTGAAGTATGCGAACGCCTCAGACACTCAGGTTTCCTCACGATGTTTTACTTCACTGTTAGCGGGTGGTATTGCTACTATAACTTCACAAATGTACCTAACTTAGAAAACGAAGTCTGTTACACGCCGGGATTTGAACCAACGACCTCCCGAATGAGAAACAGGCGTTCTACCGCTCCGCTACCACCGTTCCTGTATACCTGAATACGTATCTATTTATTTAGTTAGTTATTCGGTGATGATACTCATGGAATTTGTATCATCATCAGCCTTTCGACACCCACTGCAGGACATAGGCCTCCTTCGTAGTTTTTATAACCATGAGGGGTTTTGCCATAATCGCCACGCTTGGCAGGCGGGTTGGCGATCGCAGTATGCGGTTGGAATCGCAGGAAGATGCTGCTGCCCGTCTCCTGGCAATTGATTTCCTTAGTCGCCTTCTACGACATCCACGGAAGCAAATGGAGTGACGCTATTCTTAATCTGGCGCCACACGGAATTTACCGATAGATAAAAATAGGCAAATAGTGAGTGACGCGAGAGAGAGAGAGAGAGAGAGAGAGAGAGAGAGAGAGAGATAAATCGAACTTAATCAGCACACCCGAATCAATCCTATAAAGGACGTCGAGATAAATTGTCGGAAAACGTGAAAAATGAATGAAAAACAATTTACCACTCGCAGCGTTGTTGACCAACACGGAACGGACGTGTCGTCGGAAGCGAAGTGTATTTTTTCGGGAAAGTGACCCAAGTGGCCACTCGGCCAAGTCAAGTGTGATGAAAACATTTTTGTTTTAACGTTTTAATGAATATTTTAAAATTTTAAAAACGTGTACTTCCTTTTAGAAAAACCGGAAGCCATTACTGGCTTCGTGGCTTGAGGATTTTATAGGAACGTTTACAGACTTATTTTACAGATTAATAGCAGTTTAATTTGCGGATACTGATAAAAATAAGCAGCATATATACGTCCCACTGTAGGGCATAGGCCTTCTCTCAGGGAGAGAGTATGGGCTTAATCACAACGCGTGCCCACCGCGGATTGGCGATTTCACGTGCTTAGGTACGCGAATAGCTCAGACGCTCAGGTTTCCTCACAATGTTTTCCTTTACCGTTAGTGAGTGGTATTGCTACTATAACTTCACAAATGTACGTACATAACTTAGAAAACAAAGTAATGGGTCAAAGCCATAAAGGCCGGCCTGGGAGTCAAACCTGGCTCTCTCGCTTCCGAGTCCAGTGTTCTACCCACTGGGCTACCACCGCCGCTTGTTTGCAGGTGACTCTTCCTAAATTGTTAAAATAAAGAGAGGTATAAATAATGTTGACCAAGTAAAAATTGTTAAAAACTAGTTCACTGTGAACAATTCAATGTTAAATCCAAAAACCGGCCAAATGCATGCAGACCACGTGCAGTGTAGGGTTCCGTAGAAAGAAGGGGTTTTATCTGCTTTACGGAACTAACAACTTCATTGACCTGTTAGATTATGACCTTGAAAAGAACAATTAGAAACCATTGTTATGGTGATTCGATCGGGTCATTTAGAATCCTACAGATTAAAGTATTTTTTAATGGACTTTGTATGAAGTTTTCCTTTTATAAGTTGGTCGCCTATTACTCATTAACTTGTAAAGCCAGCTTAGCCGTGATAGTTTTGCTTTTAAGTTCATTATAAAATATGTGTTAGGTACTACCTTGAATTTTTTCATGTTTCTGCAATCAACAGTTTAGCCAGGATTGACGCCCTACGCGAACAAAAATTTGCGATTTAAACGGAAACTTAATAAAAATGGTCTTCCTACACCCACGATATTTTTTAACGACCAATCCAACCATGCCCAACACTATGGTGTAGGCGAGAAAAAAAGTGCATCCCTAATTTCGGTGCAGGAGGGTACCCTAAAAATATTTTTTTAAAGATTATATTCTTCCGCTATGCTTGGTGATTAATATATTATACGTCTATGCCATATTTCAGCTTTCTAGTACTAATCGTCTCTGAGCTAGTCCGTGGACGGACAGACAGACGGACGGTCATGGCGAAACTATAAGGGTTCCTTGTCGACTACGGAACCCTAAAAAGACGAAATAGTTTCATTGCTCAATGTTAAAAATGTTGACACGAGTGTCAAAATATCTGGTGAGAGTTTAGAGTCGGTAGAACCCACGCTGTTATTAGGTATAACGATAGACTCAAACTGCAATGGTGTCCGCGTATAGAAAACATTGCGTGTAGGTTAAGTTAGCTGCATTTGCTGTCAGAAAAAAATGGTTAATTACAGAGGTATCCACTGCGAGGCTGGTCTATTGATATTTTCGCAGTATCATGCCTTATGGCGTGTAATAAATAAGTTACCTATCGGACCATGTGGTGCCGGATTAAGAATAGCGTCATTCCATTTCCTTCCATGGATGTCGTAGAAGGCAACTAAGGAAATAAATTACCAGGAGACGGGCAACAGCCTCTTCCTGAGATTCCAATCACATACTGCGATCGTCAACCCGCCAGCCAAGCGTGGCGATTATGGCAAAACCCTTCATGGTTAGAAAACCATGAGGGAGGTCTAAGTCCTACAGTAAGCGTCAAATGGCTGATGATGATGATGATGTTGTCTTATGGTTGTTACTATGAGGACGGGCAGCAGGCAGCTGCTAAATATTAACTATATTTATTTTGCAAAAAAGAGCAATAAGAGCTTTGCAACTTACCTAATAGAGAAATGCTAAGGGAGCGATTTAAATTGACTTGAATTGAATCGGATTGAAATAATTTATTCCCTTGAAACACAGTACAATGACAGAATACTCATATAAAGTGTACAATTTTAAATTTTAAATTAAAAAGAAACATGCAAGGAATGCTAGTGCACTGCGTTTGTGAAAGGACCCGACTCAGCGTTTGTCACAAAAGGGGTACTTTCTCTAACGCTGGTATTCTGCAACAAATAATATTTTCAATACCCGTCCGTTAAAATACAACAATGTTCAATCTAAATAGAAACGTCCATAATGTAGTACCACTAGAAGTAGATATGAGCTTCCTTATTATACATTTTATTTAGCCAAGGTAAATACGTCATTTGTAGGCTATTGCGTTCGTTCTTATAACAGAATCCCAGAAAATATGCTATCGTTGTCTGAAAATTAATTTGAAACGTTCATTAAAATGCGCTGGATGCAGGCCGCTTCCAACCGGTCTTTTTGGAAATCCATGGAGGAGGCTATGTCCAGCAGTGGACTTCTTGTGGCTGAATGATGATGATGATGATTAAAATGTCGCTAGGTAAAAAGGCCTATTATAGAAGAGACAACTAGGTATATGGACGCCTTAGTAAACAAATTCCAGTGCGAGTTTATTGTTATTTAATCAATTTTATAACTTATTTAATTTTATGAAGAGTGTACAGATGACGTGATTACATATTGATAACTTCTGTTATAAATTTTGTAACTAATAAGACCTTAATCGTGCCGGTTTACTAAAGCTTATTTCTAATGGTGGCGTAGTGGCCGAGTCACCTATCGCCCTCTAAAATGGTTGAGAATGGCGATGGCTGACCCCTGCGTAATGCTTCTGAACGTGTGCTATTCTTGTGTCTGGCCGAAGGACCTACATTTGTAAGAAAAGTAACTAATATTTTGGAATTTAAAATTATTGATGGCTGTCTTGGTTGAATGACACTCCGGCACTTTTAAATGACACGCGTTTTTCTTGAAGTTGTTTTGTTTTTGTAAATGAGGAAATAGTTCCACGCAGCCAATACCCGAAATAAATTGACATTGCTTCAAATGTCATGCATCCAACTAGGAAAGTTTCCAAGTTGTACGGTTTCAAAAGTAGCAAATTTCAGCACGCACTGACACACTCACTGACAGATCATGAATAGTCTAGCTTTGAAACTTGGAACAAAATTAGAGTTTAACAAATTAACAACAAGAAAAACCATCCCCGGGGAAAAATATTATATACAGGGTGACGGGGTTGTTCCGTGTGGCGCCGGATTAAGAATATTTCATTTCGTGGATGTCGTAGAAGGCAACTAAGGAAATCAATTACCAGGAGACGGGCAGCAGCGTCTTCCTGAGATTCCAACCGCATACTGCGATCGTCAACCCGCCTGCCAAGGGTGGCGATTACGGCAAAACCCCTCACGGTTATGAAAGTCTATGTCCTGCAGTGGGCGTGGATGATGGGGTTGCAGAGGGTCGTATATTAAGAGAACTACATAGCCCAATGTATAAAGAGAAATACTTTGTCTATAGCGAGTCAGGTGCAACAGAAAACCAGCGCTAGTCGCCTTTGACTAGCATCTGGCTGAGCTGCAGCCCTTTTCTGTTGTAGCACTTGTGTTCGGCGTGATTGTATTAGGTACTATTATTTTTGTGTTCCCGTTTCTCTCCATAAGTTTGTTTTAATTTTTTTGTGCTATTTAAATTTTTGTTATAATGCAAATAAATGTTTTTCACTTTCACTTTCGCCTTCAAGTGGTCGAGAACGGGCTGATTTATTGATTAACTGATTAATATCAGCATGTATATAACTATATCCTTTTCACTAACCTATGCCTATTGCCAAGTGCGGTTTGTAAATTAAAAAGTAGCATATTTTTTCGTATTCATCAAAACACTGCTTATACCACGTAGGCCTGAAAGTTGGCAGAGTTCCAAGTACAGATCACAAGTATTTTTTTGACACGAGAACTTGGCTTGTTTGATTTCCACATTTTTATTTTGATAGTATTCTACTGATACAGACAAACAGCTCCTAACATAAGACTCTGAAATTGCAAAAATAACCTTCCATGCTGTACTTTCACACTTGCTCTAGTGAATTCAGCTTTCTGAAGTACCCCGACTAAACAAAATAAAACCGAATTATGTAAAGATGTCAGATATCTCGCTGTTAGTTTTCTGTCATTTAGATAACAGAAAACTAACAGCCTAACCAAATTCCCTTGTGACTTGTTTCATGTTCCGACCGAAGCGAAATAGCCGGTCGAGAGGCAAAATATACAATATCAATCACCGAAAAACACGAGTCCACCACGGAAGCAATACAGTGCATGATTTATTCTACCGCTGACCCGGAAAATGATGTAGAGGACAGAAAGACAAAATCGTCACAATCTCCGCAGATTTGTCAAAAACGTATGTTTACGGGATAATATTAAGCCCTGTATCCCTGCATCTAAAAATGGGGGATCTCAAAATTTTGGGAACTTTTGCTTCGGGGGAATCCCGAAATCATTGAATTGTTATTGAAACGACCCCTGCGGTCGAGTCAGTTTTTTTACATTATTGTTGCAAAGTCACCCATAACGTAACTGATAAGAGTGCACGCATGTCAAAGTTGACATGCTGTCGACTGTAATTGATCCTGGTCTGGCCTGTGTTTGCGAAGAACGCTTGAAATGCTTAATTTTAATTATGTGAGTTGAAGGGCTGCTCTTGTAATCTAGCAAATTTTTAAGTACCATTGATGGCGTAGCACTGCTGGCCAAATACCTCCCCTTTAGATCTCTTTTCCTATTCGTGGCCACTTCCTGCTAACCTGGGTTCTCGTTATTATTTAATGTTAATTTTGTCGAGAAAAATAACACTGACAAAGACCAAGTTTATCGTACAGCGTCATAGTCCCCATAACCTTAACTTCGGAGTGAGTTTTGAAACTCAGGAGACCTTCTGTGCCTCTCAAATGTAGTCTCGGAAAATTTCCCGGACTTGTTTCCGGTTTTTCCGCGAATTCGGGAACTTGAGAGTTATGATCGCGATTGTCGTTAGTGAGCTCTTTTCATAATTCGCGAGTGGCGTAATTAAATGTTGGTCATTTACATCTAAACTTTCTACATCTAGACTAATATTATAAAGAGGAAACCTTTGTAAGTTTGTCTGTAGAGATAAACCTCCGAAAGCACTTATCCGATTTAATTTTTTTGTCTACCAGGGTCCTTATTATGAAGCTGCGACATTATCAGAAGGGTCGTCAACGTCGCGCTTAAGCCCAACAATTCACTCGAATCTAGCGACAAATACGGTTCTTTTTTTGAATAGTTTCCATAGTTGAACAGTTTAGTTGAATGGTAATAGCTATTGAAAGTGGCACCGGATTAAGAATAGCGTCACTCCTTTTCATTCCGTGGATGTCATAGAAAGCGAATAAGGAAATCAATTACCAAGAGACGGCAGTAGCGTCTTCCTGAGATTCCGACCGCATACTGCGATCGCCAACCCGCCTGCCCACCGTGGCGATTATGGAGAAACCCCTCATGGTAATGAAAACCACGAAGTGGGCTATGTCCTATGATGATGACGATTCAAAAAAAGAACCGTATTTGTCGCTAGATTCGAGTGAATTGTCGGGCTCAAGCGCGACGTTGACGACTCTTCCGAGGGTATCCTAGTGTGGGGGCAGAAGCAATGTATGTGCCTGTATGTGACAAAAAAAAATGTCGCAGCTTCATAAGAAGGACCCTGTATTCAGAATGGACCTTTAGGGTGGATATAGGCTACAGGCTAATATGTTTACCACGCGAACGTTATTGCGGGCACTGCTAGTGATTCCTTATTTTAGTTTAACGTTCATGTTTGTTAGTATAAGATTTAATTAAGGCTGGATATACTTGGTCCTCCACTTATTTGTAAATAAAATTGTGAACTAACTTTTGATAAATATGGTCTGTGGTGAAACTAGAATGTAAAGATAAGGACATATTACACATGTTTTATTTTTGTGTCGTCATCAATTGATTGAACAATGCTTATATACTTAATTTTCTTAATAATGAAATGTTAAATAAAATTATTAACTTCTTGTGCTATGTTTCTCTATAAGAAACTAAATATTTAAAAATACTTTTAACAAAAGTTACCTACTACATTCACTAATCCCTTACAATAAAATATACAATTTCGGGGTTAAGTTAATAATTTTATTGTTACATAGTACAAGCGAAATGAATGTCAAAGGTTAAAGTAATGTTGTGTGTTTACCAGGGATACTACGGAGCTTTGTTCTTTGATTCCGAAAGGTCGAAACTTCCGATTGATTTTGCACTTTCTATTCCGTTTTCGGTCCCGATTTGAATCGGAGGTTAAAATCGGAGGTCGAAGCACAGCGACGGCCATGGTAAGCACGTACAAGAAAGTATCCATTTTTGGCGCTGGGAACCCCCTTCCCCCCCTCGGCTTTCTGTCGATTACTTATTTATACTGGGAGCCACAACTTTATTTGAGTACAACAATGCAGCCAAAATCAAGTGTACTTTTTTATGATATAAGGAGACGAATAATCATTTAATTGATATAATATAAGTTTTTTTCTTTCTTTTTGTGATGCATGCAAGGCAATACGCATTTTCTTAGTTTAAAAATAGCCTATTGTGTGTAATAATTAATTAGTTTATTAAACTTATGGTGTCTGTAATCCTGAACCGGTAATAAATACATTTTCATTTTTTCATTTTCATAATGTTTGTAATTTTATTTTACTAAACTTGTTCTTAGAACATCTCTCTCGATTTGAATTCCAATTGTGGTTCCGAAAAATCAAATTTAAAAACTCCAATGTCGAATTCGGTTCCGATAAAACCACATCCGTAACATCTCTAGTATTTACCCACAATATCGCACAGTAGTCGTTTCCATAGCATGATTTCCTAAAAGCAGGAATACCTACATCTATATTGATGTGATGCCGACTACATTTACGTGTGGTATTCATAAAAGTACAAAGTATCCATCTAATTTGGCCTTTCTGTGCATGGGTTGTTGCAAAAAGGTCCGGTAGAAGTTAAAGGGATAATTTTACTTATTAACGTACACATAACTGCGTTGGCAGTTCGGCAAACTAATGAAATTGTTGTTTTTATTGTTTTACTGAGAATAAATAAAGTAAAAAAAATGAAACAAAATATTTAAGATTGGCAAAAGAATATAATATGTTTAATTTAATATAATTATTGTTACTCGTTTGAATACCAACAACGGTTAGTGGGGCATTGGCCGGCAAAAGTAACTCGATGTTTCGCTGTACGTATTACTTGAAAACAAAAGCATAAAACGGGAACAAAACAAAATAACCTTACTCCGCAGAGAATATGCTAGCTAGCTCGTGCCCTAATCCACAATATTACAAAAGCTTTATAAATTACCCATTTTTCTTCTAAAAATCGTATTAAAGTGAATTACCCATACAGAGATTTCGTATAATTCGCGATAAATTCACTAGGGGGGAGTTATAAATAACGTCTGTAATATTATGTGAGCGCCGTTCTGAGTGTTTACATTCGTTTACATTTTGATCGCTTGGAGAGATGGGCTTTTCCTCAAATTTGGGGATCGATGAAGGTTTGGGATGAGTAAGACACGATAAGCCGTTATCTTGACTTACTTTCATGTTAATATGTGTTTATTGGCTTGTTTTTCATTTACATAATACTGGGGCAACAGAATATCAGAGAACACTTTTTTGTACATAAAAAAAGGAATTACACAGATATTTACTAACCTAAGAGTACAGACGACGACTTTATCACTAAAAGTGATCTCTTCCAGACAACCTTTAGACATACTTATATATTAGAGAAGGCAGTAGATGAACAAAAGTAGAAAACTATAGATATGTAGCCTACATATCTATACCTTAGCCAGGGACGTCGTTTAAATGGGGTATATATAAAGATTATCCTGTTTTGCACACCAGTAATACAGAATGTTCACAATTGAATGGTTTATAAATATTTTTTACTTCTCTCAAAATGTCAATTATGTACATGGTTTGGTGTGGAAACCAGCGCCAAAGCCCTGTCCCAGGAAGGTGGATATATGGGCAACTCTTTATTACACAGTCTTAATAAGAAGAATAAGAAAATAAGAACAAACTTTATCTTACAACATTATAAAGAAATACACAGCAGATACATGATCAAATTAAAAAACATAGAACACATTTTAACAAATACCTGTAAGTAAGTGTAAGTACTTAGAAATACAAAGGTGTCCAAAATGGGCGAGTCTTAGCGTGATGTTGGCATCATGCTAAAAATTTCAAATTTCATCTAGATCGGTTCAGCCGTTATTGCGTGATTGAGTAACAAACATCCAAATATCTTCACAAACTTCCACATTTATAATATTAAAGTTAGACAACATTATATTAAGGTAAGACGATTCCCATACAAATGATTATTTCCAAATATGTTAAAAAAATACATAATTATATCTGTCTGCATTAATTAAGATTTTTATTTGCGCCAATGTACAGTTTCTTAAAAAAACACTGGTTTAATGGCCTTAATGAGTTCTACAATTTAGTCCATACAAACATTATCGATCTTATTTAACCTATTAAACTACAGTTTTATTCAAGGAAATATGTATTGGCGCAAATAAAAATCTTAATTAAGGCAGACAGACTTAATTCCAGTGTATGGTTATGTATTTTTTTTAACAAATTTGGAAATAATCATTTGTAAGGGAACCAATGTGTAGTTTTATTCAATCTTACCTTATATGAGTATATTTATTGCAGTTCTACTTTTTCCTCCTATTTTTTTTTTGCACGCCCACCAAACTTTCTTCTACCTCCTGCGGTTGACTGGTAGAAAATGCTCATGGCATTAAGTCTGCCCTATTTTACACTAGTTTAAATGCAATAAAATTATTATTATTAATAATAAAATCTTTTAAAACATAAAAATAGTAAAATCTTAACTCAAGTCATGGCACTTTGCTTGTGCAGGCTACAATATGTTCAAATTAGAAAATGTTATTCATTATTTAAACAGATGTTAAGGGATTTTACATACTTTAATTATGCATGGTGTGCTATAAATAGTTTTGATACAAATCTGTATCCATACTAATATTATAAAGAGGTTATAAAGAGGAAAAGTTTGTAAGTTTATATGTAGGGGGTAATCTCCGAAAGCACTTATCCGATTCTTCTTCAAAAAATTCTTTACCAGTATTTAGAGTGGACGTTCAGGGTGGATATAGGCTTTAGGCTATTCTGTTGAAACAAACGTAGTCAGGGGCACTACTAGACTAATCTAAAAACAAAGTCTTATTTATTACCGTTAGCAATATAGGCTACTATTACCCAAGCTATAGCAGCAGATACCAACCAGTTTCGTTCACGTTTTTCTATTTATATTTAAACAGTTCAGTGAATGTACATCAACCCTGTAACTATCAATAAAGTTATTATTATTATTATTATCAAAAACGTTTAAAAATGTTTTATTAACATGTTTGAGCTTTCAGATATGGGTTTAACGGTTTCACTTAGTAAGGCACTCTTAAGTCGGAGTCAAAGCTGACTTATGGCAAGAATTCCTCTTGTAAGCCGGCTTTAACTCCGTCTTCAGAGTGTTTTAGTGGAATCAACTTTTTACAAATTATACTGAAAATGTTTACTAAATGAAGGTCAAAGCTGTCAAAGCTAACGGTCTTTTTACAGCTTAAACTTTCGTAAGCACTGCACAAGTGCATATTTTATCCATCCCGACGTTACTAAGAGTAAGTGAAACCGTTAAACCAATATATTTACCGTAATAACCGTTGAATATAAAAGCGGTAACAACTCGATTTAATGAGCCGACCGACTTAATTACACAAACGGATGCATTGTGGCCTTAAGCCTCATGGTCTTATTTATAATAAACCGAGTCCTCTAAAACCAATCCAAAACTCTGTTTATTTAATCTGTGGCTACATCTTTTTCTTGTACAATCTCCACCACAGACAATTTCAATCGTCGTTTTTGACGTGTTTTAAGAAATCGAGTTTTTATAAATAAGACCGTGAGGCTTAAGGCCACAATGCATCCGTTTGTGTAATTAAGTCGGTCGGCTCATTAAATCGAGTTGTTACCGCTTTTATATTCAACGGTAGCCATGTAAGAGCACGACATTGAGCCCCGAAGCCTTGCAGATAACAGACAAAATACCGACACAGAAAAATGTGTCCCCAAACCACATTATGACATCAAACCAGCCCAGGCCATTACTGACGAAATAATTTCCGCTAACAAAAGGAAGAAAGAAGGAAATGTGATTAAGGCTTCAGGGAGAGGGCCTTTTTACATCTGGCTAGCACAACATGATTTTAATATCGTTGACGACAACGATAAGCGAGACAACAATTTGTGTGGGTTTTTACAATTCCTCCGTAACGGCTTCATCGATTTCTGTGTATATATGGTAGGTCTGAGAATATGAATATGAGACGATATTTATAATATCGCAAAACAGTAAAATTTCCTTAAACATTATTGTCAACATGTCACTTTTCGGCTGCTGCGTTTAAAATCTATATGCGTGAGTGTATATTTTATTTTGTTATTTATTGTTTTACTTTAATTTACTTCTTAATTTAATATCACTTGCTAACTGCAAAGGAAAACATCGTGAGTAGACCTAATTGTCTAAGAGGTTCACAAACCTCAGCGCTTGAAATGGCCCTACTCACTCTCTGAGAGAATGCCAGTCGACTGCAGTAGAACGGATACAGTTTATATAAAAAAAACTTTATTACACACGAAAACACAACACAGGAAATGTAACAAAAGAAAATACGTTATCGTAGTCGTATCGCAGTAGTAGTATGTAAAACCGCCCTGGCTTCTGGGTAAGGCTGCAGATACTTCACGACATTAATTTGCGGGCGTATAATCACAATACGAGCCAATCTATCTTGGCTGGAGTGAGTCCCTTCCGAGTTGGTCCATTATTATTTTAACCTGCAGACGGCGATTTGGTGCGTTTATATTATATTGAACTGTCACTTCAGTAAGATTTATAAATTACGACAGCGCAGAGGTGGGACGGCTTGTTATCAATTGGGGCTGATCGCTTTCCGACAAATAATATCACGATGATTGTACAGTATGTAGATATGGTTGATATAATAATAATCTTATATAAGTTTATCAACCACACTATGTATTTATTTTTGTATTAATCCCATAATTTTCTCCGGCACTACCTCATCGACTCTCCACATCAACGTAGGTTAGCTGGAAGAAAATACTACCTAGTATTAAGCTCGCCTTTGTACAATATTGTTTTTTTTTTTAGTGCAATAAAGAATTTTTCAATTCAATTCAGTGCAAGATTAGTTTAGTACAAGTCGTACTCTCGGAAGAAAATATGTGTAAAAAAATAGAAACTTAAATACTATTAGTATAACACTCAGCAGACAATCTGAACAAAATTCTGCGCAGTCGGGGTGTATTTGCGATGGACATTTTTCCTCCGCCAATAAGATCCGAAATATTTTACTTTACTTTACTTTATTGGTGTGTGAAACAGATATCAAACAATCAATAACATACAGAATAGGTAATTTAATTACGCCCAACAAAGTCGGTTAAGCTATCTGCCGGGCATCACACCAATGTACAAAAATCAAGCAAACAATAAGCTAACCAAAAGTTCTATGGAGTAAGCTACTCACCCATTCAATATAAAAAATATAAGGTAGATAGTTACAATGCCTGAAAGTATTCTAAAATCAAAACTTAAGTAACAATATTCTCGCAAACATCAATCTATAACAATTTCACAACCTCTTGCCCTGCCCTACGCCACAGTTTGGGATCGCTATATACGTACGTACGTAACTAATACATTATTAAGACCACAAGACAAGACGGTGCGTTAAACATTCATTTTAACATCATTCATTCAACATCAAACATCATCATCATTCAACATCAAACAGATAGTAGAAAAACTCGAAAAAACCTCCATGAATTCAAGTCATTGCATAAAAAGTATATTAAAAAGATACTTCTTAAATGATAAGTATGAGAGGGAGGGGGACGTACTGCTTACCCCTAATGTGAGGAGAAGATAGTGCGTCCCACTTCCCTTATTCATCTATTAATTATTAACTATTACTAATGTTGATATTAATATTAACATTATTATTAAAATTAATATTAACATTAGTAAGTATTATTCTATATAATGTAAAATTAATCGTTTGCATGTATACCGTGTTTTTCTGCACGCCTATACTCTTACTTATAAATTAAGTTATATAAGTATGTGGTCTAATTAATTTAGATCACTTATCATCTTAGAGCAACCTATGGAGCAATATAATCTCATGTGGAAGATTCAGCTTCCAGAGATGGATTTATATGTAGTTCTTTTTTTGAAATAAACAGTTTAAATTTTAATTTTTTTTTTTTATTTTTTTTTTGTATTCGTCAAACGATCATCAAGCAAATTATTCAAACACGAAATATCAATTGATAGGAAAGATAATTCGGTAGCAAAAACCCGTGAAGGTAGCTAGTAAAAACAAACATCATAGGCAGTGGGAATACAGTCAGATAAAAATCAATACTATTTGTGCTTAAAGTCGAAGATCAAAGAAACAAACTATTTAACGGCCTCGTCAGTTCAAGTTAATAAAATAAAATAGCCCTTTATTCGGCAATAGAGGACATTTCCAGTGTTAAATACATTTCAAATGCTTAGTCTAAATTTGCGCTGCTATTTGTATTTGTTATTAAATTACTACTTAATTATCAAAATATTTATTATTATATTTAAATGAGTTATAATATTAATGAATTGAAAAATTGCATGCAGAGTTCTTATCATTATTTTTAAATTATGTCCCTAACTTCAGTGTGCCTCTTGGCACAAGCCTCCTCCAACGACTTCCACTGGCTTCTGTCATTAGCAACCTTTCTCCAATTCAAGTTCGTCAGTTCAAGTTAGACCAAATTAAATTTGAACCTATCACCTTTTCACTTTACTACTATTAGACCGAGTTAGCAGTAGATATACACACATCGTCTACAGGCAACGTGAAGCGCTCTCCCCCAAAAGTAATCTATGCCCTGCGCCTTGATCCGAGCACGAATAAATACATTGATCAAGGTTCTTCAGTAGCAACCTATGTGCCGCAGTAAAAGTTGTGCCGACAAACTACACGTCGCCTGCAGCATAACTAAGAACGTCATAACTCAAAAAGTATCGCGTTCTTGCCGCCGCTCTCCCCCGAAAGTAATCTGTACCCTACGCCTTGATCCGAGCGGGAATGTTCGCTCTCAACGTTTATTATCTATGCTTTTATCTATTCCACGCTGTATCAGCATTTTCGGTTTCCTCTAGTGATGTTGGTTTTGGTGTATCGATAGTTTGTTTTTTATAGAAGTTTTTTGTTCAGTTGTCAATAAAATCACGGCGTGGCTGTTCCAGCCGTAGGACAGTCGACAGCATATGAAACGTTAGATGTATACACTGCATCCAGATGCAAGGATGACTTTCTGAGAAAGATGTTATGGTCGAGCTGCATACCAGTAGACAGGTTCATAAAAAAAGATGTGCTTTTTATTTGAAATCTACTAAAAACTGATTTTAGCCAATTTATTAAGTCTTACTGCAGTGCACAGGCCTACTCTCAGAGAGAGAGTATAGGCTTAATTATCACACGTGGCCACCTCGAATTGACAATTTCAAGCGCAGAGGTATGTGCCTTAGACACTCAGGTTTCCTCACGATGTTATCCTTCAAAGAAAACATAGGCCTTTTATATTTTACAAAGATGGTTGAGGGTTTATCTGGTGTGCCCTCAGGTGACTGGTGTGGCCGATACAAATACCAGATAGGTGAAGAGGCCACTAAGATGCTGCAGTGCCTGTGACATATTTTCGGATGGAGTAGGATCACCCAGCACCTATAATATCATCTCACAACATGTGCAGAAATATGATAAGCCGTGGGTTTCCTCACGTAGTTTTCCTTCAAAAAGTTAGTTTGAAGACACCTATGTTCAATATAATATAACATCCATTAAGTCACAATTTATGCGCTTTAGTGAATAAACTGAACCGATTGACATTACTGTACATTTAGTTTGGGTGCAATAAAGATACTAATAAATAAATATTTAAATAAATACATGTATGAATGAATGAATTATGAATAAACAAATTAATGAATTAACAAATAAATAAAGGAACATAATGTTTCATTGAAGTCGAACGGTAGCGTTTATTTTATTTGTGAATTTTTGACGCTAAAGTTTATTCTGAAGTATATTTGAGCGGTGGTAGCCCAGAAGGCAGAACATTGAACTCGGAAGCGAGAGACCCAGGTTCGATTCCTAGTGCGGACATGTACTTATGACTTTGTTTTCTAAGTTATGTACATTTGTGAAGTTACAGTTGCAATACCACTCGCTACCGGTTTAGGAAAACATCGTGAGGAAACCTGAGCGTCTGAGCTATTCACGTACCTCAGCGCTTGAAATTGCCAATCCGCGGTAGGCACGCGTGGTGATTAAGCCCATACTATCTCCCTGAGAGAAGGCCCGTGGATTTCATCGGCGGCCATTTGGATGTCACCAGTAGTGGTTTGTATCGCTTAAATGACTGACAATAGATTGGTCATCGCTTCGATTCCCGCTGGAAGCCACCCTATTTTGCTTCGCCACAGTATGGGTGTTTGTCCGTGTTTTTGATAAAGTCAAAGTCAAAGTCAAAAATTTTATTCAAAGTAACACAGAAGCTGTGACTTATTGAACGTCTAGATCATTTGGAGAAAAAACGGACAAAAAAACTCCAAACTTAGTCTTTTCAAACATATTCCTTAATTAACAGAGTTTACATGTCATTATCTTTTAAAAACCTAGTACTCGGATGAATTGAACTGTCTTTAATTCCACACATCTTTGTCATCTAGATAATCCTTAATGCTATAGTAGCCCTTTTGGCATAAAGTGCGCTTTACACATTTTTTGAACCACCATATACTTTTCTTGTCAATAAAGACAGGGTATTCTGATTTAAGATCAGAACAAAGTTAATATTATATCCAATTATATCCATAATCGGATAATTTTAATCCGAAATCCGTAGCACAGATAGCATTGCTGAGAAATTAATCATCCACTTAAAATTAAACTAAGACTCGATGTAATATTAATACTTTCAGCGCTGGAATACATTAGCTGAACGAGTGGTAATGAATATATCACGCCTCTCAAGTTATTTACCAGGTAAATGTAACAGTATTTATCTTGTCAAAACTAATTAGATTAAATTAGTGCTATGAAAGTAGAACATTCGGGTGCGTCAGTGTTTTAGTTATTGAATTACATACCTATATACTCACGCCTGTACCCCAGAGCGGTAGGCAGAGACCAGAGTGCCTCTTGCCACGATCCTGATAACCTCTTTCGCTTCATCAGCATTCCTTAGTCACTGCATGCACGCACGCCGGTTGCGGGTACTTTTTATCTGGCCCTTCGCTAATAAATCGCCAATTTTAATAAGGCCGTCCCTTACTGGCCATTTTGAAACAATTCGTAGAACAGAATGAGTTTGGGTACGGAACCCTTAATAAGACTCGGCTGTCCGTCCGTCCGTCCGTTTATCATCAGGCTGTATCTCATGAACCGTGATAGTTTGACAGTTGAAATTTTCACAGATGATCTATTTCTGTTGCCGCTATAACAAAAAAATAGTAAAAACAGAACAAAACAAATATTTAAGGGGGGGCTCCCATACAACAAACGTGTTTTTTTGCCGTTTTTTGCTTGATATTAATAACAGCAACAGACAGACGCTTGAAATATTCAAATTTTGTATAGATAATGGTACGAAACCCTTCGTGCCCAAGTACGACTCGCACTTCGCCCATTTTTTTTGTAATAATTATGTATGTATTTTTGTATTTTATTGTGAATATTGTTCTAAATAAAAGTATATCTCTCTTTCTTTTATATTTTTAATGTAGAAGTGTAGGTTATTCGTAAAGAAATTTCTTGCAAATACAATTAACTTCAAAGCAATGTTCCTTCCAGAAACCTTTCTAGTCGTTTCAAGTAGAGTCCAAGTGGTATCTCTGCAGTATTCCCGCCGTGAGAAGAGCTCGCAGTTTGCACTTCTAATACATCCAGCATTAAATTATTACATCCACCTAAATCCAGCCGAAGATGAATTTACGGAAGTCTGCTCTAATTAATTAACATAATTAAGATCTTAAAATTTGAAACCTTATCTAATTATATCTAATCTGAAACTATCTTGTTTAAATTGTACATTTGGTTGTGTATACTGATATATTTAGGTAAATTGTAGGTTACATACATGGACTCACGCCTGTATCCCAAAGGGGTAGGCAGAGACCAGGGACTACCACTTGCCACGATCCCGACAGATCACTTTCGCAGATCACTTTTACTTTATATATTTATCGTTGTTTAATATAATTTGTTTTAATAAATGACTTATATACAATGTACTTTAACGTAAAGAATTTACAATCTGTTAGCCGCTGCCTTAGGGTCTAGTCGTAGTGAAGATAAAGGCAGCGGAAAAAAACTCCCCTCTGACCTTCTTTTCTCGAATCATATTTAATCTAATAAATAAGTTGGTATGAGTACACCTAACAAGATCCCATCAGTGCAATCAACAACTTTCAATGCTAAAACATTCATCATCATCATAATCTTCATCCGCCCACCGCTGCCCACGCCCTTTTCCCCCAAATGCCATCTCTCACGGTCCCTTGCCATCCTCATCCATGGACCCTCCGCCGACTTAACGACATCGTTCGACCATCGGGCCGCTGGTCTGCCCACTGACCTTCACCCTGTTCTTGTTAAAATATAAGTTTAGTATATTAGTATAAATAGCATAGGTACATATTATTTAAAACTCTTATGAGGGTATAACGACCTCGTGGCGCACCGGTAGTGCATCTGCATACTTCACCCTGTTCTTGTTAAAATATAAGTTTAGTATATTAGTATAAATAGCATAGGTAGATATTTAAAAGTCTTATGAGGCTAGAACGACCTCGTGGCGCAGCGGTAGTGCATCTGCATACCATGCGGGAGGTCCCGGGTTCGAATCCCGGCTGCGGACAAAAAAAAAGCCGATGATTGATGACGTTGTTTCTGGTTCCCACGACACAGAGTATCCTAGTGTGGGGCCAGAAGCAATGTATGTGCATGTATGTAAATGTTTATGTTTAATTTATTTTTTATTCTGTTATTCTCCATCGTGAGCACGAGCAAACCTTGATTTGTGCCCTTTAAACATAATGGTAAAGTGTCTTTGAGCTCCGGCATGTCGTGAATTCCGGCATGAATTAAAACGAAACAACGTTCGTACGGGAATTGCTACTTGAGGGGCCGCCTCAAGATATTTTGTTAAATAAATAAAAGACTAAAGTCTGTCAAAAACAATTAATTTGATTTTCTTCCGTAAGTTTCACAAGAAAACTGATTTTGCTACACAGATTTTTTTTATGTCGCCAATATGCGTCCCACTGCAGGGCACAGCCCTGCTCTCAGAGAGAGAGAGAGTGTCGGCCTAATCACAGCTAATTGCCACGCGTGGACGCGGACTGTCAATTTCAAGCGGGAATTATTGGATAATTTGACCTTTTTATTCGTATTTAATTATGCCATAGATATATCTCGCTGTAGGTACACCTGAGCCCTGTAGCACACCAACTTTACTAAGTGGGTGCCTGGTACTGGCGTAAATCATACCAGGGCCTAGATTCTGTTAACGCATTGTAGTAACATGACAACTGCATGAACATGACGGTTTTCATTTCATGGCTGCTTTAAGTCTACGCGGGCACACCCATCAAACCTTCTAGGCGTCAATGGTACGAAAAAACACGTCACGTGACCCGACAGTGTACCTGTCATTATACTACAATGCACTAACAGAATCGAGGCCCTGAGGAGTAGCTCGCTTCTTCAGCACATGTTGAGTCAGTACCATTTTGCGTTTGCCGCGTCCACAGTAGTATAAGCCTTACCTGTTTTATGTCGGTACTTATCGTACACTAGCTGTGCCCGCGACTCCGTTCGCGTACATTTCGATTTTTACGAAGCATTTGTATGGGGGCCACGTCTTATCATAACTGGAGCTAAAATTTAAATAGCCTATCCTGTGTCCCAGATGTCTATATGTTTTTATACCAAATTTCATCAAATTCGGATAATTGGTTTAAGAGTTATGGAGGAACATACATACATACATACACACATACAGAAAAAAATTCTAAAAATCGTGAAATTAGTTTCAGTATCATATATTGAGCCTATAAACACAATATCTCTGAAAACAAACTAACTTACTCCATGACCGACCCTTACAGATTTATTATTAGTATAGATAGATAGATAGAATAGAATAGATATAGATACCTTGCATCCTTGCATATTATATTGTTCCATTTGTTATTTCTCTCTTTGTTTAGTTTCTCCTAGCCGCTGTACTCTTCTTATGCTGTTTGACTTTTGAAAATTCAAGTGTGTGTGTGTGTGTGTGTGTGTATCTATCTAATTTTGTTTTCTTTAGTAAATCTTGATTTTGCGGCACAACACTTATTTGGAATATCTCACTTGGTTTGTGATATCCCTCTGGCCAGTTGTGTTTTTTGTCCGACTATTTATCGTCATCTTTTGGCCAGTAAGTAATAATTTACAGTTAAATAATCATTTAAAGGTCGTAGACAGTCACAAAAAGGCCAAGCCAAGGACTGAGGCTCATTTATTATTAAGTATAGTATTTCAATTTGCAAGATTTATTTTGTAATGATCAAATAAATGGACTTACTTCTTGACTAGTCTAGTACATGTCAAGAGCGATACCAGAGCGATTCTATTCCTATGTTGGCGTTGTAAACGTCAACCCCTATTGATCTATTTTTTTGATCACTTTTGGCAATTTTAGGTCCTTTTTCTTTCGTGTCGACTGTTATGTTTTTAGTTTTAAAAATTCTCAGCTTTTTTATTTTTATTCAATAAAAAAGATTATCAAAAGGTGACATTTTTTTTGCTAGTTGACAAGAAACACATTGTGCTTTTATTCAAATGCCATTTAAAATATGAATAAATAGGCGGCTGGGTGAGGATGCCTGAGGGTAGAGGGGAGTGGCGTGCCTTATGGGGGAGGGCTATGTCCAGCAGTGGGCGAATACGGGCTGATTGATTAATTGATGTAAAATATAAATACTGCTAAAAGGTGTTTCTCTCTTCTACTAGTGCATTTTCAAACCCGTCAGAAAATAATTTTGGTTATACAAATCGGGCGCGAATCTTTCCCCATGGCTTTAATTACGATAATCAATCAATCATGTTACTCGGACAAAAGTTTGCGATTTTAAGCTTAATATTTCGCAAACGGAACACTAAATCAATAAATGGTCTTCCTACACCTAGCATATTAAACGACCAATCCAATGATGCCCGACAATATGGCGCGGGCGAGAAAAAAATGCATCCTTTATTTAGTAACTTAGTTGCATTTAGGGGGTTACTCTATAAATATTTTCTAAAGATTTTATTCTACCGTTTTGTCGGCGTGACTAATATTATGTCTGTGTCAAATTTCAGCTTTCTGGTACTAACTGTAACAGACAGACAGACAGACGGATATGGCAAAACTACAAGGGTTCCATGTAGACGGAACCCTAAAAAAGATACGGCCGTTTATGCCGCATAAAAACGTATATTTTGACACTCAAAGGAATCAAAATTTATAGGGTACTTTCCGTTGACTTAGAACTATGAAATTTGGCAAGTAATATCGTCTTAAGTTATAAGTACAGAGAAAAATCTGAAAACTACACAGTTTTAGTTAAATAATAAAACAATTAGCCTTTGAAGTTCGGGAAAAGCTCGGAAAAACTGCTAGACTCCTTATAATATGTCACAGTGCCTACAAATTTGTACGGAATCCTCGGTAGGCGAGTCCGAATCGCACTTGTCTGGTTTCACTATTTTTATTACTTTTCGGCCTAATATTGTTTGTGCTTAATTCTTATGCTGAAGTAAAGTAATTTTGAGTAACAGAATAAATACTAAAAAACGATATAACTTCTAAATCATGCTTAGAATGTCCCCTTAAAAATGGTGAATGGCGAACAAATTCAAAGTCATCCTGTAGATAGTGTTAAGACATCGTTAACTTACTAAAGAATATAATTTTTCCGTCCAGACGGAACTTCAAATTGATCTCGTGGCATTAGAAGGGGCCTTAAGATCGGATTTTTCTTGATTGAAACATTATTGGAAATAGAAATGTAACATTTTGTACGACAGAAATCTGTGATAGATTTAATGGCTAGAGGGTGTTCCGCAAGTGACGAGAAAATGGAATAGTGTGAGTTTGCGGGATAAAAACTCTATTTTTGGTGTTTCTAGCATGGGTATGTCAGCCGAATGAGTTTGGAAACTTACTTGGTCGAAAATGGCATGTAATAATGGCCTACGAGTATTTATACAGGCTTAAATCTAAAAAGCGCAGTAAATCACCACAGTAACAGTTTTTGTTTCACAAAATCGCGCTCTACTCACCTTACCAACGTCGCAGCTTTTGGCAAATCATTGTGATAAATAGAACAACGTCAATTCCTTTAAGACTGTTCTTACGCTGTGTCTCGCTCGCACAATGTAACATTTTTAATTATTGTAATAAAATGAGTAAATTTTCGATAAATGTGGTTTGAGAGTTTGATGCATTATTAAATTACAGACATTTAAAATATATGTTTTTGTTTTCCGATAAGTAGTTTTTAATAAAGAAAAGTTGTTTCCAAAATTCTTAATTTTGGAATACAATTTTATCAATGAAAAACTTAGCACGGGATAAGAAGAATATGCCTTGCATATCCGCAATTTCATTATGCGCTAAACTCTCAGACCACATTGGTCAAAAGCTTACTCATATTATTATAATATTGATATTTTGTTAAATAGTGCGAGCGATACAGCATGCTCCGCGTGACAGCAGCCTTAACCCGTAATATGATCTTAAGCATCATCCATCAAACTTGGCCGCCTCGTTGGTGTAGCGGGGTCACGTCTTATTACCATGCCCGTGGTCGTGGGTTCGATTCCCACTAAGGCCGCTGTACATTCGTAGAATGGCCTTAGTCTGTGTGTATTTTTATGGTTGTGCCGTCCTTGCCTGGTTACCATAGCGCAGGGTATCCTAGTTTGGGACAAAGTCAAATGATTGTGATGTGCGTAAGTTATTGTATTATTACTAGCTGATTCGGCAAACGTTGTTTTGCCATATTAATTAGCCTACGACCTATTCCTACCGAATGTATACAAAAAAAAAATCAGTAAAGCCGTTTCGGAGGAGTTCGATAACAAACACTGTGACACGAGATTTTTATGCAGTAGATAAAAAGTAGCAGAAAAAAGTTATTTGTAAATGACAAACTCTAAGCCCGACTTGCACCACTTATTAAATGTCACTTAAGTCGCCATTTAAATCGACTTTTGTATCAAGAATTTTAGTAAAATGTGGCTTACATTTAAGAAAGTGTGTTGTAATTGGGTTGTTGCTGGAATGGCGCAATTTCGAGGTAACCCTGTTTAGTTATCAACTTTACGGGAGATTTTTTATCGGAAATGTTTATTTATGTTTCCTCTCTTTCCATATCTCCTTCTTTCTATCTCCTACTTCTATACTTCATACTCATTACTACTGTAGTTAATTCAGTTAATAATTGCGTAGGTATTCTTTGCTGTACACCATGAAAAAACAAACATAAAATATTCACTTGCTCATAGCAATTTTTTTCCAGACATCCGACGATGGAGAGTTCGAGATTTGGCGTGCGCTTTCTCATTATTATTTATCTACGGGATCCTATTTCTAAGACTTCACTCTCTGTCGGCCTGTCAGTCTGTCTGTCACCAGACGTGACACCTCGTGAACCGTCTCGTCTCGTGAACCGCGATAGCTACAGAGTTGAAGTTTTCACAGATGATGTATTTCTGTTGCCGCTACAACAACAATACTTAAAACAGAATAAAATAAATATTTAAGTGGGGCTCCCATCCAACAAATGTGATTTTTTCGCCGTTTTTTGCTTGATATTAATAACGGCAACAGGAAGACGCTTGAAGTATTCAATAACACTTCGTGCGCGAATCCAACTCGCACTTGGCTGGTCTTTTATTTTCCCGCGTTCATGAAACAACAGTTGTAGTTCTATGAAACAGGCCTCAGAGCGATGCAGCCTTCTAGAAAGATACAGGCTGGCTATAGTGATTTTCAAAGCCTTATTAAGGGGCTACATGAAAAGGAAGAGGCAAAAAGTGATATCTTTTTTTACAAATCTAATTTGCAAAAAGTGTCTGCACAATCTCTCAATCATGTCAATAATGATTTTTGGCACCCATGGCCGTAAGCCAAAAAAGCTAGGACCAGAGAGCATTAACGCCAAAAATGGCCGAAAATGACATAAATGCTATCTAGTCCCAGGTTCGTGATCCTAGGTTCTTTGTCGTGGTTCCTAAAAACCACTCTTAACATGATCGAGAGAATCTACAGACTTTCCAATTTTTGCAAAACGATCTGTAAAAGAAGGCAATGATGTTTCTTCATTGGTGGCGCTGGTCAGCCCACTGGATCCCCTTAAACCACAATGGTGTAGGTAGTTAGTTAGTTAGTTAGACCTGAGATTTCCGCACTTAGCCTCATGGTTGGGCCATTGTACGTAGCATAGCTGTGAGCTCACTCCAGCCAGCCTATCTCTTTCCAGAAGGCCAGCAGTGCTCTGATGTCACTGCAGGCCTCCCGAAGGGATCCCAGCTTCCCAATGATGGCGGTCCGTTGCTCCTCCACGCCTTCACAGTGAATGGTCACGTGGGCGGGTGAATGGTGTAGGTAATGACCCATATTCACCAACTGCCACAATCTTGATAATATATAACTTTCACTCGACACAATGACTTGCTCCGGGGCTCAAGTCTCATTTTTTAATAGAACGAAAGTGTAACAATCACTGCTGTTTTTTGACACTATTTCTAGTCGCG
This sequence comes from Yponomeuta evonymella, assembly GCA_963969515.1. Classification (NCBI taxonomy): domain Eukaryota; kingdom Metazoa; phylum Arthropoda; class Insecta; order Lepidoptera; family Yponomeutidae; genus Yponomeuta; species Yponomeuta evonymella. The sequence goes on along the minus strand of OZ018366.1, from coordinate 2,079,808 downwards.
TACAACAAACGCCTCTCGATGGCGTGTCACTGGAGCTATCACTGACGTCCCATTGTACAAATAGGAAGTCTCATCCTTATAACTTATCTATGGTAACATCATTGACATTATAACGGGTAGTCTAGTCCTTATTTGACGTTTCGACGGACTCTTTGAAATAATCGAAACGCTGATTTGTTACAATTGAAGCGCCATTGAACAAATACACCTTTTAGGGTGTAGTTGTTAGGTGATTGTTCAAAAGTGAACATACATTTTCTTCTCTTTCGTCATGTTAAGACCTTTTACGACTGTCCGTGGCGAAATGCGCTGGCGTATTCTCCAGCTGGCATTTTGGGGGGATCGTAGCCGCGAAGAAGAAAGTTGAGAGACGTAGGGCTCGAGCCCTACTTAGAAAGTCGGTGACCCCCATTTTCGATACCAGACGCCGAATTGGTTAAGACCTTTCAGTTGAAGAAAGACGTGGTTTGGTGCCGCTTATCCCTAAAGAGCGGAAACGTGATGGGATTGCCGTCATTATCAAGGTATGTAATAATTTAATCGGCTTCAAAATCCGCAGTCTTATTTACAGACAATCGATGCCACTAAATGACTTGTAGGTAGTTTTAACGTACCCAACTAAATCATTAGGTACCTCTAAAGTGAAGTCTCGATTTTAGTTCGTAATAAGCTTAGGGCGTCACACACGACGAAGTTACTATTTTAATATACAATATCGCTCGCCATGTATTTCGATAGACACATGACGAAGATAAAATATATTTTCATAGTTTTGTTGGATTGAACCCAAGAAATTGATGTGAGACTTTAACGTCTCTGTAATTGAAACAAAATATAAAAAGTTTCTGACACATCCACAGATAATTAATGAAATTAGTGAATGTCACGTTCTATTGTAGGTAGCTAGATGCTAGAAAAACAATTGTGTGTCTAGTGTGTTGGGTTGTTGTAGAGCTCTTGAAACACATTTTAGTATTTGTTTATAAGACCGTTAACTTTACGTAGGTAGGTACACTTTTGAAATGTACACTTTTAAAATATGTACTTACATAATCTTTATCCTTTGCAGATAGCCCTGTCATTTTTTGCGACCGTGACCTATCAGACACTCCTAGATAGGCTGGGAAAATTGTAAATGCGTGCTGTGTGCTGCACAACATTGCAATCCAGACCGGTACACCCTTACCACAACCCCTGACACCCAGAAGAACAAGCTGCGGAAGATCAGTGGCAAATTCAGGCAAGAATACAAGTATTTACTACTGGTGTTGCTTCAATCAATGGATAATTCAAATCTCCAATTATATTATAATTTAAGATTTGAAGTACTTATTGACGATGAATGGTGATGTGCAATCTAGCCTCTAAACTAAGTTGGCCACAATATAAAAGTTCCACAAACGACAGAAAAACCAGATATTTTTTTGAGTTTTTGAGGTCTCAAAAATAACTTTAATAATTAAAAAACCTATTGAATCTTAAACATTTTATTTTAATAAAAGAGTATTAACAATAAGTCAATTATAAAATTAAATCACGGTCATGTATGAAATTATCAACTATCAAATTAATAATTAAAACATTTGCAGGTGATGCCCCGTCCCTTCTTCTGAAGACAGCTCGCTGAGTCCCTGTAACCGACTCAATGGCAACAGTTAGTGGACTGCTGGCTTGTGCTTGCTCCGAAGACGCCTCAGCAAGTTGGCTGATGGGTCGGGCTTGATGCAGGGACCCCTCAGCAGTAGCAGCAGCAAGCTGTTGGATGGCAGCCGCTAGCCTATTTGAGGCTTGCGCACGCTCTATGGTCGCCTCTTCATTTGCAGGCTCTAGCTCAGCGAGCCGTGCATCTGCATTTTCCAAGGCCGTGGGTGGCAGGAGTGATTCTGTGAAAAAAAGTGTAAATGCAATTAATTATTTTATTGGGTGTAACAAAGTCCCCATATAAATGGTCCACACTAAAGTAACTCACAGTAAATTATTCGTATTCACAAGTACAACCCCCTAGTTTTAGTGTATATATATATTATATGAATTTTGACACACCCTGTATAAATAAGATTATTAATTACCTTCTGTATTTCGTCGACGACGTCGCTGCGTCGGCGGAGCGGACGGCGCGCCTTGAAGGGGTGATTGCTCTCTTTGGTCTCTGAAATGGGAATAATAAATGCATATACTTAAATGTTTAATGTTGTTTTTAATTACTCATCTGTGGCAGAGCCTAAAAGCATGGTAATGTGTTTGGCTATGTATGAATATACTCTTACTCATAGCTCCAATAAGTAACTTCAATAAGTACATAACCTTTGTTATTTTTTATTTATGTTCATAATTAATCACACACACCGTTGCCTGTATTAAGCTCTGAAATAAATTATATTTGTATTTGGAAATATCTTCTCATAGACACCATTAAAATATACTAAGGGGCTCCAGGAGGTAATACTAGCACCACGGAGAAAAAACAATCATATCTTTTTTACAGATTGAATTTGTAAAAATGCGATCTCTCAATCATGTTAACAGTGACTTTTAGGACCCACGACAAATAACCTAGAATCATGAACGTAGGACTAGATAGCATTTATGCCAAAAACGGCCACTAATGCTGTCTAGTCCTAGGTTTTTGGCCTTAGGTCCACGGCCATGGGTCCTTAAAATCACTTTTAACTTGATAGAGATTGTACACTAATGCTGTCTAGTCCTAGGTTTTTGGCCTTAGGTCCACGGCCATGGGTCCTTAAAATCACTTTTAACTTGATAGAGATTGTACAGACACTTTTTGCAATTTCTTAAGGAAAGTATTAGCCAGGAGTATTAATTAGTTTCAATTTCAATGGATTATCACAGGCTTTTTGTTGGTTTTAGATGGAGTAGACTTGCCCAGCATCTATACCATCCTGACAGTTTAGTCGGCCTAGCCCACAGTAAAGGCAAGCCAACCAAGCCGAGGGTTTCCTCATGACAAACAATGTCCCAGGCACTGAAGCCTAGTGATACTCATCTATTGAGTGTGATAGTGTCACTGGACGCTTTATAAATCATGACATTACGTAGAAGCAAAAGCCAAGTTTTTTGTTAGTCACTGCCTTCAATCTTTATGAGAAAAAACTTTATGAAGTAATTTGTGCTCACCATACGCCAACCCCCCCGGCTCTTTCCAGGCGTAATCTGACGAGAGGCTGTTGAGGACATTGGCTCCTTCCCGCCACATGCGCTTAGCCAGACTGCGCCCCTCCGTTGAGCGATTGAAACGCCCAAGAGCCAGCTCTGGCTTGTTTTCAAAGAACCCAATAAGGGCTTCGAGCTGCTCTACGCTCACCATCTGTAAATATTAGTATTATGATTAAACTAAATATAGGTAATTGAGAACTACAAAACCGATCGTTTCGATGCTTCAACACCAAGCTTACCTAACAATCGCATGAAAATCAATAGGTACATACCTTGTGGATGAAATAAGGATAAGAATGTAAGAACTTTCTTAGTCTTATAGCAATCAGCCGGTTATTCTGAAACAATTTAACGTTTTAACTTTGAACAGAAAATTTTTTCGCTGTCAGTGTCAAGACGTAAGACAAGTGACAGCTAATTTTTTTTTTACTTGCCATAGTAGCATAGTCTTATTACATACAGTCATAATTTTGACTTAAACCAATAAATAAATAAAGACTTTAAGCTTTTTTAGAAACGAAACTACTGTTAACGTTCTTTTCAGTTTAATTCACAGAAATTCCAGATAAAAAAGCAAGAAAACCACTGTTTTTTGATCGAGGCTAATCGAATCGCGGTCGAAAAAATCGATGCCGATTCGAGAGTCCTTTCAAAAAATGCCGCACTAGCTGTCAATCCCTTTTACTTGATGGTAGCTACTGACCTACCGTTGGCGCACTTGTAATATTGAATTTCTATCGACCTAAACGTGACGAGACTAGCTCAGATTCCGCCAGTAGCCTACCAGTGAGATTTGAATTGTAATAGTAGGTCGTGGCTAACTGCAAAATGCGACTCGGGCCCCCGGTCCCAAACCAGAATATCCCGTGCTATGGCAACTAAGCACGAAGCAACGTGGAAATATACCCATACCGAGGCCTACACAAATATATTTATCGATAGTTCCGTGTCCCATCTCTATAGGTAGGCCTTGGAGGACAGTATCGATCCCTAATCCGGGCGCGGGTCGGCGAAAACATAATAAAGAAGGACTGCCCCGCACAGAATTGACAGGGTTTTGGACCGCAGTATGCCGAAGTGTACATACATTGATGTTACAAGTATAGCCCGGTATGGGAACAATTTCCTCTTGACCTGAATCGCCTGGAGGTTCTATTCGACAAACACACACACACACACACACACACACACACACACACACACACACACACACACACACACACACACACACACACACACACACACACACACACACACACACACACACACACACACACATTCACACACACACACACACACACACACACATTCACACAAACACACACACACACACACACACACACGTACGTAGGTTTAACAGCCTCATTTTATTTTTTATAGTTTTGATTATTAGCTTAATTCCGGATCACTTACTCAAGTTTTTGTCGTAAGAGTCCGAATGATTCGCAAAGTTTAATCATTGTGTATAGAGACGGAGCTCGCGTCGTCGGTTGCTCGTCTCTCACTCTTTCTGTTTCCCCCTCTGAGTCCTAGGCTTAGATAAGATAAGATTTATTGTGCTTTTTTATTCTGATGTGTTTCTCATATTATTTTAATTGGTCTTAAGATATAAGTTTGCTTATATTCTTTTTGTTGCACTAACCCGTGCTGAGGACAATTTTAGAAAACCTGTTTAAAATAAGTAAGTTCCAAATTTCGCCGATGCCTGCACTTGCCCATTAGATCAGTTGGGAGAGGGCTGGCACGGTTAGTCAGATGTCGCGGGCTTAAGTCCCGGCATGGGTGGAATTTTTAGCCTCTAAATAGGTTTTTAAAATATAAGTTTGCATTTGGTGTCGATTTTGCCGGGCTTGTCGGGTCATGGCCGGGGCGGGTATCCACTTTTTATTGGGTAAGATGTGAATTGGTACCCGGTTTGAGGGTTGCACTGGTGTGGCAGGCTTGGCCCTATGCAAATATGTAGAACTCTAACCTTACTAGAAGTATCTTATCAGTTTAAAAAGATAAACCTGTTTGGCCTTACTTCCATCAATCAATCAATCAACCCGCACTCGTCCACTGCTGGACATAGGCCTAACCCAAGACATGCGTTTTCACGGCCAGCAGCACGGCATTGGCCTTACTTATCAGTGATTGTATTGTGATTGAACTCTGTTAAGCTGTTGGTTTTTTTAATAAATAAAACATAATGACACGCCTGCCGAGCGTGGCGATTATTGCGAAACCCCTCATGGTTATGAAAACCACGAAGGAGGCCTAGTCCTGCATTGGGCGTCAAATGGCTGCTGATGATGATAATTACATGGTACATGATAAAAAGTTTTTTTTTTATGTAGCTTATACTAATACGCCCGACTGGGGTGTACTTTACTTTACGTACGTACTTTACTACTTTACTTTTGTAGTAATGAAACACAAAATCTGAAATTGTTTTTAGGGTTCTGTACCTAAAAGGAAACAACGGAACCCTTATAGGATCACTTGGTTGTCCGCCCGGCCGCTTTATCTCGGTAACACGTGGAGGTATCAAGTTGAAATTAAAACTGTATACTCAAGTCTACAGTCTCTTACGGCTGTGTAAAAATCAAACTTTTAAGTTAAAATAAAAAAAATATTCCGTGTGGCGCCGGATGTCCTGCAGTGGGCGTTAAATGGCTGATGATAATTATAAGCTTTCACCATGATATTATAATATGCCATGTTACTTATCTGTTGTACAAAGCAATAAATAAAATAAAAATTAAATAAAATCGAATAGGCTGTCGCAGTTTTTAGAGTTCTGTAGTGGACAAGGAACCCTTAGGGTTTCGCCATATCCGTCCGTCTGTCTGTCTGTCCGTCAGCGGCTTAGCACAGATACGGTACGTACTAGAGAGCTGAAATTTGACTTAGATGTACCTATTTATAACGCCGACAAAACGGTAGAATAAAGCCTCGAAAAAAAATTTTTTAGGTTACTTCCCCTGCACCTAAATTAAGGATGCAATTTTTTTTTCTCGTCTATACCATAATAGGGGATGTTGTTGGATTGGTCGTTGAAAAATATTGTGGGTGTAGGTAGACCATTTTTTGATTTAAGGGTCCGTTTGCGAAGTATTACGCTTTAAAGCGCAATGTTTTGTCAGATAGGTCCCCCCCCTCTCCTGGCTAAACGGTTGATTGTAGAAACGTGAAAAAATTCAAAGCAGTAGCACATAGTTATAATGAACTTAAAAGGAAAACTACCACCGCTAAGTAGGCTTAGTAATAGCGAACCAACTTATAAAAGTAAAATTTCATACAAAATCCATTGAAAATGACTTCGATGAAGCTGTTAGTTCTGTAAATCAGATAAGAAACTCTCTTTCTACGGAACCCTATATTGCGCGTGGCCCGACATGCACTCGGCCTGTTTCTTATTTAATAAAACGCGACAAATTCTAATTAGTTTCAATTTACTGAACTGGTATTAAAACTGATTTGAGAAGCGCCAGATAATAAGACAAAGCGCTCTATGGAAATAATTCGTTTTATCTTTCTAACACAATGAGCAAGCAACAGATAATAAGAGATTATACTCCGTTCCAAGAGTCGAACGCCTAGGAAAACAAATACTCGCATCTCATTAGTCAATGTGCGCGGCTAGACATAAGCGAAACAACAAGCGAAGACAGTATGCTCCATAGGGTAGGTTAACAGTCTTAATGCAATGGGTCACGCGCATTAACCAATGGGCGCAGATGGACGATTTTCTTTGTGAGCTCGTTTCGTAGAATGGAGTATAGTGCTCTGTGAAAAGAATTTATTTTTCTTTTCTAAAACAATGAGCATGTAGAATTCCATTTCCAACAAAAACATTTGTTATTTTTCCGTCGTCCTTCAGAAGGTTTTCGGTATTTTTACTCGTGGATGGGGATTTAAATAATTGACAGGCTATTGATGTTCTTTATTTAGCTCTCCTTGTCTTGCGTGCTGGCTGTCACTCATTGTTATTACTTTTTGCGGTTACTGTGGAGGGCCGTCCTGAGCAACTTTAAGGAACTTGGAGAAAAAAAAAACTTTGGCCTTTGCATCTACGAGATGATTTATACAGCGTCCAGTGGCACCATCACTCACACTAGTGGTGAAGGGACCACTCGGAAGCTGCACTGCCTGGGACATTGTTTTTTTAGATGGAGTAGGCTTGCTCTGTGTGGCGCCGGATTAAGAATAGTGTCACTCTATGTCCTTTCGTGGATGTCGTAGAAAGCGAGTAAAGAAATACATTATTTATTCAATAATTTATTAGTTTTATTATATTCCACAAGTTTTAGGGTTGTGGAATAATAAATAAATAAATAATAAATAAATAATTACTTAGTTAAATAATTAAAATGTCAAAATACTATTATGAAAATACAAATGTCAAATCTACTGTCAGGCACTAAATCTACGATGTTGATATCATACCATGTTCAAGTTGAATAATTGAAATGTCAGTTGCACTGAATTAAGAGCCAATTTTTCAATAGTAAAATAAAACTTAACTGGAAAATAAATTGCATGCTATTACTGTCTAAATCATACGACAAGGCTGGGCCGGTTTCTAAATTGAGAATTTCACTGAGTAAATACTTAAGTGACGTTCTGTGACGCTCTTTTCTGAGAAATTCTAAGTGACAACACCGGTTTTATTCTTCAGTTAAGTTTTATCTGACTATTGAAAAATCCGGTCACAGTAAAATAAATTGAAAATAGCGGGAATGTCAAAAATTAAATATCACTTTACTTAGCTTTATCTGTCAGGAATAAATTTAGAGAATGAGAGCACTTTTGGTACAAATAATTAGTAGGTATACAGTTATCTCTTGAACATCGCCCATCTTAATTTAAGGAATTCAACAGGTATTTTGTTATAAACTCTTACAAGCATGGAGCCGCAATTTCTACCGCGCAAAGTCGTTTTAGACTCCGGTAATATTAGTTTATCTTCGTATCGCGTTCAAAAGCTTAATGCCTGTTTCATAACAAAACATGCTGCCTCAAAGATATACATGCAAGGTAAGATAAGTAAATTGTATTTCTTAAAAAAAGGTTTGCAAGAGTCTAGTGGCTTAGCGGCCGCGATGGCACGTATACATATTTTCCGTATTATAAATGCTCTGTTCGACTCCGTAGAACTACTCCATAAGATTTACAAAATGGCATATGTTGCGAAGGGTTCTTTTTATATAGCCTATATACGTCCCACTGCAACGAACAGGCCAGAGAGAGAGAGTATGGGCTTAATTACCACGCGTGCCCACCGCGGATTAGCGATTTCAAGCGCTGCGGTATATGAACACCTCAGACACTTAGGTTTCCTCACGATGTTTTCCTTCCCCGCTAGCGAGTGGAGTTGCTACTATTACTTCACAAATGTAACGTAACTTAAAAAACAAAGTCATTGGTACATGCCGGGATTCGAACCCACGACCTACCGCTCCGTTACCAACGCTCTTAGAAGAGTTTAACTATTTTATTACTCTATGTTTTTTTGTCATTATTCTTGCTGTCAATACCACATTACCAAATTTTCTCCCTTTTAAAGAAATAAAAGGAAGAAATACATTTATTGGGACAAACTAACGCACGACAATTTTCACGACTATAATACCATAATATTTCAAAGAAAGAAAGAAAGAGAAATATTTATTGCAACAACAGGCAACACACATTAATTAAAACTTAAAACAACACAAAATACGGACACTAAAAAATAATACAGTAATAATAGAAATAATAGCAAGAAAGTAGGTAAAAATGAGGTCCGCGAGAAGTATGTCTGGTGTTACTTTGGGATACGCAATAGTTTGATTAGAGAACGTTGTGGACTGAAAGAGGATGTAGTGACTAGAATTGAGAAAGGAATATTGCGTAGCTTTGGACATATGCAGAGGTTGAAGGAAGAAAGATTGACGAAACAAATAAAGAGGACATGTGGGTGGAAGGGCCGATGAGGGACGACCCAGGCGGACATACTTCGACCAAAAAGCATTACATTAGCAAAGAGCAAGATAAAAAGTACCCAAAACTGGCGTGCATTCATGCAACGACTAATGAATGTTGAGAAAGCGAAAGTGATCTGTCAGGATCGTGGCAAGTGGCAGTCCCTGGTCTCTGCCTGCCCCTCTGGGATACAGGCGTGAGTTTGTTGGTAGGTTATTGTACTCTTTGCATATCAGCACTTCCTATTTTCACTGTCACATACGACCCTCCCTATCAAACAATATTACTAAGCGGGGTAGGAAGAACTGGTTTGCACAGAACAAAATTCGACAGCAGCGGCAGCTCTGTAGTGTACCTGTCAAGGCTGCTGTTATGTCCAGCATCCGTCTCGCTCGCACATTCTAACAGTTTCAATTATTTTCGAACTGCAACTTTTGTAATACACTTGAGGGATAGCTCGTCGGTGTCACTATTCCGTATGAATCTGAACAAGCTCTTCCTTTCTAAACTATAATATTATTATTTTATGTAACTATGTTTTATTACTACTCTTATAAGTATGTTTTTTATATATAAATGTTTAAATTAGATATTTATTTTCGGTCATTTCATTAGGTATCTATGTAGACACTAGTCTATGTTGTATGTATATTATTGTTCCTTATTTACAATTATGTAGCAATTAAGTAGTAACATTTTTTTCTTGTGCTTTACTTGCCCTTTTCCGCTGCCTGTTTGATACTTTAAACATCGAGGCTGGCTGGAAGACATTTCTCTCATCCGCCAATCAACCAAGGTGACTGACATTGGCTATAAGATTCGCAAGCAGGAGTGGCAGTTGGCGTAAACATTATGAATTGATTGAGATCTTATTTTCCAAAATCTGACCATTGGTTAAAAAGTAATGAGGGAACATAGAATCGGACATACTTAAATACATACATTCAAACCAAACACTAATACCCTCCTTTAGGCTCCGGCGCAGTCGGGTAAATACACCTAGTCTAATAGTATTGAAAAAAAGAAAGAAATACATTTATTGGAACAAATATTTACGAATATTTTATTTTTTATTGACGAATATTTACAAATATGACATATCATAATGAAAAAAAAGAACATTTCCCCAAAATATTGCTAATAAATTTAAAAATCACGCTGTAGTGGACCTCATAAAGCCCCTAACATGTTTGCAATATCTGATCTAAACACCACGAGTGCCCTTTTCAAATGCTAAATTATGTACGCAGCTCAGACGTTTGGGTTCCGCCACGATGTTTTCCGCACTCGTCCGGTCCTAAGGCGTAGGACATATAGGAAAGACGTGGGACGAGGGCGCGGAATCTTATCCCCGTTTTGTCTGTGTTCCGGAATTTTTCTATGAATGTTAATTGAAAGGACGGTGGGCCTTCTCCGCGGGTTCGTCCCACATCATACCTAGACGTGAGCCACAGAAAGGAGGTGGGGCGAGGGCGCTGAGGCTTTGTATAGAGTCACAGACTATAAGAGCGACCACAGAGCAAGGACTGTTTTTTCCGTGCCTTCACCGCACGCACCAGGCTGTACTTCTGAAACCGTCCGCCCTCCATCGTGCCCCATTGCCACTCAGATTTATTTGGTCGCCGTTTTTTCTCCGCCGAGGCAATATGCCGTTCGTTACCCGTTATTATGTGCCTTCGACTTCACTTCGCGACACAATTTATCGCCAATACACGCGAGACGCGATAAAAATGAACGCGCAGCCTTGCCCTTTGCATTTTATTCTGTTACGCGACAAGCGAAAATGTGGGGGCCGCAAATTGACGCAATAAATATAACGCGCGATGAATAAACTTGTCCCGCTCACCGAGCGTGACCTGTGTGTATTTGGACACGTACGGTCTTCCTTATTTATAAAAAAAAACCGGCCAAGTGCGACTCGGACTCGCGCATGAAGGGTTCCATAACATTATCTATACAACTTTTGAATATTACAAGCGTCTACCTGTTGCCGTTATTAATATCGAGCAACAAATGACAAAAAAAATAATGCGTAAAAAGCTCGTGTCACAGTGTTTGTTATCGAACTCCTCCGAAACGGCTTCACCGATTTTTATGTAAGTTTTTGTGTATATTTGGTAGGTCTGAATAGGTCGAAAGCTAATTAATATGGCAAAACATCGTTTGCTGGGTCAGCTAGTACATACATTTTTTTTTTAAATTCTAAACTAGATACACTGCTGATGATAGTTTGGCTGATGATACATGGATGCTCGATAGCGCACGCTTTGCTGAATTAATACCTAATAATAATAATTAGTTGCAATGAGCACCATATAACAAGGCCACCTATTCCTTTAAAAAATATGTTTACATTGAAATACCATGTACCTGTACGTAATACAGAGAAAGTTTATAAAGAGGCTCGAAATTTTACCGATGCCTGCACTTACCAATTAGCTCAGTTGGGAGAGCGCTGGTACAGTTAGCCAGAGGTCGCGGGTTCAAGTACCGGCATGGGTGGAATTTTAGGCCTCCAAATAGGTTTTTTTTAATACTATGTTTTGATGGATTTGGAGAGTTTAAGCTTAGTAAAAAATTGTATAATTAAGAGGTACTCGTAATACATAATAAGATAAGATAAGGATATTCTTTATTGTACCAGGAAAAACACAACATAAAATATTAATAAAGATCTAATATATAAAAATCTCGTGTTACAGTGTTTGTTATCGAACTTGTCCAAAACAGCTTCACCGATTTTTATGTTTTTTTTTGTATATATTTGGTAGGTCTGAGAATGCTAGAAGATGTTTGATAGGTAGTGCTCAGTTAAAATATTGTAACGCTTTGGTGTACCTAATTACTGTAATGTTGCAATATTTATGTAAATAAATAAATAAATAAATAGGTCGTAGGCTAAGTAATATGGCAAAACATCGTTTGTCAAGCCACCTTCTACAATAATAAACCTAGCAATTAAAGAGAAGCAATAATAAGCGGAACTTAGTAACTATTGCTTTAGTTACTAAGTTCCGCTTATTATTGCTTTGCTTTAGTTACTAAGTTTCAGTTATTATTTAGAACTGTAGAACCCAAGGTTAAGTAAATTAAACCTTCTAACTAGCTTAAACTCCAATTTTGACGAATGGGATGTAAAATTAAAGGTAATAACGTCCATATAATTAAATAACATTATGGCATCACGGGCAAAATAATACGTTGGATAAACAAAAGGTTCTTTTTAGGGTTCCGTATTTAAAGGGTAAAAACGGGACCCTATTACTAAGACTCCACTGTCCCTCTGTCTGTCTGTCTGTCACCAGGATGAATCTCATGAACCGTGATAGCTAGATAGTTGAAATTTTCACAAATAATGCATTTTTGTTGCCGTTATAACAAAACATACTAAAAACAGAATAAAAAAAATATTTAAGGGGGGCTCCGATACAACAAACATGATTATTTTGGCGTTTTTTCTCGATATTAGTGTCTGATGTTGTATAGATAATGTTCGTGTGCGAGTCCGACTCACAGTTGGCCAGTTGTTTGATTTCGTCTCATAGAATCTCTTTACTCATAGAAGCAGTGGTATCAATTAAAACAATAAAAAATATGCCCGGTGATGTTTTGTAAATTTTAAACCGTTCAAGGGGTAATCCTATTCAATATACTGAATATATTTTGCTCTACAAATTGTGTTATGTTTGTTATAAAATCTTAGTGCATGTGGTGGTCTTTCAGGGATATAGTGTACAGACACAAGATTTAATTATGTAGTTAAGTTTCAAAGTAACTTTCTGAAGTTAAAGCAATTAGGTATTTATGGCCTCTTCGAAGACTTTTTGAAATATCTGTATACTCGTTTACAAACGAACAACAAATCGTCAAAAAGAATAAAAACAATAATTCCAAAAATAATGGCTGCTATTCGACTGTCGGAGGCACAAATATAAAATAAAGAAAACCATTTAATGGATGCTATCTGCGAGTAGCATAAAGAGAACAGAGAATAAGGACACAACAAAATTATGCTCTACTACGCAATGCTTGGAATACAATCCGAAAAGAATCCTTTTGTGTTCAAAACGGGTTTCGCTTTTCATAGAAATGACATAATATCATATTTAATCACAAAAACTATTCACTACAGTTCTCTCGTCCTAAGAATGCCGATGTCGTTTGATTTCACAAACAATACTCCAATGAAAAATGCGAGTTGAACGTAAATGTCTTCTCTTATAATCTTTTGAGGACACAAGAAAGAAAGAAAGAAAGAAAGAAAGAAAACTAAAAATATTTAGATTGCCACAAAAACAAAGCAAAGGACAAGATAAAAAGTACCTGAAACCGCCGTGCGTGCATGCAACGACTAATGAATGTTGATAAAGCACAAACAAGAAAACTCCCCAAATTTTTTAATTGTATTATTTGTTACTCTACTCGACTCTCGAAGTTGTAGACAAATACTTAGGACAAACCGTCCAACTAGGCCGGTCCAAATTCGTGAAAGAGGTCAATCGTCGAATCTAACTCGGTTGGGCAGCATTCGGGAAACTTAGAAAAGTCTTTTCGTCTAATATACCTCAATCGCTCAGAAAATAATTATACAACCAGTGTGTGTTACTAGTGATGACTTATGGCACTGAAACGTGGTCTCTCACTACGGGCCTCATAAGAAGGCTCAAGGCCACGCAACGAGCTATGGAAAAGGCTATGCTCGGAATTTCTCTACGAGATCGAATCAGAAATGATGAGATCCGTAGGCGAACGAAAGTCGTCGACATAGCCCAGCGGATTAGTAAGTTGAAGTGGCACTGGGCGGGGCACATAGCACGCAGAACTGATGGCCGATGGGGCCGAATCTCAAATGGAGACCACTTATCGGCAAGCGCAGCGTGGGATGACCAGCCACAAGATGGACAGATGACGTCATTCAAGTGGCAGGAAGACGCTGGATGCAGGCCGCTTCCAACCGGTCTTTTTGGAAATCCATGGAGGAGGCCTATGTCCAGCAGTGGACTTCTTGTGGCTGAATGATGATGATGATGATTTGTTACGTAATCCGCCGTAATAACACAGGCACCAACCAAGAACAACTGAGTTGGCCGTCGCGCACCGACTACAACACTCGACCCATTGTTTTTTTTTCGATTTTTGTTATATTTTGTGGTGGTAGAACAATCGACCGGAAGATTGGAAGCGAGAGACCCAGGTTCGATTCCTAGTGCGGGCATGTATGGGCACCTATGACTTTGTTTGTTTTCAAAGTTACGTACATCTGCAAATTTGATGTAGCAATGGTTTGTTTATGCTTAAGTGAAGTAACTTTGGGTAACAAAAAATATATACTCGTGTATATAGTGTCACGCCATTTTTTTTTCAAACTAGCCTCATATGTTTCTAAGCTGTGGTAAGAATGGCTCCTTGAAAAGTTTCGAAAAATTCTTGTTTTCATACTGGCAGAAGGCACAAACCTTCTGTCAGCTTAATAAACTTAATTAACGACGTGTTTATCTGCCGCTATAATTTTTTTTTAAATCAGCCCCGCCGTTCTCGAGTTTTAGGGATACCGACTACTTGATACATCTGCGAAATTGTAGTAGCAATATCACACGCTAACTGTGAAGGAAAACATCGTGAGAAAACCTGCGGCTTGGTTGGCTCCGCACGTATTGACTTGTTTTTCCTGTGGGCTAGGCCGACTAATCTGTCGGGATTGTATAGGTGCTGGGCAAGCCGACTGCCTTCTAAAACCAATGTACCAGACACTGCAGAGTCCGAGTGGTCCCTTCACCCATCTAGTGAGTGAAGGTGCCACTGGACGCTGTAAAAATCATCTCATCACGTAGATGCAAAGGCCAATTGTCTTAACTACTCTTATCATTGTGCTGAAGACCTTTTTTTATGTAGTCTTTATACGTACCACTGCAGGGCACAGGCCTTCTGTCAGAGAGAGAGTGTAGGGCTTAATTACCATGCGCGCCCACCGCGAATACCAGCGTCACGGGTTGTCAACCGGGAACCTGTGACATATGCTGAGTCAAGAACCTTTTCTTGTACCATTTACCATGAATTGGCAGTTTCAATCGCTGATGTGCTGAAAAACATCTAAGAAAAAAATTGTATCAGAGTTGGGTCTACCGAGATGAACTTAACAGCGATGTCAGCGACTTTCTGTCCAGTCCTATTGTTTTGGGCTACCCTTGTAAATTACACCAAATCGATTTGCCTCATTTGACTAAATCCAATTTAGGAAAAGTGACTGAGCACTTTTCTCTTGTTGCTTCCCCCGGACAAGCGATGGCGGTCCTGATTCTTTCCTTTTTTGAAATGAGATTACTTTTTAGCTTTTGCGAAATACTGGTCATCTCAGACATGCGTAACGTCTGAAACAACTGGGCGCTATTACGCATTACTGAATCATGCGTAAATTTCATTTATGAGTTTTTGCATTATTGGGTCGGTAGGTCATGTGTATATTTCAAAATAGCCGTTGTAAGAGGTCCGCAAACCCACATAATCAATTATCATTTATAATCGTGTAATCATGTAATTTGTTATCAAAATACGTAGTATTTCTTCGTGGGAAAAAGAAATAAAAAAGGAAACCTGAGTGTCTGAGGTATTCCCACACTAAGAGAGAGAGAGAAGGGCATATCGACGGTGGAAAGCAAATTTTTACCAAGCGACATGTATGCAACTTTACAGTAGAGCCATTTAAAGTTTTTATTTTTCGTAAAAAATTCATATCTTCTCTTCTATTAATCATATTGGTTTGGTTCTCACATCATTTAAAAGCTATTCAAAAGTACTAAAAAATGTTGTAAACTTGTATTTCTTCAACCTAATACTTACGGAAATAGTGTCGCATGGTAATTTTTTAAATAAAAAGGCAACCTGGAAGAAATTACTAAGCAACAAGTGACACTTGTCATGAAAACTGGAAAAACATCGTTTATGCATATTTTAAGTGAACTAAAGAGTGGAACAAAGTCCTAAACGATAGAAATACTTTAGTTTGATCTGGTAAAAGATGCTGATTCGAAGTAATTGAAATAATTTATTCGGGATTATTTGTCTAACCTATGACGTATCTTTACTTACATACCCAGTATTAAATGAGTTTTCAGTTGAAAGTTATGACAAAAAATAAGAAAAACCACTGAATTTTAAATCATCTGAGGTTTTATTGAAAGTTCAACTGTCCAATTAAATTGGTAACAAAAAATCCACTTTTATACGAATTTAAAAACGAAAACAGTAATTCTATAAAGAAAACCTACTAAATTCCTCCAACACAGTACGGAGCGTCTATTGGTAGTAACTTTGTACTACTTATTCTAATTATATCTTCGTAATAATCAGTCAAACATAAAAGTTAAAATTGTATGTTTTATGGCTTTACACTCTACGGCTTGCAATATGTTTTTATGTTCAAAACTTACTTATGTACTCAAAAAACAGAATTGTTTTACCTTCAAAAATACTATGTAGGAAATAATAACTTATTATCCAAGATCAGTCTAAAGGCTTATTGTTGAGATAAATCTTGATAGCGTGTGAAATTGTCACAAAACTATTGTAGAGTCACAGTACAACATAACTTAACCCACTTAACATAATAATTAACAGTGTGTCGCCTCAACCTAAAATTAGATAAATACAAACATTAACATCAACAGTCTTCATTTTAAGAGATCTGAAATCGTATTAATCACAATCCTCAATGTCTGACTCAGCCAAGGTGTCTTTTTCATTTGAAGAGCGTGGCAAGTTGATAAACTCACTTTGGAATAGACTAGGTATAACATTTTCCTTACAAAGTTTAGCCAGGTCTTAATATTTTGCCTTTGAAATAGGCAGCTTGGACCGATAGCACGACATAAGTGGCACTTTAGTTTTGGACTGAATTTCAATTTCACTCGTGTCTGCAGATTTTTGCATTGAATCCTTCACTGAAATAGCTGAAGGCTTACTTTTTTAAAATGTTGGAATTATTATTTTGCTTATCTTCCCCGTCAAATTGCCTTTAAAGTATTTTTCAGAGACGGAGTCCCATTCCTTCTTGTGTTTTGTTTCCTTTTTCAAATTTGTTTTTCTTTTTCGTAAGCCTTTATCACCCACTTCTTCTTCTGGTGTATCCTCCGTCCTTTTCTTTTTCTTTTTTGATTTAGATTTATGCGCACTCTCTACGAAATCATTTTCTGGTGTCTCCGCACCTGACCATTCATCAGATTCTGCGTACAGTCCATCATAAAATGTTGAAAAATCTTAATTTTCGGATAAATAGTCAATGTATCTTTTATCAGTTTTACAAGTTCGTTTACGACTTCTTCGACTACAGGACTTTGAACCGTTTGCAGCAGTGATTGTTGAATTTGTCGAACTGGTACTTGGTTGGACTGAGCTCGGAATCTAAATTGGAACAGTTATCTTTCAAAATATTTAGCCTTTGATCAAAAGTGTCTGAGGATGTTCTTGTATCTACGCGAATGGTGTTAGGTGAGTCTGACACAGAATCTGAAATGAATTCAGCCCCAGTCACTTCAGATGCGTGCTTTTCTCTATTGAAATGTGAATCTGCATCGTCATTAAAAGCGTCAATAAAAATATGTTCGGTGTTAAGGGCACTCACTCCAGGGATGGTGGTATAAGACTCCGGTATACTTATGGAAGTTTTACCTCCCCGATCTTCAAGGTCAGGATCTTCATTGAAGGACTTCTGATTCACACCGGCCTCGTTACTAGTCGGCACCAAAGTCTCTGCGTCTTGATGGTGTGTATTTTTCGTTAACACCAATTCATCCTATAAAAAAGGAACAGATCAGATTATGTCAATCTATTGACTAAATTTGGGATAGTAATTTATAAAAAATAAGGAACTTCGCTATAATTTTGCGGCGTTTTTCAAAGTAACTCGAGATCCCAATGACTTTATAGTCGCCAAACAAACCGAGTAATGTTTATACTTATTTTGAACATCATCTGCGAATATTTTAATTATCTAGCTATCACGGTTCATGAGATACAGCCTGGAGACAGACAGATGGACTGACGGACCGTTTGGGTACCTTGGGTACCTAGGGTTGAGCATCGAGTAACCCTAAAAATGACAAGGTAAAATAAAGCTGAATAAAACTTACCGGTACATTATCAAATGAAAGTTTTTTGCGCACTTGCTTCCGCTTTATTTCGGGATTTGTATTATCGCCCACTTGAACAGGAGAATTCTAAGCTAGGTTAATGATTTTCGATGATCGTTTCTTTTGATCCATTATTCTAAAACAAAATAAAATATAATTAAGATTATGCATTGCAAAGTCTAGCAATGTCATAGCAAGTATTAATACTTTAAATGAAAAAAGTTACCATGTTCATACTCCAAGCGGCAGACAGACAGGGCGCACGTGTGCACTATACGACGTTCGATCGCAGGCTGATTCATAATTTTGGTACTAACTGCCGTTAAAGGACCAAAATACATTCTTCCCAAGCAACAATTCCACTTACGCATGGATGCCATAAACTTACTTTTAATTTAAATTTCTTTCTGGAATAGGTATCTAAACACCAAAGTTCGAAGTAAATCCGGCAGGTCATAATTTACTAAGCGACGTTCGTATTGTGTTTTGTCCCAGGGGTAAATTTACCAAACGACATATTTTTGTAAAAGGTGTCCCGGCTAAAATTTCTAAGTACAAAATAAGGGAAAATAGAGAACCGGTAAAAAGTGACAAGTTAAAAAATAAATATTTTCTAAGTAGGGTAAAATTTGCCTACCAAAGTATTATTTAAATTACAAATCCGGGTAAAATTTAATAAATGACAAAGTAACAAAAATCTTAAACAGGCAAAATGTACTAAGTAACAAAAAGCTGTAGATTATTTTGTCTAAGTGACTTGTTTTATAAATAGGTACTAATTTTTGTCGCATGGTGGCCGAAAATTGTAAAATATTACTTAAAAACTAAATTACCAAGCGACATCAAAACTCATCGTAGAGACTTGAGAGTGAGACCAATCGACGCAGAAAAAAAAGACGATTCCATTGATGTATATAACTCAATATTGCCCAAAGTGTCGCTTGGTAATTTTTTCCTTTCCACCGTCGATATTATGTTGCCATATAATAGTCTGCATAAACAAAAACCTACATTTTTTGTACCCGGGATACTTGAGCAAACACAGTAGGGGCAATTGTATTCGCTCAAGGATTCCGGCTACATAAATTAATATTTTAGTTCACTTCTTCCCGTTCCATTAAATAGAAATTCCATGTTATTTTAATTAATAAGAAAACAAGTATATTTAATTTAATTTAATTTATGCCTGTGTGTGTTACCAGTGATGATTTATGACAATGAAACGTGGTCTCTCACTATGGCCCTCATAAGTAAGCTCAAAGTCACGTAACGAGCTGTGGAAAGAACTACGCTCGGAATTTGTCTTTGAGATCGAATCAGAAATGATGAAATCCGTAGATGAACGAAAGTCGTCGACATAGCCCGGCGGATTAGTGAGTTGATGTGGTAGTGGGCGGGGCACATAGCACGCAGAAAAGTTCTCGAATGGAGACCACATATCGGCAAGAGCAGCGTAGGACGACCAAACACAAGATGGACAGATGACCTCATCGAAGTGGCAGGAACCGGCAACCGGTCTTTTTGGAAATCCATGGAGGAGGCCTATGTGCAGCAGTAGACTTCTTGTGGCTGAATGATGATAATGATGCCTGTGATAAACCAGTAAATCAAGGCCGTACTGCTCAAGTATAATAATCAATTAATCGTGAAGTAATAGTAGCAATACCACTCGCTAACGGTGAAGGAAAACATCGTAATTCCTCACCTGAGTGTCTGAGCTATTCACATACCTCAGCGCTTGATATCGCCAATCCGCGGTGAGCACGAGTGGTGATTATGCCCAACTCTCTCTGAGAGAAGGCCTGTGCCCTACAGTGGGACGTATATAGGCTGCTTATATATATAATAATTAATCTGTTTACTTCGGACAACTGCCAAAACCATAGAGCTTAACTAAATGGTAACATACAATATAATAACCTTAGGTAGTTCGGGTAGTTAAGGGTATAACACACATCCACTATAACGAGCCAAAGTGATTCCCGTGTAATCCCGAAAGTACGCACTTGAGACTTTAATGGGCTTTTTACCGCTATTATAAGAGCTGAGGCTAGATAGGGGTTGGCTTGTTAAGTAGTTGCACATATAGAACTTTTTGAGACTGGATAAATATTAGGGTTCGTATTATGAATTAACCCTAACCTTCTCACATGCCCCCTTAATACCTAACCATTCGTCAATTCAACGACCATTTTTTGAAGTGTTAAGATTTACATAACACTTTTTTTGTTTTTGGTAACTTTACGGCACTGAGGTTTCGAGCATATTTTATATTTCTTAATAAAATAATTTGTTATTTATCATCATAAGCAGCCAATATACGTCCCACTGTAGGGCACAGGCTTTCTCTCAGGGAGGGAGTATGGGCTTAATCACCACGAGTGCCCGCCGCGGATTGGCGATTTCAAGCGCTGAGGTATGTGAATAGCTCATGCACATACGTTATTTACTTTCTGTTTAAAATGGCCCCCGATTCTATATCTATAGATCAAAACCGATATTCTTATGAAAAATTTAATTAAAACAGAAATTTAAAAAAGTAGTTGGTCATTTTAAATTTAAGCGGTAGACATTAGGAAAAATAACTTGTTTACGCCCATTCAGTATAAAAATCAATTTTTTGTTTACCACTAATTGCTATATTGTATATGTGCACGTTTATATCATCATAATCATTAAGCCACAAGAAAGAAAGAATCCACTGCTGGACATATGCCTCCTCCATGGATTTCCCAAAAAAAACGGTTGAAAGCGGCCTGCATCCAGCGTCTTCCTGCCAAATTTGACATAACTTGTTCACGTTTGTATATCGTTTGGTAATATTTCGAAAAAAAAAATTGTACTTGGCTGCCGGAATTCGTTGCCCCTCGTTGACAAGAAACACCACGGTTATCCCCACACACTGCAAAAAGATAAAACAATTTTTCTGTCGCGTATTCGTCGAAACGATTGAAGGTTATATGTCTAGGGTTATTGTAAGAAAAACTGAATCTTATTATTTTAAACTTGATGAACGCTCCAACAATGACATTTACAGGGTGACTTTGAATTCTTTCGACAATATTAAGGGGCCATTCCAACCATGGTTTAGAAACATATTATGATCATAGTTTCGAAAAAATTATGAGTGAAAAAAAATTTAATCTCAAAACTACATTACTAACAATGTTAGGGTGAAATATCATAAAAAATAATATAAACTACGGGTCGGGCGTGTTATAAAACCAATTGTTCATTTAAACAATTTCTTACACATTTCAGACGAAGGAATCTTAAATATTTAACATATTAGATTAAAATTTTGAACGTTATGGTACTACCTACTAGGTACTTTGAATATGGATTCACGGTTTCAAGCTAAAGGTCGGAATTTACGAATATTTACGAATATATTATATCATTACTAATAAATAATTAATAATACAGTTTTACACTAAGAAAAGAAAAAAAAAATGTGCCTGTAGTGCTTAATCGTCTAGTGATGCAATAAGTCCTAACGTATTTCACAGCCTCGCCAACGGAAAAATAAAGTGTCTTCCTGCCCTAATAGGACCCTATACGTCTGACAGTAAGAATGAAAACGTCAATCAAGTAAAGAGGTTTGCCTTGAAAATTCAACTGGAGGCGAAAATTGCCAAGCCGGCTTACCGTGGCTTAGGAAAAGTGATACCACAGTGCTGAGACGTCGTATGTCTTTCACTTATTTCTAGAATTAATTTAAAACTGATGTTAGTTCATCAATAAATAACATCACCAATAAGTTGTAAACAATATCTTTGATTTCGAGGCCAAATGAAGAGCTATAGAAATAGAAAGAAAGTAAAAGAAACAGAAAGAAGAGTAAGAGCGGGTAATTGTGTAAACGGTGCATTGCACGCCTTTGTCATCTCCAAAAGAGCTAGATTGGCTATCATTAACATAGTGCTGGTCCCAATACTTATGTAGGCTAGCGAGACTTGGGTATGGCAAAAGAAGCAAGAAAGTAGGATTAATGCAGTAGAAATGAGGTCCTTCAGAAGTATGTCTGGTGTTACTTTGAATGACAGGATACGCAATAGTGTCATTAGAGAACGTTGTGGGCTGAAAGAGGATGTAGTGACTAGAATTGAGAAAGGAACGTTGCGTTGGTTTGGACACGTGGAGAGGATGAAGGAAGAAAGATTGACGAAACAAATATATCGAGCGAATGTGGGTGGAAGGGCCGGTAAGGGACGACCCAGACGGACATACTTCGACCAAATAGGGGATGTATTAGCAAAGGGCAAGATAAAAAGTACCCGAAACCGGCGTGCGTGCATGCAACGACTAATGAATGTTGAGGAAGCGAAAGTGATCTGTCAGGATCGTACCAAGTGGCAGTCCCTGGTCTCTGCCTACCCCTCTGGGATACAAGCGTGAGTTTATGTTATGTTAATATTTTTATGAAGAGCTGTTCTAGACGCCAGACGTGTGGAACTTAGACGTAGATAGATAAATAGATATATAGAAACTTTATTTGTAAGTAATAGAAATACACACATAAACCGTAAAATATGCACTAAAGCTGAAACAGTGTCGTGAAAAACAATTAAAATCAAATGGATAAATGGCGTGCTAACTATGTACTATGAACTATAATATGTGTATACATAGCATACGTAAGGGCCACACCTTAGTTTCGTATTTGCCTGAAGGGAACTGATTTTCAGTTGTAGCCCGCCGAGGAAACGATGACGTGCAGCTCATTATAAATAGAAACTAATTTGATAGGATATGCTGAGTTTTATATTTTGTAACTGTGGCAAATAGTAAATAACCTATAATTGCCTAATATTTGTGACGCTATAGTGTCCAAAATTAAAACAGTGTAGACCACGAGAAGAAGAAAGACATTTAATATACCAACATAAGATACATCACAGAAACAAAATAAGCAGATAAGTAACATAATATGCACAACGACAGAAAGAAAACTAAATACACGACAGACAAAACGAATGAATAAAACAGGACCATAGATGTAGCCTGTGGTGTATCTAAGTTGCCACAAAAGGCAGCTGACTGAGCGTTGTGCTGAGGAAGTGATCCCTCAGCGCTGATTTTCAGTCAGTGCCTACGGTAACCCTTAATTGTACTACGGAGTGCGTGCTGTGGTGCAGTTAAAATAATTAAATCAAATTCAATAACATACATACAATAAAGTAAAAAAATAAAATATCGTCATAAAATACTTACACATATTATTAGTAACAAATACCACTACTCAAGCGGGAAACATACATGTAGACAGTGCAACCGCACCGTTACAGCCGAGATAGGCTACATCATTCATATAAGGGCACATGACCGACGCTCTCCCCAGCCGAGATAGGCTACATCATTAAATATGAGGGCACATGACCGACGCTCTCCCCAGCCGTAACATTTGCCGTACCTAAGCCCGGTCGGAAAAAATCATCGTCATAATCATTTCTTCATTAATAAAAAAATTGCGCTCGACGAGTTATCGCTTAGCACTTCTTACTTAGTTCTATTTTGTCAATTATTAAAACCATCCACCATTAACTAGCAGGTTCTGCTCATTTTCTGATATGCATGGGGATGTCGCTACGTTCTGTGAAGTAACCGCCAGAATTATCCCCAGTTTCTCGTACACTAACAATTTGTTAATATACAGTTTACAGATGTTGGTTGATCTTTTTTGTATGAACTTTGGCCATATAACCAGAAATTAAACAGCCGATTAACCAGAAATGAGGGGCAGGTCCCGCCGCCAGGCGTATTATGTTCCGACATGATGTCTAGCGATGTTATACCTATCAAGTAATCACGTGACATCATCGGCTTCGTCTACACTTTCATTATAAAATAACATAATATTATCTATCATTTATCAACCCACAGATTAAAAAGTAGAAGGACTCGGCTGTGCAATCTTCTTTGAATTGTCAAAATAAACTGTAAATTGTCACCGTTTTAGGGTTCATTATCATCATCAGCCCATCTCTGCCTAATGCTGGGAATAGGCCTTTTCCGCATTTCACCATCCTGAGTTTACTATACAGAAAATGTGGGTCTGAAGAAGATTCCCCTAGAAGATTATATCTTTTTACTGTTCCGCTTTTTGCACCTACACACCTTCACAGGGTGTGCTTACAAGCCTCGCGAGAAAAATGTGTTAGCGTGTCAAGAGTGCGTGCCCGCGCGAGATAAAGAACGGGACAAATAGAGTTACGCAATGCCGTCACGGCGACATAGGCTGGACGTTTTCTCCTTCAACAACAACGGTAACGACACGACATTTAACTTTATATACACCATGAATTTTTGGGCGGTTTGAAAGCCATAGCAAAACGAGTGTGCCTCAACAATAGCTAGTTTTTCTTTTTGAAGAAGGCACTTTTCAAAAATATCCTGAGACAAACTCTAGTCTATTAGAACCATTAATCGTCAACTAGACCGGTGCGGGCCGTGGGTCCATAGGTCATTGCTCTGATAGACAGCGAGGCGGTCAAGATTTCTCAACTCAATTTCTTTTTTAAATCACGTCTATACCTAAAATTAATAGTCTAAATAAATGCCATCTTTCATTACTAATTACATAACCGCGGCTTTCAAACAAACAAGATTTCAGCGTGTATTCAATACGGCATTGACCAGCCGTGGAAGGAAAAGACGTGCCGTTACGATTGTCGTTCAATGTGAAACCGTTCGTTGGCGTCGACAGGCGTGACTGATCGCCATGAAGGGTAAAACTACTAAACCACAGCTTCTTTTTAAGCAGAAATACTATTTCTATGTACGTATAAATTTCATAAGTTCAGAAGTCAGGATCACAAACAAAAAGCTATCACATACAATGTGATAGTTTCCACAAAAACACTAACGCTGGTCGGTGGAAGAATACGGTATTTGACACGATCAACAATAAATTATTTCATATGCTCGATTAAAACAAAAATTACAAAATATCTCGGAAAATGTATCACTTTTAGTCAATTACTAGTTATTACAATTTTTAAATAGATTAAACATAAAAAGAGTGCTCTGAAATGTGACGTCACAAGCAAGTGTTTTCATACGAAATTCCGTTTTAAAGGTAACTCATTTGATATTTTGTCAAATACAATGACAAAATATCAAAATCAACGTTATAGTTTAGCATCTACCGCTTAAAACAATACTAATTTCCAGAACTTAAGGGGCTCCAGGGAGTAACACTAGCGACACAGAGGAAAAAAATCATATTTTTCTTATAGATCGATTCTGCAAAAAGTGTCTGTGCAATCTCTCAAGCTTGTTAAGGCAATAAACCCGCAAACCAAAGGCAATAAACCTAGGAATAGATAGCATTAACGCCAAAGAAGGCCGTTTTTGGCATAAAAGCTATCTAGTCCCAGGTCGATGATTCTGGGTTCTCTGCCACAAGATTGTACAGATACTCGACAGATAAGTCGACACCAAGTGTTACTCTATGGAGCCTCTTAACCAACACGGTTAAAGGAAGCGAATGCCCCTAGTCTAACAAGATCACTATCCGGGAATGATCGAAAGTTGGGGGCTCGTTAGCGATTCTCTGTGCCCCCACTTGAATGCCTAGCTGAGTTTGGAACTAGTTTAGAACACGCGGTGACATTGAGGAGCTTAAGCGTAGTAGAAGCACTGTGGTTGAACGCCGGTTTCTCATACTGGAGGTAGTGGGTTTGAATCCTGACATGTACCAATGACTTTGTTTTCTATGTTACGTACATTTGTCAAGTTATAGTAGCAATACCACTCGCTAACGCTTTATGGAGCACAATGATTTACTGAAAACTTAATTTAAAGCGCGAATTTAATAAAATTTTGTAAACCCTTGCGGTAGTAAACCTTAGCGGAGCGATAGAACGTCTGCTTCTTATTCAGGAAGTCGTGGGTTCGAATCCCGGTCCGCACTAATGACTTTGTTTACTAAGTTACGTGCATTTGTGAAGTTATAGTTGCAATACCCCTCGCTAACTGTGAAGGAAAACATCGTGAGGAAACCTGAGTGTCTGAGGTGTGCGCATACCTCAGCGCTTGAAATTGCTAATGCGCGGTGAGCACGCTCGGTTACAAAGCTCTCTCTCTGAGTCAAAAGTTGTTGTAAAACGCAAATTAATTGGGCTGTTTCAGGAATCGCGTATTTTAAGCCGGGTCTCCTTCTCGTGTTTTACATAAACAATCGGTTGTCAATGCTCCAAATTAACTTTTTATTTTGCTTCCCCTAGCAACGAAAACGGAATGTTTTGTGTAATATGTTTAGCAAGACACACGCCTTTAGAAATACATTATCGCATGCGTCTATCGCTCGCATTGTAGGACATGCCTTGAGTGCCGAATGTTCTCAGACCAAAGTAGTTTGCTTAGACTTGGGCGCCGAAAGCTGTCGACACGACTCATCGGTTCCTATGCGCCCGCTTCGACTTACAAGTTCCGATGTTTCGGACGTCAATTAGGATTAATTTGCACTGTACTTGCTGCCTCTCAACGGAGCCGGAAAATTATGCCAATCAACCGCCAGCCAGCCATTCCGTAGAAGGCGACTAAGGAAATCAATTACCAGCAGCGTCTTCCTGAGATTCCAAACGCATACTGCGATCGCCAACCCGCCTGCCAAGCGTGGCGATTATGGCAAAACCCCCTCATGGTTATGAAAACCACAAAGGAGGCCTATGTCCTGCAGTGGGCGTCAAATGGCTGATGATGATGATGACTTGAATAACGGAAGAACGGTGTATGAAGAACGGAATGCCTTTATTGCACCGTGAATCAACCAACAAGTAATTAAGAAGGTGTTGAAAAGTCACTTTGGTAGTTGAGATATTGATAAAAGTGTTTGTTTAAATGATTTGATCTGTACGAAAGTATTTATTTTCATTGGAACATTCTTAAATAAGAGTGTGTCATGTTAGTGATATTTTTGTGCGTGAAAATAGGAGTTAGAACATTAGATTGTAATAATTAAAAGTTACTAAAAATGTTTATTTGTGTTCTAATGGAAACACCGTTAAATTTGTATAGTATTTATTTTTGAGCACATATCTAAACATTTTTCTTAATTCGGCGCGATAATTATCTCAAAACTAGCTGGTGCCCGCGACTTTGTCTGCGCAGGATTAGTACTATTAGTGATATTTTGGACAATTCACACAATATATTTGTAAATTATACCTTATGTGTTGTTCTCATTTATAAGCTATATTATCGCAAAGTTTAATTAAAATCCATTCAGTAGTTGCTGCGTGAAAGAGTAACAAACATCCATACATACAAACTTTCGCGGTTTATAAATATATTAGTAGAATAGTGGGATTCACCAACAGCAATCTAAGCTTAGTCCCTTGAAATTCGAGAGGATTTTTTTTACTATTTATTTTTTTACTATTTAGTGACATTTTTTACTATTTTTTACTATTTTTTACAATGTACTCGGAAGTGGGAGACCCAGGTTCGATTCCCAATACGGCATGTACCTATAACTTTATTTTCAAATACCACACGCTAATAGTGAAGGAAAACATCTTGAGGAAACCAGCCGCGTGGTTGGCTCCGCACGTATTGACTTGTCTTTCCTGCGGGCTAGGCTGACTAGGCTGTCAGGATGGTATAGGTGCTGGGCAAGCCTACTCCATCTAAAAAACAGTGTCCCAGGCACTGCAGCGTCCGCGTGGTCTCTTCACCCATCTAGTGTGAGTGAAGGTGCCACTGGACGCTGTATAAATAATATCATTACGTAGGTTGCATGGGCATCCGAGCCGGAATGCCGTCGCACTGTACAACTTCTTATTAGACTACCTACATATTAACATTTTTGTGAACTTAAAAAAAATAATAATAGATTTTAGAATTGTATCTCAACATATTATTATTTACTGAGAGTGTCTGCCGTTAAACTGCAATACAGTTTGGCAGAAGGGAATATATTGTATAACTTTGTCACTGAGCTTAATTAAAAATAAAAAAAAAATAAAAAAAATGTAAAGGCCTAAGTTTTACTTTATTACGAACTACCTCAGGTTTATTCAGTGCACTCACTGTCCTTTTTTTTCTTAATTAATTTATTTCTATTGACAAAAGCTTTCTGTACGGACTCGGTAACCCTAAAACAATGTCTTTTATTAGATCCCTCTTGCAAGGAAACCAAGCAACAATGCACCTTTTGTTATAGTAAATAGGATGTAGTATCGTGCAAAAAGGAATTCTCTTTCCTAGTGTAAGAAAGTTTGCTTTCGTACAAACCGACAATAAACCCTTTTACGTTCGCGATAAGGTGTAGTATCCTGTGAAAAGGAAGGCGATTTCATAGGGTTAGGAAGATGTCTAGAGACAAAGTAACGAATTTATATCCTATGTGTATCACTTTAGCTTGGGAATGGGGGTCCTTAAAAGCTAGCTGCGGAAAAATTTCCTATAATTTATACAGACAAAAAATTTGGGGCTTCCTGATCAAAAAGCGAAGAGCGGAAAAGCGAAAAAAGCGAACAGCAACAAAAAAACTTTATTTATAAGGATTGTTACCAAGAGCTTGCCGATAAACTGCGTTGGCAGTTTGGCAAACTAATGAAATTGTAGTTTTTCATGTTTTGTTAACAACAAATGTAAATAATAACAATAACAACTTACACACAATACAATCACTTGACCTGGTCCGAGACTAGGATACCCTGTGCTATGGTAACCAGGCAAGGAAGTCACAAACATGAAAATACACCCAGACTGAGGCCATTTGTACAAATGTACGGCGGCTCCCAGCGGGAATCGAACCCACGACCTCTGTTTTGGTAGTCAAGCGCCTTAGCGGCTAGACCAACGAAGCAGTACTTAACACCAGAGTTAAGTGAAGTCCCACCCAGGCGGACATACTTAAAATAGATTTAAATAGGTAAGTGCAACAAAAAAAAGAATATAATAATGTAGGTACAGCGATATCATTAAAATGTAAAAACCTAACTGCAAAGTAGGTTACTCGGGGCTGCAAGTGATGTAAATTGCTTCGGCCAGATGTCGCTGCCTGTACGTAGTACAGAAAAGTTTGTAAAGAGGCTCGAAATTTCGCCGATGCTTGCACTTGCGCATTAGCTCAGTTGGTAGAGTGCTGGCACGGTTAGCCAGAGGTCGCGGGTTCAAGTCCCGGCATGGGTGGAACATTTATCCTCTAAATAGGTTTCTAAATTCGGCATTTACAAAAAGACTATTGGCATTTTTAAAATCCTTTATGTTATGATATACTTTTATTGCGATTTCAAGTATTGATGCATCCAAATATAGAGACTCAAGTTACACCGGTAAGGTAGATACCATGGTAAACACTAATTCATATTCCATCTTTACGCCACCGATCTCATTAATCCAAAGGAATCCTATCAGGGGCGGATGGTCCCTCGCACTGAATACCAATGAATAGGCTACAGAGCCCTTCACTTTATTATCGAGATACCCTTTGTAATCCTCATTATTTGAGGTTGTTTTCCTAACACTGTTTAGATGGATGAGCCATTCTAGCACTCTTGATAGACCCATCGTGAGGTTGTCTTAAAGAAACACTGAGACTACCTTTTAGGAGGACCTTTTCAATGTAATTTTAAAGGGATGTAACTGACACTGAAATGTAACTGTATTGGCACTGTTAAATAATACACTAGATTTTGTTTGCTTGAATTCGGCTATTTAAATGATAATAAAGCACGATGAAGGTTTCCCCCCCCCACTTTACGATGGAGATTTTCTGCCGCATCATACTTTTACTAAAATAGCGTGTCGGTAACTCAAATATTGTATAAGTATCGGTGAAGGAAACCTGAGTGTCTGAGCTATTCACATACCTCAGCGCTTAAAATCGCGCATCCGCGGTGGGCACGCGTGGTGATTTAGCCTATACTCTCTCTCTCTGAATATTGAATATCGAACATCAAATATTGATGAAAGCTGCATACAAGGCAACAAGTAACGCTACAGTTTACGCCCGGTTTGTACGGAGCGGTTTTGTTCCATAACTATAAAAATAATGTGCATTAGTAATTTTTAGGGCTCCGTACCCAAAGGGTAAGGAACCCTATCTCCTGTGTCCGTCCGTCCCTCCGTCTATCACAAGGCTTTATCTCGTGAACCGTGAGTTAGACGGTTGAAATTTTCACAGATGATGTAGGTATTTTTGTTGCCGCTATGACAACAAATACTATAAACAGAAGAAAATAAATATTAAAGGGCTCCCATACAACAAACGTGATTTTTTGCCGATTTTTGCTATCGATATTAATAACGCCAACAGGTGTGTGCTTGAAATAATATTTTAATGTTGTATAACTAAATAATGGTACGGAATCATTTGTGCGCGAGCCCGACTCGCACTTGGCTGTTTTTTTTTTTTAACTGTTTGAAATGTATTAGTCGTAGAGAAAAATCTTAACCACGTAGTACGAGTCGCACGTTTTGTGGCGTCCAAATGTCAAAATTTGACAACGAAGATAAGAAAGTCGCGACTTAATTTCGCAAACGGTTTCTGCGATGTTCCAAAAAAATATATTTGCACGCGGCCACGCGCAGTGTAGGGTTTTGTAGAAGGAGGGTTTCCATTATTGCTTTACACTACTGTTAACTTTATGAAAGTACTTTTCAATGGAATTTTTAGGAAGTTTTCTTTTGATAAGCTAATTCAGGTGTACCGTTTGTTGGCATGATTAATATGCATCTATATGCAAAATTTGAGCTTTCTAGTACTTGTCATCTCTGTGCTAAGCCGAAGACAGACAGACGGACAAACAGACAGGCAAACGGATGGACACGGTGAAACTATAAGGGTTCCTTGTTGACTATGGAACCCTCATGACTTCGAAACCCTAAACAGAATCACATTGTGATATAACATCTTATTCCATCTCACCCGAAATCGTACTGACCCATCTTTAGCTGAATTTAGACGGCAGAGCAACTGATCTTGGACCTAAAGATGATTCGGCTTTAAAATCATTGCCGCTGTGTGATGCCGACATCCCCTTGATGAGGGTACAAGCGAAGTGTCAAACTTAACTGAGCTATTAATAATATCGCGTAACACGATCGGATTTGGGGCTTAGTTTGACTATGAGAATTAATTACGGAGCCGCGTTTCATAAAACTATTATGACAGTCTGATTAGTCCATCTAAAAATAATGTCCCAGGCACTGCAGCGATCCATTGGTCCCTTCACCTATCTAGTGTGAGTGAAGGTGCCACTGGACGCTGTCCCATTACGTAGATGCAAAGACCAAAGCGTTTTTTTAATGTACAATGCGTAGTTTATAAGTACAATGATCAGTCTTTCTACTTGTTACTCGTTGACCTTTGACCTTTTAATCTTTTAAACTTTGACCTTTCTACCGGATTTGCAGAAAGTGGCCACGAACAGGGAGGAGAGGAAAACTAAAGTGGGAGGCCTTTGCCCAGCAGTAGGACACAATCGAGGCTACATTAATAAAAAACATATTTTTAATCTGCAGGTCAATCGGCCGGCTTCTCATTCGGGAGGTCGCGGGTTCGAATCCCGGCATGTATCAAAGACTGTTGTCTAAGTTACGTACATTTGTGAAGTTATAGCAGCAATACGACTCGCTAACTGTGAAAGAAAACATCGTGAGGAAACCTGAGTGTCTGAGGTGTTCACATATCCTCAGCGCTTGAAATCGCCAGTATAGTATAACAACAGATAGTTTTATGTCATTATCTCAGAGAGAGAGAGATGGAATCTTGATAACTATACGTAAGGTTTGTGATTAGTGCAAGAAAGAATTAAAGTTTGAAATTTTGAAAATTTGTTACAATCACTTATACTTCTATAATTATATTGTAAGGAAGTAAAGTTTATATGTCTATGTTTGTAAGTTTGCGTTTGGGGTAATATCCGAAAGTAAGATAAGATAAGATAAGAATGTTCTTTATTGTATGCCGGAAAAAATGTTACAGAAACAGCAATTAAAAAAGAAAAGATACAATTGGCGGCCTTATTGGTAATAGCAATTTCTTCCAGGCAACCTCATATCGAAGAAAGTACTTATCCGTTTTCAAAAATTATTTCTATAGGTTAATCCGTTTAACACGCGTATGTAGTCACGGGGACTGCTGGTGCTTAATTAAATTATGCCTAGATGTATAATGTTAATGTAAATGTAATATATAAAAATCTCGTGTCACAGTGTTTGTTATCGAACACCTCCGAAACGGCTTCACCGATTTTTATAAAAATGTTTTGTATATATTTTGCACGTCTGAGAATAGGTCGTAGGCTGATTAATATGACAACACAACTTTTGCCGAGTCGGCTAATGGTTATATATTAAACTTACCCAGTTTGCAATACCCGCAAAGCGTGACTAAGTCCTAAGTAACCATAATACCTACCACCTATTGCACACTTAGTCAGCAATGAAGGAATAAATTGCCTAGAGGTTTCGCCCGTAAGGCTAACATTACCGGAACATACGGAAGATTTTCTTTTTACTCGACTGCGGCGGAGCCCAAAAGAAGGGTAATGTGTTTAGCGCGTATGTATCTGTGTAAGTATGTCCGATTCCATGTTTCCTCATAACTCCGTAACTAATGGTCCGATTTTGACAAATGAGGTCTCAATCGACACGTCATCCCAGCGCCAGTATTATAGGCTATATTAAATTAATATTAAAGGAGCAGAAAAGTAGCAATAAACAAAAATCACGTTATAGTACAACCATGAGTCTCTAGATGGCGATGTTATATTTAATATATTATACTCGGATCTTATTTTTATTTAACTACGCCAATCACGTGTAACGTACGTAAAACATAAGTACACGGATGTCATAGTCTATATATAAATCAGCAATAAAAACTAAAAAGAAAAATAAAATAAAAGGACTGAAATAAAAAATAACCAACAACCCGACTGCTGAGCATTAACTACTAAGCAGACGGGATCCAAATTCAGCAATGTAACCCCTTAGGTTGGTCCCGCCTGCTTAGTGGTCAGTGCGCAGCAGTCGGATTGTTTTTTTTTTTATTATTCTTTCAATCTTGAATGGCGCGAGTCTATTAATGAATCATGCGATAAATCCTGAAGCGCTGTGACTATCTCCTCAGCAATAGCTGAGCCAGCAACCTTTTGAAGTACCGTACAGACACACACCGCGATAAAAAAATGCAAAAATGGTTTTATTGTATTGTTTTGTAGGCTCTATATTTTATTTATATTGTATTATTGTTTAAACTAAAACTTAGGCCTTTGCATCTATGTAATAAGATGGCTTATACAGCATGTATGTATAAGCATGTGTATGTGAATGCCAAATTTCAACTTTCTCGTACTAATCGTCTCTGAGCTAGGCCGTGGACAGGCAGACAGACAGACGGACGGACATGGCGAAACTATAAGATCCAATAGCGTATCTACTATAACCTAAAAATGTGTATAAATATTTTTTTAACATTATCGTCTTATTTGTTCACAGCCGCCTAGCGATGCCGGCGGCGAGCCCGAGGAGTCTCTGTATCGTCGTGCTCCTCGTACACACGGTCACCGGCGCGGGAGAAGGTGAGACAAAAGATAGTTTACTTCTGACTCACAATCATTCAACTTGATGCACTTAGCGATGTGGTAAAAGGGAGTGGAGACTACGCAGAGGAAAACGTGGAGTGGGACGTCCCTCAGCTCGCTGGACCATCGATCTGGGGCAGATTGCTGGTTGCGGCTGGATAAGGATGGCCGAGGACAGTAAAGTGGCTTGCCTTGGGGACGGCCCCTAGCTCGCTGGACCGACTCCTGGTAGATTGCAGGTAACGGCTGGATGAGGATGGCTGAGGATAAAAAAGTGGCGTGCCTTGGGGACGGCCCCTAGCTCGCTGGACCGACTCCTGGTAGATTGCAGGTAACGGCTGGATGAGGATGGCTGAGGATAAAAAAGTGGCGTGCCTTGGGGACGGCCCCTAGCTCGCTGGACCGACTCCTGGTAGATTGCAGGTAACGGCTGGATGAGGATGGCTGAGGATAAAAAATTGGCGTGCCTTGGGGACGGCCCCTAGCTCGCTGGACCGACTCCTGGTAGATTGCAGGTAACGGCTGGATGAGGATGGCTGAGGATAAAAAAGTGGCGTGCCTTGGGGACGGCCCCTAGCTCGCTGGACCGACTCCTGGTAGATTGCAGGTAGCTGCTGGATGAGGATGGCTGAGGATGAAAAAATGGCGTGCCTTGGGGACGGCCCCTAGCTCGCTGGACCAACTCCTGGTAGATTGCAGGTAGCGGCTGGATGAGGATGACCGAGGATGAAAAAGTGGCGTGCCTTGGGGACGGCCCCTAGCTCGCTGGACCGACTCCTGGTAGATTACAGGTAGCGGCTGGATGAGGATGGCTGAGGATGAAAAAGTGGCGTGCCTTGGGGACGGCCCCTAGCTCGCTGGACCGACTCCTGGTAGATTGCAGGTAGCGGCTGGATGAGGATGACCGAGGACGAAAAAGTGGCGTGCCTTGGGGACGGTCCCTAGCTCGCTGGACCGACTCCTGGTAGATTGCAGGTAGCGGCTGGATGAGGATGGCTGAGGATGAAAAAGTGGAGTGCCTTGGGGACGGCCCCTAGCTCGCTGGACCGACTCCTGGTAGATTGCAGGTAGCGGCTGGATGAGGATGGCTGAGGATGAAAAAGTGGCGTGCCTTGGGGACGGCCCCTAGCTCGCTGGACCGACTCCTGGTAGATTGCAGTCAATACAGATTACAAACACAGATTAGATTACATTATTTCAAAAATTGCAAATCCTGTACATACATAAAATGCAAACTGCAAACGGGGAGTTTTTGACGGGAATTCAAACGAGCGGTTTTATTAGGCTTTTATTTTTGCAAATTGATTCCAGTGGATTTTATACTGTTTAATTAGTGTAGTTTATTGTTAAAATGACCATGTGTATAAACAATCCAACCAGCCCTTCTGGAAATCGTTGGGGGAGGCTTTTGTCCAGCAATGGACGTCCAATGGCTGAAATGATGATGATGATGATGATGTATGAACAATATGAAGAATAAATAACTAAAATAAACCACCATTGTGGGCGTAGGATAGTCTTGTATCATGGGCTCAAAATTAAGATTTCTCGAAACTCCCATCTAATATTTTCATAATATTTTTCCTGCATAATCCAGAGCTAATGCGCAAGAAGACGCAAAAATAGACTAACTTCTATAGTAAATTGAGTATTCTCCTTTTCAATCCGCAGTGAGTGACTGTGCACTAAATTGTATACAGCTCTATCCTAACACGAATAGACCAGTTGATTGTAGACACGTGAAAAAAATTCAGGGCAGTAGCATATATTATGAACTTGGAAGGAAAACTATCACGGCTAAGTAGGCTTTACAAGTTAACGAGTAATAGGCGACTAACTTATAAAAAAGGGAAAACTTCGTACAAATTCCATTGAAAATTACGTCGATGCAGTTGTTAGCTGATGAACCCCTACAAGTTACAATTTACTAGCTGTCCGTCAGAGTCCGCTACTGAATCCGTTTATACGATTCTTGCACAGCGCCATCTATTTTTTAAACACAAAGTTCGCTCGCACAACGCCATCTATTTTAAACTTAAAATAAATATTATCCCATGGGAATGCGTTACCGAGATATCGCTATATCTTAGTTTAGGTCTTTCTCTATCTATACGCCAAGTTTCATGTAAATCCGTTGAGCCGTTATTGCGTGATTGAGTAACAAACATCCAAACATGTTCAAAAACTTTCACATTTATAATATTAGTATACAATTTTTTGACTAACCTTTTAAAACAGATCATTCGTTATTCTCGACAACAAAACGGGACTAAAAAATCTTAACTGAATTTTTCACTGTGTGTACTTGTTTTTCTGTGATGCGGGCTTTATACAGTTATATCGCTAAAATGCACGATTTCTACGAGGCACAGGCCTTCTCTCGCAGAGAGAGAGAGAGAGAGAGTGGGATTAATAACCATCCGTGCCCACTTGGCGATTCAAGCGCTCAGACATGAGAACACCTCAAAAACTCAGCGAGTGGTATTGCTACTACAAATTAACTGAAATTTGGGGAGTAGTGTTTTGTGGATGACATCGTATTTTTAGGGTTCCGTACCCAAAGGGTAAGGGACGCTATTACTAAGACTCCACTGTCCGTCCGTCTGTCCGTCCGTCTATCACCAGTCTGTATCTCATGAACCGTGATAGTTAGGCAGTTGGAATTTTCACGGACGATGTATTTCTGTTGCCGCTATAGCAAAATATGCTAAAAACAGAATAAAAGAATGGCTCCCATACAATAAACGATATTTATAACGGCAACAGGTAGGCGCTTGACATATTCAAATGTTGTATGGATAATGGTGAGGAACCCTTCGTGTGCGAGTCCGACTCGCACTTGGCCGTTTTTTTGTACGCTACACTGTTTTTGGTACTTTTCTTATCTTATTATAACATATGGTTTTTTAAGTTTCTGTCTCATATTAAGGTATTGTATGTGTTTTTGGTATAGCAAATAAACTTTTTAACTATCTGTCTGTCAAATAATTGCTAACAAATTATATAGAGACAGGAAGCCAATTAAAAGTTTTCCAGCTAAGCTCGGAATACCCAAAACGATCTTTCTGTGATAATAAGCTAGTCGTACCTACAAGCATCATCTGAGAGATAATTTTATTCTAATTCGCCTATACATTTTTCGGTGGCAGTATGATACCTAGATGAATGGAAAAAAAGAGAAAAATACTTTTTTGAGTCAAAAGGAAAAACGGAACCCTTGCAGGATCACTTTTTTGTCCGTCCGTCTGTCTGTCTGTCAAGAGCCTTTATCTCGGGACGCGTGGAGTTATCGAGTTGAAATTATAACCGTATACTCAGGTCTACAGTCCCTTGAAGCTGTGAGATAAAACTTCTGAGTTAACGTAAAAAAAGTTAGGATCGTTTATGTAAAAAAAAACGTATATTTCAGCACTCAAGGGAATCTAAATTTATAGAGTACTTTCCGTTGACTCAGAACTATGAAATTTGGCAAAAAATATCGTCTTATACTACAAATACAGCGAAAATTTTGAAAACTATACATTTGTAGTTAAATCATAAAATCATTAGTCTGAAGTTCGGGAAAAGCTCGGAAAAAATTGCGACGCTTGATTCCTGATTTTTTCATAATATGTAAGTACCTACAAATTTGTACGGAACCCTTGGTGGGTGAGTCCGATTCACACTTGTCCGGTTTTTCTGCATCACTGTTTATTTTATTTATCAACGAACAAGAACTGTTCTTCTTCTTATCGTGTCAGTGACAAACCCAGA
Source organism: Yponomeuta evonymella (assembly GCA_963969515.1). Taxonomy (NCBI): domain Eukaryota; kingdom Metazoa; phylum Arthropoda; class Insecta; order Lepidoptera; family Yponomeutidae; genus Yponomeuta; species Yponomeuta evonymella. The sequence continues at coordinate 2,042,268 of OZ018366.1, read as the reverse complement.
GACCGTACAAAACGCAAATGAACCTCAATAATAAAATGAAGCAATTAATTAATTGCACGCGAAGCTACAAAGAACACGTGTGGGCAAAAAAGCTGTACTCAACTCAAATTGATCCTCGAAACGCCCAAATCTCATTACACTCAGTCCTTCCCTACATAAGATATCCACACGCGCAAATAAAAACAAACACGTGAGAATTCAGGTACACTGCTACCGGTCGCTTGGAATTATAGGATGAATAATCCCTAGCCGACCGCATCCACGGACCTTCCACCTTCGGGCGGTTGGTCGGCCCACTGACCGTCATTCAGCGGGATGAGCGTCTAAAATACATAGTTATTCAATAAAGTCATATTATTGCGGTGATGGTTGTTTCATTATTACTATTGATAGTCTAGTAACCAATACCATTCCAATGGTATAACCTATGCAACTTATCTCGGCGCCTCGCGCGATTCGATCTTCTTCGCGAGAGACGCCTGTTTAATTTGGGCGGTTTATACCACAGGGATGACATTGTACTAGTATTGTTTAGTAGACTACCTAAAGCAGTCAAATAACAGGTACTGTCGTGCTTATATCATTGTATTGAAAAACTATGTGTGTTTTAGACTCTAGGTCCAGTCCTCGGCCGCTACTCTGTGATTGTCCTGGTCCATCTGCCATCTTTCCGCATCGCCAGGTGCCCCGCCCATTTCTACATCAATCTCTAGAATCTTTCTCTTTCGCTTTTTAGCCGTGAGAGATGGAATTTTGGGGGAAATGGCCTGTACAATTCAGGTGAATATATATTCACCCCCATCATTATCAAATGGCCTCAGTCTGGGTGTATTTTCATGTTTGTGATGTCCTTGCCTGATTACCATAGCACAGGGTATCCTAGTTTGGGACCAGGACAAATTATTGTGTTGTGCGAAAGTTCTTATTGTTGTTATATTTGAGCGCGAGTTTCCCGCGAATATCGCGACCTCTGGTACCAAGTATCAAGGCAGTGCTAGATTGTTAGGTAAACGTACCTTAACTGGCTTGGTACACACGTTTGTTCGTGTCAGGGAAACCTATCTGGGTGGTTCGCAATCATGTTGTATCGATGCAAAATCCATCTGAGACAGTTTTTGTGCTTTTCAGTAGGATGTACAAAGCCCTCCAAATAGTTATCATCATCAGCCATTTCACGCCCACTGCAGAACATAGGCCTCCTTTGTGGTTTTCATAACCATGAGGGGTTTTTGCCATAATCGCCACGTTTGGCAGGCGGGTTGGCGATCGCAGTATAAATAGTTATAATTATTGTTAAATTCTCCATTCTATCAGAAAATAACAAAAAATCAAAGCAAATTCTTTGTTAGGGATGCTTTTATTTCTAGCACTCATCTCGATCGCTAACATTTTTATCAAAAAGAGTATTATAATTTTGACAAATATGTTCTACGGTGTTATTAGGAAATAAAACGAGCATCATTTTAGACACATTCTATCTATACGTCTATCCAGCCGAAAGAGTGCAATGTTGAATAATCTTGCTTGCCGATTTCCTCTATCAAAAACTAAGTATGTAAAATTTTTACAGGTATTTCTAAAATGAACATAATTTTGTTTTCTGTGTCCGCTCTATGGTACATCTTTCAACTAAACAATAAATTTATGTGCGAGCATGAGTTATTATTTGTCTATCACTGTAGATGTTTGTTCCAAGTTATTAGTCTACATGAGTTCATGCACCCGAAACCGGCGTGCATGCATACAACGACTAATGAAAATTGATGGAGCAAACTAGATTCGTCAGGATCGTGGCAAGTGGCAAACCTTGGTCCCTGCCTACCACTCCGAGGTACTGGGGTGACCTTAAATAATATAATGTATTGAGTTCATTACATTCTTTTTGTTGCACTAATCCGTGCTGAGGACAATTTTAAAAACCTATTTAGAAACTAAAAATTCCAACCGTGCCGGGACTTGAACCCGCACCCTCTGGCTAACCGTGCCAGCGCTCTTCCAACTAATGGGCAAGTGCAAGCATCGGCGAAATTTCGAACCTCTTTATAAATTTCTCTGTATTACGTACAGGCAGCGACATCTGGCTGAAGTAATTTACATCACTTGCAGCCCCGAGTACCCACTTTGCAGTTAGGTTTTACATCGGAATGATATCGCTGTACCTACATGATATATTCTTTTTGTTGCACTAATCCGAGCAACAATTCGAACCTCTTTAAAAACCTAATTGCAAAGTGGGTAAAAAATTTTTAAAATTGTGTTTCTGTTTATCTTGTAATGTTAAAGGTAAATGTAAACCTTTCCTTACGGTAGCAGTGTACGTAAAGCATTCACATCCAATCTCTTCGCCGAAAACGTTCCCGACCCAAAAGTCTAGCCAAATCTAACACAGCTACCTGGCCAAGCGATATTAGTCCTAATGACGTAGTAGATAAAGGATAAAACAAGCGTAAAGTGATTTTGTCTGAAGGACCAGCATTACCAGGGCGTAAATGTTTTGATTGGCGTAATGAAAACGTTGTTTGTTCAAAGGAATTGGCCTCGTTCTGTAACTTCTAACTAGTTTTCGTGTAGGGGATAATTCTTTTTAGGGTTCCGTTATAAGCGGTGATAGCGAAGCGACAATCTCTGCACATACCAATGACTTACTCTAGAAAACAAAGTCCCACGACCTCTACGGTTATCCTAAAACACCTAGTATATTTCATTATTACGAGTGCGGAAAGCCTGTTATTGCAAAGAGTTCCGACAAATGTCTAATGTTTGACGACCTCGTGGCGCAGCGGTAGTGCATCTGCATACCATGCGAGAGGTCCCGGGTTCGAATCCCGGCTGGGGACAAAAAAAAAACCCCCCAGGTCTTGGATGTTTACATGTTTGTGATGTCGTTGTTTCTGGTTCCCACGACACAGGGTATTCTAGTGTGGGGCCAGAAGCAATGTATGTGCCTGTATGTAAATGTTTATGTTTATGTTTATGTCTACCCGAGCCGAGGCGCAGCCGAAGGTGAGGGTTGACAGTCGGAACAAGTTGCAATGACGGTTCTGCACGTGTACTGAACAACTTTTTTTAATACAGTTGCGGAAAAATTAAGCAATTTAATAAAGAATATTATTGAAAAATGGCGCCAACCGTAAAAGAATATAAGCAGAAGACTCCCTTTCTGGGTAGGCAAAGGGAGCTATGCCCATACAGCCAAGTCTTCAGTAGATTTTTTTATTGACATGAAATGTAGATGAAATTTTTAGTGACTCGGATTAGGGTTCTGCGAGTAAAACGTCAAGACTGGGTGCACGTACGTTTACTAGTCAAGTCAAACGACAAATACTTAAAATACAACGCCGGGGCGCTACTTTAACAATGTGTCCCTACAAATTTAATGAGATGGAATGAAATGAGGATTCTCTGTAGTCTGTACTCAATTCTCTATCATCCTAATGCCCCCCAATACTTAAAGTCCCAATTTGATTTCTTGTCTAGCACTCATAGCAGACCACTCCGATCTTCTCAGAATCATCTCCTTAGTACCCCCTCTCACCGCTCTGGTTTTGTCTCAAATTCATTTTCTGTTACAGCTGTTCGACTCTGGAATGCCCTTCCTGAAAGCATTCGTAAAGCCCCATCTCGGAATGCTTTCAAATTCCTTGTCCGCAAACACTTTCTCGACATGTGTTACCCCGAGCCCCCCTGAGCCCTCGCGAGGAGGATCTCGGCTGTGTAATTGCAATCTCACTACTATCTTTCTTCCTTACATAGGTATTTATATCTACTTATGTAGCTACAGTTTATTTGTGTATATTATATATATTATGTTTATTTATATTATGTATTATATGTTTATAGTATAAATATTTACTTATTTATTGTTGAGTATTCGTCTTCTTATGTAATTTTAGTTAAAGTTATTCGTTTTATCCGTCTACTTCGTATGCCTACCAGTTAATTTCTTGCACCTCCTGTGGTTGACTGGTAGAAAATGCTTATAGCATTAAGTCCACCACATTGCCATTGTATTTTTTACTTATGTGCAATAAACGTATTAAAAAAAAAAAAAAAAAAAAAAAGAAACCTAACCTAACTCATTGAATCAAATCATAAAATCTGATATTGAAACAAATTAGTAGCTTCTTTTTAGAAATATTTGCATGAATCATAAAAACTTCTATGAATTTTTTGTAGTGAAAACTTCGTGGTTGGTTTTTTTCTTTTTAATAGACATTATTTTGACAGTTGGGAAAGAGAACGCACGAGTTCCTAAAAGGTAAAGAAAAAGCTCGAGTATGCAATAGCCCACATCGCGAACGCTATACGTCCTTGCAATACGCCACTTTTTGAGCAACTGTATTAAAAAATATATTTTCTAAGATTTTATTCTACCGTTTTCTCGGAACTTCAGCTTTCTCGTACTAATCGTCTCTGAGCTAGGCCGCGGACAGACAGACGGACAGCCATGGCGAAGCTATAAGGGTTCCTTGTTGGACTACGGAACTTTAATAATGATGAGGATGAAATAATAAAGAGGAGTATATAGGGGATCCCTATATGCAAGAAATGTTTTTCTTTTGTTTTTGTTATAACAAAATAAACACTTCCAAACGACACAATCACCAGGCCATTACATTACAAATATGAAAATACACCCAGAATGATTCCCTTTGTACAAATGTGCGGCGCCCCACAGTGGGAATCGAACCCATGACGTCCAGCATGGTAATCAGATGTGATACCGCTAGACCGACGAGGCACTTAATTGTTTTGCTTATGCTCTTGCTGAAACAGAAATCAATAAAAATAAAATAAATCCATACAGGCGACAAAGTGAGTGTGACAGCAGGGCTATATACATACCTCAGCGCGTGAAATCGCCAATCCGCGGTGGGCACGCGTGGTGATTAAGCCCATACTATCTCTCTTTCTGAGAGAAGGCCGGTGCCCTATAGTGGGACGTATATAGGCTGCTTATGATAGAAAATAAAGTCATTGATGCATCACGGCTTCGAGGCCTGAACCTCGGAATGATAGGCCAGCGTTCTACCGACCACTGTATTTTAGAAAATATAGTTTATTATTCCTTGCGAAAAACTACCGTGGGACACCGCAAGTGTCCGCAGCAGTTCTAAGAAACAAATACATTATTTTCACCCTCACAACAGCCGTCAGGTACCCACATATTTCTAAGGAAACCTTTATGAAGCACAGCTCACACTAGCGGTTTTTAGGGTCTATAATTAAAATGAAAATGAAAATTAATTTATTTTTTATCACACCTGCTCTGAAAATACATACTAATTATACCAATTAGAGGGAAGAAACGCGTTTATCCCGCCCTTCAAATCCTTTCATCCCAAGGTATGGAAGTTTGTATGAAAATCCTTCCGACCCAAGGGTGGGAAGTATGTATGAAATTCTATTACATACCCGGTTTTTTTTTTTTTTTAATTTGTCAGCAGTCATACTGCAAAGAGACTTTAACTGTCTACTAATTAAATTTCAAGTAAATTGTTACTGGCCACATACAGTTTTTTTTTACCAGTTACCAACCTCCTTGGTGCATACAGAAAATTAAAAACGAAATTATTTTTGTATATAAAACGCGCGGAATCACGGAAGAAGTGGCTGCATGACCTTATGATCTTAGCCTACTCCAGAAACGGGCGAATAAAAAAAGGAAAAACCCGCGCATTTTCGCAAAAACTTCGATAGATTTAGCATTTATCTTTGTGTTTTTTGTAAACATTTCTATGCATTTATGTCTATAATTTTCCTCGTAGGTGTAATAAAAAGCACTATACATACCTCAGGATAAAGTACAGTTCCATACCTCAAATGGTTTGCGCCCCTCGCAAGCTCGTGGCGCAAATGCCATAATCTCGGTATGGAACTGTCACTTTCTTCCCTCTGAAGTAATGTACTATTGTTACCAAAATTTAATTCGCCACGGACAGAAAACATGTAATAAATATGCTTAATACAATCGACAGCGATACGAACCTCATATTGATCAACACTTGTAGTTTCGCCATGTCTGTCCGTCTGTGTAGGTACGAGGCTCAGCACAGAGACAATCAGTTCTAGAAAACTGAAATTCGGCATAGGTTTATATATATTAAATTACGATACCCCCTCTCCTGGCGAAACGGTTGGACATAGAAACGTAAAAAAAATCGGGGCAGTCGCACATTGCAACGAACTTGAAAGGAAAATTATCACGGCTAAGTAGACTTCACACGTTAAGGGGCTCCAGGGAGGAACACTAGCGCCACCGAGGATTAGATTAGATTAGATTAGAACACTTTATTGTACACACCAGAAAACAAAATACATTAAAAGGCTTAAATGTCTAAGTTTTGCCGTATACAACTGGCGGTAAAAAATCATATCTTTTTTATCGGCTTAAAAATATAGGATTGTCCGTGATTATCTCGCGTTTGGCAGAACCGTTTTGATGCGGTTTGCAGAAAAGTGTTTGTTCCATTCCGGAGAATGTTTTGCTATTAACCGACTTCAGAAAAAGGAGGTTTTCAGTTTGATCCCTGTGTTTGCATGTATGTATGTATGTTTGTCTGCAATTATCGCGCGTTTGGCTGAACCGATTTTTTAAATAATGAAAACTATATATAAGTAGTCTATATACGTCCCACTGCAGGACATAGGCCTTCTCTCAGAGAGAGAGAGTATGGGCTTAATTATGATACGGATTGGCGATTTCAAGCGCTGAAGGTATGTGAATAGCTCAGACACTCAGACATTCCTCACGATGTTTTCCTTCACAGTTAGCGAGTGGTATTGCTATTATAACTTCATAAATGTACATAACTTAGAAAACAAACGCATGCCCCGCACTGGGAATCGAACCTGGGTTTCTCGCTTCCGAGTCCAATATTCTACCCACTAGGCGACCAGCTCTCTTGTTCTACCCACTAGGCTGCCAGCGCTTCAGTTTCCATGTTTTGTTTTAATAAAATTACAGTGTTCTATTTTGAAATCCGCAAATTTTTTATGTTTTAGTCAGAGACGGGCTGAAATGCACGCACTCACAGCACTAAGCTGAGCCCTATCCTTTTTATCACACACCTGTTTCTAATTTTGTTATATTATGTACATGTTCCCGAATCTGTAAGTGTGATAAATATTATTCTTTTCTATTGCAACATGAAAAATAAATTATAGGTATTTGTCTTTCACAGGCCCGACTCAAGCCAGCGTGCCACCGACGACCACTAAGCCGACCGAGCAGAACTCGCTGACGGCCTCCTTCCCGCCACTGGTGGATGTCTTCGGCTCTGATGTGCCAGAGAAGCACTTCGGTACGGAGAACAACACACTGGTGACGTCACAAGTCGGGTCCACGGCGCTGGTGCCCTGCGTCATACATAACATCGGAGATGGCATTGTAAGTAACAGGGCCTAGAGTCTAATACATAGATATAATTTTATAGAAGCACGATAGTGCTGTTATTTGCCTCTATTTTGTAGTCTATCGAGCAATAGCAGAACAATGTCGTTCCAATGGTATAACCCGCGCAAATTAAAAAGGCATAAAGATAAAGATAAAGATAAAGATAAAGATTATTTATTTGTCAAACATGAGTTAAAAAGGTTGTTTCATTATAATAAATATGTCCTGTGCATGTTTTGTCCTTCGGGACTTACAAAATTCTTGAGAGAGCACCTTCCATTAAATTTATGTAAAAAAATTAGATTATAATCATAATAATATTAATTCATTAGTAAATACAAAAATCAATAAAAATAAAACAATTTTATAGTCAAGATGATTTAGTACACACAAGGTCGATCAAAAAAAAAATAATAATAATGTCGGAGTTGTAGTGAATAATTAAATTAATTCTATATATTCATTCAGTCAGGAATTCCATTAAATTATAATAACAATTTTCCAACAACATTTTTTTCAATTTAAATTTGAATTGGTCTATGTTTAATTCTCGTAATGATCTTGGTATTTTATTGTAGATTGTAGGCCCCATACAAAACACACTCTTTTGCATAAGTGCAGTGTTGGCTCTACGAATATAAACTCTACTTTCGTCCCGTTGTAAGCGAGTGCTGACGAGCGAAACTGGTTGGAAAATATCAGGATTGGATTTAACAAATAGTCCCACCTCTAGAATGTACATTGAGGGAAGTGTCAGAATATTGTTGTCTTTAAAATAGGATTTACAACTGTCAGTCTTTTTTAATCTGTGGCGAGCACATGTCAACTATGCGCGCGCACTATAAACTCCAACATTCCTACATCGCGCAAGCAAAATGTTTCTCATGACTCTTTCCTATAAATCTAAACATTGCTCTTAGACACCTTTTTTGCGCCTTAAACGCTATATCTCTATCAGTTGAGTTACCCCAGAATATTAGGCCATACCTCATGGGCATGTCTCGCTAATGACACCGAATTGTGCCAGGCGCCGAGTTAATTTGCACGGGTTATGCCACTGGAATGCGATTGGTTAGTAGACTGCCAATAATGTCAAAAAATAACTATTACCTTATTAACATCACTCTTTTCAACATCTAAAGCGGTGAAGGAAAATATCGTGAGGAAACCCGCGGCTTTGTTGGCTCCGCATGTATTGACATGTCTTTCCTGTAGGCTAGGCCGACTAAGCTGTCAGGATGGTAGGTATAGGGGCTGGAAAGCCTCATCCATCTAAAAAAACAATATCTTAGGTACTGCAGCATCCGAGTGGTCCCTTTATCCGTCTAGTGTGAGTGAAAGTGCCACTGGACGCAGGTTAATCATCTCGTTACGTAGATGCCAAGGCCAAAGTTATTAAACATCTAAATAGCCTTATATATAAAAAAAGATTACTCTAAATCACTCCTTTGTTAATCTGTGTTGAGACTTTTCCTTATAAAATCTCCAACACAGACTATTTTAATCGGTGCTTTGTTTTTTTATAAATAAGACCGTAGATGTTTATTAACGTTGGCCTTTGCATACATGGAGCTGTTAAGAATTATATTATTTTTATTATTTGAAGTGGATTTTGTCAATGCTAACGAAACAGTTTATGCGTTCTTTTGATAAAATGTATTAAAATGTAATTTTAATCGTATAAGCTGCGCAAGTTAAATAAGGATCTCAAAGCGCGATTCAATCGCGAAGGAGATTGAATCGCGCGAAGCCTCGATTTAAGCTGCACGGGTTTTATTGAACAAATATGCACACACATTGAGTTGCTGAGGATTTAAATGTTTATTATCGGAAGTCGGAAGAATCGCTTGTGGCCCCGGCTGCCTGAGTGATCTTAAACGATCACGAAGGTTAAGCAACACAGGGCGCGTTCAGTGCATGGATGGGTCGCCGTCTATGCCTAACTCTAGTGTCATTTTTCCGAGCGGTTCCGTGCTTCGCAAGGCACGTTAAGCTGTTGGTGCCGGCTGCCGTCGATAGATGGCAGTCGTTAAGCCAAGTCAGAGGCCTTAGGGCGGCTTGACAACTTCTGACAGTAGACGAGCCACTAGTCTACAAGCCTCCACCAATCCGGACTTGGCCCCCGTGGTGGAGTATGGCCTATATCTTCCTCAGGGAAGAGACCCGTGCCCCTCGGTGGGGACATAATGGGTTGATGATGATTATCGAAAGTGGGTTATTTATAAGTACTAAAAAACTATTTCAATTCTTGCGTCCCTTTGAGCCGCTCTCGAAAACCAATTGTTTTATCTTTTAGCAGCTATCGTTCTTATTTTTATATAAGTTAAATATAAGTACAATACAAGGAAATCAATTACCAGGAGACGGGCAGCAGCGTCTTCCTGAGATTCCAACTGCATACTGCGATCGCCAACCCAAGCGTGGCGATTATGGAAAACCTCTCATGGTTATGAAATCCACGAAGGAGGCCTATGTCCTGCAGTGGGCGTCATATGGCTGACGATGAAGTACAATACATTATTCTACGTCCCACTGTAGGGCACAGGCCTTCTCTTAGAGAGAGAGTATGGGCTTAATCACCACGCGTGCCCACCGCGGATTGGCGATTTCAAGCGCTGCGTTATATAAATAGCTCATACACTCAGGTTTCCTCACGATGTTTTCCTTCACAGTTAGCGAGTGGTATTGCTACTTTAACTTTACAAATATTCTTATTAAAAAAAATTATTTCTACAATGACAAAACATGCAGAACAAATATTTATTATTGTACCATCTATCCATATTCATGTCCCACAAATAAATATCTGTATCTTTATCTTTTCCTACTTTACTAATAATAATATTACTAACCGTATTGTATGGATTTAAGGCGGAAACAGATTATTAAAACGCGATGCGAACTATTCGTTAGTTAGTTTGTTAGTTGCGTTGCGTCGGAGGTTCCTAATGTGATTATGATCATAGAAAATAGTAGTATTTGATTTGACTCAACACGCGTCGCGTTGGGTCGGGTCGCGTTCGGGTGGCGTGGTATTAGTTTTCGTCAGATAGTAAATTAAGAGCGGGCTCAAGAGGTAACGTGCTTGCGGCGTCACAACGGGCGGGTGGCGTGCTAAAATCCTACTTATTTTATATACATAGTATTATAAATGTGAAAGTTTTTCAAGATGTTTGGATAGATAGATAGAATATTCTTTATTGTGCACAGAGATTACATTAACGGCAATTAGACGTTTGGATGTTTGTTACTCAATCACGCAATAGCGGATGAACGCATCTACTTGGCGTACAGATAGACGACTACCTAAATTGAGACATAGCATACTTGATATCCCGGTAACGCGTTCCCGTGGGATAATATTTTTTTTTACAAAGCGCCACGAAACATTATTACAAAAAACATTTATAAATGAGGCACTCATCAATTCCTTATCCAGTGTGTGTACTGTGGGTGCGGCAAATGCAAAAGGGCTCTGACTCAGCATAAGCTGGAGATATTTTAAGTTAAAAATAGATGGCGCTGTGCGAGCGAACATTGTGTTTTGAAAATGGATGGCGTTGTGCAAGATTCGTATAACGGATTCTGTGGCGGTACAAAGTTCGCCGGGAGAACTAGTATATAATATATACTGTAAGTAAGCAGTGAATTTGAAAAACTGGTGCTCGGCAGGAGCTTTCTATGGTGCACAGAATACCGCAGGACCATGCTCACTTACACCCAATACTTACAGGTATTATTTTGCAAACTTAATCATACAACTCGTTGAATGCAGTGCAAATCAGTAGTCTTATAAACAACAGGTCTTTTTATTAACAAAGAATTTATATAGCCTTAAATAAATAATAAAACCGTATTTAGTCGACGCAATCGCCTTTATATCTTTTCTCGGCAGTAATAAAGTGGATGTTCGCGTAAATCATTTTGCAGGCAAAACTTGTTATTAGATAAATAAATAACCTCTTGCCCACTGCCTCAGACAGCTTTTGTAATAAAGCCCGCGCAGCTCGGCCTACGCCTACATAGTAAGTATTTGCGAAGACACGGCCAAGCGCCAGTGGACTCGCGCGTTGAAGGTTCCGTATCACCACATTACATAGGTATTTGAGTTCCGCACAGTCAGCAAAAACGGAAGTGGATTCCCTACAGAATATGCGTTTAAAAATATTGATGGCAATCACGGAATCATATCATATAGGCTTTGATGTATCGAGTTTAAGATGATTTGCGAAAACATAGAGTGGAGTTTTTTTTCCCGCTGAATTTTTCTCCTCTACAAATACGACCCGAAGGCAGCGGCTAACATAGTACATTGACATTCAGCAAACAGAATGTTAATTCTTAAAGTTGAAATTAATTATTAATTTCTGATTACTGAATATGCAAAATAATCAGAATAATTTATTTATTTATTTGAGAAAACCAACTTATCAATAGTATTAAGGGTAATTTAATGTACACCCAGCAGCGTTTTCTACAGTTCACATTCATAAAATTAAAGGTATACAATAGGCATAGAATATAAAACATAGGAATAAGTAAGAATATATTGATTGATTGAAAAATTATTTTTTTATTACAAAAAAACAATTGTGTGCAAAGGCGAGCTTAATACTAGGTAGTATTTTCTTCCAACTAACCTAGTCGATGTGGAGAGTCGATGAGGTAGTTCCAGAGAAAATTATGGGAGTAATACAAAAATAAATACATAGTGTGGTTGATAAACTTATATAACGTTTACCTCTCTTTTTTATAAATTTCCTGTTATAATATTTTCTTTGTAGTTTTTTTGTTTTGTTATTGCGGCGTGTGCACTGTTTTTATAATAAAGGTTTTTTCTTCTCCTTCTTCTTCTTCGTCATATCATTATTATAATTTAACTGCATATTAGTAATAAAATAATTATGATATTACACTAAGAAAATATTAATTATATAGGTAACAAGTTATGAGAATAAGAATATGATGCTCGTGTTTATTAATATGTACCTTATTTTTTTTTTACTTTTTTGTACATAATTGTTTGTCGGCATGTACCAATGACTTTTTTCTATGTACGTACATTTGTGAAGTTTTGGTAGCAATACCACTCACTAACGTGAAGCAAAACATCGGGAGGAAACCTGAGTGTCTGAGGCGTTCACACACCTCAGTGCTTAAAATCTCCAATCCACAGTGGGCACACATACGCCTGTGCCCTGGAGTGGGACGTTTAAAGGCTACATTTGTCAAGGGGCCAAATACAAGAAATAAGTCTGCCTTCGTACATCTATCCTTACCTGTTACGAAAATTTTAATTTTCCTCAAGACATGTTATGTGCGAGACACACAGATGGGACGTGGGGCGAGGGCGCGGTAAGATGTATAGAGTCACAGACCACGTCCCTTGCTCTGTGGTCGCTCTTGGTCTGTGACTCTATGCATCTTACTAATCAACTACGCATAACAGAATAAATAATTCCGATTCTGATTCCGATTCTGATTCTTACCGCGCCCTTCGCCCCACGTCCCATCTGTGTGTCTCGCGCCTTACACTGTGGAAGAACACGGAGAAATAGAACAATGGAGAATGAGATGCTGTTCTCAGTTCCTGAAAGCCTACTTATAAATGATAAACATGACATGATAGACATACATGTCCAAGATGAGAGTAAAATTTAAAAGAAAAAAATAATTTACTTCTCTGTGAAAATGAGAATTCCACTGGCACTATTTGAATGCGGAACCCAAAAAAATTAGATCTTGTAAACTTATCTTTCTTCTGACAGCCGATACAGATTTACGTTTTCTTTGCGAAGTATCGCGCTGAAAACGTCTCTTGGAATCTCGACCTTACATGTACAGCCCACAGCATGTCAACCTTTACATAGGTTAGACTCTAATCGTTTAAGTTAAAAGTGTATTTTCAACAAATACACCTATATAGGTTGACCTGCTGTCGTCTGTACAGTGATACTATATCTATTTTGTAGATCTGCCTAATATAGGAATCTGCTCCTTACTGTACCGTGATAAGATATCTTGTGTGTAAGAATTATTATAGTAATTTACTTTAAGATGCATTATGTCACCAGAAAGAGCGGTGGTAGCCTACTGGGTAGAACATTGGACTCGGAAGCGAGAGACCCAGGTTCGATTCCCAGTGCGAGCATGTACCTATGACTTTGTTTTATAAGTTATGTCACCAGAAATGTCACCAGAAAACAGGGATGTTAATCTTTACAGCATTGGGGAAGGACTTAACACTATACCTACTTACGTTCCTTGAGGAAATGTTAGCGGTATAGTGTTTATTTTGATGTCAAATTCAAAAGTTTTATTCATCAAAATAAAAACAAAATGTTAACTTAATGAAAGACAAAGTTGGTAGTTTCAGAATTATTTAATCGATTCTTTATTTCACAAAGACAGTGTACAAAAGGTGGAATTAATGTTAATGGCATTTTCTACCAGTTAACCTGTAAGAGGAGGAGGCGTGCAAAAAGAAAGAAATAAAAGTACTTATAAGCATCTAAATATATTATAATATAATATTATGTATGTGTTTCGTGTGGTGCCGGATTAAGAATAGCGTCACTCCATTTCCTTCCGTGGATGTCGTAGAAGGCGACTAAGGAAATCAATTACCAGGAGACGGGCAGCAGCGTCTTCCTGAGACTCCAACCGCATACTGCGATCGCCAACCCGCCCGCCAAGCGTGGTGATTATGGCAAAACCCCTCATGGTTATAAAAACCACGGGGGAGGCCTGTGTCCTGCAGTGGGCGTCGAGTGGCTGATGATGATGATATTATGTATGTATTTTAAATCACCCCATCATTACTACTTAAAAAGATATTGGTTTAATTACACATAAAATCTATAATTGTTATATACTTTTTTATTATTATTAGAGCGGTGGTAGCGGAGCGATGGAACGCCGGATTCTCATTCGGAGGGTCGTGGGTTCGAATCAGAGAAAAAACAGGCTCAAAAAGTCTATATTTTGTTTTAGAATATTGTATTATGGAGCTACGAGTATCTGCCATATGGAACATTTCTAATTACAGTTGAAAAGGGCAGTGTAAAAGCGCTAGGCGCTACTATTGTCTAGGGCTTTTATTATGAAAAATGCGACATCATCGGAAGGGTGACGACCCGTCGACGGCGCGCTTGAGCCCGGCAATCCACTCAAATCTAGCGACAAATTGCGGTTCTTTTTTTGAATAGCTATTACTTTTTAACTAAACTATTAAACTATGTAAACTATTCAAAAAAAGAACCGTATTTGTCGCTAGATTCGAGTGAATTGTCGGGCTCAAGCGCGACGTTGACGACCCTTCCGAACATATGGCTGCTTCATAATAAGGGCCTAAGGGGTAATAAGGGTTTAAATAAACCTATTAAGCGCCACTTGCATCATCCCACTAACCCGGGGATAACGCTGTTAAAACGGTTTAACGGGTTAACCCAGTGTCAAATTGTACTTGTAACCATGGTATCTGCAGGTTTAACCGGTAAACCCCGGGTTAGTGGGATGGGATGCAAGTGGCGCTAAGAAAACTGGTGTACGCCACTCAATAGGTTAGCAAATTACATTGTTATTCATCTAGAAGCGGTGGTAGCCTAGTGGGTAGAACATTGGACTCGGAAGCGGAAGCGGTTCGATTCCCAGTGCGGACATGTACATGAATTTTCTTTCTAGGTTATGTACATTTGTGAAGTTATAGTAGCAATACCACTCGCTAACGGTAAAGGAAAATATCGTGAGGAAACCTGGGTATCTGAGCTATTCACATACCTCAGCGCTTGAAATCGCCAATCCGCGGTGGGCACGCGTGGTGATTAAGCCCATACTCTCTCTCTGATAGAAGGCCTGTGCCCTACAGTGGGACGTATATAGGCTGCTTATGATCCATCTAGAGACGCAATTCTGTCGAGACCACGTAAACAACGTGATCTCGACAGAATACCAGAGTTGTAGGTAGGTAACACTCCCGCAACACAATGCTGAGTCGAGTCCACTTTAGGGACTCAATACTGAAAACCAATGGCTGCTCTTATGCAAATGTTTGTTAATATTGGTTCATTTTAATTTTTTTATTTTGACGTTATGTTGGTTTTATTTTGTTTGTTTTCTTATTGTTCGAACTTTATTTCATTGGTGTTAATCCGTTATCCTTTTTTTTTGTATATGACGGCGCATTGTCGCGGGTGTCTCTTAGCAGATGAAAGAGTTGAAGCTCTCGCGGAACGCTCGTGCGGGTAGACGGAACACAGTGCGCGAATTAAGACTAATCTGTGGCAGGAACAGAATAGTGAAATTCATATCCGCGTTAATCTGTGAGGACCGTTTGCGCTATCAACCGGCGGATCGCAGTGCATCTGCTTTATTTTTGTTATTTTTGATAATAAAGCCTGTGTTTGATGGAAAAATGTCTGATGAAGTCCCTTCTCAGCCTTTATATACCATGTTTTTAGTATTTTGATCGTAAATAAACATATTATCTATGTATCTAATTAGAATTGAGTAAATAATACACCATTGCCCTAAATTGAGCCAAGGATTTGGTGAATAAGTCAATCGAGGTCAGGCGTGTGTTGCATCGCCGGTTCTACGAAGTGGGGCTCTGAGTCCGGCATTTGTATTGTTCATGTGAACAGAGCAGTGGTTAGTTTAACGTGTAACACGTTATGGGGCCTTAAAATTTTACGGCCTTATTTATAAAAACGAGACCTCTTAAAGCACTTCTCAGAGGTAGTTCATTCGAATGCCTCGTTGAACTTGCCGTTAACGCGCTTAACTACGAGACAGAGGTCGGGGGTTTGATTCCCATGGGGGGCCACCGTACATTTCTGAAAATGGCCTCAGTCTGGGTGTGTTTCCATGTTTGTGACGTCCTTGCCTGGTTACCATAGCACAGGGTATCCTAGTTTGGGACCAGGTCAAGTGATGTGTTGTGTGGAAGTTATTTATTTGTTTACATTGTGCGTTGAAATTTTAAATTCGTTTTGAAGAAAGCTTTAGTATATCGATACGGTTTCTAACCTTCCGGTAGAGCAATACGTATGGCGCATTATATTTTTTTATTTTATGCTATCGTACTGATTAAAGAATGTTGGTAGCGAATGCTGCCTCAAAGTCACGTCCCTCAGTAATAAGCCACGAACTTAGGCTACGACCGAAAAGAAGAAAAAACCGGCCAAGTGCGAGTCGGACTCGCACACGAACGGTTCCGTACCATTATCTATACAACATTAGACACAAAGATAAAAAAACAGCAAAAAAAATCACGTTTTTTGTATGGGAGCCCCCTTAAAGAATTATTTTATTTTGTTTTTAGTATTTGTTGTTATAGCGGCAACAGAAATACATAATCTGTGAAAATTTCAACTCTCTAGCTATCACGGTCCTTGAGATATAGCCTGGTGACAGACAGATGGACGGACGGACGGACGGACGGACGGACAGACAGACAGCGAAGTCTTAGTAATAGGGTCCCGTTTTTACCCTTTGGGTATGGAACCCTAAAAAAGAAGATTATAAAGTTTGGGCATCCCCATTCTAAAAGACGGGTTCGTAGAATCTGATCGCGTGATCCCTTGTGGGTGGAAACTCATATCAGACTTGATGTGTATTCTGATTTCGATATCGGTTTCACCTAAAAAAAGGAATGAAAAGTTGAATCCGATCGCATGATCCGATTTCACCGAAACAATCTGTAAAAAATGTCAACTCTGATCACACAAAATTTACAGTGATAGAAAGACAAAAAAATGTGATGAAATCAATGGGGATCTACACTGCCAATTTATCCCAGTAGAGGGCGCATCATCGATACGGCCAGGCTGAACTATCATTCTCATACAATTGTAGCACTTTTTTTACGATCTTTTATAAATTTTCGTTAGATTTCTTTCGATATGACCCTTTTTTTGGGCTACCGGGTTGTAATAAAAATGGTGTTATGGTTTCTACTTACTTAAACGAACTTTTCACAAGGTCAGCTTTCTTTCCAGTTACTTTTGCTCCTCGTTTATTAAGTTTGTCTTTTAGTTCCGTTAACTTCTATGTTGCTTAGATGTTAAATAACAAGATGTTGGACCCACAATTTTTTTTTATGAAAAACAACAAATCTATCTCTAACCAAATCACAACAAAGTTTGACATGGCCGGATCGCTGCTAGCGCCATCTGCGATTCGTTATGCGTGTGGATCCCCATTGTTTGTTTTCAAATAATTTTTAACAGTACCTAAGTACATACATTACTTTTTTCCACATAGTACACATTGAATGCGATATCAGTTTCCACCCACAGCAGATCGCTTGATCGGATTACACAAAATCAAAAAGAGCAGACCTGAAAACATAATAAACTTCTCGCACAATTAAATTAAACCCCTAATTTCTTCATAAATAAAGCGCTCTTGACATAATACTGGTAACTTGAGCGAAGGGAAACGGTTTCTCGGCTAATTAGCTCCTACTTGGGTGTTGTGTAAATTGCTTATTTTTGCTGAATTACCCCGAGCTAAGCAACTTGTGGCGTTGTGCAGACATCCTGGGTATTTTCCTTATACGCATGCACATACCTAAACTCACGCCTGTGTCCCGGAGGGGTATGCAGACGTGCAGGAACATCAAGAATCATTCATCTTCTAGTGGCAAGTTCTAACTAAACTAGATAAGTGACCACTCAAAGGCTTTAGTGTCTGGGACATACATATATGTAACATAAACTATAGGTAGTATTGCAGAGATAAACACGAAAAAATTGTTATAAGGTCGCGAGAAATACTCACAGAGGCTATACTGAAGAGAATACCCTCAACTTTTACACTACTTTCCTTGTTATAACGAGCGCATGAAATGTGTGGTTGTATATATTATTTTAATTATTTTGGGTCTCCTAATTAAAACAAGCAAGTCATCCAAGTTATATCGCGCACCCTCAAAATACCTAAGTCTCTTTATAAGGACTTTTCTGTTAATTATTTAGTTTTTTTTTGTATACAGTTAGACTTACTTGTAATGTTCGGAAGATCCAACCAGTCTTAAGTGTAGCCCAGTGCGTAGAACAAGGGCGTTGGTAGCCTAGTAGGCAGAACATTGGACTCGGAACCGAGAGACCCAGGTTCGATTCCCAGTGCGGGCATCTACCTATAACTTTATTTTGTAAGTTATGTACATTTGTGAAGTTACAGTAGCAATACCATTCGCTAACGGTGTAGAAAAACATCGTGAGGAAACCTGAGTGTCTGAGCTATTCACATAGGTACCTCAGCGCTTGAAATCGCCTAAGCGCGGTGGGCACGCGTGGTGATTAAGCCCATACTCTCTTCCTGAGAGAAGGCCTGTGCCTTACAGTGGGACGTATATAAGCTGCTTATGTAACCAGTCTTAATACTTGATGTTCATCATCATCATCATCAACCCATTATGTCCCCACCGAGGGGCACGGGTCTCTTCCCTGAGGAAGTTATAGGCCATACTTGATGTTAATTAGGCCATATTGCGCTTCAGTTGCGTGCTATCATTTAATAATTTAGAATTTCTCTACTTCGACGTCAGTTTCCCCAATGAACTCCTGCATCTTCTGTACTTGCATTATGATAATGAATAATAAAGTACTAGCTATTGAATTGAATCGAAAAATTCTTTATTGCACTTAATAAAAAACTAGTTTGTACAAAGGCGAGCTTAATACTAGATAGTATTCTCTACCAGCGAACCTGCGTTAGAATAATTTTTTTCATGTTTAATATTAAAATTTTCGTAAATAATTGAAATTATAATTACACATTTGAATTTTTGCTAGTCCTTGCCTGGGTACATATCACAGGGTATCCTAGTTTGGGACAAGGTCAAGGTCAAGTTATTGCGTTGTGTGGAAGTTTTTTTTGTATTATAGTAGTTATTTAAGTAAATTTTATAATTTTTTAGCTATTTACATTTTTTCTCGTTAAAATATTTTTCAATAGTTCTTATTATATACATTCAACGGGTCTTATCGCGATAGTTAGGTACGTTTGACTAATACCTAGTCATAATTTGGTATTCAGTTTTTGTTTTGACTTATTTGCTGTACAAATAACTGTGTAAAAAATTGTATCTGTATTTGTGTATGGGAGCCTATGCCTCAAATAAATAACTGTTATTATTATTAAAATACTAATTAGTATTAAGCCCGCCTATTGTACAATATTTACTAAGCGCAATAAAGAATTTTAATAACAATACAAATTAATAAACAATCTCAATTATACATGCTAAATTCACACAAACACATCTTCATCTATTATAAAGGGGTAAAATTTGTACTACTTCGAAATTTTAATACCATTATAAAATGGACTTCAATGTTTTTAACGTAACCGCAATCACTTACTAAAATTTTTGTCGGAAGAGTCCGTCCAGGTTTATTCCTTTTTCGAAGAGCTTCATCATGGCAAGTAGCCATGGAGCTCGCGTCGTCGGTTGCTCCGAAAAAAATCTCACGTCAGTGATTCCGGAAATAATTTAATAATGTGTACGTGAGTTTTAGTCCAAAAAGACCTTCAGACCAGACAAAGACGAAGAATTTAATCATAGCTAAATTCTACGCGGATGAACTCGTGAGCATGGCATACTGCAACAACTCCGCTGCCTTTGTACCTAACTCTGTGGCGAAATATGCTGGGTAAACTCTCTAGTTATTCATTACAGTAATTCGTCCCAAAGCCTCATAGGGCAATAATGACCCCAAAAAAGGTTAGGAGCCAAACGAAATGGCAGCCCTGTAATTTAGAGCTGGCGGGGTCGGGCCTTAATTTTTGTGGCCGCTTTTTAATTTTGCCTGCGAGTTAATTTATTTTAAGGCTCCACGCTAAATTGTACTGTCCAAACAGCTGTGACTAGCGAGAAATACTCCAATAATTTCACACGTCGACAGTCAATTGTCGCTCTTCAATGAGAACTAGATTATGTTTCGATATACGGTGTTGTTAACCAGGACCTAATGAGCTCCATCAAACGAAAAATCATCGTCATCATCATCATCAGCCACTTGACGCCCACTGCAGGGCACAGGCCTCCCGCGTGGTTTTCATAACCATGAGGGGTTTTGCCATAATCGCCACGCTTGGCAGGCGGGTTGGCGATCGCAGTATGCAGTTGGAATGTCAGGAAGACGAAAAATCATATCTTCTTCTTTTGGAAACTCGTATTCTAGTAGAGCATATTATCGTTCATCCCGGATAACAAAAACGTAATTTTTATATTTTGCAAACAGAAGGAGAACATTTCTGCGATGTAATAAAAAGTGAATTTGAACGGATATTTTTACTCGAATTCGAATTGAGTTTTATTATGTCTAGTGCTCGTGTTAACCTTAGAAAATGCTATTTCGGCGATGGGTTTACAGAAACTAGAATGAATCAGTATACACGTTGATTTCTGGGAGGTTTGAAAGCCACGGTTATGTAATTAGTAATTTAAAATGGCATCTATTTAGACTATAAGTTTTAAGTATAGACATAAATTTAAAAAATAGCTCACAAATCTTATTTCGAGTTGAGAAATTTTATTTAAAAAAATTATATTATAATTGTTTTATTCTGTTAACAGAACAATGACACTGACAATGACGCATTGCTCTGGATGGCTTCCAATGGTTCTAATAGATTTGAGTTTGTGTCAAGATATTTTTAAAAAGCGCTTTTTAAAAAACAAACTATCGTATTTTTGCCCGTACCCAATTATAGTGTAGTACAATAACGAATATTGGCTTATAAATATTGAATATTGAATATTGGATATTGGCTTGTGTGCCTACTGTATGTAATTCTTTGCAATGTTGTCAAATAAAGTTTATTCTTATTCTTAAAAAATATTTTATCTATATTTTTCATTGGAGGCATTGTTTCGAGTTTTGGACCGATCGACAGCGAGCCTTTTACAAAACGTGTATAATTGGATCCAATTGATAGCAGTTGAATTTTTCAATTCCGGTACAGTAGCTTCTAGTCTTTATTTCTGTCCTTCTGACTTTGTCAACGAGATTCGATTATTTTCGTCGATTTACTTTTCGCTGCTTATTTGATTGTTCTAAAGGAACCTTACTGAGGGACGCTTCTTGAGGGGTTTTATTTTCAAAATTAGGGGCTTTTAATTTGACGGTAATTACGACACTCATGACGACACTCGTGGACACAAAATGCACGTTGTATTTACGAATGAATATAAATATGTATTTATGTGTGTGTGTTTGTGTTTCAAAGTTAACATTATATTAAAAAAGGACATAGTACCTATTTCTACTCAACTTAAAATTAAACAAAAATCCATGTCTTGGGGCACGTCGGGAGACTTGAGACTAGAGTTTAAATAGTGTAGCATCGTTGTAAAATAATAGGCCGATCTTTGCGTCTTGTATTATAATAATAATTGATTTCTTTGTCTTCTGTTCTTCTGCACCTCGTGGTGGAGCGGTAGTGCATCTGCATACCATGCGAGAGGTCTCGGGTTCGAATCCCGGCTGGGAACAAAAAAAAATACCCCAGGTCTTTGATGTTTACATGTTTGCGATGTCGTTGTTTCTGGTTCCCACGACACAGGGTATCTTAGTGTGGGGCCAGAAGCAATGTATGCGCCTGTATGTAAATGTTTATGTTTTATGTTTATGTTCTTATATTTTAGGTGCTAAGTAATGTATGTTTAGAGTCTCAATTTATTTTATTTTATTTATTTATCAATTGATCTCGAAATTTTACGCAGTCAATTTGTATGAAATATAAAATTGAGTATTTGAAAGCTTTGATATCTGGGTGTGGTTTGATCAATAGTGAAGTAATGGTTTCAGATTTTGCATTTAATTGTTTTTATTTAAATGAATCTAATATATGTACAAAAAGCTGGTGTAACGGTGTTTGTTATCGAACTCCTCCGAAACGGTTTTACTGATTTTTGTGATTTTATTTTATGTATTTGTAAATACTAAATGGTAGGTCTAAGAAAAGGTCGTAGGTTAATTAATATGGAAAAACAACGTTTGCCGAGTCAGCTAATGTTAAATAAATATCTGACTTCTTTTACAGCCACACTCTTATGATCAGTTTTTAAAAAAGAGCGTGAACAATTTATACGTCCTTATAGCAGAGCTGTTCTGCAGCGTGGTAAAAAAGTACAAAGCCCTATTTTTAACGAGTGTTCATGGTTTAGACAGGCCTCTGAATATTTAAATATATTCGCAAAGTAACTGAAGGCTCCCCAATGTGAAAAATAAAAACGAGACTTCGAAAATAGAAGGGATGGTTAGGGGATCCATTGGACGTATTAACTATTTTCACGTAGCTCGGTTTTGTGACCTACATATTTTACAGAATATTATCCATGTGACCGTCTGCAACAAGATCCTCTCAAATTTTTAAGTGTTTACTGAGAGCTTTCAGGTCACAATTTTTTACGTCAAAAACAATAATGTCTTTAATTATTTATATACGTGATAATTAAAACCGGCCAAGAGCGAGTTGGACTCGCGCACGAAGGGTTAGGATTATACACAACATTAAACACAAAGATCGAGAAAAAACCGCAAAAAATCACGTTTGTTGTAAGATAACATTTTAAATATTTATTTTATTTTAATTACTTATTTATTTTTGAAGCGGATATAGAACTAGATATTCTGTGAATATTTCAAGTGTCTACCTGTTGCCGTTATTAAGATCGAGCAAAAAACGGCATAAAAATACGTTTCTTGTATGGGAGCCCCCTTAAATATTTATTTTATTCTGTTTTTAGTATTTTTTGTTATAGCGGCAACAGAAATACATCATCTGTGAAAATTTCAATTGCCTAGCTATCACGGTTCATGAGATACAGACTGGTGACAGACAGAAAAACAGACGGACAGACAGACAGACACACAGACGGACAGTGAAGTCTTAGTAATGGGCTCCTGTTTGGCACCCTTCGGGTACGGAACCCTAAACACTGAAATAAGAAGTAGATAAATTAGCGTCACAGCGCCATCTAGTGAAGAATAGCAAGATTAGGAGAGGCTAAGCGCCATCTACTGACTACAAAGGGAACTTGTTGTTTTTTTTTTGTTCGCTCAGTCTGCTCTCTATCAGTGAACTTTTTCAGGGAACCACTGTTTAGACACGGCAAATAGAAAAAAATGTAGTTACGTTAATAGTTATTAATTTACTTACTAAACAATCGCGATGAGACACGTTAAACGTACACAGGGTTATTTCTAAGATTCGTAATTCCTAAAAATTTTTCATTTATGACAACCTTAGTTCTACATTCTAGTTTTAAATAATTTTTTGCTCAATATTACAAGTTAAAGAAATATATCATTTATTACGGTTTTTCTGCTTTAAAGTAGCGCTTTCCGATAGATAATGCTTACAACCACATTTTATGCGTTAGATATAATTGTCTATCTTCTTTGTAGAACAATTATTTACTGAAGGCTGCAAAGTTAGTAGAGCCCTTAAAGATCGAATTTCATAAAATTATACAATCACTGATACGAAAATAAAGTCTGAGAAAAACTCATAGAACAAAAGTTGTTGCCGAAAACATACTTTAATTGGGGTGTCACAGGAACTGCCTATTTTAGTAATAACCCACAATACAAACAAAAAATATATAAAAAAAGCACTACGCTTTTATTTTATTATATTGCCTATTTACGTCCCACTGCAGGGCACAGCCCTTCAAAGTCAAAGTCAAAGTCAAAAAATTTTATTCAAAGTAACACAGAAACTGTGACTTACTGAACGTTACAAGAAAAACTAGGTGTCCGTTTCAAAACCTAGATCATTTGGAGAAAAAACGGACAAAAAAACTCCAAACTTAGTCTTTTCAAACATAGTCCTTAATTAACAGAGTTTACAATTCAATTAAATTCAATTCAAATATTTTTATTCATTATTAAAACAGAATGTTTACTTAATGAACGTCAAAGTTGTTAGTTTCACAATTAATGGATTATGTAGAGAAGAAGCTAACAAAGAAACTCCACATTTATTCTTTTCAAAACACGTTTTAACTTAATTAACAGAGTTTTTCAACTTAAAATATTAGTCATGAATAAAAAATAGTCTTCTCTAAGGGATAGCGTGTAAAAATAATACAACTACCTTGCTTAGCCTAACAGCCTCAAAGAAAGATATAGTCCTATCTATTAGTGTCTTCTGTCCTTCGCGTTAAGGATTCGAGAAGATTTTTTTTTATCTAATGTCCGATAAGTCGTAGACAATACAAAAACCGCCGGAAAATAATGGATGATGAAAATAACGGGGTCGGCGCGATGGAGAAAAGCTTACGCCTAGCACTGGGCTCAATTCAGGACTGGACAAATAACAATAACAACTTCCACACAACACTTACTTGCCCAGTTCCCAACTAGGAGGGTGTCCAGTCAGCAGGCAAGGACGTCACTAACATGGAAATCACCCAAACTGATTCCATTTCTATAAATGTACGGCGGCCCCCTTGTGGGAATCCACGACCTCCGGCTTGATAACCAGACGTGAAACCAACATCCCAACGAGACAGTCCAGCATAGACATTCATCGTCATAATAAAATTACATAGAACTTCAAACCGTTTTCAATTCATAATTAAAACTGAATTTGCACAATTTTCAGATTTTGTCTACCGAGACTACGGGACTTGCAAAAGTACCGAAACGTCGGAAAATTGTAAAATGAAAATGTGAACGACTAAAATATCCATGCAAATTCAGTTTTAATTATGTCTAGTGCTCTTGTTAACCTTAGAAACTGCTACATTTTCAATTCGCTGAGAATAATTAAACCACTTGAAATTATTATAAACAAATGTTAAAATCTAGTGTTTGATTTTGTTTTCCGTACATGAAATGAAATGAAAAATGAAGAAACTTTATTGTACAACGGTCAATAGACAGAATTTCCCTAAGCAACAGCATACACGGAAACACAGGGCACCTCCTTCCCTATCCGGCATAAGTAGGTACATCATCATCATGATCATAATCAGCCGGTGTCAGTCCACTGCTGGACATAGGCCTCTCCCAAGACACGCCACTGAGCCCGATCTTCGGCTCTTCTTTTCCAGTCACTGCCCACCGCTTTGCGAATGTCGTCGCTCCACCTGGTCACAGGGCGTCCTACGCTACGAGGTACATACTTGTAGGTACAAACTTGAGCTTAAACTGTAAAATTTTGTTGCAGGTGTCATGGATAAGAAGGAAAGACTACCATCTACTGACGGTTGGCTTAACGACGTACAGCTCAGACCAGAGGTTTCAAGCTATACACCTTCAGCATTCAGAGGTAAGTTAGTCTTCCGAGATCTTGTCTGCGGGCGCCGACAGTTAGTCGGCGATACTTCGACCCAGTAGGATCTATTATGTCTGTCCTTCATCGAAGATGCACTCTACGAGGATACGTGCTTGAGATTTTCCGGTTTGGGGTAAACCTTTCACAGGAGACTCATTCTTTTCCGGCAAGGACATCACAGTCACACAGTACGTGTTCCATCGACTCCACGTCAAAACCGCACACTCTGCAAGTGTCATCATGACATAACCACCATTCGGCGGAGATGCGTCTTCCTTCCTTCCTTCTTTGGCGATTTATCTAAAATCAGTGTTTTAATCCCAATAAGTGATTTGATAGTTTACGACAAAAAATGTAGATGGTATGGTTGTAGAGCTGTTGTTAGAAAAACTGATGAAGAATAGGAGAGCATAAAAGAAAAAAAAAAACGGCCAAGTGCGAGTCGGACTCGTGCACGAAGGATTCCGTACCACTATCTACATTATACAACATTAAACACAAAGATCGAGATAAAACGGCAAAAAATCAAAGTTTGTTGCATCGGAGCCCCCCCTTAAACATTTATTTTATTTTAATTTAATAACTTATTTTCGAAGTCAATAAAGAACTAAATATTACGTATATATTTCAAGCGTCTACCTGTTGACGTTATTAATATCAAGCAAAAAACGGCCAAAACACTACGTTTGTTGTTTGTTGTAATACAATATTTATTTTATTTTTTTTTTAGTAATTTTACATCATCTCTGAAAATTTCAACTGCCTAACTATCACGGTTCATGTGATGCAGCCTGGTGCCAGACACACAGACAGAAAGTCAGATGGACACACAGACAGACGAAGTGAAGTCTTAGTAATAGGGTCTAGTTTGACACCCTTCGGGTACAGAACCCTGAGAAAGAGCACACAATAAAGGGAGAATGAAAGAAAACTAATAAAAATGATTGAATGCTTTATTGCAAATAAGAATATAAAGGAAATGTGGTGATAAACATGCAAAGAATGAAGAGGGTCGACTTAGCAACGACCGAAAAGTCGAAGAGAAATAAATTTAATAAACATGCTGTAGGAAAATATATAAAATGTGCCAGTTTACCAGTGACCAATTAATTAATGATATGCCCGCAGCAGTAAAAAGTTTAAGCGGACTAAAAATACACCGATCTGAAATTCTGTTCATGACCTATTGATACTTGAATAGCGAATAAATCCATAGAATTTCATATGACGAGACAGGTTTAATGCATTGTCATGTTTTTGTATCATTTATTATTCATATTTCACCGAGTACTGCTCACTAGGATCTAGGCCCGTCATACATCAATGTTTTGAATAATTGCGCATTATTATTCCTTTTCTAAAAGAACGATAGAAAATTTCTATCAGTTTCCTTGGGAAGAAATGTCAAAGTAAAAAAAAATATTCACTATAAAAACAAAATGTTTACTTAATGAACGTCATATCTGTTAGTTTCACAATTAATAGATTATGCGGAGAAGAAGCTAACAAAGAAACTCCACATTTATTCTTTTCAAAACAGGTTTGCTTAATTAACAGAGTTTTCAACTTAAAGTTACACTACACTAGATACAATCGTTCCCGTTAACATTATTTAAATACCAGACATCCTTGTCTTCCAAATAATCCTTAATGTTATAATAGGCTTTTTTGCTCAGAGTATGCTTATCACATTTTTTAAACCGCGTCGGTGGTAACTCTAATATATCTTGAGGAATCTTATTGTAGAACCGTACACAGTGCCCCATAAAGGATGTATTAACTTTTGCAAGTCTAAAACGTCGAAATGACAATTTATGTTTATTCCTAGTATCAATATTGTGCAGGCTACCAACATTTTCGAAATTCTGATATTTTTTTCTAACATACATTATATTTTCATAAATGTATTGACTTGCAACTGTTAAGATGTTAGTTTCTTTAAAGAAATCCCTTAACGAGTCCCTACTACCTAGCTTGTAAATAAATCGGATCGCTCTCTTCTGTAAGATGAAGATCGTTTCAATGTCTGCTGCCGGACACCACAGTAGTATGCTGTTTGGTATACAATACGAGTTTTGATTGCATTTCGGATTGGTCGATGGCCTTTTAGTCTGGCCTGATTGGCAATTACTATTCCGCGGTCAGCACGCATGGTGAACTGGTGATCAAGCCCATATTATTCTCTCTCTTTCTCTCTCTCTCTGAGAGAAGGCCTGTGTATATAAAAAGGGACTTTCTAGACGGATGCCAGACATAAGCAAATAAACACACCCTTATGTTCCGGAGAGTAAGGAAGCGTCCAGATATTGCCACTAAGAACTATAGTCAGAAATCATAATTAGTGTTTTTTTTGCTGCTGACTACATAGGGCGTAAATACAAAGGTCAAAATAAAACGCAGTCGATAGCACGTCAACCGTTACACACGTGCACTCTACTCGGTTACGTTATGGATGGCTTTGCAACTAAAATTCAAAGGTTGATCTTCTGTCGACTGTATGACGAGTGAGCGAAAGGAGTCATATTTTGACATACCACTTACAGGTTACAGTTTGCGACTGCCTCATTGGCCTAGCGGTTAACACGTTTGACTACCAATACAGATGTCGTGAGTTCGAACCCGACCGATAATATCATGTACAAACGGCCTCGGTCTGGGTGTATTTCCACGTTTGTGATGTCCTTGCCTGGTTACCCTAGCACAGGGTGTTATAATTTGGGACCAGAGCAAGTCATTGTGTCGAGTGAAAGTTACCTATTATTAAAATCGTGGCATTTTTTAAATTTGGATCGTTACCTACACCTTTGTAATTTAAGGGGATCCAGTGGGCTAACTAACGCCACTAATGAAAAAAAAACATATATATTGTTTTATAGATCGTATTTGCCAAAAGTGTCTGTACAATCTCTCAATCATGTTAACAGTTTTTAGGACCCACTGTTCTAAGTGTGTCTTTTTCTTGAGAATAAATAAGTAATAGACGTTTTAAGTATTTATTTTATAGGCTTGTACAATGCTTCTTCGATGTGACAATATGACTGAATAAAAATGCCCTCATGTCAGGCTTAGGTAACCATAGATGGATTGGTTCCAAATCGACACCGCCGGACCTCCTTGTTTCTGTTAACGCGTGCGTGAACAGGCTCGCCCGCCAGCTTAGAGCTGATCATCCTCAGCGTCATGTAGGAGAGGAACAATCTTTCTGATTGAACGTCGTATCATTCCTCTTGATGTCTTGACATCGACCACTCTGCTGCTGTCATCAGATCCAGGATAAAGACAATGTATTCTTCCTAGTGGCCATTTGAGTGGTGGGGTCTGTTCATCCTTTATCAATACAAGTTGGCCAGGTTTTAACTCATCTTGCCGGAACCGCCATTTTGTTCGTTGATGCAGCTCGGCAATGTATTCACGACTCCATCTTGCCCAGAAGTGTTGACGTGCTTGTTCTATTCTTGCGTATCTGTGCAGCCGATTAGGATTGGCTTCTTGAAGGTCTGGAGCCGGCAGACTAGTAAGGGGTCTTCCAATTAAGAAGTGCCCAGGGGTAAGTGGGGATAAATCATCAGGATTCGAAGACAATGGTATTAACGGACGCGAATTCATTACAGCCTCAATTTGCGCGAACAACGTTGTGAGCTCTTCAAATGTCAAATGACTATTGCCTACGACCTTTTTCATGTGATTTTTAGCAACCTTTACACCAGCCTCCCATAGCCCGCCAAAGTTTGGTGCATAAGCGGGTGAAAACCGAAATTGGATACCCTCATTTGCAGAAAAGTCCGAAATTAAATCATTATCAAACCTGCTTTTTAATTCATGGCTTGCGCCTACAAAATTAGACCCATTATCACAATAAATTTGAGAGGGTTTTCCTCTCCTCGAGATAAATCTTCTTAATGCTAAAATAAATGCCTCTGTAGTGAGATCACTAACTAATTCTAAATGAGATGCTTTTGTTTTAAAACATATAAATATACATAAATATGCCTTAACTAATCTAGCACCTCGACCCTTCTTTGTGCTTATCATAATAGGGCCGGCATAATCAATACCTACAACTTCAAACGGGAAGCCAGGTACTATGCGCTGTAAGGGCAAATTACCCATTATCTGAGCTGCAGTCTTTCCCTGCATTCTTCTACACATGACGCATTGCTTATAAACTTTTCTAGCTAACGTTCTGCCTGCCACAGGCCAGTAACGTTCGCGAATCGAGGCGAGAAGAAGTTGCGGCCCAGCGTGGAGAAGACGTTTGTGCTCATGCTCAAATAATAACTTAGTAAAGTGATGCTTACCACTCAAAATTATTGGGTGCTTTTTATAGTAACTGTAATCCGAATTGTCTAGTCTTCCACCTACGAGCATAGCACCCTGGCCTTCCAAAAATGGACTTAAACTCACCAATGCTGATTTTAAACTAAGTGTCTTATTTTTAACTAAACTTTCAATGTCTGACTCAAAACATTCATGCTGTGATAATATAGCTAATTTTAATTCTGCCTCATTTAACTCATCTACAGTTAATGGACCCTTTTGCCTTTTATCAGAATATTTACAGTTTCTTATAAACCTAAGAACATAGGCATAGGTTCGCTTCAAAGTTGTTAGCTTAGAAAATCTTTCAAATTGTATAACTTCAGCTTGATTACCGGTTTGTACAATGAGAACCTTCAGTTCTGGCAGCTCTGAGCAATTTTGTGAAGATTGAGCAGGCCATTTACTTTCATGGTCCTTCAAGAATGCGGGTCCCTGCCACCAGAGGGCGTTGTGTTCTACTTGGTCCGGAAATAAGCCTCTCGATGCTAAATCTGCCGGATTCTGTTCAGAAGGAACGTACATCCATGAGCTGTTACCAATTTTTTCGGTAATTTCTTTTATTTTTGTGACTCTGTGAACCACAAAAGTGTTTAGTTTTGATCGTTCCATTTTAAGCCATCCTAATACAATTTTTGAGTCAGACCAGTAAACTATCCTACTAATAGCACACCTCAAAGCCTTTACGACAGTACTACATAACTTTGCTGCTAACACAGCTCCGCATAACTCGAGTTTAGGTATCGTAATTGGTTTGAGAGGTGCTACCTTTGTTTTTGCGCACAAAAGTTTTACATGAATCATTCCTTCCTTATTCATTGATCTAACATAGATGCAGCTCGCATAGGCCTTTAATGAGGCGTCAGAAAATGCGTGAATTTCTATATGACTGGGATC
Organism: Yponomeuta evonymella; assembly: GCA_963969515.1. Taxonomy (NCBI): domain Eukaryota; kingdom Metazoa; phylum Arthropoda; class Insecta; order Lepidoptera; family Yponomeutidae; genus Yponomeuta; species Yponomeuta evonymella. Next base: position 2,011,361 of record OZ018366.1, on the reverse strand, counting down.
ATTGCATATAACATGACGCGGTATTTGCATTGACAGCAATGTACCCAAGTTATTTACCAGCCGGTGCCACGTTATACGCAGATCAGAGGGGATTTCATCGTCCCAGTTCAACCCTTGCACCCACAGTTGCTGCAATAGCATTTTAAACATAATTGTACACACACTTAGTAACCCTAAAGGGTCAAAAATCTTTGAGGAATCAGATAAAATTGTGCGCTTTGTTAATTTGCTTTCCTTTTTCTTGCTATCAGGATTATAACTAATTAATAAATTATCCGTACACGGATTCCATTTCATACCCAGTATTTTACATTCTGTATTTAATTGAACTTTATCTTGTAACTCATAAGTTTCATCGTTTTTTAGTAAACTCGTACAGTTAGTTCTAATTTTAGGTAACTTCATGCATGCTGATGCTAGTACACTTTCTACGGACTCTCGAATGTACTTCAGTTCGTCTTCAGAGTCGCATCCAGTCAAAATATCATCGCAATAAAAATCATGCTCAATAATTTCTCTTATCTTGGGATCTTCGCACTCTAAAGCCAACTGAAGCAAACAGCGCGTGCTGAGAAAGGGTGCGGATGAGGTACCGTATGTCACAGTATTCAATTGCAAATATCTCATTCGCTCCCATTCATTTTCACGCCACAATATCGTTTGTAAATATCGTTGCGATTGGTCGACTAAAATTTGCCTGTAGAATTTTTCAACATCTCCCGTCATGACCATTTTATGCACTCTAAATCGCAACAATATTGACATAATATCATCCTGCACAGTGGGTCCCACCATCAAAATATCATTAAGTGACAAACCCGATTCTGTTTTGGCCGATGCATCGAATACGACGCGACATTTAGTTTTTTCGCTATTTTCACGCAATACAGGGTGATGCGGCAACAAATTACAAGTTTCCGGTTTGCCCATCAACGACAGATGACCCAAGGTATGATATTCGTTTATGAAATCAACGTATTGCTGTTTAACGTGAGGCTGCTTCTCAAAACGTCTTTCCAAACTATTAAATCGACTTCTAGAAATCTTATAGGAATCTCCTAGCTCTTCTGGCTCGGTTTTGAAAGGCAGCTTTACACAAAACCTACCTCCTTCAGTTCTATACGTATTTTGTACAAAGTGTGCTTCACATTGTTCTTCTTCAGTCGTATAAATCTTCTCTTCAGTGGGTAACTCCTCTAGTTCCCAAAATTTCTTCAATGTGCTGTGTACGTCTTGACTAAAATTACAGTAAATCTTGTTAGTCGGTATCATGACTGGACCTACAACCAACCAACCCAGTTGTGAATTTTGCAATATGGGTTGATTGTGCCCCAAACCTAGCTTTTCAGGACTAATGATATCCCAAAACAGGTCTGCGCCGACTAAAACATCTACAGTTGCAGGACAATTGAATCTTGTGTCGGCCAGTTTTACATTTTGTGGGATATTAATGTCACTAGTGTCAATCTCAGTGCTTGGTAAATTCCCCGTAATAGAAGGTATAACCAAAGCATACACTTGTTTTGCAAATGAATTGTTGCAGGATACTAGTTCAAAAGTACAGTTTTCAAGTGCATTTATTGAAATATCATTTATGCCTGCAACAGTTAGCGAGCGCACTGCTTGACCGTGAATACCAAGCTTGTCTTTTAATGACTTTGTTATGAACGAGGACTGGCTGCCACAGTCAAGCAGAGCGCGAGCCTCTATTGACTGTTTCGTTTCAGAGTTTACAACCTTTACAATTGCTGTTGACAATAATACTTGATTTGCCACGGCAGTTGACATAGAGATAAGATTTGCACTTGTGCCTTCTGACTTCTGAGTTTGATTATTTCTATGTAACATGCTGTTATGTCTTCTATGGCAAATCTTGCATGGGCCCATCCGGCACTGACGAGCAAAATGACCTGGGCGGAAACAGTTAATGCAAAGTCTTTTGTTGCCTATCTCTACGTTTCTTTGATCAATTGTCATTTCTTTAAAGACCTTGCATTGAAAGATCAAATGCTCTTCATTGCAGATAGGACAGCAAAACTTCTTGGTTTCAGAAGCAGCGGCGACAAATGTTTTTTGATATTTGTCTAGTCTCTTCACTTGTTTTTCTAGGTTTTCAGTTTTTTCAACCTTATTATCAGCTAATGTTTCTAAAATGTCGGCTCTGCTCCTAATAAACGTGTAAAACTCATCCAATCGTGGCAACTTCTGAATACTATTCCTATATTCTTCCCATTTTTTGTTTGTTTCAGCATCTAACTTTGATGAAAACATGAATATGATAAGTGAGTCCCAATTATCAGTAGGTTCATCAAGGTTATTAAGTGCTCGGAGGTTTCTTGAAATGTGATCAACGAGAAATCTCAGCGCAGCGTGTGACTCCTTTGCAATTGGCTCGAAATTACACAAAGCCTTTAAATGACTGTTTACAAGTTGTCTTTTATTATCAAATCTTTCAAGTATCAACTTCCAAGCAATGGAATAATTTTTTGCAGAAGTTTCTAGGGAGTTGATAACTTGTGCAGCGCTGCCTTCTAAAGAGGCGCGGAGGTAGTGATATTTATTTATCTCACTTAGAGATTGGTTTTCATGAATGAGCGATGCAAAGGTATCTTTAAATTCGAGCCATTTGCTATAGTTGCCGTCAAAAACGGGAAGCTTTATAGTAGGTAGTTTGACTCCTCCGAAATGACCTAAAGGGTCACATACTGAGTTTGCCTTCTGCTGAGCAGCTGAGCCTTGTACTGAAACAGCATCATCAAAGGCTGCTTGGTGAGATTCATACATCTCTTGTGATGAACTGATCGCAAAATAAAATTGGTTTTCGATTTCCACTCTTTCATTTTGCTGCTCAGCAGTTGCCGCATTAGACAGTTCAATGCTTGTCTGAAGGGTGTCAAACTCCTCAAATAATGTTTTTATTTTTTCTAACCTTAATTTTAGTTCATTTATTTGTTGCTTGCCTACCTCCTTATGATTTTTGAAATCAGTTAAATATTTCTTATATACAGTCAACCTACCCTTTATCAATCCTCTCTTTTGTATTAAACCCTTAAGCTCTTCAGACATTTTTGCAAATGAGTAGGTATTTTACACGGTCTTATGAAATGCTATTGAATCAAATTGTCAATAGATACTTGTGTTGTGGAACCTATGAAGGCTAATGATTGTTCAGTACTCACCCGCTCAGGTGTTTAATTACCTACGTCGCAGGGCAGTGCAATGGTAGATAGCGGCGTGGTGGGCCTGGGCGGCGAGCTAAAATTATCGGCCAAAATTCTTTAAAAGTACCACTTTAACAGGTCTTTTTTATTTACTAAATCGTGGATCAAGCAAAGGACTGAATTAAAGCAAGCAACTGGCAATGCAATTTATTAGAATTTCGTAGCTCAGAAAAGCTACGTGGGAACAGTGACAGGCTATGCTTCACTTTATCTACCAAGCTTACTTGAAAATGGTATACTCAGATATAGGTAAGATAACAGTTTAACTTGATTACCTATCCGACAGGTATAGCCTAACTTGTGCTTGGTTTTTTCAGGAAATATGTGTGCTAATAGGCAATTTACAAGATACTTGATACCTATTAGCCAGTTCGCTACGTTTAAATATAACAGTAAAAGATGCTTTTTTGCAAATAGGTAATATAACAGTTTACTTGGTACCTAGATGCCCTTATTAAGTTTATTTTTGAGTCATATTATCAGCGCAAACTGAAACTTGAATTACGTATAAGAGGGATCGATAAAAACTGTGGGTCACTTCACTTCCCTTTTTCCGATGCCTTGAGATCGCCTCTCTTTTCTCTGATCGCCATCTTTTTTCAAATTTCAGTTGCCGTGTCAGTACGTAATTTCGCCATAGATTTTCGCTGCAGATCTTCCGCCTCGCAGAATGTTCCCGTATATTCGGTCGCCAAAAAACTTGTTCTATGTGTGTCTTTTTCTTGAGAATAAATAAGTAATAGACGTTTTAAGTATTTATTTTATAGGCTTGTACAATGCTTCTTCGATGTGACAATATGACTGAATAAAAATGCCCTCATGTCAGGCTTAGGTAACCATAGATGGATTGGTTCCAAATCGACACCGCCGGACCTCCTTGTTTCTGTTAACGCGTGCGTGAACACCCACGACAATGAACCTAGGATCACAAAGCGAGGAATAGATAGCAAAGATAACTACCAAGTCCTAGGATGTTCGTCTTAGGTTTACAGCCATGTGTCCTAAAAATCACCATTAACATGATTGAGAGATTGTACAGACACTTTTTGCAAATTCGATCTGTAAAAAAAGATATGATTTTTTTCCTCGGTGGCGCTAGTGTTACTTCCTGGAGCCCCTTAATGTATTTATGCCTTATTCTTTGTTGTTTTATTGTAATCTCAGCGTTTCTATGCCATTTTACGACTCGTCATGACTCGTTACGTCACGTTAAGTTACATATTGTCTCCACATGTTTCGTCAAGTCATGTGATGTAACGACATGCTTTGTCATGGCCATCTAAGTTATGTTCTATTATTAAAAGACCACCCTGAGCCAACGCTACCACTTTAAGAAAGATGATAATATCTTCGTTTATAACACGTTTTTGCAAAAACCGGACATGATAACAGCTATTATAATTTTTATCACGTCAATTATCACAACGCGACTAAATTTTAATTTTATTTTTAATTTATCTTATATTTATAATTAGATGTAGGGTTCTTATAAACCATCATTATCAGCCATTTGACGCCCACTGCAGGACATAGGCCTCTATCATGGTTTTTAACCATGAAGGGTTTTGCCATAATCACCACGCTTGGCAGGCGGGTTGGCGATCGCAGTATGCGGTTGGAATCTGAGGAAGACGCTGCTGCCCGTCTCCTGGTAATTTATTTCCTTAGTCGCATTCTGCGACCTCCACGGAAGGAAATGGAGTGATGCTATTCTTAATCCGGCGCCACACGGAAAACCATAATAAATCTCAATAATTAACATACCAATTTTCGGAACCTACAGTCACCATACAAATTCATTGCAGTCCCAGGTTCTTAGCTCCGTGTAAAATTAGCTATCACTATTTTTGAGACTTATAATATTCACATTTTGAGAAAACTCGTAGATCCTGCACAAAAAGTACGAGCTGATTGATTGATAGAGTTTGTTATTTGTTACAGGACTGGACACTAAAGGTCCGATTCGTGCAGAAGCGCGACGCGGGCATCTATGAGTGCCAAGTGTCCTCGCATCCACCCACCAGCATATTTTTACGATTAGACGTAGTGGGTAAGTTTTTATGTTGTCGGTAGTCTGGTACGGGAACACTGCTCGCTGAACCTAAATTGCCCGGAGGTGCGGTTTGAGTGTTCGAAATTAACCGATTCTAGTATAGAGGCGCTGTGGTGTTCACATACCTCGGCGCTTCAAATTGGCACGCGTGATAGTTAAGCCCATACTTTCAGAGAAGGCCTGTGCCCTGCAGTGGGACTTGTATCATCATCATCATCATCAGCCACTCGACGCCCACTGCAGGACATAGGCCTTCTTCATGGTTTTTATAACCATGAGGGGTTTGCCATAATCGCCACGCTTGGCAGGCGGCGGCTGCAGGCGGCTGGCAGGTCTGCCCGCGACTTAGCACAGAGACGACGAGTACTAGAAAGCTGAAATTTGCCATGTATTCATATTAATCACGCCGATAAGTAGGATATGATCTTGAATTTTTTTTTTAGGGCAGATCCTCGCCCTAAGCTATGGATGTAATTTTGCACTTACACCTGCACCTAAATTAGGGATGTAATTTTTTTTTGGACGTAAGCTTTGAAACGCAATTTTTTGTTAGAGTAGAGCGTCAGTCTGGCTACTGGTCGACTCACTGACCGCCAACCGGTTCTCAGTAAAATGGTAGATTGAGTAAATTTTTGGAAGATGGCTTTTACTTTAATAACAGCGATATAAAACAACTGTTTATCGTGATAGGCGTTGCAACCACAATAACACGAAGACAAGACCAGCTGTCAAAAATAATTGCTATTCAGGACAATAAATCTGCAGCTAATACTGAGGTTGTGGCCGTTTTACCCCACACACGTGATATATTTCTGTAGGCACTATAACAAAAAATACTAAAAACAGAATAAAATAAATAGTTAAGGGGGCTCCCATACAACAAACGTTGTCTAAAGACAGCGCTCGCCATCTAGCGGCTCTGTAGATGGCGCTGTTCTCAAATTCTAATGTTGTATAGATAATGGTACGGAACCCTTCGTGCGCGAGTCCGACCCGCATTTGGCCGGTTTTTTATCTTAAATGATCTGCCTTGTTTTTTTTTTCTTTTCATGTGTTTCCGAGAACTTCTGAAATGTCTACGTGGCGATAAATATATGTATTACTTCTTTTTCTTCAAAACATAGATGTCAAAAAGTAGACAGATAAAGAACACTTTATTGTACATAAAAATGGATATTGCACAGATAAAGTACGTGAATGCATGAATGAGAAAGTTACATCAACTAAGAAAGACACATCGCCCCCGTTCAGCGCCTTCTATTAAAAGCTTACTTTAAAATATTTTAGTAAAAATTGTCAGACGCGGTGTGCTTTCAGAGAAAAATGCCGGCCCGCTTATGCGAAAGAATTTAATGATATTCCTGTGAGTTGACCGTGCGTCGGCCCGATGTTGACTATATGGGTCATGTGAAGAGTTGCAACTCGTCACTGGAAATATGCGGTGGAGAAATGTGCTTAAGCTTTGCTACATTTGTGTAGGAGTACACATAGTTGTAAAAGAAACATGATTCTTGAGAACGAACAACCACTTGTCCACTAAACATCAGAGGAACTTGTCAATTGTATAAACATCTAACAAATGCACCACCAGCGGCGTTTTCTACAGTTAACAGATAAACACAAAGGCAACAGGTATATATAATTTCATCCAGCTACCATCCCGGTGCAAGCAAACCGTTAAAATCCGAGCCAACAGCTAAAGGAAATGACTGCACTTAATTTTATTTACAGTTAATTACAAACAATTTTTATACTAGGTATTTTGGATTCATCCGAGAATAACTGGAAATAAACTATTATACAGCGGATCAACCTTTACGTTTACGTATGTATTTATTTATTTATATAAACGACCATGTAAGCAACGCGATACGAATAAGAGAGAATAATTACAGGACGTCCCACTGAAATGAAGCAAAGTATTGGAAAGAATCAATTTACTAAAAAGGTAGTAGGTAGTAAATTCATTGAAAATATAAACCAACAATGTTTTACAAGTATATCATAGTGAAATTCTTCCCTTAATCTTATCGATAAATTTAAATAGTTATGATAATAGTCGGTTAGGCTGTGGAACGCACTGCCACAGAACATATGCGCCAGTCCCACTATTGGTACCTTCAAGAAGCGGTTGAAAGAGCATTATCTATCCCTGTAATAACTGAGCTATATACCTATATATATATATATATATATATATATATATATATATTATTTATGTATATCTAAGTAGGTATGTATTTTTATTCTGTTATCTAGTTTATGTAGTTTTTGTTTTCCTTTTTACTTTGTGTTATTTAGGCTTTTTGTAGTTTATTTTGTGCACATATATAGACCCGTTTTTCTACTGCTTCTCCTATACCCGAAGGTTTGCTGGAAGAAATCTCTTACAGAGATAAGCTCGCCTTTGTACATGTAATTTCTTATGTAATATCCTGTTAAAAGTCTTGTGTGCAATAAAGTATAATAATAATAATATTCTAAATGGCTATGTTAAGGGTTAACACTGTAATAATAGTTTCTGTTTTATTGTATTTCGGAGATTATGTTTTCAGAAATATTTACATGAATAACATTTTTGGTTAAACTGCGATACACTAACCAGATTTTGATAAAACTTTTTTAAAGTAAAATTAGCTGTTTATCAGCGTCTTAGTACCATGATTATGAATTTATTTGAATTCAGCACAACTAGAGTAATTTTTTTGAAAATTATTTATGTCTTTCTGTTACCACGAATGTTTTTAAAATATAGGTACTGTTTCCTGTTAATGCATCGTCGTGCAATAACAACTGCATGAACGCGTCAGTTATTTTATTGTGTTGACGCTTCAAGCCTTCGCGCGCACACTTATCAAACCGTCGAAGCGTCAATGGTATGAAAAAACAAATCACGCATCTCGACTGACCGTGTGTTTGTTACTGAACCTTAGTGCGCTAGCAGCTCGATTCAGATTTATTTTTTAACTGATTTTGTTAGTCCTGTGAACAGGGGCACAGAGGTAAAATATACAGTGTCCAAACTCCTTCTCCTCCTCCTAAGATCCTTCTTCTATTTTTTCGTATTTCATCAATTCCTGACTGTTTTGGGGATTCTGGGGCAAATATTAAGGGTTTTCCAAGGGAGTAATTTTCTTAAACTTCTCAATTGTGGACTGTGAAAAAGGTCTATTTTTAGATTTCCGTTTTCGAAAGTTTCCAAACGGGATCTTATTTATACGCCTAGGATGTCTGTCTGTCTGACCTACAAATGCATTTTTCTCTTGAACCGATTTAACAGAATCATGGAATTGGCCTGTCCTATGGACGGCAAGAGAGAGCAGTGCCGTCCATGTCAGGTTAACGCAGAATAAAAAACTAAAGATAGCCTAATTAAATATTTGGACCACTAAGGGTAGACATACTTTGACCAAATTGAGTGTCAATAATTTTTTAGACGCGAAAGTGAAAAGGCACAATTAAAAATTTAAATTAATCTAATTAAGATATTTATTGAAAATCACAATGTTTCCCCCAGTTTTAGCAGCTCTAGTAACTAATGTAGCAGTGCCAATAAACGAATAAGTCACTCCGTGGGAATTCGATTGAAGGTGTAGAAATACGCTTTTGTACTTAACCTCCTCAGTCCTGACCTTGAAAATAACAATGGATTTCTATTGTTATTTTGAAGGCCAGGACTGAGGAGGTTAAAAGGCATTGAAGGAAAGCCCTCTGCTAAGACAGTGTCTTAACTTCGCACTTCTTGGCTTTATTAGAAACAATAGAGGAAAGTATTATTCTCTACACGGCTCTGGCTACGGGCGAAGTTCCACAGAGCTCGCATCTAAGCCACCTTTTGTTGCTACAATATGCAAATTGTCACTTTGTTTGAGTCCTACATTTGAGACTAATGAAAGAACGTCTCACAGCCCACGTCATGAAAATTTTTACTTTAAATTGTAACTTGAATAAATTGTCTTTATCTTTATACCATAAGCAACCTAAATAACGTCCTACTGCTGGGCACACTCAGGCCTTCTTTCAGGGTATTTGGCTTATTTATCACACGTGCCCACCGCGGATTGGCGATTTTAAGCGCTGAGGTATGAGAACGCCTTAGGCGAGTTACCTGACAACGTTTTTCTTCTCCGTTAGCGAGCAATGTTTGTACTACAAATTCATAGACGTAACTTAGGAAATAAAGTTATTGATATGCGCATATAGCTGTCCAAAGGCAAGTCCCTGTTAAATTAACAGTGTTACAAGTATAAATTCCACACTACATGATCACTACCGAACTAGGATACGCTGTGCTATGGTAACCAGACAAGGCAACACACAAACATGGAAACACACCCAGACTGAGGCCATTTGTGCAGATCAAGTACGGTTGCCTTCAGTGGCAATCCACGGCTTCTGTTTCGGTAGTCAAGCCCCTGAACCATTACTGAACTGGTAACTGGCGTTGAACTGGTACTTGTATTTATATTTTTTGAACTAACTTTCTACGAGTACAAAAAAACAGCCCGCTGGCTTATGAATTGAATTTCGTGATTCCCCGGCAGTCCTTCTCCAGCGCTTATTGTGTGATCGGAGGGTCAGCAATTTACATACAAATGAGCCATTAAAAATAAAGGGTGTGACAGACGGAAACGCGCGGGATTGTCCGCGGCTGACAGCGGCGCCGCGCCGTCATTTGGGGCGATTGTTGTATGAATTAGCATTAAATTAAATGGGCGGAGTAATTACATTGTTTCGCAGCGCTTTCTTTAAATCAACTGTGAGGTAAGTGGAAAGGTGACTGTGGTCGTGCTGATCCTTTCATCCAGTTTTCCACTTTGGTTAAGTGCGCTTCGTATGATCGATAGTAGATAAAACAATGTTTATTTGTAATGAAAAGTTATTCATAGTAATTTACGAGCAAATTATAAATAAACCATACAAGTATAATAGTAATACAGCATCTAGGGGCAACTTTTACCTTCGCTATATTATAGGAAAACTATATAGCCGCTCTACTCCAACAAAACTTTGCGCTTTGAAGTTGAAAAAAGATTTTTCTACACGCACAATATTTTTTGACGACCAATCTAACAAGGCCTTACGTTATGAGATTGACAAGAAAAAAAAAATCATCCTTCATTTTGGTTTAGGGAAGGTACCCTATAAAAAATAATCATGACTTCCCTTGCAGAGGCCCGAGCGCAGATCTCCGGTCCCACCGACAAGTACTTGAAGCCCGGCTCAACACTGCGGCTGCAGTGCAGCGTCGTGCAGACCACAGAGGCGCCAGCTTTTGTGTTCTGGTAAGTGGACAAGTAGACGGAAAGAGAACACGATTCAAATGTGGATACGTGGTTCAAAAAATGTGTAAAGCATAGTTTGGAGGTGACCCCAGGGCGAGATGGCTCATTCGGTGTGAGAACCTCAACTTACCCAGCCATCCAAGGGAGTGCAAGCGCCCAATCAATAAGCTTGCCAGAAAAGCGGTTCAAAAAAAGTGTATAGCACACTTTGAGCCAAAAGTGTTACTACAGCATGTCATTAAAGATTATTTAGATGACTGGAATCCAAGCCAGTGCGCTAGTTCTAGGTTTAAGAATAATATGCAAACTCCGTTAATTGAGGACCGAGTTTAAAAATAAAAAGTTTGGAGTCTTTTGTAACCATTTTTTTTTCGCCAACATGATGTTGATTTTGAAATGGACACCTAGTTAACTTATAATGATCATTGAGTCGCAGTTTCTGTGTTACTTTGATAAAAACATTATGATTTTGATTTTTACACTTTATTGCAAACCGATGGTAGGTATTTTAGCATACATTTTCTTAGTACCTATATCGAAAAATAAGCTTATTGTTAGGTTTATCGGTATCGGAGTGTCAATTTCACACTACCCAATTTATGTGAATTCTTTTTCTTTTTTGGTGTTGCCATTTATTTTATCTAAAAGTTTTCATTACAAATGACATTTTTTTCATAATTAGTAACAATAAAAAAGAAAAAGATTCCTCGCCTTGAAACGCTTGGTGGAAACAACTAAAGCATTTATTTAAGGAGTTTTAACATAAAAACTGCGAAGCCTGTCAAAAATGCATTTTATTGCGAATTTGAGGAAACGAAATAATAATATACAGATTTAAAGAGTTTGAAATACCTACTGATTAAGACTGCATTTAAAGCCCATTATCACCAAAAAATACATTTCATCCTCAAAGAATCGATATTATATTTAACTCATCAGTCCAAAGATTCAGGGTAAAACTTAGTGCAGATTTCTTCAATTTTTAGAATAAATTTATATGTCTAGAATAAATTGTAGACATCTCTCAGAGAGAGATAGAGTAATTTCATATGTGGTATTACTACTATAACTTCACAAATGTACGTAACTTAGAAAACAAAGTCAAACGAAATTAAATAAATAAAAGAAATAAAATCTTTCCCCTTCATCATCATCATCATCATCATCAGCCATCCGACGCCCACTGCAGGACATAGGCCTCCTTCGTAGTTTTCATAACCATGAGAAGCTTTCCCCTTGCCGCATATTATTTTAATTGCATTTGAGCAGCGTTTTACGGTACGTATCGTGTTCTTATAAGACTGTTTGTGGGCTAGGCCGACTGAGCTGTCAGGATGGTATAAGTGCTGGGCAAACAATTTCCCAGGCATTATAGTATCCGAGTGGTACCTTTACCCATCTAGTGTGTGTAAAGGTGGCACTGGACGGTGTATAAGTCATCTCATTCATCATCAGCCGTTTGACGCCCACTGCAGGACATAGGCCTCCCTCATAATTTTCCAAGCTTCCCGGTATTGTGCCGCCTGTATCCAGTGACTCCCCGCCACCGTTACCAGGTCGTCAGACCTTTCCATGCTGCGTCTTCCAGTCCGCGGTTGCAAGATCAGAACTTTTTTGCCCTAACTCCCATCAGTTCTACAAACTATGTGCCCCGCCCATTGCCACTTCAACTGAGCAATTCTTTGAGCTATATGAGTAACTCGGGTTATTCGGCGGATCTCCTCATTCCTGATTTGATCACGCAGTGAAACTCCTAACATAGCTCTCTCCATTGCTCGTGGGGCGACCTTGAGCCTTCTTAGGAGGCCCATAGTCAGCGACCAAATTTCACATCCATAAGTCATTACTAGCAACACATGTTGGTTATACACCTTTATCTCGAGACACTGAGGTAATTTGGATGCGAAATAAATCATCTTATTACGTAGGTAGATGCAAAGGTCAAAGTCAAGACTGTTTAATTTTATCTCCAGAACGGGGCAAAATAGCTTCATACTTAGCCGTGGATGTAGTGTAGTCGAGTTGGCTAGGGGTCCGTTTTCCGGTGCCAAGATAGCATCCTTGTTTACTGGACTGCATGGTTACTTATGACTGTTAGTTATGTAGATACGTGTATTGACCAGCAGTGGTAATACAATCGACTTTGCTTACAAAAGCTCTATATACGCGCGAAAATCTGGGTGGTTTGAAAGCCGCTCTTACGTAATTAGCAATTAAAAATTAGACTATTGCTTTTAGGTACAGACGTAAATAAAAAAAAAAAAACAATTGAGAAGTCTTATTTCGAGTTGCGCACCTTGTTTAAAAAAATGCGGGAACAATTAGCACCATTCATTAGTATAATTTCGTACCATTTATTAGTACCATTAGTACCATTTAGCAGAATGTGCGGAAGCGGCAATAGCATACTGAGCGCGATTGCATCACGGCTGGATAATACACTGATTTGGGTCTGAATGAGACGTACCAAATCACTGGTAGGCATTAAATGCTAACAATAGGCTAAGTTCGATATTCATTGCTACTAACAAAATATCGGATCATGTTGTCTGTAAATAAAGAAATAAAGAAAATAAATCGCCTGTCCGTCTAACGGAACAATGACCCGCGGCACGCACGCACCGCTCTGGATGGCTACAAATGGTTCAAATAGAACTGATTCGAGTTTGGGTCCAGATATTTGTAAAAGTGCGTTTAAAAAAAAATAAACAACTGGCGTATTCGATAGCTATTGTCAGGCGCGTTCAATAGCTCTCAAATACGCCATGTTTTGAAAAGAATAAATGTGGAGTTTCTTTGTTAGCTTCTTCTCCGTATATATTCATCATCATCATCAACCCATTATGTCCCCACCGAGGGGCACGGGTCTCTTCCCTGAGGAAGGTATAGGCCATACTCCACCACGGGGGCCAAGTCCGGATTGGTGGAGGCTTGTAGACTAGTGGCTCGTCTACTGTCAGAAGTTGTCAAGCCGCACTAAGGCCTCTGACTTGGCTTAACGACTGTCATCTATCGACGGCAACCGGCACCAACAGCTTAACGTGCCTTGCGAAGCACGGAACCGCTCGGAAAAATGCCACTAGCGTTAGGCATAGACGGCGACCCATCCATGCACTGAACGCGCCCAGTGTTGCTTAACCTTCGTGATCGTTTAAGATCACTCAGGCAGCCGGGGCTACGAGCGATTCGTATATATTATTCTCTATTAATTGTGGGACTAATAGCTTTGACGTTCATTAAGTAAACATTTTGTTTTTATAGTAAATAAAAATTTTGACTTTGACTTTGTCTTTGAAAAAATAATCGCTTCTATCACTTCGTCAATCAGTTGCCAATCACAAAAGACTAAATGGACTTATTCGGAACAAAATACCTGTTATTATTTTGAAAGAAACAGTTAGGTAGTCTCTTAACGGAATCGGATATACAAAGAGAAACACTTGTTGTTATCGTTATTCAATAGCATAATTATTATTATTCCCGTGATATTTATTAACCACAACTCTCGGTCACTTGTTAAGTAATAAAAAAACTTTTAACGATCTTAAAGGACTTGAGAAGTGGGTTAACGCCCCAATTGGCAAGGCTTATGTGACATGATCACTGGTTTCCATAGTGTCATAACACGTGGTGGTAGCGGAGCGGTAGAACGTCTGCTTCTCATTCGGGAGGTCGTGGGTTTAAGTGCCAGCATGTACCAATTACTTTTTTTTCGAAGTTACGTACATTTGTGAATTTATAGTAGCAATGCCCCTCGCTAACTGTGAAGGAAAACATCGTGAGGAAACACTAGTGTCTGAGGTATTTACATACCTCAGCACTTGCAAGTGCAGAATTCTCCAGTCAAACTAGTAACATAGTGTTATGACTCTGGACAGACGTAAGACTGCGTCTTAGTTAGGCAATTTAATTTTCACCATTTTGGCGCTGTTCACCGTTGCTTTGTTATTCGTATTATTAGCGAGTCTATGGGGAAAAAAGAAAGAAAGAAAGGAAGGAAGGAAAGAAGGAAAGAAGGAAAGAAGGAAGCAAGGAAAGGAAGGAAGGAAGGAAGGAAGGAAGGAAGGAAAGGAAGGAAGGAAGGAAAGACGGAAGACCTTTTGAAAGGAAAAAGGGGAATAGAATAAAACACACGGCCACTCACATAATATGTGGTATGTGAACTCCTTCATCGTCAGCCATTTGACGCCCACTGCAGGACATGCCTCCTTCGTGGTTTACATAACCATGAAGGGTTTTGCCATAATCGCAACGCTTGACAGGCGGGTTGGCGATCGCAGTATGCGGTTGGAATCTCAGAAAGACGCTGCTGCCCGTCTTCTGGTAACTGATTTCCTTAGTAGCCTTCTACGACATCCACGGAAGGAAATGGAGTGACGCTATTCTTAATCTGGCGCCACACGGAAACTCCTTAAACACATAAATTGTGTGAACTCTATGTGAAAATGTGAACTCCTTAAACACTTAAATTCCCTTACGATGTTTTCCTTCATAGTTAGCGAGTGATAAACTCTCAAGACAGAGATAGATAGATACAGAGAAAGAGAGAGAGAATACATAACATAATCCAACGTAACGCAACGTTACGCAACGTAACGTAACATAACAAAAGCAGAGAATACGTTTTTACATAAGCACGCATTGAATGGAATAGAACAGAATAGAAACAGTTTATTTGTTACACACAAAACACACAAAAGAATTTTAACACAGAGTTAACCAAAGAAATACATAGCGACGGTTAAAAGGTAATAGGGGATAAGCGACATTTTGGCCTAAAATGAGTTTTGAATGCCATCTTACTTAAAAAAAAATTCTGCGTCGAATGCGCTTACTCTCACGGCTCTACAATGACTTTATTGTCGCTTGATCCCAAGCAAAAAACTGCGTTTTTAAAGGTCGTTTTGGTGTAACCTACCGAGTTTTAGGCTTTTTTTTACTTAAAAGCGCTTGTACCCCTGTAAAAATGGCATCATTTTTGGCCTCTAGTCGGTAAGGTATTTTTACTTCCTACTGGTGTAGAGCTTCTGGGCGCTTACGGTTCTTTACCATAAGTACCTATTTTGAAAGTTGGAACTAATATCTCTTTACCTTTGTCGTCAAAAAAATTAAGCATCGGTTATATCTTACTACCATTTACAAGTTTACAATACAGCTGTCGCTTATAGGCAACTACTTAACTAAAACCTAATTAATATTGAACTGTCGGTTATACCCTACTACCATTAACAAGTTTACCATACAGTGGTCGCTTATACGCAATTACTAAAACCTAGCTAATATTTAACTATCGGTTATTCCCTACTACCATTTACAAATATAATACAATTCTGTTACTTATGCCGTATTACTTTACAACGACAATTTATTAATTGTAGCATATGCCATTTTGTATTACCTATTCAGGTCTTTATTGTACTCAGTTACCTGTTTAGCGAGTCGCTTATCCCAAAATCTGTCGGCCGCGAAGTCACTGCTTTATTTTAATGTGGTACCTACCTACCACATTTTGAGATCGATTATTGTATTTTTTAAGAAATATTATAATTATTATTAAATTTCAAAATAAAATTTCGTCATTGTTAGTAGCTTAATTAGTTGTAAGTAAAAGTAAAAAAATATTCAAAATTATTTAAGGCCGTCTGTCATAAAGCTAAATCCATACTAATATTAT
The DNA here is from genome assembly GCA_963969515.1 of Yponomeuta evonymella. Taxonomy (NCBI): domain Eukaryota; kingdom Metazoa; phylum Arthropoda; class Insecta; order Lepidoptera; family Yponomeutidae; genus Yponomeuta; species Yponomeuta evonymella. Next base: position 1,995,128 of record OZ018366.1, on the reverse strand, counting down.
AAACGGGAAAGTTTGTATGTATGGATCCAGATTAAATTTTGCACAGAGATAAATTATAGTCTGGATTAGCACATAGGCTATTTTTTATCCCGGAAAAATACACATAAAAATTACCACGCGAACAAAGTTGCGGAAAACAGCCAGTTCGATCATAAAAAGAATAAAATATTACAATCACCAAATAAAATTAAGACAACTTGGACAATAATAAATAGAGAAACGGGTAAGAGATATTTTGCTTAATATAGGTGACAAAATAATAACGACAAATGAAGACATCGCTGCAGCATTCGAACAGTTCTTCACTAATGTTCCAATCGTAACTATAGCTCCGTTAGAATCCTCACCTGATCGTGCAGTAACATTATTAAAAGACCATGTCTCCTCGTACGAACACGATTTCTCATTTAATTACATTGAGCCCCATAACGTTGCTAAAAAATTTAAATTATTGAATTAAAAAAAAAACGGGTACCTATATCAGTAAACATTGTTAGTTAAGTGATACATGTCCTAGCTTTGCCGTTAGCAAAAATTTTCAATAAATGTGTAGATGAGGGAGTAATTTCGGACCTCATGAAATATAGTAGACTAGTACCCTTATTTAAAAGAGGTGATAAACACGATCCAACCAATTCTAGATCCGTCTCAGTACTACCAGTATTAAGTAAAATATTTGAGAAGATCATCTTCATCATTAAGAATACGGTCACTCCATTACCTTCCGTGGATGTTGTAGAAGGCGACTAAGGAATTAAATTACCAGGAGACGGGCAGCAGCGTCTTTTTATTCCAACCGCATACTGCGATCGCCAACCCGCCTGCCAGGCGTGGCGATTATAGCAAAACCCCTCATGGTTATGTTTGAAGCTTGAAAAACCATGAGGGAGGCCTATGTTCTGCAGTGGGCGTCAAGTGGCTGATGATGATGATGATCTTAGATCAATTACTTACGCATTTCAATAGTTACCAACTCCTTCATAGTCAGCACATAGACAGACTCCGGAGTCATGTTACTTAAGCATATTTTCAGCAAGTAGGAGGATCACAAGGATGCTGTAGGCATATTTTGTGATTTATCAAAAACATTTGATTGTGTAGACCACAAAACGCTACTCTTAAAGTTAAACAACTACGGAATAAAGGGTGTAGGTTTAAATCTTTTAAGATCGTATTTAGCAGGAAGGGTTCAAAAAGCACACGTAAATCGTATTAAATCCTCGGGTTCACTTGTTAAAATAAGAGTCCCACAGTGATCTATCTTAGGGGAGTTCCTTTTCCTAGTCTACGTAAGTGATTTACCGTTTATGGTACAAAAAATGTCTAAAATTTTTGAAATAAGGAGACAAGAAAATAATCTTGACGATGCAAATAATGCTCTCTCGCAAGTTCTAAATGGTTTACAACAAATAATCTGCTGCTAAATTCCAAAAAGACAAAATTTATAAAGTTTACCTTACCTAACGTAAGATTATTTGAGAACAACATAGTAATTGTAAATGATAAACTAGAATTTGTAGAGGATACTGTATTTCTGCGCATCATAATCGATGCAAAACTACAATGGGGTCCACATCGCTCTGCAGCATATGCAGTGAAAAGAATTAGGGAACTCACTGACGTTGCAACTGCTAGGCTTGTTTATTTTAGTTACTTCCATAGTATTATGACCTACGGTATCCTACTATGGGACCGGGCAGCAGACATTGAGACTATCTTCATCTTGCAGAAGAGAGCCATCTGATTTATTTACAAGTTAGGTAGTAGGGATTCGCTAAGAGATTTCTTTAAAGAAACCAATATCTTAACAGTTGCATGTCAATATATTTATGAAAATATTATGTACGTTAGAAAAAATATCAAAGACTTCGAAAAATGTTGGCGCCCATCATAGTGTTAATGCTGGAAGTAAACACAAATTGTCATTTCCATGATTTAGACTTGCAAAAAATTAATACTTAATACTTCTTAACACTCAAAAAAGCTTGCTATAACATCAAGGATTATCTAGAAGACGAAGATGTTTGGCATTAAACAATAATATTTAATACAATATTTAATAATATTCATTGTGACTAGTGTTCAACACATTCATGACTAATATTTTAAATTGAAAACTCTGTTAATTGAGTTGAAACGTGTTTTGAAATGAATACATGTGGAGTTTCTATGTTGGTTTCTTCTTTACATAATTTATCGGTTGTGAAACTAACAACTTTAACAATAACAACTCTGTCGTTCAATGAGTGAACATTCTGTTTTTATAATGAATAAAAATATTTGAATTGAATTGAATTGAGAAAATACTACAAAATACTTTTTTTATTGTTTTTTTGAAGGCTTTTATTGTTATGTTAAAGTTTCTAAGTACGAAGTGCTATGTTGTACTAATTATGTTTAGAAAAACTTTTATTTTTAAGGTACCTTTTACAGTATTTTTATAAGTAGTAGTAATTAATACCTAACTTCTCACTTCACACTTGGGTATATTATGTTATTGTCATTAAGTTAAGTTACGACTTTCTTTCTGTTACTACGTAGAGGAGTACATTATGAAAAATACTTTTTTCTTTTATAATTGTGTTTTTTTTATATAAACAGTGAAAAAAAAAACTAATCTAACTTTTAATTTGATCGCTCAATTGACCTTATTAGGTCAGATAATAATTACAAAATCATACCTAATGTAGGTAAGTAATCTGGTACGAACTATGATGATGAAACTGACATCCTCTAACGTATGCAGTTACTTGAGTCTCATTTTAAAGGACAATCATGTTGGTTGTGAATCTATTATTTGTAGGACGTGACGTTTAATCCACATTACTAATCTCCCAGGTAATGTCATGTGTTGGATGTTCTTGTTTTCCTCTTGGCCTAAAAATCTTGATGTGTGGAAGCACCATATTACCTTTTATTCAACTCACTTTCGGTGTCACTAATGTCTGACATCCTCACGATGTTTTTGCTAAGCACCGTTTCTTGTGCTTCATTACCTTTTGTCACAATGGTTTGAATCGTCATATATCCTTCTTTACCTATTTTAATTATTCAACAGGCATGTGACTTATGCTCTATTAACTCTTGGTATACGGAAACCAAATGTAGCTTAGTCTTCTATACTCTTCGTTTTTTTATTTGTAGATGTAACATATGCCGAATTACCTCATATAAAAAATACGTTCAATTGAGTTAAGCGACATATAAAGTACATAAAACAACGTCGAATGAAAAAAAACAAAATGTTAATTAATGCTCGTATTTTTTTTGAGTTTAGAGCTGTTTCCATCCTTACATTATGATAATAAATAAAAAAGTTATGTCCATTTTTCTGAAATTTCAAACTTTAAATTGCTCTCCTGAACAATTTGGTTTTTGTCGCTTATACCCTATATCCTTTTAACCGTCGATAGATAGTTAAAACTAGGTTTACATATACAGCCGGATGTGAAAACTGTGTGTCGTCGTGGCAACAAATGGGTAGGTACCAGACTCAGCATGTGCTACGGGTTTTGCCGTATCGCTGATATTCTGTCAGGACCCATTGACAACAGCCGGGGGTGATACCAATGAGGACGATACCTAGTCGAGGTGACTGGAAGTCGAAGTTCCGTCCCGATATCTTGGCGGTTATATTAAAAAGTTTCGTGAGTTCCACTTGGGAACTTTGAATTTATTGGTTTTAAACATTCTTGCGTGCGTTCTTCCTTTTGCATCTGTAGTTTTATTCTTATTATAATCAGTTTTCGCCAGCTTCAGTACATTGTCATCGTAAACACTTACTTATTTCAAAGTGCAGAATATTAACATCCCACTGTAGGAGACAGGCCCTTTCTCAGAGATGGAATATGCGCTTAATCTATACTAATAATAAATCTGTAAGGGTCGGTCATGGAGTAAGTTAGTTTGTTTTCAGAGATATTGTGTTTATAGGCTCAATATATGATACTGAAACTAATTTAACGATTTTTAGAATTTTTTTCTGTATGTGTGTATGTATGTATGTTCCTCCATAACTCTTAAACCAATTATCCGAATTTGATGAAATTTGGTATAAAAACATATAGACATCTGGGACACAGGATAGGCTATTTAAATTCTAGCTCCAGTTATGATAAGACGTGGCCCCCATACAAATGCTGCTTCGTAAAAATCGAAATGTACGCGAACGGAGTCGCGGGCACAGCTAGTCAGTAATATAATAAGAAACACAAATACCATAGGTCCGTATGAAAACGCACTTTGACGTATTTTGTCATGAGACCCTAAATAAATAAGAGTGTAATGTTTCTAAATGCCCATTTACGCCGAGGCAACACTGTGCGACATTGCGGCACGCCGCAAGGCCTCATGTTATCTATCTATTATCTTCTATTCTATATCTATATCTTCTATATCTTCTATCTATACTAATAATAAATCTGTAAGGGTCGGTCATGGAGTAAGTTAGTTTGTTTTCAGAGATATTGTGTTTATAGGCTCAATATATGATACTGAAACTAATTTCACGATTTTTAGAATTTTTTTCTGTATGTGTGTATGTATGTATGTATGTTCCTCCATAACTCTTAAACCAATTATCCGAATTTGATAAAATTTGGTATAAAAACATATAGACATCTGGGACACAGGATAGGCTATTTAAATTCTAGCTCCAGTTATGATAAGACGTGGCCCCCATACAAATGCTGCTTCGTAAAAATCGAAATGTATGCGAACGGAGTCGCGGGCACAGCTAGTAGTAAATAAAAATGTCGCACATTGTCGCAAGAATCATGCTGCATAGCAACACCTTGCGTCATGTGGCAGACTGTCTCAGCTTGTATCCAGACATATGTATCCAATAAACTGCCGCATGCTACGTCGTTCGCATGATATTGGCGATTGTAGCATACAACAAGGAGCCGGATGCCACTGTAGCACGATGTTGCTCTGGCGTAAAAAAGCCTTAAGGTTCACTTATTTCACTTTCCTTAGTGCAACATAAACAATAAGACTACCTACCTGGTTGGTCTAGCGGAATCACGTCTGATTATAATTATCATGCCGGAGGTTATATGGTCCCACGGTGGGCGGCATACGTTTATATACATGGCTTCTGTCTGTGTGTATTTCCATGTTTGTGAAAACCTTGCCTGTTTGCATTAGCACAGGGTATCCTAGTTTAGGACCAGGAGAAGTGATTGTGTTCTATGAAATTTATTTAAGAAACCTTATGACATTCTGGGAAGCACATCTGAGTTGATTAGGTCATTTTTTTTCGGTTGAAAGCGGAACAACCAGGTAAGAGGTCTCGTTTCTTGTTATCTTTTTAGCGAGTTAAACTGCTTTCCCGAGTTTAGGATGCGACCGATTCTTTGCATTGTTTAAGTTTCAGTTGGTTGAAGTTTTTTATTTCAATGCGCATTTCTATTGGTCAAACGTAAGAGTTTTCCTCTTTGGGTTAACTTCAAGAATTAATTCTATTACCAGTTCTTCGCATTAGTGCAGTTAGTCCGTTTAATATTTCTACACTTATCTTTTTTTTTTAAATTAGGACAGGTTGACACTTGACCTCAGTCACGCCTGTCACGTCTAAGATGTTACATATTTACCTGTTAAATTCCGGTTGACTCTAGTTTTAAAGACACCTATCTAGGTTATAATATGTCTCTGGAAAAACAGATGACTGGAATTTTGGAAGACGATGGACGTTTGCTTAGGATAATCGCGTGCCACACCCTGTCAAATGCCTTTGAAATATCGAGAGACACGGCAAGGGCTTCACCGTGCCTCTCAATGGCTTCGCCTCAGTAATGTGTGGCGTACACAAGAAGATCCCCAGTCGATCGAATATGGCGGAAGCCGTATTGGCTGATCGCTGAGGAGACCGTTATTTTCAAGGTACGCCAGGTGCCGGTTGTTCAGGACCTTTTTCATAGCACTGCAGAATATTGAGGTTATGACGATGGGTCTATAATTGCCAGGGCCAGTTCGACTACCTTTTTTTACCGCGTTGACCAGCCAGCTGTTATCTTTCTAAATACATTTTAAAATAGTGTATTAGCTTGTAGATACTGCGGTACGATAAGATACAATTTATAAAATCAATGGAAAGTCTTTCGTTATTGTCCAAATTCAACCTACTCTCCTTAAATACCGTCGATATCGGCTACACTTGCCCAACCCTAATTAATAAGGTTTTCAACCATATAGGAATCAGAGGCTCACTAGTAGAAAGCAGGAGGGCCATGGATGAGATTGGCAAGTGAATGAGGAGTTTGGCGTGATGGTGAAGAGCCTTATGCCTAGGCTCACCCAATTGCTTGTTTGAGTAATTTCTTAATACGCGATAGTAACTTAGCTTTTCCTTCACAGGTACCACAACAGCCGTATGATTAACTACGACACGGAACGCGGGATCAATGTCACTACAGACCCAGCGTTGCGGGTATCAGACTTGCTCATACCAGCCACGAGTGTTGCCCATGCCGGCAACTACAGCTGCGTGCCCAACAATGCTGTGCCAGCTAGCATTTACGTGCATATCTTTAATGGTACGCATCGACAATAATTTTTTAATCATTCCATTATAAAAAAAAGCGTTTTTATGAGCTTTACGCATCTGTAAGTAAGATGAATTGCGTCAGGCCTAGATGTGACCATTGTAATACCCCAGGTATGATACAATAGTCTTAAAAATGGTTCTTTTTTTCTTTTACTTTTCCATATTTACCATATTATTACCATAGGAAGAAAAAACTAACAAGAGATCATGCTTCCTGAAAGCGTTTTCGGTGGCATTAACGTTATTTATTTATTTATTTATTTTACTTTCTTAGGAACAACAACAGCGTAATCTGATTATAATTACTTATTAACTTTGATCTTGTTTTTTCTAAGCCATGGTTTCCGTTGCAGGTGAGAACCCAGCTGCAATGCAGTCGTCAGCATCAAGTTTCTGGAGCCTGTTTACTTGGCGATGTTTGCTCCTGCCTGCCATCACTACATTCCAGTTGATCATGCGGTGACATACTGTCATGTAAGGCTTTAGGCTAAGATTTAAGTGGCCTTCGCAGGTTTTTAAACCACTTTCAGGTAGCCGAGTGCCACACAGGCATCTGTCAAAAAGTTGCTTCAATTAATAAATCATGAATGAAAATTATATTTTTTTAAAATTCTTATTGTTATTATTATACACGCACGAGTATTTTTATCGTGGGTTTCCGGTTAGAGTCTCGATTGATTGTATTGAATGATAATTTTCCTATGTAAAGTAATCCAAGTACAATGTTAAGTTTCAAATTACGTTCTTTCAGTAATTGCAAGTAGGTGATTACCATAGGTACGTTGACCGTCTATGAAAATCAAAACAGGGTTTCACGCAAAAACTAAGGAGATAATTTGCTTTTACAAGAATAACGTAGAATGTAGTTGGTATTACAAAAATGTGACTTAAAAAAACGTCGCACAAAAATAGAAGACATTGTTGGCATGAAACTTAAAATGGGTTTGAAAACTTGTGATAAGGAAAACTAAAATAAGAGAATTAGATAAGACACAATGTACTTAGTATAGACTACCAGTAGTCTTGTCAAACGTTAGGGGTTTCGTGACGTGTACAAATATAAATATAGCTGTGTAATCATAAAAATATATCCAGTTCTATGCCAATTTACAATGCAAATAAGGTACTAAGGCAAAAAGACAAAGTTACTTTCATGGTTCCTTGTTTATTGATATTTTGACTATTTCCTTCCTTGATCATTAAAAAATCCCCAATATTTGACAAGACATTTTGTATCAACCAATTTGTTATCATGCTATACGATGACACAAATACTTGCAAGTGTCGAACTTGGAGATGTCATCATTTAGTAAAGAGACAAGGTGTATCGAAATCCCCTTCATCATCAGCCCACAGACGTGGGCAAAAATAAATGAATCCTCATTAATTTTTGCGGCGCCATCCGCATCGACAGGCGCTCTCGGCCGACTTAACTATGTCATCTGACCATCGAGCTGTTGGTCTACCCACATACCGCCACTCTGCTCTCAGCCGCCACTCCGTTACTCCACTAGTCCACTTACCTTCTTCCCACTTCACCAGGGGACCTGACACTACATCAGACTCGAAACTCGGTCGCCAATTTCGTCAACTTCATCCGATGCATGTTGGATGTTGACATTTATTACTCTATCTACGAGTCTGAGGCCCAGCATGGCTCGCTTCATAGCATTTTGTGCTACTTTGATTCGGTGAATGTTTGTGACCGTTCATGTGTGGCTCTATACATGAGGATGGGCAGGTCACGCTGCTTAAATTTCGCATAATCCCGTTATCTACCTACCCTACCCTAGTACAAGTTTTGAAATCGTGAAAAAATTATTAACGGTTACATGCATTTTGGTGAAGTCGATATTTTTTTCACAGTTCCCAATTTGTCCTCAAGGTAACAGTTATTTGTGTTTTTGAGTGGGTTCTACTCCAGTGGCCAGAAAAATGAAATTGATTTGATACATCCTGTGTAATATATTCTAGCTTGTTAGGAAACGAGTTAGTTTTACGTGGAATTTCTCAATTATGATTATTTATTCTGTGTTATTCTTCTGGCTAATAATTCTGCTCATTTATTTTAATTCTGACATAATTTACATGTTGTGACATTCTTAGGTAAACTTTGAGTCTTACGTTTATATTTTTAAGTTTCGTTTACTTGCATTCGTCAATGATCTTGTCCTTATAAAGACAATGTTTCAGACGTGTCTATCGGTCCTTCGAAACATAAAAAAATATTTTCAATAATTCTGAGCACATGTTTAAAAATTTAACTGTCTGATTACTATTTGATTTTCTAGGGCAATCTGGATAAATTTACTTACCCAGAACAAGGTTGTAAATGCCTTTTCGTTCTGTGAGAAATTAATTATTTTGAATATCTTTAATTGAAATAATACTGATTGAATGCTGAATACCTCGAGGCTCTACTTCATCCGTTTTCACTTAAAATTTAAAATTGTTTCATTTGAACTAAATTTAGGAGTCTCTAAATATGTTAAAGACTTTAAATGACTTTCAGAAACTTTAGAGTCCCTCTAACTTCCATCCCTTTTCAAATTAAGGGTAAGCATCGTGCTTTGTAATAAATGAAGGTGCTAGAGTAGACAATTAGGTCGGTATTCAGCAGGAATTTTGATTCTCAGAAATTTTCTGTATAAAGCGAATACTAATTAATTTACTATTTTAATCATTCTTCTGGCATTCAAGGCATTTGAGTCACATATTCATACCAGAAAAAAAATCTGCAGAGAAAACATGGACTTTGTTTTCTCTTGCAACATAACACGCGATATATACGTATTATTGTGTAGGGCACATTCGGTTTGCAAGTCTGACTCGTACTTGGTCGGTTTTTTTTTTAGTAGACAGGGCAGTAAGTTGAATCACGTCTGATTATCATGCCGCATGTCGTGGGTTCGATTCCCACCGGTGGCCGCCGTACATTTTTACCCATGGGTGTATTTCCATGCTTGTGATGTCCTTGCCTGGTTACCATAGCACGGGGTATCCTAGTTTGGGACCAGGAAAAGTGATTGCGTTGTGTGGAAGTTGTTATTATTAGTCTCCGTCTCTTACCCCCGGTTTCTCGTACACTAACAAGCTGTTAATCCACTGTTAACAGCTGTCAGTGGTTTTTTTTGTATGCACTTTGGTCAATTGACAGCTGTTAACAGTAGATTAACAGCGTGTTAGTGTACGAGAAACTGGGGGTTAGTCTCCTATTAGGGTTTTTTAATTCATCAATATCAATAAGTTTTGGTATAAATTCATCTCCGAAGCATTGAAAAAAATTGTAGCTGTACTAAATATTGATATTTGCAGCAGCGAATGTATGAAACGGCCGAAGTTTTTTAACAATATTCTCGCTAAATTTGAAGGTAAACATGGTGAGGAAACCTGAGTGACTGAGGTGTTCACATACCTACCTCATCGTACACCTGCGGTGGGCACGCGTGGTGATTAAGCCCATACTCTCTCTCCGAGAGAAGGCCTATGCCCAGCAGTAATACGATACACCTTTAATTTTGGGTGGTTTGAAATACGTAGCAAAATAAATGTGCCTGGCAATAGCTATCGATTACGCTAGTTTTTTTTGAAAAAGGCATTTTTCAAAAATATCTTGACACAAACTCGAATCTATTAGAACCATTAGTAGCCATCCAGAACGGTGCGTGCGTGCCGCGGGTCTGCGTGTCATTGTTCTGTTGGACGGAGAAGCGTAAATTTAATTCTAAATTACCCTGTACAAGTAGTCTATTGAAAGTATAGAAGTTTTTGCCTTTCAAAATTACGTTTTGAAGAAATATTCTAAATCCATCCCAACACATTGCCCTTTTACCTTACCCCTACTCTTATTTTACAGCTCGTCTCCCTTAAACCTGGCATCACTCAGATTTAATTATGTTCAGAATTTATCATTCGCGCTCGGAAAGTTTGTTGCGTTCACTTCTATGTTGGAAAATCACGTAATTTTACAAAACGGGACTTTCCTTTCTAATTGCGGCTGTAAAGTTTTATACATAAAGGTGTTACAGTAAGGTCCGGTAGAACTTAAGGGCCGGGTTCTCCGAGCTCACAGATTTGTAAAAGTTGGGGGAAAACTAGGCAGTTTTGAAATTACAGAGACACAAATCCTATTAATAGAATTTTGATGAACGACGTCACTAACACATTCAGTGATAGTCGTTTTGGTATATATTTTATTATCTAAAACTCAGTACAGTTCGAATAAAATCATTAATTTATATTACCCAGAAAACGAAAACGCACCGTATTTGTAGTATTTTTCTATAGAAAGTTATTTAATTTGGTGATACTGTGCTAACTATGTAATATAACAGAAGATAATTAAACAGGCCAAGTGAACGGTAAGTCCAACTAAGGATCCTGAAATACGTAACATTATACTCTACATAATTTGACCTGAATTTGATGTTTCTTTATTTCCCATATGAATAAATCATAACCAGTAAATCAAGCAACTGAGTCACACAGAATATTTATAATCTTGTTTGAGTTCTGAAGTTAAGAAATAAGAAATTTATTGTGTTACGAACGTCTGTACAACAAAAAATACATGTCTCGTATACATTGAACTTAGTAGGTAGGCGTGTAATTGTATTATTATGTTGTCACATTGAAAACCATACTAAGCGAGCCTGTATCATGGCTTTCGACGCCTCTTAACGAGTCTTGGATACATTGCAACGTTGGAGGTATCTCGATAAAATTAGTTGTGCCGAAACATACATAAAGTTTATGATTATACTTATAAGGGTTGCTTCAATACAGACCGAATCAGATCACTATACCTACAGCATACCTTTAAAAGCACTGGTAGAACAAATAATGTTTGGTTGCATGCGTCCAGTTAGAATCAAACAGTTGCTACTTAGTTCAGAAACTCCGGGATTAATCACCGGGCTCCGAATTAAAGGGTAGTAAATCCCTCTGAGATGAAATTCTTATTTCGGTCACCGTTAATTCCACTTTCGTTATTTCGACACGAGGGAAGAAATGTATATAAAATTCCTCTATATTTCACACATATTAATTTAAAACTTTTTTTTTTAACGTTTGTATTACTTTTATTTTGTGTAGACGTAAGGGTAAAGTTACATGCAAACTAATAGGTAGGTAAACGAAGAATCAGCACACACATACATATACACACCAAAATTTAAAACTTATAATATATGTAAGTATTTTATGACGATATTTTATTTATTTTTTTACTTTATTGTATAACATACATATAATTGAATTTGTCTTAATTCTTTAACTGCACCACGGCACGCACTCCGTAGTACAATTATGGGTTACCGTAGGCACTGACTGAAAATCAGCGCTGAGGGATCACTTCCTCAGCACAACACTGAGTCAGCTGCCTTTTGTGGCAATGTAGATACACCACAGGCTACATCTATGGTCCTGTTTTATTTATTCGTTTTGTCTGTTGTGTATTTAGTTTTCTTTCTGTTGTTGTGCATATTATGTTACTTATGTGCTTATTTTGTTTCTGTGATGTATCTTGTTGGTATAATAAATGTCTTTCTTCTTCTTCTTCTTCTATAGTTTACCAACTTGGTTTACCGACCATGAATTTATTCCCTTATAGGTGTTTAGGAGCGCGGTGGTAGCCTAGTTTGCAGAACATTGGACTCGGAAGCGAGAGACCCAGGTTCAAATTCCTAGTACAGAAATCAGAAATCAATAACAGACATGTACCTATGACTTTGTTTTCTAAGTTATGTACATTTGTGAAGTTATAGTAGCAATATCACTCGCTAACGGTGAAGCAAAACATCGTGAGGAAACCTGAGTGTCTGAGTTATTCACATACGTCACTGCTTGAAATCGCCAATCTGTGGGGGCCACGCGTGGTGGTTAAGCCCATAAAACTCTATCTGAGAAAAGGCCTGTGCCCTGCGCGGGACGTATATTATAAGCTGCTTATGTATAGGTGTGTAAGAAAGATAAACAATTTATGAAAATTTTAACGTTAGAAATTACAGTCAATTTTTGCCTGTCAGTTGGATTGCTACGCTTGCAATAAATATTCGTTTAGCTACGCATTTTACCGTGAAAATTTGTTTTCGTTCATCTTAAATTCTGAATTCTGTAACTTTACTTCCATCACACACTTTCGCCTACCTCACTGGTGACCCGTTCGAACACTTCAATAAAGATGACGAGCAGAGATGAAAATGAAGACGCCGATTCTCAGCCCGGAGTTTTCCGTGATGCACGGAATATCCCAGAAGCGCAAGTTCGCGTGCCCACTGCGCCCGCGCCAACCGAGGGATATCGAGTCGGAGTAAAAGTTTTACTGTTCTACGCGGAGAAACAGCAAAATACCGTGGACTTCATGAGCAAGCAGATAGCTGGACTCAAGTCAGCTCACTTTCGGCCCGTCAGGAACTCGGGATCAGAATCCAGGCCGCCTAGCGACCAATCAGGCCCCCTTCGTGGCAGCTTCACGACGGCGGCCTGATTGGTCGCCTGACTGCCTCTCATCCTCCGGTCGCCTGTTCGTGACAGACCGCAGAACGAAGATCCAGTTTCTCGTTGACACCGGCAGCGATCTCTGTGTCTTCCCACGCTCTGTCCTGAAAGAACGCCGACCCAAGACTACGTACCAACTGTCTGCTGCCAATGGTTCTAGCATTGATACATACGGTGATTGCCATCTGGAACTAGACTTCGGATTACGCAGAGAGTTACGCAGAGAGTTCTCATGGCGATTCACAGTGGGTGATGTAACCGAAACCATCATCGGAGTGGACTTCCTGTCCCTCTACAACATCGTCGTCGACTGTCGAAGTCAACGTATCATCGACAACACGACTACCCTATCAAAATTCAAATTCAATTAAAAGTTAAAATTTTTTTACTCAAAATAACACAGAAACTGCGACTTAATGAACGTTAAACTAGGTGTCCATTTCAAAATCCGGATCATTTTGGAGAAAAAATAGACAAAAAAACTCTAAACTTAGTCTTTTCAAAGTCCAAAGTCTGGCTACCCATAGCACAGGGGATCCTAGTTTGGGAGCTAGTAGCGTTTTTTTTTGTACCTGTTTTATAATAAAGCTTTTTCATTTTCCTTAATTAACATTATTTAAGCTGAAACTCATGCTTTGAACTGGCTTAAATTCCAGACGTCATTGTCATCTAAATACAAATCAAAAAGAAAAAAAATAGTGCTAACGAATAAGCTTAGCAACAACACTAGCGTTCATTGCTAAATTTCGGCGGAGCGAGGCTAATCAGCGAATAAAATATCATCATCATAAGCAGCCTAATATACGTCCCACTGAAGAAGAAGAAGAAGAATAAGAAGAAGAAGAAGAAGAAGAAGAAGAAGAAGAAGAAGAAGAAGAAGAAGAAGAAGAAGAAGAAAGACATTTATTATATCAACAAGATACATCACAGAAACAAAATAAGCACATAAGTAACATAATATGCACAACAACAGAAAGAAAACTAAATACACATCATCATCATCAACCCATTATGTCCCCACCGAGGGGCACGGGTCTCTTCCCTAAGGAAGGTACAGGCCATACTCCACCACGGGGGCCAAGTCCGGATTGGTGGAGGCTTGTAGACTAGTGACTCGTCTACTGTCAGAAGTTGTCAAGCCGCCCTAAGGCCTCTGACTTGGCTTAACGACTGCCATCTATCGACGGCAGCCGGCACCAACAGCTTAACGTGCCTTGCGAAGCACGGAACCGCTCGGAAAAATGCCACTAGCGTTAGGCATAGACGGCGACCCATCCATGCACTGAACGCGCCCTGTGTTGCTTAACCTTCGTGATCGTTTAAGATCACTCAGGCAGCCGGGGCTACGAGCTGTTCAGTAAAATACACATCAGACAAAACGAATAAATAAAACAGGACCATAGATGTAGCCTGTGGTGTATCTACATTGCCACAAAAGGCAGCTGACTCAGTGTTGTGCTGAGGAAGTGATCCCTCAGCGCTGATTTTCAGTCAGTGCCTACGGTAACCCATAATTGTACTACGGAGTGCGTGCCGTGGTGCAGTTAAAGAATTAAGACAAATTCAATTCTATGTATGTTATACAATAAAGTAAAAAAATAAATAAAATATCGTCATAAAATACTTACATATATTATTAGTTTTAAATTAATATGTGTGAAATATAGAGGAACACCATAATAAATTAAATTTAATAAGTAAATATAAGTGAAGGAAAAGAGAGGAGAGATAGGCGGATACACACCAAAGTAAATAAATAAAAAGTAAATACATGCCCGACATAACGCAATGGTGGCCTATGATTTAGGGCACTGTAGGAAACAGGCCTTCTATCAGAGAGAGAAAATGGGCTTAATCACCACGCGTGCCACCGCGGATTGGCGATTTCAAGCGCTGTGAGGTATGTGAGTAGCTCAGACACTCAGGTTCCCTCACGATGTTTTCCTTCACAGTTAGCGAGTGGTATTGCTACTATAACTTCAATAAAATATGAAAACACAGAAACAGTTTGCTTTATGTCGAATCAGATTCATGTGGGCCCGACAGTAAATCGTTGACTCCCTTGGGCGGTAGATATTGGCGGAGTATTCTCTTACGCAAAGTGAAACAGGAGATACTATCGATCATTTGATTTGTGAATTTCTGTTAAAAAATCTTCTGTTTCACTTATTAAGTTGTGCCACAAATACATAAATAAACAAATAAACGTCCACACAATACAATCCGGTGCTATGGTAACCAGGCAAGGTCATCACAAACATGGAAATACACCCAGACTGAGGCCATTTACTTGTACAAATGTACGGCGGCCCCCAGTGAGAATCGAACCCACGACCTCTACCTTGGTAGTAAGCGCCTTAACGGCTAGTCCAACATGGCATTAAACTTTGAATATATTTTTATAGCTTGATGTCTATTTACAATTACTGCTCTCAGTACTTGCGAATAGGCATCAAGCCATAAAAGTATTTAATAAATCTTTTATTTATTGCACAATTTTTACTCTTGACTATTCGGTCCATTTTCAGGACAAAATATTTAGTTTATATGAAAATAATGTACAGTGGTGCACAAAAATGGATGAAAACCATTACCTATACATCAAACTGCGCTCAGCCGAAGCAGAAAACCCGTAAAAAAAAATTTGCAGTGTATTGCAGGAAGACGCTGGCTGCAAGCCGCTTCCAACCAGTCTTTTTGGAAATCCATGGAAGAGGCTTATGGCCAGCAGTGGACTTCTTGTAGCTGAATGATGATATAATAGCTTTCCATGTAGCGCCGGGTTAAAAATAGCGTCACTCTATTTCAGACTAAGGAAATACATTACCAGGAGACGGGTAGCAGCGTCTTCCTGAGATTCCAACGGCATACTGCAATCGCCAACCCACCTGCTAAGTATGGCAAAACCATTTATGGTCAGAAAAACAACGAGGGAGGCCTATGTCCTGCAGTGGGCGTCAAATGGCTGATGATTATGATATAAGTGAACAAAAAAAATCATAAGTTTTTTAAATGACAACCTCTAACCGACATATTTCAGATAAATAAATAAATAACTTCAGAGATATTGCACATCTTACAAATAATTCTATATTGATTGATAGATTATTTCAGAAAGGGTTCATTTAGGGTCAATTAAGCTTGTAACAAGGCAAGAGTGGTCATTAAACTTCCGTCTTTATGTTCGACTCGATAAAATCGTTATTTGATTGATTGGGGTCGGTCGTTGCCGGATTGGTGGGGCTGAGTGCTGGCAATAAAGTTGTTTTAGGAAAATAACCGCGGGAATATTAAAGGAAGCATCCCCATAACACGGTCATCTTGCGCCTTAAGGGGCTCCAGAGAGTAACACTAGCGCTGTTGACGAAAAATAAAACATATCTTCTTTTACAGATTGAATTTGCAAAATGTGTCTGTGTAAGCTCTCAATCATGTTTGTCGGCTATTGAGCTTTAATCCACACGTTCTTACAATAGGTAGATAGGTAAAATAAGTAGTAAATAATCGTTTCGTGCCTCGTGGCAGCCTGTGTATTTTGTTACAAAAAAGGGCGCCTTGCGCTAGTGATGGTATATTGTATAGTGCTGTCATGCGTTGCGCGTAGACGATGTTAATAGTGATTTTTGGGACTCATGGCCGTGAACCTACCAAACCAAAGTCTATCGCCACTACCTAAATCTCCAGCATTTGTCTTAATTTATTATATTATAAGTATTTCACAATATCTTTCCTAAATCTGTAGGTTTATGTATTTATTTATTGTATCTAGTATTTATTTATTATTATGTGGTATTTGTGTAGTATTTCCCCACTATTATATTTTATATATCTAGGTCTGAATAATAATTAGTAAGTATTTTTAATATTAAGTAAGTTGCAATACCTGATAATGTTCTCATCAAAACTTAGGTTAGCTGGTAGATAATGCTAAGTAGCATTAAGCTCGCCTATGTGCAAAACTGTCTGTTTTATATGCAATAGAGGATTTAATAATAATAATAATAACCTAAGGCAAAAAAAACCTAGGACTAGATAACATTAACGCCAAAGACGCGGCCGTATTTGGCATAAATGCTATCTATCAGGATTGTGATCCTAGACTCTTTATTTTGGGTCCTGAAAATAACTGCTAACATGATTGAACTGAGAAAGACGCAATTTTCAAATACGATCTGTGAAAGGAGATATGTTACTTATCTGTTTATTTCGTTTCTATGATGTGCCTTGTTGGTATAGTAAAAAAGTAATTAAAAAAAATCACAAAATTTACCACGCCGTGGAACAAAAAACACGTTTGTTGTATGGGATCCCCCTTAGATATTTCTTTTATTCTGTTTTTAGTATTTTTTGTTATAGCGGCATACATCATCTGTGAAACTGCCTACGTCAACTGCCTAGCTATCACGGTTCATTAGATACAGCCTGGTGACATACAGACAGATGGACAGTGAAGTCTTAGTAATAGGGTTTCGTTCGGCACTCTTCAGGTACGGAATCCTAAAAATGAGTTGAGAAATCTTGTTTACAGTCCACAAATCTTGGAAAGAAACGGGCCATATTTGCGAAAACGCTCTGTAAAAAAATAATATGATTTTTCTCAGTGGCGCTAGTGTTACTCCCTGGAGCCCCTTAAGGGGATCCATGCAGTAACACTGGTGCCAACAATGTAAAAATAATATCTTTCTTTACAGATCGCTTTTGCAAATATGGGCCGTTTCTTTCCAAGATTTGTGGACTTTATGTAAGATTTCTCAACTCTTTTTCTTATTTTCTTCTATCATCATCATCAGCCATTTGACGCCCACTGCAGGACGTAGGCCTCCCTCATAATTGTCATAACCATAATATGGTTTTCCATAATCGCCACGCTTGGCAGGCGGGTTGACCAGTATGGGGTTGGAATTTCAGGAAGACGCTGCTGCCCGTCTCTTGGTAATTTATTTCCTTAGGCGCCTTCTACGACATCCACGGGAGGAAATGGAGTGACACTATTCTTAATCCGGCGCCACACTTTCTATACTGTTTCATTTACTTCTATACTAAAAAGTAATAGACAAAATTTATGCCATTATAATTACTTATTACAAAACAATGGCTTTCAAACCACCCAGATTTCAGCGTATACACGCTGAAGAGATGATGATGATTGAACATAGGCATTGAACTTTCGAATGAATCATCCACTGATTGCTTTTCTTCTTGTCAAAAGTTCAAGTCGAAATGATTTTGTTCAAAGTAGCGTGGAAGCTGTGACTTAATGAACGTTAGGAGTTAAACATAGTTTTATGATCTAGTTTGTTTTGGAGAAACAACTTAGGTTTTAAAATTTTGTCACCTACACAGAACTTCATAAACTTCTTTGAAATTATACTTTATAATAAATTTCATAAGGTGTTCAATTCCTCGTAAGCTAAGAAACTGAAGTAATAGGTAAAATATAATGATTGAAGCTAATGAAAGAAGATAATTTTCTTTGTCCATAATCCAACACGTAAAAACATGTTTTAGTGGAACTAATGCAGCGTGTTGCGAAAACGATCGGCGAAAGTTGAGGAGCTATTTTTACTTATCAATACAGACCACTTTTGATACAAGAGTAACCACAAAATATCGAAAAAGAGCGGTTGGAGCTGTGTCAGGTTACGCGTCTGTTGGTTTTCCCATACAAATGATTTTTTCCAAATTTGTTAAAAAAATTACATAGTTATACACTGAAATTATTTGCTCTTATTCGCGCTAATTTATATGTTCTTGAAAAAAACAGTAGAATAAGCTTAAATGAGATCGACAATTTAATCCATACAAACAATATCAATTTCATTGTAGTATTAAACTACTGTTTTTTTTTCAAGAACATATAAATTAGCGCAAATAAAAGTCTAAATTAATGCAGATATACATAATTTCAGCGTAAAATTATGTAAATTTTTTAACAAATTTGGAAAAAAATAATTTGTATGAGAATCGTCCCACCTTAACGTAAAGCACCTTAGGCGATTCTCCCACGCAGCGGCGAATCACGCGCGCGGTGAAAGAGGCTAGCGGTTTGCTCCGCTTCTCCGCGCGGAGTGGCGGTGTATGACGGCCCCGCGGCAAATATTCACTTCGCAGTCGACCGTCGTGGAAAATGATTAATACCGAACTTTTTCACCATGTTACAGTTATTTTATCAACTTTGTTTTTTGTACACTCGAATTAGGAGTGTATTTACGATCGAGATCCATAAATCGATTGTCCTTTATGTATAAAAACACGCGCTATACTGCGGAGCCAGCGTGTTATACCCCGCGGCACGGCCCGCGCTTCCGCGTGGTTGGGCGGTATTCGCACATGGGACGCGCTCCCGCGCGGTTACGCGTCGGCAGTGTGTTGTCCTAGGCGTGTTTTCTATACAAACTTGAAATACTTGCGTTAAATTTAAAAATCCGCTGCGCGACGAAGCATTAGCGTTATTTTTTAGCTCAAACTGCGCAATACGTCACCGGCGCCATCTAGCGGCACAAGTCAAGAGGGCTACTGATAAAAATGGCTACTTTCACCGTTAGCATGTGGTATTGCTACTACAAATTCATAGGTACATGCCCGCACTGTTAATCGAACCTGGGTCTCCCGCTTCCGAGTCCATTGTTCTACCCACTGGGCTGCCAACGCTACCAAACTAAAAGAATTAGCTCTACTCAACGATATATACATGAATTATACACGACACGTAGCTCTGTAGCTATAAATCGACCGTCCTTTATGCATAAAAAACGCGCGGTACTGCGGAGCCTGTGTGTCATACCCCGCGGCACGCCCTTACAGCCCTTGCCAAGGCGACATGTTTTCATTGCATGCGGTTTTAGCGGGATAACGCCGTTTAGCCAAAGTATTTTTCGCCAAATTTTACTTCCCAATAAACTTATGGCATCAGTTTCATTTCCCAAATGAAACTTTAGCAAGTTTTCATTTCGCATTTTATTCATTTGGTCAAATTATCATTTCACATAATTTTACTGCGTCAAGTTTTATTAAGACAAACGTTTAGAACTGCGACCCCCACAGGCACGAACTGTTACCAGAAAAGTGTGTTAGGTTAGGTTAGAACTGCGACCCCCACAGACACGAATTGTTACCAGAAAAGTGTGTTAGGTTAGAACTGCGACCCCTACAGACACGAACTGTTACCAGAAAAGTGGGTTAGGTTAGGTTAGAACTGCGACCCCCACAGACACCTACTGTTACCAGAAAAGTGGGTTAGGTTAGGTTAGAATGCTTGGTAAAATGAATTTTGACCAAGTATTTATTTGGTAAACAATAACTTGCCATAATAACTTTTGCTAACTGTTTATTTGCTTTAAGTTGTTTTGAGAAATGTTTTTTTGCCAAGTGATAATTTGCGGAAAATAGTTTGGGAAGTAATACTTTGGGAAACGATTTTTGGCAATACATTAGTAAACCGGTTTTAGCATGCGACCCCTTATCAAACTAAAAGACGTTACACGTCAAAAATCAGCAGTCTTATACATTTGCTGGAGCAAATACGAAATTTATGGAACCGTTGATATTTTTTTCGTTATTTCGCGGTTGGTCTCATAACGAAAGTTGTTTGTATTGAACAGCAGAATTTCAGTTTCACCGGACCTTCAATTAAGATCCTTAAATTTCATCGGACCTTTCTGCAACAGCCTGTCTGAATACCCGTAGATATTTTTTATTTCAGTAACGATATTTATGTACATAGTTTTGTTTCTAGTACAATTTACAATCGTTTATGTACATTAAATTATTTTAGAATCTCAACTGAAAATCTATAAATATGTAACTGGGAACTGTTCCAGAAATAACAATTGTAAGAGGTAAGGCCAATGCTCACTATGAGGTTTTATACGTGCTACCTTAGACAGAGTAATAGGTTATTAGTAAACTAGTAATGAACAACTGCACTACAGAGATTTGAAATCGTTAGTAATATTTGAGAAAAATCTTCTTTGCATTAGGACAACGGTTTAAAAGTAATGGTTCAAGATTTTTGTAAATATTCTTGATTTCCAATATTTGGTTCACTACTGCTTTTCCCGAACCAAAGTGGCGGAAAATATACAGGCTTTGAAAAATTAATTAATAAATGCTTAACCCGATTTTTCGTGCATTAAGAATCTGCTAATGTACTGTGGATATCAGTTATTTTTATACAATTCAGCTAACTGAAAGCTGTTAAACGCAAATTAACAGATTTTTAGTGTCAAAAAACCGGGGTTAAGAGTATGTCTTCCTGCTTTCTGACACTAACAATATGCGTAAGCAAGTAAAATATCTTAGTTTTATTTTTTATTATTTTTAGTGTTGATATTCTATGCTCATAATTTCTTAAATGTAGCTTAATCTGTATTTAAAGTAATCTAAAGGACCCGGTCAGGCCATCATAACAATGGGTTTTAATTGTTCTTTTTAAGGTCATAATCTAACAGGTTAATTAGCATTTAAGTAAAGTTCTTCATGCAAAATTCAATTTAAATGGCTACTTAAGTGACAAGTAAACCTCAATGAACTTATTTTTGGTTAATAACAGATTTATTCTTTCTACTCACCACTTTCAAAGGGTGTTATATAATATACACCACAACCACGGCGCATTCTTCAAAATCTAGACATTATTAAAAGTGCACAAGTCGCATCTAAAATAGTACATTTAGAGTACATTCAATTTTATATCATTAGTCACTGTTTAACTGGCCTTAATGTCTTTAATTTGTTTTGTCCAGCCAGGAAGCATCTTTGACCACGATTGTGCTCGTGGTCGAAGATGCGTTTAGATTTCAATATCTATAAGAGTATAATTACGTACGTATTTTTTCATGAATTCGTACCCCAATAAAACAAATGTGTCGTGCTTGTATACTTATAGTATGGCACTCCAAAAGTAGTGTTTCGTGTTAAGAATTCATCATTCTGACGAGTGCTCCTTTAAAATTTTGCTAACAAATTCACGTCACCGGTAGCTGTGAAAGTTTGCTCACTCTTTTCTCGGCGCGAGATTTTTCGCGCGTCTGATTATCCCTCTTAGTGTGAATTGGCCTTTATAAAAGTAAATTTAAATTTGCGATTTGTTACCGAAGTGTCGTATTTTTTATACCAAAATGTACCTAATTGTGTTACTTATCTAAGGCGTTCTTCTTTCACGGGCTGATATAGTAAGCGGACGGGGCGCTTATTATAAAATGAATGTACTACGTACTAAAGTAGAGTGCATACATTTTTACGGATTTTTTAAATTCTTATTTTCCTTCCATACATTTTCGTCTGACCACGTGCTCTATGCGCTTGCTATATTAACTCTCTTAAAGCGTTTACAATTTAACAGTGACAATCACTGTAAAATTATTTTAAAAGTTGTAAATAAATTTAATTTTGTGATAAACTTACGCTCATACTAATAAATAAAAGAAATCCATTGTTAACATGTTGTAAATAGTATCCGAAATATAAATGTTAAGGAATAAAATTATGAATAACTGTTCATTTTACATTTTGAGTTTTATTTCCCTTCCAATAACCAATTACTTTTTTTCTAAGTTACGTACATTTGTGAAGTAGTAGCAGCAACACTTGCTAAATGTGAAGGAAAACATCGTGAGGAAACCTTAGTATCTGAGGCGCTCACGTACCTCAGCGCTTGAAATTGCCAATTCGCGGTGGGCACGCGTGAAAAATTCCCTCCAACTCACTACAAATAACTGTGGCGTCCTGCACGCCGACGTTAAATTAATTTAATTGTAAATTAATATTATGAAATTTTAATTTTACTTTTACACTTATCATTTAATTTATTGTTTTATTTAATTATGTCAAATGAAATTATTTACGCAGACAACGATAATGAATTTGTTTATTTTGATATTTATAATCATGACAATCAATGATTATGTAAAATAATTACAGTTGTCAATTTTAATATCAAGTCATAAATTATTATAGTTAATCAAATCGAATTATAATTATTAATCGAATTGTTTTTATCAAATGTTATGTACAATCAATTTTAATCTAATTTATTAATTTTAATTATTATAATAAAAGCTAAGTTAAAATTGTTGGGTATAGGACCCGCTCTGCTACCAGAGACCAAGGAGACAGGGCCGCCTGCCTCCTGGTCCCAAATTAAATACTAATAAACACTGAAACACAAGTAAAACACTTACAGAATGTCCAATGTTTCGTCGACGGTCCTCGTCGAATAGACAGCCGGCGCCTCCCGGGATGCCTGCACCGGATCGCTAATGGGAGCCCTAGTCTTCCCCAGACTACCCCAAGAGCGCTCTTCCCCAGAAAACTGCGTCTCAGTGCAGGTTCTTGGTACCACGACCTCGCGGTCTCAAGGGAGAACTGTTCGTCTCACTTTCACGAGGGAAATCCTTTCGCCTCACCACAAATCGTCAGGAATGACTCGGGAACCTTCCCTCCCTCCTTATAGTTCACTCCACGCGAAGATATAAAGCCGGCAATCCAATTGCCTCTCAATTTTTAACCAAAATCACGTTGCCCGCGGGCCACCACGACAGCAAACGTATAATTTGCTCAACCACGAGCCAACCAAGCAAGAAAAATTTTCAAGTGCAATAACCTCAAAAGTAAGTGTCATCCGTCACAGACAATGTTGCTACTTTATTCCGAACATCCCCCCGCTCCGGGCTGAGAGGCTCAGGCCGCTAGTCTAATCAACCGGGAGACGAGAGAGCGTTGCTACGGCTCGTCGCAGAGTAGAACCATCGACCAACACATCCGCGACGCGTGGAGTTCCGTCCTCCCCAAATAGCAACTTTAAAATGCGCCCCCGGCGCCAAAACAAGGATGGCCAATTGGCCTCCTTCAAAAGTACCAAATTCCCTTCCCTAGGAGGCTCGGTCCTGTCTGTCCACTTCACCCTTTGCTGCAACAGATGCAGGTATTCAACCGACCAACGATTCCAAAAGTCCTGGCCCATTTGTTGCAACATTTGAAAACGTGACAACCGTGACGTACGTTCATCCCTCCATGGGTATTCTGGCAGCGCAGTAAGTGGCTGCCCAATCAAAAAATGGCCAGGAGTCAGGACCTCTAGATCGTTTGGATCAGGGGACAGGGGACAGAGAGGACGAGAATTGAGGACCGCCTCTACTTTACAAAACACAGTAACAAGCTCCTCAAACGTCAGGACAGTCTCTCCGATCACGCGGCGGAGGTGAGTCTTAGCTGACTTGACGGCAGCTTCAAAGATACCTCCCCAGTGAGGGCAATTTGGGGGACTAAACCGCCAAGTTACCCCTTTCCGGGCGAGGATTTGACTTAAACTATCACCATTATTTTCTAAAAATACATTAACATCCTTTAGATAGTTTATGGTACCCTTGTAATTTGAGCCATTGTCGGAGCGAATAAGTGAGGGCAGGCCTCTGCGCGACACAAAACGATCCAAAGCGGCGACGAAGGCCTCAGTAGACAATGCTGAAACTACTTCCAAGTGGACAGCCTTGGTGGCCAAGCATACAAACACGCATAGGTAAGCCTTCACAACCCGAGCGTTGCGAAGGGTGGTCGTTTTTACTGAAAACGGCCCCGCAAAGTCCGTTGCGACTCCCTCAAATGGCCGAGACTGATTAACTCGGTCCGGCGGCAGATCTCCCATCTGCGGCTGCATGAGTGAAGCCTTCACTCTGTAACAAGGTACACACTGAAAGAGGACGCTTCGAATGACTCTTCGAGCAGACAATATCCAAAACTCCCGTTGCAGGATAGCTAATAATGCGCCACATCCGGCGTGAGCATTACGAATGTGTCGATCCGACACCAAGAGCTTTACCAGAGGTCCATCCTTTGGTAACAGCAAGGGGTGGCGACTTCCGTAAGGCAGGTCAGCTTTCCGAAGTCGACCCCCAACACGCAAAAGTCCCTCCGAATCCGTAAAGGGATTTAACCTGGCGACCGCTCCCTTGAGTTTAGTGCGACCCTCGCGCAGGATCCGAAGTTCAGCCTCGAAGCGGTCCACCTGCACGATGCGAATCCAGTGCAGCAGCGCGTTCCGACGTTCCTCTGCACTCACAACTGGGGACAAATGTTTATCACTCGGATTTCGACAGTTGCGAACAAATCTTTTAATCCAGCTGGTAACCGCCAGCAGTTTATCCAGACTGCTATACCGCCCAGGCAGCCAGTCGGGATCCAAGGCCGTCTCCACAGCCAGGGCGTGCACCCGCACGCCAGGCAAAACTTGAATCGACCTGTCCACCTGCTGGACAGGCCACGAAGTCTCTGGTTCCTCCAACCAGGCTGGTCCCCACCAAAGTGAATGAGACACCAATTCCGGAGCTGTGCAGCCCCGGGAAGCACAGTCAGCTGGGTTCCAATCACCTGGGACGTGTCTCCAGATGATGGTGATGCCAATGTTCTGTATCTGGGAAACCCGGTTTCCCACGAAGATTTCCAAAGTATGTGGCGCCGCGCGCAACCATGCCAGCGCGACTTGACTGTCTGACCATGCAAAGACATCCCGGATGTCAATGGTGGCAGCCAGCTCACGAGAGACGTGGCTTAACAATCTGGACAACAGATGAGCTCCGCTCAACTCTAGCTTAGGTATGGTCAGACGAGTTCTAATAGGAGCCACCTTGCTCTTTGCCAAGAGTAAAACGACGTTGACCCGACCCTCGGAATCAACCGTACGTAGATACACTACCGCAGCGTACCCCCGCTCGGATGCATCACAAAACCCATGCAGACTTGCCTGATACTTGCCCGGCGGCAAAATCCGACGAGGCAGGGCAACCCGGTTGACCTCCTTCATCGAAGATATCAGCGCAAGCCAGGTGTCCAGTGGAGGCCCGATGAGCGGCTCGTCCCACGAGACGCCCATAATCCAGAGCTGCTGCAGCAGACACTTGGCCAGGAAGATCACTGGGCTAATCCACCCGTTCGGATCAAACATACGAGCTATGGTGGACAGCACTGTCCGTTTACTCCAGACCCTCTGGTGCTCCAGGTCCACCTGGAACGTGAAAATATCGTTAACGGGTTGGTATTGCATTCCTAACACCGCTATCATGTTGGGATCTTCCACGTCCTCAAACAAATTAGGGTTCTGTTGGTGATCCTCCGGGATACCCTCCAACAGACCCGGCTCGTTAGACAACCATTTCCGCAGCTCGTAGCCTCCGGCTGCTAGAATGGCAATCAATTCATCCCGCAGTATGAGAGCCTCCTCGATACTTTGGGCCCCGGTGCACACATCGTCAACATAAAGGTCGCGTGCCAACACGGCGGCTGCGCGGGGAAAGCGGGCCCGTTCCCGCTCTGCCAACTCTAACAAGCAGCGAATGGCAATATAAGGGCTGGACTTCAACCCATATGTGTTGGTGTTGAGCTCGTAGACAGTCACCGGGTCCTCCGGGTGTTCACGCCAGAGAATCAGCTGGAAACGCCTGTCATCTGGGTGGATAACCGTCTGCCGAAACATCATCCGGATGTCCGCTCCAAACACCACCTGATGTCTCCTAAAGTTCAGTATAATGTCCACGACATCCCTGTGCAACTTGGGACCGGAATGCAAGCACTGATTTAATGACACCCCTGTCGACGTGGGGGCTGAGCCGTCAAATACGGTCCTCAGCTTACCTGACGACGCCTTCACCACCGCATGGTGAGGCAAGAAATAATGCTCAGTTGAGCTCCAATCAACTCGAGCCGGAGACATGTGGCCCAATGCCTCATACTCGCGCATAAACTCAATGTACTTATCGCGAAGGACGGGGTCACGCCGCATGCGCCGTTCCATGGCCAGCAGTCGTTTCTCCGCCAGTGCCCTGGACTGCCCTAGAACAGGAGAAGAAGCAATGAACGGTAACCTAGTTACGAATTGACCGGACGTCAGCCGCGACGTATTGGCTTGATAAAAGGCCTCACACTCCTCATGGTCCGGATCCACCCTTGGAACCATGGGAGGCTCCTCAACTTCCCAAAATCTTTGCATCGCCTTGGCAAGAGATGCAGACGCAATGACCTTCGACTCGTCCGGAGTCGAGTCCTCAAAGACTGGCCCCATTACAGAAAATCCAAAAATTGTCGACACTGCCACCAGTGAAGAGGGCCCCAGAACCTTCTGGGTGCCTAGTAGGACCCATCCTAATACATCCGAGCCCAGGAGTAGATCCACTGGAGCGGGATGGTAGAAAAGTGGATCGGCCAGATCCAGATCCGACGTACACAACTTTATACCTGAGGGGAGATCTGTAGATGGCTGCCATCCTACAATGGTATCCATTACCATGGCCATAGCCGAAATCCTCAGCGTAGAAGAGTGTACCGACGAAAAGGTGAAGTACGTCTGCCCAGCCAGACGCGGAACCTTCACACCGCCAATTCCCAAGAGGGGCACCGAGGGGGCACCCAGCCCTAAACCTAATTGCTCGGCCACTCGTGTTGATAATAGACATCCCTGGGCCCCCGAATCTAGCAGGGCCCTAACCCTAACCGAATCTCCCTGGGGGCCCCATACGCGGACCACCGCGGTGGGCAGCAGAACCGTCCTCGGTTCTGCGCTTGCAGAGGGGCAGGCTAGCTACAGACTCCCCCTCCCGTAGGGGGGCCCCTGCTCGTACTGTGGCTGGCGAGTGCACATCGCCATCCTAGGCAGGGTATACCCTGCAGCCCTACCGTACCTGTAATACGGCGGGTGGTACTCCAGCCGTGGGTACTCGTGGCACGGCGGAGAGTAGCGCTGTGGCACCTCTGAGCCGCGCTGCTCCACGCCAGCGCGCGCAGGAACCGGTGCGCAGAGAGGAGACCCTCTCCCCGTGTCAACCATCGGGCCCCCGCCCGTAGGGGCCCAACTCACACTCGGGCCGGCTGCATGGTAACCCGCAGGTGCGGGGCCCCCCATGGGTCCACGCGCAGGTACCTGGCTCAGCTCCCGGTGTGGGGGTGCGCCTCGTGGAGGACTCCTCCTCCCATCGGACGGGGGGCCTCGCCCTGAGGGGCCCCCGCCCGTAGGGCGCCGCTGTTGTGCCGTCGGAGAGTCCGCTCCCGACCTGTTGGCACACAACATTAAGTGGTGCGGCCCGCCGCATGCACGACAACGCTGGGGCCTGGGGCAGTTCCGTTCAAAGTGGTCCCCCAGGCAGCCAAAGCACAGGCTATTGCGCTTCACCATGCGCCGCCTATCAGCAACCGGCAACCCTTGCCAGTCGTGGCACTTCAGCAGAGTATGGCCCGCGTGCCCACACTGCAAACAAGCCGAGTCCTTCCCGGCCGCCGCCAGTGCCGCCAAGCGCGCCGTAGTGCGTCCTCGCAGCGGCTGCGCTGGCTGGGACGTACTGCGCGCCGGTGAGGCGCCGCACTTACACGTCGGCGCCGCTGACTGCCTCAAGTCCGGTTGTGAGGTCTCCACGACCCTGGCCTCATATTCGAGGAACTGAATGAGGTCCACGAATTTAGGCAACGCGTTGACATCGCGCTCCGCAGACTCCCGTTCGAACCTAGAACGCATGTCCGTCGGCAACCTACTTAAAGTAATGTGCACGAGGAGAAAGGACCACTCGTCCACGGGCAGTCCCAACGTCCTCAGTGCATTACAGGCCACTGTAATTGGGGTCAACAATTGCAGCCTCAATTGTGACCGGTTGGTCAGCTTGGGCAAAGCCAATAGCTGACTGACATGCGCATCAGCCAATAGGCGCACGTTCTGGTATCGCGTGTTCAGTAACTCCCAAGCAATGCTGTAGTGGTCGTCCTCGACCTTGAGATGTTGGACGAGCGACCTCGCTTCGCCCTCCAGAGTGGACAACAAATATGCCATTTTTTGTCCACGAGACAAGTCTCCTCTAGAGTCCACTAGAGATGTAAACATATTTTTAAATGGAACCCATTCTTCCACAGCGCCTCCAAAATGTGACAGCTGTAGGGTGGGCAGCCTACCTGTGATGCTTACTAAATCCTCCCTGGGTGTATGAGTAGGTACAACATGACCCTCACGTTGTCTCCTGATGTCCAATGCCCTTTGGACTATGGAGTCACCAATCTCCATGATCTGGGTGAAGTCCTGCTCATAACCTCCCCAGACCTCGTGGGTGGGTGCTGGAGTACTGCCTGACAACGACTTCATGGCCCCTTCCGCCTCAATGAGACGTTGAGACACCTGTTCTGCACGTTCCAATATGGCATCGTCACGATCCCTACGTGACAATAGCCCCTGGGCATTGGTAAACCAACGCAATTCATTGGCCAATGACGCCCTCGCCATCGCGTTAGAGTAATTAATATTGACAACAAATATTAATTTATTGATAGCTCCCCGCTAACAAAATACCAAAACTCAACAATGGCCCAATGTAGATGAAATTATATTAAATAGTACAGTATATATATATAGCAACGGGTACCCTACCACAGATTACTAACATACATCTTTCCAAGATACAAAAGACTAACAATTTTATTAAAGATAAAAGATTAACAAGAGCCGTCTTGTACAAGAACAATATAATTATGAACAAATATCTGTCCTAGATATTACAACAAGACAAGTGTTTTAACAAGAGCCGTCTTGTACAAACCGAACAAATTATAAAGTAATATCTGTCCTAGATATAATAGCAAAAACAATACATATCAACTTTTACAAAACCATTTGTCACCGATAGTACTTGCATACAACAATTGCAACTGTTAGTATAGTCGTAAGTATACAAAGTTTATCTACAAAATATGCGAAAACAAAGTTAACCTACAAAGTGCGGGTTTGGCCCCAGGGTTATGGGATAAACCACGCTCTGCTACCAGAAAATGTTGGGTATAGGACCCGCTCTGCTACCAGAGACCAAGGAGACAGGGCCGCCTGCCTCCTGGTCCCAAATTAAATACTAATAAACACTGAAACACAAGTAAAACACTTACAGAATGTCCAATGTTTCGTCGACGGTCCTCGTCGAATAGACAGCCGGCGCCTCCCGGGATGCCTGCACCGGATCGCTAATGGGAGCCCTAGTCTTCCCCAGACTACCCCAAGAGCGCTCTTCCCCAGAAAACTGCGTCTCAGTGCAGGTTCTTGGTACCACGACCTCGCGGTCTCAAGGGAGAACTGTTCGTCTCACTTTCACGAGGGAAATCCTTTCGCCTCACCACAAATCGTCAGGAATGACTCGGGAACCTTCCCTCCCTCCTTATAGTTCACTCCACGCGAAGATATAAAGCCGGCAATCCAATTGCCTCTCAATTTTTAACCAAAATCACGTTGCCCGCGGGCCACCACGACAGCAAACGTATAATTTGCTCAACCACGAGCCAACCAAGCAAGAAAAATTTTCAAGTGCAATAACCTCAAAAGTAAGTGTCATCCGTCACAGACAATGTTGCTACTTTATTCCGAACAAAAATCAACTATTTATTATATACACTCACGTCGGGATCACCAGTGTAGGTTTATGGATGCAGCTATACAAACGATGTTGTTGTCTTCAACTTACGTTAAGCAGCGACGTTTGTTTTAACCAATGAAAACATACAGTCCTCGGTGCACTTAAGCGTTTATTCCAAGCACACACCTCAAGAAGCAAGTACGAGATAATTTACAGAAGGAGAAAAGATGCAAGCATAGATGTGGAAGCACTCATTACTATAGGTGAGCGAGCAGAACATAAGCGAGCGGGTGGCGCAGGGCGACATGCGTTTCGTGTCTGATCAATGGAGAGACTGCTGCGCCGGCGGCTCACCGAATGCCCTCGCGCCCCGGTCGCAAAACCAGTCCAGGCGCGGTGACGTAGTTGACGCGCGCATCTACTAATAAAATGCAGTCGCCTTGTCCGATCAACGTACAATTTTCTCATGCAAAACATAGTATTTAATTAATATCTAATTTTAAGTGTATATAATAAATAGTTGATTTTAACTTAGCTTTTATTATAATAATTAAAATTAATAAATTAGATTAAAATTGATTGTACATAACATTTGATAAAAACAATTCGATTAATAATTATAATTCGATTTGATTAACTATAATAATTTATGACTTGATATTAAAATTGACAACTGTAATTATTTTACATAATCATTGATTGTCATGATTATAAATATCAAAATAAACAAATTCATTATCGTTGACTGCGTAAATAATTTCATTTGACATAATTAAATAAAACAATAAATTAAATGATAAGTATAAAAGTAAAATTAAAATTTCATAATATTAATTTACAATTAAATTAACTTAACGTCGGCGTGCAGGACGCCACATAACCAATTCATATCTTTTTCGGTCTAAAATAATATAATCAGTGCCAGATAAACCCCCGGTTTCTTGTTGTTACAATTTTAACAATCTGTTAATCTAATCTTAACAGCAACAGTAAGTATTCCCGGATTCATTAAAAGTTAGTAGTTTATATCTAGTTATAGTTCTGAGTTGTTGTTTGTATACAAATTTTAATTATTATATATCTGTAAATATTGTGGATGCCTGTAACTAGAATGCATATTAGATATATTAACTTAAGACTTTGTTACTCTGTTCCATGTGGCGCCAGATTAAGAAAAGCGTAACTCCATTTTCTTCCGTGGATGTCGTAGAAGGCGACTAAGGAAATCAATTACCAGGAAACGTGCAGCAGCGTCTTCCTGAGATTCCAAAGACATACTGCGATCGCCAATCCGCCTGCCAAGCGTGGCAATTATGGCAAAACTCCTCATGGTTATGAAAACCTTGAAGGAGGCCTATGCCCTGCAACGGGCGTCAAATGGCTGATTACGATGATGATGAAGACTTTGTTACTAGTGTATTGGTATATATAGATATAAAGCCTGTTGGCGTTCCTAAATAAATAAACAAAAAATTGATAAAATCGTAGTAAATAATATACCCAATACCATCTGGTGCTTTAGCGTTGTGTCAAGAGCTCCCAATGGATTATCAACAATTAAAGAAAATCTAAGATAATGAGGTGCCCACCTGGAACTGGCTAACATATTAGACTACCTGTTGGTTCTTTAATTGAATAAATAAACACCTGTTGGTTATACCTTTTTCGTGTTGCACTAATCCGTGCTGAGAATATAATCATGTAGGTACAGCGATATCATTCCGATGTAAAAGCTAACTGGATAAAAAGTGGGTACTCGGGGCTGCAACGGATGTAAATTACTTCAGCCAGATGTCGCTGAAGTAATTTACATAATTTTTAGCCTCTAAATATTATTTTAAAGCTGTTAGTTGTTTTTTAGGGTTCCGTACTCCTTACATCCTCGTCTCGTCGTAATGTGGATAGACCTTATTACTTTTCTTAACTACCCTCTTCATTCTTCTTAATTGGTATTTCTTAATTTGTTTAATTTCTATTTTTACGTACAATAAAGTGTTCTCTATCTATCTATGTTTTTATCTACCCTGTATCGTGACGTGACGAGGAAGAAAACTGGGCTTCAGATCGGCATAAGCTATTGGAATAATCAAAAATCCCAGTCCACTCTTCCATTCATTCGTTCAGATTCATTCTTTTTACTTTCAATCATTCAATCGTTCATTCGTAAAAATGTCGGCCGCTAGTCGGTACTGTAAAATTAATAAAACAATTTTTCCACTGTTCACACGTTTTTCTCTGCGCCCATTCCAACAGGTTATGGGCCCAGGGCACGATTTAAATAAGTTATAATTAAGTTCCTGCTATCCGTCTAAAATACGGATATGAACAACGGAGATACGAGGCAAACGAAACATCCAGCAATTTAACGGCGAACGTCTTCAAGTCTTTGTTAGAAGAACTGCAAGTGGCCATTGTCGTTGAACAACCAGTGCCGAATAATCCAGACGCAATGTGGCTAAAGAAAAACCAAACTGCAAAAGGTACAATTATCGAATATTTAAATTTCGCGAAAGACGCTGCAACGGCCAAATCCATTTTCGATAACCTCGATAAAATCTACGAGAGACGAAGCCTGGCCACGCAATTAGCACTACGCAAGCAATTGCTGAATCTTAAACTGCAACCAAATGTTCCTTGCTTCAACTTGACCACAAAGTGAAGCTGAAAGGTGAACCTACAACAGAGCTCAAGGTTTTGCATACAGGTCCGAGGAATTTCTTATTTCCAAAATCACAAGGAAATTTTTCTAAGAAAAAAAACTACCCTCAACCGAACAAAAACTTTCATACCGGAAATTCAACTCACAAAATTTCAAAAATGTACTGCGATCACTGTGGGTGCCGAAATCATCTCAAGAATGACTGTCGCTACCTCAAGAAGATCCAGCAAGACTGGGCTGGGAGCAGCGGCAGCGGCTACAAGAGGACGGCGCACAACACGTTGTGCAACAATGACGAGGGCGGTTTCGCTTTTATGGTTTCACCCCATTGTAAGTTATCTGACCCTATTAGTAATTCTACTAATATGGAAATTTCTTTCCTCTTAGATTTGGGTGCCACGGATCATAATATTATGAATACACTTGACGTGTTTACAACGTACACGGAACTATCGACGCCTCTCAAGATCGGAGTTGCGAAAAACGGCGAGTCCATACAAGCCTACGGTAAAGGCAGCATAAAGGTAACAACCGATTTAGGTATTGAAGGCTCGATTGATGATGTATTGTTTTCGTCCGAGGTACGTCATAATTTACTTTCTGTAAGTAAGATGCAACGTGCAGGTATGACAGTGGTTTTTGGCAACAAACGGTGTGCAAGTCCATCATAAAGACAAGTGCATCATGACCGGGGAGAATTGCAACAACCTTTTTGGCTAAATTTTAAAGTAAATAAACTTAATATTCACTTGACTCAAAATTCCTCTGACGCCTATAGTTTGTGATATAGCCGACTCGGACATGTAAACAAACAAAGGTTTGGAATTTTAAAGGATAAAAATAGATGAAAGTGACCAGTCTTTGATAAACAATATAAACCCCAGCGATACTATTTGTGAACCTTGTATTCTTGGTAAACAATCACGTCTCCCGTTTGCAAAAACAGATAACAAGATAAAAAGATAACAATAGTAAACACCAGAATCGACCCTTTATAATATTATTCACTCGGACGTTTGTTGTCCGATAACGCCTACCACCTTTGATGACAAAAACTACTTTGTTACTTTTATGGATGATTACACTCATTCTACTGTGACCTACTTAATGAATGCAAAATCGGAAGTGCTAAAATATTTTTAAAGAGTTTGTTGCTAGGAGTGAGAACTTATTCAATACGAAAGTCACAAATCTGTACTGCGACAATGGTAGAGAATATCTTTCAACAGAATTTAACGAGTTTTGTGTTTCCAATGGTATCTCGTACCACCTAACGGTACCATATACGCCGCAACAAAATGGTGTGTCGGAGCGTATGAATCGCTAACCGAAATGGCTAGAACCATGGTTGAAAGTTCGAAATTAGAAAAGTCTTTTTGGTGGTAAGCCATACTAATAGCTACCTACCTAATAAATAGACTCCCTACTAAAGCTCTGACCAGCAACAAAACACCATACGAAATGTGGCATAATAACAAACCTAAAATTTGGTGCAACGGCTTATGTCCATGACAAAACGAGAAGAACAAAGTTTGACAGTAAATCGTTTAAAGCAATACTAGTCGGATACGACAACAATGGTCATAAACTATTCAACGTTCAAAATGGCCAATTTTTCATTGCCCGTGATATTATATTCGATGAGTCAAAATTTGTTCAATCAAGGCCGACAAACCAAAACACACAAATTCCCGCCAAAGTTGACAAGCCTATCGGTGATAATAAGTCAGCAGGCACGAAACACAAGATTCTTCCCGATGACCAATCGGATGCTGAGAATTCGCCAAACAAAATAAGGCGAAGTGAAAGAATAAAAAAAAAAAAAAAAACTACCCTCAGTCGATTATAAACAGATGAGCGATACAGATTTGTGTTACTTAGCACTCACGACTGCTCAGCCGTTACCTAGTAACTATAGTGATATTTCAAACAGGGATGATGGTGACAAATGGTTAAAAGCTAAATAAAAATCAACCATGGGTTCTAGTGGAAAGAAAAGACCCCAAAATGTAAATATTATTGATTGTAAATGGGTATTCACGATAAAAATGAATGAGTTAGGAGAACCAACTCGTTACAAGGTGCGTTTAGTTGCTCGCGGTTTTACTCAAAAGTACCTTGAAGACTTTGATGAAACGTTGCAAACGTTTGTACGTATTTCTACTTTTAGATTTATATTAGCGTTTGCAAATCAGCATAGCTTGCAAGTACATCACTTGGACGTCCAAACTGCGTTTTTGAACGGAGTTCTCGAGAATGACATTTACATGGAGGTGCTTGAGGGTGTTTTTGCAGAACCAAACCAAGTAGGTATGCAAGTTAAATAAGTCCTTGTATGATTTAAAACAAGCTTCTCGATGCTGGTACAAGCGTTTTGACCACGCTCTTAAAGAACTTGGTTTTAAAAATTCAGAGGTAGCCTTGTTTGTATATACTTGATAAAAAAAAAAAAAAATGATGGTGATGTATATTTAATATTATACGTCGATGATTTGATTTTATGTACAAACCGAAATACTAATTTGAAAGACTGATTTGAATGAAATAAAACTACTCTTGGGCATTAGAGTAAACATAACAGAAGCTACAATAACTTTGGACCAGTCAGTCTACTTGAACAATGTTTTAAGCATGTTTTCCATGAGTGATTGCAATCCGACAAAGTCACCGTTCCCATCAAAATTAGATCACTTGGCTCTTAATTCCGACACACACTTTGACGCTTCTTTCAGGAACGTCATAGGATGCCTTATGTACGCAATGCTTTGCGCACGGCCAGATATTTGCTCAGCAATCAGTATTCTGAGCAGATATCAAAGCAAAAAAAAAAAATTATAATAAACTATGGAAATGCTTAAAACATCTTTTAAGATACATAAAAGGCACTATAAATTTAAAGTTGACCTACAAAAGGTGCGACTATCATCAAATAGTTCAAGGCTATGCAGATTCCCATGCAGGGCAGGCGACGAAATTGATCGTAAAAGCACAACGGGATACGTATTCCAAGTGTTTGATAACTGTGTAATGTCATGGAATACTCGCAAACAAAACACAGTCGCCGCCTCCTCAACCGAAGCTGAATATATGGCTCTTTTCGAAGCTGTGAGAGAAGCTAAATGGATAAAATCATTGCTAAATAGTATTAAAATCCAATTACCAATGCATATCCCTTTATATGAAGATAACAACAGCTGTATAAGCATTGAAAACAATCCCACTAGTCATAAAAGGTCTAAGCACATAGATATAAAATATAATTTCAAACGTGAACAAATTACTAAGAAAGTAATAAAGCTAGAGTATGTTTCCATAGAACATCAACTAGCTGATATCTTCACGAAAATGGCTGTATAAGCATTGAAAACAATCCCACTAGCCATAAAAGGTCTAAGCACATAGATATAAAATATCATTTCAAACGTGAACAAATTACTAAGAAAGTAATAAAGCTAGAGTATGTTTCCATAGAACATCAACTAGCTGATATCTTCACGAAAATGATACCATCAGGGAAATTACTACAATTAAGATCAAAGTTAAGCTTGATTTAATTTGATAATGTTTGTAATATACCTAATGATTAAAAGGTACTAAAATAATTAAAACAGAATATTGAGAGCAGAATGTATAATTTATTTCTAATAATATAAATACATATTGTGATAATTATTGCCTAATCGCATTATATAAGACTAGAATTTTTGAGGGGGACTATTGGAATAATCAAAAATCCCAGTCCACTCTTCCATTCATTCGTTCAGATTCATTCTTTTTACTTTCAATCATTCAATCGTTCATTCGTAAAAATGTCGGCCGCTAGTCGGTACTGTAAAATTAATAAAACAATTTTTCCACTGTTCACACGTTTTTCTCTGCGCCCATTCCAACATAAGCAAGGTCGAGTCAACACAATGACAAGACAAGGCGAAGGTGAGTACACACACAAACATGGTATAGTGTGGCATGCTATAAGTCCTACTAAATATTACGAATGTGAAAGTTTGCCCCCAACCAGATGGTCTGACGACCAGGGTTACGGTGGCAGGATGCGGGCGGCACAACACCCGGAAACTTGGGAAACCATGAGGGAGGCCTATGTTTTGCAGTGGGCGTCAAATGGCTGATGATGATGATGATGACGAAAGTTTGTGAAGATATTTGGATGTTTGTTACTCAATCAAGCAATAACGGCTCAAGGGAGTTACATAAAACTTGGCATACAGATAAACAAAGACCTGAATTGAGATATAGGATACTTGATGTCCCGGTAATGCGTTCCAGAAGGATGTTATTTTATTGTTACCGTAACCTTTTTTCGAGCCAACCTCTAAGATATTTATTGCGTTGCCATGGTAAGAAGAATCGTATAAACGGATTCTGTGGCGGTACGAAGTTTGCTGGAACAGCTACTATAAGATAACATAATATAAGAATATTCTTTATTCTACACCAAAAAACACTAACCGGCATGCGTGCATGCAACGACTAATGAATGTTGAAAAAGCGAAAGTGATCTCATAGCAAGTGGCAGTCTCTGGTCTCTGCCTACCCCTCATCATCATCATTATCATCATCATCAACCATTTAACGCCCACTGCAGGACATAGGCCTCCTTCATGGTTTTCATAACCATAAGGGGTCTTGCCATAATCGCCACGCTTGCCAGGCGGGTTGGCGATCGCAGTATGCGGTTGGAATCTCAGGAAGACGCTGCTGCCCGTCTCCTGGTAATTTATTTCCTTAGTCGCCTTCTACGACATCCACGGGAGGAAATGGAGTCACGGTATTCTTAATCCGGCGCCACACGCATTGGAATACAGGCATGTAATGTATGTATGCACAAAATAGTAATAACAGAAACAACAGTTACAAAATACATGTATCTTTTAATGTAGAACTTGATCAAATTTACATTTAAGAAACTTAATAAAACTGAATTTGAACGGATATTAACTCGTTTACTTTTCCATTTTACAATTTTCCGACGTTTCGGTACTTTTGCAAGTGCCGTGGTCTCGGAAGACTGAGGTGACAGGTGTCTTTTTGAAAGCATTAACTGTTAGTTTAATACCGTCGGCAGAAATTATTAAGTTACGTTCCAAAAATATTTTGGCAAATTTGTCTACTTAGTGCTCGTGTTAACTTCAGAAAATAGTATTTAAGAAACTTTTTTTTCTGTTTCACTGATTAATAGATAATAACCATACGTGTTAGATATAATGGACATTCTTCTACGATGACTTACTAAAGGCTGCGGAATTGATAAATTAAAACCCCCAATGTTTCAGTTTTTTTTTATGTAGCCTATATACTCTTACGTCCCAGTGTAGGGTACAGATCACAGAGAGAGTATGGGCTTAATTACCACGGGCGCCCACCGCGTATTGACAATTTCAAGTGCTGATGTATGTGAACACCTCAAGCACTCAAGTATCCTTACGATGTTTTCGTTCACCGTTAGCGATTGGCACCTTTAACTTCATGCTGTATTAATCACTGGATGCTGTATTAATCATCTCAATACGTAGTTGCAAAAGCCAAAGCTCTGAGTATTGATTTATTTATTTATATTTATTCTCAATAAAACAAAAAAAAAACACTATTTCATTGGTTTGCCAAACTGTTAATGCAGTTAATTGGAGCGTTTCAGAAATTTCGAATTTTATGGGTAACTCTGTACTTAGTTGACCCGTGAGTTCACACCACAAGGGATTCCATGGCGTCAGCTATATCGTAAACGACGTTAAAAAATTATTACATCCTTTTCTCAGAATATGAATATTCGGAAAAAAGGTAGAATCTGAATTGGACCGTTATCACGCAGAAACATTCCGACCTACAAAAAGAACTTTTGAGAACAACGCTTTTTGTGTATGACATGGTTTTGTTTCACATTTTTGTTCAGACGTTTTTTATCTATAATTACTATTTACGTTAATTCAGCACTTGTGAACAAATACATGATTTTTTTTTAATAAAAACATAAAAACCGACTTCATAACACTACAGCACTAAAAAGTGAGAAACAATTTAAAAGAATATCTTTAAATTAGAAGTATGTATACATGTAGGTATTGTAGAAGAATATTTTGTAGTCGGTGCCCAAAATATAATATCCTGGTCATGAAACTTCTACAATACCTAAATTTATACATACTTCTAATTTTAAGGTATTCTTTTAAAATACTTCTAGCTTTTAAGTGCTGTAGTGTTTTAAAAACTTTTTCAACACACCTGCTCGTAAAGTAGGTCTTATTACAGCGTATTTACACCGATAATGCAGAATATTACCCATGCCGTGCCTTTTACATTACTAGTGCCTTTTCATTACATATCTTTTTAAATATTAGCAAGAAGTATTAATGTTTCGAAAACAGCTAAGTAGTTATTTGCGTAAATATAAAATTAAATTCAAAATGTGATAAATAATTAAAGAATTTCATGAAACTGCTTGTTTTAGCATTTTTAAGCAAACACTACAATAATTAATGTAAACCTAATAATTAACATAAAATTTATGAATAGGTTAGCAACCTCATTATATCTAGATGGCCATGCATTGCAGCCATCTTTGATGGATGCGCGCGCACAAGAATACTGTTTTGAATTTTACCGCCATACATAACACGAATCACGCACGAAAAATACGCCATCTTTTAAATGGGTTTCTGTTTGTTAAGTTTATTCACAGTATTGCATTTCGTTAGTGTTGTTTTTTTATTTACTTTTCCTCGCAAGTGTGTTGAAAAACGTCGTATGAAACAAGTGAGCATTGGTCATTACACTTCTCGTCTCCATTAAGCCTTCGCCTTCGGCTCAGGCTTAAAAACCGACTCGAGTGTAATGACCAACATACCACACTTGTATCATAATGTACTATTATGTGCATCGAGTTGTCATAGTAAACCATGAATTGTAATTCTATGAAATAGGGCACTGGTGATGCCCTATGTCACGAGTTAGGTCAAGCAAAAAACGATCCGGTACCAGGATAAGGCAGTGCCCAGTATTGTGGTATTTAAGCCTTTTTTCCGTAAACCATAATAACTAATAATAATAACCTCCACACAACACAATCACTGGACCTGGCCCAGAACTAGGATACCCTATGCTGTGGTAACCAGACAAGGGCATCACAGAGGCCATTTGTACAAATAAGATACCTTCTTACTTTTTTTGCGTGAGTGTTGTCTGTATTAATGTCCCTGAGTCAAGCGTCACGTACCCAATTTGGCATCAGTGTCATCTGTATTAATAGTGTTACTTACCAAATCCACAGTCTATATGTATGTAGGTACGTGCAAACCCAATAACTGTGTACCAAATGCCGACATGAAGGCAGGTGCGCCAAGTTGCGTTCCCTTCCTCTTTGCCGGCCTAAATTCGCTCTTATTTCTGAGGCTTAGGGCCATGTATATTTTATGGCTGAAAACCTTCCTCTAATGAAGGTTAAACGGTTTGGCCCGCCCGCACCTTCCCATGATCATTTCTGCCTCCTTTGGAATTTGGACCTGTGCATTATTCGAGCGCCGACTCGGGTAATATTTTGCAATCACCCAAGTATTTACATCAGTCCATCCGAATATTACTGAATGTTATTATAATATTGTATTTACGTAATTTAGCGCTTAAAATTGCCAATGGGGTATGCCTACCCCTCCGGGATACAGGCGTGAGTTTATGTATGTATGTATATTTTGTATTGGTTAACAGCGCGTAGCTCGGAGAGCAGATGGCCGTTTGGGCGGAAAAGTTTGACCTGGCGACCGCGGACCGGACGACGCACCGTGGGCAGGCCCCTCACCAGTTGGTCTGACTACCTGGTTGCGGTGGCAGGGAGTCGCTGGATGCGGGCGGCACAAGACCGGATAGCTTGGAAAACCATGAGGGACGCCTATGTCCTGCAGTGGGCGTCAAATGGGTGATGATGATGACGATGATAAAAAAAAAGGTATATCTCATGATTCACGCATCTAGAGGGACCAGTTCCTTTGAGGCATGCGTGGGGCTGAAGCCAACAGTACAGAGACCTTTTATACCTTTTATTATTATTATTAGAGGTATTTTCGAACATGCGGGACAAAACTTAAGTTAGCAATAAAAACTTAAAAGTTTTGCACACAATTCTCAACCAAAAACCCACTAAAATTAGAAATTTTCCCCGAGTATTTCATGAAGACTAAAAATGTCCAAAGTTCGCGAATCTCGCGGATACAATCTCGACAAACTTTGTCGTGTGTCGAAATTTTAAACATAGCACACCTCGTACAATCAACGACGTAAAAATGTTCTAAACAAGGTAAAACATACAAACAGCGTGTATGTGTGTTTATGGAGCAATTTTGCCATGGCTTTATGATAATCAAAGAAAAACAAAAACAAAACAATATGTTTTTTTAATAACTGTGAACTGCGCGACTTTTTGCGGTAACACGAATAAACTTTGTCGTGTATCGAAATTTTAAGCATGGCACACCTCGTACACTCAATGACGTAAAAAAATGTTCTAAACAAGGTAAAACATACATACAAACGTTGTGTATGTATGTTTGTGGAGCAATTTTGCCATAGCTTTAATCTAAGAAAAACAAAACAATATTTTTTCTTATAACTGTGATCTGTGCGACTTTTTGTGGTAACACGAATAAACCGCAATTTATTGTGTCATATGTAACTAAAATTTACTGTATTGTGGACGCAGGAAGGCCATCAAATATACATGTTTATGTTTAGCATATTGATGTAAGAAAAACTGAAATAAACATAACCAACAACCCTTCTGCTGACTTGCTGAGCATTAACTACTAAGCAGGCGGGATTAACCTAAGAAGTTACATTGCTGAATTTGGATCACGTCTGCTTAGCAGTTAATGCTCAGCAGTCGGGTTGTTGGTTATTTTTTATTTAAGTTATGTATTTTTGTCGATTTAGTGATTTTTTAATGCTCATTTATATACAGTGCGTCCCACGGCTATGCCACATGGAAGGAAAGTACCTTGAATATTGTAGATGGGACATTTCACTGAAAGAGGACATTATTTTAATTTAAAAAACAATTTAAACTGCATTCATAGATTTTTAAATAGGTAATTACATGGTTAAACCGGAAATCGAACCCGCTACACGAGAAAAAAAATTACCCGGTAGCTTTATCATACCAATCGATAGATTCATCATAAGGAAAATTTTTGCTAAATAACATAGTGTCAGAAATAAAAAGAACCCGACCCCCGACCTGAGGGGGGGGGCCGAACTATGGGCCGCGAGCTCAGATATAATTAAGTTACTTTTAGCAAAAATTTGTAAAAATTGTGTTATTTATATATATATCGATACTTCAAATCAATTAAAGTTGGGCCATATGTACTACAACTAAAGACCATACATATATTTTTATTTTTACTGGCAGGTTTCCATCCAACGAATTTGCCTCGGGCCTCAGATGGTGTAGTTGCGCCACTGTCTCGTGTACGCTTCATGTACGCCGCAGTTTTGTAGGCTTCGTTAGGCGTCCGAATGTCTGCCACGCAATCACACTTGTGGCGAGCACATGTCAACTCGGCGCGCGCACTATCAACTCCAACATTCCTGCATCGCGCAAGCAAAATGTTTCACATGACATACCATAAATATAACGTCTGACGAACATCAGTCGGACCGGCCGTCCCCAGGCGTACGATCTGCCTGGCGGGAAATTTCCCTTTATAGTGGAAGAGCACGATCACCCGCTCTTCCCTATACACTAAAAGGGGTATGAACCAATCAATCCATCAGCCAGTACTTATCCACTGCTGGACATAGGCCTCACCCAAGGCACACTACATCCTTCTGCCCTCGGCCATACTCAACCACCCACTGCCAGAAATGTGCCTCAGATCGTGGGTCCATCGAGCTGGTGTGCCTCCTACGCTGCGTTTGCCAGCCTCCACTCGAGAACTTTGTTCCCGAGTGGAGGCTGGCAAACGCAGAACCGACCTACGGTTCTTCGGGATATGTGTGTGGTCACACACCACTGCCAGTTCGATTTGCTAATGTAATAGGCTTATATGAACCAAACTTGGCTTACAAACTGAAATACAACCAAGTCATAGTGGGTCGAAAATGGCCTGAACTGCTTCGAGAAGAGGATGGTACGGCAGTGCCGCTTTTTTGCTCGACTTGGCGGGGGCACTGCCGTGCCCAGATTGTACTTTAGTTATAACTAGTAACTTCCCAGAGAACTGTTATATTAAATGAAATCTGGCGGCTGTAACTTTATCAAAACGAAAAATCGCTTAAAACTATCGGCAACTTTTTCGCCCGCCAGTACAGAAAGTTGAAATGATTGCCAAAGGAAACTCGCCCCTCAGTTCTACTCGGAAGTTACTCTGATAAACTTCCACAAAGGCCTTTTTAGCAAAATAAACTTCAACACAGATCCGGAGGCGGGGAATCTCATTTTCAACAACGTAAAGTAAGACGAGAAAAGTGTGAAGGGAAAACATTTTGAGGAAACCCGATATCCCAATGCTGATAGTAAAAAGTAAGTGGTTAGGGGCACTCTCAACAATGATACTTTATAAAACTATAAGCCCGACTGCTCAAAATAAATAAACAAGAGTAACAATTTGAAGCCCTAGTAGGCTCGCATTTTATTGAACGTCTGGGTTATTTCGGTTTCAAATTGAAATTAAAAATATAAATTATAGAATCCCACTTGAGGGTTTTGGGATGTCCACAATCAATTATAGTGGACTGTATTTGAAGGACAGTAAGTATAATGCAGATATGGGTATGTACAATTCAATCGATCGCGTCGCGCCCCTACAAGAAATCGGTCGAGAGACGACCTTGGTAGAAGTGCCGTTGTTTGGCGAAATTGTGTACGAAATATTAAGGTTTTTTTTTTTATTTTGATTAAGTAAACGTATATATAGGACGTATGCGCCGGTACAGCGGCGAGGGGAGGGGTGGGGGCGATCGTCTCGCCTCGACCGCCGCCCGCGCCCGCTCAGTCCCCGCGCGCCTCCTAGTGTGGCTGTCTTGACCAAAAAATATTTATTCAAATACCAAATAGGTGTTTTCTTTTTTTTTTATAAATATTTGTGTCTTACCTTTCAGTAGTCGGGTTCTTCATTTTAGCTATCTCTTTATGTTTTATTGAACCGTCTTACTGACATAATTAATTACCTACTGAGGGCTATTGAAACTTGAGTCGTCATTTATTTATTTATTTATGTTACTTTACTAGCAACAACAACAGCGTTAACTGATTATAATTATTAATCGTTGATTTGACATGTCATTTTTGAAAACAGGTCAAGTTATTTTGGTCTTTGCGTGGTCTTAAAAGAACATTCTTACAGTCGCGTGTAAATAATACATATTACATAACCATTCTTTGCTACCGCAGTCGGGTATTTTCTCCAAGAAGCGGCCAGACTCCAATGATAAAATTGAATTAAGATTTACTTAGAACTTAGATATTGATGTAATTATTCTATGTGTGCACATCGTACGTTACAATATGTGTAGGTATAATATAAAATACTATGTCTGATAAAATACACATGCATGCTAAGGTTAGCTTTCACAACTTCAAAATGACGAAAAA
Organism: Yponomeuta evonymella; assembly: GCA_963969515.1. NCBI lineage: Eukaryota > Metazoa > Arthropoda > Insecta > Lepidoptera > Yponomeutidae > Yponomeuta > Yponomeuta evonymella. Next base: position 1,950,465 of record OZ018366.1, on the reverse strand, counting down.
ATACTACAAATAAATACAACAAATAAATACGGGCAGCAGCGTCTTCCTGAGATTCCAACATACTGCGATCGCCAACCCGCCTGCCAAGCGTGGCGATTATGGCAAAACTCCTCATGGTTATGAAAACCATGAGGAAGGCCTATGTACTGCAGTGGGTGTCAAATAGCTGATGATAACACATGTAGGTATTGTAGAAGTATAATTTGTAGTCGGTGCCCAGTTTCAAGACCAGCACATATATTTTGGGCACCGGCTCCAAATTATACCCTACATGTATAAATACTTCTAATTATTTATATAAATAATAATATGAAAAAATGTATGTAACTGTAAATGATGGATGATTAAATTTAAATTATAGATAAATTGTATATATATTTGTAAATAAGTAGTAGTTAAATAAGTAGTTTCATAAGTATTGGTATAGTAGCATGATAATTAGATCTAAGAAATTGTAGTGCCCTTACAGGGTGTCAAGTAGAGCATGAATTTTTTTTAAATTATTTTTACCACCTGTTTTATTACCATGACATGCAATAAAATAAATGAAATGAAAAAAATGATTCAAAACCATCCTACAGTCTTAGAGTCCTTACAGTGTAAGGACTTGCGCTAAATAAAAGAATATAATAGGGGTTAAAGTATGAAATTGCCGTTTTATTACAATAGGTTCTTTGAATTGACATAGAATCTTCATGGTTTGAGGTTTTCGAATGAAACTTTTTTCAAATGGTTTCTATGATGTTCTTTTTTTAAAAAATGTGAAACATTTGATTATCGACCTTTAATTAACCTTTAATACAGTAGCGAGGCACTCTACTCGACAAGTAACCTACACTTACTACTTAGCTTAAATCTTTTTGCTTTTTTCGCATTTTGCTGGCCTTTTAGGTAGGTGTTCTTTTTACGCAACGGAAACTGTTCATAAAAAGAGGTCACGCTTCCTTTTTGAATAGAGAATTTTGGACCACTTTTGGAAGCACTTAGGTGTTATTTTATTTAAAGTGTCTGAAGGAGCCACGGAGGTTAGATAATTATGTATCTCTTTGTCCAGCTCGCAAAACCGCTACGGGCCTGGTGACCTATCTCCCTCTAAATTTTTTGAGACTGGTGATGCCTGACCCTTGGGTTATGCTCGTGAACGGGTTCAGTTCGTGTGTGGCTGCAGGATAATTTTTTTTACTACTCTTGTAAGAAAATTAACTAATGACCGGTCGGTCAGCTGGCAGAGCAAACGGTCTTTTTCTATAAATATTATTTAGTCGCTGAAATCTATTCTGAGAATCCAGTATCAAACCACTTCCGGTTCGGGGTGCGGCACGTGCTCGCCGATCTGCAGTCCGAGCGCATTATAATGAACACCAGTAGGCAATGTTGGCGGTCCGCTGAATTTAACTATCTGCGCTCGCTCGGTCGGAGTAGGCGCAACAGGGTTGACGCGCTTGTGTTCCGAAATTGATACTCCCACATTTAAATATTGTCGTCTCGAATGTTGCGTGTGTTGGAGGTAGTTATTTATATTATGTGCTTACTTAGTATGAAGTGTAATAATTTGATACGAAATAATATATCTAGATTCATGAAACAGAAACACGAAGTTTGTAATACATTATCATGGAAAAAAGAGCAGGAAATAAAAAAAAAAGTTAACTCTGGTCTTGAGTTTAGACATCCGAGTAATATTATTATAGTTGACGTGATTTCGACATTTCCATTTAGCTAGCTGATCCGACGCGTCGCCCGTCTGCACTCACGCGCGGTGTACACCGGACTGCGGTGGGACCGAATCTCACCGAGATCTCGCGTTTCGTAGTTATGTATATTGTATAGGCGCGTTTCGGACGTCAGTAAGGAGATTGGTAACTGATTCTTATTTAAACTGTGGTACGAGGCCGTCATCATCGTCGAAAGTAAGAATATTCTTTATTGTAGGTGCGTTATTGTAGTGATACTTTATTGTAGTATCGTTATACTAGCTGTGCGGCAAAGTTCGTACCGCCACAGAATCCGTTTATATGATTCTTGCACAACGCCATCTATTTTAAAACACAACGGTCGCTCGCACAATGCCTTAAACTTAAAATAAATATTATCCCATGGGAACGCATTACCGGGATATTAAGTATGCTATGTCTCAATTTAGGTCTTTGTCTATCTGCACGCTAAGTTTAGTGAGTAACAGAGATCCAAACATCCAAACATCTTCACAAACTTTCGCATTTATAATATTAAGTAGGATCATAAAATTGCAGAGACAACGGTTACAAAAAAAAGGTGCCTACTGTTATTGCTGCGAATTATTCATTGCAACTCTAGACGAAAATTAATCTACAAATTTTTTTCCCCAAAGGTGGATATCTTTCTTTGTAAAACTTTGACTAACAAACCCCGGGAGTCTTGGCCTTTATAGCTACAAAAGTCGCAGTTGGCAACCCTAGGATACGAACTAACCTAAGTACGAGGGTAAGACCGATACTTAAAAACAAAGACATAAAAATCTTGCTCAAAGTGGCAATCAGAGTGTTTGGTTAATAGCCTAACTAGGCTTCAAAACGCAATATTTATGTCCGATATATTTTTCCCAAGTAAGGGATTTATTACTAAAGGGCCAGATAAAATCGAGGATTTTGTTAGGCACGTGGCAAGTGGCAGTCCCTGGTCTCTGGCTACCTCTCTGGGATACAGTCGTGAGTTTATGTTACGTTGTGTTATGTTATGTATCAATTTCTAGAGAAGTCGGTCGTCTAAATTCTAGTAATGTGTAGAATTCTAAATGACCCGATGGTGCCACTATAACAATGGTTTTTACATATCTCTGTAAGTAGTCACTTACTTCCCTGAATGCCGGGGTGTATGGATATCATTACAGCATAGGTTTCAAAACATACCATGTAATGTTAACGTTACAGCATAGGTTTTGGAATTTGAAAATACTCATATACTGTCATACTCATACTGCAAGAAGAATATTTTTTAAAAGTTAATATTTTTTTTCTCGGTATCGATTCGTCGATATCGGAATCGAATCGGAATCGAGACAATTTATATTAGAATTTATGAAGATTTTTTTTTTTAATATCGAACTATTTGTTTCGCAGTCACATCGTATATTAATTGAAATCGATTTAAAAATAAAACTGGCCAGCACGATTTGACGCGCTTGCGTGCCATAAAATCGTGAAGAGTAAAAAAGTCAGTCGACTAGCTAGGTAGGAAAGTAAATTTTTTTCGTGTTTTGGAGTTTTTTCTCAAAAGTCCTGCTTTCTTGTTTTTTTACTTACCTCACAATCGATATGTAAAGCAGAGTGTTTACCTCGGGTGTAAGCATCAATTGCATACTAGGGCTAAATTGATGTCATACAGCCCTTGGTTAACAATCTACTATTAATTTAATTAATTTTCAAGGTCATAATCCAACATGTTAATAGGATTCGTATTTCTGTAATTTAAAAAATGCCTTCTTTCCCCCAAGTATTCGCCCGCGCAGCGCAATAAGTCCCATACAAATCCATGCGCTCATAAAACCCGGCCGTAAGCCCATACATCTCTCTTACTCTCTCTTGTCCTATCTGAGTGACAGCTGAACCCTTGCATTGAGACGTACAGCACTGCTTATGTATGCCAATGGCGTTGTAGCTAATCGCTTGAACAACTCCTACATATAAAGCAAATGCCACATTCAAAGTTACACGAATAAACGAAAATCTGTGTGCATAACGAGACTGAGCGCCGCACGTAGGCAAACCCGGGGGCTATCAGCTAGTCAAATATATTGTCACAGCATGAATTTAACATTAGGTGTGGACGTGAGGTATTTGGCAAAGAAAAAGCCCTACTCGAGATCGAATGTTGAGAGTATCACACAGGGCCTTTTAAAGTATACTGACATAGGCGGTTTGAAAGAGCACGGACTTTGCCATAATTCGTCTAGACGAAGATATAATAGGAACCTGTTTTTACGGATTTGGCAGCGGGCCTAACACACTTGCGGAAAAACCGAGATTTAGAAGAGTTTTCAGTATCAATTGGCAAGAGCGTAAAAATAATCATGCTAGCCCGGCAGATTCCTAATCATTTGACACAGCAAGGGAACTGCAAAACGGTATGTGTCCAGTAACATACATTATCTGGTACAGTCATCAGCAGGTTAACCTTAACATTTTCGTTGCAAAGCCGCCCGTAAAGTAACTGAGTAGAGTGCATGCGGGTAATGGTTGATATGCTGTTGACTATACTAACTTCACTAGGCTCTAGTGCTACTTTTTACCGGAACAAGGGATGCCTGACTAGAGAAGCTCTCATGTACAATTGGGCAACTGAAAGAGAGTGCGGCCAATGATCACGTAGAAAAGATCTATAGTCCAAGACGCCAAGCCTTCTGACAGTATTTTGAAAGATAATGGCCTCCCATACGATCACGATTTTTTGTTTGACTGCAAGACCAAACCATGATTAAAACGTTTAAAAATCTGAAGACTTGTAGGGTATTTCAGTAACACTAGTAAGCTCAGTAATCAATGTCCTAGTACCCCATTTAGCCAGTATCTTTAACAAACGTTTAGATGAGGATTAATTAACTGACCTAGTGAAATAGGCTAGTTCATTTATTTAAAAGTAGTGATAAACAAGATTCCACAAATTTCAGACCAGTCTTGGTACTACCTGTTTTGAGTTAAATATTCGAGAAGATAGTTCTAAGTCGACTAATTACTCAATTCAATAACTATTCACTTCTCCGTAGTTAGCAACGACGGACGCTGGCGTCATGTTAGGTAAATATACATTTAGTGCGTGGGAGGATCGGAAGGATGCTATAGGCGTGTTCTGTGACTTGTCGAAAGCATTTGACAATGAAACACTTCTCTTAAAATTAAAACACTTCGGAATATATGGGAAAAGGTTAAACTTCTGAAGGGAGGGTTAAAAAAGATGACATAAATAGAACTAAATCGTCAGGGTCATAGGTTAAGATAGGAGTGCCACAGGATCTATTTTGGGGCCGTTCTTTTTCCTCACTTATTGTAAATGATTTGCCTTTCACGGTTCAAAACATGTCAGAGCTAGTATTATTTGCAGATCACACGTTACTTATTTTTAAAATTAAGAGACAAATAATGCTCTTTCTCAGGTACTAAATTGGTTAACTTCTAATAACTTATAATGTATAAAGTTCACTCTACCAAATTAATGTCAAAATAGTTGACAGCAACGTTATATTGGGTAATGACAAACTAGATCTTGTAGAAGAAACTAGACTTCTAGGTATCACAATTGATGCAAAGCTTCAATGGGGTCCTCATATACAAAAATTGGCAAATAAGCTTATTTCTGCAGCATATGCAGTTAAAAGAATCCAGGAACTAACGGACGTCGCCACTGCTAGGTTTGTTAATTTTAGTTATTTCCATAATATTATATCCTTTCGGTTTCGTGTAGCGCCGGATTAAGAATAGCGTCACTCCATTTCCTTACGTGGATTTCGTATAAGGCGACTAAGGAAATCAATTACCAGAAGACGGGCAGCAACATCTTCCTGAGATTCCAACCGCATACTGCGATCGCCAACCCGCCTACCAAGCGTGGCAATTATGGCAAAATCCCTCATGGTTATGAAAACCACGAAGGACGCAATATAAAAGAAGAATATAGAAGGACATATCCTGCAGTGGGCGTCAAATGGCTGATGATGATGATGATATCCTATGGCAAACTACTTTAATTTTAATTTCAATTTCAATTTCAATTTCAATTTCAATTTCAATTTCAATTTCAATTTCAATTTCAATTTCAATTTCAATTTCAATTTCAATTTCAATTTCAATTTCAATTTCAATTTCAATTTCAATTTCAATTTCAATTTCAATTTCAATTTCAATTTCAATTTCAATTTCAATTTCAATTTCAATTTCAATTTCAATTTCAATTTCAATTTCAATTTCAATTTCAATTTCAATTTCAATTTCAATTTCAATTTCAATTTCAATTTCAATTTCAATTTCAATTTCAATTTCAATTTCAATTTCAATTTCAATTTCAATTTCAATTTCAATTTCAATTTCAATTTCAATTTCAATTTCAATTTCAATTTCAATTTCAATTTCAATTTCAATTTCAATTTCAATTTCAATTTCAATTTCAATTTCAATTTCAATTTCAATTTTAATTTTAATTTTAATTTTAATTTTAATTTTAATTTTAATTTTAATTTTAATTTTAATTTTAATTTTAATTTTAATTTTAATTTTAATTTTAATTTTAATTTTAATTTTAATTTTAATTTTAATTTTAATTTTAATTTTAATTTTAATTTTAATTTTAATTTTAATTTTAATTTTAATTTTAAATTTATTTTTAATTTTAATTTTAATTTTAATTTTAATTTTAATTTTAATTTTAATTTTAATTTTAATTTTAATTTTAATTTTAATTTTAATTTTAATTTTAATTTTAATTTTAATTTTAATTTTAATTTTAATTTTAATTTTAATTTTAATTTTAATTTTAATTTTAATTTTAATTTTAATTTTAATTTTAATTTTAATTTTAATTTTAATTTTAATTTTAATTTTAATTTTAATTTTAATTAAATACTAAGTTTGTAGTTTTGTTGTCCATTTTTTCCCCAAAATGATCTAGATTTTTAATGGACTTACTTGTAACGTTTATGGGCAGTTGGGGGGCTATTTTTTAATAAAAGCATTTCGATTTGACTTGATCTTCAGTAGTCCCCTTAAGCGGGGAAGGTGTTCTCTATAACTTATTTACTTTAACGCAGACTTACAGAATTTTATCTGGAGTTTGATTTCTTGTAAGTTTGCTTAACATCTTAAATTTACTTCGATAACTACATATAATATTTTGGCTTTAATAATCTTTACTCTTCACGTTATTATCTATGTAAAAACATACACACACACACACACTTCTAAGTGACCCGATCGGACTACCATGACAATGGTTTTTAATTGTTCTTTTCAACGTCATAATCTGACAGGTTAAGATACTTTAATGGTATTATTTATAAAAAGTCGTTTTGACTAAAGTACTGTAATACGCTATTTTATCAATACGCAAATTACGGGCAATATATATCTTTTTATTACTCTTTTTTATCGATTCCCTAGCCTAGCTGGGGATCGACTGACATCTAAAACAAAACGTAACGATTCCCTTCAAAATATTCAAAATAAGACGATAAGGCTCTGCCAGCCAGCTACTATAAAGAGGAATCGTTACATTTCCCCCCCGGTTAGCATAAAATTTTAATTACAATAAAAATTTACCCTAGCTAACACACTTCAGTAACCTAACGTCAGGCATCTGTCCTACAGTGTCGGGGAAATTGTACAATCCCGGCGAACGCATATTTTTATTTTATTTATTAGGTTCCACAGCAGTTAATAGTACTAATAGATACATCAAATTCAAGGTAATGATAAAATTGATTAGGTTCCTTAACTAATTATAGTAAAACACAGCGTGCTTTATTAGTTGCTAAGTTATGTAGAAAATTTTACGTGCTTAAGTAATTAAAACAAAAATCATGTTATTGATATAAAAGTTGCAACTGAGTAAAAAGAGAGAAGAATAAACAAAAATATCGATACGTGAGGGGGATCTCTGATTAGGGACTGTGCCTCAAAACATATTTAATTTTATGTAGCGGGTCTTTGTGTATGTCTACCACCTCACTATAATGATTTAGGAGGCGGCATAGACGAGGAATAGCTGAGTTGGCTCCAAGAACGGTTCTGCGTAGCGGAGGGCACAGGGGAGTTATTGGTTTACGAGGAAGTTTCCAGGGTACTCTAAAGTTAAGTTTAGATAATAATAAACGCATGACGCTCCGTTGCTAATTCGGTCAGTGTGCCAGAACAATTCAAAGACCAATCAAGACAATCTCGTCAACATTGATAAAACCTCCAAGTTATTTACAATTAAAACGCAAAAGAAAATTGGTCTATGCCTGAACGGACAGACCCCCTCTCGGCAAAACCCAACAAAAAACCGAGAAGACACCATCGAACGCCGCTTCAAGTTTCACAATTATAAGTCCTACCTACCCCATGAACTTAAATAAACTACCTAGACGTTCTACAATCTTAAAAACTTAAATAAACTATCGCACTTCACTTTAACCGAACGACTTATTCTACCTGCCTACTCCTGTTAAAGTTGTGAGGATTCCACCTTTGAAATAGTGAAATGGCAAAGCTTCTGTGATCCGGACTTCCTTTTCAAAAACCCGCATCAAATAAGCAAGACCAATATCTCTAATCAAATGCACAATGCAACACTCTTTTCTATATTCTGGGGTTCTCTGCCTTTTTGCAGAAACATTTTTGGCCGATTTTCATTTGGCAACTAACGTTTCGAAGAATATTATTTTGCGGAATAATCATTTGCCAACTTTTCTTATTATTTTTTTTTATTTCCCAACCTCGCAGTTGCCAACTGTTTGTTTGGTTTGCTTTTTATAATGACATTTTTTCAAAATGCCAACTTTTAAGTAGCGTATGTTTTACTTAGCGTAATATTCATTCAGTTGTTTATTGTATACCAAATGTTGCATTAAGTTTCGTTAAGTAACTTATGTGGGTAAGCGCCACATAACCTAAAGGTTAGGAAAACCTAGTAAAATGGATGTGTTGGTCACAGTTCTAACCTAACCTAACCTATAGGTTTGCAAAAAAAAATATTAACCTAAAGGTTAGGAAAACCTAAGGGAACTGTTTCACAGACGAAACGTTATTCATCTAATAGTTGTTTGGCCTAGTAAAAGATTTGAAAAATAATAAATACCCAAAACGTTTTGTTTCATTATAATAATCAGCTTAACAACAATCCTACCAAATGAAATGTTGCCATACAAAAATTTGTAAATCGTTTGTTGTCAAAGTGAAAAATAGGTGAAATGTTGGTTGGCAAGTGATAATCAGCGTAACAATTTTCTGCGAAAAGGCAGGATCCCATATTCTGGACTACCAGCAGTCGACAAATAATCGCATATCGAAACCTGTCTCTACTTCCTGTTGAACAATGATCCAAGCCCATGTTGAACTCGCCAAAAGCCAACAAAACTTCCTCACCAAGCTATGCTTGTTATGTGAAGGGAGAGTCAACTTATAGACTTGCACCCTGGAATCAACAACCCTGACTGCTATCTATTCTTACGTTTCTTGTTATTTTTTTTTACGGTCTTGCAACCATTGGGTTCTGGAACGTTTATACAAATGGTCCGGCCTCGCTGCCTCTCTCTGCAGCTGCTTTGCCATCTCTATAGCTCCTCACAGCTTTAAGCTCGTTCTCTCGTACAACATGAAAAACAAACACAACATTAGATCATAATATTTACAATTTTTACAGTCACAACTACACTAATATCCTACTAAAGATTTTTTCGTATGGGTTACATTTACTACACTCTCTGCGTGGCTATTAATCACTGCAATCATAAAATTTACCGGGAAGTGCTTCTAATAATCCTATATGGACCTTTGTACATCCTACATTACTTCTTCTTCTTCTTCTTCTTGTCCGTCTCCTAGGACAAAACATCATTATCAGTAGCCTTTTTTTTCTTTTTCGTGCCCTGACAATTTTTCCCGTGGCTCTGCACGTTATCAGTTTAAATGGCTTCCCTTTATTTTGAGCATCATCGCATAAGAACCGAATACCAGCCTTCAATTCATCATCATGTTGAAACAGTGGCTCTCCACCACATATCGACAAATGAGGCAAATACTTACTTGTTGCTTGCGCCGTTGTTTTAGGTCTCTCACCTATGACCTGGACCTGGTTTTCCACGATTTTCCTATGAGTTCCCGAGTCTGGATAAGGAAACTCGTGGATCGGAGTCTCATCAGATATTTTTTAATTCCACTTCTTCTAAATTACATATACCTAAACCTTCCTTTTGAAACGCAAATTGTTCACGATTCTTTTCCAACATTCGTTTTTGAAAATCATCCGACTCTTTTCCCAAACCAAATTGACATTTTTCTTGCTCAAACTCTATGGGGTAAAACTTATCCTCCTTTTGTTTCACAAAGGCCGTAGAAGTTGAACATTCCTCCTTCTTTACTTGACTATGACATAATGACTTTTCACTTGTCAATGTCACAGATTCTTCAAATTTGACAGGAAAAATTTTCATGAATGTCACCTGATTATTTCATCATAGATCAACCCATCTTCATAAATTTCCCTGTAAAAATATAGCGCTGGTCTGGTGGCCTGGTAGCCTGAGGTGGCGTGGTCCACGCAAACTTGCTCCTTATGCGCGTTCAAAATTGCGCCTTAGTGCTCTACACACTGGGTGAGCACTATCCTGATGGTGCTCCACGCACTTCAATAGTCCTTTGTAGGTGACTCCTCTTTGGGCAACTCGCCTGGCTGCAAGAAAACTGGGGTATCTTCTTCCCTATTCGTACGCGAGGCACCAACTCGTGCACACTTCGGGCGCGAACTAAATTTTTCGATGGGCACTTTAGGCGCCTCCACCAATATGTAATACGCTATTTTATTAATACGCAAATTACGGGCAATATATATCTTTTTATTACTCTTTTTATTGATTCCCTAGCCTAGCTCGGGATCGACTGACATCTAAAACAAAACGTAACGATTCCCTTCAAAATATTCAAAATAAGACGAGAAGGCTCTGCCAGCCAGCTACTATAAGAGAAATCGTTACAGTACGTAGGCCGACTTGCACCACTAAATCTAAAATTCTTGACACAAAAGTCGATTTAAATGGCTGTTTAAGTAATGCTTAAGAAGTGGTGGAGCGTAGGACGACCAGCCACAAGAAGGACAGATGACCTCATCTAAGTGGCTGGAAGGGGCTAGATGCAGGCCGCTTCGAACCGGTCTTTTTTGGAAATCCATGGAGGTGGCCTATGTCCAGCAGTGGACTTCTTGTGGCTGAATGATGATAACGAAGAAGTGGTGCAAGTCGGCCTTATAATACGGAGTTAATGCCGGCTTATGAGAGGAGTTCCTATAAACCGGCTATACAGTCTTGACACCCATGGGTACTTGGGTAGTACGATGGCTTAAGTCATGCATTTTGTGGCGCTAAAATGTCAGAATTTGACAATTAATGTACTGGAAAGTCACGACTTTTGACATTTAAAACGCGCGACTAGCGTCGTAATACTACCCGGGTTGGAGTTAACTCCACGTTAAGAATGTTTAAGTACAAGCGATTTTTTATAAATAAAACCATGAATATTGTTAGCTTAATTCCGGATTCACTCATTTGATTGCGACCCTTCCAACACAAAAACAGGTAAGTGAACCTGGAATTAAGCTAATAATGTGTAGTGCTTACGAATAAACCATAAATCTTTAAAACCACATTCGCTTCACACATCATAAGCGTTATATAGGTACGTTAAGGAGTGACGACATAGTCTAAGGTATGGCGCATTTTGGTACCACGTGACTATATTGACTTTTTGACTGGTTATATTATAAAAAGTATGAGTCGCAGAGAAATAGAAAAACACCACGTTTTTTTAACGTGTCCTTTCCTGTTCTATTAAAAAAAAATTGTGCAATCTCTCCATTGCTTGTGCTTACTTTTGTTGTTCATTTTGTTTGTCGCCTTGCTGTAAAATTTCACTTTGTTTTACTTGCGTCATATTTTTTATTGTTATATTATGTGTGTCAAAACGCAAAAAAACTTTTTGTCTATCTACCTACAAGGTCGAGTAGCGTCCCGTATGAACACTTCATATGTGAAATTAAATTCTTCTCAACAAACACTCAAATTTCTGCTCTTAGCAAAAAACGTGAGTGAAGATTGCTTCAGAAAAACGTTCCCAAGGTCCCTTTCTCGAAGGTCCCTAGTTCAAGACAGACTCATCTAGACTAAAAAAGATAAGAAGCATTAAAACGTATGCCAAAAGCTATTCTGCGCCCCGGGAATTGAACCCGGTCTCACTAAGTGGCACGTCAAAGGTTTTTACACGTAACAGTGTGGCCACGAAACTCGCCACTGGATGTGCCACGAAAAATGACAGGAGCAAAACGTGTCGCGAGATACGCCTTAAAAAAAAACTGGCCAAGTACGAGTCGGACTCGCGCACGAAGGGTTCCGTACCTTTATCTATAGGTATAACAAAAGACACAAAGATTGAGAAAAACGGCAAAAAATCACGTTTGTTGTATGGGAGCCCCCTTAAATATTTATTTTATTTTAATTTAATTATTTATTTTTAAAGCGAATATAAAACTAAATATTCTGTGAATATTTCAAGCGTCTACCTGTTGCCGTCATTTATATCAAGCAAAAAACGGCAAAAAGTTACGTTTGTGGCTCTCCACCCTTAAATATTTCACAATTAAATGCAATAAGTCAGAAATAACAACTTAGCAAAACGTTTTAGTCGTAAGAAATAGGTAGCATTAAAATCATTTCAGAGCGCATATCGGCAACTGAAAGCATATATTGGCTAAATGAGTTGGCTAAATTTGCGGCAAGAGTGAAGGGGCAGTTCTTAACTTTTATTTATTTTTCTATTATTGTATGTAAGCATGTTTGTTTGTGGCAATAAATCATTCATTCTTTAATTTATTCATTTATTCAACAGCAATACGTCTATCACCTAATATCCAAGTCGTAGGTACACTGCTAATGAAATGCATGCATATAATTATTTTTAACACTTTTAAATTTATAAACCATTTATAAATTATCATACATATCTACATAAACTCACGCCAATATCCCAGAGGGGTAGGGAGAGACCAGAGACTCCCACTTGCCACGATCCTGACGGATCAATTTCGCTCCAACATTCATTAGTCGTTGCATGCACGCACGCCTTCGGGTACTTTTTATCTTGCCCTTTGCTAATACATCCCTTATTTGGTCGAAGTATGTCTGCCTGGGACGTCCCTGACCGGCCCATCCACCCACTTTCGCTCGATATACTTGTTTCGTCAATCTTTCTTCCTTCATTCTCTCTACATGTCCAAACCAACGCAACAAATAAGTAAATTATATAGTGATTATTATAAAGTGTCAAATTAATTGTAATACAATCTCTCTCTCTCTCTTCATCTCTTTATCTGTGTCTCTCGCTCCCTCTTTTTATCTTTTCTTTCTTCCTTTCTTCCCTCTCCTTACCTCTTAATAATAATAACTTACGGCCTGTTTCTGCATTTAATTCGCATTTTCATTTTGCAATTGAAATAAAACGTCATGGGATGACTGAACTGTGTAGTGTTTCTACTATAGTGTTGTTTTTATGTTATGATGAGCCTTGCAACCTGAAAGAAATGTATTAAACCCGCTTCTCACGACATGTACATGGCCTCAGCCTCAGAGTGAGCGATAGGGTAGCGCACTATTCAAGTGTAAACGCGCACGCTTCTCTTGGGGATAGTGCGGCGTAGATCGGAAGTGTAGAGAGCTGGTTGGTACATTTCTTAGCGTTTTATAATGTAAAACGGTGGTCGAGTAGTGTTTCATCATGTTCAAGAGTTTCAAGTTTTAAACTTGAGTAGTGTTTTGTTGCATATACCCTCTTATTGTATTCCTCCTACGTCAAAACAACTGTGAATGAAATTTTATTTAATTTGAACGATGGGAACCCTCACCGACTTTCACTTGAACGTCCCGGTGCTAATATTATGTATGGACGAGCGTGTTCAAAATGTACAAAATGTTTTTTTGCATGATATACTTGTAATTAAAACACAATAATGCAACAAAATATATATAATATATAAATTTAAAAAGGGTCAAAACATAAAAAATTGGGGTTTTCACATCCTTGTTCTACAAATAATTTCACATTTTAAATCAGAGTAATAATTACAAGTATACCTACCATTTCACGTTTACTGCTAAAAAGAAAATGTTTGCTGTCATAAAACTTTTTTTATCAACATTGATGTAAACTTGCCATACAAATTAGTACCGGGAAGTTCGGCACGGGTTCTCGTTGCTCAAATGAAATAAAACTTAAAATTTAACAGTTGTTTTGATGTAGAAAGAATTAAATAAAATGGGATAGGTTACAAGCAAACCAGGTTTAGGATTCAAAATTGTATGCACAAATCTTTGTCATAAGGTCGATTTGCAATTAAAACCTATCTGGCATAGATGTCAGATTGTCTGCAAAGATTATTGTGATGTCACCAGCCTTAAAAAACATGATGTAAGAAAAGTGCATAAAAAGTAAAAAATCAGGGCTTCCAACGTACAATGAAAAAATAAAGTTAATGACCCACCAAGAAAAAAATCTTTGTTGACGGGAAAGAAACTATGTATTATAGAATATGTCTCAGAATATATTTTTCTGGGGAAAATACGATTTGTTCAGATAAATACAACTCTTTCTTCGTGGAGTCTTCATAAACATAGAGATAGTGAGAAGAATAAATAAAAGAGAATAAGAAAGATTTTTCAATGTTTTTTGCTTTCTCGTAAAGTCATGTTTCTGTGTGTCTACAAATTGCACATTTTATTTGTGTTTTCTTTATTTTGTACAATAAAGAATATTCTTATCTTATCTACACATGTAGTTGAAAGTACTTTGAATCAAAAAACTATATCTAATAAGTTTTTATTTCTTATTTTATCTACACCTGCAGTTGAAAGTACTTTGAATTAAATGAAAACACTTAATCTAATAAGTTTTTTTTTATTATAAGAGCAATATGATATCTTGTATCTTCAGATACCTGTAAAATGCTGAAAAAAGATTTTAACGGTATACATACGATGTCACTCAAACCCGATGGTTACCATAAGTGAAAGCAGCCCTAAGGCTGTTCTTACGTGGCGCATGCTGTCTCGCTCGCATAATTATCACATTTTTAGTGATTTTAATAAAACGAGTATACTTTTGATAAATGTGTTCTGAGGGTTTAATGGATAGTAAAATTGCTGATATTCAAAGCATATTTTTCTTATCCCGTACTGATTTTTTGATTGAGATAATTTGATTCTAAATTATTTGACAAAATAAATAATTTTGGAAACCATTTTTCTTTATTAAAAATTACGTGTAGAATAACAAAAATATATTTGAGATGTCCATAATTTTATTATGCATCAAACCCTCAGGCCACATTTAACAAAAGTTGTGTGAGCAAGACAGCATGCTTCGTAAGAAGAAGAACGTGAACACGTAAGTCTTAGCAGCTCTATAGAAATCCCAGCCCCCTAGCGTCATACATATTCGTCAATTCGCTGAAAGTGGCGCGGCGCGTCGTTTCAATTGCGCCGTTTTTTGGTTGACAATGCGTGTGGGACCTTTGTGAGGCCTTTCACGAAAATGTTGTTTTAGCCATGTCGTGAAGGAAAATGTCGTGAGGAAAGGCTAATAAAAACACGAATGAGGACTCTTCGAAACGATTGTATTTAATACTGTATAAGTATCGTGTAGATAAAAAAGACTTCAATGATATGTCAGGATCATGGCAATACCTACTGTATAATAGTGTCGCGTAAATGAAATAAAAAATAAGAACCGACTTCACAGCACTAAAAAGTTAGAAATAATTTAAAAGAATACCTTTAAATTAGAAGTATGTATACATGTAGGTATTGTAGACGTATAAGTTGTAGTCGGTGCCCAAAATAGATATCCTGGTTATGAAACTGGGCACCGACTACAAATTATATGAAACAAATGAGATTATAGTAGAGTTTCCGCTCTCCTGGAAAATTCATAAAATTACTTTTACTACATCTCTTCCCTAAAGGGTCGATTTGGTATGCGCAGGCGGCAGGCCTTTGGTGGTCGGAGTTTGATCATGTGTAGAGCGTCATCCAATTATTGCCACTGTCACTTCAAATGTTTATTGCTCGGCTAGGTGTATCACTCGGGCGCAAATCATATTTTTTGGCTCGGGAGACGTACTTTGAATCCCTCGTTCCGTTAGGATTCTACTAAAGAATTCCTGGATTCAAAAAAGCGCCCTGGCCGTAAAAATATTATTTTACTCCCTTATGATACAATCTACTATTGGGTGGTTATGAAGCCGTAGCAAAGTGAACGTGTCTTAATAATATGTATAGAATATGCTACCTACTTTGTTTGTTTAAAAAAAGGCACTTTGCAAAAATATCTCGACACAAACTCGAATCTATTAGAACTATTAGTAGCCAGCCAGAGCGGTGTTGATGTGCCGCGGGTCCACGGGTCATTGTTCTGATAGACGGAGAGTCGGTACTAATTATTCGCAAATTGTTTTTAAACACGATTTCTCAACTTGAAACGAGATTTCCTAACTTATTTTTTTACTTACGTCCATACTTAAAAGTGATAGTCTGAATAGATGCAATTTTTAATAACTAGTTACATACCTAACCGTGGTTCTTCCAAAAAGACATTCTTCCAAAAAGACACTACCACAGATGACCAAGAAGAGCATACTACATTGCGGGAAATAGCAGCAGATGGCGAAAGGGATACACCTAATGATGTCCAGAATCCACCACTTACAGTGGAAGAACTACACTATGCAATGCACAGTTTCAATCCCAGAAAGGCATGGATGGAGTCACCGCGGACATATGCGTGGAAGTCATCAAGGCAAACACAGAAGTCTATCTGCACATGGCCAACAAGTGTCTTGAGCTGTCCTATTTTCCCGTTGAATGGTAAAGAAGCGACAATAGTGGTTCTGAGAAAACCCGGGAAAAGCGACTACACGCATCCGAAGTCATATAGACCAATAGGACTGCTGTCGCTACTGGGAAAGGTGCTGGAAAAAATGTTGGTCAGAAGAATTCGCTGGCATATTCTGCCAAAGGCAAACCCAAGGCAGTACGGTTTCATGCCTCAGCGCTCAACAGAAGACTCGCTATACGACCTAGTGCAGCATATCAGGCAACAACTTGAGAACAAGCTGATAAATGTGGTTGTCTCGTTAGATATCGAAGGAGCGTTCGATAGCGCTTGGTGGCCGGCGATAAAATACCAGCTGATGAAAAAAGAGTGCCCAAAGAACTTGAGGAAGCTAGTGAGCAATTATCTGGATAATCGGAAAGTATGCGTCAGATATGCCGGAGCGGAGATCACGCAGTCGACAACAAAGGGATGCATACAAGGCTCAATCGGAGGGCCAACATTCTGGAACATCCTGTTGGATCCCCTTCTGGGTGAGATCGAGAAACAGGGTGTCCACTGCCAAGCCTTCGCGGACGACGTGGTCTTAGTATTTACAGGGGGCTCAGTATCCGCCATCGAAGCTCAGGCAGAACAAGTCCTCGGTCTTGTGTATGCATGGGGAAAACGAAACAAACTAAAGTTCGCACCGCATAAAACTATGGTTATGGTTGTGACTAAAAAACTAAAAGTTGATACCCCATGCATACGCATGGCCGACACTTGCGTAAATTGACAATAAACTGACGTTCAACAGCCATGTAAAACAGATGTGCCAAAAAGCCACAAACATCTACAAGCCACTGGCCAGAGCAGCCAAAATTAAATGGGGACTAAACTCGGAGGTGGTTAGAACCATATATGTAGCGGTCATTGAGCCCATTATGCTCTATGCAGCCAGCGTCTGGGCTCCGGCAACCAAAAGACTCAATGTTCAAAAGCAATTAAACCTGATGCAGAGAGGATTCGCCCAAAAGATTTGCAAATCATATAGAACAGTGTCATTGAATTCGGCGCTGACACTTTCCGGTCTGTTGCCACTTGACCTCCGTATGCAGTAAGCGGCGCGTCTTTACGAGGCAAAGCGTGGAAGATCTCAAGAAGTTACTGAAGGAAGAGAAGTGGAAACAAGATCGAATTTCCTAACAGCCATTCATCCAGCTGAAGAGATAGGGGTGAAATTCACTTGCTTCGAAGACCTAGGAAAAGAAACAATGGAAAATCATAAAATAGCGGGACTAAGGATGTTCACAGATGAGAGTAAAATCGAAGGTAAGGTCGGAGCTACGCTATCGTTCTGGGAAGACGACAAAGAAACCATAGCCAAAAAATTCAAACTCGAACGCTTCTGCTCCGTCTTCCAAGCCGAAATGTTCGCGCACTACCAAGCAACGAACCTGGCAATCAAGAAATCGAACACCGAAGTGAACATCTTTAGTGACGCTAGATCAGCGCTAGAACTGCTTAGGGGCAGAAACACGTACCACCCACTAGCAGTAGCAATAAAAGAAAACCTCCGACATCTCAAAGCGACAGGCAAACACCTGCGACTCTTTTGGATTCGAGCTCACGTGGGAGTAGATGGCAATGAAAGGGCGGATGCTCTTGCAAAACAGGCCGCGCTAAACTTAAAGACCAAGGCAAACTACGACCAGTGCCCGATGATAAAAGCGAGATTAGAAAAGAAACGGTTGGTATGTGGAACGAAAGGTATAAGCAAGGTGAAACAGCCTCCACCACGAAACTCTTCCTTCCGGATATCAAACGGCACAACTAATGACCGGTCATAGGGGTTTCGGCCAGTACCTATACCGGTTTAAATGTAAAGACAGTCCAGCATGTGTATGCGACCCGAATATTGAAGAAACGGTACAACACTTGATACTGGACTGTCCACAGTTTGGAAAACATGGATACGACATACAACAGCAAATAAAAGTTAAAATATGTGAAGAAACAATACCCGATGTCTTAAGAGATGTACATAGTAGAGATAACTTTTTAGAGTTTTGTAGCATAGTTGTACAAATAGTAAATAAGAGGAATAAGACCTAAGATATAGAAAATAAAATTAGCAGTAAGAAATTAAGTCGAAATTAGACGACACTTATTATTACGGGAAAAGAAATTTGATTGTCTATAAAGTGTAACTGTAAATATTGTGCTGAAAATTACGGGAAAAGAAATTTGATTGATTATAAAGTGTAACTGTAAATTTTGTGCCAAAATTTTAAGGTAGTGTGAAAGATTGATTGACGAAACAAATATATCGAGCGAAAGTGGGTGGAGGGCCGGTAAAGGACGTCCCAGGCAGACAAACTTCGACCAAATGGAGGATATCTTGCAAAGGGCAAGATAAAAAGTACCCAAAACCGGCGTGCGTGCATGCAACGACTAATTAATGTTGAGGAAGCGAAAGTGATCTGTCAGGATCGCATCAAGTGGCAGTCCCTGGTCGCTGCCTACCCCTCTTGGATAACCGCGTGAGTTTATGTGTGTATGTGTTGTATTAGATTTGAGAATTAATTCTTTGGATTACTGTATCGTAGTGCTTGAAGGGAGCTCAGTGGCTCAGAGGGCTCAGTAAAGATTATGAAAGTACTTCTTACTGAGCCCTTAGTAAGCGGTGGTAGCACGATCAAAAGAAAACTTGCCTCACATTCAGGTCGTGGCTTCGAGCCCGGGACACGTGAGAAAGACTTTGTTTTCTAAGTTACGTACATTTGTGAATTTCTAGTAGGAATATCACTCGCTAACGGTGAAGGAAAACATAGTGAGGGAATGTGAATATCTGAGGTGTTCACGTGTCCCAGCTCTTGAATTTGCGAATCTGAGATGTGCACGTGTGATAATTCTCTCTCTCTCTCTCTCTCTCTCTCTCTCTCTGAGAGAGGGCAAGTGCCCTAAAGTGGGACGTATATAGGCTACCTATATTTATATTTATTTTACTGAGCCCTGACCGTCTAGCGCACCCAGGGAAAGAATTAGCAAGCTCTTTACGTTACACACTTAATGGGCATTGTCCTAAATATTGACAATAGCTACAAATGACAATTCATTTTTAAAGGTCAGTAAATATAATGCTGCAATCAGCAGTTAATAATATTAATATTCACTGAGTTCCCACATTTTTGTGAACAAGTGTGTGTCTAATTCGACCTTCTAAAGTTCGTTTCACACGTGAATTAAAGTAGGTTTAATATTTTGAAATAAAAAACAAAAAGATGTTGATATCTTGATATTCCGTAAAAAAACATAATATTATGTCTTTTACATTTGCACAGATTAGGAATCTTTTTAGTTTTGTTAATTTAAAGAGTTCTTGTTTTGAGTCATGGTGTTACTAGAAACTAACAGCTAGTAAGATTTCCGCTGGCTCTCACAATCACCTAATTTCTCGAAAAAAACATAAAAACAGAACTTATCTCTTCTATGACCATTGTCATACGAGAACGAACCTCGTTTGTCATCGATACGCTAAGATGAAGTTTAAGAAGAAATAAAGAATTTTGTATTTTTGTAAATTATATACAGGGTAAAGATCTATCCGGTGACGTGCAAGCGGCATGATTTTAAAGTAAAATAACCCTTAAATACTCACGCAGTCAATAAGCTGCAAAGAAGCCCGTTCTCGTGTCGTGCCCGTCAGCCGCAGGTGGCTGGAATATCTTTCCGCTAGTATTGGTTATCTCTAACCTATTTCTCTAAACTTATTAATTATCTCTAAACTTAGGTTTATTTTAGTTTGTATCGTTCCGCCCGCACGTCACTGGGCCGTTGTAATGTGCGCAGACCTTTAATTTTTGAATTCATAATTGATAAAATAAACAACTTTTTTAAATCAACATATTTTTAATTTATCTCTTTGTAGAGTTCGTATTGTAAATACACAGACATACAACATCTATTATGTTTTATGTAGGGCGATTATTAAGCAGTGTCAGCTATTTCGTACCTACCTGATATTAAAAAAAAAACACCTACTGGCTGACTGGTAGAAAATGCCATTAGCACTAAGTCCACCTTTTGTACACTGTCTTTGTGCAATAAAGAATTAATAATAATAATAACCTACGAATAATAACTTTCACTGCAACTCGAGAAAAAACTACAAACAAAAGTTGTAAAATATAAACTCGCATTTCCAAATAATTGCAGAGGGTAATAGTTCCGTTAATTAGGGAGAAACTATGAGCTTTATAACCAACCACACGTGCCCACTGAAGTTTGAAGATTGGGATTTACTAGGAATTGCTAGGACCAGCTCAATGAAAAAATAAATAACTTCCACACATCACAATCACTTTTCCTGGTCCCAAATTAGAATACCCTGTACTATGCTAACCAGGAAACTAAGGAAATAAATTACCAGGAGACGGGCAGCAGCGTCTTCCTGAGATTCTAACCGCATACTGCGATCGCAAACCCGCCTGCCAAGCGTGGCGATTATGGCAAAACCCCCTCATGGTTATGAAAACTATGAGGGAGGCCTATGTCCTGCAGTGGGCGTCAAATGGCTGATGATGATGATGATGATGATGCTAACCAGGTAAGGACAGCACAAGCATGGACCTGAACAAATGATTGTATTGTGTGGATATTATTATTATTAACTTATTGCTCTAACTAAAAGAACTTTGTAAGGACTCGTGTTTTTATAAATAATACGTCTTACATAAAAATATTTCTGCAAAAATCATACCCTTTATAACGAGCTTTATTTTCCGCAAATTCAGGCCGAAATCTAGAATTCCTTCAGCTGCCTCCTTTTCCATCTATAATATTGTGATCTTTACTTTTATTGTGAACCGCTCAAATTGTGGCTCACCAATCATGTCATCACTCAGTTTAAATTGCCATTCTTTCGGGAAACTAAAAACTCCGTACATTTAGTACACAATCGTAGTTCACCACAGAGAATGCTCCATATCACAGCGTGTAAAAGTCAAATCTTTGGTGATACCTTGTCTGCTACTTTGCGTATGAATTTTGGGGCCACCAGACTATGAACGAAAGTGGTCTGCTTATTTATTCCACGATCGTTTCGACGTCGGAACGCCATAGCAAACGCTGAAAAGGCGCAGAAGATCCAGCTATTTGTTTGAAGATTAGTACCAGTAGGTACTGCACGTCAAGGACGACATACACCAACTTGGTAGCGTTGGCGGTCTATACATATTTTTCATACATATTTAGTATTTTGTATGGACCGCTGTTGGTTGTATTTTTTAGGGTTCCTTACCTCCAAAGGAAAAACGGAACCCAGGTACGGAACCCTTATAGGATCACTTTGTTGTCCGCCCATCCGACCGTCTGTCTGTCTGTCAAGACCCTTTATCTCGAGAACGTTTGGAGGCATCGAGTTGAAATTAAAACCATACACTCAAGTCTACAGTCCCTTGAAGCTGTGTAAAAATCTAACTTCTAAGTTAACGCAAAAAACGTATACCTATATAATTCGACACTGTTAAGGGTACTTTTCGTTGACCTAGAACTATGAAATTTGGCAAGTAATATTATCGCATAGTACAAGTACGGGGGAAAATCTGAAACTATACATTTGTGGATGCGAATGGTGAGAGGCCGCGAAAAATGGCGTGATGGGGAAAAGGCCTATACCCAGCAGTGGGCAGAGGTGGATGATGATGATACATTTGTAGTTAAATCATAAAAACAAATGTCTTCGAAGTTCGGGATAAGCTCGGAAAAACTGCGAGACTACAAATTTGTACGCAACCCTCTGTAGGCGAGTTCGACTTGCACTTGTTCGGGTTTTTTTACCACGACCACTTTGTTTTGTGAGTTGCCTTAGAGAAAACTTAATAAAATTTTTTTTTTTTTAAGTGCCTTTCTATCACTTGAGGGTGACGGTCAGCTCTTTACGACGCTCTCTGTTCAACGCAATGCTGAACAGATCTTCCGCGCATATAACACCAGTCAAGTCCCTGATGTTTGGAATAAAGAATATGAATACGTATACGAATACGAATTAAGTCCACCTTTTGTACACTGTCTTTGTGCAATAAAGAATTAATAATAATAATAATACGAATACGAATTCGACTACGAATATGAATACAAATACGAAAACGAATACGATTATCAATACGAATACAAATTCAAATACGAATAAGAATACGAATACAGATACGAATTCGTGTATGAATACGAACGAATACGAATACTAACACGAACATCAACACAAACGTAAACACGTACAAGAACACAAATACGAACACGAAAACGAATACGAAATTTGTTGCACAACCATGTTACGAGTATGCTTGTGCCATCATAATGGAATGGTCTGCAGCAACTGGTATATCTTGTTTCGTAGCATAATGACATATCTTCCTCATCTTCGTAGCGCGTTTGTGAGTTCCCTAACGCGGACCTTCGATGGCTCCATTGTTAAAGTCAGACGAGGACATTTGTCGGACGTGGCTTGGTTTATCAAGCTCAATTTCCTGTGGCTGATGACGGACGTCAAACCTCCTTGTTGCATCGGTACAGTGGTGAGCGGGTCGTTTTTCGATGGTCAGTTCCTGGGTTCGCTTCCTGTAACAGAATTTGTCTGTGTAACATTACACTGGACCCGAGTCTGGTGTAATGTATTGATTAACAATGCTGAAAAGTATAGAAAATATTTTGTTACATAATAATAACCTAGTAATTCCAGTTACAGTAAAATGTTGTACAGGCGGAGCCCAAAAGGAGGGTTATGTGTTTGGCTAGTATGTATGTATGTAAATAAGTATGTCCGATTCTATGTTCCCTCATAACTCTTCATCCAATGGTTAGACTATGACAAATGAGATGTCAATCGACTTGTCGTGCTTTGGCGAGTGTAATAGTCTACATAAATAATAATAATAATATACGTTTATTTCAGACCAATGATCCATATTTGTTAGTATAAGCTTAATCTGTGTTTGTAAACATAAAATTAATCAGACTTAAAATTGTATTGGGACATTGAGACATGCATTTTTATCCAAACTTGTTCGATATGGTAAGAAGAATGCAGTTGGAGCCTTTACGTACCCTGCATGACAGAGAGGCAGTTCTGCTCCTGAGCATCGCGTGAAAACCAGTGAGAACCATAAAATCAGCACAAACCTAACAAAAAATTAAAAAATCACTACAAGGACAAAAATAAAAAATAACCAGCAACCCGACTGCTGACCCAAATCCACCAATGTAGCTCCTTAGGTTGGTCCTGCCTGCTTAGTAATTAATGCTCAGCAGTCGGGTTATTGGTTATTTTTTAAATCAGTTTTTTTTTGTTCTGTGAGTGTTTCTCAGATTTATAATTTTTTAAATATTGGGGTTTACATAATTTTATTAAATTTTCGCCTCCAATAAAGCATTGTCCTACATAGAGGACGTCCATCCTATTTAACCCATTTAGGTTTTAAGCATTATTTATGAAACAGCGCCACTATAAAATAGAAAAAACGTATTCTTAGGGTTCCGTACCCAAAACGTAAGGGACCCTGTTACTAAAACTCTGCTCTCCGTCCATCCGTCCGTCCATCTGTCACCAGGCTGTATTTCATAAACCGTGATAGTTAAACAGTTGCAATTTTCAGAGATGATGTATTTCTATTGCCGCTATAACAACAAATACTGAATAAAATAAATCTTTAAGAGGGGGCTCTCATACAACAAACGTGATTTTTTATCAGTTTTTTGCTCGATATTAATAACCGCAAAAGGTAGACGCTTGAAATATTCAAATATTGTATAGATAAAGCTACGGAACCCTTCGTGCTCAAGTTAGACTCGCACTTGGCCGGTTTTTTTATTCCTGCAGGTTAGGTTAAAAAGCCGAGAGAAAGCCCTCTAAAGATATGCTCTCATCATCATTATTCAGCCACAAGAAGTTCACTGCTGGACATAGGCCTTCTCCATGGATTTCCAAAAATCCGGTTGGAAGCGGCCTGCATCCAGCGCCTTCCTGCCACTTGGATGAGGTCATCTGTCCATCTTGTGGCTGGTCGTCCTACGCTGCGCTTACCGATATGTGGTCTTCATTCGAGAACTTTTCAGTTCTGCGTGCTATGTGCTCGAATCGCTCGTAGCCCCGGCTGCCTAAGTGATCTTAAACGATCACGAAGGTTAAGCAACACAGGGCGCGTTGAGTGCATGGATGGGTCGCCGTCTATGCCTAACGCTAGTGGCATTTTTCCGAGCGGTTCCGTGCTTCGCAAGGCACGTTAAGCTGTTGGTGCCGGCTGCCGTCGATAGATGGCAGTCGGTAAGCCAAGTCAGAGGCCTTAGGGCGGCTTGACAACTTCTGACAGTAGACGAGCCAATAGCCTACAAGCCTCCACCAACCGGACTTGGCCCCCGTGGTGGAGTATGGCCTATACCTTCCTCAGGGAAGAGACCCGTGCCCCTCGGTGGGGACATAATGGGTTGATGATGATGTGCTATGTGCCCCGCCCACTGCCACTTAAACTTACTTATCCGCTGGGCTATGTCGACGACTTTCGTTCGTCTACGGATCTCGTCATTTTTGATTCGATCTCGTAGAGAAATTCCGAGCATAGCTCGTCCCTTTCCATAGCTCGTTGCGTGACCTTGAGCCTATATGCCTGTATAAAAATATGCCCTATTAAGACTTTAATAAGGGCAATTATACACCATGAATTGAGTGGTTTGAGAGCCACAGCAAAATGAACGTACCTTAAAAATAGCTATCGAATATGCTTGTTGTTTTTTTTTAAAAGTAACTTATTTGCATTGTTCAAAAATATCTCGACACAAACTCGAATCTGTGAGAACTATTCGTAGCCGGCCAGAGCGGTGCGTGCGCGCCAGAAGTTTTTGAAACCAGTTTTCTCAACTCAGTTTTTTTTTTTTACTGACTGCTAATGGTTCTAATGGATCAAAGTTTGTGTCGAAAAATTTTTGGAAAGTGCCTTTTTAAAATAAATAAACTAGCGTGTTCGATAGATGTTGTTAAGCAACGTTCATTTTGCTATGGCTTTCAAACATCTCATAAAAATCGGTGAAGCCGTTTCCGAGGAGTTTGATAACAAACACAGTGACACGAGATATTTATATCATGAACATCATCATCAGCTCACCTCTGTCCACTGCTGAGTTTTCCCCATCACGCCATCCTTTACGGTCTCTCGCCATTCGCATCCACGGCTATCTCACGGGATTTTTATATTATTTTATTACAACAGGGCATTACAAGCATGGTTTGCGTTGATTACCACACTAGAAGTAAATTTGTACGGTGGTAACCAGGAGAAGGTTTGACATTATGATTAGTTGGCGCTTACCGTTAATGTTAGTTTTGTCACATTAAATTGTTAGATTATTATTCTCTTTTCTTTTCACAAACACACGACTAACAGCCGTGTGGCATCAACATAATATCAGGGTTGTAACTTCAGTTACATAATATCAGCGTGAATTGGTTCAGACGAGCGCAAGAATTTAGTTTGATACACATCATCCATTATTGATTGTACAAAACGGGTGCTTGTTGTGAAACTTGCGATCAACTCGGGATAGTTTTGTCACACCTCCTTTGGTACAGTTCTGTATTATTGGCGCCTGTATAATAATAAAGTCCCCTGCAATTACAGCCCTTCTTAGAGAGATAGCAACTTCCACTTTGGAAATTTGTCCTGCGCTAACAATCGGTGTTTACACCTCAGTGGCAAATGGCACGGGTTGTTAGGAAGGGACTCGTGGAGCCTTGAAGGGCTCCAGGCAGTACCACTAGCACCATCAATGGAAACAACCGTCCAAGTGTGAGTTGGACTCACGCATGAAGGGTTCCGTATCATTATCTATACAACATTAGACACAAAGATCGAGAAAAAACGGCAAAAAATCATGTTTGTTTTATGTGAGCGTCCCTTAAATATTTATGTTCTTTTAATTTCAATATTAATTTCAATAATAAATAATAATCTTTTAATTTCAATCTTGTGGCGCCGGATTAAGAATAGCGTCACTCCATTTCCTTCCGTGGATGTCGTAGAAGGGGACTAAAGAAATACATTACCAGGAGACGGGCAGCAGCGTCTTCCTGAGATTCCAACCGCATACTGCGATCGCCAGCCCGCCTGCCAAGCGTGGCGATTATGGCAATACCCTTTATGGTTACGAAAACCATGAAGGAGGTCTATGTCCTGCAGTGGGCGTCAAATAGCTGATGATAAATTTCAATATTAGAACTACATATTTTGTGAATATTTCAAGAGTCTACCCATTGCCTTTATTAATATTGAGCAAAAAACGGCAAAAAATTAAGTTTGTTGGATGGGAGCAGCCTTAAATATTTATTTTATTCTGTTTTTAGTATTTGTTGTTATAGCGGCAACATAAATACATCCTCTGTGAAAATTTCAGCTGCCTAGCTATCATGATTCATGAGATACAGCCTTGTGACAGACAGACAGACAGACAGTCACTCAGGCACACACTCATAGCGTGAATGTGTACGTATTGCTTCGCTTTTGAGCGCCATTTTTAATCGACTTCAAAAAAGGAGGAGGTTTTCAATTCATGGGATTTTTTATTTCCAATTACTTGAAGTCTGGACTCATTTGAATTTTTTTAAGAGGTACAGTTTCCAGGATTTAATGAGATCTTGTCAAAAACGAGTCGATGGAGTTTTGCGGCGATTTGGCAGAATTAATTTCGGATTTCGTAGTGATATTCACAAAATTCGTGAAATATATTTTTTAATGAAAAATATAATCGATTACAAAACACTACAGCACTAAAACACAGATATAATTTAATCGAATGTGACTTTAAATTTAAAGTCACCGGGCACCGGGTTCAAACTATACTTTTACGATACCTACATGTATGTACCTACCTCGAATCATATTCGGGTCATATTCATTTAAATTATTTCTGTGTTTTAGTTCTGTAGTGTTTTGAAACCGGTTGTTATTTTTTATATCCGACACAATCTGTCTTTTGCGTAATAAATCTAAAGTCTGAGCTACCCCTTGGCTATTGAAATTGCCCTGTGAAATAAATGCGTGTGCGGCTTAGACAGGAGTTTCCTTTTACGTCAGTAAAAACATTATTTTCGTAGCCAGTTTTCAAATATAACACTTTTTCACTTTGAATAGAACGCTCGCTTAAAAAAATTGCGGAATTCTATCGCTAACAGGCTCATACCGATTTTTGTTTTTACATGTGGAGAACAGTTCGGGGATTTTGAGATGCTATAATAAATAATTCAAAGCGGACTGCATGATGCATGGCGTAGGTTTAGCGGTATTACGTCTGATTACCATGGTCCTGGGTTCGATTCGAATTCGGGACGCCGTACATTTGTATAATGGCCGCCGTGCCTCAGTGCGGGCGTATTTCCATGATTGTGATGTCCTTGCCTGTTTGCCATAGCACAGGGTATCCTAGTTTGGGACCAGGACAAGTGATTGTGTTGTGTGGAAGTTATTATTATTATTAATAATAATGAGTGCAGCAATCAAAGTTTCAGCAATACTGAATACAATAGGAATACTGAAAGACATATTCGATAACGAATGGGTAAGAAGGTCAACGTGCCTCGAAATCAAGCTACTTCCAGCTCCTTAACTTACCTTCCACGACCGCCTACCGTGAGTAGCACACCCTGACCTACCCCTATATTACGAGCACCAAATCCCGAATGATTCCAATCGACTAACTTTCAAATTCCATACAAATTGCTCTCCAAACTTCAGGATTCCCACAGGATTTGGTGCACATAATTTGGCCCCCGATGACGATTAAGCCGGGCCTGTCCTTCTGCTTCCTGCAGTCTTTCCTTTGTTGTGTTGGTTGTGTTGGTGGTAAGCCCGACTTTCTGCCTATCCCTGAAACGAGAGCAAGAGTAGAGACGACTTTATTGTCTAAAAAAAAATACATAATTTTACACGCTGAAAATAGGGTGATTTGAAAGCCGCGTTTATGTAATTAGTAATTTAACATGCTATCTATTTAGACTATTAATTTTAAGTATAGACGTAAAATATTAAAAATTGAGTTGAGAAATCTGGTTTCGATTTCAGAAATATGGCTTTAAAAATTCGCGAACGATTAGTACCGCCTCTCCATTTATCAGAGCAATGACCTGCGGACCCGGGGCACGCACATACCTATCTGGCTGGCTCCTAATGGTTCTCATAGATTCGAGTTTGAGTAGAGATATTTTTGGAAATGCCTTTTTTTTTAAAACAAACTAGCGTATTCGATAGCTATGGGGAGGGCACGTTCCTTTTGCTATGGCTTTCAAACCACCCAAAATTCATGGTGTATATTTCTTACCTCAACCACTGGTTTCCCGTGCTCGAACCGTCTATCAATCTACTGCTAACAGCTGTAAGTTGTTTTTTATGCACTTTGGCCAACTGACAACTGCTAACAATAGATTAACCGATTATTAGAAATAAGAAACCAGAAATTTATTTCAACGTAAAGAATTTACATTTTGTTTGTTGAATGTCAATTTATTATGTTACAATGTTATCGCTGTTTACGAGTCGAGTTGTTGTCGGAATTTTTCTACGAGATCAAATCAGAAATGGTGAGATCCGTAGACGAACGAAAGTCGTCGACATAGCCCAGCAGATTAGTAAGTTGAAGTGGCAGTGAGCGGGGCACATAGCACGCAGAACTGATGGCCGATGGGGCCGAAAAGTTATCGAATGGAAACCACATATCGGCAAGCGCAGCGTAGGACGACCAGCCGCAAGATGGACAGATGACCTCATCCAAGTGGCAGGAAGGCGCTGGATGCAAGCCGCTTCCAACCGGTCTTTTTGGAAATCCATGGAGGAGGCCTATGTCCAGCAGTGAACTTCTTGTGGCTGAATGATAATAATGATGATGAATGTTATCGCTGTTTGTGTTTACGGGTGGAGTTGTAGTGGAGAAAAAGTTGTAGTTAGTGTACGAGAAACTGGAGGTTAGGCCTTATCACTAAAAGTAGGCTATTCTAGGCAACATTTGAGAGTCAGTTGGTGGCGACACATACACCATCTAGTCTAGATACTTATGCTCAATTATTTTTTTAAGGCAAATGTTCTTTACGCTCTTCTTAAAGAGCGTAAAGAACATTTACCTAGTTATAGTTCTCTTTAGCCCTGAGATTTCCGCACCTTAGCCTCCGAGTTGGGCCAATGTATGTAAGTAAATAGGTATGTAGGTAGGTATGTAAGTAATAAGTAGGTATGTAAATACGACAGACACTAGAGTTTCTTCACGATGTTTTCATTTACCGATAGCGAGTGGTATTGCCACTACAACTTCAGAAATGTACGTAACTCAGAAAAAAAACGTCTTTTAGAACTTTACTCAAACAAAGTAGTCTTTCTCTGTGCAAAAACTTTGTAGCCAAGCCAGTGTTGCTTGTATGAAGACATAAAATAAAACGCAAAATAAGTGCCGCGTAGGTGGTAATGGCAGTGCAAGGTACAGAGAGTTTAGCGTCTGGTTTATGAGTCTGTTAAAACGTGAGAAAGAAAATAAGTTTAAACAAAGTAAAGTTGTTCATTCGCCCGCTGAAACGCGGGGATATTTGTCCACCATGAGGAACTTGCGTCTTACTTAGATTGGATTGACATTGTTTGGTTCAAGTCCCGACATGGGTGCAATTTTAAGCCTCTAAATAGGTTTTTAAAAAGTTGTCCTCAGCACGGGTTAGTGCAACAAACAAAAAGAATATAAGAAAAACATGCCTTGAATATCCTGTAATATTCAACGGTGAATAGATCTCATAATGCGCTACCGTTAACATGTAATTTAAATTCATACTAGGTCGAAGCCTTAGCGCAGTCTTCTGGATCTCAAGTCATAAGTTTTTGAACAAACAAGAGTTAAGTCTTAGAACTAAGTTGTAAACTCCATTTTAAGTAGCTGTCTTACCAACTTATCTTGGCATGTATGTAACCTGGCTCTTACGTCTGTGGCGTCAAGGGCTAATTTTGCTCGGTTTTGTGCTTGTGAATTAACAATGGGGATATTTGTCCACCATGAGGAACTTGCGTCTTACTTAGATTGGAGTGACATTGTTTGGTTCAAGTCCCGACATGGGTGCAATTTTAAGCCTCTAAATAGGTTTTTAAAAAGTTGTCCTCAGCACGGGTTAGTGCAACAAAAAAAAAAGAATATAAGAAAAACATGCCTTGAATATCCTGTAATATTCAACGGTGAATAGATCTCTCAATGCGCTACCGTTAACATGTAATTTAAATTCATACTAGGTCGAAGCCTTAGCGCAGTCTTCTGGATCTCAAGTCATAAGTTTTTGAACAAACAAGAGTTAAGTCTTAGAACTAAGTTGCAATCTCCATTTTAAGTAGCTGTCTTACCAACTTATCTTGGCATGTAACCTGGCTCTTACGTCTGTGGCGTCAAGGGCTAATTTTGCTCGGTTTTGTGCTTGTGAATTAACAATGGGGACCGAAGATGTTTGCTCTAAAAGATATTAAAATAAGAACAGCAATGTAAGGGATTTGAGAGGAATAAAAGTCTTGGAGCTAAGCTTCTATGTATTTAATACAAGCATTTATTTATACAATGTAACGGTCTTGTTTATAAAAACCGATTCCACTAAAACAGACCTCAGAGAAACTTATGTGGGTCTTAAGACAAATCTTAACTAAATTATGATTTATAAAGTCAAATCTCCACATTAATTATTGAGCTACAAGCCTTCCGAAAGTCTCGTTAAATGTCCTTTAAGCCTACTTTAAGCAGTGTCTTTAATCTGTGGCGTGCACTGTGCACCACATGAGTGAATTAATGTCAAACAAAAAAAGCTGCTTCTGTCAGTGTTGTCAGGTTAGATAATTTATCACCATTTGAGCCATATTGGAAGGTTAATTGGCACCTACTTTTCTTTGTCCTAAGAGGTAAATTTCTAATATTTTTCGTCGTGTTTCAAGTTTCGTAAAAAAACACATCGCAGAACTTCGTCAATTCTTTTTCAGGAATTTACAAGAACAAAGCACATAAGAATCTAGTCTGTGGTTGCATCAGAAACGCAAAATGAAATGCGTAATATGATATTACAAAAAAAATACAACAGCGTTTTAACTCGAACTTTTTATGAATCATAAAAAGTAAAAAGTAAAATAGTGTCATTATTAAAGAGACTCCGAGAAAGGCATTACTTATTTTTTTATAAATAAGACCATAAGAGTGTATTTTATATTTGATTTTATTTAAATAAAAACACGTATTAGATTGCCAAACGGGACCCTATTACTAAGACTTCACTGTCCGTCTATCTGTCTGTCTGTCCGTCACCAGGCTGTATCTCATGAACCATGACAGCTAGGCAGTTGAAATTTTCACAGACGATGTATTTCTGTTGCCGCTATAACAAAAAATACTAAAAATAGAATAAAATAAATATTTAAGGGAGGCTCCCATACAACAAACGTAATTATTTTACCGTTTTTTTTCTCTATACTAATAACGGCAACCGGTAGACGCTTGAAATGTTCACAAAATATTTTTTCTACATTCGCTTCAAAAATAAATAATTAAATTAAAATAAAATAAATATTAATCGCTCGTAGCCCCGGCTGCCTGAGTGATCTTAAACAATCACGAAGGTTAAGCAACACTGGTCGCGTTCAGTGCATGGATGGGTCGCCGTCTATGCCTAACGCTAGTGGCATTTTTCCGAGCGGTTCCGTGCTTCGCTTGACAACTTTTGACAGTAGACGAGCCACTAGTCTACAAGCCTCCACCAATCCGGACTTGGCCCCCGTGGTGGAGTATGGATTATACCTTCCTCAGGGAAGAGACCCGTGCCCCTCGGTGGGGACATAATGGGTTGATGATGATGATGATGAAAATAAATATGTAAGAGGGGCTCCCATACAACAAACGTGATTTTTTGCCATTTTTTCTCGATCTTTGTGTCTAATGTTGTATAGATAATGGTACGGAACCCCTTCTGCGTGAATCCGACTCGCACTTGGCCGGTACTTTTTAGAACTACACGTGAAGAATCACGCTTCATTAGTTAAATTCAATTAAGTTGAGATATCCATGGAGGAGGCCAATGTCCAGCAGTGAACTTCTTGTGGCTGAATGATGATGATGAATTGAGATATACCTGCAACGATAGACCACTAATCAATCATCAACCGATAGATATTGTATCTATCTATTTATATATCCTATCTAATCAGCCTCTTCTCTTTCACGCCAACCCATATTGTATCGTGACACAATAATATAATTACAAGGACGTTTCTTAAATTACGTAACGTGACGTTTTCTTAATTAAATATACATACATAAACTTACGCCTGTATCCCAGAGGGGTAGGCAGAGACCGAGGACTGCCACTTGCCACGATCCTGACTTTCGCTTCCTCTACATTCATTAATCGTTGCATGCACGCACCGTGGTTTCGGGTAGGTACTGTTCATCTTGACCTTTGCTAAAACATTCCCTATTTGGTCGAAGTACGTCCGCCTGGGTTACCTCTTACCGGCCGTTCCACCCACATTCTCTCGATATATTTGTTTCGTCAATCTTTCTTCCTTCATCCTCTCCACATGTCCAAACCAACGCAACATTCCTTTCTCAATTCAAGTAACTTCATCCACTTTCAGTCCAAAACATTCTCCAATCGACCTATCGCGTATCCTGTCATTTTTAATTAAAATGCCAAATAAATACATTTTATGCGTGTAAATTTCCTGACGATGTCTTTCAGGCTTCATCAACTTTAATAATGGCCAAACAAAAAAACTGTCCGGCGAAAAACCGAGAACAACTGCGTGGTGTCGACAGATATGATAAATCTCTTCTTGGCCGTTTGAATGTAATAATTCTCCGGTGCTTTCTGTGAGTAACGCCCGGTTTCTCATATGCTAAAAACCTGTTACTCTACTGTTAGTTTTTTTTTGTATGCACTTTGGCCGACGGACAGCGGTTAAGAGTAGATTAACGAGAAACTACGAAAAATCGGATGCAAGGGCTCCAATGGATATGCCCACGATATCAGTCAAATTAGGCGAATTCAATTAATTACGGTATTTCTTTCGTAATTCTTAAACTCCGGTAGTAAATATTACAGACCACTGAAATTTAAAATAAAATACGTCTGGATAATTCAGAGAAAAAACTGTTTAATGAAATTTATACCTTCCATCTAAAGCCGTCCGTTTTTCACCAAAATTCTTTAAAGGTCTAGAGTCTCGGCCGTAGGTTGTAGGCTATAGGTTCTAAAAATTGCTACTAACATTATTGAGCTTTGAGATGTTCACTTTTTGCAAAGACGTATGATAAAAGATGATACGTATTTTTTATTCGTCGTTGGCGCTAGTGAGCTCCGGGTAGCCCATTAAGCGGAATATACTTACCATTGAGAACGAAGCACTTGATTTAATAGGGGCGTGAAGATGTTAGATAGATTCCGAAAAAGATCAAGATAAGTCTCCGACAGTACAAACGATACCCTACTTAGGCCCACGAAAAAATATAGCGGTGCTCAAAAAACTGAGCTTCTGCCTCCGTGGAATACCCCACTTAAGCATAATCATTCTTCAGTATTTTTGCTTCCAGGTCCTTATTCAGGATATGATTTATTGCCGGCAACGCTCTGTGACCGCAGCGTCGTTGAATATCTGGGGCGTTTTTGTAAAAGAAGTTATTCAATTCGAGTTTCCACATTTAACTTTTGCAGAAATAAGGTGTCCCTAATGAGACATATAATTTTAATTGTATATAATTTTTATTCTGTATTACATAGTATTCTGCTACTACTACCATAGTATTGCTCACGGTTGTACCACACCACGGTATGTGACGCTCGCGGGGTAACCCCTGGCACTGACTGAAAATCAGCGCTGAAGGCTTGACCCTCAGCATACTGCTGAGTCAGTTGCCATTTATAGCAGCAGTGACACGCCGTGACTTTTCGTTTTCCTTTCTTTTTTATAACTTTTCTGTTGAAATATTTTCTAATTTGTTTTTTGTTTTGTTATTGTGGCGTGTGCACTGTTTTTATAATAAATGTTGTTTCTTCTCTTCTTTACATGTGCATTTTGTAATCGTGTGCTATTTTAGATTGACTTGATGTAACACACATAAACTCACGCTTATTAGAAAGTGCATTTTAAAAAATTAGAAATTCACACATTTTTAACTTAAGTCCGGATTCACTCAAATTATTAAGATAGACAGATAGAGAACACTTTATTGTACATGGATAATTTTAAGTGAGTTGGGACTTAAGTCACCCAATATTACCTGTATAATCCCTATTACCTGTTTACCCAATGTTACGTAAGCTGTGTCCGGTAAATAAATAGGAAAACGCCCCAAGACATTAAGGGGATTCAGTGGGCTAACTAGCTCCACCAATAAAATATATATATATCTTCTTTTACAGATGGTATTTGCAAAAAGTGTCTGTACAATCTCTCAATCATGTTAACAGTGATGTTTAGGACCCACGACAAGAACCTAGGATCACGAACCTGGGACTAAATAGCACTAATGCTAAAAACGTCCGTTTTTGGCGTTAATGCTATCTAGTCCTAGGTTTTTTGCCTTAGGTTCACGGCCTTGGTTCTAAAAAATCACTATGCCATTAAAAACATAACTTGTAAAAAAACAAAGTTTCGCAACTCTTCTACCGTAAAAAGTAGTGAGACCCATGTAATACCAAGTTTGTTAATTTATTCAGTCCCAAATTAAGGTTCCTTCTATCTTAAGTCACTAAGTAATTAGCTAACCTAACAAAATCTTATAGTGACCATAACAATATTAAAAATATTTTATGTTTTAAATAAAATACATCAGAATCAGAATCAGAATCAACATTATTTTAAAAACGATGTATCATCATCATCATCATCAGCCATTTGACGCCCACTGCAGGACATAGGCCTCCTTCGTGGTTTTTATAACCATGAGGCCTTTTGCCATAATCGCCACGCTTGGCAGGCGAGTTGGCGATCGCAGTATGCGGTTCGAATCTCAGGAAGACGCTGCTGCCCGTCTCCTGGTAATTGATTGCCTTAGTCGCCTTCTACGATATCCACAAAAGGAAATGGAGTGACGCTATTCTTAATCCGGCGCCACACGGAATGCTTGGGATTGCACGATGTATCGTTTGTAACTATTTCCAATATTTAGGACAATGATTCATGCGTGGCGATATTTTCTTGGAGATGGTAGTGATTTCGCGGGTGAGCGATGAATGCGATTATGCAGTAGGGAGCTGCAGGTGCTTGTTTATGCTTGGCGCCAGCCAACCCTTACAATGAATTAGACACTCAGATTTAAAATAAATCACACACTCAGCCTTCCCCAAGCGATATAATACGCGAACCAAAGACGCTTTTCCTTCACAATTTTTGCACATATTGCAAAAATGTGCTAACAGAAAAAATACTTTGAATTTTCACGTCTCGTTGAGGCATTTGTCTACTTGATTAATGGTTGAGATAAGATTTAAAGGAGAAAAGAAGGGTGTGAGCACGCAAGGATATAGTCTTCCGAGTGGTGTCACGTTATTGTGACTTTGTTGACGAAAGTTCGAGTTAATTTCTTGAATGTTAATTTTTTTTAAAGTAAATTCCACGGCATATTTAATAAAGCGCTCTAACTTTCTAGGAAAACAAAAATATACGAGATAGTCATCTTTAACCGGCTTCAAAAAAGGAGGAGTTTTTAATTTTTCCGTATATTTTTGACCTCTAGAATTCGCCATTCCCGAAACCCCCTAATGTGTTTTACAAAAACTTTTGACAGCCTAGTTGGTCTAACGGTATCACGTCTGGTTACTTAGGGCTGCAAGTGATATAAATTACTTCGGTCAGATGTCGCTGCTGTACCTAACACAGAGAAGTTTGTAAAAAAGTTCAAAATTTCGCCGATGCCTGCACTTGCCCATTAGCTCAGTTGGAAGAGCGCTGGTACGGGTAGCCAGAGGTTGCGGGTTCAAGTCCCGGCATGGGTGGAATTGTTAGCCTCTAAATAGGTTTTTAAAATTGCCCTCAGCACGGGTTAGTGCAACAAAAAGAATATAAAAATTGGCGCTTTAAAACTTAATATTTCACAAACGGATCCCTAAATTGAAAAAATTAGCAAAAAACTTACACACTCACAGTATGGTGAATACAAAAGGTGATACGGTGTTTTAAAGGTCACCTTATATAATATTACAATCATAAACTAATAATATAAATAATTTCTTGTATATTTAAGGATAATTTTAAAACTTTCATTCGATCTTTCGTTTTACACGAGAAAAAGGGTTTAAACGGCAGCTAGCTTAGCGTTATGCTGAGGGAAGTGAGCAAACAGCGCTGATTTTCAATCAGTGCTTAAGATAACTCATAAAATGTACTACCGAGTGCGCGTCGTGGTTCCTTTGGAACTAAAATAAATAAAATACATCATCATCATCATCATCAGCCATTTGACGCCCACTGCAGGACATAGGCCTCCTTCGTGGTTTTTATAACCATGAGGCCTTTTGCCATAATCGCCACGCTTGGCAGGCGGGTTGGCGATCGCAGTATGCCGTTGGAATCTCAGGACGACGCTGCGGCCCGTCTCCTGGCAATTGATTTCCTTAGTCGCCTTCTACGACATCCACGGTAGGAAATGGAATAATTAAAATAATTTACATGCAATAAAATATAACTTTCGTCATAAATACATGTATTATTAGTTTTAGATTAATATATTTTAATGTAAAACATAGAAAAAAGACCATAATTTAGCGTGGTGGGCGTCGGGCTTATCGTTGACGGGGGGTTCTTGAGGGTTGTCGAAGGAAGATAACGGTTGGGCACAGTATAGTTGCAATGAGAAGAGGTTGTAGGTACACTTTCACTGATTTATTACGACACACAGGTAGGTACACAATCATTCAGTTCAATCAACGGACTGATTATCAAACAAAGTGAGGCTGCGCGGGAGACGCTAGGCTCGCAAGCGCGCGCGGACGAATGATACGCGGAAGCACCTTGCTTAACGACATCCAGTAACAGACTGGCGCGGGCGCGGCGCGGGGGTTGCTACTAGCCGAACGTATCCCGACTATCGACGGACGCACCCGAAGGCGAGAAGCGCCGAGGCGGGCGGGTTGCCCGTTGAGGGCGCCCAGGGATACCAGTGCTTGCTATAATAATAAATTAAATCTAAATATAAATGCGGTAGTAAGGAAAATAGAAATGACAAGATAGGCACTGAAGCAAATAAATGTCCTACAATATGCAATGGATGCCTACGATGTCATTCATGCGATAATTAGTGCGATTACATTATCAATCATTTCAGTAAAAATTTAAAGTAAAAACCAAAAGTCAGAAGCGGTAAAAAAGGGTAGGATAGTTTCTGCTGTTTAAGCAAATAAACCGTGAGCTTGCACCCAAAGGAATACTTACTGGAAGCGTCAAGGACTGGGGGAGGTAGGTATATCATTCCAGCACTTGACGCCGCAAAATGGAAACTACCTCGAAATGCCATTGTACGGTGCACAGGGATGACCATCCTATCCTTGTGAACTACGCGTTGTCTCGACGAAAAGTCATATTCTAAAATAAAAAATAAAAAAGGGTGTTTTGGTGCACACTACAGCAAAGAAGAGTTTGACAAGTTATAGTTGTTGTCGAGGCTCCATGTTCAAGAGTTTTGCGTCGTTCAAGTACGGGGTAATATGGGGTCTGGGAGACATTTTAAAACAAAACCGTGCGCATTCGGTCTAGGCTCTCAAAACTGCTTTCATCATCATCATCATCATCATTCAGCCACAAGAAGTCCACTACTCAATATAGGCCTCCTCCATGGATTTCCAAAAAGACCGGTTGGAGATCGGTTACTTTCAAATCTCGAAAAAAAGTAGCACTTATAATTTGAAGGACTACGTAACACATTTTTCTAATGTTACAAGATTTATTACAAAACACAAAATATTTATTGCATAATACTAATACGAATAAAATACAATTAGCATTGAGCCCTGCACTAAGAAATCCTGTATCGCGGGCGCTCGATTACATTTAGCAATCAATAAAAAAATAAAAATGTGGGAGGGAGCGAGTCGGTTGCCAGAAGAAACAACAGCCCTAACCATTATGACACTTGGATGACTGATGGATTACCGTGTCTTGTTGTACCATGACACTGTAAGAAAAAACTGGAGTGACAAATGCCATCTCCTGATATTCAAATTTCATGCTATTTATCCGGTTCATTTTTTTCCGACCATGTTCGCGGGATACTGTCGTCACTGAACCTGGCCCTAGAGTCTAAATACACACACAGTTTTTAAGTAAAATGATATAAGCACGAGAATAGCTGTTATTTGCATTCATTTGATAGTCTACACAGCAAAAACAGCACAGAGTCATTTCAGTGGTAGAACCCGCTTAAATTAAATAGGCGTCTGTCGCGAAGAAAATCGTCGCGTGAGGCGCCGAGTTAAGTTGCACGGGTTATACCAGTAAACTGCGATTGGTTGCTAGACTACCAATCGTCTCAATGAAACAACCTCAACCGTAGTAATGTTACTCTATGGAACAACTACCTATGCATTTTTGGAGACCAGCCCCCCAGCTTCTGTGTGCGAGCGAGGCGGCACGCTTAACGCCATCACTCAAAGTGATAGTTTGTTATAAAAACCTATTTAGAGGTTAAAAATTCCACCCATACCGGGACTTGAACCCGCGACCTCTGGCTTACCGTACCAGCGCTCTCCCAACTGAGCTAATGGGCAAGTGCAGGCATCGGCGAAATTTCGAGCCTCTTTACAAACTTCTCTGTATTACGTACATTTCGCCGATGCTTGCACTTTCCCATTGGCTCAGTTGGGAGAGCGCTGGTACGGTAAGCCAGAGGTCGCGGGTTCAAGTCCCGGCATGGGTGGAGTTTTTAGCCTCTAAATAGGTTTTTAAAATTGTCCTCAGCACGGGTTAGTGCAACAAAATGAATATGATAGTTTGTTAGTTCAGGTATTAAGATTTTTCACGCAAATATTGTCTTGTAAATTAAAAGTTCTGTTTAAGAGCCTACACCGAATATTTGAATTGAAGGGCTTTGGTTAATTTTTAATATTTAAAGGAAGTTGTGACCGTAAAGTCAATGTAAAGGCTGCTACGATCCTTAAAAACTTAAAAACGCAGGCTTGCAATATCTAGGGTTACTATTACTAGAACTTTGTAAATAATTAGTCTCAGATTATGGATTTCCAGTAAAGAATATTGAATCATATTTGAATTCAGTAAGAAAAATAATAAGTCGAATAGGGTGGCTACATTGCTAAAAATACTACCAACGAACCGCTTCTTTTTCTTCAAAAATATTAAACCCTTTTCCACATGTGAAATGGAGCATTAGAGGATCGAATGAGAGTCAGAAAATTATTCTCAAATACACAAGAAAGATTGGAAAAAGTTTTATTAATTTATAACCTTTAAAATACTGTAACATTTTTTAGTTACTTTGGTCTATATGAAAAAAAAAAGCTATTGTTACTTTTTAGGACACTGTCCATTATGCCTTCATCATCATCATCAGCCCTTTGACGCCCACTGCAGGACATAGGCCTCCCTCGTGATTTTCATAACCATGGCGATCGCAGTATGCGGTTAGAATCTCAGGAAGACGCTGCTGCCCGACTCCTGGTAATTGATTTCCTTAGTCACCTTCTACGACATCCACGGAATGAAATGGAGTGACGCTATTCTTAATCCGGCGCCACACAGATTATGCCTTAGCGGCTCGATAAACACACAGTGACACAAACAGAAAAAAACATGCGATCACTAAACGAATGAAGTCGCCGATACAGCTAGTAATAAAGAAAAATCCTTGAGTTTGAAACAAAGAGCTCCTTAAATGTTGAACAACTTTGTACATCTAGCTAGGTATGCCGTATGTGTTACAGAAAGGGTACAATTCCAACATTTATTAACACCACGAAACGATCTTAACAAGCGATCTACCTACCTCAACGTTTTGAAGTGGCAGCGTTACCTTGTTTTTGTGCCTGGTTTTGCTTGACAATCTACGCTCCTCTTCACTGTATGTGACGTTAAAAAAATACTAAGAAGAATTCACTGTTCCCTTCTAATAGTGACTCTCACTGGTCACGGTCAATAGAACAAACCTCTTTTTACAGTATATAAATATCATCATCATCATCAGCCATTTGACGCCCACTGCAGGACATAGGCCTTCCTCATGGTTTTCCAAGCTTTCCGGTCTTGTGCCGCCCGCACCACCGAACCAGGTATCACTGTTGTATGACTGCCTTGTCTAGCGGTATCAAGTCTGATTGCCATGCCGGAGGTCGTGGGTTCCGTGCACTATCGCATCTAAGTACTACACCGTGAAATAGGAGTTGCCAACGCTGTATAAACAGCCCATAATTATAAATATATTAATGCAGTCTATATACGTTCTATTTATTGTAAAGCACAGGCTTCTGTGCCTATGAGCGGTGGTAGCCTAGTGGGTATAACATTGGACTCGGAAGCGAGAGACCCAGGTTCGATTTCCAGTGCGAGCATGTACCTATGACTTTGTTTTGCAAGTTATGAACATTTGTGAAGTTTCTAATACCACTCGCTAATTGTGAAGGAAATCATCGTAAGGAAACCTGAGTGTCTGAGCTATTCACATACCTCAGCGCTTGAAATTGCCAATCCGCGGTGGGCACGCGTGGTGATTAAGCCCATACTCTCTCACTGCGAGAAGGCCTGTGCCCCACAGTGGGACGTATATAGGCTGCTTACGACAGGCCTTCTCTTAGAGAGAGACAGTATGGGCTTAATTACCACGCGTGCTCACCGCGGATGGTAAATTCCAAGCACTGGGGCATGTGAACACCTCAGGCTCAGATTATATTTTCATTCATGGTTAACGAGCGGTATTGCTACTAAAAACATGTTTTTTTCAACAACAAAAAAAAACAAGGCGTTACTCGAACCCGCGACCTCTTGGATATGAAGCTAGCGTTCAGACTGCAGTGCCATGGCTTTTTATAAACCATCAAGATCTAAAATTCTAAAAGGTAAGGTAATTTTATATTTTCTCCTGATTGTCACCTGTTGTACTCACTTAATAAATAAAATAAAATAAAATTACTGACAAACGAACTCGCCCTTTTCCTTTCCAGCCATCTGTTTACAATATCGACATCGTTAGCAGTTATTAAAATCTCAATGGCATTGTTTAAAGCGCTCAATTTGGGCGAAATATTTCAAGAATTTAATCAATTGTTAAGTGGGAGTTACAATACAACGTCTTGATTAAAAACTAAAAATAGATTCATACAAATACGATGGACATCGGTGGTAGCGGAGCGTTAGAACGCCAGCTTCTCATTCGGGAGGTCTTTGGTTCGAATCCCGGCACGTACCAATGACTTTGTCAAACTATTTGTTTAAAAATATCTCGGAAAATGTATCTCTTTTATTTCAATTACTAGTTATTACAATTTTTAAAAGGCTAGCCTCGTAATTGAATGCCACCGCCTAATAAACTTCCTAGGCGTTAAATAAGACGGCTGATTTATTCAGGTGTCGGTGACACATACTTAACAGTTGACAACTTATAAATCCAAACCAATAAAATGTCACTTTAAAATACAATATAATGTCAATAAAAAAAAAAAAAAAAAAAAAACACACACACACACAAGTACAGTCAATTAAATAAACCGCCCCGAGACATGTCCGACCCAAAGGTACCCATAACACTGGCAGCGTTACCGCGCTGCACAGCGAGGGATATCCTTTGCATCAGAAATGCCCCTGAGCGGTAGTCACAGCCACGGTTCCTGAGACGATGCCCTATCTCCTTGACAAAAACTTTCCCCTGGGCACCCCAAACTCCAGTGGTTTCTACGGCGAGTGGCATTAAAAAAAAAAGAGTTTAAAACATAAAAGATTTTAGATATTGATATGGTCACTATAAGATGTTGTTCGGTCAGCTAATTACGTAATAACTTAAGACAGAAGGACCCTTAAGTACGGACTGAATAAATTAACCGACTTGTTATTACATGGATCTCACAACTTTTTATGATATAAGAACCGAGTTGCGAGACTTATTTTTTTTACAAGTTATGTTTTTAATGGCATCTCGTTTCCTTTTGTAGATAGTCCTACTTTTACAATTAAAATTAACTTGTGAATAAATTAATTGAATTGTTAAGTAAAAAAGCGTCCACATTATGTCAATTAACTCAAAAATACTAGCCGGTAATATTTTTGTACAGCCCTCACAGGACAGGCCTGACCTAGTGTTCGGGTCACTAATTATCTGTCATTGTCCGTACTATCATTCATTTTTCATTAGATAATAAGGATGAAATGTATTTTTATCAGGTAATAATAAATCTATTTATTTATTTATTTCATTTTAAGTTTATTAGGGAAACCAACAGCTTAATTAACAATAGTAGATTAATGTAGTGTAGTAACAATGTTCTAAAGCCAATAATAGGATTCCACAAATTAACAAGTTGGTTGTCTATAAGAAATTCAAACATATTAAACTTTTTTTATTAATACATTATGACAATTTTGTTGGTAAGTACGTAATATCCTAAATATTCAAATAGTAAACAATAAATAGTGTCCTTTACACAATTCTTTTTTCTTTTTAAGCGTTTGTATTGTGTTCATTCATTTCTTCAATATCACAATTTCTATTCGTATCTATATCTGTATATGTATCTGTATCTGTACCTATCTGTATCTGTATCTGTACCATCTGTATCTGTTTCTGTATCTGTATCTGTATCTGTATCTGTATCTGTGTCTGTGTCTGTGTCTGTGTCTGTGTCTGTGTCTGTGTCTGTGTCTGTGTCTGTATCTGTATCTGTATCTGTATCTGTATCTGTATCTGTATCTGTATCTGTATCTGTACCGTCTGTATCTGTATCTGTATCTGTATCTGTATCTGTATCTGTATCTGTATCTGTATCTGTATCTGTATCTGTATCTGTATCTGTATCTACATATACATATATAGGATTACAAAGTTACATTTGCAATGAATTAATCAGTGTACCTGTATATTGTATAATATAATGGAATGATAGGTGTAGATACAGATACAAATACAAACACAAACAAAAATACAGATACAGACACAGATACAGATACCGATACAGATGGTACAGATACAGATACAGATACAGATACAGATACAGATACAGATACAGATACAGATACAGATACAGATACAGATACAGACACAGATACAGATACCGATACAGACGGTACAGATACAGATACAGATACAGATACAGATACAGATACAGATACAGATACAGATACAGACACAGATACAGATACAGATACAGATACAGATACAGAT
The DNA here is from genome assembly GCA_963969515.1 of Yponomeuta evonymella. Classification (NCBI taxonomy): domain Eukaryota; kingdom Metazoa; phylum Arthropoda; class Insecta; order Lepidoptera; family Yponomeutidae; genus Yponomeuta; species Yponomeuta evonymella. The sequence goes on along the minus strand of OZ018366.1, from coordinate 1,906,483 downwards.
ACAGATACAGATACAGATACAGATACAGATACAGATACAGATACAGATACAGATACAGATACAGATACAGATACAGATACAGATACAGATACAGATACAGATACAGATACAGATACAGATACAGATACAGATACAGATACAGATACAGATACAGAGAGGTCATGATTTCGAAACCCGGCATGTAGCAATGACTTTGTTTTCTATGTTACGTACATTTGTGAAGTTATAGTAGCCATACCACTCGATAACCGTGAAGGAAAAGATCGTGAGGAAGTCTGAGTGTCTGAGGTGTTGAAATTGCCAATCCGCGGTGAGCACGCGTGGTAATGAAGCCCATACTGTCTCTCTGAGAGAAGGCTTGTGCCCTGCAGTGGGACGTATATAGGCGGTATATAAAAAAACTTATTCAGTGAGGTTGTATGGGGGAACATACTTGCCCACTGCAAAGCTAAATCTGTAATTGTTTGTTCTAAAACCATAGCACTTGGCCGATTAGCTATATGGGGTTTGTCCCTATTTGACCAAATATTAATACATACATAAACTCACACCTGTATCCCAGAGAGGTAGGCAGGGACCAGGGAATGCCAATTACCACGATCTTGACAGATCACTTTCGCTACCTCCAATTCAAAATAAAAAAAAATCAAAATCAAATTTTTTTTATTCAAAGTAGCACAGAAACTGCGACTTAATGAACGTTACAAGCTAAACTAGGTGTCCATTTCAAAATCTAGATCATTTTGGAGAAAAAATGGACAACGTGACTAAAGTAGTAAATAAACATCACTCGATTACAAAACATGACATTCCAGGAGAAATGAGAATCATTTGGTCAGAGCTACTACACTAAGTCCTAGACACCAGTTTATACCTTTGGTTTATCCACAAGAGCATTATGATTACCCACAAATAAGACTGATCTTTTGCCAAAATTTACGTGTAATTTAAAAATGGAACGATCTTTTACTCCGAAACATGGCAACCAAGGAGATAACTTATCAAAGGTTTTTGCCAAAATTGTCGCGTAATTTAAAATGGAACGATCTTTTACTCCGAAACATGGCAACCAAGGAGGTAACTTATCAAAGGTTTTATTTAAATTTCGAACTGTCTTAGAAAGCTGTTTATTGAAAAAGAAAACAAATTAACACTTTTACGCGGGAAAAATGATTGTTGCCCGTTGTTCGTCATTGATTTTCAAAAGCAATTGTATTTTCTAATAAAAAGTTTTGCCTAGGTACTACTTAGTTATAATTTCTGCGCATTATTTGAGAAAAGTACTGTACAAGACTTGGCCACACACAACTAGGCATCGATTTACTTACGTATGTGTGCCTCGGCTTCACCTCGGTCCACATTTACACGTTCCTCCATCAATGCCTCTTTTGCTGGCCGCTGTAGTAATGTAATGTGCTAGCCCAGGGTATCCTAGTTTGGGACCAGTTCTAGTGATTGTATTGTGTGGAAGTTATTATTATTAATGTACTTAAACAAAAAATATTTTTGTAATGATATCCTTGTTAACAGATATTTTCTCTCTTACTATCATGGCCGTTCCATCGAAGCGCTATTATTACGTAATTGATAAGCTGTGTAAAGTAGTGTCACTATTACTTTCATTACCGTATGCCAGATATCTGGCTACGAAAGTAATTTGTTCAAAACGCGCATTTATTCCTAGCGCCATAAGAGCGGTTTCTGGATAGTTTCTGCCGTGACTCAATCTGTTAGTATCGTATTTTGCTACGGCGGCATCAGAATCTTGCCATTCTGTAAATTGGACAGGATGGTCGGGCTCAGTCGTAAATCACTTTTGAAGGTGACTCGGCCGCGGTTCCGTTGATGAAAGGTACCGGGAGCGATTTCTAAAATAAATTAAAAATAGCATGACGATTTTAATTCAAAATACGTAGCTCCATAACATAATAGTACAATATTAAAAACAAAATGAAGTAAAATAAAGTATAAATAAGTCACTTCCGATTATCGAACAGACTGCCAACGTTGGTACAGTGAACTGCCCTCATCCTCACACAGACACGACAAAACCTCATTTTCGGGGACTAGTGAGGAAAATGAGGCAACTCTGCTAGGGACAATGGCAAAGAAATCTGGCACCCTGGCCGAAGCGAACACTTGCGATGGTCTACAGAATCAAGGCAGTCAAAAGACAGATAATTCTGTTTATTCCAAGTAAAACAGAAACTGGGACTCAATGAATTGTAGAAGTCAAACTAGCTGTCCATTTCAAAACATAATTTTAAAATATTGGAGAATAAATTTAAAAAAAAACTTACAAAAATTATAAAATTGTATACGGCAAAACTTAGACATGAAAGCCTTTTAATGTATTTTATTTTCTGGTGTGTACAATAAAGTGTCCTAATCTAATAGAAAACTTTGGCCTTTGCATCTACGTAATGAGATGATTTATATAGCGTGCAGTGGCACCATCACGCACACTAGATGGGTGAAGGGACCCCTCGGACGCTGGAGTGCCTGGGACATTGTTTTTTGAGGGCTTGCCCAGCATCTATACCATCCTGACAGCTTAGTCAGCCTAGAGCACAGGAACGACAAGTCAATACATGCAGAGCCAACCAAGCCGCGTGTTTACTCACGATGTTTTCCTTCACCGTTAGCGTGACTTATACTTAAACTTACACTTTTCAAGAAAACAACAATAATGTCAAATTTCAAATAAATAAATCATCATCATCTGCTCGCCTCTGCCCGCTGCTGCCAGCCCACTTCGCCATCTTTTGCGGTCTCTCGCCATTTACATCCACGAGCTCTTCGAGCTTCGTCGCTAACGATGTTTTCCTTCACCGTTAGCGAGTGGTATTGCTACTATAACTTCACAGATGTACATAGCTTAGAAAATCAAAGTCATAGGTATATGCCCGCATTGTGAATCGAACCTCTCCCGCTTCCGAGTCCAATGTTCTACCCACTAGGCTACCACCGCTTCTGTACCCACTAGGCTACCACGGCTTCATATATACTTCATATATATAACTTAATACTATTAAAAAATATGAGAACAGAAAGTCATTAACAGGCTTCCACTGATAGCCACAAAATATTAAAAGTAGTAATTAAGAAGAACTAACAATTGCGTGTCCCGTCGTTCAAAGTAACACCAGACAACTTCTCAAGGACCTCATTACTACTGCATTAATCTGCATTTAGGGGGGCAACGACCAATGAATGTTGAGGAAGCGAAAGTGATCTGTCAGGATCGTGGCTAGTGGCAGTCCCTGGCGAGCTTATGTATGTATGTTATACGATCCACTGCAGGGCACAGGCGTTCTCAAAGATAGAGGGAGTAAGTTCCTAATAACTACGCGTCCGCACCGCGGATTGATAATTTCAAGCGGTTACGTATGTGCATATCTCAGGCGTCAGGTATTCCTTTTCACTTTCACAAAGTTTTCCTTCACATTGAAGCGAGTGGTATTACTACTTCAACTTCACAAATGTACACAACTTAGAAAACGTGCCAGGATTCTAACCCACGACCTCCCGAATGTGAGGCTGGCGTTCTATCGCACTGGTCAGCGAGCCGATTATATTATTCTAGCTGGTGCCCGCGGTTCGCGTGGTAATTTTGATGTGTTTTTTTCCGGGATAAAAATTCGCCTTTGTGCCTAATCCAGACTATAATCTATCTCTGTGCAAAAATACATCCGGGTCCGTTCAGCCGTTTTTGCGTGAAAGAGTAACAAAAATCCATCCATACATACAACCTTTCGCGTTTATAATATTACTAGCTGTTGCCCGCGACTTCGTTCGCGTGGTAGGTAATTTTGATGTGTCTTTTTCCGGGATAAAAAATAACCTGTGTGCAAATCCAGACTATAATCTATATCTGTGCAAAATTTCATCCGGATCCGTTCACACGTTTTTGCGTGAAAGAGTAACAATCATCCATCCATACATACAAACTTTCGCGTTTATAATGTTAGTAAGGATTTAAAAAAAAATCACACGGTCGTACCGGCAACTCAGTCCTCTCCCCAACCGAGCCTGGTAAGACCTTGGGGACAGAGTTACCTGATATAATGTTGACAAGATAACTTTAGATTTCAAGGGAAAAGGGACTCGTTCGCACTCGGGTCTTTTGTAAGACTCAGCTACCAGTCATGCTAACATACCGGCGAGGAGTTTTTCGCCGAAATAATTAATTCCAGTGCTCAATGTAAATTGATAATGCAGCGCGAGTGAATAGATTCCGAGAAGAGCAGCTATAGTCCGCACAAATATTTTTGGCGGTAACGTGAACACAGTCACAGATCGTTTGCACATCGCTAACTGTCTTTACAGTGTATGTAGTGTTATGCGTAGGAGGTTGAGGTAGTGTTATGCGTAGTAAATTACTATTAGTCAATTACTAAAGTAGTCAAATACTCACACATACACTGTAAAGGCAGTAAACGATGTGCAAACGATGTGTGACTATGTTTACGTTACCGCCAAAAAGATTTGTTCGGACTATACACTACACCGCAGAAAATGAAGGGTTTATTTCGCTAGCAGCAACTGAAATACGTAGAATATATTCTTGCAGTCTGTCACTCTGGTAACAAGAAAAATATTATTATTGTTCCTTCACATACCAATACATTTTCGAATCTTTTATTTACTATATATACATCAACCTACTGGAAAACTTGCACTAAAAATGTTTTCATAGAATAAGAGTGGACAAGTGAAAAGATAAATAAACATGGTATTTTTTTTTTCTCTGCGACTAATATTTTTTGTAAATTGACCAGTCGAAAAGTCAATATACCTAGTCACGTGGCACTAAAACGCGCCATACAAATCGACTTTACACTATGACATCACTCCCTAACGTAACGCCTTATATGAAGCGTTTATCAATATTTGAGTTACCTCGTAAAATAATGTTTTGTTTTTGTGCATGTACACCTTTATAAATGAACGAAATCTAATAAGTTTTATGTTATTAGGGTAACTTTATTTTTCACATATTTTGTGACCCGGAAGACGACAAAATTTTTATTTTTTACCTTTTTATATGATTTTTTGGTATAAAAGCAATGTCACTCCAATCTAAGTGAGACGCAAGTTCCCCATTATATCCATCTTGCAATCTACTCCATACAAACGTACCGCCGATTGTATACCGTTGCTTAGATACTTTTTTTTTCTTATTTTACAAAGTGTCTGTCTCTGTCTATTTACATTTAAAAGTACTTTATGTTTTTACAGTTAATCGAATTATCGGTTTGAGTGAATTCTGTCTCTTTTATCGATCATATTATGTCTCATACGTCTAGGTATGTCTTACGTTCTGACAACCAGTGCTCATTCTTTATGATTCTGCGTATCCTACCCGACTCTCACGACACAGGCTGTGAATAGTGTAATACTTTGTTCATATCTGTATTACTACTAACTTTTTTCATTTATTTATTTTATTTATACACAAATAAAATTATACAGAGGAAAAGCTTGCAAGTGTATAGGTATGTTGGTAAGTTTGTAGGTGCCTATCCGATTTAAAAAATTCTCTCGCAAGTATTTAGAATGGGCCTCCAGGGTGGAAATAGGCAATAACCTAATCCAACTTGTACTTAGATACAACTAAGTCGCAGGCAATGCTAGAAACTTTTACCGGTGTACAAAAACCACTCATCTACACATTAGCTTGTGGTCACAGAAAGCCGGAAACAGGAGTTTAAATGTATGTGTGCATATTCAGCCTATATTCGTCCCACTGTAGCGCACAGGCCTTCTTTCAAGGAGAGCGTATGGGCTTAATCACCACGCATGCCCACCGCGGATTGGCGATTTCAAGCGCTGAGGTATGTGAATAGCTCAGACACTCAGGTTTCCTCACGATGTTTTCCTTCACGGTTAGCGTGTGGTATTGCTACTATAACTTCACAATGTACATAACTTAGAAAACCAAGTCATAGGTACATGCCCGCACTTGGGATCGAACCTGGGTCTCTCGCTTCCGAGTCCGATGTTCTACCTATAAGGCTACCAACGCTTTTATGTATGTGTGCACTGTATTAAATCACTTCAGAAAATCTCCTTCCGCTTAGACTTATCCCCGTGTACAATAATTATTCTTAATTTATGTTAAAAAAGTTTTTTTAGCAACAGAATTTAGCGTCAGCCCACGGGCAGCATTCATTTAAGTAGCAATTAAAACTTTTATCCACCATTGGGAGAGTATTTCCAGTGGAGAACGCCTTTAGGCCCATACGCCTGAGCGTTCCACAATTTTGAAAGCATTTTGGAGAATTGGGTCGGGCGACGAAGCGTTAGTAGTTTGTCAGGATATTTTGTTGTCAAAAGTGTTCGTCTATCCTCGGGCATCCTGATCCAGCCACTGAAAGCAATCTGTCTCAGATCGTCGGTCCAGCGAGCTGGTGGGCGTCCTGCACTGCATTTGCCAGTACCTACGTGGTCACCACTTGAAAACATTTGCACCCCATCGACCATCAATTCTTCGGCATATACCAGTCCACTGCTACTTCAGCATGCTAATTTCATAGGCTCTGTCAGTCACTTTAGCTCTCTGGCGGATTGTCTCATTTCTAATGTGATCCATCAGAGTGATTCCGAGCAGAGCCCGATAGGACAGAAGGAAGTGGTGTGTCTCGGGGGAGGCCAATGTCAGCAGTGGACGGGTGTGGACTAATCATTCCACTAGTGATGGAAAGTATTCTTATTTTTTATCAATCAATAAAAATGTTACCACGTTCGTACAAGAGTAACGTCAGAAGTGAAAGCGGCCTTCCGACTCCATTGTTTTACCCAATGGGCTAAAAGTCGCGAGTTCGATTCCCACGGGAGGTCGACGTACTTGATTTGTACGTCGTTGAGTTTATGATATCCTTGCCTGGTTACCATAGCACAGGATATCCTAGTTTGGGACCAGGACATGTGATTTTGTTGTGTGGAAGTTATTATAATCTCTTAGGTATATTTTGCACAGGGCTTAAACCCCGAGGCCGTATCGAAACGAAAGTTTAAAAAAGCTTCACGGCGGTGCTTTAGCGTGAAGCTTTTCACTCACGAAATAAAACATTTCACGGCTGCAGGCTTTGGACCACTTGTTCATCTTTTTTACCACCAAAAAGGGTTGTAATTGGACGATAAAACAATTTTATAAAACGGGCCCCTCTTTGCGTGTGTATTCAGACGGCAAGCCAGCAGAATTAATTTGTATCAAAACGAAACGAGTAAAAACTATAGAATTATCGCATGATCATGATCATATGCCAATTTTACACCCTAAATAGGTAGAGTAGAATATTTCTCATTTTTCCTTTTAATCTTGAACGTAGGTTCAAACAAAGACTCGTGCTATGTCTGCGCAGGAATGGGGCAATTAATTGTATTTTTCTTACGTGAGCAATAGTTAAATAGAGAACCCTAAAAGAAAATTTGATACTGTAAAAACCGGCTCATTAGAAACTGGAGAAATAACAGAAACAAAAATTGAGAAACGCTCTTTTGTCACTGATTCCCTACTGAACTTACAACTACAGCGACGTCTATTGATAGATACGGCGATCTGAACTTGGGACATCGCTGAACTGAACTTACAACTATAGCGGTGACAAAAAAGCCTTTTTCTCAAACATGCTTGGAAATTTGAGCATTATTTCGACAACCTTCTTCGAGACAAATCGAAATTGCTGTACGCGAGCAGCGGCCGGAAAAAGTTCTATGAAAAGTCATAACTGTCGTGTTTTGCGGCCAAATAAATTACACACTAAACTCATATCTGTCCTGTTATTTAAAAATGGAACGATCTTTTTCTCCGAACAATGACAACCAAGGAGGTAACTTATCATAGGTTTTATTTAAATTTCGAACTGGCTTGCGATAGAAAGCTAGATGTACCTATTGAAAAAAAAAGAACACTAACGCGGCACAAAATATTGTTGTTCGTTCGTGGTTCGTCTGATTTTGAAAGATTATTGAATTTTTCAAATAATTTATTCTGCCTTAGTACTACTTAGTTTTAATTTCCGCGCATTATTTGAGAAAAATCATATACAAGCCTGGCCACAACTAGGCATTGATGGACTCACGTATTTGGGCCTCGGCTTTGCCTCGGCCCACATTTCCACGTTCGTCCTTCAATGCCTCTTTTGCTGGCCGCTACAATAATGTAGTATTTCCATTTTCGGTTTCTATTCCACTTTCTAATCACCCCGTTTCACGTTTTAGCTATTAATTAACGAAAAAGTGCAGACGGCGGTTTTATTACTAAGAATAATACAATATGTTACAATAAAGCAGGAAATGCCTTGCTGTAGTATCCATGGATTGTAAATAATATATAGAGATAGAGCGCACCGCCAACAAACTACTACGCAGTTTGGCGAAATTTAGTATTATATTAAGGTTAAAAAAAACCGTTAAACACAGTCAAAAGAGGGCTCTAGAAAGCTTCCAACGTAGAAATCTTATCTACATACCGCGAGAGGTGTCGAGTGACGTAGCCGTTACAAATGTGCGTTGACGTGCGGCCCAAAATAGATGGAAACAGAAGATCTTACTGACTTTATGTATTTTCATGCTGTGAAAAAAAAACCGGACAAGTGCGAGTCGGACTCGCCCACCGAAGGTTCCATACAAATTTGTACGTACTTATATTTAGATATTACAAATAGTTCAGAAATCGAGTATCGCAGTTTTTCCGAGCTATTCCCGAAATTCAAAGACATTTTTTTTAGGATTTAATTACAAATGTACAGTTTTCAGATTTTTCTCTGTATTTGAAGTAAACGACAATATTACCTTCTAAATTTCATAGTTCTAGGGCAACGGAAAGTACTGCATAAATTTTCATTCCCTTGAGAGTGTCGAAATATATATTTTTGGTGTCACAAATAGCCCTAACTTTTTTTTACGTTAATTCAGAAGTTAAATTTTTTTAACAGCTTCAAGGGACTATAAATTTGAGTATACGGTTTTAATTTCAACTCGATAACTCGACGCGTTCCCGAGATAAAGGGTCTTGACAGACAGACGGACGGAAAACAAAGTGATTCTAATAAGGGTACCGTTTTTCCTTTTTAGGTACGATACCCTAAAAACAGCGTTTTCTCCTCAGTATTTACATTCTTCGGCACTTTGGGTCGTTGCAGTGGGACGTAAAAATGTGTGGGTTACATAAAAATCTATCAAACTTTGCTAGAACGACCAGCTTAGAAATGTTCTTTTGGCTTTCGTGTGATTTTGGCTTTGGTGTTATTCTTGCGTGCGTATTACCGGTCGGTAATAATGTGGGTGCGATGGATGGCGTGATCTTATCGATGAAGGTAGATGAATTAGAACAGTGCTGGTTGAACCCTTAAAGATTTCTCTACCAATCTACTATCAGTTTGGCTCGCATCTAAACTCGTACCAGAATTTTCAAGATCAAAAAACCGAATCCGTAAATGTAACATTATGTAATTTGATGAAATGTCATTGGAGAATTTTAGTTTTATTAATTGTTATGATCTAAGTTAAATTTTATTTGAAAATTCTATTTTTATTAATTGTTATGATTTATTTTTGTCACAAATGTATAATTTTATGGTAATTAATTATTTTTTTATGCTATATGTGTGTGTCTCAAAGCGGAAATAATTTTTTTATCTATCTATCTATCTAAAATACAAATCCGTAGTAAATAAAAAAGAAACTCGCAAAATTCATTTAATGGAGCGCGTAGAAGTGTATTTCGTATTAAAATTTTGGGAAATAATAATTAATAACTAATTAAATTACATATGGAACAGCGGATACTTTTATTGCAACTTCAGAGTTTGCTCTATAGCAACAGATCTTCGTATTTACGAGTAGAACATGTTCAAATGGTATTCGAAAGGTCATACGAAAAGATTAATAATCGTTGTTATTTTTTTTTTCTATTCAAATTCATTCGATGCGAGGCAATGAGTACGATATCTCCGCAGTCTGCTCAAAGTCAGGTCGCTACATCTGTGTTCGAAGTTCTCGGGTGTTAGCAAGGAGGAGAACATCAGCTGTGATATCAATCCCTTATTAAGAAGCGGCGATATGTTCGAAAGGGTGGTTAACGTCGCACTTGAGGCCAACAATTCACTCAAATCTAGCGACTAATGCGGTTCTTTTTTTGAATAGTTTTACAATTAATATACACTGACAAGTGAATTCACTTGAATCTAGCGACAAATACGTTTTTTTTCTTGAATAGTTTCATATTTAATACAGCGACGACGGTGATAAGGGCCGACGGTGTGATAGCAACGCAGTTCACCCTAGGTTCTCTATTCTCTATACTAGGTTATCTATCCTATTACTATAATAATACATGTTACGTAAGTTGAGTTTTACCATAGAAGAAATCTACCAGTTCTTACGCATTGGAGTTTTTATTCGCTGGCCACACTGCACGACTCTATTTTTCTACTTCATAATATTACCGAAAAAAAAGTAATTCTAGTCACGTGGTACAAAAACGTGCCATACAAATCGGGCTCATACTATTACGAAACACGGTGCACTTAACGCCTTATAATGTAAGAAGCGTTTATAAATATTTGAGTTGTCTTGTACAAAACGTTCAGAATTCAAAAAAAATGTGCTAAGTTTTATTTTATTATCAGAGAAACAATTTTTTGCTTTTTCTGAGACCTGTAAAACTCGTAAAGTAAACATATTGCTGTTTTTTTTACTGAGTTTTTCTATGTATTCTATGATGATATATGTAAGTTTTAAGCAAATCTCCCATTTATCGATACATTTGCCTCCTAACAGCAACCCTAAATCTGCCAGCCTAGCCCACATTGTCTCTCTTGCGACCAATAAAGGCTCCCGTCTTTAAAATAATCTTTTACATCCTTGTTAGACAACGTTGAAAATTCAACGAAAAACTAAGTGTTGTAACTTTTTATATTATCAGAGTTACGAGGCTTTTCGTATTTTCCGAGACTTGTAAAATCCACAAAACATACATTTAGATGTTTTAATTTTTCTCAGTTTACTCTATAAAGGCCCGACCTAAGTTTTAAGCAAGTCTCTTTTTTATCGATAGATTCGCCCCCTCACGACATCCCTAAATCTGCCAGCCGAGCCCACGTTTTCTCCCTTGCGTGGAACAAAGGCGGGAGCTGGGATTAATCTCTACGACCGATAATACGGCCTCGAGTGTCGCTGAAAAAAATCATACGATTCACATCTTACAGGAGTTACTCGGCAGCGTTCAATAGACAAATAACGGCCAAGTGCGAGTCGGTCCAGTGTCGAGGGTTGAGTACAATATTTCGTTTTAAATATTTTTGTTAAATAGTGTACAAAAAAAACACAATCTTAGTGTTTTTCGGAGTGTTGCAGAATTTATTTTTCCTCATCTGCTTGCTTAGCATAGTATTGTATGTATATATGTTGTAAAAAGTACTGCCGTGAAATGGCTGAGATGCGCTCAATCAAACGCAATGCAAATTCAACAATGATGTTCAATTAGTCATTGCAAAGCATGTGAAATGTAATTTTCGTCACGCCATTAACCCACAATAGCAGCTAAAACGCCGCTGAAAACTATACTGGGCCCTTACTATGAAGCTGCGACATTATCGGAAGGATCAACATCGCGCTTGAGCTCTCTATCGACAAATACGGTTCTTTTTTTGAATAATTTCCGTAGTTCAATAGTTTAGTTGAATAGCTATTCCAAAAAACAACCGTATATCTCTGGGTACCGGCGCTGGATATTACCGGATATTACCAGCGCTGGAGTGTCCCCAGAGTTCCAGCACATGCTGAGCCGGAGCCCATTTGCATTTGCCACACCCACAAATCTACGGTATTATATTTTCTGGCACTTGCCGTGCGCTATATTGTATATTCTTGTCGTCTGTGTTTATTCTGTTACTTTCATCCCTTTTTTTGGTTTATGAACGTGTTATGTGTGTGTGAAAATGCAAATAAATGGTTTATCTATCTACCTATTTGCCGCTAGATTTGAGTGAAGTGTCGGGCTGAAGCGCGATGTTGCCGACCCTTCCAATAATGTCGCATTTTTCATAATAAGGGCCCTGCAATTACATCCAACGTCGATGTCGCGCGTGATTGATTTATTAGAGCCAGTTTGATCGGACACAACCGCACAATTTGTAGGGTGGACTGATTGACTCAATTGACTGGCCGAATTGATAATCTACGGTTATGAATGAAAAATGTAAGCTGAAAGTGGAACATACAGCACAAAGTGAAAGGAAGCCTCCGCGTTCGACATGAAATTCTGATAGACCCCTTATAAAAAGAAACGACATACAAGTCGTTAAAGGGTGAAATATTATCGTTTTTATTTATAAAAACAAGATTTGACTAAACCACCTCAGAGGTCCTTAAAATCAATGGTTACGTCTTTCTTTCTACCACAGACTATTTTAACTGCCTCTGAGGAGTGTTTTAAGGAATCGTGTTTTTATAAATAACGCCGAATATCTTTATTGTCCTGGTTAAAAACGTTATAAGTAGCAGTTTCCACATCAACGTTGGTTACTACAGGGGGAGGGTGGCGGTCTTTGCTTTGGATATTTTTGATTACATGGGGATGCAACCATGTCTGGATGGTCAATATGTCAGCAGTTTTAGTTATTTTTTTAATTTTTCGGATTTTCTACATAATTTGGGATACTTCGTTTCAAATAGTCAATCTAAGTTATAAAAAAAAAATGTGTTAATTACAGTTAGAAATATTATGAGCATTAAAGTCCTCTATTCTAAGCCTTTTTCTTATTTCTAGATTTATAACTGCTGCTCAGGGGTCGATAAATCCGGCTAGGGCTAATCTTTTTTTTGAGATTTCATTCTACCGTTTTGTCCGCGTAATAAATAATTATGTATATCTATGCCGAATTTCAGCTCTCTATTACTTATCGTCTCTGTGCTAAGCCGCGGACGGACAGAGAGACAGATAGACAGACGGACTTACACGGCGAAACTATAAAGGTTCCCTGTTGACTACGGAATCCTAAAGAACCAGAATACATAAATCTGCAGAATTCTAAAGAACCAGATGGGGCCACCATAACAATGGTTTTTCATTGTTAAAAGAAAAATGCATATACCAATGTTTACGTAGGCATGGGACGGGGGGCAAGAGCCTTGCTTACATTTGCTGACGAAGGAGGGGGTAATACTTGAATTACGAATTAGGCCTACTAAGCTGCAAGAAAATACTATGGAGTATTAAGCTCACCTTGGCATAAATTTTCTTTTAGTGCAATAAAGATTTTTTTCAGTTCAATTAAATTTTTCAATAAATTAAAAATTTATTAATTAAATTTATTATAACAGCAATTTCAAGCGCTGAGGTATATGAACACTTCCGACAGCCGGATTTATTCAAGAAGTTAAAGTTAAACTTCACAGTTAAAGAATAGTTAGTGCTTCAACAAATTTACAAATGTCATTTATACAATATATACTTAAGTATATCGCCTAAGCAGTTGTAGAGTATTTTTTTACTTTGATCATATTCAAAAATAAAATTGTTAACCTCTAGGAAAAAGTAGACTGTACCGATAGTTTCAGTGTTTGCATGGCTAGAATATCTCTGAGAGGCTTAGTAGACCCAATCAATCTTGCTCCTAGAGCGACCAGTGCGCATGAGTTGGTCTGACCTTAATAGAAATTATTAAGGGCTCGAAACAAGAGGATCCTTAGGGGCGGATAAGGAAAGTCAAACAGTGAGCTAACGTAATGTATTATACGGGTAATTCTCCAGTTTGGCATTCTCCGCGTAATTTTCGTGGCGTCTTTTATTTGTCACAATTTCTAGTATATCTTTGTGTGTTGTGGCAATTCAGTAAATTATTTATCTATGTATCTATTTCAATAAAAGTTGAAACCGAAAAGTTGCTCTATTACAAGAAAAATGAAGTGTTGGATGTGAAAATAGGACGGTCAATTTTAAAAAAGCTTGTCCACAAAAGTTACGCATGTGTCCAAGAAAGTTATGGAAAAATAAAATATTATAATTCAATTTCACTTTCTCCTGAGATACAGATTTTCGCCTAATTTACATTATCTTAATTCCAGATTCACTTGCTTGGTTTTCGTCGGAAGAGTTCGATCAGGTTTCGCTCTGATTCGCAGAGCCTGATCATGGTAAGTAGAGATCATGAAGTTTAATGTGCGGTGCTTACGAAAGTTTTAGTTCGACAAGAATATTTTACAATATATTTAGCACCAAACGATTATTGTCCTTTTTGAATTTGTTTTTTGGTTTCATAATAAACTATTGTATTTATTTATTATTTACAGTGATTGGTACCGAAAGGGTTGGTGTGTAATAGGGGAGGCCCAGTAGTGGGCTTTACTCATAGCCTTTTGAAATCGTTAGCAATATATTAAGGGAATGTTATTTCCGTCGTAAAAAACAGTATTATTAATTAATCAGTAATGGCACAACATTTGTAAATATTCGTGATATCCGACCTTTGGCTCAAAACTGTCAATTCAAATTTTAAATTGTAAGATTTTAACATTGAAAAATTCTGGTTAGAACGTCTCCTTAAAATTGGTGAACGAATTCAAAGTCGCCCTGTAGATGCTCATTGTGTAAGCTGGGAGCAGACTGTAAAAGTTACACGCCCATATATTAGAAGCAATAGTATTGAAACGTCCAGTCCATCGAACCGAAAGCGGAATAGTACCGAACGGGCTGCTTGTATTGGGCCACGGGCACAAAACACTTGTAACAGAAGCTTACTTGACGTTAAGCCCACAAAGCTCTCCAAGTTACAACGGGCCGGGTGCATGCGGGCGGCACAACCTGAATCTAAAATTACTCTTAAGTACTTACGAAATTAGTTTCTACATCCATGCTGCTACTAGTAAGTACACTTTCAAACGAAAATTTGGAGGCGATTTGCTGGAAATGCAGACTACCTGTCCCTAATTCAGAACGTCCCTTAATTTATTACTATGTGTGTAAATCTATTTATTAGGTTTTCTGCATTTCCAGCATGGTTCTCATCATTTAGCCACAAGAAGTCCACTGCTGGATTTCCTCCTCCATGGATTTCCAAAAAGACCGGTTGGCAGCGGCCTGCATCCAGCGCCTTCCTGCCACTTGGATGAGGTCATCTGTCCATCTTGTGGCTGGTCGTCCTACGCTGCTCTTGCCGATATGTGGTCTCCATTTGAGGACTATTCTGCCCCATCGGCCATCAGTTCTACGTGCTATGTGCCCCGCCCACTGCCACTTCAACTTACTAATCCACTGGGCTATGTCGACGACTTTCGTTCGTCTACGGATCTCATCATTTCTGATTCGATCTCGTAGAGAAATTCCGAGCATAGCCCTTTCCATAGCTCATTGCGTGACCTTGAGCCCGTAGTGAGAGACCACGTTTTAGTGCCATAAGTCATCAATGGTAACACACACTGGTTGTATAATTTTGTCTTGAGCGATTGAGGTATATTAGACAAAAAGACTTTTCTAAGTTTCCCGAATGCTGCCCAGCCGAGTTGGATTCGACGATTGACCTCTTTAACGAAGTTGGACCAATGCATTTTAGAGCCTCCTCCCCTGTTTTTGGCCACCACTATGTGACTGTCTTCGTCCACCGTCCGTATTCCCGTCTAACCAGGGCCGAGTTTCATAAAACTACAATTCGTAGTTTATTATGACAATTCGAGGTAGATTGCGTAGCAGAGTCTACTTGTTAATCTGTGGCTTAGTTGACACTGCAATGCACATCGAAATATGGTTAACCATGAATCGTAGTTTGACGAAACAGGTCTCGGATGTCCCGCCCACATTAAGAAAGCGGCAGGACGACAATGGATCAGATTAGCAGAGAACCGGTGAGGGTGGCGTAACATTAAGGAGGCCTATGCCCAATAGTGGGCGCCTTTAATGGGCTGTATGTCTAGACATAGTGGTGGCGTGGTGCCCGGGTCGCCCATCTGCCTCTAATATGCTTGAGACTGGCGATGGCTGACCCCTGCATTTTGCTCGTGAACGAGTGCTGTCCGTATGTCTCCCCGCAGCACTAGTGTTTTTTTTTTCTACTTTTGTAAGAATCGTACTAATAGGTATTATAAATGTGAAAGCTTGTGATGATGTTTGCATATTTGAATACTTAAATGTTTTTTACTCAATCACGCAATAACGGCTGAACGACTGAATGGCTAAAGACCTGAATTGAGACATAGCATACTTGATATTCCGGTAATGCGTTCCCGCGGGATGACATTTACTTTCATCATCATTATCATTCAGCCACAAGAAGTCCACTGCTGGACTTAGGCCTCCTCCATGGATTTCCAAAAAGACCGGAAGCGGCCTGCATCCAGCGCCTTCCTACCACGTGGATGAGGTCATCTGTCCATCTTGTGGCTGGTCATCCTACGCTGCGCTTGCCGATATGTGGTCTCCATTCGAGAACTTTTCGGCCCCATCGGCCATCAGTTCTGTGTGCTATGTGCCCCGCTCACTGCCACTTCAACTTACTAATCCGCTGGGCTATGTCGACGACTTTCGTTCGTCTACGGATCTCATCATTTCTATGTTAAGATATTTCACAGTAACTAGATTGACATAGAACTCTTAAGAGTTTAAAGTAAAAAAATAATAATATTTAAATTTGTTTCAAAAACAACATTTATAGAACTCATTATTACACACGAAATATAATACATGCAATACAATCTAAATTTTTGTGATTGTAATAAGATTTGTATACTTTTAATAAATATCTTCTGACAGTTTGATAGATAATAAAATTAAGGACGTTCAAGACATATTTTTTTATACTACGAAAAATATTGTTTTTGATTGAGAAAATTTAATAGCAAAATTAATAATTTTGGAAACAACTTCACTTTGCTAAAAACTAACGGCCTTAATTATAAAAACACGATTCCTCTAAGAAGAATCTAAAACTTTGTTTATTTAATCTGTGGCTACATCTTTTCTTTTTTGAAGATTTTTTCTCCACCACAGACAAATTCTATCGGCATTTTTGAAGTGTTTTAAGGAATCGAGTAACTAAGACCCTAAGTACAGGAAAACAAAAATGCACTTAAAATTACTGTAATTTTAATATCTATCAAATCCTCAGACCACATTAAATTTATCAAAAGTATAATAATTTTATTGCAATGACTAAACTGCCTTATATTCGTTAAATATCTTAGTAAGATTACGTTCAAAATTTGGTTTTATCGCTACAAGAAATCATTTAGATAAAATATTAGGTAATGAAAATTTTGTTCAACATAGTGTACAAAATACACAAATTGGCGTTTGTTCCGTGCCTCAATCCAGCTCAAATAGCAGAATTAGATCAATCAGAGTAGCGAGCACTCATGGAGCATAAATACGAAAATCGATCAAAATATTTACAAAGCATCAATCACCGTTTCAACTCACACTAGTACACTATTCCAATCAAGTGAAATTTTCCGAGGATTTTAATGAAAACTGTCCAATACCAAATATGAAAAATATAGACTGTGAATGCCACAACAAACTACTAAACAATACAGAAGGAAGATAAGCATAATCATTCACAGGGCTTAGTCTGTGGCAGTCTTTCTTTAAACTGCATTTGGAGAGTGTTTTAGGCAATCGAGTTTTTGCAATTGAGGCTGCTAAGGTGTAAAAAATTAATCCCAAACAAAATAAACACTTGCGGTTAGGTTAGGTTCGTCCGTCCGTCCGTCCGTCCGTCCGTCCGTCCGTCCGTCTGTCCGTCTCTCCGTCTGTCCGTCTGTCCGTCTGTCCGTCTGTCCGTCTGTCCGTCTGTCCGTCTGTCCGTCTGTCCGTCTGTCCGTCTGTCCGTCTGTCCGTCTGTCCGTCTGTCCGTCTGTCCGTCTGTCCGTCTGTCCGTCTGTCCGTCTGTCCGTGTGTCCGTCTGTCCGTCTGTCCGTCTGTCCGTCTGTCCGTCTGTCCGTCTGTCCGTCTGTCCGTCTGTCCGTCTGTCCGTCTGTCCGTCTGTCCGTCTGTCCGTCTGTCCGTCTGTCCGTCTGTCCGTCTGTCCGTCTGTCCGTCTGTCCGTCTGTCCGTCTGTCCGTCTGTCCGTCTGTCCGTCTGTCCGTCTGTCCGTCTGTCCGTCTGTCCGTCTGTCCGTCTGTCCGTCTGTCCGTCTGTCCGTCTGTCCGTCTGTCCGTCCGTCCGTCCGTCCGTCCGTCCGTCCGTCCGTCCGTCCGTCCGTCCGTCCGTCCGTCCGTCCGTCCGTCCGTCCGTCCGTCCGTCCGTCCGTCCGTCTGTCCGTCTGTCCGTCTGTCCGTCTGTCCGTCTGTCCGTCTGTCCGTCTGTCCGTCTGTCCGTCTGTCCGTCTGTCCGTCTGTCCGTCTGTCCGTCTGTCCTTCCTTATTATTTTTTTTGTTTTTAGTATTTTATTTTTCTACGCTATATCACCGTAAGTATTTGCTCCCGTTACGGATCATTTAATCACTGCCTGAGAGCTACACTTTCTGAAATTACTAAAATATCCGATTCGGGAGCGAGAGGTCGTTGCGTAGAGGAAACCTATAGATCACACAAAGGAATCCGCCAGAGTCGGGTCTGCGAAGATTTGATACCTCCTGGATCTTTGTATTACGCCCTGCTGTTATGGGACCTTTTTAAATGCAGGAAATTAAATGGAATGGAATTATAATGATTTATCCCGTTATAACTTTCGTTTAATATTTGTTTTGATTATTTAAAGTAAATACGGTAAACGAAAAAAAAAAAAAAGTGTTCTGGACCAGCGAGTACACTTAAATTTTTTTTTTTGTATTTAACCCTTGGATTACCCTACCGCATGGATAATTCAAAATGTTTAAAAAAACATATTATATTCTGAATAGTAGGAAAATACAAATAACAATCTAAAATTATTAATAAACTCCTCATTTTAGGAAATAACTTTGTTACATGCATGCACTAGGGTAAATATTTATACTTGTGTGTTACAAATCTGGAACTTCATGCAGTGCAGGTGTTACGAATATTGTTATGAATAATTAAAATTAAGTAACTAAAAATTTTTAACGAATATTTGTATTGTAATTATTACATTATGTATATTTTTTACTTCAAAAGAAAAACAGCGCATCAGAAAAGAATTTACTTATGATGAACCCTTGCTGCCTGGTGTTCCAAATTTGTATTAAGACGTTACTGAATGTTATTCCAAATTTGTCTCGTTAAAACAATCTTTGCTGCATGATATTCCAAATTTGGAAAAAACTTTAATTACCTAGTTGAAATAGTATAATAAGAAAGATATTTCTTACTTGTTTTTCCATAAAAACGTTGATAATCTATTATCGTAACTACATAAGGAATTTAGATTATTCCCAATTATCTCAATAAAACCAATAAATATCTCGTCACAAAGAACTGCGAATCGTCAACTTCACGAAAATGTCAATCTAAATAATTTGGCTGCCAAGAGTATAGTTAGCAAATGTCAGTTTAGCATTTATAACTGTTAATATAGAGCAAAACGCATTTTATTGGTGTAAAAATAGCCTTTTGTGTGTTAATTAATTAATTTAATAAAGGTATGGTTTCTGTAATCCTCAACCGATAATAAATACATCTTCATTTGAATATTTTTTTTTTCATTTTCAATACATATTTTTTATTTACCCTCACAAATCAACGTTAATTTGTCCACAGATTTGGTTTTAATATAACTCTAAGAATATTTTTTGTGAGTGTTCCAAATCTGGAACCATATGCGGTAAAGGGTGCTAACAGTCTTATTTATAAAAACACGATTACTTAAAACACTCATCAAAGTTACTTTTAATAGTCTGAGGTAAAGAAACAGACGTAACCACAGAATATTCAAACTGCTCCCGAGGAAAGTGTCCGTGAGTTCATGTTTTCATAAATAAGACCGTATTTTAGGCAATAAAACACTAAAATATCTTAAAACGACGAGACTTCCAAATGAACCGAGTTACCCATTATTACCTATGCTAGTGGTAAGCCCTCAAATAGACACCCTGCATACAATTTTATTCAATGAGTAGGTGAAAGACGAGATCCCACCGAAATTGAAAAATGACAAATCGGCGCTTTATCTCATGAACAGTTTCCGGAGCTGCAAGCCAATTTCCTCCCGGGGCGGATGTACGTCACTCAAAATGCATTCCGAATATCATGAAGCGCTAAATTGAATTTCTGTCCTTCACACGAGCGGTATGTGAAAAAATTACGTAAAATACGGTGTCTTCAAGAGACAGGGCAAGGGACCGTGAGAGGTGGCATTTGAAAGAAGAAATAACGACATTTATTGGGACAAATTAACACATCACATGAAAAAAGGTATAACAAGTAACATAAATACAACATAATACAGGGCAAAGTCAGAGCGTCAGAGTGCATCCTGTGGTGTGTCAAAGCTGTTACAAAGGGCATCTGACTCAGCATTGTGCTGAGGGTGTGAGCCCTTTGGGGGAAAAGGCCCATACCCAGTAATGGGCAGCACTGGGCTGATGGTAACGATGTTGATAATAGAATAGAATAGAATCTTCCTCTTCTTTTGTTGCCATATTCTCATATTGGAGGTTGGCTATCATTGTTGCTACTTTGTCCCGTGATGTTGCGGCTCGGAAGAGTTCTACAGTTCACGTGTTAAGGCATTCTGCAAGATTTTGGAGCCACGATGTTTTCCTGCGGAAAAGGGGGTGAGCCTCTAAAGTGCATAGTTGTTCAATAGAGTCATATTAGTACAGTAATGGTGGCTTCATCGACACTATTGGTAGTCTAGTGACCAATCGCATTCCAATGGTATAACTCGTGCAGTTTAACTCGGCGCTTCGCTCGATTCGAACTTCTTTGCGAGAGATGCCTTTTTAAAAACCTACTTAGAGGCTCAAAATTCCACCCGTGCCGGGACTTGAACCCGCGACCTCTTTACAAACTTCTCTGTATTAGGTACGTACAGGCAGCGAAATCCGATCGAAGCGATTTACATCACTTGTAGCCCCGAGTAGGTAACCCACTTTGCAGTTAGGTTTTTACATCGGAATAATATCGCCGTACCTACATGATGATCATCTAGGTTGTAAATAGGTTTTTAAAAATGTCCTCAGCACGGGTTAGTGAAACAGAAAGAATATAATGATGCCTATTTAGTTTGCGCGGGTTATACCTACCATTGAATTGACAGTGTACTGGTATTGCTTTGCAGACCGCTGCTGCTGTTGCCGCTATAACAATAAATACTAAAAACAGAATAAAATAAATATTTAAGGGGGGCTCCCAAACAACAAACGTAATTTATTTACCGTTTTTTGCTCGATATTAATAACGGCAACAGGTAGACGCTTGAAATATTCACAGAATATTAAGTTATATATTCGCTTCAAAAAGTAACATCAATACCCGAAGAAAAGTTTGATATTCTATGTATGGATAATGGGTATCGATGAGTTTGTCAAAATATAGCGATATAATTTACCTAAGCCAAATCAAGTACATAATCTTTGCATTGAAACGCGAGTCTATGAATTTGTCCCCTGACCCTTTTGTGGTTTCTACACGATGTCTCAGTGAAGTCACTCGCCATTCGAGCACATATTTAATAAATAATCATGTTAAGGTTCTCTAGTTCTGGTCCAAAACCAAGCGTAATATAAACCAAACCCACGACCTCTGTCACGGTAATCAAATGTATTACCGCTTGACCAAATGTGAGACAAACTCTTTCAATGTTATCCAGATGAATATGGACGGGAGACACATACACTGCCGTTAGTTTAGCGGTGTCGCGTCTGATTACCGTGCCGAAGGTCGTGGCTCTCTTCCCACTGAGGGCCAGCGTACATTTGCACATTTGCCCTCAGTCTGGGTGTGTTTCCATGTTTGTGACGTGCTTGCCTGGTTGCCATAGCACAGAGTATCCTAGTTTCGGACCAGGACAAGTTGTGTTTTAAAGAAATTATTATTGTTATAATTAGTTTCTCCCGTCCCCGAATGAGTATTAGCAATGGCCTACTGCATTGGTCTGCTCTTATATTACCCGCGCCAAACCTTGAACGATTCCAATCATCTATCTTTCGTTCATCTCCTCCCTTCGTATGATAATTTTTATTTATGTATGTTTATTCTTTATTTATTTCATATTTATGTACCGTTTATGTATGTGTATTAAATATCTTGCTTAATATTGTTTAGTTGCACCGACTACCCGTCATTTAGCTTCTCATTTTTTTCCCGTCAATGGTTGTCTGGAAGAAATTACTTTTAGTAATCATCATCATCATCAGCCTATGCTTGTCTACTGCTGGACATAGGCCTCTCCCATTGCACGCCACTGAGCACGTTCCTCGGCTACTCTCATCCAGCTTTTGCCAGCCGCCCTGCGAAGATCATCGCTCCACCGTGTCTGAGGACGTCCTACACTACGTTTACCGATCCGCGGTCTCCACTCGAGAACTCTTCTACCCCATCGGTTATCAGTTCTTCGGATGATATGGCCGGCCCACTGCCACTTCAGCATGCTTTCAGTAATAAGGGCGCCAATTGTACAGTACTATATTGTTGTTAAATTCTCATGTGTAATTCCTGGTGTACATACAATAAAGAATATTCTAACTATCTATCTAACTATCAAATTAGTATGGAATTCGAGAGTCAGACGATTGGAACCGCTCATAATTTGCTGTGTATTATTCGGCCCCTGATATAACTTCGCCGCGGGTTTAACTCGACAAACGTTTGGAGATAGCAGATCGATGATAAGATAATAATATGCGACTGCATTGTAGGTATGTCGTGAGGCACCGGATGTTAGCGATTAAGTGTGATGATACGGTATAACTTCTGCTGAAGCGATCGCCTGCGGTTGGACTCGTGAATTTGAATTAGTTTAAAGCATAGTTCACAATTCCGTGCGGCGCCGGATTAAGAATAGCGTCACTCCATTCCCTCCCGTGGATGTCGTAGAAGGCGACTAAGGAAATCAATTACAGGGAGACGGGCAGCAGCGTCTTCCTGAGATTCCAACCGCATACTGCGATCGCCAACCCGCCTGCCAAGCGTGGCGATTATGGCAAAAACCCTGATGGTTATGAAAACCACGTGGGAGCCCTGTGCCCTGCAGTGGGCGTCAAGTGGCTGATGATGATGATGATGATAGTTCATCTGAAACCAGAGCCTTGAGTAGACTCAATGCACACATAGTTGTCTAATAGACTTATATTAGTAAAACAATAGCTGTTATTTGCTTCTATTAGGGTTCCATACCCAAAGGGTAAAAACGGGACCCTATTACTAAGACTTCGCTGTCTGTCTGTCTGTCTGTCTGTCCGTCCGTCCATCCGTCCGTCCTTCTGTCTGTCACCAGGCTGTATCTCAAGAACCGTGATAGCTAGAGAGTTGAAATTTTTACAGATTATGTATTTCTATAAATACTAAAAACAAAATAAAATAATTATTTAAGGGGGCCTCCCATATTACAATATTGTGTCTAATGTTGAATAGATAATGGTACGGAACCCTTCGTGCGCGAGTCTGACTCGAACTTGGCCGGTTTTATTGTATTTGTCTTAGGTCCGAGATAATTATTCAGCACCAGTTACCTAGCTGAAATTTGGAAATGGTACTCATATTAATCTATAAAACCGGTGGTAGCGGAGCGGTAGAACGAATCCCGGCATGTAGCAGTGACTTTATTTTCTTAGTTACGTACATTTGTGAAGTGACAGTAGCAATACCACTCGCTTACTGTGGAGGAAAACATCGTGAGGAAACCCGAGTGCCGGACGTATTCACATACTTCGGCGCTTAAAATTGCCCAATCCGTGGCACGCGAGCCCATACTCTCTCTCTCCCTGAAAGAAGGCCTGCGCCCTAAATTGGGACGTATATAGGCTGTATAGTTCTTGTTAATCACGCCGACAGAGCAAACGAAAAAAAAAATGTAAAAAAATTAAGGTGAAAAAAATTACCTTCATATTCTTTTTGTTGTACTAACCCGTGCGGAGGACAGGTAGGTTTTTAAAATTACCCTTCCCATTTTTCCCGTCTACCTCACAGTATGAGTGGAATCATTTTTCTATTAAGGTATGCGTTTGCGAAATATTAAGCTTTAAAGAGCATCCCCGGGCTAAACGGTTGTTTGTTAAAATTGGAAAAAATTCAGCAACATACATAGTCAACTTAAAAGGAAAACTGTCAGAGCGTAAGCTTAGTAATTATCGAGTAATAGTCCAACATATAAAAGAAAAATTCCACTGAAAATTACTTTTATGAAGTTGTACAAAGCAGGAAGTTAATATTAGCAAAATAAAATCAAGCTAGCTACCATCAAGCAAAAAACTTCTCCATGTAGAACCCTACAACAGGCGTGGCTCGACGAGCACTTGACCGGTTTTCATTACTTTAACAATATAAAGGCAAACCTAGACCAGGCGAGACTAACCAACAGACTAACTTTTTCTTTTATTAGCACGTATGGACAGATAAGGGTTTAGTTACGACAAAGCAGCTATCTCGGGTTATAGAACGTTTATTATGCAAGTAGTTAATGGTGATGGTTGTTGTATAATTTTATGTTTATGTTTTGATATTGGCTGTATCATACGCTGGGTTTATTTTAAGCGTCGTCTCTTGATAAAAGTAAACATTGCGTTACGTAAACTCACGCCTGTATCCCGGGAGATAGGCAGAGACCAGGGTTTGTCATTTGCCACGATCCTGCCAGACCTCGTTCGCTTCATCAACATTTATTGGTCGTTGCACGCACGTCGGTTTCGGTTACTTTTTATCTTGCCCTTTGCTAATACATCCCCATCCCTTTGGTCGATGTAAAATATCACCTTTTGAGTTTACCGTGAATTAGCTTAAGATCAACTTAGCTTTATAATTTAACTATGCAAGGTGTTCAAATTAAAATTCAGATCCAAAAATATTATTTAGTATAAAAACAAAACATTTACTCAATGAACGTTAAAGACGACTAATGAAGGTTGAGGAAGCGAAAGTGATCTGTCAGGATCGTGGCAAGTGGCAGTCCCTGGTCTCTGCCTACCCCTCTGGGATGCAGGCGTGAGTTTATGTATGTTAGTTTGTTAGTTAGATACTAGTTTTACAATCAATAGATTGTATTATGGAAAAGTATCTAACAAAGAAACTCCACATTTATTATATTCTTTTTTTTTTTTGTTGCACTATTAAAAGGCAAGGCGAAATTTCGAACCTCTTTACAAACTTCACTGTATTACGTACAGGCAGCGACATCTGGCTGAAGCAATTTACATCACTTGCAGCCCCGAGCACCTGAAATTGTCCTCAGCACGGAGTCTCAGTGCAACAAAAAAAAAGAATATAAATTAACAAAGTTTTCAACTTACAGTTTTTAGAGAGACAAAGAAAGAAAGATATATTTATTTGACGACACAATACTCAAAAACATAAAATCACAAAACAAAATACAACAGCCACCAGAAAACACAATATCAGCCGAAATGTGGGTGACGGCAAAAAAAAAATTATCAGCATTTAGAAAATAAAGTAAAGTACCCATAGAAAACGTCACTGGTTGTGCAATTACATAAAATATGCATGTAAGATTTTTATGACTTTATACAATTGTTTGTCTTCTTTCAAAAAATAAATAAAATATCAGAAAGTTTTAAGTATTGAGTCCCCAAAATGGGCCCAACTCAGCATAATGTTGCAACCGAGAGATCAGTTGCAACGCTGATTTTCAGTCGGGTCCATACTGCGGTTAGCAATGTAGGTACGTGTATCATTTGCTTTAAAAGAGGTATTAATGTGTTGAACACTATACGCCAATCGTCTCCGTTAACATTATTTTTATACCAGACATTTTATTTGTCATCTAAATAATCCTTAATGCTGTATTAGATTTTTTTCCATTCAGACCCTGGTCTCCACATTTTACAAACATAGATAGATAGATAGATAGATAAATCATTTATTTGTGCTTAGAGACACACACACATAAAGCAATAAGTACATAAAAGTTGATGACATACAATAGTTTAGGTACAAGTACAAACTTATCTTACAAACTAACTTATATGTATAAACATAAGGTTATATGGCACTTTTAGGCCATATATGGGTGTGCCACAGAAGCTCAAAAGGCCGTATCTCAGCATTATAAATACCCACTTTAATTAAGCAGATATTTTACTGATTTTCAGCTACAGCCAGAGTGTGAGAACGGCGATGATAGATATTTATAGATAATCATTAAATGTTTAAAATAAAAAATTGGACAAATCAAACCATAACACATAACAAGAAAAAACGCTCTGTACATTAAATATATTAGAATTTCATTATAATTAAGGTCTATTGATTTCATTCTTCATAAGGGAAGTTATGAAGGGACGAGCTATGGAAAGGGCTATGCTCGGAATTTCTCTACGAGATCGAATCAGAAATGATGAGATCCGTAGACGAACGAAAGTCGTCGACATAGCCCAGCGGATTAGTAAGTTGAAGTGGCAGTGGGCGGGGCACATAGCACGCAGAACTGATGGCCGATGGGGCCGAAAAGTTCTCGAATGGAGACCACATATCGGCAAGCGCAGCGTGGGACGACCAGCCACAAGATGGACAGATGACGTCATTCAAGTGGCAGGAAGACGCTGGATGCAGGCCGCTTCCAACCGGTCTTTTTGGAAATCCATGGAGGAGGCCTATGTCCAGCAGTGGACTTCTTGTGGCTGAATGATGATGATGATGATGAAGGGAAGTAGTGTTTTGTGTAATTAGTGTTGTTGTTTTGTTGTTCTGTGTAATTAGTAGTGTGTTGTTGCATAGTCGTTATAGTCGCTATAGTCGTACTTACTAAACCCATCAAATAAACACAATCTCAAAAGGTCTGATGTGCTCGGTGGGCACATCGAGGAGTTTCAGCGTCTTCTAGTTCCACCATTAAGCCCTGACCATCAAGATTTACAAAAAAAACTTACATATATTATCCATTCCCTTGTGTTCCACATTGTAACAATCATCATCATCATCATCATCAGCCATTTGACGCCCAATGCAAGACATAGGCCTTCATCCTGGTTTTCATAACCATTGTAACAATATTTTGTCGTAATGTAGTTTGAAGATTGTGAGGAAACTTGAGTGTTTGTGGTGAGGTCGTGAAACTGCCGATGCGCGGTGGGCACGCGTGGTAATTAAGGCCATACTCTCTCGTTGAGACAAGGCCTGTGCCCTTCAGTGGGACATATACAGGCTGCAAAATAGTAGCTTAGATAAAAATCGTAACTTCAATATTTCAAGAGGTAGAGGTAGAACAATGGTAACAAAAGTCATTCATACCGTTCCCGTTGTTCCCGGGAGCGGTGAAAATTAATATTCCCGGGAACGGCACAGCCAGTATGTACGCGTCTTGCTCCTCGTACCCGTTTGAACCCCATACTTGCCGGGGCTTATGCCCAAGACCAATGACCGAAACCCACAGTAAATGACTTTGTTTTCGATGTAAGGGCCCTCGCCCACGGCGACTTTTTGTAGCGATGCAGTAGCGATGCTGTCGCGCGTTTGCTTCGATACAGTCGCGATGCGGGCGCTAGTTGTGTGCCCTCGCCCACCGTAAACGCGATACCGTCGCGCTTCTGTCGCGATGCAAATGCGATTCAGTAACGGAACCAAAATGCCTGCGATCGCTACAGTTGCAAGATGGACTCCGTTGGACCGATGGACAACAGCACTCTCGATCTTTCTGTGTTGCACTACTCATGCGCCACTCTTCCTCCGTTCTCCTCCCGATGTCTTCCGATACGCCGCGTTTGCATCGATACAGTCGCGATGCTGTAGCGCGTTAGTAGCGCGTTGGCATCGCTTCTGCAGCGCGTTGCAAATGCGACTAAAGCGCGTTCGTAGCGATGCTGTTGCGCGTTTACGAAACGCGCGACAGCATCACTACAAAAAGTCGCCGTGGGCGAGGGGCCTTACGTACATTTTTGTATTGGAGTATGTAGTAATACCTGCCCCCGCTAAGTATAAAAGAACAAATCGCGAGGAAACCTGATGTGTTCACTTACCTAAGCACTTGAAATTGCCTAGTGGGTAGAACATTGGACTTGTGAAGTTAAAGTAGCATACCACTTGCTAACGGTGAAGGAAAACATCGTGATTAAGCCTGAGTGTCTGATATATTCATATACCTCAGCGCTTGAAATCGCCCATCCACGCTGGGCACGCGTGGAGATTAAGCCCATACTCTCTCCCTGAGAGTAGGCCTGTGCCCTTCAGTGGGAAGTATAGAGACTGCTTTGTTTAATCACCAATCCGCGGTGGCCACGCGTGGTGATTAAGCCCACCCTCTCTCCCCGAGACCCTCCTCCGCCTGTGCCCTACAGTGGGACGTATATAGGCTGCTTATGTTTAAATGCCAATCTGCGGTGGGCACCCGCAATATATAAGCCCGTAGTCTCTCTCTCTCTCTCTGTCTCTCTGAGTTCCCTACAGTGAGACGTATATAGGCTTATTATTGTACAAACTTTTACTATTTAAAATATTAGAAAGTGTAAAAGAAAATTTTTTATTATGAACACTGCACCCCGTTCCCTGTTCTTGTTTGCGAAACTCCGCCAGTTCTCATAACAGTTCCCATAATTACAACTGAAATGGGACGCTGCCAATGTAAACTCGGCCTAAGAGATAAGCCGTACCATAAAGCAACAAGGTTCAGATTTCGTCATCATCATCATTCAGCCACAAGAAGTCCACTGCTGGACATAGGCCTCCTCCATGGATTTCCAAAAAGACCGGTTGGAAGCGGCCTGCATCCAGCGTCTTCCTGCCACTTGAATGACGTCATCTGTCCATCTTGTGGCTGGTCGTCCCACGCTGCGCTTGCCGATATGTGGTCTCCATTCGAGAACTTTTCGGCCCCATCGGCCATCAGTTCTGCGTGCTATGTGCCCCGCCCACTGCCACTTCAACTTACTAATCCGCTGGGCTATGTCGACGACTTTCGTTCGTCTACGGATCTCATCATTTCTGATTCGATCTCGTAGAGAAATTCCGAGCATAGCCCTTTCCATAGCTCGTTGCGTGACCTTGAGCCTTCTTATGAGGCCCATAGTGAGAGACCACGTTTCAGTGCCATAAGTCATCACTGGTAACACACACTGGTTGTATAATTTTGTCTTGAGCGATTGAGGTATATTAGACGAAAAGACTTTTCTAAGTTTCCCGAAAGCTGCCCAGCCGAGTTGGATTCGACGATTGACCTCTTTCACGAAGTTGGACCGGCCTAGTTGGATTGTTTGTCCTAAGTAGACGTATTCGTCTACAACTTCGAGAGTCGTGTTCCCCAATGTTATTGGGGTGGGCACAACACGAGCGTTCGACATGACCTTCGTTTTGTCCATGTTCATTTTAAGGCCCACACGTTGGGAAACTCGACTGAGGTCGTCGAGCATTATGCCGAGGTCTTCCATCGTTTCTGCCATGACTACTATATCGTCGGCAAATCGAAGGTGCGTGATGTACTCGCCATTGATATTGATGCCGCGTCCCTGCCATTCCAGAAGCTTGAAGGCATCTTCCAGTGCGTTCGTGAACAGTTTCGGAGAGATAACGTCTCCCTGTCTCACGCCTCTTCTCAATGGAATTGCCTCCGAATTCTGCTCCTGTACTCGGACCGACATGGTGGCGCTGTTGTACAAGCACTTCAGCACCTCGATATACCGATAGTCAATACGGCAACGCTGGAGAGACTCGAGCACTGCCCATGTCTCGATCGAATCGAAGGCTTTCTCATAGTCCACAAACGCTAAGCAGAATGGCAAATTATACTCCTCAGTCTTCTGTATAATTTGCCGCAGCGTGTGGATGTGGTCTATGGTACTAAAGCCCTTTCGGAAACCGGCTTGTTCGGGAGGCTGGAAGTCATCAAACCTGCGTTCGAGACGATTCGTGAGGACCCTCGAAAACAGCTTATAAACATGACTCAGAAGCGAGATGGGTCGGTAGTTCTTCAATAGAGAGTTATCCCCTTTCTTGAAGAACAGCGTCACCACGCTTCTGTTCCATGCTTCTGGCGTTTTTCCTTCGAGCACGACGGAATTGAAGAGCTTCTGAAGGACTTTAAGTACTGGTGTTCCACCCGCTTTCAGGAGCTCTGATGTGATTCCGTCCTCTCCTGGTGCCTTGTTATTCTTGAGCTGTTTCAGGGCCATCCTAATCTCGTACAGGCTGATGTCCGGGATGTCTTCGGTATAATGTCGGGTCAGTTTGGCTCTCGGATCTTTGTTCAAACTGCTAACAGGTTTTGCGACTGAGGTGTATAGCTGTCCGTAGAAACTCTCAATCTCCCTCAGCACCTCTGATTTGGTCGACGCTATACTGCCGTCCTCTCTCTTCAGCTTCGTCAGCTGGCTTTGCCCAATAGACAAGTCTTTTGCGAACACTTTGGAGCCCTTGTTCCGCTCTATAGTCTCTTTAATACGTTCGGTATTAAAGGACCGAATATCGTGCCGCATAGACTTTGAGATATGTCTATTGAGCTGCCTATATGACTTAGCATCCTCGGAGGACTGCAGTTGCAACGCGCGACGTTTAGCCATGAGGTCGAGAGTATAGTTTGAGAGCTTTTGTGGTCTACTCGTACGGTTGGGTCTATAGAACCTCGAGCCCACTGTACGGACAGTTTCTACAAACCTGTTATTGATCTCGTCCACCGATGCGGCGCTCTCCAGGCACTCAAAGCGATTTGACAATTCGAGTTGAAAGTTCTCGGGGTTCTGGATATGGGCACGAGTAGGTCGGAGCGTGGACTTCATGAGACGAGACCTCTCAAGTTTGACATTGATATTCAATGTGCCTCTTACTATTCGGTGATCGCTTCCGGTTTTCACCATGTTGATCACAGAGACGTCATTGAATATTTGTCTCTTGGAGGTCAGGATGAAGTCTATCTCCTGTGAGGTGGCTTCTGAAAGAAAGAGTTCATCATAAAGAGTCCCTCTTTCTCCAGGAAGTCTGCCAACCTTTGTCCTCTCGGGTTCCGTTGCCCATAACCAAATTGCCCCACTCTCATCTCACCCTCGCTTCTTGTGCCCAGCTTCGCATTGAAGTCCCCCATAACCACATTAAAATAGGTCTCCGAGGTATGTATGGCCCTACTAATGTCCTCATACATCGCCTCTACCTCCTCATCGGAGTGTGACGAGGTCGGTGCGTATACCTGAATGACCTTCAGCGAATATCTCTTAGATATTCTGAGTATTAGGTACACCACCCTGCTCGACACACTGTTGATGGCCAAAATGTTATTTACGAGGGACTTGTGGACGAGAAACCCGACACCACCCTGGGACTGTTGCTCGCCCTCCCGGTAGTAGAGCAGGTTACCGGATTTCAGGGTTATCGTGTCCTCGCCCTCTCGACGGACTTCAGATAACCCTAGGATATCCCAGTGTAACCTACCCATTTCCTCTTCCAGCTCAATTAGCTTTTCGTCTGTCCTCAATGTGCGAATGTTGTGTGTTACCAGGGCCAGTCGTTTTCGTTTTTGGGGGTGGTAGCCAGATCTCTGCCGGAGATTCTTAGCACCCCTTGCTCCGCCGTTACCGTGGCCGCTACCGTAGCCAGGAATAGCGGAGCCGCCGGGGACTGGGGGCCTGGTTTTTTGGTGTATTGCCATGAGGGTATTTGCCTTACTCGCCACGCTTGGCATGCGGGTTGGCGAGCGCAGTATATCGTATTTTCGCAGAAGGCGCTGCTGCCCACCTTCTGGTAATGTCCCTTAGCCGGTTTTTACGGCACCCGCGGGAAGAGATGGGGGGGTACTATTCTAAAGCCGGCACCCCACGGCAGATTTCGTCAACAAACTTGTAAAGGTATCTTTGCAGAACTGCAACGCTGAAGCGTTGTAGTCTGGGAGCTGTGATCGAAAACAATAAACCATTTGGATCATTCTCCTCATTCTCTACTTATCCCATACATGACATGTATCCCTGCCTCGGTGGTCTAGCGGTATCACGTCTGATTACTACGCCGGAGATCATGGGTTCGATTCTCATTGGAGCCTCTGTACATTTGTACAAATGGCCTCAGTCTGAGTGCACGAATTTCCCATGTTTACGATGCCCTTGCCTGGTTACTATAGTACAGCGTATCCTAGTTTGAGACCAGCACAAGTAATTGAGTTGTATGGAAGTTTTTTTTTGTCTACTTGTCTCAGAGGCACTTGATAGGCAATTTCCATTATCATGACAAATCTTATTAATTTGTCGCTGCATGCATGTACTTGATTTAAAATACAAAAACCTGAAAACAATTTCTTTGGGAATGTTAATTTATTAGGTAAAACAATTTTCTGACCCCTCCTTCTCTCGCCCTCTCCTCCTGGGTAAGACTAAATAAGTCTCATTTTTATAGAACACTTAGATCCTCACCCGCGACGACTTTAGTATGCGCTTCTATTCACGTTTTGTAACATTTTTGAGAGTCGATGCAAACGCGCTGTATAGCATATTATATTTTGCTTTCACTTTTACGGAATCTGGCACTGGCCAAGAGCGAGTCGGACTCCCAATATGGGTCCTAACTTGAATGAAACAATTTTTTTTTTTTCAAATACGTAATATTAGATTATGCGGAGGAACTTAGTCCGCAGGTCCGATGGGCACTTGGCCGGTTATTTGCAATTTTTTTTTTCTAACTAAATCCAGGCAGCCCCCGGACTACTAGCGAGAAAACAAGGAGAATGTTTTGAAAAGCATTTTCATCTCTAGTTCGGAGATAGTTCTTCGCGAGGTGACTGTTGCCTTTTAGAGCGCTTTCGGGTGTTTCAATTGTCACAAACTTTGTAAATTTCTCTTCGAATCCTGTTCCTCGATAAAGTTGTGACGATTGAACTGCCTCGTTGGTCTAGCGGTATCACCATTACCTGATTACCATGCCGGAGGTCGTGTGCTCGATTTCCACAGGGGCAGCCGTACATTTGTGGAAATGACCTCAGTCTGGGTGTATTTCCAGGTTTGTGACGTCCTTACCTGGTTCCCAAAGCACGGGATATTAGTTTTAGGATATAGGTACAAGTGATTGTTTTGTGTAGAAGTTATTATTAAATATTTGCGGGCCAACGTCGCCTTATACACGACGTATGACTGAGGGTTAATAATTACTTTCACCACCACCACCATCATCAGCCATTCGACGCCCACTGCAGGACATAGGCCTCCCTAATGATTTTACAAGCTTCTAGGTCTTGTGCCGCCCGCAACCAGCGACTCCCCGCCACCGTAACCAGGTCGTCAGACCATATTCTTCTGCTCCATAATTGCTTCATCCATATTCTTTTTAGGGTTCCATACCCAAAGGGTAAGGGTCCGTCCGTCCGTCTGTCACCGGTCTGTATCTCATGAACCGTGATAGTTAGATAGTTGAAATTTTCACAGATGATGTATTTCTGTTGCCGCTATAACAACAAATACTAAAAACTGAACAAAATAAATATTTAAAGGGGCTCACACACAACAAACGTGACCGTTTTTTGCTCGATATTATAATAATGTTATAATGAAAGGTTGATTCAAGCCTCTATACCTATACTTATGTAACAGTATGAACATATCTTTCGTGTCAATAAATCACTTTGTATTTTTTTTTGCTCGATATTAATAACGGCACCAGGTAGACGCTTCAAATATTCAAATGTTGTATAGATAATGGTACGGAACCCTTCGTGCGCGAGTCTGACTCGCAGTTGGCCGTTTTTTTTTAATGTAGCCTATATATACGGCGCCCCACAGCAGGGCACGGGCCTTCTCTCAGAGAGAGAGCATGGCCTTAATTTCCACGCGTGCCCACCGCGGATTGGCAATTTCAAGCACTGAGGTATGTGCACACCTCAGACACTCGGATTTCCTTACAATGTTTTCCTTCACAGTCAGCGAGTGGCCTCATTAGTGAATTATTAATCGAGGTAAGTGTCCAGATAGCTACAAAACGATCGTTTATTCAAAAAAAATTGACGTCTAAAAGTAATTCTTTAACGTTTGCATTCGCGGAATGTATTATTTATCTATCGCAATATGTCAAAAGCATAATTTTCAATAACCAAGCTGTTAAAGGTACGAAGCAGAAAAGATTATGCAGCCGAAATCTAATAGCAGTTGTAAAGTGTTCCATATCTATTGGTATAAAGTATTTATACGTTTCAAGGTTTCCGTACTATTATCTATACAACATTTGAATATTTCAAGCGTCTACATGTTGCAGTTCTTATAATCGAGCAAAAAACGGCAAAAAACTGCGTTTGTTGTATGGATGCCCCCTTAAATATTTAATGTATTCCTTTGTTAGTATTTGTTGTTATATCAGCAACAGAAGTACATCATCTGTGAAAATTTCAACTGTGTAACTATCACGGTTCATGAGATACAGCCTGGTGACAGACGAACGGACGGACAGCAGAGTCTTAGTAGTATGGTCCCTTACGGCTTTGGGTACGGAACCCTAAAAATGAGGCACGTGTCAATCCTTCCTTCCTTTACATGTAAAAAGCTCCCGTGGATAGCGTTTTCTAGCACTTGACTGAGATAAGATAAGATAAGAATATTCTTCTTTAATAAGATAGTTCGTCAGTGGTTTCCTACAACAAAATAATAAAAAAAAGATTCCGACGAATTCAAAACCTGCTCCTTTTTTGAAGTCGGTTAAAAATCAAAAGTGTATGTAACATAAAAACAAAGCTATTGGCAGGTGCTGGAATTGAACCTACGACCTTCCGTACCTGAAGCACGAATTCTACCGATACGCTATGGCCCCATTCTTAGACTTAGATGTACCTAGTATTTTTTAATGACTCGCGATGCTCATATATATAGTAATCAACGTCATAGTAATCATAGTAACGTCGGGAATCAAAGGTAATTACAGATAACATAAACTCACGCCTGTATCCCAGCGGGGTAGGCAGAGACCAAGGACTTTCACTTGCTACGATCCTGACAGATCACTTTCGCTTCCGCAACATTCATTAGTCGTTGCATGCACGCCGGTTTCGGGTACTTTTTATCTTGCCCTTTGCTAATACATCCCCTATTTGGTCGAAGTATGTCCGTCTGGGTCGTCCCTTACCGGCCCTTTTTTTTTTTTACGTAGCCTCGTTTGTGTCCCACTGCTGGGCAAAGGCCTCCCCCAACTCAGACCAGATGTTTCTGTCTTGTGCCACCTCAGGCCACTCCGGCATGTGTCGGTCGACGTCGTCTCGCCAACTTCTTCTTGGCCTGCCTCTCCTGCGACGACCGCCTTGTGGCACCCACTCGGTGGCAAGTCTCGCCCACCTATCCGGGTGCATTCTACTGACATGCCCTGCCCAGCTCCACTTCAACCTTGCAGTCTGGACACCCACATCAGCTATGCGTGTTTTTGAGCGTAACGTAGTGTTGCGGATATGGTCAATCCTTCTGATGCTCAACATGCTACGCTCCATAGCTCGCTGGCAAACCTTGAGCCTGGACTTCTGTTCTTCGGTCAATGACCAAGTCTGGGAGCCGTAAGTGAGGACGGGCAGGATGCACATGTCGACGAGTCTCCGTTTCAAGGAAAGCGGAAGGCTTCCTTTCAACAAATCCTTCATGGACCAGTAGCACTTCCAGGCGTTTTCGATACGGCGGTTGATTTCCTTGCCTTGCCTGTTTTCGAAGCTTACTATCTGGCCCAAGTAGATGTACTCGTCGACATAGTGTATCTCCTGCCCATCGACCTCAACTTTGCTTTTTCGACCGTTGGTCATGACTTTGGTTTTAGACCTGTTCATAGAAAGTCCCACCTCAAGGCTTGCAGCACTAAGCTCTTGCAGCTTGATTTCGAGCTCGGATGCATTCGAAGCGAACAGGACAATGTCGTCGGCGAAGCGAAGGTTTGTTAGTTTTCTGCCGCCAACTTCAATGCCTCTATTTGCCCACGTGTCTGGTAACGTTCTAAAAACCTCTACTAGGGTTGAAGTGAATAGTTTTGGCGAGAGAGGGTCGCCTTGTTTGACGCCTTTTTCTATTGCAAATGATGGCCCTGTTGAATTTAATTTTATATTTGCTGTGCTGTTGCTGTATATTAACCGTAGTAAGTCTATGTATGTGCTATCAATGTTTTGATTGCTTAAAGAATTAAATATAGCGGAGTGTGATAGGCTGTCGAAAGCTTTAGAGTAGTCAACAAATGCCAGAAACAATGGTACATTATACTCGTGGCTCTTCTCAATCACCTGATTTACGGCTTGTAAATGGTCCATTGTAGAAAAGCCAGGACGAAAACCTGCTTGTTCTGGTGGCTGTTGTGAGTCTAATTTTGCTGCAATACGGTTTTGAATGACTTTAATAAAAATTTTGTAAATGTGTGAAACAAGGCTTATAGGTCTGTAGTTTCCGACGTCAGTCTTATCCCCTTTTTGTGCAGTAAGATGATATTGGCGTGGCAGATCTTGTCAGGAAGAATGCCCCTGTACATAATAGTGTTGCATAGGTTGGTAATGTGCGGCAATAGAGACGTTCTCCCCGTTTTTAACGCTTCTGTGGTAATACCATCTTCTCCTGGACTTTTGTTATTTTTCATAGTCTTGAGTACGCGGTTTACTTCTAGACCGGTTATAGGGGAGATGGCATCTGGATTAGGACTAATAAAAGGTGTGGAGGATTTGGTCTTAGATATATCAGAGTATAGATTCTGGCAGAATTTTGTGCAGATATCTATTATTTTCTCTCTACTACGGTGCTTGACTCCTTGTTCGTCAGTAAGACTGGTTATCCAGGATTTAGCACGAATAGCACCTTCTTTGGCTATTCGGAGAGATGTGTGATTTTCTACAGCCCATTTCACAAGATTAGAGTTCAGAGATCGGATGTCGCTTCGAATGCTACGCTTCACTTTTCTATCTATTTCATTATAAGATGGTGTGCTCTTTTTATGTGTTTCTCTTTCATCTATCAGCCTCAGTGTCTTGTCTGTCAGTTTGTTTCTACTCTTCTTTGTTGGCTTTATTTTACGAGTTGCTACATCAATTGCAGATTTAATATTGTGATTCAGGGTCATTGATGTCGGTTTTTAATTCTTTAAAATAGTTATTTATTTCTATGTTAAATGTATCGAAATGTTGGTGCAATGTCTGTATATTAAGTTTAGTGGTTCTTTTTGTAAATAAGTTTTTGCGATGGATTTTTATATTGAGTAAAATTTTGATACGCAGAGGGCGGTGATCAGAGCTAAATTTAAATTTATTTATTATCCCAACATCTTGTATTACTTTTTGGTCTGAGACTAACGCAAAATCGATTTCATTTTGAGTTTTATTATCTGGGGAAATCCAGGTCCAACGACGTTGCGGCTTTTTAAAGAAGAAGCTGTTACTTATTTTTAGGTTTTGACCAAAAGCGAATTGAAGCAACCTTGCACCACGCTCGTTTCGACATCCAAGCCCGTGCGGTCCGAGAACATTTTGGTTGTCCAATTCTTGCCTAGGTCCGACCTTAGCATTGAAGTCGCCGAGGACTATATTCCAGGTACCTCGGTGATTGTCACACGCTTTGTTGAGAAGGTCGTAAAATTCTTCTATTTCGTCGTCACTATGCGATGTTGTTGGGGCATACGTTTGAACCAGGGTCAATGTTTGAGTCTTAGACTTTAAAACAGCAATTCTATCTGAGTAACCTACAAATTCGATGATGTTGTTCTTCCATTTCTTGGCAACTAGAAAGCCTACTCCGTACAGTCCACTGGTTGTACCATAGTGGAAGAAAATACAATTTTCTCGCTCTGCTGTCTCTTCTCCCAATCGTCTGACTTCCGATAAGCCCATGATGTCCCACTTGATGTTTTTGAGAGCATTGTCTAACTCAATTAACCGATCGTCTTTCATGAGTGTGCGAACGTTAAAAGTGAAAATATTGAGCCTATGGGTTCCAGTATCCTTTGTGCATGCTGTGGTTGTTGAACGGTGGAGCAATCTCTCCCGGGGATTCTTCGCACCCCTTGCTCCAGGGCTCCTCCGACTACCGTCGTCGCCGGAGTCACCGCTGGAGACGCCGGGAACTCGGGGCCGTGGTTGAGTTGTACTATTCATTAATATTCATAGTTGGGGGGTTTGGACCATATACCCACCACGCTGGTCCAGTGCGTGTTGGTGGGTTTTTCGCCAGAGCCTCGTCCGTTGGTCAGCAGGCTGTACCGCGTGCAGGTGAGGTTGACTTGGGCTCTTTAAGATGATTTTATAGCCCCTTACAGCCTTTTTAAATGTTATTAAGTAGATTTTACTTACAAATTAAATGCAAACGTTAATTGCAAAAATAAAATTTGTTATCATCAAGTTGATCACAGGACTTAGAATCAACCGGCCCTTAAAGAAATTAAATTTCACCTAATAAATAATCGCGGTTAGACCCGTTTAATATATTACTGTAGATGTACCTATACACAGACAGAGTCGCGATCATCAGTTACAGTGAGAGATTGAGTGATTAGTCATTGTTGTCTTAACGTAAGTAGTTGTAGAGATATCTTTTGTTGTTACTCCGCGGGGAACCTAATATAAAAATAAAGATTAGCAGAGAAGGAAAATCGTCGCTATAAAGATTACCTAATTTTATTGGGAACAAAACCGCACGCTTTTCGATTGTAATTTACTGTTAAACTAGGTTATGCCCACGACTTCGTGAAAGTAGGATTCAGTTGCTATGGAATGCAAAAAAAATATATTGAAGTAACATGGTGTTTATCTATTTAATCAGTCCGTAAACTGAGGATGTCACTTTTTGGAAGCAAAAAAAAAACACTGTGCGTTGTAAAGAGAATTATTTTCATAAGTGGATAAAAAAATAAAGCGGTCGCTTAACCAAAAAGATTTTAAATGTTATTAAGTAGATTTTACTTACAAATGAAATGCAAACGTTAATTGCAAAAATAAAATTTGTCATTATCAAGTTGATCACAGAACTTAGAATTAAACGGTGTTATTTGTAAAGAAACGATTCCTTAAAAACTTAAGACACTCCATAAACGCAGTATAAATAGTCTGAAATAGAGAGAAAGAAAGAGATACATTTATCAACAAACAACAAACATAAGAGCAACAAACAACACACATTAATTAAAACTTAAAACGAAACAAAATATGGACAATAAAAAATAACAAAAACACATTGTTATATTCTTTGTGTTGCACTAACCCGTGCTGAGGACAGAGAGAGTTTGTAAAGAGGCTTGAGATTTCACTGATGCCTGCACTTGCCCATTAACTCAGTTGGGAGAGCGCTGGCACGGCTAGCCAGAGGTCGCGGGTTCAAGTTCCGGCATGGGTGGAATTTTTAGCCTCTCAAATTCTGAAGTGTTTTTTTTTAAATAAAAACACTTTTCAGAATTTGTCGCGGTATGTCTCTGCTGCTGCAAATGGCAACTGACTCAGCACAGTGCTGATTTTCAGTCATTGCCGATAGCCCCAAGTGCTCTAGAGCGAAGCGTGGCCTGCTGCTAACTAATAAATAAAACCATATAGCGTCGCTCATATTGCAAAATACGATTTTTGTTTTGTCTGTGGTAGAGGGAAAGACTGCACCATACACTATTATACTGGGTTCATGGAGAGTTTTAAAAGAATCGTGTTTTATACATAATATCGAAGTATAATGTAATATGCCTCTTTTAAATATTTTACATCCGGTTTGTCGTGCATTCTTTTTAGAGTATCGATGGCAAAACAAAATTTATTAGATTTTATTGAATTGTATAACATTTTACTAAATTTGCTTTGCCATCATATTTATAAGTTAAGATATTTGGAAGATAAGATAAAATAAGATAAGATGAGATAAGATGAGATAATATGAGATGAGATGAGATGAAATTAGATGAGATGGGATGAGATGAGATGGGATGGATAGATAGATAATTGTATTAACCAAATAAAAACAATATATAATATAGTTATACAGCACTGACACAAGTTAACTAGCACAAAAACTTAAAACTTTATTCATATTGCAAAATGTTACATGTCAAAAAATACTATTTTTGTTTTTTCACCGAAAAATTGATTCTGTCACACGTGCAAGACATCGCAATCCTCGGTATGATTAGCTGTGTATACTATTACAACTTAATTTTCTTCTTATTTACTAATTTTCATACTATTTCGATGAAAAAACAAAAATCGTATATTTGATTTGTGACATTTTGCAATATGAACGACGACTTGTTACTGAGCCAGGCTCAGTGCCAGTATTACAGCAAACAGCGCTACATCCCGATATGTGCGGTAAGTATGTGTTTTTATATTATAAAACGTGGCTAAATAAATCAGGTAAATAAGGTATTTATAGCTAAATCAAGTCATCATCATCATCATTAGCCATTTCAGGCCCACTGCAGGACATAGTCAAAAAATCAAGTCATATATTAACAATTTGTTAAGAGCTGTCATTATGTTCGTATGTTGTCATATGTTCTTTTTTTGTACGCTTATTATGCACTTTGGCCAATGGACAGCTGTTAACAGTATAATAACAGATTGTTAGTTTACAAGAAACTGGAGGCGAGAATGGCCAAATTTTTTATTTTCTGTTAATTAATAGTTATCAGTTGGCGAAAGTGCATAAAAAAAGATGACAGGTGTTAACAGTAGTGTTAGTGCTGTCAGTGTAACAGATTGTTAGTGTTAGTGTATGCAGTATGAGAAACTGGGGGTTAGACCCTTAAGTGCCTCCAGCATGGCACGGGTCACGCGTTTTGTGGCGCTAAAATGTCAGAATTTGTTAATGTTCTAGAAAGTGGCGGTAATTTAATTTTAAAACGCGCGACTATCGTCATCGAGGCCGAGAGTAACACTAGCGCCACCGAGCAAACAAAATCATATCTTTTTTTCGACGACGAGCGACGAATCGTGTCAATTCAATGGTGATTTTTAGGACACATGGCCGTGAATCCACGGCAAACAACATAGGACTTATACTGTTACCGTTACCGCCGAAATGGTCATTTTAGGCATGTCATCTTGTCCTAGGTTCGTGATCCTAGGTTCTTTGTCGTGCGTCCTAAAAATCACTGTTAACATGATTGAGAGATTGTACAGACACTTTTTGCAAATCATCATCAGCATCATCATCGGCCATTTGACGCCCACTGCAGGGCATAGGCCTCCCTCATGGTCTTTAACCATGAAGGGTTTTGCCATAATCGCCACGCTTGGCAGGCGGGTTGGCGATCGCAGAATACGGCTGGAATCTCAGGAAGACCTTGCTGCCCGTCTCCTGGTAATTGATTTCCTTAGTCGCCTTCTACGACATCCACGGAAGGAAATGGAGTGACGCCATTCTTAATCCGGCGCCACGCGGATTTGCGAATACGATCTTCAAAAGAAGATACGATTTTTTTTATTGGTGGCGCTAGTTAGTCCACTGGATCCCCTTAACGCAAGAGATCTTGCGTTCGTCGCCGGGTCACGTCGCATTCTGTCTGTCACGACAAGCCCTTAAGGCCAGAAGTGTTTGTCCATTTAATATCGCCAATTTGTGGTGTCCTCAGCGGATTGTTTGTGTCCTAGTTTCAGATTACGTTGGGCGAGTGAGTTGTGTGGATATTGGCGATTAGATTGATTGCGTAGACCATGAAACACTTCTCTTATAAAATTAAAACACTACGGAATAAATGGGAATAGCCAACTACTTACGATATCATAATATTTAGAAGGAAGGGTTCAAACATTTTAAATAAAAAATAAAAACCGACTTCGAAAGACTACAGCACTAAAAAGTTAGAAATAATTTAAATAATTAGAAGTATGTATACATGTAGGTATTGCAGAAGTACAATTTGGAGTCGGTGCCCAAAATATATATGCTGGTCATGAAACTGGGCACCGACTACAAATTATACTTCTACAATAACTACATATATAATAGGGGTTAAAGTATGAAATTGCCGTTTTATTGCAATAGGTTCTTTGAATTGACATAGAATCTTCATGGTTTGAGGTTTTCGAATGAAACTTTTTTCAAATGGTTTCTATGATGTTCTTTTTTAAAAAAATGTGAAACATTTGAATATCGACTTTCAATTGTTTTTGTTATTCAATTTAGACAAGAAAGATTGATACTGCGAAAATTCGAGTAATTTTTGAATACATGTTCCGACGCGGAACTAACGCGGCAGAAACAGCCCGCAATATCAATGCTGCGTTTGGAGAGGGGTCTACTAATGAACGCACCGTGCGATTTTGGTTTAAACGCTTTCGTGATGGAAATTTCGACTTAAAGAACGAGCCACGAGGAAGACCGCCCACACAGGTGAATAACGATGAATTAAGAGAGATAGTGGAAGCCGACCCTAGTCAAACTACCCAGGAATTAGCGGCATGGTTTAACGTT
Organism: Yponomeuta evonymella; assembly: GCA_963969515.1. Lineage (NCBI taxonomy): Eukaryota > Metazoa > Arthropoda > Insecta > Lepidoptera > Yponomeutidae > Yponomeuta > Yponomeuta evonymella. The sequence goes on along the minus strand of OZ018366.1, from coordinate 1,864,129 downwards.
ACCTTACCCACAATATTGACTCACTTGCGTCAAATCAATAAAATAAAAAATACGAAAAATGGGTGCCTCATGATTTGACTGAATTTTTGCAGTATCCATCTTTCTTGTCTAAATTGAATAACAAAAACAATTGAAAGTCGATATTCAAATGTTTCATATTTTTTAAAAAAAGAACATCATAGAAACCATTTGAAAAAAGTTTCATTCGAAAACCTCAAACCATGAAGATTCTATGTCAATTCAAAGAACCTATTGCAATAAAACGGCAATTTCATACTTTAACCCCTAATACATACTTCTTATTATTTTACTCATTTATATCTTTTTAGTGTTGTAGTCTTTCGAAGTCGGTTTTTATTTTTTATATTTTTTTTTAATTTTACCATTTTTAGTGGAGCAGTGGGAGAAAGATAAATAAGTCCCTAAAAACCATAATTTACCCGACTTAATTCGGTACTTTAAAATTTGGTGTTCTCAATTTCCATCTCCGAAAGTGTTCAACAGAACATCACCAAATTAACTTGGGACTACTTTTATGCTATTTTCTCAAAACATACGGATTACTAAAGGATGGGCCCTATTAGTCCTTATTTACTGCTGTCCATTGAAAAGTTCCTTTCTCCAACTCTGAAAGTCTTCATCCGATCTTCAACAAAAAGAGCCTAATGGGACTTTATATCTGTTAGACCAAAAAAAGAATTGTCAAAATCGATTAAGATTTGACGGAGTTATGGAGAAACATAGCCAAAAAAAAAAATATCCGCGTCGAATTGATAACCTCTTCCTTTTTTGGAGTCGGTTAAAAAGCTGACATAAATAAAACTAAAACTTCGAGGCCAGAGGTTAAGATAGGAGTGCCACAGGATCTTTGTTGGGGCCGAGTCTTGGGTAGAAGTTTATAGTTGTCGAAATGTAAGAAGCCCGTTTTGACAGCTACACAAAAATGCATTTTACTTTGGATGTACTCGAACAAATATATAAAAAGACACATGCTCTGGCATATTATTTAACGCTCGAAAGAAAAAACAGACTCTGTAGCCCGAGAAGTTACTCATAGTTTAAATTTTTTATGTTTTTGATCTCAAACTAGGTTAGATGGTTTTTGTAGCTGTCATATTTTGACGACTTTAAGTTTGGAGTTTTTTGGTACAGTTTTTCTCCAAAATGATCTAGATTTTGAAATGGACACCTAGTTTTACTTGTAAAGATCAATAAGTCACAGTTTCTGTGTAATTTTGATCAAAAAAATTTGGATTTCGAATATCGTTGTTCATATTGCAAAATGTCACGTAGAAATAGAAATAGTAGGAAAGTTAGTAAATTAGACGAAATTTAGTCGTAATAGTCTGGTCGTCTAGCTGATCAGACCGAGGATTACGATATTTTGCACGTGTGACAGAAACAATTTTTTACAAAATTTCGATAAAAGAACAAAAATCGTATTTTTTTCACATGTGACATTTATGTGAACGACGATATTTTTAATTTTCTTAGACCTTGATAAACTAAAGTATCAATGCTAATCATGTGCAATATTTTATATTAGCGTATTGGTAGAAACTTTACCTTATGCGTGAGGGTCTGACTTCTCATCCAAAACTCACTTACATGTACTACCCGTACAACGACCGTAGCGAGCTGTAATGCGGTCGTGGTAATCGGACTTTTGAAGAACAGGCTGGGTTACGCGGGTCACCTCCGCGCCCATTGTCGCAGAATTGTAGCTAAATATGAAGTCGTCATCGTCGTCCAGTCACGATTCAGCGAGCATCATCATCATCAAATCATAGTTCTTAAAATTTTGCGAATGATTTCGATGTACAAATTAGGCACGGAGAACATTTCTTAACTATGCAAAGAAGTATATTACGCCCGTCTATAAATACCAGACGCAGAATACTCGTTCAACCAGTGCGTTGTGACAATCAATACGTATGGATCCAAAACGTGGACATTGACGGTGAGATTAGTCCACCAATTCAAAGTCTGCGCTCAGTCTTTAATTAATCACATAATTCTCCAAGGAACTCAGAGGAATGGCGTAGCCTTAAGGATTTCTGCCTCGGATAGAAGCATGGGTTCGATTCCCACTACAGGCCGCCGAACTTAAATAGTACTCAATGGCAACTGATTGCGTTGAGTGTAAGTTATTGCAATCACAAGCAAGTTCAAGAAGCTGTGGAGTGGTCACATCTGGAAACAACAAACAGTTAGCCGATGGGGTACAAAGGTTCTCGAGCGGACACCATGAACTGGCAAACTCAGCGTAGAACGCCCAGCAGCTGGCTGGACCGATGATCTGAGTGTGGGCGGCTGCCCTTGTAGGTAGAAGTTGAGGAGAAGAAACGCCCGGTCGCAGTTGAAGACACTTTTTTATTTTCTTAATGCACAGAGATAGGTACACGTTGCAAGAAGGTTCGGTGACAGAAGAAGGTATTTTAGTTGCCATATCAAAAAAGTGGGACAATAATTTGTTGGGGATGCCAACACTGAGGAAGATTGCTGAAGGATGGCCTAGGACAAGAAAAAAGTGCCTGGGCGAAGAAAAAAGTGCCTGGGGGAAGAAAAAAGTGCCTGGGCGAAGAAAAAAGTGCCTGGGGGAAGAAAAAAGTGCCTGGGGGAAGCCAATGTCCAGCAAGAGACTAACGGGGACTGATTATTTACAGTGCACTACACAGTACTTAACCTCTGAAGGATTGAAACTCTGGTATAAAAGTAAACTAGGTAGGTACATAATTATATTCTTTTTGTTGCACTAACCCGTGCTGAGGACAACTTTTAAAAAACCTATTTTAGAGGCTAAAAATTCCACCCATGCCGGGACTTGAACCCGCGACCTCTCACTCCCGACCGTGCCAGCGCTCTCCCAACGGAGCTAATGGGCAAGTGCAAGCATCAGTGAAATTTCAAGCCTCTTTACAAAATTCTCCGTATTACGTAGGCTTATCATTAGGCTCGAAATTTCACTGATGCCTGCACTTGCCCATTAGCTCAGTTGGGAAAGCGCTGGCACGGTCAGCCAGAGGTCGCGGGTTCAATTTCCGACATGGGTGGAATTTTTAGCCTCTAAAATAGGTTTTTAGCAAAGTACATAGTTAACCAATCCCATCACTACCGTTTCATTTGACTGTCTCTGAAACTACTTGAGAAGCTCTTATCAAATTTATTGCAATCGTAAAGTAAGGAGGCACCTTCATAATCAGCGATGCATATAAAGCAATAAATGCGTTTTGATTAAAGACGGGTATAAAAGTTGGACGTTTTGGGGGATTCAAGCATAGTTCGGTCGTTGATCAATCAGCAAAAGCAGGTGAGTGAGAGAATAATTCTTTATGATTATCACAAATCTATTATCTATGTAGTTACATTATTATTATATATGTATGTTAGTAATATTAGGGGTTAAAGTATGAAATTGCCGTTTTATTGCAATAGGTTCTTTGAATTGACATAGAATCTTCATGGTTTGAGGTTTTCGAATGAAACTTTTTTCAAATGGTTTCTATGATGTTCTTTTTTTAAAAAATGTGAAACATTTGAATATCGACTTTCAATTGTTTTTGTTATTCAATTTAGACAAGAAAGATGGATACTGTGAAAATTCGAGTGATTATGAGGCACCCATTTTTCGTATTTTTTTATTTTATTGATTTGACGCAAGTGAGTCTATATTGTGGGTAAGGTAACGTTAAACCATGCCGCTAATTCCTGGGTAGTTTGACTAGGGTCGGCTTCCACTATCTCTCTTAATTCATCGTTATTCACCTGTGTGGGCGGTCTTCCTCGTGGCTCGTTCTTTAAGTCGAAATTTCCATCACGAAAGCATTTAAACCAAAATCGCACGGTGCGTTCATTAGTAGACCCCTCTCCAAACGCAGCATTGATATTGCGGGCTGTTTCTGCCGCGTTAGTTCCGCGTCGGAACTCGTATTCAAAAATCACTCGAACTTTCGCAGTATCCATCTTTCTTGTCTAAATTGAATAACAAAAACAATTGAAAGTCGATATTCAAATGTTTCACATTTTTTAAAAAAAGATCATAGAAACCATTTGAAAAAAGTTTCATTCGAAAACCTCAAACCATGAAGATTATATGTCAATTCAAAGAACCTATTGCAATAAAACGGCAATTTCATACTTTAACCCCTATTATTTATCAATAGTATGTATGTATAAAAGGAGTGTGGCCTATACCTTCCTCAAGGAAGAGACCCGTGCCCCTCGGTGGGGACATAATGGGTTGATGATGATGATATTTCAATAAATACGTATTTTCATAATTCAATTATGTTCAATTATAATAATGATTGTATGTAAGCAATGAAACACCTAGTTTATGTAATAAATCGAACTCATTATTATTTTTTGGCACTAACCCAGTCTCCACATCAACATGTGTTAGCTGGAATAAAATACTATCTAGTATTAAGCTCGCCTTTGTACGAAGTCATCTTAGTGCTATACAGAATTTTTCATTCATTCATTTAGAAAGTCAAAGGCTCAAAATCCGTAATAGTTTCATTTTCGTTTTTATTTTATTTTATAAAGGAGAAAAAAAAGAATTAACAAAAATTACCTAAATAGAGAAAATGAGTTAGCTTAATACATAGTTCATTACGAACAGGCCCCAACAACATAGATCGCAGCTAGGATGTCAGCTCGTTTCCCTTTCTGAAATGAACGAATAATGTACTATATCATCACCCTACTTGGGTGCCTAATATGTACTACCTATTTAAGTGAGTGTTTGTGCATTTGATATGAAATTAATAACAGTGTCATACCAACATTTTCAGCTAAAAACATGAAGACTTCCCTTGTATTTGTGCTGGCACTGGCGGCGGGCGTGTACTGTGCACCTGCGTACAACCCTCTTGTGCAGTTGATCATCAACATCAAGGCTGACTCTGACTCCGGCGTCACTCCCATTGCCATCGATAGTAAGTAGCTGAAGAAAGAAATAAAGCAGAATCCACGATATTTTGTGAGCACAAATCTTAATTTTGACGTTTCTTCTTCTTCTTCCCATTTATAAGATTGTAACTTCTACGATTTAGTTGAAATACGATCACTTACTCGTATTTCAGCATCATTGTCTTAAATAGCATACCTGGTGTGATTTTTCGATGGCTTCATCTTCATATTTATGTAAAACCTTCGACTGGAATAAACTGATTTTATTATAATTATTTATGATAGTTGGAACCAATAAGAAAAAAAAACTACAGCGACAGAAATAGATTAAAAAAACACGTAATTACTCAGAATTGTCGCAATTTCCCATTTATTTAATGTGTATCCTTAAAAAGCAACTCCGTATCGCTCACTCATCACCATACTCCGTACGTCCACGTTAAGTCAGAATAGTTTGTTTCAAATTGCAGCAACAGTACAACTATGTTTTATTGTTTCAGACCCATCATCTGAGATCCCCAGACCTCCGCCGATGCCCGTTCTACCTGTTATCCCTGGTCCCGCACCAACACCTACTATCCCTAGCCCAGTTCCTGTGAAGCCTGAAGAGGCCATTCCCACCCCTATCATCCCTGAACCAGTGCCCGCACCTCTCCCTGTCAACGTAAGTATCGAATAATTGACAGACGGCCGACCTTTAACTTTTTAGATGCAATGTCGTCCCCAAAGCAACGGGCTGTTTATTTCTCAGGTAAAACTATTTTAACCACGTGTGACTCTTTGAAAGGGGGCATACTTATGACAAAGTATGCTTTGAGAATTGATAATTTGTAACGTGGTTGGACCCCTGTGACTACATTATTTAGTTGATATTTATCTCATACGTGACTTCTTAATTGATTGATAAATAATTGGATACTTTTTTGCGTATTATTCATTACTTTTAATGTAACTATTATAATAGAAAATATTCAAAGTAAGTAATAATATCGTAAGTCTATAAAACATCTTTCATCTTATTCTTAGGTCCCGTCTCTCCAAGAAATCCTACAGAACATCAAGGATGAGTACTACCAGGCCACCGCTAACGTCCCTTCTCTCCAGGCCATCTTAGAGCAGATCAAGGAAGAATTTAACCAAGTCCAGACCCCTTCTCTTGGGGACATCCTCGAGCAAATCAAGGAGGAATACAACCAAGCCCAAATCCCCTCTCTCGCCGACATTCTGGACCAAATCAAGGATGAGTTCAACCAGGCGGTTCAGACCCCTTCTCTAGAAGCCATCCTAGAACAGATCAAAGAAGAATACAACCAAGTCGAAGTCCCCTCTCTGGCCGCCATTTTGGAACAAATAAAGGAAGAATTCAACCAGGGTCACACCCCTTCTCTGGAAGCCATCCTTGAACAGATCAAGGAAGAGTACAACCAAGTCGAAGTCCCTTCTCTGCCCGCCATTTTGGAGCAAATAAAGGAAGAATTCAACCAGGTTCAGACCCCTTCTCTGGAAGCCATTCTTGACCAAATCAAGGAAGAGTACAACCAGGTCCCTGAGGTTCCTTCTCTCGCCGCCATTCTGGATCAAATTAAGGACGAGTACCATCAGACCGCCGCCGCTGACACTCCTTCCTTGGAGGCAGTTCTGGATCACATCAAGGAGGAGTTCAGTCAAGAGCAAGCGCCGTCTCTGGCCGCTGTTCTAGAGCAGATCAAGGATGAGTTTCACCACGTCACTGTTGAGGTCCCCGCTCTCGAGGCCATCCTTGAAGAGATCAAGGCTGAGTACAACCAGGTGCAGGCCCCTTCGCTTGCCGCAGTTTTGGGAGAAATCAAAACCACTCATGCCTAAACGCTTGTTGAACTGAAGACTCGGCTATCGTAAACATGATTTTTTTGCTATGAAATAAAATTATTTTGTTAGCTGTTATTTCTAGTTTTTGATTTTATGCTCCAATTCCTCTTTCCAGACTACTCAAAATTTAGATGTCAAATATATAATTATTGTATGATGTTAACAAGGTGCACTGAGTACACCAGACCATGAGCAAAATATTGATGAATTGTAATTTTAAATGTACACACTTGCCTAATTTTCATGATAAAACTATTGAATATCCTCCAAAACATTGCCAAGTTTGATCTGTAAATTTAAAAGTCTCACAATTTTTTCCTTGTTTATTAAAACACTGCCTATCCATGAGACAAGGAACTTTGCAATTTCTTGCAAATAACGTTATTTTTTTTGAGACGAGAAAATTACTTTGTTTTTATTAAAATTTTGGTGTGAATAATTTGTCATATCTGTTTTTGTTTAAGTTTTTACTTTTTGCAATAAAGCGTAACAAACTGTTTTTCATTTACTGACTATTGTTTGTAGGTCTTTGGCAATATCATTGAAGGGCCAATTCATTTGCATCGCCAGCTTTGGAGTCGATAAGTTCAATCACCTGAACCTATTGTACAAGTCGCCGCTAGAACGTGTGTCAAATAAAAAATAATAATTCATGACAAGCCCTTGAGACTTAAAGTGTTTGTGCATTTAAATTCTCGATTTTGCGGTGTATTCAGCAGATGAATTCTTTCCTAGTTCCAGATTATATGGGCGGAGTGAGTGGTGTGGATATTGCAGATTAAACTGTCTTTTGACTTGGAGTTGGATTACAGGGAAACTGTCTTAAGGAGATCAGCAGAGTTAAGCGTTAAGCACATAATGGTGCTTATGTTCGTTCAATAATTCGAATAAAGTCATCCATTCTAAGCCATGCAAAAAAATGATGCTTTATGGGGCATTGTATACTTTTTACAATAAGATCCCTGAGGATATAATAAGCTTGCCAGAAACGCGGTTCAAGAAATGTGTGAAGCACACTTTGTGCCAAAAAAGCTACTATAACATTAAAGATTATTTAGATGACAATGATGTCTGGAATTAAAGCTAGTTCAATGCATGAGATTTAGAACATTTATATAAATCCTGTAAATTAAGGACTTGAAAAGACTAAGTTTGGAGTTTCTTTGTCCATTTTTTCCTCCAAAATGATCTAGATTTTGAAACAGACACCTAGTTTAACTTGTAACGTTCATTAAGTCGCAGTTTCTGTGCTACTTTGAATAAAAAAAATTGATTTTGATTTTTGGTAGTAACTATGGCTCAATGCCAATCGTGCCCAATATTACTAGAGGTTTTAGCGAATCAGCAGAGGCTCACATGGATGAGGGCCTGAATCCGATTTCCGCTATGTACCCGCAAACTGGCATGCCTGAGATATTCACATAACACAGACCTTGAAATTGATAATGCGCCGTGAGAGATTAAGCAACACTCTATCTCTCTCTTTCCCGTCCCGTCCAAGTCCCGTGTCTAAGACGTATATAGGCTGCATAATATTATACTCGTATACTGCTCAAAACAATTAGGGCAGAAAAATTTTGAAGTGGAGTAAAACTATTTGCTTAGATTTTTAATTATAACTGGCTACTAAATATTAAAAATTACATCCTGTACGAAAATTAAGAACGAAAGAACATAGGTGTTTTTGTTAGAAATTCTTAATATGGTGGCCAAGAGTATATGTACACCTAAAAACAAAGTGACGTCTCTGATTTTTTTTTCTTTTTAATTACAGCAAACTCATTATAAGTGGCCTATGAACAAAAGACTCAGCTATCGTAAACATGATTGTTTTGTTATGAAATAAAGTATTTTGTATGCACTATTAGTTCTTCTTTCGATTTTAATTGTATGCACTATTACTTCCTCTTCCGGTTTTCAAAATGTTATGAAAGCGCATAGAGTGTGCTATGCCTTGTTTTTAGCCGGCCTGCTGATAACTCGGCTTGCCCAAAATTATGATCAACTTTTTAAATTTATTGATCATACTTGACAAGCTTTTATAATAAAACTATTCAGTATCTTAAAATATCTTCTCAAAACTTTCCGTGTTAGATCGGTAAATTTAAAGGTCACATATTTTTTCGTATTTATGAAAACACTGCTAATGAGTCAACGAACTTTGCAAGTCCTTACGTTTTACTATCACGTATTTCTTTGAGACGAGAATTTGCCCTGGTTTTTACGTTTAGGCTGCAGTATTTATGCTAAAATAGAATAGAATAGAAAACGTTTATTACCAAAACAAAAAATAATTAATATATTTTAATAAGCAATTCCGGATACTTTATTTTCACTCAACGATTAACCAGTGCATCCGGCCAATTGTGAACTTGCATCTAACTTAGATTGGAGTGATATTCATTGCTTTTATACCATAGAATTCTCATAAAAACCTAGGAAAGATAAAAAAATATAAATAAATTTTCGAGGTTTTCGGGGTCACAAAATATGCGAAAAATAAAGTTACTCTAATAACATAAACCTTATTAAATCTAAACGTTTTCTTATAAGGATGTACGAATACATGCACAAAAAGATTATTTTGCGAGATAGAGACGCGTTGGTAGCCTAGTGGGTAGAACATCGGACTCGGAAGCGAGAGACCCAGGTTCGATCCCAAGTGCGGGCATGTACTTATGACTTGGTTTTCTAAGTTATGTACATTATGAAGTTATAATAGCAATACCACACGCTAACGTGAAGGAAAACATCGTAAGGAAACCTGCGTGTCTGAGCTATTCACATACCTCAGCGCCATACTCTCTCCTTGAGAGAAGGCCTGTGCCCTACAGTGGGACGCATATAGGCTGATTATGCTTATATAAGGCGTTACGCTAGGGAGTGGCGTTATAGTCTAATGTCGATTAGCATGGCGCGTTTTAGTACCACATGACTGTACTGAATTTTTGGCTGGTTATATTACAAAAAGTATTAGTCGCAGAGAAAAAAATACCACGTTTATTTATTTTTTAACGTGTCTTCTCGTATTCTATTAAAACGTTTCTGGTGCACGTTCTCCGTTGTGTCCTACGGAGCCAAAACGTGGAGGTACCGATGAAGGTAGGATTAGTTCACCAATTCAAATTCACTCAGCGTACTATGGGACGGGCTGTGCTCGGAGTCTCTTTGATGAATCACATCATTCTCAAGAGAAATAGGACGAATAACATAACCTTTAAGATTACTGCCTCGTTGGTTTGACTGCTTACACGCTTGACTAAACACAGGTTTGGGTTCGATTCCCACTGCAGGCCACCATTATTGATTTGTAGTCAATGGTTTCAGTCTCGGTGTGTTTGTGTATTCGTGATGTCTTTCATCATCATCATCATCAGCCATTTGACGCCCACAACTGGACACAGGCCTTATCCGTGGTTTTCATAACCATGAAAAGTTTTGCCATAATCGCCACGCTTAGCAGTCGGGTTGGGGATCGCAGTAAGCGGTTGGAATCTTACAAAGACGCTGCTGCCCGTCTCCTGGTAATGTATTTCCTTAGTCGCCTTCGACTACATCCACGGAAGGAAATGGAGTGACGCTATTCTTAATCCGGCGCCACACGGATGTACAGAATATAAATATATAATATCTAGTATAAAATATACTAGATGTCCTTGCTTGGTCCAAAACTAGGATATCCTATGAAAACCCACCAACTTGCGGCACTGTTCATCTGAGGTATATTGATGAAAGGGGCTGATAGGGGGCTAAATAAAGATGACCAAGGACAGGAAATGGAAGCCAATGTCCACCAATAAACTAATGTGGACTGATTAATTATAGTGCACTACGCAGCTCTTAATCGCTAAAGGACTGAAATCCTTTGGGTTATGAGCTGCGTAGTGCAAGTTATTGTTACTAGTAGCAAACTCCAGTCTCTTCTTCTCGTCGTGTCGATGACAAAACAATTTTTATTGAAGTCTTTTTGAAACAGTTGCGGTCCAGAACTTTGTCCTCCTAAGTGTAGGTGTTTAGGCACGCAGGGCACGATGAAAGATAGTCAATCGTCTGAGAAGTACTGCTCAAACTAAATTTTGGCCTTTGCTTCTACGTAATGAGATGATTTGTACAACGTCCAGCGGCACCTTCATTCGCACTAGATGAATGAAGGGACCACTCCGACGCTGCTGTGTCTGAGACATTATTTTTTTAGATGGAGTAGGCTTGCCCAGCACCTATACCATGTTGACAGCTTAGTCGGCCTATCCCACAGGAAAGAGAAGTCAATACGTGTGGAGCCAACCAAGCCGCGGGTTTCCTTTACCGTTAGCGTGAACCAAAATGAAACCGAAGCAAACTCCAGTGGAAGAGAGGTGATCAAAGTAATGTTAGCTACTAAGATACAAAAGTTCTCGAGTGAAGACTACGAACTGACAAAGGCAGCGTAGAACGTCCACCAACTCGCTGGAACGACGTTCTGAGGCAGATTGCTGATGGAGACTGAAAAAGGATGGCAAAGAACTGAAAAAAGTGCCTGGGGAAATTAATGTCCAACAATATACTAATGCGGACCGATCATAAATTATTTATAGCACCTACTTGAGGATCACTTATCATTTATTGTAACTGTAAAGTAAGGAGGCACCTTTATAATCAACGATGCATATAAAGCAATAAATGCATTTTGATTAAAGATCGGTATAAAAGTCGGATGTTTTGGGCGATTTAAGCATAGTTCGGTCGTTGATCAATTAGTAAAAACAGGTGAGTGAGAGTATCATTCTTTACAATTGTTACAAAGGGTTTAAGAAGTAGTTACTTACTTCAGTATTTTTTGTGCAGTAAGCAGTAATATCACTCTAACGATTCAATGTTCAAAATTCCCACTAATAGTTTTTGACGAACAGCCTAGATCGCAGGTAGGATTTTCAGCTTGTTTCCCTTTCTGAATTGTAATGTAGAGAATCATCATCATTCAGCCACAAGAAGTCCACTGCTGGACATAGGCCTTCTCCATGGATTTCCAAAAAGACCGGTTGGAAGCGGCCTGCATCCAGCGCCTTCCTGCGACTTGGATGAGGTCATCTGTCCATTTTGTGGCTGGTCGTCCTACGCTGCGCTTGCCGATATGTGGTCTCCATTCGAGAAGTTTTCGGCCCCATCGGCCATCAGTTCTGCGTGCTATGTGCCCCGCCCACTGCCACTTCAACTTTCTAATCCGCTAGAGAGAATAATTATATAATAACATCACCGTACGTTGGATACCTATTTATGTAAACATTTGATTTGAAATAACAATGCTATACAAAAACTTTCAGCCAAGAAACATGAAGGTTTCCATTGTATTTGTGCTGGCACTGGCGGCGGGCGTGTACAGTGCACCTGCATACAACCCTCTTGTGCAGTTGATCATCAACATCAAGGCTGACTCTGACTCCGGGGTCACTCCCGTCGTCGTCGATGGTGAGTAGATGAACATTAGAGGCTTTGTTATACTCAGAGATAGAATAATGTCTTGCAAACTCTCCCCAGCGGCAACGGACTCGGTATTTTGTGGGCGAAAATCTTTATTGTTCCTCTTCTTCTCAATAATAAGATTGTAAGTTCTATTATTCATGAGATAAATCCACTTATATAAGCATCATTTATAGCTTTTATTTGACAGATTATCTTTATATTTATTTTAATATATCTTCAACCACAATAAATTTATAAAATTATTTGCTGCAGTTGAAAACAAACAGAAAAAACTATTGACAGCGACTGGAATAGAATAAAAAAATACGTGTAGTTGAATTATCACAATTTTCTAGTAATTTGGTACACTTTGTACCTGGCAACCTTAAAAAGTAAGTCCGTCTCACTCACTGATCGCTTTACTCCACGTTAAGTTAGAATAGTTTCTTTGACACACCACAGGCTACACTCTGACGCTCTGACTTTTCCTTGTAGTATGTTGTATTTGTGTGACTTGTTTTTCCTTTGTACTTGTTTATGTTACTTTTTATACCTTTTTTTCTTGTGATGTGTTAATTTATCTCAATAAATGTCTTTCTTTGCACCAGTTCAACTAGGTTTTATTGTTTCAGAGCCCTCATTCGAGATTCCCAGACCTCCGCCGATGCCCGTTCTACCTGTCATCCCTAACCCAGTTCCTGTAAAGCCTGAAGAGGCCATTCCCACCCCTATCATCCCTGAACCGGTGCCCGCACCCCTCCCTATCAATGTAAGTATGGAATAGTGGACAGACGCTCGACCTTTAGCTTTTTAGTTACAAGGTTGTCCGCATCGTAGCGGGCTGTTTATTTCTTGCAACAAAACAAAACAAGTGCAACAAAAAGAATATAAAAATAAGCTGAATTAAAAACAACATGAAAATATAAAAGTGTTTGGACCCTCGCGACTGTATTTTTTAGTTAAGTTTTACCTCATACGTGACTTCCTACTTCCTTGATGATCAAAACATAATTTTAAACTTTTTATGCGTATTGTTTCACTCCTTTTAATTTACCTATTTAAATTTAAAATATCCAAAGTATAATCGTAAGCCTATAAAATATATTTCGTCTTATCCTTAGGTACCGTCTCTCCAAGAAATCCTACAGAACATCAAGGATGAGTACTACCAGGCCCCCGCTAACATCCCTTCTCTCCAGGCCATCTTAGAGCAGATCAAGGAAGAATTTAACCAAGTCCAGACCCCTTCTCTTGGGGATATCCTCGAGCAAATCAAGGAGGAATACAACCAAGCCCAAATCCCTTCTCTCGCCGACATTTTGGACCAAATCAAGGATGAGTTCAACCAGGCGGTTCAGACCCCTTCTCTAGAAGCCATCCTAGAACAGATCAAAGAAGAATACAACCAAGTCGAAGTACCTTCTCTGGCTGCTATTCTGGAACAAATAAAGGAAGAATTCAACCAGGTTCAGACCCCATCTCTGGAAGCCATTCTAGACCAAATCAAGGAAGAGTACAACCAAGTCGAAGTTCCCTCTCTGCCCGCCATTTTGGAACAAATAAAGGAAGAATTCAACCAGGTTCAGACCCCTTCTCTGGAAGCCATTCTTGACCAAATCAAGGAAGAGTACAACCAGGTCCCTGAGGTTCCTTCTCTCGCCGCCATTCTGGATCAAATTAAGGACGAGTACCATCAGACCGCCGCCGCTGACACTCCTTCCTTGGAGGCAGTTCTGGATCACATCAAGGAGGAGTTCAATCAAGAGCAAGCGCCGTCTCTGGCCGCTGTTCTAGAGCAGATCAAGGATGAGTTTCACCACGTCACTGTTGAGGTCCCCGCTCTCGAGGCCATCCTTGAAGAGATCAAGGCTGAGTACAACCAGGTGCAGGCCCCTTCGCTTGCCGCAGTTTTGGGAGAAATCAAAGCTGCTCACGTCTAAACGCTCATTGAGCTAAAGATTCGGCTATTATAAACAAATTGTTTTGTTATGAAATAAATTATTTCTGGTTTTCGATTCAATTCTGCAAATCCTCTTTCCACTGCTCAATTTTTTTATGTAGGCTTAATCACCACGCGTGCCCACCGTGGATTGGCGATTTCAAACGCTGAGGTATGTGAAGAGCTCAGACACTCAGGCTTCCTTACGATGTTTTCCTTCACCGCTAGCGAGTAGTATTGCTACTATAGCTTCACAAATGTATATAACTGAGATAAAAAAATTAAATAAAAAATAAAAACCGAGTTCAAAAGGCTACAGCGCTAAAAAGTTAGAATTAGTTTAAAAGAATACCTTTAAATTAAAAGTACGTATAGTATTTGTCGGTGCCCAAAATATATGTCCTGGTCATGAAACTAGACACCGACTACAAATTATACCTCTACAATACCCACAGTATACATACTTCTAATATTAAGGTTTTTTTTTAATTAATTCACACTTTATAGTCCTGTAGTTAATTGGAAGTCGATTTTATTTTTTATTTAATTTTATTTATTTTTAAATTTTTTGTGGGGGAGCGGGAGAAAAAATAAACAAGTCCCTTATAACCATAATTTACCCTGCTTAATTCGTTGGTTTAAAATTTGAATTCCTCAATTTACCAAAGGATGGCCCCATTAGGTCTTATTTACTGCTGTCCATTGAAGAGTTCCGTTCTCCATCTCTGAAAGTCTTCATCAGATCTTCACCAAATTAAAATGGGACCAATACGAAATAAAAAATAAAACGTAAACGATGCGCGTATTGATAACGTCCTCCTTTTTTTAAAAACTTTAAAACAAAGTCATAGGTACAAGCCCGCACTGGTAATCGAACCTGGGTCCCACGCATCCAAGTCCAATGTTCTACCGACACTGCTATCACCACTCCTGGTTTTGTATATGCATACAGAAAATTGAAAGATTGTAAGACTACGAGAAACTGCAGATAAATATGTTAGAATGTGCGAGCAAGACAGACGGTTGTAAGGGCAGCCAAAGTTCCACTGATTTTTAGGGTTCCGTACCTCATAAGGAAAAAACGCAACCCTTATAACATCACTTTGTTACCGGCCGTCCGTCCGTCCGTCTGACCCTGTATCTCGGGATCGCGTGATAGTATTGAGTTGAAATTAAAACCATAGTACTACACATCATAAAAGTCCCTTCGGGAATCTACGTTCGCGCAAACTAGGAAGAAGTGTAACGAAAGTACCCGAAGCTATAAGTACATTCAACATGATCTTTAACCGCTACGGTTAAGGTGCAGAATTGATTGCCGCAGTAGCGCTACCTATTTCGCTCACGCTAATGTTGCCAATACTATGTTTCCAATTTCCCCCTAGTGTAAAAAAAAAGAAATAAATGCGTAGTAAAAAGACAGAGGTGATTATTTTGTAATAAATTTAATGTAAAATAAAGTTTCTAATAAGATAAAATGTAAAATAAAAGTGTATATTCATATAGACATAGTTCAATACCGACAATAAGCATTTTAGTTTTTCTCAAAAACTAAAAGTTTTCCATAGTTAAGTGTCGAAGCTATTGTATTGTATACTAGCTTTCTGCCTGTGAATAAATTTCATGCGCTAGAGAAGTCTAAAGTTTCGAGATAAAAGAGCGAAATGTCTTTGTACGCACTTTTCGAGGAAAAGTGATTTTCGTGTAGAAACTCATTTTGGCTTAGAAGTTTAACAGACTGCGCAAAACTTTGTATTTTACGAGTAATTATTAAATTTATGTTAATAAATGGTTTTCAAATGGGAAAGGAACTTGGGAAAGCAATGTAACCGAATTTACGCGCGCGAAGTCGCGTGTGGTATGATATAGACTATAAAAAAAGGTTTAAATTATATTAGCATATATTTATTTAGTAAGAAATAAAATATCAAAAATCATTCGAGAGGACCCACACCTTCTGTGTTGTGTATTGTGTTATCATTATCACTATTATCACTGCTTGAATCAGAGGATGACGTTGATGAATCAGTAGATTGTACTCGTATATCTTTCGGCGTATAGCTTGGTAAGCAAAATCGTCGAGGTTGAAACGATATGTTTTTTTACTTCTCCCTTTCTTCTGACTTCGAAACGAGGGTCCAGTACTAGGTCCTGCGCTAGTAGATGGGACGCAGTCTTTTTCCTTTAGTATTCGAGCAATCGTTTTTCTAGAAACACCAGTGCATTCCGCCGTACGATCCATGACTTTCTGAAATGTTTCTTTGCTAAAAACTTTATTCTTTACCTCTTGCGCTTCTTTTTTCATAAAATCATGTACGTTACTTATTATTTCTCTCGCTTGCCTTTTCAAAGGTTTTTGATGTCATCTTTATGACATCAAAAACTAGAAAACACCGTATTTACAGAAAAAAGG
Organism: Yponomeuta evonymella; assembly: GCA_963969515.1. Lineage (NCBI taxonomy): Eukaryota > Metazoa > Arthropoda > Insecta > Lepidoptera > Yponomeutidae > Yponomeuta > Yponomeuta evonymella. The sequence continues at coordinate 1,847,576 of OZ018366.1, read as the reverse complement.
GATATGGTGTAGGACTGGCAACACTGAGTGAAACAAACACGTGTGACATCAACCAAGTCTAGCAGTTGACTGAAACTAAAAGTCACCTGCATCGATGACGTTGAATCAACCAATAGCAACAAAGGCGCGCGGCCTGCCATAAAATGAAACTATCTGATTGGTCGATCAACTTGCCGTTATCTGCGCAGGTACATCCGCGAGACTTATTTCTTGTGAAGCACTTTAAGCGTAAATCTTTTTGGCGGCTGAGTGAAGTTAGTCAATCCCTGCGCAATGACTAATTTTAGGTGTCAAAGCGGAGCGGAGCGGAGTCACTAGGGACGTACCACTGGTTGAATAGGTAATATTTTTTTGTAAGACTTGGCACGTATACTTTTTTTGTTTATGGTCAGTGTCAACTTACTAGATTTTTAAGCTAATAATGTGTAGTGCTTACGAAAGTTTTAGTTCAAAAATCATAGCAACCTTTTAGCGGTGGTAGCGGGGCGGTAGGACGCCGGCTTCTCACTTGGGAGGTCGTTGTTGCACACTCTGCGTATTATTCATTATGCGATTTCTACATTTTGAGTGTGTGCTCATTTTGCGTTTTCTACATTATGCTCCGAAGGGGTGGGTTCGAATCCCGGCATGGTCTTATGACTTTGTTTTCTAACTTACGTACATTTGTGAAGTTATAGTAGAAATACCAGGAAGGAAAAACATCGTGAGGAAACCTGAGTGTCTGAGTTGTTCACATACCTCAGCGCTTAATATTGCCAATCCGCGGTTGGCACGCGTGGTGATTAAGGTATGTGCCCTACGGGAGGACGTATATAGGCAGCATTATTATAGCAACCTATAAAAATACATTTCAAAATTAATTATATTAGCGTTATAATATTATGCAGACTTATGTCGAAGTATGTAGCAAATTTTGGTTATGTCTTTCATGCATCTAGTCGGAACTTATTAATCGATTAATTAAATCTTTTCTACTTTGCACATCACTACACATCACACTACATCAATTACTCACACATACACTGTAAAGACGGTAGAGAAGCGTCTGTTCAAAAGGTTATATTTACACATGGCAATTTTATTTTTTTTTTTTTTCCGGTTCTTAACATAAATATCTATTGAATCATACAGGTAATTCTGTCCTAAAAGTTATATTTCCCATATAAAAACGTGTCTAAAAATCGTAGTCTCAATCAAAAAGTTATATTTACATTAGATTTACACACAAAGGATTCTTGTCAATGCTGTTGTGAACAAAAGGATATATTTTTCATACAATAACGCAGTAGGAAGAAAAGTTTAATTTAAAAAGTTATATTTGTATTATTTAGGATGAATGTAATGTTTTAAAAACCACTTAACCGTTTAATTTTAATTTTAATCTGGTAACACAATTTGCCTTCTTTCCCAGACAAGAAAAAAAGACAAATTATCAATGGTTGTTTCTTTTTAATCTGTGTTAAACTGTCATTATTTTGTCCTGTCTTTTCCAGTTTTCCATTCCAGTCAATTCAAAATTGTTTAGACTAAAAATTGTTTTATCATTTTAATATCTCCGTTGTATGTGCTGTGCCGTCTTTAATGACCAATAATGGATACCACTGTCGAGACTATTAATAGACGATTTTAATTTATATTTAATTTAAGTTAATTTAAAGATTTATTTGTTTGTTTAGATGCCTGTAAGTTTAAAGATGCAGATGTTATTTTCTGTTAACATAAGATTTTCTTTATGTACCTATATCATGGATATAAGGGTTCCTGCAATGATAATAAAAAATATGATTATTTTCAAAGTGTTTTAATCAAAAAGATATATTTACAGTACTGTCTGGTCAAAAGGTTATAATTTCCAAGTGACTGACCAAAAGGTTATATTTGCAACTTATATAGCGAATATAGAACTAAATATTCTACGAATATTTCAAGCGTCTACCTGTTGCCATTATTAATAAAAACGGCAAAAATATTATTACGTTTGTTGTATGGGGGCCCCCTTAAATATTTATTTTATTCGGTTTTTGGTATTTGATGTTTTAGCCAGACAGACAGACGGACAGTGAAGTCTTAGTAATAGGGTCCCGTTTGGCATCCTTCGGGTACGGAACCCTAAAAAACACGATTCCTTAAATCACACCTCATCGGTAGTGTAAATAGTCTGTGGTAAAGGGTAATACATAGCCACAGATGATTTACACTGCCTGTAATAAGGGTTTTAGAGGAATCTTGCTTTCTTAAATAAATTGTTATAGTAACTTTCACAAAACATAATCAATTGGTCCCAAACTAGGATACCTTTTGCAAGGACATCACAAACACGGAGATACACCCAGACTGAGGCCATTTGTAGAAATGCACGGCGATCCCCAGTGGGAATCGAACCTACGTAAACAGACGTGATACCGCTAGACCAACGAGGAAGTCAAATAATACTGTCAGAGTGTATGTTTATGATTTATTTGTTCAGTCCATTTTGAGATTGAAGAACTTTTGGATTTCTGCCTTGACATGATCTTCATTCGAGCGGTTTCTTTCTTTGGTCCGTATATAGAATACAATACTGAAAGCACGCTCGCAAACGGCGTTTGATACAGGTATTGGGGGTGAGGAAAACGAGGGCGCGAGCCTGAACGCCCGCAGTCGCACGCACTGACCCTGACCAGCGGACCATGGCGGCTGCGCGCGTCCGTATAATTTTTGCACTCTCAAATCATTCCGCCAGCGCGCGTGAGTATGAAATTCCGTTAGTTGTTTATTTGAATTTCCTTACGGGAGCCGGGAGAATTTAATTTTCACTGCTGCATTCAGCGTGTGCCGCACACGCAGTACATTCACCATTTCTACCGAAAAGTAGGTATTTGAATCTATCGCAGTAAAATATCTCGATCACTTTGAACTGGAATAATATGGTCAGTGCAAAGCTGTTCAGTCATCCATAGGATCGAGAGTTCTCCAAGGGCTTTTTCTTACCGATGCCCAGCAGTTAAATCCTCACATTCACTTATTCATTTAACAATACCGTCATATTCAAAAGGGTATTTTTAAATTTACTTTAATTTTGAAGTCGGTTAAAAAACCCCCAGGTCTTGGATGTTTACATGTTTGTGATGTCTTTTTTTTATCTTTATTGAAGGGCTTGGTCATTTAGTGATCATGTTTGTGATGTCGTTGTTTCTGGTTCCCACGACACAAGGTACCCTAGTGTGGGGTCAGAAGCAATGTAAGTGCCTGTATGTAAATGTTTATGTTTATATTACAAGGTAATTTACCATTACCATCAATTTAAAAGCTGTTTATTTATAAAATAAAAATTTATTATTATTGTAATTTTTAGTAACGGAAAGTATTTTGTAGCTGGCTGTGATTTTATTACAGGGGGTGGATTTTAAGAATTTTGTATAATTTAATTAAATACTGTCACATGATTTTCAAAGTGACTTTAAATGGGTGCCATATTTAAATGTCATTTTTGCAACTTACAACATAAATCAATTATGATTTAACTCTATTATCCAAGACAACGTTATAAACAAAGATTGCAAACAGTTTTCTTTATCACAAGATTAAAACAATGTCTGAGGTGTTCACATACCTCAGCGCTTGAAAATGCCAATCTTCGTTAAAAAACCACACAAAGGATGTTGCCACATTTAGCCACAATCATAAATTAATAATATTGACAGTTTAACTTATAATTAAAAATAATTAAATATAGAAAACTGTGCCCAGATCCCCGCTTCTGGGAAGGGTACCCAGTATGGTAATAACACAGAATAATATACCAATTTTTTATTTACATTCTTTAATTTTAAGGGGTTACGTCCGCAATACTAGCAACACCAATGGAAAAAAGTAATATCTTTTTTGCAGATTGTTTTTGCTGAAAAAACATGCGTTTACGTTTTTATTTTGAGAAATAAATGAAAACTGCCCCGTATCATATAGGAACAATGGTTTCTCAGGTAACTACAGATGCAGTCAACGTTTCTTTCCAGCGGTTGAACACTTAAAAGGAAATGCTTGTCAACATCACTAACTAATCAAGTGTATTACAATGGTCTCTTCATCTCGTCGTCGAATTCGACCTAGACTGAACGCTTGAGTTTAGGTTGAACGCTAATCTCAACATATTTCTGATTTATACTTGTGCCTGACGAGGCGGGAAAATGGCAGGTGAAGAAGGGCAGTAGTGGAGCAGCGGCCAAAGACCAGACGGCGGAGAAGACCAACAGCCTGATGGTCGGACGATGTAGTCAAGCTGGCAGAGGGCCCGTGGATTCGAATGGCGAGAGACCGCGAAAGATCACGTGATAGGGAAAAGGCCTAAACCCAATAGTGGGCAGAGCTAGGCTTGTTAGCATATAAAAATGGTTACTTCATCATCATCAACAACTTCATTTATTGCAACCATTATTGAATTTATACGCTTAATCTAACCGAGTAAAATTTTCGAGCAATTTGTTTCGCAAATTGTAATCGGAGTTGGTTTTGGGCCAATAAGTAAGCCAAATTTTAATTATTTTATAATTAAGTTAGTACACTTCAAGTTTTCGACAGTAGTTTGGCTGCCTACATTGTTGAGTGTATAATTTTTTAAGGACATTGGCAACACTTAATGATGGCTAACCAAGCTAGCAGCAGAAATTTAATTTATTATACAACTGTATCCAATTATTTTAAATTTAATAGAAAATAAACTGGTAAACTAAAGTGGTACAATTCCAGAGTTTACTTAGCAATTGCTTAAAATTACATAGTTAACTGAAATTGATTAAAGCTAAACAATAAATAGGAACAGATATATTGTAGACTAAGGTAATGTAGGATCAAAAGACTCGAAAAAAATAATACAAGCAAAATATTTTGTCGAAATTGGTAGTGCCCAGCCTTGGATCCACGCGCTACATCAAAGCTCAAGGATTATACTTCAAAGCTCTATTTCATTACAAAAGCCAATTTGCGTAATTGTTTGAGTCAGGCTTTCAAGCCGATTTCAAAAGTTCCAGCGATTTTTTTGGGTGCTTGGGGCCCGCTTTTGTTAATTGACAATTTATTCGATTACCTCATTTTCCCCTGTAAAATCGATGCGTTACTGTAATATTTTGATTTGAGAAAGATTGCTGGTTGTCGCTGGATGATGATGGCCGTCAAATTCCACTCTAAGTGCTATCGCAAACGTCAGGATTCTGACAGGATTTGATGCATTTAATTAGGCCCCAGTAGTGGACGAATACAATATTATGAATATAACATTTAAATAAGCAGCCCATATACGTCCCACTGTAGGGCACAGGCCGTCTCTCAGGGAGGAATACAATATTTAATACGTATCAACCTCGTCAGTCCTGACTTTTAAAATAACAGTGGTTTCCAATTTCAAGGTTAGGACTGGGGAGGTTAATATAATGTGGTCTGAAGTGGCCCAGGACCGAAAACTTTGGACTGTATTGGGGGAGGCCTTTGCCTAGCGTGGGACGCAAACATAGAGGCAAAGCAAAAAAAATGTAAATTAGCAGTGGCGGTGGCTGGATGAGGATGGCTGAGGTCAAAAGGAAGTGGTGGGCCTTGGGGAGGCCTATGTCCCGAAACGGACGAGTATGGGTTGATGGATTAACTTATGTAAATTTATAGCTGATTGTATTTCAAGTGGAGATGGGCAGGGCATCTGGTTAGATGCGAGGATGGATAGTGCACAGATCACAGAAGTGGTGGCTGAAAACTGATAGTTGTTCGAATGGCAGGCCACCAACGAGTCATTTAGAATGCAACAAATGATAGATGATAGTGGCAGGTACAGATAAATATTTTTATTTCCATTACACATCATAGCGTTATAAAGTTTCACACACATTGTAAACCACTTAACAGCTGAAAAATGAAAAAGGCTATTTATCATCATCATCAGCCATTTGACGCCCACTGCAGGACAGAGGCCTCCCTCATGGTTATGAAAACCATGAGGGGGTTTTGCCATAATCGCCACGCTTGGCAGGCGGGTTGGCGATCGCAGTATGTAGTTGGATTCTCAGGAAGACGCTGCTGCCCATCTCTTGGTAATATATTTCCTTAGTCGCCTTGTACGACATCCCCGGAAGGAGATGGAGTGACGCTATTCTTAATCCGGTGCCACACGGATCGTGTGCGCAACGTCGAAATTCGGTTAAAGACCTCGACTTTGGTCTTTAACCGAATTCCGACGTTGCGCACACGATCCGTGTGGCGCCGGATACGCCAGACACGCGTTGGCTCGAGCACAAACTATAGATAATAAAGTGGATATGGGCAGGGTAATGTGGCCAGGCAGTACGGCAGTCGATGGACTAAGGGACTAAGATGGCCACAGAGTGGTGGCCGAGGTTGGTGAAACGATCCGTAGCCATCAAGCGACCCGGTCGGTCGATGATATTACAAGAGCCGTCGGCAACATCTTTTCAGTGGCAAATCGAAAATAGCGAAAACCGTGTGTAGACTGTTTATCCACAGACTTCAAAAGCAAAGAAGAGTCATTTTTTTAGTTATGTATTGTAAATATAGCGTAAAACAATAAATAGCTTTGACTGTATCAAGATAGTAGCAATTAACAAACCGTCTTCTTTGCCTATCCCTCCGGGATATAGGCTTACGTAATGTAGTGTAATATTTTAACGGATAACTTTGTTTGCATTTAACTAAAGTAAACAAAGCATACCTGTGTTATTATATTGTTAACTACCTACTCCGCGTAAATGAATAGACGGTTCTGCTGTACTGATAAAATACAATGCAGTAGCATCAAAATGCATCGGAGCATCGAAAATCAAAATAGCTTTATTTTGGAACAGCAACCATATAAGTCGTGAAGGCTCTTGAACCGCAGAAAATAATACTTTGATGGTCGAAACATCATCATCATCATCATCAAACGTCGTTGTTGAAAAGAATGTCAACTCTAGCGACGTTGTTGCATGTTGCAGACAAATAACTGAGCAAAAAATGTTTGGCCTTTTTCGATTAACCTCCTCAGTCCTGACCTTGAAAATAACAATGGTTTTCAATTGTTATTTTCAAGGTCAGAACTGAGGAGGTTAATATCTCAATAACAATACACGATAGGTGAGAAATGTGAAAGACCTTAATTGTAGATCTCAAAGAAAATCAACAAAAAAGTATTGCATCAAAATTTTCGTATCTCATCGGAGAACCGAGTAACTGTGAAAAAACTGAATTTAACCCTTTTTTCAAGATGGCGGAAAATGCACATAGGAAATCTTGGTCGACAATTTCAAATTAAGCTTTTGTAGGCCTCCCCCACGTAATATATACAAAATTAAGCGTTCTCGGTTCACATACATTTTCAAATGTATGTAAGACTCGACTACTCCCGCTTTAAAAATAAATAATGAAATAAAAAAAATAAAAAAAAATGTAATTGGGTAAATCAATTAAATTAAAATAAAATAAATATTTAAGGGGGCTCCCATATAACAAACCTGATTTTTTCTTGATCTGTGTGTCTAATGTTGTATTTATAATGACCGGTTTTTAAAAATCGAATTCTCATAGCAAAGTATTGATCATAGTACTTTTCGAAGATAGGATTTTTTTCTCATGAGGCCACTTACTGCCACCTACCATGAGTATAAAAATCCTATATGTAATAATAAACCTGTATGCATTGCATGCATGTCGGTTTCGGGAACTTTTTATCTCGCCCTTCGCTTATACCTCCCCAATTTGGTCGAAGTAGTAGTTACTGGCTCTTCCATCCACATTTGCTCGATGTATTTCATTCGTCAATCTGTCTTTCTTCGTCCTTTCTATTTGTACAAACCAACGCAATATTCCTTTCTCAATTCTAGTCACGACAAAAAAATGTGAAACCGTTAAATTGTATCCATCCTATATTTTATCTCGCTACTAGCAAGTCTGGTGTTGTACGATGTTTGGTCATCATCATTCAGCCACAAGAAGTCCACTGCTGGACATAGGACTCCTCCATGGATTTCCAAAAAGACCGGTTGGAAGCGGTCTGCATCCAGCGCCTTCCTGCCACTTGGATAAGGTCATCTGTCCATCTTGTGGCTGGTCGTCCTACGCTGTGCTTGCCGATATGTTTGGTCGAATCCCCTCAATCAGTAGATCTTATTTTCTCTCCTAATATAATCCACAAATGGCCACTTAGGAGCAGCCCACTCAACGAACGAAGTCCACCTTATATTCCTGTGCGTCCAACCGCACCGCGGATCAGAGGAGAAAAATTGTCGCTACGTTTCCCACAGACAAAAGAGCTCCCCAAACAGCACCTAAAGGCCTGGCGGCTGCCGTCGGCAACTCTACGTCATAAGGTAACAAGGTGAGACTTATAATAAAATTATAATTCAGTTTACTTAACCTTCTCAATCCTGGCCTTGAAAATAACAATTGAAAACCATTGTTATTTTCAACGTCAACACTGAATATGATTTCAAGTAATGTAATAACGTAAATTACCCCCCACAGCACAACGATGTCCACTGCGAATGCCGCTAATAATGTAAATCAGGATTAAGAAGTTGCAAGTGTCATTTTTGTATCAATGAAAAAATTAATCCCCTTTTGTGCTGATTGGTACTTTAAGGCGCAGGTTTGCTGACGGCGGGCGCCTGGCCTACTGTAGTTCAAAGGCTCTGCAGTTGGAAATGGCCTTTGAAAACCCACTTAAGATCAGAGCGGGACGTAGCGTGAACGCGCTAATTTAACGGTGAATGCATCAAAATAATTGCCTAGGTACGAGTGTCGAGTGGTATTTCCGGCAGATAATCATGACATTAGTGTTGCGGTGGTAGCCTAGTGGGTAGAACATTGGACTCGGAAGCGGGAGACCCAGGTTCGATTCCCAGTGCGGGCATGTACTTATGACTTTGTTTTCTAAGTTATGTACATTTGTGAAGTTATAGTAGCAATACCACTCGCTAACGGTGAAGGAACATATCGTGAGGAAACCTGAGTGTCTGAGCTATTTACATACCTCGGCGCTTAAAATCGCCAATCCGCGGTGGGCACGCGTGGTGATTAAGCCCATACTCTCTCTCTCTGAGAGGAGGCCTGTGCTCTACAGTGGGACGTATATAGGCCGTTTATATATTATAACGCTCCGACCTTATTGTGCCGATATTAGGCCAGTCATTAAATGACTTGGCTACGGCTGCCTCGGTACTAAAACACGCACTGGGTACCAAAACATAAGCGGCCAATTATACGTCCCACTGCAGGGCGCAGGCCTTCTCTCGGGGAGAGAGTATGGGCTTAATCACCACGCGGGCCCACCGCGGATTGGCGATTTCAAGCGCCAAGGTATGTGAATGGTTCAGACATTCAGGTTTCCCTTCACGGTTAGCGAGTGGTATTGCTACTATAATTTCACAAATGTACGTAACTTAGGAAACAAAGTCAACAAACATGCCCGCACTGCGAATCGAACCTGGGCCTCTCGTTTCCGAGTCCAATGTTCTACCCACTGGGCTACCAGCTGGTACTAAAACAGAGGTCATGGGTTCGATTCAGACTAGAGGCCACTATATTTTTGCAAACGAATGGGTGTTTCCATGTTTATGATGGCCTCCTTATCTTTTTACCAAAGCACAGGGTAACATTGTTTGGGACCAGGCAAAGTAATTGGGTTCATTGGAGGGAATTATTATTATTAAATAATAAAAGGAAAGAAAGAGCGGAGCCTCTTAGTACAGGTAAATAATTACTTAAATTGGCTTCTGCAATGTTTTCTACGTTAATTTTTTTGCTTGAATAAAGGCAATTTGAATGAGTTCTTAAGTCATTGTCTGAGATTGAGACAGTATTTCTTCTAAAATAAAATAAGAAATAGTCTCTTGACAGAATTATCTTTCTGAATCAACCGTGACAAAACATAAGATTCACTTGCGTGGCGCATAGATTTGTACACTTTTGAATAGTTTTATTTGAATTACAACAATGAAATCTAAAATCTAACTAAAATAACAGAAATATGCGACTTTCTAGTTTCTTCTATCTAGTGAACATTTTTTAAGTAGGTTTGTCATAGTCTAGTATTTAAGTTTATTGTTTTAATTCAATTTTTGAACGAGTAAAACAATTCTAATTAGTTGTTGGAATTGGAAGTGAGGCGCAGTTGGCCCATTCATTTTAAAAAATCTGGACCAAAATGGCGGCATATTTTGCCCTAGCAAAAAAGGCTATTAGGTTATTTACAAAAGCTATTATTCAATACTCTACCCTATTACGTGAGGCCTAAGAGACAATAAACGATATTTATGGGTGGCCATTACATCATAGTTAGGTACAGAATACCAGTGTGGGTGTTTTTCTATGTTTTTTAATAACAATGACTTCCACACAACACAATCACTCGTTCTTGTCCCAATCTAGGAAACTTTGGGCTATGGTAACCAGGGAAGGACATAACGAACAAGGACATACACCTAGACTAAGGCCATTTGTACAAATAAGTATTGTCACGTTACTAGGGGTTATATGGAGGCACAACCCCGCTAACGGAAGCTAAAGAAATTAACCCTAGACACCTAACCTTCGTCGTTTCGACGAATACGCGACAGAAAAATTGTTGTATCTTTTTGGTGCGTGTGCGCGTTGCCGTGGTGTCTCTTGTCAACTCGGTGTTCGTCACGGCTTGGCAAAAGGGAACGAGGACTATTTTTTTTTCGAAATTTTACAAAAATATGTACAATATCACAATTTATGGTGAGCATAAAATTGACTTTTGTACTGAGTGGGCGTAAAAAAGAGTGTTTTTTTTTCTCTCATGTCTGCAGTTTAAGTTTTCCCTTAAAACGAACATCTACTTTATTAAATTTCTGTTTTAAAAAAAAACATAAGAATGATAGTTTTGATCTGTAGAAACGCGCGCCATTTTAAACAGAAAAAAGTTAAATAAGAGCATTATGATAAATAACAATAAATTATTTTATTAAAAACGATATAATATGCCTGAAACATTGATGCAATAATGTTCCAAAAAGAAAAGTTTAATTTAAAACTTAAAGCTTAAAAAAATGATCATCTAATTGACGAATAGTTAGAGTTATTATGAGGCATGTGAGAAGTTTAGGTGTCTAGGGTTAAAACTGTATAAGTATTATACTTTAAGAACCCCTAACCCTAAAACTAACAAAAACATTCAAAAAGGAATCTTAGGGCCTGAGCCAAGGAGGGGGAACCCGACACGGGGACAGGAGGTATCGGAGACATGCCGTGAAGACAAGAAGGCGGGCCGTAAAGACGAGTAAGCAGGCCGGAGGGGAGTAGACAGGCCGTAAAGAGAATTAGGCAGGCCATAGGGACGAGACGTCACGGAGACCCCGGACTTGAAGTAGGGTGAGTGAAGATTTCGGATTCGATGTAGGATGAGTGAGGATTCAAAGACGGCTGTAGACTCAGGATTCAAAGTTGCTTGTAATTTCCAGATTTAATCTTGGGCGTAGACTTGAGACTGCCGGTTCAGAGTTGGGGTAAGACTTTCTTCAGAGCTGAGGTGAGACTCTCTTCTGATGTTAAGGCAGCGGCTCTTCAGATATAGGAGTAATTTTAGGTTAGAGAACAGCATTTCTTTCGGAGCTGGGATGAGACTGACTCGAAGGCATTCTTGGGCATCTTTTATGCTCCGAAAGGTAGTTCGATTCTAATTTTCAAATTCAAATTCGTATTATTCTGGAAGTTTCCCGATCCTCTTTCTATTTTTCAATTTGAATTCCGAATTCCTAATTTGGAACGCAGGTGTCTTTCTAGAAGTTTACAGATCTTTTTTTTTCTTTCTCGCATTAAGTTACATAATAATTTCGATTTGTAATGTGAACAGTTTTCTAGAAGTCTCCATAGGCCAGAAGTTTTCTTATTCGACCTCATTACTATGACGGTTATTTGACATAATATCGAAAAATAAAGAATAGCATTCAATTAAAATAAATATCTAACTAACAGATGAACGTTGACAGCAAAGAAAAGTACAGTATTTAAAATGTGAAAAAGTAAAAAATAAGTAAAAATACGTATTAATTGGCTTTGAAATAATTGTGAATCAGGGGGGGTCATTTAACTTTTCGTGATAACGTGAAAAGGTGTTGTGAACTCAACTTGAACAAAAATGTAAGTTTTTTTTTTATTGAAATAGCAGGTGCTAGGCGATGGGATTACGCTAGGCTGTACCATACAGTGTACGGCGGCCCCAGTGGGAATTGAACCCGCAACATTCACCATGGTAATCAAACGTGATACCGCTAGACCAACGAGGCAGTCAAATAGTCCAAGTCATACTTGCCAGGATTTGAACCCCCGACCATACGCGTGTGAGGCTATGGTCCAACCAATCCCCTACTGCCGCTGTCGCACCGTAAACTGTAGTGAGTGAGAAAGTGGAAGGATATTATATTTTCTCATGGTTAAGGACCAATTTAGTATCAATTTCGTACATTTGTACAAATGGCGTAGTTCCGTCTGTCTGGGTGTATGTTCCTGTTTGTGATGTCCTTGCCTGCTCACCATAGCACCGGGTATCTTAGTTTGGGACCATGACATGTGATGGTGTTGCGTGGAAGTTAAACTATCTAAATTACGTACTTATTTTTTTATTTTTACTGCAACACCATCCGCTAACCGTGACGGAAAACATCTCGAGGAAACCCGTAGCTTAGTTGCCTCCGCGCGTATATTGATATTGTCTTCCCTGTAAACTTCCCAGTGTAACGTCCCTTGCTGAGTAATTAATTACTTAATCAGTGACTTAGCGCCAGTCGCCGTGAGCCAATTTAGCCGAAATTATGGTGTATGTGGTGGCTAAGATAAATACATGTCCCAGGCAGTGTAATATAATATAACAGAAGTTGTTAGAAGTAATTCGGAAAGCTAACAAGAGAGAAGTAATTGGAGTAAATGTAGAACTTACATAAATAATAAAGTACGGTTGGCGGCCGTATTACTAGCCAACTGTACCCGAAATTTTCGCTCACGTCAACACGGTATTTGAGACGATCAACACTCATCATCATCATCAGCCATTTGGCGGGACGTAAGCCTCCTTCGTGGTTTTCATAACCATGAAGGGTTTTGCCATAATGCCGATTAACACTAAATTATTTCATATGCTCGATTAAAACAGGAATTACAAAATAACTCGGAAAATGTATCTCTTTTAGTCAATTACTAGTTATTACAATTTTTAAATAGAATAAACATAAAAAGAGTGCTCTGAAATTTGACGTATAAGCAAGTATTTTCATACAAAATTCCGTTTTAAAAGTAACTCATTTGATATTTTGTCAAATACCTAATTGCTATTTTTTTTATAGGAGGAGGGGAATACTCATGTATACCGCCGTGCCCTAACACACGGCGGCATGCCCGACTCTACTGGGAATTTCTCCCAGCAGCCTACGGACTAAACCCCTCCCCCTTTAGCAGGTACCGCCACTATTTATATTGTGGCGCCCTTTGTATATTTATTAAAATATTATGAAAGTCAATTGCTAAAATCTTAAGTCAAAATTAAATTATATAAAATTACAGTCTGTTTGAATTTTAAAATTATACAATAAAAAGAAATTCTTGAGTCTAGAGTTAAAAATAAAAGTGATATAATAAAATTTGTCCTATTACTGAAATCTAAAAATTAAAATTATATAATAAGAAATCTTACCGTTAAAATTGTAAAAACAAAATCCTAATAATAGTCAAAATTTAAAAAGCAAAAAGTATGTCAAAATATAAAAGTTAAAAATTTAATAGGAGCGTACAGGCTCTATGAACCCCGACGCCTTGTCTCTGACTACTCCTAAGAGTAGTGACAAGCAAGGCGCCGGGGTTAACAATAAAATTCAAACATAAAATAGTGTTTAAAAACGAGGTCCATTGTATTAAAAATATTAAAAGTAAAAATACTTTTTCTCATTTTCTCATCCTTTTTTTTTTTTTTTTTTTCTCTTGTTCTTCCCTTTTTCCTTTCTCTCTTTTTTTTTTTTTTTTTGTACTAAGTTTAATGTCTATTTACATTTCAAAAATATACACCCCGACGCCTTGTCTCTGACTACTCCTAGGAGTAGTGACAAGCAAGGCGCCGGGGTTAAACATAAAACTTAAAGGCAAAAATATCACAATGTCAAATGTTAAAATGTAAGATAATCTAATACTAAAGTAAATAGTGAAGGATGAAAGCGAGAGAAGATCTTAATCCCGGCCTCCATTAGCCCTAGAGGCCGCGCGCGTCACCCCCAGGGCGAAGGGCAGGAAGACATCCCGACTCTTGGAGTTGGTCATAAAGGCGGCGAATGCCTCGCACCTCACCGCTGCTCCCAGCAGGAGTATCTCGCAATCGGCCCGGGCAGCTCCAAAACGGGGGCACTCCTCCAGCAGGTGCTCCAGCGTTTCGGGAGTCACGTCATCACAGATGCAGGACGGACTCCCCGCGAGCTTGAACCTGTGGAGGTACGCTCGAAAGCCGCCGTGCCCCGTCAGGAGCTGCGCCTTGGCATTGCACATGGTGAATTTGCCAAGGACTTTATGGGCCGATGCGACGTCCGGGAAGAACAGCGAGGTGACGCGGCCTGTGGCAGACTCGCTGTAGCGGGTCTGCCACTTTGCCACCGTCTCCCGCCTCACCTGCAATTTGGCGTGTGAGACGGGATACAGGTCGTAGGCTGCCGCGTCCTTGCGAGACAACGCCGCCCTCTTGGCCAACTCATCTGCGCGCTCGTTGCCGGGGATCCCGACGTGGGCCTTGATCCAGAAGAACCGGATCAAGCCCCCGTTTTCCTGCATGTCCCCCAGCTGGCCGTGAATTTTCACGGCCAGCGGGTGTGTGGGCGAGGGGTTCCTGAGCAACTCCAGAGCAGATCGCTGTTTACTTACAATTTAAACTTTCCCTGAACTTTCAAAAATATAAAAAAAAACAAATAATTAGCTGAATCGGTACAGCCGTACTCGGGCTTAAGTTTGACCGAGACTCACAAACAGCAATTCATTTTTATAAGACTAAGCTGTCCCGGCGAACTTCGTATCGCCACAGAATCCGTTTAAACGATTCTTGGACAGCGCCATCTATTTTTAAAACACAACGTTCGCCCGCACAACGCCGTCTATTTTAAACGTAAACCGTGATATCAATATTGTGATGTCTCAATTCAGGTCTTTGACTATCTGTACACCAAGTTTCATGTAAATCCGTTTAGCCGTTATTGCGTGATTTAGATTCATCTAGGATATAATTCCAGACAACCATTGACAGAAAAGACGATAAAGCCGAAAGACGGGTAATCGGTGCAAACAATAAACATTGAAAAGAAAACAAACTCAAAGGTGTACACATAATAGGGCTACCTCCCCCTGGGCTTCAGAGGTCACTAATATCTGTCTCCTTTGTTTTGGAACGAGCTTCTTTGTCTATATCCATAGTTATAAGGAAAAACATTCAACCGGGGGCGAGATGAAAAATGCTTCCGCTCAGTTAGTAAGATTCCGTGCATGTCTATACGGACCTTATCTATAGTCCGCACCTTAAAACATATCTAGCATTTCTATAAACATACAAATATCTAGATCCGGAACCATGGGCAGAGCCAGAATTTTGTTCAACGAGGCTGGTAAAAAAAACTAATGTACGGTAACATTAACGTCCATTTTCTCGTATCTATTCTACCAAAAGTGCCGCGCAGCGCTTTTGCAGATATGCTTTTTTGTACATTAAGCTCACCGCTTGAAATCGCCAATCCGCGTTGGGCATGCGTGGTGCCCATACTCTCTCCCTGAGAGAAGGCCTGTGCCCTACAGTGGGACGTATATAGGCTGCTTATGAAAAGCCCTAAAGGGGTGCTTTACGGACCCTTGTGCTAAGTTGGGTTTATTAATATGGGCACAAGTTACATGTTATTTTCGCAGTACCTCGATGCGGTGGTAGCGGAGCGGTCGAACGCCGGCTTCTCATTCGAGAGGTCGTAGGTTCCAATCCCGGCATGCACCAATGACTTTGTTTTCTAAGTTACGGACATTTCTGAACTTATAGTAGCAATACCACTCATTAACCGTGAAGGAAAACATCGTAAGGAAATCTGAGTGTCTGATGAACTCCGCTTTTGCACGTAATTTTTATATATGCATGTTACTTAACCTCCTAAGTCCTGACCTTGAAATTAAAAGTGGAAAACCATTCTTATTTTCAGGGACTTCGGAGGTTACGTTTTTGTTGCTGTTAATGTTTTTTTCTGTGCAATAAAGTGTAACAATCCAACAAACCGGACATGTTATGAAACAAAACACGATCGGTATCCCTTAGGAGATGAACCCACGACCTCAGAAGCCAGACGAAGCAGTCAATAATATCATATTACCATCCTCAAATAAGAGGTAACTAGAGATGACTCATCAATTTCATGATATTGAAAAATACACTGGGGAAGATACGTTACAGGGAACTTTTCCTGAGAAAATGTAGTGATAATGTGGTTGGCTGGAGGACAATACTTTCGTTACGAGGGCGCCACATGTGATAAGTTTTTATTGTAATAACTAGCTGTGCTCGCGACTTCGTTCGCGTTGGATTTGAATATGAAGTGCCTTTTACCCAAGGAACGTTCTTGCCTTTACCCCTTAATCAAGGACGTCGTCTGTCTCCGTTCTAGATTTCGTCCCTTGAGACCTTTTCGCGGCTGAATTAAATTTGCTAATCTATTATCCTATCTCACCACGCGCCATCTCCCGTTGGCGCAGCTTGTCGCCCGCTCAAACTCATTACGGCATAGGTAGTACGAAAGTGTGAGTCATTACATAACAGACAGAGACATAATTAGATTTATATGTGTATTGTGTATAGATATCAGGTGTTTCTATGTAATAATTAAATGAATTAATTAATATTGATAAGAGAAGGTCTGTGCCAAAGGGGAGGCCTTTTCCCAGCAGTGGAACACAATCGGGGCTACATAAAAATAATATATATTGACGAAGGGAAAAAGATCTGTCAGGATTGTGGCAAGGAGCAGCCCCTCGTTACTGCCTACCCCTCTGGAGATACTGATACAAACGTAAGCTTACGTACAAAACGGCGGACTTAATGCCATAAGCATTTTAAATATATATAATCCGGGTCTATGCTTGCTGCGTGAAGAAATTCATGTGAAAATGAGTATATTTTATATTCTATACATAAAGGAGTATATTCTAGAATATAATCTAAGCTTGATAAGATTTGACTTCAAATAAAATTACCAGGAGACGGGCAGCAGTGTCTTCCTGAAATTCCAACTGCGATCGCCAACCCGCCTGCCAAGCGTGGCGATTATGGCAAAACCCCTCATGGTTATGAAAACCAAGAAGGAGGCCTAAGTCCTGCATTGGGCGTCATATGGCTGATGATGATGAATAACAGTGGGAATGAGAAGAATTTTTACAAGGCTTTACAATATTTATTTGTATGACACAATATATTCCACGGTAGAAAAAAAATTGCATTTTTAGGTTTTGTTTTTTTTGTATAAGTTACCAACCTCAGTTGGAAGACGGCACAAAAGGAAAAAGACATACATACATAAACACATGCCTTTATCCTAGAGGGGTAGGCAGAGACCAGGGACTGCCACCCGCCACGATCCTGACAGATCAATTTCGCTTCCTAAAAATTCATTAGTCGGAAAGGAAAAATAATTATATTAAATGGCGTATTTTTTTTACTTTTTCTTCCTTAGGTAGTTAAGAAGAATTAAGAACGCTTTCAGCGATAAGACTGCCAGTTATTTGGTATAAAACTTAGATATTAAAAATATATAATGTGCAAAAATGCGCCACTCAAATTATTGTTAAAGTTTAATTTGATTTAAATCAATCTCAAATAGTGAGATTTAATACCCCACTGTCATTAAAAGCAGTAACGTAATTTTACCACACCTTCATAACCCGCAGGCTGACATTATAATGCTGGTAAAATTATTTTGTTGCTACGAACTTTCGTAGCAGCGTAGTGCTTCGTAGCACGAGATGGGTGCTACGGAGCGTAGCGAGAGCGAATTCCTCTATATTCGGAATACAGAGGTTATATTGGACGGCCGACTTTGGACATCTAAGAGAAAACCCTATTGGTGTTCGATAGTCACTCCTATGTTTCGTGCATTAAGAGCTACAATGATGTAGTCAGAGTTAAGGTTATCCTACACTATAAGTATATATTTTTCGTGTGAAAAATAACTTTCATTTCCAAGATTTAGACTGGCAAAGGGTAATACATCCTTTATGGGGCATTCTATACAATTCTACAATAAGATGCCTGAAGATAATTATCATAAGCTTGCCATCAACGCGGTTCCAAAGATGTGAAGCACACTCTGTTCCAAAAGAGCTATTTTAATATTAAAGATTTTTTTTTTTTACGTAGCCTCGTTTGTGTCCCACTGCTGGGCAAAGGCCTCCCCCAACTCAGACCAGATGTTTAAAGATTATTTAGATCAAAAAGATGCCTGGAATGAAAACCATTTCAATGCACATGTAAACTCTGTTAATTAAGAACCATATTTAAAAAGACTAAGTTTGGAGTGTTTTTGTCCATTATTCCTCCAAAATTGTCTAGATTTTGAAATGGAAACCTAGTTTTATTTATTTAACTTTTATTCACTTGGCTACAATGGCCCACATATAAAACTCATGTTAAGAACTAACAATAAAAAAAGAGAAAATCTAATTTTCTACCGCACTAGATGAGATGAGTTCATGAAATCACAGTTTCTAAGTTAATTTCAATAATAACACTTGATTTTTTGATTTCGCAGGTGTTCATACTCTAAGTACGCAGCTGTGCAAGGTTTTGGTAGGATATCTCTGTTCCGTTGATGAAAGGACCGAATAAATAATGCATGGCACAACCCTAGCCGTCATCGCGGGCTAAGCCTCGTGGCACGTGTCAAATAGTCGGCGATGCGATGCTCACCTGATTAGGTGTTTTGCCGGCGAGGTGGCTTTGCGCGTGTGATGAGGGACGTAAGTCGAGGAACAAAGGTCTAACGGGCTAAGGTTGACCAAGCCGCGTGGCACGTCTCAAACAGCCGGCTATGGGATAGTCACTTGCTGTAAGTCTTTTGCCGGCGAAGTGGCTTTTCGGGTGTGCTAAAGAACGTAGGACGCGTTGGTAGTGGAGCGGTAGACGCCGGCTTCTCACTCGGGAGGTCGTGGGTTCAAGTACCGGCGTGTACTAATGAATTTGTTTTCTAAGTTACAGTATCATACATTTGTGAAGTTGTTAGCAATACCACTAGCTAGACGTGAAGGAAAACATCGTAAGGAAACCTGAGTGACTGACGTGTTCAAGGTACGACGCCCGAGCCAAAAATATATTTTTTATCACATCTATTCGAAAAGACCTAGTTCGTTCCCCGAGAATAGGGACTAAAACGCGTTTTTATTCCCTGAGGGAATAAAAGTGATTTTAATTTGGAACGCGCATGTTGCTATTGTTGCTAAGTTCACAGCGCAACATTGTTCACGAACACGAACAATGTTGCACAAATTGCTGGCTGTTTAAAAGAAAACCGCGCGCGAGCAAAAACTGAAAAAAGGCGCCTAATGCATTCCGTCTTTTCGTTTCTCTAATTGTCATTGTTATTTTTACTAGAGTAAAAATGAGTGCGTCTTCAAGCAGTGATAGTGAAATATTAACTCTGGAGTGTATCGTATCAGACGCTAACAATGTGATACAAAATCTTAACACTATTCATACCTAATATGGTTGCGTTCACTTATTTTCTCATAGAGGGTGATAAAAAGTGGAGTGTCCACCTCTGGAGTAAAACTATTTTTAAGCTCGAGTGGTGTACTTTTCATCCCTCGTACACTCAGGATTCTGATAACAAAGGAACACTCTCGCCTTAAAAATAGTACTTTACTCCCTCGGTAAACAATCTACTATTGCGCCCGAGTGATACACTCTACTTTTCATCACCCACTATGAGAAAATTAAAGGTGCCTCTTGCATTTCTCCATTCACTAAAATTACCATAGCCTTTCATATATTTCTTCCGGGATGTTGCAAGTATATTATCATATTTCTTGCGTCAGTTCTAATACTTTCAGGAGTTAATTCTATACTTTCACTGTCATTTGAAGAACTCATTTTTCAAAACAAAACCATGAATTTCTAACAATCCGTGAAAATTGACGAGAACGCGGGCTGTATGGCTGCACGGGATGTGTGCGTGCGTGCGTGCGTATGCGCGTGCGTGCGTGCGTGCGTCCATGCGTGCGTGCGTGCGTGGGTGTGTGTGTTGGCGTGTTTTTAATTTGATTTCTTTTTTTTATTATTCAGCGAGCGGCGCGACTATGGGCCGTCGTACCAGCCAGTCTTTATTCAAACAATATTTGAGTTCGACTTCTTTGGCGATGAACACTAAGATGTTCCAAATTCAATAAGTGCGTGGCGAATATAATTGGGACGCACTTATAAAGAGGATTAAAAACTCATTACTGCCCGCTAAAAGTTTGTTATAGAAAACATCACCTTTGGGTGCACTTAAAAGCGAACCGACTCGTCCTTTTCGAATAGATGGGATGAAAAATAAATTAAAAAAAATTGCTAAAAAGTAACCCTTCTACATTTATAAAGTTTTTTTATAGAGCATCACCTTTTGACGCATTCTGACCCTACCTTATTCGAAGTTAACTTCACGAAAAACCACTATTGACTCTGATATAATACTCAGATACGAAATGTGCCCATAATGGCATGTTACAAAATGGTGCGTAATGATCCCAGCTTCATTGGGTGAAGGTTGACATTTTTTGTTGGGTTTTGTTGAAAACATGAAAATGATTTGTTTTATAATGGTTCTGTACGTTACTTCGGTGAAATTAAGCAACACTTTTAATCTGTACAATTCTAAATACGGTTTTTAATTGTTCTTTTCAACAGCATAATCTAACAGGTTAAAGGCCACATTCTCTTGTTAAAACTCTTAAAATCCCGCTTTGGTCCGTAATCTTTCTTTATAGGAAAAGTTGGTTTAGTCTTTATTGTCCAGTTTTTTCAAGTAAGCTTTTTAATAGTGTTCTAAACTCCAAGACACTACAGAATGGCTTAACATAATGCCCCGACTATAAATATGGCCGGAGACAATAGAATGGTTTAATAACTGCACCCATTTCAGTGTCGTTTAGCATAGACACGAGCGATCTATATATTGCGGAAGTCCATCATGTTGTGACGTCATTGCGACTGTGAAGAAAAATAGCGTGGAACAAACTCTTTTACTGAAAGAAATTGCATATCTTATTAAAGACAGGAGTAGGTGTTGCGATAACCCCTATGTTGTGACGTCACTGCGAGTTTGACTTGGTTATTGTGAAAGAAAATGTCGTGAGGAAACCTTATTTATGATAAGAATAAAAGCTGAAGTATCGCATAATGTGACAGGGAGCATAGTAGAAGTATAAATACAAATATGTTTATTTTCTCAATGCAGTTTACATATATGCAAATGGTACATGCGATTGTAGAATTTGTGGAAAGACTGGAGCCTAAACTAGATCAGAGGGGAGGCTCAAAATATTTTATAAATAAATATTGTGCCTAATTTACAAGCCAATGAAAGTCTCAAATAGGAAAGAGAAACTGAAAGTAAATAAAATTATCTAAAACTCTTAAACTATATTGTGTGTCTGTGTGTGTGTGTGTGTGTGTGTGTGTACGTGCGTGCGTGCGTGCGTGCGTGCGTTCGTGCGTGCGTGCGTGCGTGTGTGTGTGTGTGTGTGTGTGTGTGTGTGTGTGTGTGTGGGTGTGTGTGTGTGTGTGTTGGTATTGGTACATTATGTTCCAGCCTCCGGATCTAGGGTAAGCTTTATAAGTACAGAGACGTCTGTTTTTCTTAAAGCATCTTTCTATACTGCAATTTAAAGCTCTCAAAAGACGCGTATTCGCAAGAGCTGTAAGGTGCAAAAATAATTATTGGAGAAAGTCAGAAACAAAAAAAGTTATGGCCGAAATAGTGAAAAAAATTAAATTTTTTTCTGAAGTTTTCATTTTGGCGCTCGATATTTGGAAACGAAAAATTATATGAAAAATTTGAGAAAAATCCTCTGGACAATTTAGCCAGCTACAATTTGAACCTAAAACAAAGACGATCGGGTTAACGGTTTGCCCTGTAGCCTGACCTATTTGAAAAAAGTCAGAAAGACATTTTCACATGACATTTATGACTCGATTCATTTCCAATGTGCTCGATTGTCGTGTGAGGCTTGAAATCTGGGTTTTTTTATATACATTTTTTTGCAAACCCTTAACTCGATCGTCTTTGTTTTAGGTTCAAATTGTAGCTGGCTAAATTGTCTGTAGCCTGACCTTTTTTAAAAACGTCAAAAAGTCAGTAAGACATTTTCACATAACATTTATGACTCGATTCATTTCCAATGTGCTCGATAGTCGTGTGAGGCATAAAATCTGGGTTTTTTTATATAAATTTTTTTGCAAACCCTTAACCCGATCGTCTTTGTTTTAGGTTCAAATTGTAGCTGGCTAAATTGTCTGTAGCCTGACCTTTTTTAAAAAAGTCAAAAAGTCAGTAAGACATTTTCACATGACATTTATGACTCGATTCATTTCCAATATGCTCGATAGTCGTGTGAGGCATAAAATCTGGGTTTTTACATACATTTTTTTTACAAATGTCGCCAAACTGCGGTGCAGTTTGTTGGCGTGGCACTGTAAATATATTAAAAACCCAGACTGAGGCCATTTGTAAAAATCAAGTTCAGCGGCCTCCAGTGGGAATTGAATCCACGACCTCTGTTTTGGTAGTCAGCGAATCAACGAAGTCACCGGTAGGTAACGAAGCAGTCAAAGTTTAAATGACTCATTTAAGCCTTACTGAAGACTTTTACAGTCTACAGTAAAGTTTTTTCTACGAAAAATAAAAGCAGACATAACAGACTAAGCGGTGGTAGCCTAGTGGGTAGAACATTGGACATGGAAGCGAGAGACCCAGGTTCGATTCCCAGTACGGCCACGTACCTATGATTTTGTTTTGTAAGTTATGTACATTTGTGAAGTTATAACATCGTGAGTATCTGAGCTATTCACATACCTCAGCGCTTGGAATCGCCAATCCGCGGTGGGCACGTGTGGTGATTAAGCCTATACTCTCTCCCTGAGAGAAGGCCTGTGCCCTACAGTGGGGCGTATATAGGCTGCTTATGAATAACAATACTTCTGCCCTCGCTCCCCTGTGGTTTGAAAGAATGCGAAGATTAGACGTGACCGGAATTCAATACGTTACCCTGTAAGGGACGACGTGGGCTGTTTGCTAGATACGTTATATACAGGGTGCTTGAGACATATCCCGACGTATGACTGCCTCGTTGGCCTAGCGGTTTGGTAGCTTTGGTAACACCAAAACAAAGATCTTGGACTCAATTCCAACTTGAGAAGCGTGATTTGAACAGATGGTCCCAGTCTGGGCATATTTACATATTTGTCCTTGCATGGATATGTGTGACTAGGATTGTATGTTGTGGCAGCAGGAGCCACTGTGCCAACTCGCACTTATGCAAATTTCACTTCCACTCTGCGAGCATTTACCTAGCTCTAACGCGCCACTCTGCAAGGCCGGTTAAGGCAAGCTAGTGGACATAGACTATATTACGTCAGCTTAGAAATCGACTGCATAGAGTTGTACAAGGTTTAAGGCTGGGTTCTCCTTACGCACAGATTTGTATGGGACCTATTGCACAGCGCGAGTGAAAAGTTGGGTGACATTTTTGAAATTACATAAATAAAAATCGTATTAAGAGAATGTTGACGGCCAGCGTCACTAACACATTTAGTAAAAGTCATTTTGGCATATTTTTAGTATCCAAAACTCAGTACAGCTCAAATAAAACCATAGCTTACTGATTAACCAACCGTCATTACTCATCAATTAGTATTTACAATTTATTTCATAATCTGTGACTTTGAGTGCACAAAGTTTATACAGACTAAACTTATTTTCTTATACCTGGATTTATATGGAATATTATACTATATTTTATAATTACTTCTAATACTAAACTTATTTAATAATACAATTTATATCACTATTAATATTACCAGCATGACATTATATACTTATATACCTACTTATTCAGACATTACAAATATATTTTACGCCGGTCTACCACTTTGACTACCTCACCTCTTGGCGCTGCATGCCGCTCACACCGGGTACCGGCAGAATATCAGCGCTGAAGTTTGTCCCAAACTTTCATTACATGCTGAGTCAGAGCCCATTTACATTTGCCACACCTACGTTGTCTCTTTTCACCAATTGGTACATTACCGTACCATGTATTTAAATGCTTTTGCTCTTCATTTGTGCTTCTGCTTTGTACTATGTTTTCTTTGTGCTGTTTCTTGTAATAAGATGTGTTTATGCTTTGTATACGTGTGTGTGACTTATGTAAATAAATGATCTATCTATCTATCATATGTAGTGATAATTAAAACTCATATTCGCGATTTTTTTTTATTCTATAAAGTTTAAAAATCGTAAAAATAATGACAGACGGCCCTTTATAGGACATTGAAAAGTAATATGTATTTGTTTCAGATTTTAAATACTAACCATTAGAGAGTAAAATGTGTTATAAGACACCTGATTTAGGGGTAATATCGGAGAACCCAGCTTTAATATTTTTTAAGTCTTGGCAGATAAAATTATTTAAGTTTATTTTGTGCCTATATGAAAAAATATACGTAGGTGTACTTACTACTTACACGGTGCAATAAATCGATGCTGTTATTCACTTTACAGAGATCATTAAGCGTCTGAGCGACTCTCAAAAGAAATGCATTTCGGCGATAATTAGTTCGAACTCCAGGAACGTAAAGATCAGAATTGTTACGAGAGGACAACGGCAAATAATACAGTTGAAAATAATAGATTTGATTAAAATTCTTACATTCAGTGTGAACCTCATCTCTTTTTCTGGGTGAAGGCCTGTGCCCTGCAGTGGGACGTATATATAGGTACGCTGATTATGCAATGATTATATTTGTCGGTCCTATAGTAAATTTTATTTGTACTGGACAAGGATGTTTTAGCGACGGGATATGACATGACCGATGTTTTGTAGGAAGACACATGCGACCAACTTTTGGGGGGCGGGAGGAAGCTGCTATCAAAATAACACTTTATAGCTTGCAAATGTCGATAAAAATATTATCGATAAATGATGAATGAATGAAATGAATGGATGAGGAATACAGGTAAACTCTATGCAGTTATAGGTAGTGCGTAGTAAATAAAGAAGTACTATTTAAGTAGTTTAACAGTCTTATTTGTATTATATATAGAAAAAAAATTACTTGCCGTTTGTGAAGGCAAAAAGCAAAGAAGAGATGAAGAGATTTTCTAGTTTTTTTAAATTTTTACTAATGATAACAAAAGGACTGGACTTACATTTACGTTGACCAGCGTACAAGTACATGCTCTCTTCTCATCTGGCATTTTATGTTGTAAAATCTCTATGTCTTCCAGGACCTCGATTCTGTTAGTGCATTGTAGTATAATGACAGGTACACTGTCGGGTCACGTGACGTGTTTTTTCGTACCATTGACGCCTAGAAGGTTTGATGGGTGTGCCCGCGTAGACTTAAAGCAGCCATGAAATGAAAACCACCATGTTCATGCAGTTGTCATGTTACTACAATGCATTAACAGAATCTAGGCCCTGTTAATTTTCCGTCTCACGAAACTAAAAATAAAAATATCTTAGTTACGCCTGCCTTGCCGTTCAAGACATATTTTTCTTATCCTATACCTCGTTTTTGTTAGAGAAACTTTTATGCTAAATTAATAATTTTGGAAACAACTTTTATTTATCAAAGTTTAGGGAAAAAACGTCCCTTAATTTATTATCTATCACACCCTCACACCAAATTTACCAAAATGAACAAAATTTATTAAAATCATAATAGTTTTTAGATTGGGCGACCGAGACAGCATGCCATACATAGGTAGCAGCAGCCTTGAACTAGATAAGATAGCGGATATTAGACGTATTTAATAAAAAGGAATATTTAATTTTACCGGCGTAAATGCTTTCATCTCATTTGGCATTTTATTTTGTGGAATCTCCTAGTTAACCACGGCTTCCTGTTTATTTTCCATCTAATGAAAGTGAAAATAAAATTATCTTAGCAAAGTACAGTTAAATCTAAGTAACCCATGTATGTATCGCGATTATTTGTAGTCGAATACTGCAGTCAAACGATTCACCAGTCGAGTGATTTAGATGGAATTTGTTAAATAATGTCTAAAATTAACAAAATAGATACTACTAAATGAATAACTTCCACACAACACTATTACTTGTCCTGGTACCTACCTAAGATACCCTGTACTATGGTAACGAGGCGAGGGAAATAATCTAAATAATAAACATGATAAGATAGTCTTACAAATATTTCTTTGGTCTTTTAACTTCTAAGGGACTCAATCGCAGACTTTCACTACTGATGGTTATGACAATACACTTACAAATTCTGGCAAATGCAGTGCTGGTAGAGCATTTTTAAATAGTTTTCTGTGTTTTGTTGCAATTTAGAAGAAATATTTTATTTAACACCAGAAATACATACATACATAAAAACGCGATTAAAAAACAAACAAAACAGTTGACATGAAAAAATAACTCCAAAACAATAAAGGACCCAGGGTATGTCTATGCAGCGGTAAAATGGCCTTGAGCTCAGCATACGCTGCGGTTTTGTCCACAGCACTGATTTTCAGCACGGGCCTTTGGTAAATCACGGAGTTTCAAGCGAAACAGAACATAAAAGAGATACTTAATAAAACACATAAACAAAAAAAAATTACATACACTGAATAATAATTGCTAATAAACTGTAAATAGAACATGACCTAAAATTGTGCAAGGGGAGAATAGCATTGGAAGGAGTAGCATTTAATTTCGTTGTAATACTTCAGTTCTAAATTAATGCTGCATATTCTGTGGTGTTTGGTGGGAATCCATGATTGCTCTCTACGAACTGCTTCCACATATTTTCTTTTTCTTGACGGATCTACTGGGATGTGGGAATCTACATAATAAAAGTTATTACATTAAACACCGAGCAATAGAACAAAAAATATATCGACTATTTTATCGACTGGGTCAAGCCCTGTTGCAAGAAAAAATACCTAGAAAAAACGGAATGAGGTCTGAATGAATGATTTACCATACATTACACAATGTCAAAGTGCCATTATATTGTCATAAACATGAAACTTTTTAATTTCGGCGTATTAAACGTTGTTTACGTCGCACTTTTTATTAATTTACTAAAGGAATGCTTGCTCATAGGAGTACAAAATCATACTTACGGGTGATGAGAAACATTAGCTGTTTTGTTGCTGTTATTTTTACAAAACAACACTGTCCACTTCGTCATATGTTGCACTTTTTTCGAAAATTCAAGAAACTCTCACGACACATTGACAATAAAAAATCACAACTGTGGTCACTTAACCACGGTAAACGCGTCCATTGGGCAAAACGTTCTTGGTACTGGAAAATCGAACAATCTTATTTTCTCCAAGATCCTTTTGAATCACCCCGTATTGATACACGGTACTCTGAAAACGAGACTCTATTATGTTTATTGACTTTAAGCTTTCTAGCGTTGTGGTTTATTTGGATAGGACATAGAAGTTGGGTTAGAAGGATTTTTCTTCAATGGTATGATAAGTGGCACTGATAATATACATAATTATAACAGATGAAACAATTTTCAGATTTGAAATACAAATGGATCGTATGACGCTGAAAGATTCCAACCCAAAATACTAATAAATATGTAGGTAATAGATTGTTTTTACCATGTTTTTGTTCAGACAGTTTAATGTTATAGTGGTTTGTAACCATAAAGCATTTGAACATAAACATGGAATAAAACAATCTCATACATAAAAAAGCGTTTTTCTCGCAAGTTGCGTATTATGGGTTGGAATGTTTCCGGGTAACATGGTTCGAATAATCCTGATAAATAATTTTCAGTGCGACTAATGAAATATAAATGGTAGGTATGAAAGAATGGGGTACATTTAAAGGCTTAAACGGATGCGCCCACATTATGTCAGTTGTGTTAAACGCGGGCAAAGCAAATGTATAAAGGAAAATGATCAAGTGATTAAGACAGTATCGCTAGCAACAAAGTTAGTTTCGATTTGTAAAGTAGCGGTCGATTGGGTGGCAACTGGCAACACTAGGTAATAGGTATATTTTTTTTATAATAGGTTTAACGGCTCTGGATACTAGTCCTTTTCAGCCTGGTAATAGGTATATTATTGAATGCACAGATTAAGATTTAAGGTTAATCTGTGCATTCAATTGGATGGATGGAGTTTTGTATCAAGATGACAGCGGTCGTTAAACCGGAAACAATAATTATTGTATAACTTTATTAATTTAGAATTACGGAGAAGTCATGGTTTTATGAGAAAACTCCTGTTTTTTATAATTGAAAAAATGAATTATGGACACTGAAAACTGGTGACACTTTTTAGATTTTAGCGATACAGCTAATAATCAAGATCCTTTCTTTAGGCGCGGATAAGTACGCAGGATGCTATGAATATTGTATTTGGTGCTGTCTATTCTTTCGGCGGGGATAGAAGCGCTAGGCCCTAATGAACGTCGATGCCTTTGACGCTGTCGATTCTCTAGGCGGGGATGGGTGCGCAAGGCCCCATGAAACGTCGCTGCCTTTGGCGCTGTCGATTCTTTCGGCGCAAATAGGTCCCGTAAGGCCCTAATGAACGTCATTGCCTTTGGCGCTGTCTATTTTTTTGGCGCGATCTCCTGAGAAAGAAGTCAGCTCACCAACAAAATGGAAGCGCACTTCACTCAGGAAAACTCATTAGTTGATTGCAAACACGTCGAGGAATCTTGATTGCTGGCTCAGTTTAAATATCATTAGTCGCGCCATTCTTTAGCCCCGATTTCTGATACAATTATACCGCTCTAACCAAAGAGGATTTTAATTTACACTGGGGTTAATTTAAGTAGTTTCACTTCTTTACCTCGTCATGGGTACTGTAAATAACAAGGACTTGTAAAAAAGAAGGAGGATCTGAATTCGATTGTGTTCAAAGTTCCGCGGTCGATAAAACTCTTGTCTCACACTCTAGAGCTATGGAACAGCTGATAATATAATAGTTTTCTCGATTTCGAACTTTTTTCCTATTAGTAAAATTTGTTCTTTACATCATCGCCTATTAAATTGTCGAATGAAAAAATGGGTCGGTATCAAAACGACAGGATTCTCAAAACGACCAGAACTACATAAAGACTTGATCGCCAAACGACCACATCTGCAAAAAGCCTTTCGCTCAGTTTCTAGAAGAGCGATCAAATGTTAATCTCACGTTAATCTCACGTCAAGCTAATTTCAGCCAATCACGAGCCGGTATTTTGAATTAATCTTAGATTAATCTCTTGTCACATTTGAACACTCTTTCAGAAACTGAGGCTTTATCTCGTAATGACTTTTTAGTAAAACGACAACATAACATAAAATCTGAATATCAGAACGGCTTACTATCAAAATTACTTGTTTACAAAAAGACCACCTCGCAGAAGGTATACATCTTAAAATGCCCTAATGGCTAAATAACTAGATCTTAAAACAACTTCCTAGTGAAAAGACTACAATTTATGGTAGCAAAACGGCTAGTTATCAGAATAGCAACAATATCCATCCATAGAGTACTATTAAATAAATTACTTAAAATATAAAACAAAGTCTTATTCGACGAAATAAAAAATTAAAACCGACTTCAATGAAAAAAATATATATTTGGCGATTATGTGGTCAAATAAAAATTTACAAATTATAGTTTTAACAGCCAACTCATTTGCAGAGTAAAACATTTGCGAAATATGTATTTGTCAAATGATCATTTGAAATTAGATATTTGCCGAGTGCCAATTTTTTAAAACGTTATTTGTAAAACTGATCATTTGTCATACGTTTTTGTCAAACATTAGTGAACCCTGACTCGCACTTGGCGGGTTTTTTTATAGTCTGTTTAGATTTAACTTCAAAAACTTGTGATAAGTCATTAACGGATCTCACTTTACTTTATAAGCCAGATAATAATTACTTTTGTAAGTAACTGTCAGTCAAGAGTATTGTTGCACGCCTGTAATAAGGTGTTAGGCTAAATTATAAGTTCTATAATGTGTTTGTAACATTTTTCTGACTTAACATCTGTTGGATGTGTCTTAGGTATTTAAATAAATAAAAAAAGTTTAGAAGTTATAAGGGAACATAGAATCGGACATACATACATACAGACATACATACGAGCCAAACACATTACCCTCCTTTTTGGCTCCGCCGCCGTTAGGTAATAATTTTAGATTTCCGCATAAATTTTTTATCAATTTATTCCTTCTATTTCGTTACAGCATCAAATTCTACAGTATTTCCTCTAATATATTTCCACTACAGTTATTGTGACCCTACGTTCTCCCACTTCAGATCTCCAACAATAGTCTAACTGACCTCAACGCCAATAATAGTCTGCAGAAATGGGGTGATTTTACCTCATACGATTCAACTCAGCACCGGCCTCTAGTGACCTCTGCCGTACGAACAACTAAGCTACAATTGCAGTACTGAAACAACTCTGTTTCTCACTGGAGTTTCGACTCTTGCTTAGATTAAATTAGATAAGATTAATACTCTTTATTGCACACCATGTGTTAGAAAGATACCTGAAAAATCTTAAAAGTTACATAGTATATAGCTGGCGATCTCATCGCTAAAAACAATCTCTTCCAGACAACCTTGGACTGTAAGACGAAGAAAGTAGGTAGGTGTACCTAAATTATATAAGAATATGTCAAATTAGATCAGGATGACTTGCACCAAATCGCTAAATAAGTAAGTAAATAGATAAATACTTAGCCAGGGATACACTGATAAACTATCTGATTGGCAGGGTTGTCAGTTAACCATTTGTCTATGGATAGCTCAGCGAACGTCACGGTGGAAGACGTTTTTGGATTTATTCACTGGATAAAGCTTCTTCATCATCATCATCAGCCATTTGACGCCCACTGCAGGACGCAGGCCTCCCTCATGGTTTTTATAACCATGAGGGGATTTGCCATAATCGCCACGCTTGGCAGGTAGGTTGGCGATCGCAGTGTGTGGTTGGAATCTCAGGAAGACGCTGCTGCCCATCTCCTGGTAATTTATTTCCTTAGTCGCCTTCTACGACATCCAGGGGAGGAAATGGACATTACCACATTATGTTAAGTCTATACATGTCACTGCGCAGCGTAGGACGACCAGCCACAAGATGGACAGACGACCTCATCCAAGTGGCAGTAAGACGTTGGATGCAAGCCGCTTCTAAGCAGTCTTTTTGGAAAAGCATGGAGGAGGTATATGTCCAGCAGTGGACTTCTTGTGGCTGAATGATGATGATGATTCATGTCACTAGGACTTTGAAATGATTTGATTTGAAAAAACAATTTTGGCTTTTGCTTCTGCGTAATGAGATGAGTTGAGTGACATCTTCACTCGCAATAGATGGGTGAAGGGACTACTCGGACGCTGCAGTGCCTGGGGCACGGTTTTTAGATGGATTAGGCTTGCCCAGCGCCTATGCCATCCTGACAGCAAGCTTAGTCGGCCTAGCCCACAAGAAGGGCAAGTCAATACGTGCGGAGGAGCCAACCAAGCCGCGGGTTTCCTCACGGTGAAGGCAAACGAGGCGCTTTTTACAAGAACAACCTTTGTCCCCAGAGTAAATTTGGTGTTTTTTAGCCAAAATTATTGTCCTACAAGCAAACCTTGGTGGTTTTTGTAAAATTTCCTAAACTTTTTGATGGAATAAGCGTGGACATAGGAAGGTTTTGTAAAAACTGATTAGTGAGCCTAATGCAGCTTGTTGAACAGTGTTGCCAAAAACCGAAAACAGAAATTCGTCGAAATTGGACATTGGCTGTTCTTGTAAAAAGCGCTTCAAACTTCAAATAAAGTAGCTTTGTTTTGATATCAAATAACAAACATCGAACATGCGTCTTAGGGTTCCGTACCCAAAGGGTACCCTATTACTAAGACTCCGCTGTCCGTCCATCCGTCTGTCACCAGGCTGTATCTCATGAACCTGATAATTAGACAGTTGAAATTTTCACGGATAATGTATTTCTGTTGCCGCTATAGCAATAAATACTAAAATGAGAATAAAATAAATATTTAAGGGGGCCTCCCATACAAAGAACGTGATTTTAGCAGTTTTTTGCTCGATATTAATAACGCCAACAGGTAGACGCTTGAAATATTTAAACGTTGTATAGATAATGGTACGCTTGAAGAAAGTTCAAACGTTATATAGATAATTTTGCGCGAGTCCGTCCATTTTATATATTTACACAAGATAAATGTGCGACATTTTTAACTATTGTATTATTGTGTTGCCCCGGCGTAAATGGGCCTTAAGTGTGTGTAGTGTGAACTTTATGTTTTGTCTGGAAGGCCACCAGTAGACTACACGGATAGTTTAGTTCTGATACCGCAGAGAGGCTCAAAGCATTCATCGGTTAGTTTCGGCTGGCTTATACCGAGGTGAGGTGCGTGGCGTTTGCTCTCTCGTAGGGGAAAATACCATTACGCTAACAATGCAGCGAACCAAAATTGGTATCATCATTCACTGAGGTAAAATCAAGAGGGTAATTCTGCTAAACAACTTTCTAGAAGGGGTAATTCTACTTTTATATATATACATAAACTCACGCCTGTATCCCGAAGAGGTGAGCAGAGACCAGGATATCTGAAACTGACGTATGGCGTACATGCGGCGATCAATGAATATCACACACACACACACACACACACACACACACATACACACACACACACACACACTCAGTGGCTGAAACCCAACCCCAAGACGTAGTCGTGGGGCTGAGTTATGAGTATGAGTACCCCTTTTGATTTTGTGTGTTTGTATATTTTCTTTTGTTTGTATATTTTTCTCTTGTTTGTATATTTTCTCTAATTTGATTTCTCCGTCGATTTTTGACTTTGACTGACTTAGTGTCTACAGCATGTTTTATACTTTGCTGTCCTAGTTTTTGGGAGGCCTGGCATCCTAAGATACAGATCTCTGATCTAGTTTAGGACCCAGTCTTTCCACAAATTGCTTCAGATTGTGCCATATTGTGCCACCTCTTTTCTACCTTATTTGTGGATGGAGAAATAAAGTTTATTTGTATTTGTATTGTATTTGTAATGAATCCAATTTGAATTTTCTCAAAAATATAATATCTTATAAATAATCGTGTCCCAGTGTTTGCTATTGATCTCCTCTGAAACGGCTTCACCGATTTTTATGAAACTTTTTGTATATATTTGGTAGCTCAGAGAATAGGTCTTAGGCTAATTAATATGGCAAAACAACGTAATGTAATGTCCTGTTAAATGTCTTGTGTGGAATAAAGCATAATAACTAACTAATAACGTTTGATGAGTCAGCTAGTTATTTAACGATTTTTTGTAAAGTTAATAGTAGCCATTTTAAAGATGACTTGTTTCTTTTTATTATTTACGTAATATCCTGTTAAACATGCTAAAAGTTTTTTAAAGTAGCCTTAATACTTCGCATTTTAGGGCACAGGCCTTCTCTCAGAAAGTAGAGTGGGCTTAACCACTACGCGTGCCCACGTGGATTGGCAATTTCAAGCGCTGAGGTATGTGAACACCTCAGAGACTCAGGTTTCCTGAAGATGTTTTCTTTCACCGTTAGCGAGTGGTAATGTTACTACGACTTCGACGACAAATATAATAATTAATATATTTAAAAGAATACATGATTTTTCAAGGTTTCGTACACGAAGGGTGCCAAACGGGACCCTATTAGTACTAAGACTTCACTTTCCGTCTGTCTGTCTGTCACCAGGCTGTATCCCATGAACCGTGATAGCTGGGCAGGTAAAATTTTCAGATGATGTATTTCTGTTGCCGTTATAACAACAAATACTAAAAACAGAATAAAATAAATATTTTATGGGGCTCCCATACAACAAACGTAATTTTCTTGCCGTTTTCTGCTCGATATAAATAACGGCAACAGGCAGACGCTTGAAGTATTCACAGAATATTTAGTTCTATATTCGCTTCAAAAATAAATAATTAAATTAAAATAATATAAACATTTAAGGGAGGCTTCCTTAAAACAAATGTAACTTATTGCCGTTTTTTCTCGATCTTTGTGTCTAATGTTGTATAGATAATGGTACAGAACCTTTGGTGCGCGAGTCCGACTCGCACTTGCCCGGTTTTTTTTATCATTGGTGGCGCTCTTGAACCTCGGGGGGCTCAGTAAGCGTGTGTGGTGTGCGTAAATATCATTTTATCGTTGTCTCAAAGGAAAGCTATTATTTTGTAACGGCACGTTGATAACGAAATTTCAGTGAAAAGATTAAAAAAAATCTTTGAAGAGGATTTTCATTTCAGTTTATTTTTCGAGAGCTTAGTCGAGCAGTGAAATAATAATTAAATAGATAAATAGGTGTATATAGAGTGAATAATCAAGGTACTCTAATATGATTTTACGAAGAAAAATAGTATTACGTTGCTAATAACCTAAATTTAAATGTTTAACTATGAATTTACATATGGTTGGGTAATCAATTAATTCAATTCAAATATTTTTATCCACTATAAAAACAGAATGTTTACTTCATCATCATCATCAGCCATTTGATACCCACTGCAGGACATAGGCCTCCTTCGTGGTTTTCATAACCATGAGGGGTTTTGCCATAATCGCCACGCTTGACAGGCGGGATGGCGATCGCAGTATGGGGTTGGAATCTCAGGAAGACGCTGCTGCACGTCTCCTGGTAATCGATTTCCTTAGTCGCCTTGAATGTTTAATTAATGAACGTCAAAGTTGTTAGTTTAACAATTAATAGACTATGTGGAGAAGAAGCTAACAAAGAAACTCCACATTTATTCTTTTCAAAACACGTTTTAACTTATATCACAGAGTTTTCAACTTTAAATATTTGTCATAATTATTATATTAGTCATGAATGTGTTGAACACTAGTCACAATCATTCTTTAATTAATATTAATCTACCGTTTAATTTCAAACATCTTTGTCTTCTAAATAATCCTAGATGTCATTTTACCGTGCCCCATAAAGGATGTTTTAACTTTTATAAGTCTAAATCGTGGAAATGACAATTTATGTTTATTTGTAGTACTGACATTATGATGGCCACCAACATTTTCGAAGTCCTCGATATTTTTTCTAATGTACATAATATTTTCATAAATGCAACTGTTAACATGTTGGTTTCTAAAGAAATTTCTTAGCGAATCTCTACTACCTAACTTGTAAACAAATCAGATGGCTCTCTTCTGCAAGATAAAGATAGCCTCAATGTCTGCTGCCCGGCCCCATAATAGTATACGTAGGACATAAATACTATGGAAGTAACTAAAATAAACAAGTCTAGCAGTTGCAGAAATCAATCATTTATTTCAACGTAAAGAATTTAAATTCTGTTTGTTGAATGTCAATATAAAATGTTAGTCCATGCTTTCATAATTATAAAACTTAGCAAAAAAAATGATTTATGCAACCAATTTTGAACACAAACCCATTAAGAATTTTACGGAAGATTATGCGATTTGTCAAAATAAAATAGGGACTTCCTATTAGTATTAAGGTGCACATTCATTGCGAGAGCATACGATTACTTTGTTTTGGTTCATTTATCACCGGTTTCTCGTATGCCAACAATCTGTTAATTTACTGTTTAGACTTACGTGGATCACGCTGTCTCGCTTGCACAATTTAATTATTTTAGTGATTGTAATAAAATGAGTACCTAGGTATAATTTTGATGAATGTGGTCTTTGAGTTTGACAGACAATAAAATTGCAAACATTCAAGGCATATCCTGCACTGAGATTTTTTTTGAGAAAATATGATTCCAAAATTTATAATTTTGGAAACTACTTTTATTTATTAAAAACTACGCACAGGGAAACAAAAATATCTCTTAAACCCTCAGACCACATTTATCAAAATTTTACTCATATTAAGATTGTAAATCTTCCAATATATTTCATGTACACCTGCCTACCTACTCTCTTCATCTTTCAGTTCTATCCATCCTTAGGTCATCTGGAAGAGATCGCTTTTAGCAATAAGACCGTCAATTGTATACGGAAAAACTTATATATTTAAGCATTTTAATCTATTTGGTGTGTACAATAAAGTTCAAATCTAGTCTAACACAATATTTTTTAAAATTATGATCGATGCATAAATGAACGTGCACCGCAAGAGGAAGGGCAGCTTTTAATGGCCTTAAGGTTCTCAATTTCGGATTTTTTTGTTCTCCATTAAGTCGATTGCCTGGCGTTGTAATAATAACATGAATAATTGAGTGGGTATCGAATAACGAACGTTGTGGACCGAAAGAGGATGCAGTGACTAGAATTGAGAAAGGAATGTTTCGTTGGTTTGGACATGTGGAGGGAATGAAGGAAGAAAGATTGACGAAACAAATATAAAATATCGAGCAAATGTAGGTGAACTCCCAGCTCAGTATTTTCAAATTTGGTCATATTATTCTAAAATCTAGAACTTGAACTGGCTTGAATTCTAGACATATTTGTCATCTAAATAATCTTTAATATTATAGTAGCCCTTCCAACCGCATACTGCGATCGCCAACCCGCCTGCCAGGCGTGGCGATTATGGCAAGACCCCTCATGGTTATGAAAACCATAAGGGAGGCCTGTGTCCTGCAGTGGACGTCACGGGGCTGATGATGATGATGATGATAGTAGCCCTTTTGACACAAAGTATGCTTTACACATTCTGCCATTAGAACGAGAAATTGCATTTTTGTTCCCATTGCACTGTTTGCAATTTATTTATTTCCTGTCCGAGTCGTTCTAACAAAAAAAAACATGGTTCTGAAGGAGATCTGACCGAGGAAGTTGGAACATAAAACGCATATTTCCATTCTCTGAGCCACGAGTGCGCAGACTTTTGATTCAACTTGCAGCTTCATAATGACCTCTTCAAACGGGAGTGCTATGAAGAGAGTACAACAGAAGCTGCACTTGACCTTGGCCGAGCTTCATAAAACTACAATAGGCATGATGACAGCAATCTAAAATTACTAAAATTATCATCATCATCAGCGATTTGACGCCCACTTCAGGATATAGGCCTCCCTCATGGTTTTGCAAGCTTCCCGGTCTTGTGCCGCCCGCATCCAGCGACTCCCCGCAACCGTAATCAGGGTCTCGATTCTGTTAGTGCATTGTAGTATAATGACAGGTACACTGTCGGGTCACGTGACGTGTTTTTTCGTACCATGGACGCCTAGAAGGTTTGATGGGTGTGCCCGCGTAGACTTAAAGCAGCCATGAAATGAAAACCGCCATGTTCATGCAGTTGTCATGTTACTACAATGCATTAACAGAATCTAGGCCCAGGTCGCCAGACCATCTGCTGGGGGACCTTCCCACACTGCGTTGTCCAGCCCGCGGTCGCCAGGTCAGAACTTTTTCGCCCCAACAGCCGAGTTCTTCGAGCTATGTGCCCCGCCCACTGCCACTTCAACTAAGCAATTCTTCGAGCTATATCAGTAACTCGGGTTCTTCTACGGATCTCCTCATTCCTGATTCGATCACGCAGTGAAACTTCTAACATAACATTGCTCGTTGGGCGACCTTGAGCCTCCTTATGAGGCCCATAGCCAGCGACTCACATCCATAAGTCCTCACAGGCAATACACATTGGTAATACACCTTTGTCTTGAGACACTGAGGTATTTTGGGCGCGAAAGTTTGTTTTAGTTTCCCGAACCCGCCACTAAAATTATGTATTTATTTAATACCTAAGAATTGAATTGTAGAATACGATAGACGCATTATTTTTTTTATGAAGAGCGGGATTGATAATTATTACTATAATTAAAATTTACAAAATTCTTATGTCCGCCATATTAAGTTGAATAGCGAATGACGTTACTTTTAAGAACATGCGAGTAAACATAGGTCTACTTTAGACATATTCCTACTTTATAATCTGTGACATAGGTAGTAAACAAAATCCGTTTTTAATTAATTTTTTTATGCGTATACTGGTAGAAAATGCTTATGGCATTAAGTCCGCCGTACTGTACATTAGGGTAAGTGCAATAAAAGTAATAAAAAAATTATAATATACTCCGGGATACAGGCGTGAGTACCTATGTATGTATGTTTGTTTCGTTGTTAGTCTAGTAATTAATCGCATACCAATTGTATAACCCGTGTGCCTCTTAACTCAGCTCGTTGCGCGGTTCGATCTTCCTCGCGTGAGTTTCCTAATTAATTAGCGCGGGTTATACCATGGTTATAATCACCCAGTGAAGCTTGGTCAGGGTCATTAGACCACACCCCACAAACCACATGGCTTGTGGAAGGCCAAGCGTGTCCTGTAGAGAGACACCCTAATTACACCCTGACTGCATGAATTGTGTTGAAAAAAAAAAGCAACAAAAAAAAATTGATTCAAATTTTAGTATTTTCTAAAGTTAACACGAGCACTGGGCATAATAAAAACTGAATTTGCATAGATTTACTCGTTTATTTTTTCATTTTACAATTTTCCGACGTTTTGGTACTTTTGCTAGTTCCGTGGTCTCGATAGTCTGAGGTGATAGGCGTCTTTTTGAAAGCATTAACTGTTAGTTTACTACCCTAATGAAGATGATGATGATGATGATGGGTTATACCACTGGAACAACATTGTGCTGCTATTGCTTAGTAGACTACTAAAAAGAGGCAACTAACAGCTATTGTCGTGCTTATGTCATTCTATTGAAAATTTATGTGCGTGTTAGACTCTATGGCCTGTACTCGAGTAAGACGTAAAATAAAAAAAAAGGCCATTTGTGAGTCGGACTCACGCACGAAGGGTTCCGTACCATTATCTATACATTGTTTGAATATAGAAGCGTCTACCTACTTGTTAATATCGAGAAAAGACGGCAAAAAAATCACGTTTGTTGTATGCCCCCCCCGCCTCTCCCCTAAATATTTATTTTCTCCTGTTTTCAGTGTTTGCTTCTACAGCGGCAATAGAAATACATCATGTGTGAAAATTTCCACTTTCTAACTATCACGGTTCATGAGATACAGCCTGGTGACAGACGGACCGACGGACGGACAGTGGAGTCTTAGTAATCATTACTCTAAAAATGAGTTAAGTTTCAAAAAATTCGTGAAAAATTTATACAGCCTCTCCGTCTATCAGGACGATGACCCGAGGACCCGCGGCACGCACGCACCGCTCTGGCTTGCTACTCATGACTACTAGTTCTCATAGATTCGAGTTTGTGTCGAGATATTTTTGGAAAGTGCCTTTTGAAAAGAACTGACTAAGCATATTCATTTTGATATGGCTTTCAAACAACCCAATATTCATGGTGTAGTTCTTCTATCTTGTTCTGTGGCCGCGATCCACTCAAGTCTGCTCGCTAACAATCGGGCCCGCCGCCTCACTCTTGCATGCGGTAGGGTTGAATTCTATTGCTTTGCAAGTTGTAAAATAATGTGACGTTGTGTTGTCAAACGTATTCTGTGCGCCTGCGACTACAAACGCAGCCATTTTCGATGTACATTCGACAGCAGATCAACTTTTACAATTCCATGGCATAGTCATCCTTATCGTAACTGATTAGAGTGCACGTAAGTAAAGGTTGATATGCTATCGACTGTGCCGTCCCGATAGGAGAATTACTCCTTCTCAATGAAGAGTAATTAGCCCTTAGAGCCGTTGGAATTAAACTTGCATCACCATTTGACGCCCACTGCAGGACATAAGCCCTCGTGGTTTTCGTAACCGTGAGGGGTTTTGCCATAATCGCCACGCTTGGCAGGCGGGTTGGCGATCGCAGTATGCGGTTGGAATCTCAGGAAGACGCTGCTGCCCGTCTCCTGGTAATTGATTTCCTTAGTCGCCTTCTACGACATCCACGGAAGGAAATAGAGTAACTAGCGTTACTCCATTGATCCGGCGCCACACAGATGAAATTAAACTTATACCCAGCAGTGGGCAGAGGTGGGCTGATGATGATCATGATGATGATGAGGAAATATTAAATGGGCATTCAAGAGGACCCTAATATTAATAGGACCCTAGAGGCCAGACAAGAGCAAGTTATGCAGTTTTGCTCTTTTGTGACTTCTAGACTTCGTCCAAAATCTACTTAGAACAAGCTTAGAACAAAACTACGCAAACAACAAAAATTTTTTTACCTAAATTAATGTTATGTTATTTTCTTCTGAGTAGGTAATCAATAAAAAATACCGTGATTCTAAAATTAAGAATACAGATTATAAATGAATGTTAGGCATTAGAGATTCGTTAAGGGATTTAAGAGATTTCTTTATAGAAACTGACATCCTGACTGTTGCTAGTCAGTATATCTATGATAATATTATGTACCTCAGTAAAATGGTCAGTAATTTAAAAACTGTAGGTAGCCAACACACATTGTGTTATACTAGAAATAAACATAAACATTTGTTCCCAAGATGTAGGCTGGCAAAGATTAATACATCCTTTATGGGGCATTGTATACGTTTCTACAATAGGATCCCTGAAGATATAATATGCTTGCTAGAAGCGCGCTTCAAAAAATATGTCAGGCGCACTTTGTGCCAAAAGGGCTACTTAAGGATTATTTAGATGAGAAATATATCTGGAATGAAAGGTAGTTCAATGCATTTGTACTACATTTTAGAAGATCAAAATACGAGTATGTGAACTCTGTTAATTAAGGAACATACTAAGTTTGGAGTTTTTTTTGTCCGTTTTTTCACCAAATGATCCAGATTTTGAAATGTACACCTAGTTTTACTTGTAACGTTCAATAAGTCACAGTTTGAATATATTTTATATTTTTTTAAATTTTGAAAATAAAAGAATGTTATTGTGCAATGAATACGTAACGTTTGATATCCCGATGTGAT
The DNA here is from genome assembly GCA_963969515.1 of Yponomeuta evonymella. Classification (NCBI taxonomy): domain Eukaryota; kingdom Metazoa; phylum Arthropoda; class Insecta; order Lepidoptera; family Yponomeutidae; genus Yponomeuta; species Yponomeuta evonymella. The sequence continues at coordinate 1,806,534 of OZ018366.1, read as the reverse complement.
CAAAAGGAACATTGAGCGCTTTCTAAAATAATTAAAGGACTGTTTTTCGTTTTTCCAAATGCTTGTGCAGGAATGTTTGGACACAATTTCTGCAAAGATATGAAAAAGGAGCAATTTTTAACCCAAACATAACAATAATAATAACTTCCACACAACACAATCACTTGTCTTGGTCCCTTCTTTTTGTGTTCTGAGCTTGGTCCCAAACTAGGATACCTCGTGCTATGGTAACAAGGCATGGACATCACAAACATGGAAATATACCCAGACTGAGACCATTTTGTACAAATGTACGGCGGTCCCCAGTGGGAATCAAACCCAGGACCTCGATACTGGTAGACCAACGAGGCAGTCAAATCCTCTCCTAAGTGACTTCTCAGGTAAGGTTCTTTTAAAAAAAAAACCGTTTTGATGCAGAGAATACGTGGGTTTTGGAAAGGAATGTACATTAACTTTAGTATATGTTTGCAGGACCTTTAACAGCTCGCTTGACCGCCGATTTGATTGATTGATGAGTGTGGCTAAGTACAGAAAGAAGTGGCATTGGCGGAGTCCCAGGACAATGCGAATACTGGCTTATTGGTTTGCATTACCCGAAGTGGCTACTTAAATTTAACTAAGCTATTCGGTATAAGCAGACATATGGAAGCTCCGAGCCGTAAGCAGTAAGCTGGCTTCAGTAGCAGCCTGCGTATGCTTGAGACAAACAATGGACATTGTTAAAGTCTCCTCTGCACCGGCTATATCGCTGTCGGGTAGTTCGCTAAGCCGGATTGTCAATAAGGTGGGGACGCTGCAATTCTCCGAGTTGCATTCAAACTTATAATGTGAAAACCGGAAATAAAATAAAAATAACAAAAACCCGACTGCGCATGCGTTAACTGCTAAGCAGATGGTACTCACCTAAATACCTCACAATAAGTCACAACGTTGATTTCTCGTTTTTAACTTTCGGGGGCGGGATTAAACTAACTTACCTAAAAGTAACTTAATCGAGTGGTTCAAAAGCATATAGAGGTTCAAAATTTTACTCCATTATGCCTTGTTTAGGACTTTTTAGCAGTCGGGTTTATTGTTTTATGAATTTTTTTTTGCCTAAAACGTTCTGGTGGGTTTTTACTAATAATATGAAAGCTGACGTTCGCCGTTTTTTTTATTTCGTGACGTCACGTAGTCTATAGTAACTCTAACGTCGTTACTACCTCTTATTTAACACATAATTTGGTAAAATCGATGCAGTCGATTGGCCTCTGTGGTGTCATAAACATACATACATGCGAAATACACCCTCATTTGCTGTCGTAGTCGGGTAGTTTTTTGTTTGTTTTTATTTACTTTCCACCTATACTTACATAGTACAATTTATCATAAGGTTAATTTTTTTTAAATCCCTGTTAGTTTATAACCCTGAAATTGTTAACTAGAATTACCTCGATTATTGGCGAGCATAGTTTTAAAGCTGTTTGAACTGTAAAACAAAGATCAACTAGTGTACGAAGTCCACGGACTTACCCCGGCTTAATAGAGTCTATGCATCGATCCCTTACTTCAAACCTAACTACCGTTTATCTGCAGTTCTGTTTGCGTGGCTTACCCACAGTTTCTCGTACACTAACACGCTGTTAATCTACTGTTAACAGTTTCCAATTGACCAAAGTGCATACAAAAAAAAACCACTCACAGCTTTTAACAGTAGATTAACAGCTTCTTAGTGTATGAGAAACCGGGGGTTAGATTTACACATTCATAAATAAATAACGGCAGGAAAACATCGTGCGGCAACCTGAGTGTCTGAGGTGTTCACGTGCCTCGGCGCTTGAAGTTGCCAATTCGCGGTGGGCACGGGTGGTAGTTAAGCCCATACTCTCTGAGAGAAGGCCTGTACCCTGCGGTGGGACGTATGTAGGCTATAAAAATACTTCGACCGAAATTAAGGTTGTTGAAGCAAAAAAAATTGTTATATTCGTGGCGATTGACAAACTCTGCTAACCCCGCCGGGACACAGGCGTAAGTTTACGTAGTACATATATGTATTTGAGGAAGAGAAAGTGATCGGTCAGGATCGTGGCAAGTGGCAGACCCTGGTCACTGCCTACCCTACCCCTCCGGGATACAGGCGTTAGTTTGTGTTATGTTATGATTTCTTTTTCTCTCATAGAAAGACGTTATTTAAATACACACATAAACTCACGCCTGTATCCCAGAGGGGTAGGGACTGCCACTTACCACGATCCTGACCGATCACTTTCACTTCCTTAAGACTCATTAGTCGTTCGAGCCAAATAAAAATACTCTGTTTACAGAAATATATAAAGACTCGATCCAAAATAATTAAATGATAACCGAAAATAAAAAATCTTTGAAAATATCAACACCGCTGCGTATCGTTTTCAATGACAGTGTTCTGCGCTAAAATATGAGTATTATTCAGTACCTAAATAATCAAGTTCTACCATGTCAGCGTCTAAAAAGAAAGATCAAGAATTATCTGAAAAGACAAGCACAATCGTTTTTCGCACATTAGTTGCAGACTTTCAATTTGTTAACTTAATTTGGTCCGTTGCTGGTCCCACGTGAAACTCGTCCCACTTAAATTAAGTTTGCTAAGAATGGCTACACTTGATCTGGTGACACCATTTTTTAGGATTCCATACCTGAACGGTATCAAACAGAAACCTGTTAATGTGCCTACGGTATATGTCTATCTGTCTGACCATCTGATCAATAAAGGTCCTATCTATTGAACCGTGATAGGAAGTTTGTGATGTTTATTTACAGTATAAGTATGTTTTATTACGAAAAATTTAGGTACCTAATATTAATAAAAAATAATTAAGGGCGGTCCCCATTATCAAAATTGTTTTTTTTTTCTTTAAACTTTAACGCTAATACACACCAATGTCCAATTGGTATAATAATATACCTACAGATTATGTTATTGACAATACTATTATTATTACTAATAATATATAATCACGAATAACATTTACGAATATAATTACGAATGATATTTAAATCAAGTTTGGAATACGGATTGTCCTGACATAGTTTCTGAAATATAACGAAAAATATTACATATGTACATAAAATTACGCCTGTGTTCCGATGCAAGAAAACAAAGGAATAAAAATAAATAACACTTATAGTATATAAACGATCGTCACATATTTATAATATACTATTTGTTTACTTTATATCAAATACCACAAAAAATAATTTGTGCATTCAGACTAGTTTACCCCGAAAATTGACAGGAGTTGTAAATTGTATTGTAATTGTAAGCAGAGTTTTGGTCCAGTTTTATATGGAACCAGTTGAAAGTCAAATCGTTTACTCTTAAGAAAATTAAAGAAAATGTCCCGACTCGCTAGTTTCTGAAAGTTCAATAAATCTTTTCAGCAAATCCTAGGAGTTGAAAATTGAAGTGTAACTTTCCGACCATCTTTTTTAAGAGAAACTCATTACGGTGGCTTATGCCTTCTTGAGGGCTTCGAAAAAATAATTTGTAAGCATTTAAAAATTATGAATTCTGCTGACGTTTTTACTAACAATATCATAAGCAGCCTATATACGTCCCACTGTAGGGGCATAGGCCTCGTCTCAGAGAGTATGCGCTTAATTATCACGCGTGCTTACCGCGGATTGGCGATTTCAAGCAGGGAGGTATTCGAATAGCTCAGATACTCAGGTTTCCTCAAGATATTTTCCGTCACCGTTGGCGAGTGGTATTGCTACTATAACTTCACAAATGTACATAACTTAGCAAACCAAGTCATAGGTACATGCCCGCACTGGGAATCGAATCTGAGTCTCTCGCTTCCGAGTCCAATGTTCTACCCACTAGGCTACCACCGCTCATTGCTAACATTATTTGAAGGAAATTGCAATTAAATCTTTCTGTGCGAACTTATTAATGTCTGAATTTTTTTTTACTGGGTTCTATTATTTGTAGCTGAGAGGATTGTAAACTTTCTAGGCAGGCTTACCCCCGGTTTCTCGTATACTAACAAACTGTTAGTGGTTTTACAGAGTGGTAGTGTACGAGAAACTGGGGGATAATCTATCGAAAACTATATAATACGGTCGGCAGTTGATAAAGCTGTTTTTACAAGTTCGTTGCAAAGCCGCCCGTATCGTTACTGCGTAAAGCCTATTCTTGTGTGAAGTGTCGCGTCTGAAGAGTCACTTCACCTAAATAGGTACAAATCTAATCAAACCAAAACAAAATGTTCTATTCAAAATAATACAGAAACTGTGACTTTTTGAACGTTACAAGCATAACTAGGTGTCCATTTTTAAATCTAGTTCATCTTGGAGAAAAAAATGGACAAAAAATCTCCAAACTTTGGACTGCCTCGTTGGTCTAGCTGTTAAGACCAGAGATCATGGGTTCGATTCCCACTGGAGGCAGTACATTTGTACAAAAATGGCCTCGGTCTGGGTGTATTTTTACGTTTATTTCTAGTATTTATATTGTGTTGGGTACGTACATTTTTAAAGTTACTGATATTTTTCCTGACGTACATAATATTCTCATATATATACTGACTAGCAACTGTCAGGATATTAGTTTCTTTAAAGAAATCTCTTAACGAATCACTACTGCCTAGCTTATAAATGAATCGGATCGCTCTCTTCTGCAAGACGAAGATGATCTCCATGTCTGCTGACCGACCCCACAGTAGTATGCCGTAGGACATAATCTTATGGAAGTAACGAAAATAAACAAGCCTAGCAGTTACGACGTCAATTACTTCCCGGATTCTTTTAACTGCATATGCTGCAGAACTAAGCCTATTTGCCAATTTTTCTATATGAGGACCCCGTTGAAGCTGTGCATCAATTGTGATAATTATGTGATATCTACGATAGAAATACAGTTTTTTCTAAAAGGCCTCGTTGGTCTAGTGGTTAACGCGCTTGTTTATCAAAACAGAGGTCAGGTGTTCGACTCCCATTGGAAGCCGCCGTTCTTGATTTGTATATAATATGGCCTCATTCTGGGTGTTTTTCCGTGTTTGTTTTTCCTCGTCTGGTTATCTTTGTTTGGGACCAGGAGAAGTGATTGCGTTGTGCCGAAGTTATAATTGATATTTGTTTTAAATAATGTAGATATAAAGTTGCCCCCGGACGTTGTGTAAAGTATGTCAATCAACCAATCAGTGCGTACCCATCCACTGCTGGACATAGACTGGACATTCTTTATATCCTCTGCGATCCTTATCCAGCCGAAGACAGCAATCTGCCTCAGATCATAGGTCCAGCGATTTGGTGGACATCCCTAGCTGCGTTCGCCAGTTCGTGGTCTCCACTTTTGTACCACAACGACTGTCGGTTCCCCGGCAGATGTGACCAGCGCGCTGTCATTTCAACTCGATAGGCTATGTCATTCACCCTATTTCTGTGGTCAGTTGTCTCATTGCTGATGTGATCCATCAAAGAGACTCCGAATATAGCCCGTTCCATAGCACGCTTAGCAACATTGAACCAGTAAACTAGTCCTATCATCGGTTCACGTTTTAGCTTCGTAAGTCATAAGCACGCACAGCAAGACTTAGGCTCTGAGGAATAGCCGAGGGGAATGCTCAGTTTCCGTAACGTAGCTCAACCCAGTTGGATCCCCCTCACGGCCTGTTTCTCGAAGTTGCCTCTGCCCAGTTGAATAGTCCACAATTTTTTTATGTATCCTATGTACGTCACGCTGCAAGGCACAGGCTTTCTCTCAGAGAGTTATACGGGCGGTACCACGCGTGCCCCATCGCGGATTGAAAGTAAATTTTACTAAAAATATTAAGATAAAAATATGTTAAGTTTACACCAGAGCACATAACATATAACATTTAAAGGATACAGTTTGTAAACATCTAATATAATTAAAACATCGTGTCACAGTGTTTGTTGTCGAACTTCTGTCGAGCCGTTTCGGCTTCAACAATTTTTATTAAATTTTTGTGTATATTTGGTAGGTCTGAGAATAGGTCGCAGGCTGATTAATATGGCAAAACAACGTTTGCCGCGTCACCTAGTTTTAATATAAAACTTGTATCATAATATTGATAATTTTCATATTTGCACCGACTAAAACGATAACAAGAACCCGAAACCGGCGTGCGTGCATGCAACGACCAATGAATGTTGAGGAAGCGAAAGTGATCTGTCAGGATCGTGGCAAGTGGCAGTCCGTGGTCTCTACCTACCCCTCTGGGATACAAGCGTGAGTATAATGTATATTTGTACGCACCGACTACCCGTCTCATTTTTCTTTCAGCAACTTTCCATCACAGTGTTGCCTGGAAGAAATTGCTTTTCGCAATAAGGCCGCCAATTGTACTGTGCATTTTCAAATTTTTATGTTATGTGCTACAATAAAGAATATTCTTATCTTATCTTACATCGAAATTCACTTCGAGTTGTTTAAAACTCAATTACGTTCGAAGGAGCGCTTCTCGTTAGTCAACAATAATAATTGTATTGGAAACGATGTTAACTCGATAAAGTTAACAAGGAATATAAAATATGAATATAAGCTTTGCTTTTCTTACTTCCAAAAATATCCAAACGCATTAGAAGTTTATTCGAAATCCGGATATTAAATTTGAATATACAAATATTGATGCTTTTACTGCACTTAAAGAATTGTACAATATTAACTACTTGACAGTATAACTGAAGATTGAACATTTTCGCGTAGGCGTCATCTTTCCATACGTTTCAGGTATTTTTCATTACATGTTTTTTAAACCTATGTGATATTTTTTTAATGATAGTAGTAGTAGAATTGAATTTAATAATTTTATCTATTTTTAATTGGAATTATTTTATTGGATATTTTAGTTATTTTATTGACACGTTTCAAACGTTTTTGATATTTTTCAATGATTTTATATTTTTTTATTTAGTAGAATGTAATCTGGCTACCAATAAATATTTACTATATAATATGTAAACTTTATTATCGCAATAGGGTTCCCCGTAAAGATAGTTGTAAGTTTCATGAAATAAATAAATACTTAAAATGATTTTTTTTTCACTTTTGGCGCTAGTTGACCTCATGGAGTCCCTTGCAGTGATAAAAAATGATTTCGATAAACAATAAACAAGTTATTGTGCTATGTGGAAGTGATTTATTTAATAACCACGATAAGAGACGCGTTGTTTTTAGGGTTTCGTACCCAAAGGGGTAAGGGACCCTATTACTAAGACTCCACTGTCCGTCTGTCTGTGTGGCTGTCTGTCACCAGGCTGTATCTCATGAACCGTCATAGGTAGACACTTGAATTTTTCACAGATTATGTACTTTTGTAGCCGCTATAAGAACAAATACAAAAAACAGAAAGAAATAAATATTTAAGGTGGGCTCCCGTGCAACAAACATTGTCTAAAGACAGCGCTTGCCATCTAGCGGCCATCTATGTAACCTTCACGGCGCCGATGTTATGTCGTGAAATGTCAATATTAAACGCTTCTTTTTGGTTTCTATAGATGGCGCTGTTCTCAATGTTCCTAATCTATCTTGTCTCGATCTTTGTCTAATGTTGTATAGATAACGGTACGGAATTCTTCGTGTGAGAGTCCAACTTGCACTTAGCCGTTTTTTTTCTGTGATAAAAATTACAAATCGTGTTTCTGCAATCGAAAAAACGGAGTCAATGACATTCTGGCTACGAAATATCTACGTTTTGTAATTATTGCTGAGAAAAATCGCAATCCCTGCTACCGAGATATCCAATTTTTTACCTACTGCAGGGCACAGGCGTTCTCTCAGACGTTTACGGTACGGGCTTAATTAATTACCACGCGTGGCCACCGCGGATTGGCAATTTCAAGCGCTAAGACACGTGATGACCCCAGATACTGAGGTCTCTTCACGATGTTTTCCTTCGCCGTTACCGCTACTAAAACTTCGCAAACGTGCGTTACTTAGAAAATTCATCATTATTCGTTTTCTCTGTTGTGTATTTAGTTTTCTTTCTGTTGTTGTGCATATTATGTTACTGATCTGCTTAATATTTTGTTTCTGTAATGTATCTTGTTGGTATAATAAATGTCTTTCTTCTTCTTCTTCTTCTTCAGTTACATGCCGGGATTCGAGCCCACGTTGAGGTCGGCGTTCTACCACTGCACAACCACCGCTCTCGTAATTTTTATCCGTGCGCTTATTTATATTGTTCAATTTATCTTTGCTCTCCAGTCCCTGTTTTCCTAACACAAGTTTTCCCGTAAATAAAAGGAACCCAAGTAGGAAATTCCTTAGAATTTTCAAATTATCTCTTTAAACTTCGACTCCATCCTTTGATATGCCTTAAATCTCCATATAAATGGAAAAAGTCGGAGTTTCCAGATAATAAAAGTTTTCTAACTCGCGGGTCGACCTGACCACATACTGAAAGTTTCCTTTAAAATGTTCGTGATGGTTACGCAATTGATAGACGACTTCCTCATGTTTGAGAGCTCCTAGGTTCGGCATCCGCTTTCCTTTTTTTTCTGAGTCGTTTGTGTTTTTGTAGTAGCAATATGATTCGTAATATAGTCCATAAGCAATCCAAACAAAGCTAAAAGGCAAAACTACAGCTTTCAACATACTTGATCGATTTTATTAGCTATATGCTTGCAGCAGGCTTAACAGTGTTCTTACGTAGAGCATGCTGTCTCGTTCACACATTTTTTTTTAGTATATTTTTGATGAATCTAGAAGCCGCTCTATTTGTACACAAAAATATGAATCTCTTCGAGCAAAACAAAAATGAACGTCGTAAAAACAAATTGGTCCTTCCACCACCCAAATTAGAAATTTTCAAGAATAGCCCACAGTATAGATGCATACTCATTTACAATAAACTACCGGACAGGCTTAAAAATAAAAAAAAATACACAAGATTTAACATTCAACTTAAAAATCTACTAATGAAAAAGTGCTATTACTCCATAGATGAATATATGGGTGATAAAGAATTATAACAACCTAGGTATAAAAAGAAAACTAGCTTAATATCTTAGCTGTAAATTTTGATTTATTTAAGTACATGCATGTTCTACAATTGTATACGCCACACATGTCAATCTGCTATACTCTTACAGGGTTCATGTTCAACTAGTTAAGTAACTTCTGTATCTTTTCGAGATTGTTCATGAAATGCATTGAATAAATGAAATGAAATTAAATGAATGTGGTCTGAGGGTTTGATGGATGATTAAATTGCGGATATTCAAGGCAAGTTTTTGTTATCCCGTACGAAGGTTTTGATTGAGAAAATTTGATGTCAAAATGTATAATTTTTGAAACAGCTTTTCTTTATTCAAAACTATGTACCTACAGGGCAACAAAAATGTATTCAAAATGTCCGTAATTTAATTTACCACATTTCTCAAAAGTTCACTCATTTTATTGCAATAATTAGAATGTCGAATTGTGCGAGCGAGGCGGCGTACTCCACATCAGAACAGTCTTGAATCAAACTTAAAAGTTTGATAACTTGCAAATTGCAGGCCAAACAAAATGCTCGCTGGACCGACGATCTGGGGCAGCTGGCAACGGCTGGATGGAGATGACCGAGGGTGGTAGGAAGTGGGGTGCCTTGAGGGAGGCCTACGTCCACCAGTGGAAGACATAAACATTTAACATAAACATTTACATACAGGCACATACATTGCCTCTGGCCCCACACTACTATAACCTGTGTCGTGGGAACCAGAAACAACGACATCACAAACATGTAAACATCCAAGACCTGGGTTTTTTTTTTTTGTCCCCAGCCGGGATTCGAACCCGGGACCTCTCGCATGGTATGCAAATGCACTACCGCTGCGCCACGAGGTCGACGTATCGGTCGGTCGAAGAGTATGGGTTGATTGATTGATTGGTTGACACGAAATGCTGCCTAGGTTGCACAGATAAGATAATATAAGAAAATTCTGTATACAGGAAAAAAAAATACAGAAACGGCAATGACAAAAGAAAAAATACAATTGGCTGTCTTATTGCTAATAGAAATTTCTTCCGGGCAAACTAATATGGGAAAATTCGCCGAAGGAGAAATAGACACGGTATATAAAATGACTGACAATGTGATCGCATCATAATCTTTTATTAACCTTGTAAGTCATTAACTTTATTTGTATTTTATGTAATTTTATTCATTTACTTATTTATTTAATCATCTACTCATTCATTTATTTAACTATGTTATTATTGTTATGCGCTGCACCGCAACCTATTACATTTGTGAGACGGACAGGCACTGGCTGAAAATCAGCGCTTTGGGTGAATACCCTCAGCACAATGCTGAGCCAGCTGGCTTTTCCAGCAACAGAGACACACCGCAACTTACGTTAATATAAAGTGTTTTATTGTTTTCTTTCTTTTTCTACCTTTTATTTTGTAATTTAATATTTTATGTTGTAACTTGTTAATGTATGTGTGTGTTTCTGTTGTTGAAATAAATGTTCTTCTTCTTCTATAATATAGATCGGTTACTTTGAGAAAGGGCACTATTGTATGAGTGTGAAGCAAATACTTGTCAGGCGCCTTTCTTCAATAGCAGAGTTATGGTTACCATGAACTTCAGGATAATTTTTAAAATGGTGACCATCATCATTAGGTTACGGTTGTTCAGGGATAGCAAAAATTCCAAAATGACCGATTCAAGCTCATCTCATGTTGGCCTCGATGCGGGTTCCTTTCTGCTGAACCGAGCGTCTCCAGGTGGTTTTACAACGTCCTCTCTTCCTTCTTTCGGTGATGTGCCCTACTTCAGAGCAACTTTGGATGGCTGGCTCTCGTTGAACTTTTGCATATTTTTTTTACTTTCCTCTTGGTGTTTGTTCAGTAATCAAAAGCTGTGATAGCGGAGAACAGCGGTGGAAGAACCACGGATTCTCAATCGCGAGGTCGTGGGTTCGAATCTCGGCGTGTGCCAACGGCATGACTTTGTTTTCTGAGTCTGACCCCCGGTTTCTCGTACACTAACAAGCTGTTAATCTACTGTTAACAGCTGTCCGTGGTTTTTTTTTTGTATGCTCTCTGGTCAATTTAAAGTAGATTAATAGCGTGTTAGTGTACGAGAAACTGGGGGTAAGTTATTGACTGTTAATTTTTAGTTAATGCATAATTGTTTTTTTTTTTTCTTATTTATTTATATAATGTTATATTTAACGTGTACCTACCTGCCTTAACTCCTGCTTTAAATGTCAACCTAAGAGCTGGGGAGTGCTGAAAACCAGCATTGGTTACTACTCTGTGGTAGCCGACATGTAAGCTGAGCTCTCTCCTCGTAGTCTCTCGTAGTCTAAAAAAATGTAAACCTCTGCTATTATTGCTTTTTTGTGTTTGTGTTTTGGTAATAAACGATTTCTGTTCTATTCTATTTCTATTCTATTTCTATTCTATTTCTATTCTATTTCCATTCTATTTCCATTCTATTTCTATTCTATTTCTATTCTATTTCTATTCTATTTCTATTCTATTTCTATTCTATTTCTATTCTATTTCTATTCTATTTCTATTCTATTTCTATTCTATTTCTATTCTATTTCTATTCTATTTCTATTCTATTTCTATTCTATTTCTATTCTATTTCTATTCTATTTCTATTCTATTTCTATTCTATTTCTATTCTATTTCTATTCTATTTCTATTCTATTTCTATTCTATTTCTATTCTATTTCTATTCTATTTCTATTCTATTTCTATTCTATTTCTATTCTATTTCTATTCTATTTCTATTCTATTTCTATTCTATTTCTATTCTATTTCTATTCTATTTCTATTCTATTTCTATTCTATTTCTATTCTATTTCTATTCTATTTCTATTCTATTTCTATTCTATTTCTATTCTATTTCTTTTCTATTTCTAGTCTATTTCTATTCTATTTCTATTCTATTTCTATTCTATTTCTATTCTATTTCTATTCTATTTCTATTCTATTTCTATTCTATTCTATTTCTATTCTATTTCTATTCTATTTCTATTCTATTTCTATTCTATTTCTATTCTATTTCTATTCTATTTCTATTCTATTTCTATTCTATTTCTATTCTATTTATATTCTATTTCTATTCTATTTCTATTCTATTTCTATTCTATTTCTATTCTATTTCTATTCTATTTCTATTCTATTTCTATTCTATTTCTATTCTATTTCTATTCTATTTCTATTCTATTTCTATTCTATTTCTATTCTATTTCTATTCTATTTCTATTCTATTTCTATTCTATTTCTATTCTATTTCTATTCTATTTCTATTCTATTTCTATTCTATTTCTATTCTATTTCTATCTATTTCTATTCTATTTCTATTCTATTCTATTTCTATTCTATTTCTATTCTATTTCTATTCTATTTCTATTCTATTTCTATTCTATTTCTATTCTATTTCTATTCTATTTCTATTCTATTTCTATTCTATTTATATTCTATTTCTATTCTATTTCTATTCTATTTCTATTCTATTTCTATTCTATTTCTATTCTATTTCTATTCTATTTCTATTCTATTTCTAATCTATTTCTATTCTATTTCTATTCTATTTCTATTCTATTTCTATTCTATTTCTATTCTATTTCTATTCTATTCTATTTCTATTCTATTCTATTTCTATTCTATTTCTATTCTATTTCTATTCTATTTCTATTCTATTTCTATTCTATTCTATTTCTATTCTAATTCTATTCTATTTCTATTCTATTTCTATTCTATTTCTATTCTATTTCTATTCTATTTCTATTCTATTTCTATTCTATTTCTATTCTATTTCTATTCTATTTCTATTCTATTTCTATTCTATTTCTATTCTATTTCTATTCTATTTCTATTCTATTTCTATTCTATTTCTATTCTATTTCTATTCTATTTCTATTCTATTTCTATTCTATTTCTATTCTATTTCTATTCTATTTCTATTCTATTTCTATTCTATTTCTATTCTATTTCTATTCTATTTCTATTCTATTTCTATTCTATTTCTATTCTATTTCTATTCTATTTCTATTCTATTTCTATTCTATTTCTATTCTATTTCTATTCTATTTCTATTCTATTTCTATTCTATTTCTATTCTATTTCTATTCTATTTCTATTCTATTTCTATTCTATTTCTATTCTATTTCTATTCTATTTCTATTCTATTTCTATTCTATTTCTATTCTATTTCTATTCTATTTCTATTCTATTTGTATTCTATTTCTATTCTATTTCTATTCTATTTCTATTCTATTTCTATTCTATTCTATTCTATTTCTATTCTATTTCTATTCTATTTCTATTCTATTTCTATTCTATTTCTATTCTATTTCTATTCTATTTCTATTCTATTCTATATTTGCGAAGTTACAGTGCAAAGCCACTCGCTAACTGTGAAGGGAAACATCGTGAGGAAACCTGAGTGTCTGGGGTGCTCACATACCTCAGCGCTTGAAATTGCCCATGCGTGGTGATTAAGGCCATACTCTCTCTTTCTTTGAGAAAAGGCCTGTGCCCTACAGTGGGACATATTTAGGCTACGTTATTAATTATTCAGAGTTATTATTATTTATTATTTTAATTCTTTATTACAATTAATATGTATGTAAATGTTAATATAAAACAGCGTGCTTAATGCAAGAAACATGAAGAAGGAGATTTGGTGATGGTTTTTTGTCAGAAGATCTTCCTAACATGGTGCTCACCATGTATTACACGGCTATATTGTATTTCTACACGCCTCAGTGACACTATGAAGCCAGTTTGATCTGAATACCTATCCGATAGGACCATTGGAATAACGCCAAATTACAATTCGTCCGATGGGTATGTCTCAACTGATGCTTTGTGTTACAGAGTTATTATTTTTTGTTGCACAATAATTTAGCTTACATACGTCCCACACAGTCCTTCTCTCAGAGATAATGTTTGGGCTTAATCACCACACGCGTCCATTGCGGATTGGAAATTTCAACGCAGAGCTCTGTGAACATCCATCTTTTCCCTCACAAACGTTCTTAACATAGAAACAAAGTTCTTGGTACAAATTCATGACCTCTTGAATGTATAAGCGGTAGAAGGCAAGCATTCTACTAACCGCGCTACCACTGCTTACAGTGTCTTACTGGTTTGATTGTAACTGAAACTTTAGGTAGTTACATATTTTATTTTTATTGTATTATAATAGCAACACTCACAGCTATGAGAAAAGTTAGATTACTTTTGAAATAAAAACAGAGAGCCAATGATAAGTTTTCACTGATAGAAATAGTAAAAACAGTATTTCACTCACTCCAAAACAAACAGACACTCAATAGACATATTTGTGATCTCAATTGTAATTCCTAGTATACAATAAGGAATATTGGAAGTATCGGTCAATCAATCCATATTCAATGGTAAATGAATCGATTGTCAAGAGTTACAGAATGGACTATTACGGGAAGATAAACGTGAATGGTTATAAAATCAATAAAAATCATAGGGTGTCCCACTGGCCGGCACCGGCCGACATCTAACTGGCAGGCGGAAGTGCAAAAACATAGAAAAATGTGTGGGGCGTTACGAAATTAAAATCAAAACCAAATTATACGGCGTTTTTCCACTGGCCAGCACGGCACAAGTACTTAACTGCAGCCGAGTAAATTGTATGGGGCGTTCTCCAGTTTTCCCACAGATTGGAAAAGTCAGCAATATCGACAGGCGTTCCGAGAGTAATGGACGTTGAGTACTTTAGGAACGACCCGCCCGTTTCCATGCTAACTGTATCACCGGGTAACAGTTATAAATGGAAACGCACTCCACCTAGCTAAGTGCCACTGTTTGTCAACTTGAAAATAAGATTACAACCCACAGTGTGAACTGTTAAACACTCCCATTCATAGCGGAGAAACCTGTACTTTATCTCTATTGGAACTAGATCGAATTTTAATAGTGAAATGGAACTCGGTTATGCAATTGAGTTTGATGTTCTTGGGGATGAGATTGGGGATCAATATTATTTGTTTTTTTACACGTATGTACCCAGAGGCTAAACGGCTGGACTGATTTTGATTAATGAGATATCAAATTATGAGTATTTACGAGGAAATTGTCATAAGCTACAATTCCGGTAGCACAAAAAAACGGCTAATGTCAGCTATCACGTTGTTTCCAAAATGCTTTTAATATTTTCTTTATAAAAAAACGATGCATAAACATAAAGCCTTTATCACGGAGGAGTTGGCAGAGACCAGGGGCTAACATTTACCATGATCCTGACAGATCAATTTCGCTTCATCAACATGAAGGGTGCGTGCATGAAACCGGCGTGCGTGCATGCAAAGACTAATCAATGTTGAGAAGCGAAAGTAATCTGTCAGGATCGTGGCAAGTGGCAGTCCCTGGTCTCTGCCTACCCCTCTGAGATACAGGCGTGAGTTTATGTATGTATGCAACTTCTTTTTAGGTGTAGGTTTGTACAATTCAGTCTACTCTTCTATTATGACTGGCCCCATTGGTTTAGCGGTGTCACGCGTGACTCCCAAAGCGGAAATTGTAGGTTCAATTCGCACTAGGGGCCACCGTACTTTGTGCAAGTGGCCACAATCTAGGTGTATTTTCATGTTTGTGATGTCCTTGAGGTGTTAACACAGCACAAGGTATCATAGTTTGGGACCAGGACAAGTGATTGGGTTGCGTGGAAGTTACATTTTCTTATCCGAATGTGATTTTGAGTCAACTACGGTGTATAGTCTACAAAACCGCCGTTTCCGGCAAATATGTGTACACCGCCAAGAAGGTAAAGATTTAACAGCTCAATTTACAAGGACCTTGAACACAAAAAGAACATTTTATAAAAACAAATAGCCCACTTAACATAACAAGGCTTCAAACCCAACACGAAAAACGGAATTGTTACTTTCACACAACCCTAATTAATTTGAGCCTAACTCAAATATGTTCGGCTGTTTGCCTGTATATTTTATTAATATACTCTTTTTGTTGCACTAATCCGTGCTGAGGACAATTTTAAAAACCTATTTAGAGGCTAAAAAACCTAACTGCAATGTGGGTTTCTCGGGGCTGTGAGTGATGTAAATTGCTTCTGCCAGATGTCGCTGCCTGTACGTAATACAGAAAAGTTTGTAAAGAGGTACGAAATTTCGCCGATGCCTGCACTTGCCCATTAGCTCAGTTGGGAGAGCGCTGGCACGGTTAGCCAGAGGTCGCGAGTTCAAGTCCCGCTTTTTTATTTTATGACAGAAAACCTAACATCCAAACCAATACTTTTTACTTTTTTTACTTCTACCACTACACTTTTTCTTCCAACTTAACGTTGTAGTAGCAACACCGCTCGCTAACGGCGAAGAAAAACATGGTGAAGAAACCTAAGTATCTGAGGCTTTCATACCACAGCGGCTGAAATTGCCAATCCGCGTTGGGCACGCCTGGTAATTAAGCCCATCATCATCATCATCATCAGCCATTTGACGCCCACTGCAGGACATAGGCCTCCCTCACGGTTTTCCTAACCATGAAGGGTTTTTCCATAATCGCCACGCTTGGCAGGCGGGTTGGCGATCGCAGTATGCGGTTGGATTTTCAGGGAGACGCTGCTGCCCGTCTCCTGGTAATATATTTCCTTAGTCGCCTTCTACGCTATCCACTTAAGCCCATACTTTTTCTCAAAGAGAAAGCCTATGCCCTGCAGTGGGAAGTAGGTATATAGACTATGTAAAACAAACACTTTTACCTGTTTCTCGCATGTTACTAATAATTGTTCATCTTTTGTCGGAAAGAGTCGGTTGGCTAAAATGCAGACAAAAAATGTAACTGACAGGTGTTAACAGTATGGTAAAACCCGTCTATAGACGGAACAAGACTTTATCTCAAGCACTAGCTAGATGGTGGACGCGCTCAATCATTAGGTTTTCGGGGCCGATCCGATTGGTTGTACCCAAAGGCCCAAAATGTAAGGTGTATGTAGGTACTCAGACGAAAATTATGTAGTGTACTTTTTACATCTTTCATTAAATTGTTGACGAATCCTTTTGAAACTTGTCTAAAGATAGCTCTCGCCATCTAGCGGCCATGTATGTAAGCTTCACAGCGCCGCCGATGTCATGTTAATGATGTGAATGTTAAGCGCTTCTTATTGATTTCTATAGATGGCGTTGTTTTCAATATACCTAATCTGTCATGTCCATGGTCTGTATCTTTCTCTTTGCTGAAAAATGGCTGACGAATGAACTTGTGCTACCGAGGTTAAACCCTCTTTAAATTATTACGGCGCATCCCTGGACAGCTGAAACCCTTTCGCAGATGAAAGCGCTAAGAAAAAAATGCCTCCCTTTGATACAGCAAGTTTTAACTATTAGGTTAGAATAACCTTCAATTTAGTATTTTCTGAGGTTAGCACGAGCATTAGACATAATAAAACTGATTTTTAACGGATATTAACTCGTTTGCTTCTTCTCCAAATAATCCATTAATTTTGTGAAACTAACAACTTTGACGTTCATTAAGTAAACATTCTGTTTTTACAATGAATAAAAATATTTGAATTGAATTGAATTGAATTAAATTGAATTGAATTACTTTTCCATTTCCTAATTTTCCGACGTTTCGGCACTTTTGCAAGTGCCGTGGTCTCGGTAGACTGAGGTGACAGTAGTAAACGAGTTAATATCCGTTAAAAATCAGTTTTAACCTTCAATTTATTAACAGTGTTATAAAAAGAATCGTACCGGTTCCATTTGCAAAATATGCATATTTGCCTATTTGTCTTTATCTGTCATAAAACCGCCAAAAATACTTTAGGCCATTAACGACCGCTTGCGTTACCTTCGTCTGACAGCACTATCTTTTTATCCATATGTAACTTCTATTCAGTAAATATCCACACAAACGTCTTGCACCGTCTTTATCTATTTATTTACTTACCCAGAGACATGGCGCAAGCGGCCCTTGGAAAAAGATAATCTGTCAAACAATGCTAAAATAGATAGACAAGACTGAAACCACATCATCTCTTAGTACCCGTATTTCTGAAAAAAGGACAAAAGGACAGCATTAGAAGGAGTAGCATTTAATGCTGGAAAAGAAAGAAAGGGTCATGTTTTCTGGATACATTTAAGCATCGGTGTTGCGGAAACTAGATACTTATTTATTTATTTAGTCGCATTTATCAAAAAAAAATTACGATCACCAAAGATGCGCGAGCAACGCTATGAAGGTAATTAGGGTGAAATAATTTCTAACAGAGTTTTACACATTCCAGTAGCTTTTGAAAGAACGACCTCCAATAGATGACGCTGTTTTTGTCGAAGTGTGTATAAAATATGCCCGAAAGTGGCTTTACTCAAAACCAGTGCTGAGAGCTCACACCGTCAGCATAATGCTGAGTCAGATGCCCTTTGTGGCAACTTTGACACACCACAGGATACACTCTGACGCTCTAACTTTGTCTTGTGTTATGTTGTATTTGTTTTTCCTTTGTACTTGTTTATGTTACTTGTGATGCCTGTTTTTCTTGTGATGTGTTAATTTGTCTCAATAAAAGTATTTCTTCTTCTTCTTTTCAAAATCAAAATCAAAATTTTGTATTCAAAGTAGCACAGAAACTGCGACTTAATAAACGTTACAAGTTAAACTAGGTGTACATTTCAAAATCTAGATCATTTTGGAGAAAAAATGGACAAAAAAACTCCAAAGTTAGTCTTTTCAAGTCCTTAATTTACAGGATTTATATAAATGTTCTAAAACTCATGCATTAAACTGGCTTTAATTCGAGACGTCATTGTCATCTAAATAATCTTTAATGTTATAGTAGCTTTTTTGGCACAAAGTGTGCTTCACACATTTTTTGAACCGCGTTTCTGGCAAGCTTATTATATCCTCTGGGATCTTATTGTAGAAATAGTATTGTTTTTTATTTATTAACCGATTTAGCTTCCAACTGCTGGGCAAAGGCCTCTCCATTTCTTTCTGTCATCATTCATTACCTGCCACCGCGGCAGACAAATTGTGAGGCCGTCCCCCCATCATTGCCTTGACCAGCCAAGTTTTCGTGGGACCCGGTCAGTAACAATTTCAGTTTGGGACCATGCAAATTACGTGACCCGCCGAATTCGATTCGTTTTTCCTACTAAAGAAAATATCTTCGCGAAAATTAACTAAATCAATCTCAAGACAATTTCACACACGGGCCGTCTGAATACACCCCGTGTTGTTTGCAATTAGACTCTCTTTGTCTCTTCCCAGAGTTCTTAGCTAGGAAACAAGTATATTTACTCGCACAACTCAAGCGAAAAAAAGCTCTGTGTTTTGGGGATAAGGTGGTAAACAAGTGAACGTCGTTCGCTGGTGGAAAACTACAAAGAAACTAGACTGACGGTAATGAAACTTCCATTCTTGAACTCAAGGGCCGGGGAATAGGACTATAATTACCTACTTTTTAACCGTCTTTATTGACGACATAAATAAGTGGTGATTTCTGTCCACAGTTTAAATAAACAAAAACCTCGACAACGTCAGTGACAGTTAAAAACATAGATGTCTAACCAGAGCTAAAAATGACCCCACGTTTGTGTGAATGGAAGACAACTGAATAACTTTCAATTGTGTTACCAATCGGAGCAAGTATTACCTGGCAAAATATCTACGCACCTGCCATCTTCAGATCGCCATTTTGCGACATACATAGATATTTCGACGGGTTACATCAATAGTTTGACGTTTTTGTATACAAACAATCATCAGTAACGCTGTCACTTACTATCGCCCAGCCAACGTTCACGTCGTCACGCATGACGCCCAGAATGCACCAATCACAGAGTGACTTACTATACTACAGCACATCTTGCGCTCACTTCATTGGTAAAGAGTAATCGAGAGACTGGGACCGTTTTTGAATGTGAATTTTGTGGGAAAAAATGCTTCAATTTTAAAATTTTATCATAAAATTTTCTGTATTACTCCATATATGAACGGAAAAGATAGAATAGAATAGAATAAGATACATAATTACTTGACCATAAAATGACTCTGTTGGTACTAAATCAATGTTAAATTAATGTTAACTAGTATTAGTAAAGAGCCGTTTTCAGCACAAATTCACAAAGCACTTCATAGATGGCGCTTATAGGCGTGCACATACAAGAACAGGGACACATCTGTCAAATTTTGCTCTGCGCAGATTAATTTTGAAAGCCGTATTCCGGTTCTTCTATGGCCACGCCTGTAAGCGCCATCTATGAATTGCTTTGTGAATTTGTACTGAAAACGGCTCATTAGTATAAGAAATCTTGCTGGATTTTGAATATCTACAGCAAATCATCATCATCATCATCAATAATTTTAAATTTCTTATTTCTATTTTTAATGATCATGGTTGACAGTGTATCAAAAAAAATATTTCAGGTATTTCAAGCGTCTACCTGCTGCCGTCATTAATATCGACCAAAGAACGGCAAAAAAACTACGCTTGTTATATGGGAACCGCCCTTAAATATTTATTTTATTCAGTTTTTAGTATTTGCTGTTATAGCAGCAACAGAATACATCTTCTGTGAAAATGTCAACTGTCTAACTATCACGGATGGAGAGAGCGGACAGCGGAGTCTTGGTAATAGGGTCCCTTACCCTTTGGGTACGGAACCCTAAAAAACAGAGGCGGGGAATACAATACGTTAACTATGATTTCTATTTTGTTAACAAATCCGTTGAAAGTGTAATATCAAAAGTAGCTGTAACTCGAAAACATACATTGGGATGATTCATCATCATCATCAGCCATTTGACGCCCACTGCAGGACATAGGCCTTCCTCGTGGTTTTCATAACCATGAGGGGTTTTGCCATAATCGCCACGCTTGGCAGGCGGGTTGGCGATCGCAGGATGCGGTTGGAATCTCAGAAAGACGCTGCTGCCCGTCTCCTGGCAATAGATTTCCTTAGTCGCCTTCTACGACATCCACGGAAGGAAATGGAGTGATGCTATTTTTGGGATGATTCGTATAGCTCTTAAGACGAAGGATGGGTATAGTATTTTTCTTTGACGAGGACGAGATTTTTTCTTTGGGCGCCATTACAAAACCGGGCTTATTTACGCAGATGGGTCAAAATAAAACTACCCTCTAATTGAATATAGCCCCAAAACACTCGGCGAGTGAGGGAACTAATAAATTTGAGGCTCAGCCCCGGTGGCGGATTAGCGGCGCGCTAAATCTGGCTTAGCTAAACTCGAGTTTAACCCCGTCTTGAGTTATAGAAGATTTTAACACGTATACAGGTGGCGCTCAGTTTACTGTTATTGGCTGGTGATTAGCGTTTATTAAGCAGCTAAAATTGTCACGTACTGTGCAGGGACTAAATGGGGAGTATGCCTTAAAATTAGATTTGAGTAACGTTGTATTTGTAGAAAAACAATAGGTACATTTAAAATGAAAAAAATTTCTTTCGGGGTTTCACGGAGCTCAAAAAATGCAAAAACATTAGGTATACTATCAAAAAACTTGTTACATTTAGCAGCGTAATTATAACCGATCGTTGCGCTTGTCTGAGATCCCGATTTTTAGGGTTCCGTAGACGACAAGGAACCCTTAAAGTTTCGCAATGTCCGTCCGTCTGTTTGTCTGTGTGTCAGCGGCCTAGTTAAGAGACGATTAGTACTAAAAAGCTCAAATGGCATAGACATACATATTAGGGGTTAAAGTATGAAATTGCCGTTTTATTGCAATAGGTTCTTTGAATTGACATAGAATCTTCATGGTTTGAGGTTTTCGAATGAAACTTTTTTCAAATGGTTTCTATGATGTTCTTTTTTTAAAAAATTTGAAACATTTGAATATCGACCTTCAATTGTTTTTGTTATTCAATTTAGACAAGAAAGATGGATACTGCGAAAATTCGAGTGATTTTTGAATACGAGTTCCGACGCGGAACTAACGCGGCAGAAACAGCCCGCAATATCAATGCTGCGTTTGGAGAGGGGTCTACTAATGAACGCACCGTGCGATTTTGGTTTAAACGCTTTCGTGATGGAAATTTCGACTTAAAGAACGAGCCACGAGGAAGACCGCCCACACAGGTGAATAACGATGAATTAAGAGAGATAGTGGAAGCCGACCCTAGTCAAACTACCCAGGAATTAGCGGCATGGTTTAACGTTACCTTACCCACAATATTGACTCACTTGCGTCAAATCAATAAAATAAAAAAATACGAAAAATGGGTGCCTCATAATCACTCGAATTTTCGCAGTATCCATCTTTCTTGTCTAAATTGAATAACAAAAACAATTCAAAGTCGGTATTCAAATGTTTCAAATTTTTTAAAAAATGAACATCATAGAAACCATTTGAAAAAAGTTTCATTCGAAAACCTCAAACCATGAAGATTCTATGTCAATTCAAAGAACCTATTGCAATAAAACGGCAATTTCATACTTTAACCCCTATTATTAATCACGGTAGACTAAAATCTAAAAAAAAAATATTTAGGTACCTCTTAAACACCTAAATGAGGGATGTTGTTTTTCTCGCCTACATCATAGTGTGGAAATGAACTTAAAAAAACTATCACTGCTACTACGAGTAATAGGCAACCAACTTATAAAAGCAAAACTTCGCACAAATTCCATTGAAAATTACTTCGATGAAGTTTTTAGTTTTGTAAAGCAGGTAAAAATTCTTCTCTCTACGAAACTCTTCACTGCGCATCCGCGACATGCACTCTGCCGGTTTTTTTAATACATTGCGCGCTGTAATTTCCAATACGTTTCCTAAAACCGAATACTGAAAAAAAAATAATCACACGGAACTACAAGTTCAAACAATGTATAAAAACTCCTAAGCCGTTCATGACGTGGTATTTTTGGAAAAAAATCGTTATGATGCAATACCACTCGCTAACTGTAAGCAACGATGAAATGTATTTAGAGGCTAATAAATCCACCCATGCCGGGACTTGAACCCGCGACCTCTGGCTAACCGTGCCAACGCTCTCCCAACTGAGCTATTGGGCAAGTGCAAGCATCGGCGAAATAAAAAAAAAGAAGAATACAACGATAAAATGTCTTATTCTTCTTCTACTAAACGAAAATATCGTTAGGAAACCTGAGTATGAGGTGTTTACACACCGAAATTACCAATCCGGGCTCTTGTGGTAATTAAGTCCATACTTTCTCTCTGAGAGAAAGCCTGTACCCGGCAGTGGGTCGTACTAAGGGGGTTAAATAAGTAGTGAGAATGAATGAGATGCAATTAACTTTTATCAAATTTTATTTTATTTTTCAACATAGTCACCTTCCAGTTTTATAAACTTAGCATATCTTTTTTAGGGTTCCGTACCCGAAAGGTGCCAAACGGGACCCTATTACTAAGACTTCACTGTCCGTCTGTCTGTCTGTTTGTGACCAGGCTGTATCTCATGAGCCGCGATAGCGGCTGTTGCCGCTATAACAATAAATACTAAAAACAGAATATAATAAATATTTCCTATACATAAAAAGTAATTTTTTTGCTCGATTTTAATAACGGCAACAGGTAGACGCTTGAAATATTCTCAGAATATTAAGTTCTATATTAGCTTCAAAAATAAATATGTAAATTAAAATAAAATAAATATTCAATATCCCACACAACAAACGTGATTTGGCCGTTTCTTCTCGATTTTTGTGTTGTGTCAGTTTGTGTCTAATGTTGTGTAGATAATGGTACGGAGCCCTTCGTGCGCGAGTCCGACTCGCACTTGGCCGGTTTTTTAAACCTAAAATTCCTTTCTTAAAAAAATCTTCATCTTGATTCTCTAAAACACCTTGTACTGTGGTGATCACTGTGTCATCATCGTCGAATTTCAATATTCTTTCAATCTCAGAAATGGATTAAAGTCACTAGGAGCAAGGTCTACAGAATATGGAGGATATTCCACCAATTCGAAGCCAGCATCATTGATGGCAGCCATCACAACTTTGGACTTGTGCGCTGGGTGGACGGACAGTACTTTACAGTTTTTATTTCTGAATGATATACCTACGGTGATTATTTTTCTAGCTATAAAGCCCAAACATGTTATACTAATGTAAGTATTACGTGTACGAATTAAATTCCATATGT
Organism: Yponomeuta evonymella; assembly: GCA_963969515.1. Taxonomy (NCBI): domain Eukaryota; kingdom Metazoa; phylum Arthropoda; class Insecta; order Lepidoptera; family Yponomeutidae; genus Yponomeuta; species Yponomeuta evonymella. The sequence goes on along the minus strand of OZ018366.1, from coordinate 1,782,478 downwards.
CTTAACAACTTTTAATAGCATTTTTTTTATGGGATATGGATACGTAGGTATATTGGGCTTCTAGGGTTAATATCAAAAACGCGGCCCGCCTTTAGTTTATTTTTGCCACCTTTTGGCCCTTGCCCGCCAAAAGGTTGCCGACCGCTGTCTACATAGATGATACTTTTAATTACATAGCCGAGGCTTTTAAGCCACCCAGATTTCGGCGTGCATAAATAGTAATTTTCTATGTCTATTTCTATTCAAGAGACAGTAAAAAGACATCTTCACATAACGTTGAGATGTAATAAAGGTAACATCCATCACTGATATAAACCATAGTCCCCTTATTTGAAATGTTCGCGAAGTTTCCTACAATATTTTTCCCAAATAGGGCTCTAAAAGAAAGTCCCTGAAGAAAAAACTCCTCAATTCATTACAATCATTCATAGCTCGAAATCAACCGTTCCATTGTCGGAGGGGTGCCGAGAGAAAAATAATTCAAAGCCCTACTCTCTTTTTTTACCAGACAATTTCACATACATACTTTTCAAGCACTGTACGTAGTTGTCAAAAGTAAAATTTTTTTTTTCAGTCGTTATTCTGGAAATACTTTACTTTTGTTCCACGAGTTTTTTTTTTTCAGATTTATGTCTTATGAAATATTGGTGTTTACACAAATTTACGAAATTTAGACCTATAGTAGGTCAATGTCGATGACACATTATTCTATATCTTCTTCTAAACCTCTAATAATACAGTCAGGTTAATTACACTATTTTTAACTAAAGAGCGGCTTGACTGATTTTTATTATCTTTGATTCGTTAGATTTGTCATCCCCGAGAATAGCAAAATAACTATTAAAACATGGGAAAATACGAGAGTATTACTACTCGTAACTGTGTTCATACAACGTTCACACGCTTTCACGAAGAGTACCTTTTTAACGTTAATGTGCTCAAAAGCCTTAGTAAATGTATGAATATGACAGTTCGACGATGTCGTTCAAAGACGGCCTCTATTAAAATTTTAAGTTCTTACAATTCTCCCGTTAATGTTTATTGCAATCTGAAATAAAATAATGCATGTTATTTTTATTTTGTTTATTAGGCCAGAGGACTGGAGTGAGACGCCACCGCTTGACGATCCAACGATCCCGAGTAGGAGCCCGTCCAGAAGAAAATGCCGGCCAAACTTTCCACTTGGCGAGTTATAAATTCACAGATGAGGTCTCGAGATTGTCGCTTTATCTGGCCGGCGTGCTCCGAGGGGTTATCTGGTACATCAGTCTTTACTTCAGTGCCACGGATTGGGCTAACAAAGCCCTATGTACTGGTCAGTCATTGACACAGTGACCTTGTACTACATAGAATGAAAGGCATTATATCAATTATAAATTTAACGATCGTAGAACACCACATACTACAAAACGGTAAAATTTAAAAATTTAACAGATAAAATGAAATAAAAAATAACCAACAACCCGACGGCTAAGCATTAACTTTTGGGCTCCGCCGCAGTCGGATAAAAACTCGATGTTTCGGAATCGGTTAACGTAGTATTCGGGACACAGATAGGCTGACTTGACTTACAGGTAAAATTTTTTTAAGTGGTTGCAGACCTGAGCAGGTATTTCTTATTCAACTTTATACCTCCACGCGTTTTGGAGAAAAACGGTCCAGATAGACTGACAAAAATACAGACGGACCACGAAGTGATCTTATCTGTTTTTAGGGTTCCGTACCCAAAGGGTAAGGGACCCTATTACTGAGACTCCACTGACCGTCTGTCTGTCTGTCAACAGGCTGTATCTCATGAACCGTGATAGCTAGACAGTTGAAATTTTCGCAGATGATGTATTTCAGTTGCCGCCACAACAAAAATAAATATTTAAGAGGGGCTCCCACACAAGAAACGTATTTTTTTTGTCCGATATTAATAACGGCAACAGGTAGACGCTTGAAATATTCAAATTTTGTATAGATACGGAACCCTCTGTGCGCGACTCCCGTCCAGACTCGCACTTGGCTGTTTTTTTTTTGCTTTTGAGGTACGAAACTCTAGAAACCGGCGAAGTATCTCATGGAAACGTTCCCATAACAGTAGCTGCGTTAGCATCTGCAAAAACGGACAACGTACGGTATTAGTTTATAAGCCAGCGAATTAATAATTAGTTTTTTAAGTAACTGTCAGTCAAGAGTGTTGTTGCACGCCTGTAATCAGTTCTTAGTTCCGTTATTTGTCTGTAATGTTATATAACCTAACATCTGTACTGAGCTGTGTCTATTAAATAAATAAATAAATATAAATCAGTTTCCCTTTTGCTAAAAATCTCTTCAAGCCCCCTTCCAGCCGCTCATTCCATGGCCTCCGCCTCCGGCCTTTCCCTGGTTACAGCCACCAGTCCGGACTTCCAAAACTCTCCGATATAATTTCAGCGCGACCAATTTGCTCTTTCTTCAATAACCCCGTCTCTTTGTTGCCTTCGCCCCTTGTGCTGAAGAATCCGGCCGGCTCTGTTGTTTCTCAAAACAAGGATCGTTGGTGAGTTAATCAACTAAATGACACTGCTAATTGTCGAGTTTACACGCTGAAATCTGTGCATAACGTAGTGGATAACGTAGTGGGCTACATGTTTATGATTCCTTCAACCTGTTTATTTTTATTAATATTTTAATATGTAGTTGTTTGTTGTCGCAAATAAATAAAATGAAATAAAATAAAACACTGGAACTTACGGTCACTTCTTCAAGGTCCATTTGGTTAGGCTGTGGAACGCACTGCCACAGAAAATATGCTCTAGTTCACAATTATTGGTACATTTAAGAAGCAGTTGAAAGAGCACTATCTATCGCTATCATAACTTTGAGCTATATATTTATGTATTATCTGCTATGAATTTTATTTATTTTTACAGGCCACTTACCTATTTAGTATACCCCCAGTTTCTCAGCTGTTAACAGCTGTCAATTGACCAAAGTACATACAAAAAAAAAACCACTGACAGCTGTTAACAGTAGATTAACAGCTTGTTAGTGTACGAGAAACCGGGGGTTAGTTTTGTAGTTTATTTTGTACACACCTGTTTTTGTATAGACCCGTTTTTATCTCTGTTCTGACTTTCCAAGGTCTGGAAGAACTTGCAAAGATAAACTCGCCTTTGTAAATGCTATTCGCTCAGCGCTGAGGGATCACTTCCTCAGCACAACGCTGAGTCAGCTGCCTTTTGTGGCAACGTAGATACACCACAGGCATACTACATCTATGGTCCTGTTTTATTTATTCGTTTTGTCTGTTGTGTATTTAGTTTTCTTTCTGTTGTTGTGCATATTATGTTACTTATCTGCTTATTTTGTTTCTGTAATGTATCTTGTTGGTATAATAAATGTCTTTCTTCTTCTTCTTCTTCTACTTCTTCTATTTCTTATGTTATATCCTGTTCAATTTTTCGCGTGCAATAAGGTATAATATAAAAGAAAAACCTCGTAAAAATTCCATTGATAATTACTTTGGTGAAGTTTTGTAAAGCAGGTTTTCCTTTTGAGGTACGGAACCCTAAAACCCAAATAGTCTGTCAATCAGCGCGAGTTACAAAGCAAAATTGAAACTGGCAGAAATAATTTGAAATGCGAACAGGCGGTTAGGGAAAAAAATCGGAAAAATATGTGAAACAAAAGATTTCCAGTTCGGTGCTGTCCCGCTGCGAATTAATTATTAAGGAGGATGCCTTCGCAATTCGCACTCAAATAGAATAGTTGCGGACCGATGACAACATTCAGGGCCGGATTTGCCTTGTACCGATAACACTATATTAAATAAATATGTATATAATATTGAAAAGAAACAAAAAAATAGACTGCGCAATAAATTGTAAATATAAAATTGTTCAATTTACTCACTCCAAATTACGTTTAAACCTGTATACAAGTTGTATAATAAAAAAAAATGAGTCTATGTCGTTTTACCTACAATTCATTGTATCGTATCCAAAGTATCACTTCACAATCTATGACATCTTAATACAAAGATTCATTTGATATGCAGCCATTTTAAAAATGCATTATTTAGGTACTGTATGTTTAAAAGACAAACGTATATTTTACAAATAAGGAATAATTCATTTTGCAATGCCAATTTAATTCGCTTTTTAAAGTAACCTTATGACACCGTAAGAAACTAATTTGTTTGGTCAGAAGCACTTCTAGGTAACAAATTGGGGGATCTGCTCGCTTCGCTGGTTCCGCGTGGGGAGATCACAAGCCTAACCCAACCTAACCTACCGTTCCCGGGCGAGCATCATTCATTACTTTTAATGAGGGGGGTTCGCCCCCCTCGCAGGGGGTTCTGCCCCCCAACATCCTCCGTGCCCCGTTTTCGGCTTTGCGTCAACTGTATATTTTAAATCATACTAGTAGAACTTTGTCGATTTAATCCATTTGTGTTAAGAAAACTTAAATAATTTTCTGTTGCCAAAACACGTTATAAGAAAGAATTACTTCATGAGATGTAAGGTTTTCGAAACGTTTTTAATGATACATTTGCGTTACTTTTGTTGTTGTCTGAAAATGTCGTTTAATGACTATTGGACATTCGAAGGCGACCCAAATAAATGACCAATTTTCGGCTTGTAGATGCTATGTCTTTTCTTTCTTTCTAGATAGGATAGATAGAATGTTTATTTGGTACCATTGTAAAAATAAAACTTATGATCTACACATTTAAAAACTAGGAATTGGCACCAAAATGGCCTCGGCTCAGCTGTATGCCGTGGCTGATAGCGACCACGACGCTGGTTCTAAGCCTATCGAGTTGGATATCAAACTCAAGGATTTTATAAGTTGCTTACACAAATATAATATAGTTTTGAAAGAAAGAGAAACATTTATTGCAGCAACAAACAACACACACTAATTAAAACTTAAAACAAAACAAAACATGTACAGCAAAAAATAATAATAAAAAATAATAGGAACACTTTTCAGAAATTGTCGCGGTGTGTCTCTGCTGCTGCAAATGGCAACTGATTCAGCATAGTGCTGAGGGTGTGAACGCTGAGGCGCTGATTTTCAGTCAGTGCCGATTTTCAGTTTTATAAATTATACCCGTAAGGCACACGGAGTCAGCTAAGCATCCCCATAGATCCCATGGTTCTAAATCCGGGGACTCGCTAGATTAAGCATCAGACGGTGGTAACGCAGCGGTAGACTCGCCTCACATTCGAGAGGTCGTGGGTTCGAATCCAGGCATGTACCAATGACTTTTTTTTCTGAGTTTCGCACATTTGTGAAGCTGTAGCTGCAATACCACTCACTAACCGTGAAGGAAACCTGACCCCCGGTTTTTAGTACACTAACAAGCTGTACTGTTAACAACTGTCAGTGGTTTTTTTTCTATGCACTTTGGTCAATTGACAGCTGTTAACAGTACATTAACAGCGTGTTAGTGTACGAGAAACTGGGGGTTAGTGTCTGAGGTATTTTCATACTTCAGCGCTTGCTACGTATAATGGACCAACTATGAGGCTAAGTAGGGAAATCTCAGGTCTAATTAGAACTAAACAGATACACGTTGTTAGGGTTCCGTAGCCTAAGGGTAAGGGACCCTATTACTAAGACTACGCTGTCCATCCGTCTGTTTATCACCAGGCTATACCTTATGTTCTTATAGCGGCAACAGAAATATATCATAGAGATATATTTCTGTTGCCGCTATAAGAACAAATACGAACCAATTTCATACAACACACGTATTTTTTTGCCATTTTTTGCTTGCTATTAATAACGGCAACAGGTAGACGCTTGAAATATTCACAGAATGTTTAGTTCTATATTCGCTTCAGAAATAAATAATTAAATTAAAGTAAATGTTTGATCAAACGTGATTTTTTGCCGTTTTTCTCGATCATTGTGGCTCATGTTGTATAGATAATGGTACGGAACCTTTCGTGCGCGAGTCTGATTGATCGAGCCGTAACTAGAAATAATTCCTAGCAAACACTAGTGAGATTACATAAGTGTAGCACTTAGCGAGGGCACCGCGGCGTGTACCACATCCGCTCGCTCGGTACAAATTTATGCTACTAAATGTGCACCGGAAACGCCTGTCCCGCGTTATTTAGGGTAAGCAGAGCTAAGAAGCCCGAGAGAAGCATCCTTTATACGTGCCACTGTAGGGCACAGGCCTTCTCTCAGGGAGAGAGTATGGGCTTAATCACCACGCGTGCCCACCGCGGATTGGTGATTTCAAGCGCTGAGGTATATGAATCGCTCAGACACTCGGGTTTCCTCACGATGTTTTCCTTCACGGTTCATCTGCTTATTTTGTTTCTGTGATGTATCTTGTTGGTATAATAAATGTCTTTCTTCTTCTTCTTCATCATCATCATCATTCAGCCACAAGAAGTCCACTGCTGGACATAGGCCTCCTCCATGGATTTCCAAAAAGACCGGTTGGAAGCGGCCTGCATCCAGCGCCTTCCTGCCACTTGGATGAGGTCATCTGTCCATCTTGTGGCTGGTCGTCCTACGCTGCGCTTGCCGATATGTGGTCTCCATTCGAGAACTTTTCGGCCCCATCAGCCATCAGTTCTGCGTGCTATGTGCCCCGCCCACTACCTTCACAGCTTTAAGACTTTATGGTGTGAGAAAAAGTATGTTTTCCGGATTTGCATTGTGTAAGCAGTGTTTCTTACATAACATAAGGGCAATATCTTTGAAAGATGATTTTTATAACATTAACGCCTTAAAGACAGAAATACTTGTAATTAACAAGCGTGCATGCAGCAACTCTGAACGTCAATGATGCAAAAAGGTTCCATTGTCGTAATTTCTATAACGATTATTATTATTATTGGCGGCTGTGGGTTTATCAGGTTTATTTTTTTTAGTAAAAAGTGACATTCTGTTGAAATTGTTATACCTAGAATCGAAAAAGAACAACAGTACAAAAAATGGAGATAGATAAAATGAAAGAAAGCTAATGAAGGCTTATTTGCAGTAGATCTGATGAATTAGATTTTCATTATAAGGCGCCCACCAATACGATGGAATGACGATTTAATGCAGATGGTTGGTGATGTATCTTGTTGTATAATAAATGTCTTTCTTCTTCTTCTTCTAAATATATTTATTTTCTCAATCCACAAATGTAGAGCAGTTTATATAGATACAAATGGTAGATGCGACAGTAGAATTTAAGAAACTCGATGACAATGGTCAAGGATGGAAAGAGGCGGCGTAACTTGGGGACGCCTATTTGCAGGAGAGGTGATGAATTAGATTTTTATTGTAGGACGCCCACCAGAATACTGAAATTATGATGTAAGGAAATGTTTGGTAGCGACTCGATGGTCACGGACAGAAAGAAGTGGAGTGACTTGTGAAAGGCCTATGTCAAGTACCTATTGGAGGAATAATAAATTATAATTATAATTTTAATTATAATTTTATGTCGTGACGCCCACGATACAGGCTATGCCTAGTGTGGGGTCACCGTTACTCAAAGATTTACACATGTTAAATCGTTTACAGTCTAAGCATTGTGTAAGTAACATTTATTTGCCTCTGTGTATTATTCTTTACGATAATAAATATTATTTGATATTTGATATTTGATAAATCGAGTATCTGAGGTGTTCATATACCTCAGCGCTTCCAATTTTCAATCCGCGGTAGGCACATGTGGTAATGAAACCGAGAGAAAGCCTGTGCCCTGCGATGGGACGTATAGTCTACATAAAAAGAAACGTTATACGTCCATAATAATTACCCTAATAAGCCCGTCACCTCTATTAGCTTTCAGCTCTACGCATCCACGTAGGGCGTTTTAGCATTCCGCAAATCTAGACCAACTGAGTCGTGGGATTAATTAAAACATTCGCCGGCTCTGTTACATTCGCAACTCTAGCGCTCGCTCCCGCGTCTGAGGAAAATGGCTAATTTACTGGTCTGATCGGAGCGAGCTTGGTATGAGATTTTAAATTGCGAAACATTGCCTTCTATTTCTGCTCCTGTGTTAAGAGAGTGTAGCAGACGTTGAGCTGACATCTGCTTAAGGCTTCCCCTCAAGGAGCAATTCCTAATTTAATATTTTTTGCCGAGGGTAGTAAACTAACAGTTAATGCTTTCAAAAAGACGCCTGTTACCTCAGTCTGCCGAGGCCACGGCACTTGCAAATTTACCGAAACGTCGGAAAATTGTAAAATGAAAAAGTAAACGAGTAAATATCCATTAAAATTCAGTTTTTATTACGTCTAATTGGTGTGTCTAACAGTCTCAATATCTCTAAACTTGTATAAATTTAGACTCTTATACATTTAGTGAACTGAATTTAGCCAAATTTAAAGGCCGCTTTAGTGCTTGACTTCACCAATCTGCGGTGGGTACTTCTGGTAATTAAACGTAACAGAAGGTGAGAGATCTCTCTGAGTGAAAGCCTATAAATAACCCTGCACTGGAACTATATAGGCAGCTTATTCCGTACTCAATTATTATACGTATACAGGATACAAACAATTAAGCTCGGCGTGACATCCTTGAATGGAGAACTTGCAAAAAAAAATGTTTTATTATAATCGGAGAGACCAGGTTAAAAGGTAAATAAACGTGGTATTTTTGGAGTTCCGTACACAAAGGGTATGGGACCCTATTACTAAGACTCCGCTGACCGTCCGTCCGACCGTCCGTCCGTCCATCCGTCTGTCACCAGGCTGTATCTGATGAACCGTGATAGTTAGACAGTTGAAATTTTCACTGATGTTGCCGCTATTACAACAAATACCTACTAAGAACAGAATAAAATAAATATTTAAGGGGGGCTCCCATTCAACAAACGCGATTTTTTCGATATTAATAACTGTAACAGATAGATGCTTAAAATATTAAAATGTCGTATAGATAATGGTACGGAACCCTTCGTGCGACTCGCACTGGACCGTTTTTTACGACTAATACTTTCTATAATATAACCTGTCAAAAAGTCAGTATAGTCACGTGGTACAGAAACGCGCCATACAAATTGGGCTCAATCTATCACGTCACAACTTGCACGTAACGCCTTATAATGTATGAAGCGTTTATCAATATTTGAGTTATCTCGTAAAAGAAAGTTTTTATGCATGTACACCCTCACAAGAAAACGTTCGGAATTCAATGAAAAAACTAAATCAAGTAAGGTTTTTATTATTAGAGAAACTTTATTTTTCGCCTTTTATGTGACCCTGATACCCAAAAAAAAAATGTTATTATTTTACTTTAAAATTTTCTTGAGTTTTTATAATGTCGTCTTTGTTTTAATCTCCCTGAGTGATAATATATATATTATTTTCATGTAATAATCATTTTAGTTAGTAGGCTTAAAACTAGGTATATATTATGTTAGTACTTATAGCTAAAGACACAATATGGCATATTAATAATTACATTTAACAGTACACATTAGTGCATGTACCCTATGCAGGCCAGGACAGTGACGCATGTAGGGCGAATCTAGGCGCCATTTAAGTCACTATAAATCTATGTTACTCCAATCTAAGTTAGACGCAAGTTCCCCATTATATTGTTGTATATATAATAGTTAGTTCATGCAAATCGTTATCAGCTGTAGTGTCAGTCGACAATATTGATTGCACATTCAGAGACGCCATTACCACCTATGCAATAAATGCATTTACCGTCTAAGCCTTTTCTGGAGACCAAGTAGCTAGTACTCAATGCCCTGACCGATAGATCACCGCATCTTTCACCTGACCACTCCAATTGTCAAGCAAGCGGTTTCCTACCAGCCAATGTTATTATTATGCAAGTATAGGTCACCAACTACACGACATTACTGCATAATATTTGCAAGTGGTCATTTGAATGGTGATCTATCACGTTGTGCCCGGGCTGTGCTGTCGGTATAAGCTTATAGGTCACCGAATGGCACGTACAGTAACTTGGTTTAAGGGGCTCCAGGGAGTTAATACTAGCGCCACCGAGAAAAAAAAAACATATCTTTTTTTACAGATCGAATTTGCAAAAAGTGTCTGTACAATACAATACAAATAAACTTTATCTCTCCATCCACAAATTAGGTATAATAGAGATGATACAATATGGCACAATGGAAGTGGAAAGACTGATTCGTGTAATCAAATCAAATCAAAATTTTTTTATTCAAGGTAGCACAGAAACTGCGACTTAATGAACGTTACAAGTTAAACTAGGTGTCCATTTCAAATCTAGATCATTTTGGAGAAAAAATGGACAAAAAACTCCAAACTTAGTCTTTTCAAGTCCTTAATTTACAGGATTTATATAAATGTTCTAAAACTCATGCATTGAACTGGCTTTAATTCCAGACATCATTGTCATCTAAATAATCTTTAATGTTATAGTAGCTTTTTTGGCACAAAGTGTGCTTCACACATTTTTTGAACCGCGTTTCTGGCAAGCTTATTATATCCTCGGGGATCTTATTGTAGAAACGTATACAATGCCCCATAAAGGATGTATTAACCTTTGCCAGCCTAAATTTTGGGAACGAAAGTTTATGTCTATTTCTAGTATTAACATTGTGTTGGCTACCTACAGTTTTAAAGTCACTGATATTTTTCCTAACGTACATAATATTTTCATAGATAGTCAGTACTAGCAACTGTTGTCAGTATATCTATGAAAATGTCTCAATCATGTTAACAGTGATTTTTAGGGCCCACGGCCGTGAACCTAAGGCGAAAAACCTAGCACAAGATAGCTTTACCGCCAAAAACGGCTGCTTCTGCTATCTAGTGTAGTAACCGGCGTGCGTGCATGCAACGACTAATGAATGTTGAGGAAGCGAGAGTGATCTGTCAGGATCTGCCTACCCCTCAGGGATACAGGCGTGAGTTTATGTTATGTTATGTTGCTATCTAGTCCCAGGTTCGTGCATTTACTTCTAGATTTAAGAACACCGATATTTGTACGCCGCGAGGCAAAATATGGCGAACGTAAAATATAATTGTAACCAACTGCATGTAAACACCCATATTTGACAAATAAAGACATCGTATCGTATCGTATCGTTCAGGTTCTTTGTCGTGGGTCGTAAAAATCACTGTTAACATGACTGACAGATTGTAGGTACAGAAACTTTTTGCAAATACGATCTGTAAAAGAAGATATGACTTTTTTTTAATTGGTGGCGCTAGTTAGTAGAATTGTAGTGCAGTAATAGATAAACCTGTTCCTGGAAACAAATAACTATTACCTGATAGTTTAGTCATACTTTTTTTTTCAAAGCGATGGTAGCCTAGTAGGGGAGCGAGGGGCTTGTCGTAACAGGGGTAAGTAGTAACAGGCCCTTTTCACTAGGATCTTAAACGCTATTAACGTATTTCTTTGACTCGATTTAACCTATAAACCACGCCGCATCATGTTGCCATAGCCAATGTCCCGCCGGCCGGCGCAGTGAGCGGAAGTGTGCACGTGCTTCATTTCTGCCAGGTAATATAAAATTGTACTGTCGTAAAATTTCGGTTTGCGTATTTAATATCGACTAATTTCAAATTTTCTATATCTTATTTCCATTCAAATTTATCTATCTCTGATAGTGTGTAACAGTTTTTTTGATTGCTAAATTGTTAAAATAGTTATCTTGATAAATGTTGAAAATCATACCATAGGGTTAGTTGTAACAAAATCCCGGGGCTTGTTGTAACGTGTTACAAAGAGTATGAAAGATTATTACAAAGATTGGATAGAGTGTATCATTTGTAAGATGTGGGCACATGTAGGATGTGTTACAGGAGACATTATATCTTTTATTTGTATTCATTGTAACTCAGATGAAGACTGAATTTAATTATAATGAAACCCACCAAATATTGATTGTATTTGAGTTGATTTTTGATAAGAATTACGTAATACTTACTTTAAAAAGATGTCAATTTAAAAAAAAAAACAAAGAATAAATGATTAGAGGTAATATTGTCGTTTTTTTTTGTCGTTACTACTTGCCCTGGTAGATGTTACAACTTGCCCCAAGCACGAGGTAAATTGTAACACCGCACTTCTTCTAGAAAATAATTGATTGTAAAATAATGACCAATAGTTATGGTATTATTTTTCCTTGATTTGGTAGAGGAAGAGTTACAGTATTCATCCATCTTTATTTAGTAGAAATTTAATCAATAGATTTCAAGATATATTAGTTTTAATGAAAACTGTTACAACAAGCCCCTCGCTCATTGGACTCGAAAGCGAGAGACCCAGGTGTGCGGGCATGTATCTATGACTTTGTTTTCTACTTTATGTACATTTGTGAAGTTATAGTAGCAATACCACTCGCTAACTGTGAAGGAAAACATCGTGAGGAAACCTGAGTGTCTGAGTTATTCACATACCTCAGCGCTTGAAATCGCCAATCCGCGGTGGGCACGCGTGGTGATTAAGCCCATACTCTCTCCCTGAGAGAAGGCCTGTGCCCTACAGTGGGAACTATGTAGGCTCCTTATGTAGTCAGGTAGAATAGCTTGGGAAACAGTAATTAAATAGATCTCACTGTTCATTTGATTTTATTCATTGTACAGAAATTGGTGACAGTGCACTGTCACCAACACTCTTGTGTTCTGAGGTCACCAATCTCGCTTTTCAGTTTATATCAAGTTACCTGCCTCAATGACTGCCTCGTTGGTCTAGCGGCATCACGTCTGATTACAATGCCGGAGGTCGTGGGTTCGATTCTCACTGGGTGCCGCCGTAAATTTGCACAAATTGCCTCAGTCTAGGAGTGATTCCATGTTTGTGACGTCTTTGCCTGTTTACCATAACACAGAGTATCCTAGTTTGAGGCCCGGACAAGTGATTGTTTTGTGTGGCAGTTATTGTTATCAAGTCAGGAATTATGTACTGTAAAATGATAAGGACGAGTTTTCCGACATAGTACAGTGATGCCAACGTTCACGGTCAAATATAGGGAACGAGTTTAAAACATATACGTTTGCCTAAGTCAGAAACTGCGTCTTACAGCTATTTGCCGACCCATCTAAGGCAATGTTTGATCAAACAATTGACCTCAGCTTCGAAGGACAAACAACGCTGGGATTAGACAGTGATCTTGGCTTAATTATTGTCTCGAGCCTACAGACAGAGCTTTGAGACACGGAGTGAAATACGGCCTCTGATTTGAGATAGGTTTAGTCGAACGTAAAGTCAAGTTAGAGAACTGAGCCATCTCAGTTTAATTGAACTGTTTATTCCGGGGACTACGATTTATCGTGAGGATTGGCAGTCTCAAGCGAAGGTCTATTTTTCTGCTGCCACAGCAAGTGGTATTACTTCGGGAAGTTCAAAAATATACACCATCGTAGGAAAACTAAGGGATCTCGAATATGAGAAAACTATAATAGCGTCGGTTAGGGCCAGTTTCTGAATTGAGATTTTCGCGAAGTAAAAAGTTAACTGTAGAGCTATCTCTTCGAATTTCTCAGAAAAGAGCGTGACAGAACTTTACTTAAGTATTTACTTAGTCAAATTCTCAATTTAGAAACCGGCCCTTAGTCACAGAAAGATAGGATAAAATAAGATAAGAATATTATTTATTGTACACCAGAGAAATTGGAACTAAAATTTTACAAAGATACACAGTACAATTGGCGGCCTTATTGCTAAAAAAAACATTCTCTTAGACAACCCTATGATGGAGAAACTCGACATATATTCAGACATCTGAATCCCGCAAACGGCTCCAACGATTTTCATGATATTTAGTATTTATCTGCGTTTGCAAGCTATGACAAACTGTTACAATATCATTAGAATACGAAGGTAAATTTCGCCACCATCTATAAGATTGTAATAGCTGAGGTTCGGGCTGTCCCGAAACCAGAAGACCCCGGTTCGAGTCCAGATGTCTCCAGATCGATTATTGTTTCCCTTTCTTTTCATCGTATCTAAATGCAATTTCCAAAAAAGACGATTAACCAAAACAATACCGAGCAAAGCTCGGTCATCCAGGTACTAAATTCTTACTTGGTGGCAGGACTGCCTACAGAAAAAAATGTTATTAAATATAAATAAATAAATAAATTTGTAAGTTCGTGTATGTTCAGTCGACCGTCCGACCTTTCAAGAGCTCTATCTTCAAATATTCTAATATTTAGAACCCAGTCGAAATTTTCAAAGAATAATTATTTGTTATTACGGCGGGTTACCAAATAAATAAGAAAATAAAAATATATATATAATAAAGAAGGAGGGCTCCATACAGCAAACGTGTTTTTCGCCGTTTCTTGTTTATGCTGAATCTCGCAAACGGCTCCAACGATTTTCATGAAATTTAGCATGCAGGGAGTTTCGGGGGCGATAAATCGATCTAGCTAGGTTTCATTTTTAGAAAACGTCATTTTATCTGCGTTTGCAAGCGATGACAAACTGTTACAATATCGTTAGAATACGAAGGTATTTTATTACGTATACATTTTTGTTGCGAAGTCGTCCTTAGCGTAACTGATTAGAGTGCACGTATGTAAGGGATGATGTGCGGTCGACTGTACTACCACAGCCACTTGAATGTGCCTCACGAATTCATTTCGCTCATTTCTTAATGTAACCGGGCCTAAGAATAAAAAAAAACCGTAGAAGTTTTTTTTTCCTACAAAATTCACACTCAAAAAAGGTCAGGCCTCTTGATTAGTCTTTACCCTTTACCAATGAAATGAGCCTAAGATGTACTGTTTAGTAAGTCACTCTGTGATTGGCTTATTCTGTGCGCCATGCGTGACGAACGTAAACGTTGATTGGACGATAGTAAGTGATAGCGTAACTGATGATTGGTTTTATACAAAAACGTCAAACCATTGACTTCGTTGATGTGTGACCCGTCGAAATATCTAGATACTTAACACGATGGCGGTCTGACTTTGGCAGGTGCATGGATATTTTGCCGGGTAACACTGAACTCGCTCTAATTGATAATACAATTGACAAACTCCGCCCACCTTCCCACAATTGAACGTGGGGTCTTTTTCAGGGTTCCGTACGCAAAGGTAAGAGACCTTATTATTAAGACTCCGATGTCCGTCCGTCTGTCACCAGGCTGTATCTCACGAACCGTGATAGTTAGACAGTTGAAATTTTCACAGATGATGTATTTTTGTTGCCGCTATAACAACAAATACTAAAAACAGAATAAAATAAATATTGAAGAGGGCCCCCATACAACAAACGTGATTATTTGTCGTTTTTGATCAATATTTTGTATAGATAATGGTACGCAACCCTTCGTGCGCGAGTTGGACTCGTACTTGGCCGGTTTTTTTAGCACTAGTTAGACATTTCTGTTTTTAACTATCACTGAATGGGGCATTTTTAAATGAGGTAAATGATAACTCAACGAGAACGACTTTGACGTCACCGTTATCGGATTTTGATAAGAAGTTCATCATCAACATGTAGGTATTTGCAAAAACCTACTCGGAACGTCCTTTCCAAACCAGACAGCCAAAACACTACTCAAGCTAAACTTACTTAGTTGACAACAAACAGAGGGAAGGGCAAAAAACCGGCCAAGTGCTAGTCGGACTCGCGCACCGGGGTTCCGTACGCGTGCTTGGCCATTTTTATTATTTGTCGTTAAAATATATAATAAATCGCAAAATCGCGTCAACTTTGATGCCTGCATGTATAACCGTTTTTACGAGAGAGCATAAACAAAAAACGTCGAAAAACACGTCCGTGGAGCCCTCCTTCTTTTTTATTATTATTTTTTATTTTCTTATTTGTCAGGTAATCCTCAGTAATAACAAATAATTATTGTGTGAAAATTTTATCTGCACTAAACTTAATATCTAAGATCTAAAATCTAAAGATAGATCCCTGGAAAGATCGGACGGACGGGCAGACAGACAGACGGATAAACAGACAGAAAGACAGACAGCGGAGGCAGAATAATAGGGTCCCGTTTGGCACCCTTCGAGTACGGAACCCTAAAAATCACCCGCCAGCGCCAGTATCTGGGTGGAGCCAATCCGATCACACGTATGAGACGCGCAATCAACTAAACTTGCCCCGTTATGTCGAAGGAATTATTCCAGCCTACACATGAAGGAAAACTGCAGAAGCTTCAAATTAAAAAACGCGTCTTTAATAATTTATAGCGCTTTTTCATGAAATTGTAGTAGCAGTAACACTCGCTAACGGTGAAGGAAAACATCGTGAGGAAACCTGAGTGTCTAAGGGTATAAGCACCCCTCAGCACTTGAAATTACCTCACGATGTTTTCCTTCACCGTTAATGAGTGGTATTGCTACTACAAAATTACAAATGTACGTAACTTAGAAAACAAAGTCATTTGTACACGCAAGGGGTTCGAACCCTTAATGTTGGATGTGTTCACATACCTCAGCGCTTGAAATTGCCAATCCACGGTGGGCGCCGGTGGTGATTTAACCCATACTATCTCTCTGAGAGAAGGCGTATATAGGTAGGATACAGAGGAAGTTTATTTAATTAGCCTTTTTTTTTCATAAAATTTGCCCTCTGACTGCACTCAACTGTCTTATTTATAAATAACACGATTCCTCTAAAGCGTTCTCAGAGGCAGTTTATATAATCTGTGGTTACGTTTTTACGGTCTATTTTAACTGCCTATGAGTTTGTATAAATAAGACCGTTAATATTTTATGTCTTCCGTAATTTGTTTCTTGCCTCTTGCCCGCTAAAAGTTTTTGGTCCTCAGCAAGTCTTCTGAACAACTAAGTCTTGTGACGTTATACCCGAGCAATTTTGCCGGGAATATACCTATTTTTGTTAAGTAGACTCAATTCGTTGATTGGGCAGAGGCGTGCCCGCTTCGTAAGGGGGTAAGCGGGATGGCGGGTAAATACATGCCGCGTCTGTTTTGAGTTTTGATTCCTGCGGTTCTTTTATGAGCTAGTGGCACTCTGTTACTGCCTGAAGTGTATGCAGAAAAATCCAGGAAAAGCTAAGAAGATTATTCTGCTCATCAATAGAAACCACTTTTGTTATGAGAGCTACACCTAAATTGTCAAGAAAATATCAGCTGATGATGATGTTGATGTTGATTCCTTCCTACCGGGTTCGTGCACGGTCACTGTTACGGCTGCTGAAAGCGACGATCACGTGCTCTCATTTGACTGATGTAGCCTCTCTTGGGTATGTAGGTCTGGTTGCACCACAGTTTGAGTAGTGGTATTGTATGGCAGCTGATGGTGTTCTGATTTCATCATTTCTGGCGTCTGCAGCTCTTTGCTTGGCGTCAAAACCAAAGATGCTAGTTTCAACTATATGTCGTCACACGCCTTGGTATTTTATTGTGATTTCAGTGTTGATCTCGTTATAAAAGTTATTGATGATCATAATAAAATTTATCGTTTTGATGATAAGACGAGTCTACTTAAGTGCTTCTGCTTCATGATGAACAAAACATCTAGCACAAGTTTAAAATACCCAAGACTTTTAGCACGGTCAATTGTATAAAATACCTCAGTTTATCGCTGCCCTTACACGGGAAGATGATAAAGATTTTTACCGTGTTTGTTGTAAGGAACTTTTGTTTTACCAGGATCGAACGGAAACTTTGCCATCTCCCAGTACAAAATGATGTAAATATTTTATCCCAGGCAGAAGTTCTGCCGTAGTTTTTTACATTGAAACGACTTGAGAACGATACAATCCGACATATACATCACCTCTCTGACACATGTATCTTTCGGAGGGGTGGGCAGAGACAGAGGTTAGCCAAAAACCAAACCTTTGGCAAACCTTTTACGCTTCATGAACGTCCCACAGTCACGGTCACATGCTCCATGCATACACTGAGTTCCGAACACAATTCACTAATACTTAGAAAAGTCAAAAACATTACATCAACTTAAATTTATCTGAATCACTGTCTCACATAACCGGTAGTGATGGCAAATAATGTCACATCTACCTCTTAATACTCCAAGTAAGTGACAAGATTCGTACCTGATGAACTCATCATCATCGTCATCATATCCTTTCAGTCCTCGTAAAGGAGGAAAGGATCTAGTGAGGTGGTTATTCAGATTTATCCTGTCACTTTCTTCTGAACTAAGAATCCAGGTATTTTCACAAAGCTCGTCTTTTCTCAATAATTTTTTATAAAGAAATAGTACAGAAAGAAATACGGTTACGCTAACCGTATTTCTTTCAAGGTTTTACGCGAAAATTATCTGGAAATTCGAGCGAATCGTGTCGTTGCATGTAAAAGGTTATTTAAGAGGGTAAACTTATGACGAAGTTTAGCCGATTTGTATTCAAACTGTGGAAAGTTTCGGATAAGGACCCTCGATCTAAATGTTGGGTCCGGTTTTGAGTGAGGTACTAGACGGAAGGTAATTTTAGATATAAATCATAGTTCGCCCAAGAAACTACACCTTTGAACTGAGATAGATAAATAGATGGAGAAAAAATTATTGCACAACCATAACCTCCTCCGTCCTGACCTTGAAAATAACAATGGTTTTCAATTGTTATTTTCAAGGTTAGGACTGAGCACGATAAGAAAGAATGAAAACAATGAAATGTAGAAGTAACACCGACAAGTCCTCGTAAGAATACCGCGTTGGTCTAGCGGTATCACGTCTCATTACCATGCCGGAGGTCGTGGGTTCGATTTCCACTGAGGGCCGCCGAACATTTGTATACATAGCCCCATTCAGGGTGTATTTCCATGTTTGTGATATCCTTGCCTGGTTACCATAGCACAGGGTATCCTAGTTTGGAACCAGGACAAGTGATTGTGTTGTGTGGACGTTATAATCGTGTATCCTTACTTTGGACCGGAAATTAGTAAAACATAACATAAACTTACGCCTGTATCCTGAAGAGGTAGGCAGCACCAGGGTCTACCACTTGCCACGATCCTGACAGATCTCTTTCTCTTCATCAACATTCATTAGTCAGTTAATCGTTTTGCCAGGAAATTGAGCTAAGTATGTTAAAATTCGAATTCTACACAGTAATTTTGAGGAAGCGGATGGCGAGACATCGTAAGGTGTTTTTCCCGAGAAATATCTTAAGCAAATTACTTCGACTGTGCATGGACGACGTATTTCAGGTCTCCTTGGCGGTGCACGAAGGATTTGACCCATAACTCTTCGGACTTTAGTCAAATTAACTAATAATAATAATAATAATAATAATAATAATAATAATAATAATAATAATAATAATAATAATAATAATAACAATAACAATAATAATAATAATAATAATAATAATAATAATAATAATAATAATAATAATAATAATAATAATAATAATAATAATAATAATAATAATAATAATAATAATAATAATAAAAAACTCCTCTTACGTGCCCATCGCACACTCATCGCGACTGCACGGATTTTTGGTGAAATCATTTGTCGGGTATTGTACAATTGTACATATTGATAAAGCACTCTTACTCTGAGATCGGTCTTGAGTGCGTTATCTACATAGTTGCTGTTATGAAATAATTACAAATGTACAGTTTTCAGATATTTCCCTGTAAGTATAACACGATATTAGTTGCCAAATTTCATAGTTCAAGGTCGACGGAAAGTACCATATAAATTTTGATTCCCTTTAGTGTCGAAATGTACGTTTTTTGCGGCATAAAGGCCGTATCTTTTTTTACGTTAGTTTAGAAGTTTGATTTTTTACAGCTTCAAGGGACTACTGTAGACTTAAGTATATGGTTTTAATTTCAATTCGATACATCCACGCGTTCCCGAGAAAAGGAGTCTTGACAGACAGACGGAGGGAGGGAGGGACGGGCGGACAGCAAAGTGATCCTAAAAATTTGTTGAGAAATCTTGTTTCGAGTTGAAAAATATTGTTTAACAAATGCGTGTTGCCCCTCTCCGTCTGTCAAAACAATAACCCGCGAACCCGCGGCACGCGCGCACCGCTCTGGCTAGCTAAAAACGTTTCTCATAAATTCGAGTTTGTGTAGATTCGAGTTTGTGTCGAGATAGTTGAAAAGCGCCTTTTTGTAAAAACAAACCAGCAATTCGATGGCAAGGCACGTACATTTTGCTATGCATTCGAACCAACCTAGGTTCATAGTGTATACCCAAAGCTAGAATTGGAAACTTTAAAACAGGATGATGATTTGATTAAGGACGTGAAACGTGCGTGACATTAAATGGGACATTAATGGCAGTCTCTAATTATATTTAGAAGCGTTAATTATTACGCTGTCAATCACTACAGAAGCTCAACTCGTTTCGTGTATACCTAGCTTGTACACAACTAAAAAAAAATTATTCCGACGATTTAAGGACCTCCTCCTTTTTTGAAATCGGTTAATAAGTTGTTTCCACTAAAACACTGTTGAGACGGAATTAAAGCTAGCTTATGGCGGGTCAACCTCTTGTAAACCAGCTTTGACTCCGTCCTAAGAGTGTTTTTGTGGAGTCGACTTTTTATATGTAAACAAGACCGTATGACTATGATACAAAGGTTAAAAGAGATTTTAAGTTTTATCGATTTTGTTGGTAATATCTCGTTGGTAACACTTAATTAACTCCCTATTTCTCGTACACTAACAATTTGTCTTAGCCTATAGAGAGCAAAACATTAACTCGCGAGTTTACGTCTATTCGAAAACCTAGGAACGCATTGCTGATAACTTGCTCCAGGAATAAGTGTCCAACATTTACATGTAAGGATCTATAGCTCCTATCAGCGCTGAAGGATCACTTCCTCAGCACAACGCTGAGTCAGCTGCCTTTTGTGGCAACTTAAACACACCACATGCTACATCTATGGTCCTGTTTTATTTATTTGATTTGTTTGTTGTGTATTTAGTTTTCTTTCTGTTGCTGTGCATATTATGTTACTAATATGTTTATTTTGTTTCTGTAATGTGTCTTGTTTGTATAATAAATGTCTTTATTTCTTTCTATCTGACAAATTAAAGTGTGTGTTGAGTATCAAGACTGTTATTAGATAATACAATACTATTGAACAAATTTGTGTTTATTAGAATCTAGACAAGGATGGAATCAATTCGGCTTTGTTCCTGTACAGGGCTTTAATAATATCTCAGGCAAGGTGGTAGAGTTGAAGTTAAAATTCTGTATTGTATTACCCTACAAATTCTTAGCATAAACATACCTATGGCGTGAATTTGTAACGTAAATACTGTAGCGACGCCCTCAAACCCTCGTTGACACGATTAAGGCAGTTTGGTAGGGTGTGACCACGAAAAGTGTGGTGCTGGAAAGCGTTGGCAGGCTTACCGGAGTTAGATAGGATCTTTCCCACTAGTTTTAGCCTAAGACAATGGCATTAGAGGGCTCGGGTATCAATATGAGCGGATTATATCACGACCAAACTCCTGCAGGAAGTTCAATGCTTTTGTCCTGGTCCCAAACTAGGATACCCTGTGCTATATAACCAAGCAAGGACATCAGAACTATGGAAATACAGCCTTCTTCTTCTTGTCGTGCCATCTCCCATCTTAGGTGGGCTACCATTGTAGCCACGTGATGTGGCGGCTCGGAACAAATCTCCGGTGCCTATTTGAAACCATTCAGTCAAGTTTTGTAGCCAGTGAGTTCTTCTACGGCCAGGCCCCAGCGTCTGAAACGCACATAGTTTTTCAATAGAATGATACAAGCACGTCAATAGTTGTAATTGGCCTCTATTTGGTACAAAGCAATATCAAATCGTGCGAGGCGTCGTGTTAAGTTGCACGGACCATACCATTGGAATGGGATTGATTACTAGACTATCAATAGTGCCAATAAAACAATCATTACCGTACTATTATGATTCTAGAGAACAAAGTTTATCTAAGGTTTGCTGGAAGAAATCTCTTACAGAGATAAGCTCGCTTTTGTACATGCTATTTCTTATCTAATGTCCTGTTCAATGTTTCGTGTCCAATAAAGTATAATTATAATTATGTTAACCACTATGCATTTTAGAGACTTGCCCCCTGGTCTTCTGTGGCCATAAATACAGGCAGACATTGATTTTATTAACATGTTTTAAAGTCCGAGAAAGAAAGTAACGAAGGAGAGAGGAAGAAAGTGAGGAGGAAAACAGACAGGGAGAGAAACCCACAGTTATTGAAGGTACAAAAAAATCTCAAAAAAAGATTAGGTTAAGTTCGCATTTGTCCCAATTGCAGCTCATTATTGAATTCAAAATTAAGGCTTAGTCTCTACACGTACGAAGTGCGTATGTTGAACGAAAGCAACGAAGGATCATTAATCTCGGGAAAGCTTTCGAGGGGTACTAACCTGGATCATTTTTAACAGAAAAATTATTACAGCGTTTGTTTTGCACATTGAGTTAAAGTACTACGTATAGAGACGCCATCCCGAACAAAATTTGTGCCGCACAATCAGTGTTACCAACAGTGATAGTTAAGCGCAGCCCGGTAAAACGGTTCAATAGATTTTAAATTGCTTTCGTGGATTCAAAAAATGTGTTCACAGTATTAATCGTATCCACGCAAAAGTAGCCTTTCAAATTAAGTAATTGGACTCGACTGAAATCGTCAGATTTTTTATTTTCACTGTGATTTGTACCGGTCAACTAAACTCTACATGGCAACACTGAATTACGTCAACGTCACTGTCAACGCACAGCGGTTTATAGACTATAAGCCAATGTTAGAGAAGCCTCTACTCTCTTCAATTCTTTATTCTCTTCAATACTTCAATTCCTTAGTAACTTGCATTCGTACTAAACTTTGCCATAAAAATGGTAACATAATCATAATAATACCTTTTGCATGTATACTCCGTGTAACGTGTTAAGATAATGCTGTGTTTTTGTGGGTAAAATAAACATTTCGTATTTTATATTTTTATACAGTAATGACAATAAAGTTTTTTGTATTGTATTTGTATTGTAATATATACGTTGACAAGCTTCGACAAATCTTGTCGATAAAGCGAAAACCAGATTCTTTTTAAGTTATTTATATAAAGGGTGTAACACAATAGCTAACTACCTAAAAATGTGTAGTTTTCATAAGACAACGAACGCTTTTATGGGGACCACTTTGAAATACCAGGACAAGTCATTGTTTTGTGTGGAAGTTGGTATTGTTATTATATTTACGTGAAAGTTATTCGATGATTTGTCAAGCTTTTCCGTGTGGCGCCGGATTAAGAATAGCGTTACTCCATTTCCTTCCGTAGATGTCGTAGAAGGCGACTAAGGAAATCAATTACCAGGAGACGGGCAGCAGCATCTTCCTGAGATTCCAACCGCGTACTGCGATCGCCAACCCGCCTGCCAAGCTTTGTCTATCTGTACACAGTTTTATGTAAATCCGGCGTTATTGCGTGATTGAGTAACAAACATACAAACACCTTCACAAACTTTCACATTTATAATATTAGTAGGATATTCATCACTCTCCTCACAATTGTATATTAATCACATCTTGTAGGACTTGTCACCAAAATTACTTCAAAATGCATTCACAAATATACCTACTTGTTTGTTTTACGTTTCACCAATACATAACTTGAGTCTGCTATCACCAGATTCGTCAACAAAATCGCCGGGAGTGCGATAAATTAATCGAGCGTTTGAGTTACGTTTTGTACACCTAGCCCCATCTATTGACGATAGTAAAACTATAGAACGGTTCACCAATAGAAAAAGAGAGCGAGAGAAGCGCGGGAACCGTCGATCACATATTGGATCACACTCTTGGATCACAGAGTACTTAGATGGTGGTAAACTACTACCATGGTACAGTAGCCTTTGACTGGCATTTTGCTGAGCTGCAGCCTTTTTCTATTGCAGCACTAGTGTTCGGCATGATCGTATTAGGTACGTCTCTCCGTAAATTTGTTTTATTTTTGTGTTACAATGCAAATAGACGTTTTTCACTTTCACTTTTTACTTAGCACTTACTTACCCTACTTCGCTTTGAATTGCGGGATGGTGGCAACTTTATCTTAGGAGTCAGTTCCTTCATCTTTACAGTTATCACTTAATTGTAATGTGGTTTTACTTTATCTCTCTGGTAAGTAAAATCTAATGGAGTATTCAATACATATATACAAATATAAAAGGTTCTTATATCAGTCGCGTAAAGCTTTTTTCAATTAAATTGTCCTTTTGTGCGGGTATCTTCTTACACAGAGAAAACCTGAAACAAAAATCCAATTTTCACTTAGAAGAAGCGACATTGGCCTGTTGAGGAACGTTGTAATTTCTATACATTGTATCCTTCCTTTACTAAAGGTACTATTTACAAAGCGCTCTTACCTCTGAGTGCCCATTTTAGAATACTGTTTCAAATCTAAAACCACAAATTGAGTGATCTCAGAGATTTTTTTTATGTACCCCATGTTTATTTATTTTTTATTTTATTTTTATTTACATAAATATTGCAACATGACAGTAATTAGGTACACCAAAGCGTTACAATATATACGTTATATACGTCCCACTACAGGGCACAGGCCTTCTCTCAGAAAGAAATAGTCTGGCCCTACATTTTAGAAAAATGTTCTTTCACACCGACTAAAATGAGTAAGAATAACGATTAAAATCTGTTACGAAATCGCACCGCAATGTTCTTCTGGCTAAACACATGCTGCAATATCTAATATCCTGTACAATATATTATTTTGTATCAAAAATGCAATTTTGTTTTGCTCATCCTTATATATCGAGCGAATGTGGATGGAAGGGCCGGTAAGGGACTACCCAGACGGACATACTTCGACCAAATAGAGGATGTATTAACAAAGGGCAAGATAAAAAGTAGCCGAAACCGGCGTGCGTGCATGCAACGACTAATGAATGTTGAGGAAGCGAAAGTGATCTGTCAGGATCGTAGCAAGTGGCAGTCCCTGGTCTCTGCCTACCCCTCTGCGATACAGGCGTGAGTTTATGTTATGTTATGTTTATCCTTACACTGAGGTCTAATGGAAAACAGCGCGTACGATGCCGAATTTGTGACCTACTATCGTGCTTGCTTGGCTTTATCACACTTTTCAGAGTGTTATTTATGGCAATAAGGGCTTTTAATTTATATTTTTCAATAAGCTAGTCACTATAAAAAAAAACAACTTCTAGCCTCATGTTTCATTACAAGAACCAATCTATAAGCCAAGATTGATTTTCAAATACGTACTAGCGTATTATTACTAATTCATTATACGTATATAACTAATCCCAATCCGCGGTGGGCACGCTTTGTAATTGAATCGTGTGATTTTAAAACGACACATGTCCTTTCATTACAACTTTGCAGGAAATAGAAAAAACTGTTTTATTAAAATACTAATATCTACAACAGCAATATTTTAGCATATTATATTGATTTCTGTATGAATAAACTACAAATTTTTTTTCTAATGTAAATCAATAGGTAGGTGTAAATAATTTAATAAAAAAAAAATGGGCAAGTGTTATTTTAAAAACACATGTGACTTGTGTTGTTTTAAAATCACACGATTCAATTAAACCAATACTCTCTGTCTGACAGGAGGCCTGTGCCCTGCAGAGGGACATTAGTCCCATCTGCTTGATGAAACAACGATTTTTCCATGCCGAAAAGTTGTCGAATGGAGACTACATATCGGCAAGCGCAGCGTAGGACGACCAGCCACAAGATGGACAGATGACCTCATCCAAGTGGCAGGAATACGCTGGATGCAAGCCGCTTCCAACCGGTCTTTTTGGAAATCCATGGAGGAGGCCTATGTCCAGCAGTGGACTTCTTGTGGCTGAATGATGATGAATCATCGATATCTCGGCCACCATTTTGAAATTCCAAGATGTCGGATATTTCTCATATAATATCTGGGTCTTTTGGCAATACCTGGCCGCTTACAGCATATCTCCAGTATATGCCCAGTTGGCTCTGAACTTTTTTTTTTTTGCGGAGAGCGAAAAATGGTTAAATTTCAGACGGCACCGCCGTTTTGAATTTCGAACAGCCGAAAAAATATTTCAAAATTGAATGGCCAAAAGCCTACCTGTACAAAATTTCATCCAAATCGGCCGGTAAGCAAAAACTTATACGTACAATAGAGGACGTTCGAAAATCGGCTTCAGAGGACGGCTGCAATTCACACATTTCCTACAACTTTCTTATACATATTTTTTGTGAGAAAACCTTATAGATGATCAGTCAGTAAGTCAGTGAGTATACCGTGTTGTAGCTATAACATTAGTGAACTAATTAGTAAATAGTGAATATTCAATAGCCAATAGTGAATAGTAAATGTATTCGCGAAGGGCAAGATAAATAATACTCCAGTGCATGCGGCAAATAATAAATGTTGATTAGGTATGTAAAGGAGCGGTGGTAGCCTAGTGGGTAGAACATTAGACTCGGAAGCCAGAGACCCAGGTTCGATTCCCGGTGCGGGCATGTACCTATGACTTTGTTTTCTAAGTTAAGTTACAGTAGTAATACCACTCGCTAGCTGTGAAGGAAAACATCGTGAGAAAACCTGAGTGTCTGAGCTATTCACATACCTCAGCGCTTGAAATCGCCGATCCGCGGTGGGCACGCGTGGTAATTAAGCCTATACTCTCTCCCTGAGAGAAGGCCGGTGCCCTACAGTGGCACGTATATAGGCTGCTTATGTATGTATATTTTTGTATTATGTATGTACCTGTGATACAAAATAGAGAGTTAATGGTAATACTAAAGGTGGATAAGAAAACGGATGCAGTGTACACCAATCGGAGGTGTTATACGGCAGCGAAGATACATTTCATTCTGTCAGGACACCTAGTTTGTAAGTTGCGCTAAGAAAATCTCACAAAAGCTAAGATATGAGACTAGTGCCGCAACGACACAGAACGTCTACTTATAGTTGTATAAAGTTATATTAAGCCGCGTTTTCACAATCCTAGTAGGCTCGGACAGAGTGACTAAAAACTGTAGGCTACTCGGATAGTAGTGTAGGTACACACATTTTATTGAATCCAGATTTCTGCTCAGTTTATACTCGTTTTGATGCTAACGGTGTCACTCATCGTACCAAAAATTACTAAAAATTTACTGCTACGATGAATAGAAGCGGGGTCAAATATGTTTATCGTCATACTTCAACATTAATATAAATAGCCACAATCGTCCTGTAATTAATATTATTCTACTGTTTAATGCCAAGTCGAGTGGCTAAAACGTTAGTTCTAGTGGGTAGGTCTGGAATTTTGTTAATAATGTGGTATTTGCAAGAGTTTTAGTTCGCAATTTTACTAGGTACTTGATAAATTTGAAAATCTAGTGGACACCTTATATATATTATTATCACCTTGATATGCAATAAAACGTATAAAACTTTCAGTATCATAGTTTAAAACATAAATAAAAAAATGTAACTAAGAATTAGTTGGTGTTTAAACCTCTAAAACAAATTCAAAATTGTATTTATTTGTGGAAATCTGTTATTGGCTTTTGAGTTACTTTATAACATTATATACTTAAATTTAAATTAAGCTTTATTAAGGAAATCAACTTTCCTTAATAAACTTAAGTAAATAAATAAATAAAAAGTATAAAAAGAGAAGAAAAAGAATAGTTTGGTCACAGCAATAGAAACCACACGTTCCTTCTAAAAAAACTCCATTAACGACAATATTTAATTGCCACTTCACTAATTAAGTTTTTAATTAGTCTGTAAGTTAAGTGTAACACATCTGTCTTATTGGCAATAAATGGTTATTCATTAATTAATTCATACATTATGCTTTACGAAACGCAGGAGTTCCTACTATTGGCGCCATTTTGTTTATGCGATTTCATCTTCGTAGCTAAGACGGGTAGAGCGCGCTCCGAGTGAAAATAAAATGGCCGTTCTCACCGGAGTGGCAATTTTTTTTACCAAGACGGCTGGTGTATACGATACGAGTAGCTTTCGAGTAACAAAAATTGGTTACTAGGTCCGAGTCTACTAAGATCGTGAAAACGCGGCTTTACGTGCACAAAATTTTGAGCGATTCCAATCGTCTAACCACGTCTAACCGTCAAATTCCATACAAAATGCTATCGCAAACGTCTGGATTCCGACAGGATTTGGTGCGTGTAAACATAACATAACATAAACTCACGCTTGTATCCCAGAGGGGTAGGCAGAGACCAGGGACTGCCACTTGCTACGATCCTGACAGATCACTTTCGCTTCCTCAACACTCATTAGTCGTTGCATGCACGCACGCCGGTTTCGGGTACTTTTTATCTTGCCCTTTGTTAATACATCCTCTATTTGGTCAAAGTATGTCCGTCTGGGTCGTCCCTTACCGGCCCTTCCATCCACATTCGCTCGATATATTTGTTTTGTCAATCTTTCTTCCTTCATCCTCTCCACATGTCCAAACCAACGCAACATTCCTTTCTCAATTCTTGTCACTACATCCTCTTTCAGTCCACAACGTTCTCTAATCACACTATTGCGTATCCTGTCATTCAAAGTAACGCCAGACATACTTCTCAAGGACCTCATTTCTACTGCATTAATCCTACTTTCTTGCTTCTTTTGCCATACCCAAGTCTCGCTAGCATACATAAGTGTTGGGACTAGCACTCCATTATGGATAGCCAATCTAGCTCTTTTGGAGATGTTTTGGCCGCTCACAAAGGAGTGCAATGCACCGTTTACACAATTTCCTGCTTTTACTCTTCTTTCTATATCACCTTCACACTTGCCATCCCTGGTAAAGAGGCTCCCCAAATAGACAAATTCTTTCACTTGTTCCACTCTTTCACCTCTAATCCTTATCTTGCACTCAGTCATTTCATCATCTTTTTCGAACACCATTACTTTTGTCTTACTCACATTAATGTTCATTCCTTTCCTTTTAAACGCCTCATCCATTACTGCTACTTGTGTCTGCAGGTCTTCCACCGACGATGCGAACAAAACCTGATCGTCGGCGTATAACAAGCATTTGACCAGTAGCTCACCCATCCTTATCCCAAAGTCATTCTCTTTCAAATCAGTCAGGCAACTGTCCATGAATAAGTTGAACAACCATGGGGAGGCGACACATCCTTGTCTTACACCCCTGCGAATGCTAAACCAGTCAGTATACGCCCCATTAATTCTAACGCAAGCACTGGAGTCTTCATAGAGAGAAGTGCGTGTAACTAGGCCCAAAATCTTCACTCGATGTTGCAACATTTTATCTTAGTGTATACTTACTTCTATAATATGATCTATCTATACTTATATTATAAACATAAAAAGTTTGTAAGTTTATACGTTTGTAGGTTTGTATGTAGGTACGTTTATGTGTTTGTAAGTAATCTCCGAAAGTAGATAGATAGAAATATTCTTTATTGTACACAGAGATTACATCAACAGAAATTCAATAAATCGCAGTACAATTGGCGGCCTTCTTACTACAAGCAATAGAAGAGCTCTTTTCCAAAATGCACTTAGTCCAAAAAACAAAGGCAAGAAAATGTAGAAAATGTAAATTGACTCAGTACCGTTAGTAAGTGAATGACAGTGAATCTTAGTACCTTATGAGCGTGAATCGTGAACTTTGATCTGAAAATCGTACTGACTTAGTGCTATTTGGAAGATTAATCTTGTAAGGGTCGAACCGTCTCGTGCTATAGACAAAAATTAACAACTTTTCTATGGGAGTAAAAAAAACAGACTTAGTACGTTTTGGAATAGAGCTCTTCAATTTCTTCCAGCCAACCATAGACGGAGACAAGAAAGAAGTTAGAGACGGGTCGTCGGTGCAATTAAGAAATCGCGAAAGTACTTATCTGATTTCAAAAACTCTTTCACCAATAAATAGGATCTTCAGGCTATTTATTGGCTTATCCGTTTACCGCGTGAATGTAGTTGGACGCACTGCTAATATCTTATAAAGTATCTGACACAAACCTCTGTGGCAGTGCCGCCGGCCGTTTTATCAAACTCGATAGCGGACGATTTAATCTTGCTTTATGTAGCGATTAGGAGCGAAATGTAAGGTACTCGTATCACTCACGGGACAGACACTGTAATATGCAACAAAAGCAAACATTAACGGCCTTGTTTTTAAAAACACGCTTCCGCTAAGGCACTCCTAACCCCCAGTTTCTCGTACACTAACACGCTGCTAATCTACTGTTAACAGCTGTCAATTGGCCGAAGTGCATACAAAAAACCACTGACAGCTGTTAACAGTAGATTAACAGCTTGTTAGTGTACGAAAAACCGCGGGTAAGTGAGTTTATTTAATCTGTGGGTAACACTTTTCCTCGTAAAATTTCCACCACAGGCTATTTTGATCGGCGTTTTAAAAACTCGTGTTTTTTTTATATGTTAGACCGTAAAAGTCTTATTTATAAAAAAATATGATCCCACTGAAACGCTCTTAAGATTGAGTTAAAGCCGGTTTATGACAAAAAAACCTGTTATTTACCGTTTAACTTCGTCTTAAGAGTGTTTTAGTTTAATCGAGTATCGTATTTGTAACGAGGCTTTTGTCTATCCTTTTTTTTTTTAGGGTTGCGTACCCAAAGAGGTAAGGGACCCTATTAATAAGACTCCACTGTCTGTCTGTCTGGCTATCTGTCACCAGGCTGTATCTCATGAACCGTGATAGTTAGACAGTTGAAATTTCACAGATGATGTATTCCTGTTGCCGCTATAACAACAAATACTAAAAACAGAATAAAAAAGGTCTTTAAGGGGAGCTCCCATACAACAAACGTGATTTTTTTGCCGTTTTTTGCTCGATATGATTTTTTTTAAACGGTTTTATTTAGCTCACCCCGTTTGTTTTATTCTTGGGTCAAATTTAGTAATTCAAATTTCACCCTCTTCCTGTCAACCGATTAATCTGAAATTTTGTATACACTTTGGATTTTGGTGACAATACAATTATGTTTATTCATTATCATTATAAATTCAAGATGGCCGCCGCTACAAAATGGCGGATAATTTATGTTTTATTAATCCCATCAATATGGGTATCAAATGAAAGGTCTCAACAAGTAGAATACAATTTATTATGCTATATGAATACAATTTACTATACTATTTATTGAAATCTAAGATGGCCGCCGCTACCAAATGGCTGATAACAATTTTTTATCAATCCCACTAATATGGGTATCAAATAAAAGGGCTTGACAAGAAGAATACAGTGCACTATACAACCTCAATATTTAAGATGGGCGCAGCCACTAAATGGCGTATAATAATAAGATTTAAATTTAGAAATTGAATCTGTAATTTAGGTATCTGATTAATCCAGCCTGAATCCACCACCCAAGTCAAGATTTTGTATCGTGTTGAGGACTGTGTGGCGTTAGGGTGGCTAAAAATGATACGTCGTTAGCGGTACACCACCCAAGTTAAGGTGAAAGGTTAAAACGCGCCGAGAACTGTATGGCATTAGGGTGGATAAAAATGATATGTCGTTAGCGTTTTCCCCTCAAGACTCAGGCGCATCTTGTTGTACATAGCCTTGCCCCTTTATTGGACCTCTGGGGGGGGGGGGGGGGTAGACCGTTTAATAGTAGATTATGTACTAAGGGAATAAAACCATGTATTATGTCATGGGCGGCATATTGAACCCTGAGCGGAGCGAAGGACTCCGAGTTAACTCGCGAGCGCAGCGAGGGAGTTAAATTTTAACTCCTGAGCGAAGCGAGGGAGTTATGTAGAGTCCTGAGTGAAGCGAGGGGTTCATACCGCCCGAGACTAAGACATGTTTTATTCCAGAGGTGAATACTCTACTTTTCACACCATCTGAGAGACAATAAAAAGACAGGGCTGCATAAGTTGAAAATATGTATTAAAACCTGAAATTAAATATAAAGTCCACACTCTTTTACGGCTTAGCAACTTAAATTGAATATAACTTTTAAATTCGTATTTGCAATTCGCGCCTTTTTTTCTTTTTTTTGTTGGTGTTTCGCGCGGTCACAGGACACAGTATTTCAGAAAAAAAAGAAAAAAAAGAGGTGAGTTTCGAACAACAATTCGAATTTCGAATTGCAATGCGGGGCTTCTCCATAGTTTTCATGCGAATTTTGACATTCTAAATTCAAATCACTTTATTCCCTAGGGAAATTCTTCATTATTATTGCCCTCGAGAGACAAGGCCATGCTTTACGATGATATTTGACGGTACGTAATAAGGCATTGTCGAGCAGGAGGTGTGAAAATGTCCATTACTCGTGGGAACAAAATGGTAAAAAAAAATATAAAAAATACAAACACAAATAAAACAGAAACTGCAACACAACGTAAACGAAGGCTTCAAAAAGCGAAAGAAAAGTATAAAGCAAAACGAGCTAAAGAAAGTGAAGGTGATAGAAATAGTCGATTACAGAAACGACGGGAACAATTAGCGTCAAAAACACCTGAGCAATATGAGGCCAGGTTAAAAAAGCAACGTCAGCGATATACACAAATGACGGCGTCAGAAACGCCTGAAGAATATGAAGCCAGGTTAACAAAGCAACGTGAGCGATACACACAGATGATAGCGTCAGAAACGCCTGAAGAATATGAAGTTAGATTAATACAAAGCCGTGAAAGACAAAGACAACAGTTGGGATCAGAAACGCCTGAACATCGCGATACGAGGTTAAATAAACAACGAGAGCGTACCCAGCAATACAGAGCTAATAATCTGCAGGCATTCGAGAATGCTATTAACACAATTTGTATACATGTTTGTGATATTTGTACCAAACGTTGTTATCCTAATCAAGTTCGTACAGTTCGGTACAACGCTGCTGCATTAACATACTTACCTGTGGAGTTAACTTCGAAAATATCATTGTTATTATGTTCCCGCTGTCAAACACATGTTACTAGTAATAAAACAACAGCACCACCAAAAGCTTACTGGAATAATCTGGATCCAGGTTCTATACCAGACGTTATTCAAACATTGACACAGGCGGAACAACGTTTGCTGTGCAGAATTATTCCCTTTGTTAAAATCGTGAAATTTAGTGGCCTCTATGGGCAGTACGGTTTTCGCGGACAGGCAGTTTTATTTGCCCAAGATATCTTTGAAGTCAGTGAAAGACTGCCTAGTATGCTACCAAGATCTGCAAGCCAGGTAGGCATTATTGTAGTAACCGAACGATTAGAAAATTTGAACATCACCAGGGAATTCACAATATGTCGCGAAAAAGTCTATAGTGCTTTAAGATGGTTAATCAGAAATAACCCGCTTTACAAAGATGTACGTATTGACGACAATGCCCAAATTAGTGACCAGGAGTTAGTACGACTTAGTGTGCCCGAATTGTCTGAAGATGAAGCGTCCGAAAGGAATGAAAATGAAATTCGAAATGCATTCATTCCAATTAATAATGTTGCAAGAATTATTCGAGCTTCATGGCATCAAGGTGACCACAACGTCTTTACTTCGCAATATGCTGGTGTACAATGTAGTGCTATGTCGTTGGCGAACATTGTCCGAGCTGCAATCCTAAGCCCTAATCAATGGGACGTCAATATTCTGAATGCTAATATGTTAGCGGGTGACTCATTATATTGCTGGATTCGTACCCAGCTTGATCCTACTGAACTGGATGAAACAGGATATTTAGAGATACGAAACTTTCATATCGTCAGGCAAAGTTTACAAATGTATGAATGCCGATTTTCTATAGAATATGATGAAGACACTGTTTTATTCGGGAGTCTCCAAGATTCTGTAAATACCAATAATATCGGCATTACATTACATACAGCTTTAAATAGATTATTTGATAGTCATTCTTCAGGAATATTGACAGCGTCAAATAAATCTGTTAGCGTATTTCGCGGTGAAGACAAATACTATTTTGCTGACTCCCATTCTTGTGGCCCAAAAGGAAAACCAACACCAGAAAATGGCAAAGCCTGTGTTATAGAATGCGACAACTTACAAGAACTGTGCCGCATCTGTAAAAGATGCCTCGGATCCCGTAATATCGCGTACACCCTTACACGCGTAGACGTACATTTGAGGGAAAATATTATCACTCGTCAGGGTGTTCAAGTACAGCAACAGGAAGATGCCATCACTCATCAGGATGTACAAGTACAACAACCGCTTTCGAATCTGAGATCTGAAAATATACCTATACAAACATCTGTAATGTTGCCTATTGATAGCGTCCAACCTGATGTTGAAGATGAGCTAGAGGTATCTGAAAATGTAAACGAAATCAGAAGAAAGACGAATAATAATATTGTGAATGAAGCTTATGAGTTAAAAGCAGAAGAGTTCGCATGGTATCAGCTTTTCCCGTATGGTAAAAATGGTTTGAAAGAACAACGGCCCGTAAATATAAGTCCTTTGGATTACTATCAATTTCGTTTATTAGGTGCTGATGTTAGATTTCAGCGCAACGATTACCTATTCTATGCTCTATCAATGTTTGAGTACTATCGAGTTAAATCAACCATTGCAGCTTGTGCTAGAAAAGTTGAAGGTGAAAACGGCAATCGAGTGGAAGACCTGCACTTGTATTTAAAAAATCTAAGAGGATCCGCTGCTTATTGGCGTAGTGCTCTTAGTGATCTTATAGCACAAATCAGATGTTTAGGACCTCCCACTTATTTTGTTACATTGAGCTGCAATGATCTTCACTGGAAGGATATGAAAAGAGGTCTCCTTGTTAGTGATGGTAAACAGCACATTGACCCAGATGACATAGATATTCAGGAAACTCAGAGACTCATCGAGATGTATCCAGTTGTTGTGAGTAGACATTTTATGGTACGTGTTAATGCGCTAATGCAGTTTCTTAAAACTGATACTGAAATATTTGGCGGTAAAGTTAAAGATCATTGGTGGCGAATCGAGTTTCAGAACAGAGGAAGTCCTCATTTGCATATGGTTGTTTGGATCGAAGATCACCCGTCTGTTGCGACACCTGAAGGAATAGCTCGCATTGATTCAGTCTGTAGTACTGCCATTCCTCCAGAAACTTCAGAACTATATGAATTAGTTAAAAATTGTCAAATACATCGACACACTAGTACCTGCACGAAAAATAATTCTGTTTGTCGTTTCAACTTTCCACGCTCGGAATGCTTAGAGACACATGTTATTGATCCTTCATCTAACGAATTCATCTACAACGGTGGTCGCATTTGCGTTCTGAAAAGAAAAAGTGAAGATGGTTGGGTAAATAATTACAGTCCTGCTTTGCTAAAAATGTGGAAAGCCAATATGGATATACAACCGTGTGGTACAAATGAGTCGATTGCGTATTACATCGCTAAATACGTGTCAAAATCAGAACCTACAAACCTAGATGGTGAAGTATCTCGAGCTATTCAACAAATTAGAAGAGAAGAAACTGATGTCTCGCGTAAGCTGTTTAAAATATGCATGCGCATATTAAGAGAACGTCAAGTTTCAGCCTGCGAATGCGTATTCAGGCTATGCCATTTGAGTATGCGTGACAGCTCGAGAAAAACAATTTTTGTCAATACTCGTAAAACGGAACAAAGGTATAAAGTGTTGAAGTTTAATGAAGCTGGTCAAGCAGCAGGATATTGTGCCAATATTTTCGAACGATATGAAAAGCGACCAGCAGAGCACCCCAACTATGATTTTAACAATATGTGTCTTATAGAATTTGCGATGTTATTTGAGCCACACTACACAAAACCGCCAGTTATAAATGAAGAGAACATCGATACCGATGCTTATGCACCGCACGAGCAAACAACAAGAAGGCGTCTTATAACTTTAACAGACAACACCAAAATGACTATTAGAAACATGCCAGCTGTAGTACGGGTACCTAACTTCGTAGCAGCTTCTGATCCAGAGTCATATTATTACAGTTTACTAATCCAGTATATGCCGTATCGCAATGAGGCCGAACTTTTAGGAGAATTTAATAATGCCAGAGATGCGTTTCTCGCCAACGAAGAAAGTTTAAGACAAACAAACGCCTACTTGGAAATATATCGTGAACGTGACAGGCAGCTTGAAAATGCATTCGCGCAAGTACACGCATTTCAGATACTGGAACACGCAGAGCCGATGGAACTAGACCATGAAGAAGAAGTTCCTTATTTGCCAATGAATGAAGACCAGTTCTTACAGGCTAAACAGTCTATGAATGCAGGACAAAAGGAAATTTTTACATTAGTTACCCAGTCCATACAAAATCAATTGTCAGGTGCTGAAGAACGTTTAAAAATATTCTTCACAGGAGGAGCTGGTGTGGGCAAGACTTTTCTATTAAAGTTATTACGAGACCAAATTAATAGGTGCTACGCAAAGGATGCGGTTAAAGTCTGCTCACTAACAGGAGTTGCAGCTAGATTAATAAATGGAGCTACGATACACAGTACTTTAAAATTGCCTGTACAGAAAGACGGTCGCATAACAGGTATGTCACCACTGTCCGGAAACTATTTGCGAATAATGAGGCAACAATGGCATCAGACAGAATTTTTGATTGTCGACGAGATTTCCATGGTGTCTTATCAAATGTTATGCATGATGGACGCTCGATTAAGGCAAATTAAGAACTGTGAAAATGAGTTTTTTGGAGGAGTAAACGTATTACTTTTCGGTGATCTTTTACAACTGCCTCCTATAAAACGATCAGGAACACCTGTTTTCAAACAGCCAGAACATCTCCAACCAGCTACACATCTCTGGCGTTTATTCACGCTGTGTGAATTAACTGAAAATATGCGTCAGCAAGGTGACCAGACTTTTATTGATATTTTGAATGCTTTGAGAGTCGGTGAGCTAACAACCCAACATTTTAGTATTTTAATGGGAAGACTTCTTCAAGACACGAGTGATGAGTTTGCAATAGACAAAGCGTTAAGGGTATACCCCACAAATCAACAAGTTAACGACCACAACTCTGCTGTATTGAATTTGTACAGAAATAATGGTGCTCGCATTTACAAAATAAAAGCGCAGGATCAGCTAGTACACGCCACACGAAATGCAGACAATGTGGATATAGCTACTATAATACCAGCTGATATCAACAAAACTGGGGGTTTACCAGCGGAACTGGAAATATTTGTGGGGGCTAAAGTCATGCTACGGTCCAATATTGACGTTTCAAAGGGATTAGTAAATGGCGCTATAGGCTACATCAACGAAATCGTTTGGCCTCAATTTCGTCGAACTCAGATGTATGCAACAGATGTACCTTCCGTCCGAATTGATTTCGCAAGAGACGGAGTACATCTTATACACCCGAAAGCCATACAGTTTCCAGCTAAGTACAATTACGGGACGGCTGAAAGAAGAATGTTGCCTTTAATACTATCATGGGCTTCTACAATACATAAAATGCAGGGCAGCACTGTGGATCACGCAGTCGTATACTTAGGTGCGAAACTGTTTGAAGAAGGTCAAGCCTACGTGGCTCTTAGTAGAGTAAGATCTTTGCAGGGACTACGTATAGAGGAGTTGGACTGCAATAAACTAACGGGCAAGAAACCTTGCAATAATGAAGCACTAAATGAATTAAACAGAATGCGAAATAAAAACTAAAAACTAGAAAATAAAAAATAGGTAAAAAAACTTTTTAAGTTAAACGGTTTTATGTTAAACATACATTGCAATTTTTAAGATAAATGTACTAAAAACCAAAAAATAATAAAATAGATACAGTCGTGGGAATTATAAACATATGCATAGACTAGACTAAAATAAAACCGTGGGGCACGTCAATTGTCTACAAATTATCGACTTAATGTGCGATAGAAGAATAGTTTAATTCGTCGTTAGGCAGTTGGCCCGCAGACGGTGAGGAAATTACTATTTTCTTGCTCATGGAAATTCCAATAGTTATACACTCCATGTAAATAAAAGAGATGTTTCAACTAGTTTATCGTTGGACATTCACACTGCTGGCTGGCGAGGAATCGTTTCACTGCTCGTAGTTTGTCTTTAATCGACAAAACATATGACAAATCAACGATTGTAGACAATTGACGTGCCCCACGGTTTTATTTTAGTCTAGTCTATGCATATGTTTATAATTCCCACGACTGTATCTATTTTATTATTTTTTGGTTTTTAGTACATTTATCTTAAAAATTGCAATGTA
Source organism: Yponomeuta evonymella (assembly GCA_963969515.1). Taxonomy (NCBI): domain Eukaryota; kingdom Metazoa; phylum Arthropoda; class Insecta; order Lepidoptera; family Yponomeutidae; genus Yponomeuta; species Yponomeuta evonymella. The sequence goes on along the minus strand of OZ018366.1, from coordinate 1,744,497 downwards.
TGTTTAACATAAAACCGTTTAACTTAAAAAGTTTTTTTACCTATTTTTTTCTTTCTGTTGTTATGTATATTATGTTACTTTTAGGTTTATTTTGTTGCTGTGATACGTCTTAGTGATATGATTAATGTCTTTCTTTCTTTCTTTTATATTAATTACGGCAACAAGTAGACGCTTGAAATATTCAAATGTCGTATAGATAATGATACACAACCCTTCGTGCGCGAGTCCGACTCGGACTTGGTCGGTTTTGTCCTCTTATAAAGTTTGTTATAAAAGTGTCACGGTGGATATTGTGACGTACAGTCGACAGCAGGTCAACCTTTACGGTGATGTTGCGAAGTAGCCCTTACTGTTAGTGATTAAAGTGTACATATTATGTAAAGATTGATGTGCTGTCAAAAAATTGGCCTGTGACAAGAGTACGTAGATGATGCTGACTCGACAAGAATATAACTGTTAAATATGACGTGGTTCACCGGAGCATGGTTTTTTATCTGATAGTATTTGAAGATGGCTATGAAAAAAATTATTCGAAGCAGATACGATATATCTTGTGTGTGTGCTTCCATCGTTTTGTTTGAAGAACGACAAGAACAGAGCCCTAATTATGAACACCATATCCTGTCGGGATCCCGAAGTTTGCGATAGCAATTTGTATGGAATTTGGCAATTAGACTACTGGAATTGCTGAGGATTCGGTTCATGTAATTGGTGGTGACCTTCTACATCTTCCTACAATTTATTTTCGTGTATTTTAAAACGGAAATGGTCTGGCGTCTTGCGCTATGAAATGTAGTTTATTTTAAGTTGCACCCCTTTCATTCTGAGCTTTTAGTACGTCGTTTTTGAAACGTTGAACGCCTAGTTGTTTAAAAAAATGAGGTGAATTTGTACAGAATCCAATTCGGGAGATAAACAAACTTTATGTTTATTCTAAACATACTTCATTTCACTTAAATCCCTTAGAGACCCTATGTGACAGATTAAAATTGTCTGAATGTAGTAAACAAAATATAAAAACAATAAACCAGAACAAGGGCAAGATACAAAATTCCCGAACGGCGTGCGTGCAACGACTGGCGAATCTTGAGGAAGCGAAAGTGATTTGTCAGGATCGTGGCAAGTGGCAGTCCTCTGCCTACCGCTCTGGGATGCAGGCGTGAGTTTACGTATGTGTGTATGTAAATAGGAATCTTGCGACCGAAGCTTGTTTTTGTGTGAATAATGCGATAAATCGCAAATTATTAAACTATAATTAAACCATATAGACTAATTCTGGTCGGACTCCTCCGACAAAAAATTGAGTAAGTGAATCCGGAATTAAGCTAATAATATAATTAAACCTTACAGCCATGTGATATCACGAAGAGAGCCTTCTCGCGGAGAGAGAGAGAGAGAGAGAGTACGAGCTTGATCACCACGCGTGCCCACCGCGGATTAGCAATTCCAAGCGCTGAGGTGTGTGAACACTTTAGACACTCAGGTTTCCTCACGATGTTTTCCTTCACAGTTAGCGAGTGGTATTACTGCCATAACTTCACAAATATACGTAACTTAGAAAACAAAGTCATTGGTACATGCCGGGATTCGAACCCACGACCTCCCGAATGGGAAGCTGGCGTTCCACCGCTCCGTTACCACCGCTAACCAAATTACGTATGACAATATTGGATATTTCTCATAACTTCCAAGGTAATACAATAAATTGCGACCCAGACGGACATACTTCGATCAAATAGGGTATGTATTAGCAAAGGGCAAGATAAAAAATACCCGAAACCGGCGTGCGTGCATGCAGCGACTGGCGAATCTTGAGGATGCCAAAGTGATCTATCAGGATCGTAGCAAGTGGCAGTTACTGGTCTCTGCCTACCCCTCTGGGATACAGGCGTGAGTTTATGTTATGTTATGTTATGTTATGCGATTCAATTCTAGGAACCTAGTTTAGCTCTCACTTGAATTTTGTTGTTGCCTTCACTACATTCTTATTTTATTTATTTCCTTCGTTCTAGACCGGTATTCAGAAGTCAAATAAATATTTATTTTGTTTATTATTTATTTCATTATATTTTATGTTGAGGAAGCGAAATTGACCTGTCAGGATCGTGGCAAGTGGCAGTCCCTGGTCTCTGCCTACCTCTCTGTGATACAGGCGTGAGTTTATGTATGAATGTATTTTAACGTCAAGAGTTAGAGTTAAATTATAAGTTATTTCGCAGGCATGGCAGCAGCTCTACGTCACAAAATACAGTAGACAGATCATTATTATTATTACTATACTTTACACGAAAGATTTAACAGGACATTACATGAGAAATAACATATACAAATGCGAGCTTATCTCTGTAACAGCTGATTAAAAAATACCGGCCAAGTGCGAGTCGGACTCGCGCACGAAGGGTTCCGTACCATTATCTATACGAAATTGGACACAAAGATCGAGAAAAACGCCAAAAAATTATATTTGTTGTAATTATTTATTTTATTTTAATCATTTATTTTTGAAGCGAAGGTAGAACTAAATATTCTGTGAATATTTAAAGCGTCTGCCTATTGCCGTTATTAATATCGAGCAAAAAAGGCAAAAAAATTACGTTTATTGTATGGGAGCCCCCCTTAAATACTTCTTTTATAAATATTTATTTTACTCTGTTTTTAGTATTTGTTTGTTATTGCAGCAACTGAAATACATCTGTGAAAATTTTAATTCATGAGATACAGCCTGGTGACAGATAGCCAGACAGACAAACAGACGGACAGTGGAGTCTTAGTAATAGGGCCCCTTACCCCTTTGGATACGAAACCCTAATAAATAACTTTCACGCAATACCATACTTCGGTAACCGTAAAGGAAAACAGGGTGAGCAAACCCACACTCTAGTTAGTAAAAATAAGATGAAACTGGTTAACGCTAAAGTCGTCAAAATATAAGAAGCCCGTTTTGACAGCTACAAAAACAATAGAAACTAACCTAATTTGATATCAAAAACATTAAAAATCTAAACCATGAGTAACTTTTCGGGCTACAAAATCTCTTTTTTCTTTCGAGCGTTAAATAATTATGCCAGATTATGTGTCTTTTTATGTATTTGTTCGAGTAAATCCGAAGTAAAATGCAATTTTGTGTAGCTGTCAAAACGGGCTTCTTACATTTCGACGACTATAGCGAAAAGAGCTTCTGAATACCTCCCTTCCACAGGATGGTTTACTAATTGGGGTTTCACAGGCAAAGCGGGTTACTGTGTGAGAAAAGGGAAAGTTTTTCAGGGCACTAGTAATGAGCTAGTTCTTACGCGACAGTTTCCTTCCCCCAAATCCGTTGTCGCTTATACAAGATTAGCTTCATCCATTGTCGCTTACTTCGTCCGCGTGGGCTTTAGTTGATAAGAGTGGTTTTAATTTTGTTACGCATACTTTTAGCCCATGTTACTTGTAACTAAATAAAACACCAAAATTGCGTGCTCATTCACTTTCGATATAAATCTTGACACCCTCTTTTTCACCCTCTTTAGGGTTGAATTTAAAAAACTGCGAAAAACGTATGTCATAAATTCTATTGAAGTAATTTTTATTAAGTTTCAAGTAGTTCCCACCACAAATATTTGGCTCCCGTACAAACTTTGGCACTCTTTCACACTCTCTTAGGGTTTGAGTTTTGAAAAATCGTGTAATACGGGCTTACCCCATTAAGTTGACGTACATTTGTACCAAGATTCGTATACATAATCTACTCCCGGTACAAACGTCGGCACCCTTTTTTACCCCCTTACGGGTAAAATTCTGTAAACATGCGAAATACGTGTTTCGTCAATCTTATTGAAGTACATTTCTTCTAAGTGTCAAAAAAATCACACCGCAAAAATTTTACTTCACGTACAAACTTAAGCATCATTTTTCACCCTCTTAGGGATTGAATTTTGACAAACCGTAAAATTTGCGCCTCATAAGTTGTATAGACGTACATTTGTACCAAGTTCTGTATATGTACAGCCTCTTTCACTCCTTTAGGGGTTGAAGTTTTTAAAATCCGTTCTTATCTCTAATGTCCATTATTAAATGACTGTGTGTGCCAAATTACAGCTTTCTAAGTCTAACGGTTTGGGCTGGGCGTTGATGAGGGAGTGTGTCGGATGCTCGCCTTTTATATATTAGACTGTGTAAAGGCCGTAACACACTTGGATGGATGATAATCGCTCGAATTTGGGGAGCGAAAAAACTTTCTTGCACACGAAACATACAACAGGATATTGAATAAAAAATAACATGGGTTACATATTTAAACTATTTTTTGGGGTTCCGTAGTCTGACTAGGAATCCTTATAGTTTCGCCATATCCTTCTGTCTGTCTCCCTGTCTGTCCGGCCGCGGCCTAGCGCAAAGATCGGTGGTACTAAAAAGATGTAATTTGGTATGTGTATACATATTTATCACGCTGACAAAAATAAAATGTTGGAAGTTTTTTTTTTACTGTACCTCCCCTAACATGAAAAGTGGGGATGACCTTTTTTTCTCTTCTAGCCCATCACGTGGGGCAACGTTAGATTTGTCGTTGAAAAATATTGTAGCTGTAGGAAGACTATTTTCTGATTTAGACATTTTTATGACATTTTTGTCCGAGTAGGGTGTCCCCCTCCCCCCTCTCCTGGCTAAGCGGTTGATTGTAGATACGTGAAAAAATTCAGGGTAGTAGCACATATATTGAACTTAAAAGGAAGAGTATCACGGCTAAGTAGGCTTTACTAGTTAACGAATAATAGGCAACTTATAAAAGTCAAATGTCGTACAAAACCCATTGAAAATGAACTTCGATGAAGTTGTTACTTCCGTAACGCAGGTAAAAATCCTTCTTTCTACGAAGCCCTAGACTACACGTGCCCGAAACGCACTCATGATTTAGTTTTGCCATTTAATTTTTAATAGAAGTTTTCTAATAAAATCAGATGCATAAAAACATAATTTTACGAAATAACTCAAATAGTAATGAACGTTATTCAGCAGTTGTTATTTTATCGGTTCTTACTCTATTTTGATGGTTGGTGGTCCCATCCGGTTGCCCCGAAGGTCGAGTTTGGCGTAATTAATCACGGAATTAAATAGGTGTAATTTTCTTGGCGTCACACTTGGAAGTAGCTGGGCTAACCATAGGGTGTGGGTTGAAAATTTATCGGTTCAAAGAGAATGAAAGGAATGAACAAACTTTTTGTATTGAGCATCTACAAATTATTTTGAATAAATAAAGTTACTGTTACAGCAACATTATAAGGGCTATGCTCGGAATTTCTCTTCGAGATCGAATCAGAAATGTTGAGATCCGTAGACGAACGAAAGTCGTCGACATAGCCCAGCGGATTAGTAAGTTGAAGTGGCAGTGGGCGGGGCACATAGCACGCAGAACTGATGGCCGATGGGGCCGAAAAGTTCTCGAATGGAGACCACATATCGGCAAGCGCAGCGTGGGACGACCAGCCACAAGATGGACAGATGACGTCATTCAAGTGGCAGGAAGACGCTGGATGCAGGCCGCTTCCAACCGGTCTTTTTGGAAATCCATGGAGGAGGCCTATGTCCAGCAGTGGACTTCTTGTGGCTGAATGATGATGATGAAGCAATTCTAGTTACAAAGATTCTGTGACATTTCGACCCCGAGATAATTCGATCCGGACAAATCAACGCTCGCCAATGTCATGCTAGTTAGTGACGTCACAGTCCAAAAGTGTAAAATTAATCTGCGGTGTAAACCTATGTTACAGATAATAAAGTAATATGTTATGTTCTATTCTATTCTATGTTTACTCACGTGTTCCTCAAAGTGACGATATTCGCTATACAACTTAATATGGCGGACGTAGGATTCTTGTAGAATTTAATTATGGTAATAATTATCAATCCCGCTCTTAAATAAATAAAATAAATGCATGTTTCGTATTCCAGATTTCAATTCTTGTTATAAAAATACATAATTTTAGTGATTTTCAATTTCTGTAATCATGCCTATTGTGCAAATAACAATAATGACTGAATGGAATCAGGCGTCCGGCACTTTGCTGAAATTCATAATAGCATTAAAATGTGAAAATTACTTTGCTAAATCCCGCCAAAATCCCACAAGCACCATGCGGTTAGTTAATGCACCGCCCTCCCTCCCACTTTTTTAAGCAGAAGCGAGACACAAACCGTTCATATGAACCCTGATAGGTAGTTAGACCGTTAAATCTTTCACAGATAATGTATGTATGTACTGAATGTATGTATGTATGTACTGTAAGTGTTGTCTCTCTTTGTTGTTTTTATTTTTATTTTGTCAATATGGGTCTTGCAACCTGAAATAAATGAATTTTGAATTTTGAATTTTTGAATGTAGGTATGTATGTTGCCGCTATTACAACAAATACTGAAAACTGAATAAAATTAATATTTAATTTTTCCCATACAAAAAACGTGATTTTTTTCCGTTATTTGCTCGATATTAATAACGGCAACAGTTAGACGCTTGAAATATTCAAATGTTGTATAGAATGTTGGTAGTCCAACTCGCACTTGGCCGGTTGCAGAGCTTAATGATACTGCCAAAAATGGTAGCAAATGTTTAAAAACTAAAGGTCTTATTTACAAAAACACAATTCCTCGAAACACTCGATAATCGCCGATTGAAATAGTCTGTGGTGGAGATTTCTCAATGGAAAGACGTAACCATAGAATAAATAAACTGCCTCTGAGGAGTGCTTTAGAGGAATCGTGTTTCAACAAGTATGACCGTAACAGTCTTATTTATAAAAAGTCGATCCCATTAGGAATTAAAGCCGGTTTTGACAGGAAATCTCATAAACCGGCCTTAACTTCATCTTGTGTATATTCTTTTTGTTGCACTAACCCGTGCTGAGGGCAATTTTAAAAACCTATTTATAGTACATATGGTCCTACATTACCGCACTAGTGCGATAATGAGCACTTTACGTGCCTATGTCGAAACTTCAAAGGGCCATATGTACTATAAAACGTTGTACGATACACGTGCGAATAGGTAATTCGTAACTCGTGTCGATATAAAACACTCCCTTCGGTCGTGTTTTAATTTATCGCCACTCGTTGCGAATTTCCTACTTTTCGCACTAGTATCGTAATGTACTATTAGAGGCAAAAAATTCCAACCATGCCGGGACTTGAACCCGCGACCTCTGGCTAACCGTGCCAGCGCTCTCCCAACTGAGCTAATGGGCAAGTGCAAGCATCGGCGAAATTTCGAACCTCTTTACGAACTTCTCTGTGTTACGTACATTCAGCGACATCTGGCCGAAGAAATTTACATCACTTGCAACCCCGAGTAACCCACTTTGCTGTACGTAATACAGAGAAGTTTGTAAAGAGGCTTGAAATTTCGCCGATGCTTGCACTTGCCCATTAGCTCAGTTGGGAGAGCGCTGGCAAGGTTAGCCAGAGGTCGTGGGTTCAAGTCCCGGCATGGGTGGAATTTTAAAATTCATCTTGTGTTTTAGTGGTATCGACTTTTCAAAAATAACGCTCTCTATACTAGATTAAAGAAAATTACGAACTTTTACTTGTTTTAGGGCTATGAATAAACAAATACTTGTTTGCTATGCAAAGTATATTTTCCAACTGAAGGTAAAAACACTATCACAATATATTCAAAATAAATATGACAGTGACAGGCTTGACACAATGTTCCAAGTAGTTTTAACACCCCCCCGCAATGTGTACAGCCTGTATAATAATAATACCACAAACACCCTGTATAAAAACACCTCACATGACAAAATAAAACTAATAAACTTTATACACCAAAAACATATTAAACACACAAAATTAATATACATACCTAACCTAACCCTAAGCTATTTATACACTTGTAGTGCTTCAGTTTTGGCAAAGGTTTGGTGAGGATGTCGGCAGTCATTTCTGTGGTATGAATGTATTTGAGTATGAATCTATGTTCGGATAATGATTGGCGTATGAAGTGATGTTTGATGTCGATGTGTTTGGTGCGGGCGTGGTATGTGTTGTTTGTGGCCAGTTTGATGGAACTCTGATTATCCGTGTGTATGATGAGGGTGTTCGTGAGATGGAATACTTCAGTGATAAGTTTATGAAGATATATGGCCTCCTTGCAAGCCTCGCCCAATGCCATGTACTCCGCTTCCGTACTGGAGAGGGCTACTGTGCGCTGCTTGCGGGATTCCCATGACACTGGAGCTCCACTCATCATGAACACGAAGCCGGTATATGATCGACGGTCCACGAGATTATTGCCGTAGTCGGCATCCACGTACCCCAAGGGGTAAAGTTCAGATTTACGCGAGAAGTTAAGAGCCATATCTTTGGTCCCTTTGAGGTAACGAAGGACCCGCTTAGCGGCCTTCCAGTGTACCCCCCCGTAATGTGCATTGAATTGCGACAGGTAGGAGACCGTGTGAGCGATGTCAGGTCTAGTGCATATTGCAAGGTACATTAGCGACCCGATAAGCTCTTGGTATGGTACGTCCACTTCTTCTTCCTTGCTAGGAAGAGTTAGCTTTAGACCTGATTCCATGGGTGTCGTGACTGAAATTGCGTCTTGCATACCGAACTTTTCTATCAGCTTCTCTATATATTTTGTTTGATCGAGTTTTATTCCATCTTCGGTCTGAGATACTCTCATTCCGAGGCAGTCTTTGAGTTCCCCAAGATCCTTTATAGTGAACTTTTTCTCAAGGTTGCTCTTGAAGTCTGCCTTCATTTTACCATTTGTGCTTAGCACGAAGAAGTCGTCCACAAACACTGCAACAATCAGTAGGTCGTCGCCGCATCTTCTGTAGTATATACAGTGCTCTGATTGAGCTTGAGTCAGTGACATCTCTGCCATTGCCTGACTTACTTTTAAGTTCCACTGACGTGGAGCCTGCTTCAAGCCGTACAGGGCTTTTTTCAGTAGGCATACTTTTTCTTTTGGGTTTGTTGAAAATCCCTCTGGTTGCTCCATGTAAATCTCCTCATCTAAGTCTCCGTTCAAAAAGGCGGTTTCCACATCTAGGTGGTCCATTTGTAGTCCATGGTGGGCTGCGTAGGCCATTAATAGTCGAACCGATGATAATCTGGCCACAGGAGAGAAGGTTTCACCATAATCCACACCAGCCACTTGGGTGAAGCCTTTTGCTACGAGCCTGGCTTTGAATTTTGTGATACGGCCTGAAGTATCCTTTTTGATTTTGTAGACCCATTTACATTTCGTTGTTTTTCTGTCAGTAGGTCTGTCTGCTAAGGTCCAAGTTCCATGTTTTAACAAGGAGTTGTACTCTGCTTGCATCGCTTCCAACCATTTTTCTTTTTGCGGATGTTCGGTGACTTCTTTATAGGTCTCTGGTTCCTGATCAGTAGTCAGGTAAAGCTTGGACTGGTACCTTTCAGGAGGTTGCCTGCTGCGAAGAGGATATCTTCTTTCAGGTTCCGACTGTACAGTTAAAGGGGGTTCTGACTGTACAACTGAGTCAGAATCAGGCTGTTCCTCGGGATAGTCTGGTGCAGTCACAGGATCATCTATAGCTTCTGCCGGCTCAGGATGTTCCTCACTTTGAGGATGAGGTTCGGCTGGTAGTAGTGGCGGCTGAAAGTCAGGAACTGGGTCTTCGTCTTCAATGAATGTCACGACTTTTGACGTCGAAGTTGGAGACAGTTGTTGACTGCTAGACGATTGTATATTGGACTCTTGTACCGGTTCATCTTGTTCTTTATTTTCAATAAAGACAATATCTCGGGCCGTGATTATTACCCGAGGATTTTGGGGTTCAACAAGGCGATAGGCTTTGCTTTCTGTTGAGTATCCAACAAAGATGCATTTTTTAGTCTTGGAGTCGAGTTTCGAACGTTTTTCCTTCGGGACTAGGGTATGAGCTTCGCATCCGAAGACTTTCATATGTGAAAGATTGACCTTCTTGCCCGTCCATAATTCTTCAGGAATTTTGTTTCCTAGAGCCATTGTAGGCACTCGATTCTTGATATAGATCGCCGTATTTACTGCTTCTCCCCAGTATGAAGTCGGTAGTTTGGAATCCTGGAGCATACATCTGGCTTTTTCAATGATCGTACGGTTTGCACGTTCTGATACGCCATTTTGTTGCGGAGTATACGGGACTGTAGTCTGGTGTACGATGCCGCTTTCCTTTAGGAATAAAGTGAAATCATTATTTACATATTCACCACCGTTGTCCGTCCGCAAAATTTTGATTCTTTCGCCAGTTTGGTTCTCAACTAAGTATTTAAATTCTACAAACTTTGAAAAAACTTCGGACTTTGATTTTAAAAAATATCCAAAAGTTTTGCGACTAAAATCGTCAGTAAAAGTTAGCAAATAAAGAGAACCGCCCCACGAATGCGCACTCATAGGTCCGCATAGATCCGAATGTACTAATTGTAGGACTTTACTCGATTTGCTTGTAGAACTCTTGAATGGTTTCTTAGCAAGTTTACCTTGTAAACAGGGAATACATTTCACGTCCATATTCCCGCTAAAATTTACGCCAGTCTGCTTACTTTTTAAAATAGACAAACTTCTTGGGTTTAAATGACCTAGGCGTCTGTGCCATAGCAATGCTTCCTCCTTCGTTGTTTGTGTGACATAGGCCTGAGAAATATTTTTATTTAGTTTGTACATACCTCTATGGCTTGATCCTGTCGCTATGACAGGGCCTGTCACCTGACAGTTGCCACTCTGACATATTTTGACATCTTTCGATGTAAACAAAACATCAAAGCCCTTTTCAGTTATTTTGCTAACAGAAAGTAAATTTGTAGCCAGATCAGGAATGAATAAGACTCGCTCGATTTTACTGACATGCTCTGAAATAGGAATCTGAACTGTACCTATACCACGGCTCATTAATTTCTCCTTATTTGCAACATTAATCGGCGTTACGTAGGACGACATCGACAAATACCAGTCGCTCCTGTTGCTCATGTGAGAGGTAGCTCCTGAATCTATGATCCAGTCCTGAGAACCTGTAGGAGTAGATGAAAAATTAGTGAAACAGGATGAAAGTGTGAACTCTGAAGTGTAATTAGAACCTAAATCACTTTTTACATTCTTCTTATTTAGAACTTTTCTACACTCTGAAACTGCGTGGCCATTTTTCTTGCAGTAAACACAGAATTGACATTCTGGCTCTTCTTTGCTTGAAGTGCAGCAGCTGTATCCCGGTGTATCTCTACGGTTCTGATAGGCGTAACTCGTCGTTGATCTTCTTTCAGAAGAGCCGAAACGACATTCTCTGACGTAATCTTCGTATTGGAGTGTTCGAGAGCCATAACCAGAGGCTGAAATTTTTCTGGAAGACCTGACAGCATCATTATTGCCAGGAACTCATCGTCAACTGCAGCTTCGATAGCTTGGAGTTCCTGCTGCGTGGCGAGCATTTTGTTCGTGTATTCCTGAATATTTCCATTGAAGGAAGTTGCTAAGAGTTTCTTCATAAGGCGAAGTCGTCGTATGAGGCCAGTACCTGCGAATGCCTTTTTGAGGGAGTTAAGGGTCTCAGACGCAGTTTTAGCTGACCTTATTATTGGATATATTCCCTCTTCGCACGCAAGACATATTTTTGCACGTGCCTTTGCGTCCCTGCGCTTGGCAATGGGGTCCTCGAGGTTGGCTGGAACGGTGACGACGTCCCACAGATCATGGTCTGTTAGCCAGCACTCTAGAGCAAACACCCACGTTGAAAAATTATGACCATTTAGTCTTGTAATGACCCGCGAAGATTGGTGGTCTCCACTATGAGTTGGTTTATCCATTGGCATTTGGTGGTCTCCACTATGAGTTGGTTTATCCATAACTAGTTTTACTGGGCCCATAACCACTTGTTTTAGGGCTATGAATAAACAAATACTTGTTTGCTATGCAAAGTATATTTTCCAACTGAAGGTAAAAACACTATCACAATATATTCAAAATAAATATGACAGTGACAGGCTTGACACAATGTTCCAAGTAGTTTTAACACTTTTTACAAGTGTAAAGGAAGGTTCCTTTAGCTGCTTTGGTCTAGGTATAAAACGTTTGACTATCAAGACAGAGGTGGTAGGTTCGTTTCCTGCTGGCGGCCGGTATATTGATTTTGTACAAATGGCATCAGTCTAGAAATTTCCATGTTTGTGAAGTACTTGTCTTGGACAGCGTCAGTGATTCAAGAAGCAATTAAATAAAAAATAAAAACCGACTTCGAAACACTACAGCACTAAAAAGATAGAAATAATTTAAATAATTAAAAGTATTTATACATGTAGGTATTGTAGAACAATTCCGTTTTTAGTGGAGGAGCGGGAGAAAAATAAAAAAGTCCCTTATAACCATAATTTACCGTACATCATTCGTTCCTTTAAAATTTGATGTTCTAAATCTCCGAAAGTCTTCATCAGAACATCACCAAATTACCTTAGGACTACTTTTAAGCTATTTTATGAAACATACGGATTTTACTAAAGAATGTGCCCCATTAGGCCTTATTTACTGCTGTCCATTGAAGAGTTCCGTTCTCCATCTCTGAAAGCCTTCATCAGATCTTCACCAAACTAAACGTCATATCTGTTCGAACAAAAAAAGAATTGTCGAAATCGGTTAATATTTGACGGAGTTATGGAGGAACATAGCCAAATAAAATATATATGTATATAGGTATACGCGTCGAATTGATAACCTCCTCCTTTTTTGAAGTAGGTTAAAAAAAGCCCAGCTTTGCAATCATCATCATAATTCAGCCACAAGTAGTCCACTGCTGGACATAGGCCTCCTCCATGGATTTCCAAAAAAAATTTCGTACGTATCGTACAAAGCATTACTTCTATTTTTCCCTTTTATGGTTTCTCCTTTATATTTGCCCTTTTGTCTGGTTATGAAAAAGAAATGCCTCTTTCACCTTTTACGGTGAGTATTTATGGGGAAATAACAGTGTTGGGAGGGTTCAATTGGAATTAACTGAGACCTTAGAATGTCGTATGAAAATTGAGTCGTCCGCATTAGCCGCCGTAGGTATATAATTTTGTTTCATTATTACGGAACTTCACACCTGTAATTCTCTATAACGAACACGACGTACAGGCGCTAGGAAAGTAATAGGGGTTAAAGTATGAAATTGCCGTTTTATTGCAATAGGTTCATTGAATTGACATAGAATCTTCATGGTTTGAGGTTTTCGAATGAAACTTTTTTCAAATGGTTTCTATGATGTTCTTTTTTTAAAAATTGTGAAACATTTGAATATCGACTTTCAATTGTTTTTGTTATTCAATTTAGACAAGAAAGATGGATACGAAAACCATGGGGGGTCTTGCCATAATCGCCACGCTTGGCAGGCGAGTTGGCGATCGCAGTATGGGGTTGGAATCTCAGGAAGACGTTGCTGCCCGTCTCCTGGTAATTTATATAACATTAAGGATTTTTTTTAACATTAAGGATTATTTGGAAGACAAGGATGTCTGGTATTTAAATAATGTTAACAGGAACGAATATATCTAGTGTAGTGTAACTTTAAGTTGAAAACTCTTATAATTAAGCAAACCTGTTTTGAAAAGAATAAATGTTTCTTTGTTAGCTTCTTCTCCGCATAATCTATTAATTGTGAAACTAACAGCTTTGACGTTTTGTTTTTATAGTGAATATTTTTTTTTTACTTTGACTTTGAACCCACACGCATATTCTCGAAATCTCTCTTATATGAAAGTTGCATAAACTACTAATTACTGGTGTGTAATAAAGAGTTATCTATCTATCTATTATTCTGAACCCTAGAACTCATGCATTGAACTGGCTTTAATTCCAGACATCTTTGTCATCTACATAATCTTTATTGTTCTAGTAGCCCTTTTGGTACAAAGTGTGCTTTACACTTTGTTTGAACTTCGTTTCTGGCAAGTTTGTTGCCTATACCTTCAGGTATCGTATTGTAGAATCGTATACAATGCCCCACAAAGGCTGTATTAACCTGGGGCCAGTTTCATAAAACAACAATTCATAGTTTACTATGACAATTTGATGGGCATTGCAAAGTCATTGTTAAACAACAGAATAACCAGTAGGAAGACCTACTACGCAATGTACATCGAATTGCCATAATAGACTACGAATTGTATTTTAATGAAACACGGCCCCTAGTACGTCGTGTAACGACATCCACCTTCTCTTCAATTTGGTTGAAATAGCTTCTTATAACTTTTTGGTCTTCTATGACCTCATTTTTTTCCATGTTTACTTTCATTCTATGTTTACTGGAATAAAGCTGCGTCGACTCGGTGGTAGCGTAACGTATTGGCCTGAAATTCAAGAGGTCATGAGTTTGAATCCCGACACGGACTTTATTTTCAAAGTTACATTTGTAAATTTGTAGTAAAAATACCATTCGCTAACTGTGAAGCAAAATATCATTCACATACATACATACAGCGCTTGAAATTGGGCAACCTCTCCCCTGAGAGAATTTGCTTTCATCATCATCATCATCATCAGCCATTTGATGCCCACTGCAGGAAATAGGCCTCCCGCATGGTTTTCTAACCATAAAGGGTTTTGCCATAATCGCCATGGTTAGCAGGCGGGTTGGCGATCGCAGTATGCGGTTGAAATCTCAGGAAGACGCTGCTGCCCGTCTCCTGGTAATTGATTTCCTCAGTCGCCGTCTACGACATCCACGGAAGGAAATGTAGTGACGCTATTATTAATCCGGCGCCACACGGAGTAATTTGCTTTGCAGCGAACATATTATTTTGGCTGGGGCCATATTATGAAAACCCGACATTATTAAACATAAACATTTACATATAGGCACATACATTGCTTCTGGCCCCACACTAGGATACCCTGTGTCGTGGGAACCAGAAACAACGACATCACAAACATGTAAACATCCAAGACCTGGGGGTTTTTTTTTTGTCCTCAGCCGGGATTCGAACCCGGGACCTCGCGCATGGTATGCAGATGCACTACCGCGGCGCCAGATGATTCGTTGAGTAAAAGCCTCGAATTTGAATCAAAACTTTTATGCCTGCTGTCCAAAACCAATATTTCAATTTGTTCACAAACTGAGTGTTGACATTTTAAACCGTTGACTATGTAAACAGTTGTCCTAGTAAATTGTTGATATTTTCAAGTACTGATATTTTAAGCATTTGCCTTAGTAAAACGTTGATCAAATGGAGTTTGTATTATAAATGTTGACATTTTCGTTATACAGATAAGTTTGTCGCAGTCTAATTATTGCTGAATTCGAGTGAATTTTCGGGATCAAACGCGACGGGTGACGACGCTTCCAAACATATTGCGGCTTTACAATACCGCCTCTGCTTACAAAACTACATTGACTTTAAGGGGGCTCACCTACCCACACAAGCACATCCTCAAGTATTTAAGATTTTATCTCTACCGTAGACTAACTTCTATTCCTTCGGCCCGATGGAACGGTCTATTTGTCCCCTTCAATGGGACCCTAAATAAACAAAAAAGTGCGGTGTCATTATCAGCGATCCATCATTTTGTCGATTGACACTATTTCTAAGGCTGCGCTCTGGGACAAAAAAAAGGCAGTTTCAAACTGACAGGTAACATAAGCAGCCTATATACGTCCTACTGTAAGGGCACAGGCCTTCTCTCAGGGAGAGAGTATGGGCTTGATCACCACGCGTGCCCACCGCGGATTGGCGATTTCAAGCGCTGAGGTATCTGAATAGCGCAGACACTCAGGTTTCCTCCCGATGTTGTCCTTCACAGTTAGCGAGTGGTATTGCTACTATAACTTCACAAATGTACATAACTTAGAAAACCAAGTCATAAGTACCTGGGTCTTCCGCTTCCGAGTCCGAGGTTCTACGCCCTAGGCTACCACCGCTGACAGGTAAACAAATAAATATTATTTATTAATATCTTGACGAAGTAAATCGTTTAACAGACGATGTTTATCTCAAGATTCGTATATCTGTTTACCATGACCACATGATTTACGTATGACCATGTCTCCGAGTATCGCACTAAGCTCAAGTGGCTCCCCATCCGTTTCCGCAGGAATGCCCACATCATTTCTCTTCTCTACTCAGTACTGTTCAATCCAGCCACCCCTCTATATCTTAAAGAGCGCTTTAACTACCTCAGTGACTCCCACAGTCGGGCCCTTCGCACACTGTTTTAAATCAGTTAAAAAATTTCCCGATGCTGTTTTCCACATTAATCGATCAAGGAATGCATTTGAAATGTAAGAGTAGAACACCCACGTGTCAATTCCTATTACTTTATTTTAAAAAAAATTAATAATATTTCGTGACCTTGGCTTAGAAAATTGTTTAATTAATTATTGTAGGCGTAACGGATCAAGATGTTATTCTTTTATTAATAAGGTTTGATAAATGATTTTACAGCGCATATTTTCCAATTTAAAATTTTTGGAAATCACCTCGGGATATCGAGTAATTAATTTTTTTTCAGATTTTGGTTTTTATTTTTTTTCTCTAAAATACCTCAAAAGTGCGATCTGTAACTAGCACAGATAAATTGCTCTTAATTTGGTTTATCACTGATAAAAAGATCACGTTGCTCCATCGCGGCCTTTGGGAGTTACGTACAAAGGTCAACTGACACATTTTAGGGTTGTCTCTAAAGGTCAAATAAATATAATGTTTATTTTTTGTCTCTAATAAAAAACTATACGGGGTATATATACAAAAGGTTTAAATAATTCAGGGGTGGACTCAGACCATGATTTTGAGTAACTTTCCCAAAGAAACCAAGTGTCGGAAATGATTTTTTTTTCGACTGTCTATAAAAATTGGTAGCTGACTTTCAGTATTTGTATGAAGTGGATTTTTTTTGTAATTATCTGCATAAGGTTACACTAACAAATGTTTTACACTAAAAATAAAATATTTTACAAATAAAATTTAAAAGCTAGGTATTTTATTTACAGGAACGATAAATATTTTATACGAGAAATAGTAAAATAGATTTAAAATAAATTTTCTGGTCTAATATACCTCAATCGCTCAAGACAAAATTATACAACCAGTGTGTTACCAGTGATGACTTATGGCACTGAAACGTGGTCTCTCACTATGGGCCTCATAAGAAGGTCACGCAACGAGCTATGGAAAGGACTATTCGGAATTTCTCTACGAGATCGAATCAGAAATGATGAGATCCGTAGACGAACGAAAGTCGTCGACATAGCCCAGCCGATTAGTAAGTTGAAGTGGCAGTGGGTGGGGCACATAGCGCGCAGAACTGATGGCCGATGGGGCCGAAAAGTTCTCGAATGGAGACCACATATCGGCAAGCGCAGCGTAGGACGACCAGCCACAAGATGGACAGATGACCTCATCCAAGTGGCAGGAAGGCGCTGGATGCAGGCCTCTTCCAACCGGTCTTTTTGGAAATCCATGGAGGAGGCCTATTTCCAACAGTGGACCTCTTGTGGCTGAATGATGATGATGAAATTTTCCGAAAAATAGTGAACCTACTACTAAAATTAAAAAGTGAAAAACAAACTTAAAAGACTTTTGAATATGTTGCCAATTAATAACAATTATGTCATTAAATACAGGAAATTGGAAACCAACTAACGAAAAGTTACTTCAAAATATATTATAGACGTTTTCGCATGTTAGATTGCTTTCAAATTTTCTGGATTTTATGGCTCGTATGAATAATTTTCAGTTTCTAGTACCAGAGGGCAGTCATCAAAATTGGATGAATCTTCTTCATCGTCTAACGATGAAGATTCATCTATTGATGGATCTTCGCCATCTTCTGCTGTGAATTGCAAGTTTTCTACAATAATCGGCTTCAGAAGTCCACGAACAGTTTCTGGCAGACAACAGTTTGTTCAAGAAAACAGCATGCTTGTCTCTGAACCTCTTTTTGTTCCGATTGCAACTTATATAAAACCTAGTGGCTTTTCTAAGAAATGGGTAAACAACGTTGCTTATAAGTCTATCTTTTTCGCTAGATGAGAGATCTTTAAGTCGCTCGCCCATTTCTCTGAAAAGTACGGTCATCAAATCCGATGGTGTTAGGTCGTCAGGAGACCCAGTCTTTTTATATTTTTTGCTCTCTGCGTAAAAACATTCAAAAATATGTAGTCGCGAATAAACTCCTTGCATACTTGCGGTTACTTCTGGAGTTTGATAAGAAGTACCGGCTATGGGGTGATCCATAGCATCGCTTGCCACTCGTGTACCAACATGAGGGTTGGCGCCCTCATGCCCTCCTTGTCCTAAGTCCTCCGGTCGGGCCCGGATGGACATCCCTCAGCAGGTTTGGTAAGGCCCTGCTGATGCGAAGTGGCGCCATGGGTCTGTAACGGCTCCATTTTGCCTCACCCCCGTTTCTCAAGTTAACATGTACAAGCATAGGGTTTTAGCATAGGTAAGCTTGACGAGGGTGGACCCCTTCCTACGCTACATGTTAACCATAATTGAACTAAAACTAAGTACTTACTTAAAGTAAATACTTAAACAAAACCAAGCAATCTACTTCAGGTAACAAAACTAAAATTGTTTTAAGCATGTAAATGTTAGTCTATATAATGTGAGAAAGAAGCTATTTAGAAGATATTTTAAGTGTATGTCTAAATAATATATAGTTTTGCAACTAATAAAAAAATAAAAAAAAATAAAGTATATATAGATTTTGACTAAATTGAAAGGTCAAGTTGAGTGACACCCCTAACACTAAATTTTGAAATTCAATAACTCATAAACGCCGCGTAAGTGCAACGTGATTTTTTTATCAGTGATAAACCTAATTAAGAGCAATTTAACTGTGCTAGTTACAGATCGCACTTTTGAGGTATTTTAAAGAAAAAAAATAAAAACCAAAATCTGAAAAAAAGTTAATTACTCGATATCCCGAGGTGATTTCCAAAAATTTAAAATTGGAAAATATGCGCTGTAAAATCATTTATCATACCTTATTAATAAAAGAATGACATCTTGTACCGTTACGCCTACAAAAATTAATTAAACAATTTTCTAAGCCAAGGTCACGAAATATTATTAATTTTTTTTAAAATAAAGTAATAGGAATTGACACGTGGGTGTTCTACTCTTACATTTCAAATGCATTCCTTGATCGATTAATGTGGAAAACAGCATCGGGAAATTTTTTAAGTGATTTAAAACACTGTGCTTCGGTCTGACCAGAATCTGATGCTAAAGATTCCAAGTCATTCGACAAGGTTCTTAAGAAACTCATTTGCTGTTAGGGCCGCACGGCTGTGGAACGATCTGCCGGTTTCAATAAGGCGCTCTTCTTCCCCAGCTATCTTTAAAAGCAGGGTTCACGCTCTATGTCTATCACTATAATTTATAAAATAGTTCTATTATTATTGTTTTCCTGCATGTACGTATGTCTTTTCTTTTGTCCTCTGGTAGAACTTTATTGTAATTTATGTAACTTTATGTATGTTTATCTACACTAATGTTGTAACATTCTACTTATGTTTTCAATACTTGACTTATAATTACTACTGTTATAGCGCAGACAACAAAACACTCAATTTAAGCAATTTCACATGATGGTATAATATTCACATCGATATCGTAAAATCTCATTATAACATCAATAAAACGCGACCAACTTGATTGCAGGACCAATCAGGTTGGTCGCGTTTTATTGAAGCGCGCAGCTGCGCTCTCATTGGTTAAATTTTAATGGCGGCAAAATCACTGTGATTATACACGTACGCGTGAATTTAATTTTTAATTGTATTAGTGAAGATAAAGTAGTGTATGCAACTGCATATAACACGGGTATTAAAACACTCGTTACTATTATGAAACTCGCTGCGCTCGTTTCATAAACTCACACTCGTGTTTTAATACCCTTCATTATATGACAGTTGCATAAACTACTATTATAATTGTTGTACGTATAGTATGTAAAGGTATAAGTAAGTATATTATTATTATGTATAAGTATGTAAATGAATATTCATATTTGCACCTACTACCCGTCTCACTTTTCCTTCAACAACTCTCCATCGTCGGTTGCCTGGAAGAAATTGCTATAAGCAATAAGGCCGCCAATTGTACTGCATTTTTGTAAACATTTCATGTTTGTGTTTTTCCTGGTACAATAAAGAATATTCTTATCTTATCTTATTTATGCAGTGGCTTGGCGTAAGACACCCCAAGCTAAGTATTTTATGTAATGGATGTATGTAGCGATACCAGTGGAGTGAATCCTGTCTTACATGATGCCTTGTAAAATGTTAATAATCACCGTCATCAGTGAACCTCTGCATACATGATGCCTTGTAAAATGTTAATAATCACCGTCATCAGTGAACCTCTGCATACATGATGCCTTGTAAAATGTTAATAATCATCGTCATCAGTGAAACTCTGCATACATGATGCCTTGTAAAATGTTAATAATCATCGTCATCAGTGATCCTCTGTAAACATTTACTTCCTGGTTGGTCTATCGGTATCAAGTCTGATTATCATGCCGGAGGTTCGATTCCCACTGGAGGCCGCCGTACATTTGTACAAATGGCCTCAGCCTGGGTGTATTTCCGTGTTTGTGATGTTCTTGCCTGGTCACCATAGCACAGGGAATCCTAGTTTGGGACCATGACAAGTAATTGTCATTACTTATTATTATTAGGTTAGTATTATTATTATTATTATCAACTCAGACTCGAGATTTTTTTCCAAGATTTTTGGTTCGAGTTATTTGGATAAACATTATTTTTATTCGTAATTAATCTCATTGGTGGTTTTGAAATCAAAATGAAAGCTAATCTGACGTGTTTCAGGTACGTATTGAACATTTTAAGGTAACCCTGTTTAAAACAAAATAGACTTAAGTGATTCTAGACAAACCACATTGTCGGTTGTCACGACTGAAGTTAAAGTGTATTTGAAAGAACACAACTATCTGGTCTCCCCTTATCCCAATCATGTTTTAGAAATACAAAGACCACCAAAACAATGGGCTGGGCTCTATAATGAAATTCAAACAACGTATCCGCTGAGTTACCAATCTAAAGATTTGTCTTCCGGCGGATATTTACTCTGCTCATGCTTTTAGACGTAATGAACAGGGTTTAAGGTTGAAAGATAGTATTTTTAGATTTTAAAAACCTATTTAGATGCTATGTAGATGTTTATACGTAAAAGTACGCAATCTTTATGAGGCAGAAACCAAAATTATTCAGTGCGAGCGCAGTCTCTTTGATTATATTTTGTTAATTATCAGTGTGTACTACAGTGGCACGGACTATAACCCCCATAATGGCGGGAAATCGTGCTACTGATTCATAGAGTATAGGCGCAGCTGTTAGCTTTCTGAGCCATCACAGATTAGCACTGATCAGGCTCATTTACACACAAAGGATTGCTCACTCATAATCGATCCCCGACACGGCCATTCTGACGAAAAGCGTGTTCCCGCGCGTGTTTAACTCTCCTTTCATCAAGCCGTCATAAAATCCACTGATACCAATGTGTGAGGTACAATCCAGCTTTAAGTTGTAATAAAGCTCAGAATTCACAGTATAAAACCTCAAATAGCAAGCATTCAAGCATAATGACACACCAGTTAGAGCATAGAAGTTAAAATGTCAGATTTTCAACATATACGAGCACATAGTGAAGCATAGTCACTTCGTTAAAACTCAAATTTAGAGTTGATTTTAATCATAAAAACACGCAGTAAAGCCCCTGCCTTAGTCCCTGGCCACATAGAAGGGACGCGGGGCGAGGGCGCGGAAAAGACGCGTCGTTAATCCAATGGGGATCCACATGCAAAACGAATCGAAGATGGCGCTAGCAGCGATCCGGCCATGTCAAACTTTGTTGTGATTTGGTTAGATACAGATTTGTTGTTTTTCATAAAGTCTTTTGTGGGTTCAACATCTGGTTTTTCACCATATACGCAACATGGAAGTTGAAGACGCAACTAAAAGACGAACTTAATAAATGAGGAACAAAAGTAACTGGAAAGAAAGCTGACCCTGTAAAAAGTGCGGTTAAGTCGGTGGAAACCACAAAATTATACTATATTTTAATGCTAGTGTTTTTTATTCTTTTCTTGAGGTACTTGTAGTAGTCTACAAGATCGGTTTAAATTCGTACAAATGTTGAACTTGAATATTTTAGTAACCCATTATTTTCCTCATATTTTTGTTTAGAATTCTATGACCAGAACATTGAGTGTGGCAATCAAGGAAATAAGTGAACACCATTATTTTTACAACCTGGTACGGCACAAAGAGACATATCAAAAGAAATCTAACGGAAATTTATGAAAGATCGTAAAAAAGTGCAACAATTGTATGAGAATGACAGTTCAGCCTGGCCGTATCGATCATGCGCCCTCTACAGGGATAAATTGGCAGTGTGGATCCCCATTAAATTTCACACGAAATGTACTGAAGGTACGGGACGAATCCCACAGAAGAGACGGGACGAGGGCGCGATTTCTATGCAACGCGTCGCGTCTTTTTGGCGCCCCCGCCCCACGTCCCTTCTATGGGGCCAAGGGCTAAGGCAGTGGCTAACACTGAACCTTGCCATTCAACAAATAATGTTTACAGAATTTTGTCTTTACGTTAAATGCTGAAAGTAAACCAATGAATGTGCCCTTCAGGCTCTCTTTAATTGTACTGTATTGTATCCTCAGACCATAATATGAATGAAAGCTGATATCTAAATTACAGACCCAGTTTAGCTTAGATACCAGCTGTAACTCTAATTCTGAAACCTAAACTACGTTATAATACTTATGTAAGTATGTATTAACAAAGGGCAAGATAAAAAGTACCCGAAACCGGCGTGCGTGCATGCAACGACTAATGAATGTTGAGGAAGCGAAAGTGATCTGTCAGGATCGTAGCAAGTGGCACTCCCTGGTCTCTGCCTACCCCTCTGGGATACAGGCGTGAGTTTATGTTATGTTATGTTATGTTATGTTATGTTATGTTATGTTATGTAAGTACTCTAAATTTAAGAAAAACATGTGTAAAAGGTTTTTTTCTGCCAAATAAATTTCATTTCATTTCAATTCACGTTGAAGTACATTTTTTATTCTGATTACCTAATAAACAATCGCAATTAGACCGTAAAGTATATCAGCCTTATTTATAAAAACACGACTCCTCTAAAACTCTGTTTATTTTATCTGAGACTACATCTTTCCTTATAAAATCCCCACCACAGACTATTTCAATCGGCGTTCTTGAAGTTTTTTAAGCCATCGAGTTTTTATAAATAAGACCGTATACATTCCTGCTGTTCGTTAGTTAAATATCTTGGCTTAAATAGCTACCAATTTTGTAAAGGCAACAAAAGGAACGCTAGCAAGAAAATACAAAGAGCATTATTAGGTGTTAGCCGGATCGAATTTCACGTCTTTTTTTCTTTTATATCCAGCATCGGTACAGTAAGTAGGTCAAAGACCTATTGTTCTTTTGAACGGTAGAAGTAAAACGTTTCTGAGTACTTTGTAGCTAATGCGCCTTTCTTTAAGGTGGAAACCTGTGGTGGAAATTGAGGATATTAGCGGTTCAACAATTTTAGGTCTATTTAATACGTACCTAATACTTCCTTCTTCAGCTGTTTAACTCTTCCTAGAAAAAAGAGCATGGAGCCTAAATAACTTTATACTCCTGATGCTTTTCCGCAAATTCCGCGTAACATAGATAGATCATCATCATCATCATCAGCCATTTGACGCCCACTGCAGGACATAGGCCTCCCTCGTGGTTTTCTTAACCATGAGGGGTTTTTCCATAATCGCCACGATTGGCAGGCGGGTTGGCGATCGCAGTATGCGGTTGGAATCTCAGGAAGATGCTGCTGCCCGTCTCCTGGTAATTTATTTCCTTAGTCGCCTTCTACGACATCCACGGAAGGAAATGGAGTGACGCTATTCTTAATCCGGTGCCACACGGAGAACATAGATAGATAAAGATAGAGAATACTTTATTGCACGTAAAAATGGGAATTACACAGATATTTAACCCGCCATTGGTCACTTATATGTCTGTGAGACCGAGTAGTTAAAAGAAATCAAATATTTTTGGAGTTTCGAGTAGCTGCCTAATTCCACGACAGGCTACCCCGCAACAGCGTCGCGTTCGTTGTTGAAGATGAATGATTTTAGTATTGTATTTAATTTTTTTTCTGTTAGAAGTATTACCACTTATGTTATTTTATTTTATGTTTCCAATGTCATAAGACTGACTAAGCCTGATTTTATTATTAAATAACTAAGATTATAGCAATTTTTTGAGTTTAAAAAAAGACTTTTTTTAAATACCTTAGCATTTTAGTGCACCCAAAGATATTATATTCTAATGCTGATATTATAAAAGATATTTGTTTTATGAAATACTTATGTTTTATTGACAATTAAATATCAAATTTTATAACCCCTCCAATGAATAGTAGCATAAACCGTAAATTATAGAAAAAATCGTAGTCAAAAACCCCGGTGCGTGAGACCGGGGTCACCAAAAATGTAAGTCAAATTCAAGTCACCAATGGCGGGTTCAGATTTCAGAGGCCTAGTTATGCGTACCAAATCCTATCGGAATTCTGACGTTTACGATAGTAATTATTAGGTATGGAATTTGACAGACGGTTGCAATGTTTCAGGATGTGGTAAACGTAAAATAGGAAATGAAGGTTTTCCGCGGAAGCTTCAGGCCAGCTAATGCCGATCGTTCCGGGGAACGAGTCTACCATTTTACTGACACTGTTTTTAGTCTACTAAACCATCGCATCGGCGGATGTTACGTGGAGCATGCTGTCTCGCTCGCAGAATTTCATAATTTTAGTGATTGTAATAAAATGAGTACACTTTAGATAAATGTGGTATGAGGGTTTGATGGACAATTAAATTGAGGATTTTAATTAATTTATATAATTTTGAAAACAACTTTTATTTGTTCAAAACTACGTATCGGAAAACAAAAATGTATTTAAAATGTCCGTAATTTAATTATGCATCAAACCTGCAAATTACATTTTTCAAAAGTTTACTCATATTAAAACAATAAAACTTTTTTTATTAATAATAAAACTTTATTCATAACACAACAAAAAGAAAACTAATTGAAATAAGAAACTGGACTTAACTAATATGTAAATGATAAAAATATATAAATTACACAAATTCTATGTTTACAAATAAAACACCTATTATTATTATTAAAATATTATTGTTAAAAAATTGTATTTTCTGAGGTTAACACGAGCACTAGACATAATAAAACTGAATTTTGTTATCTTATAAGTAGGTTTATGTAACTTTTAAACCTTATAGCCAATAAATATTTAAGTAGTATATATATATATATATACTACTTTTAAACCTTATAGCCAATAAATATTTAAGTAGTATATATATATACCTACTTAAATATTTATTAGCTATAAGGTTTAAAAGTTACATAAACCTACTTATAAGATAATAAAATTCAGTTTTATTATGTCTAGTGCTCGTGTTAACCTCAGAAAATACAATTTTTTAACAATAATTGTATTTAACCCAAGTTCGAACCCCATACACGAAAGCCTATCCACTGCGCTACTACCTACCCTATAGAGAAAATGTAACGATAAAACATTCTTGTCTAAGAAATAGTAGCGTGTGCAGTATAGTTCGTAGTCGGTTTTTTTTATTGAGAATCTGTTGTAGCTCCGCGCGTGAAACAGCACACGACTTATATTAAATTCCTGAGGCTCAGTTACACTGTAAACGCTAACGGTACGGTCGTTTAAGGAGCTTCTTTTTAGGGTCCCTTACCCTTGTTCCGTACGTACCCAAAGGGTAAGGGACCCGCTTTACTACGACTACGATCGCGATTACTACGACTCCGCTGTCTGTCCGTCCGTCCGTCCGTCTGTCACCAGGCATGAACCGTGTAGTTATACAGTTGAAATTTTAACAGATGATGTATTTCTGTTAACAATATATGTTATAACAACAAATAAATTAAATATTTAATGGGGCATACAATAAACGTGTTTTTTTTTGTCGTTTTTTGCTCGGTATTAATAACGGCAACAGGTAGACGCAAATATTCAAATGTCGTATAGATAATGGTACGGAACCCTTCGTGCACGAGTTCGACTCGCATTTGGCCGGCTTTTGTTTTTTTTTTTTATCACATATAGTTATTTGGTGCACTTTTGCGATCTGCAGCCTTCCAAGTCAATAAGCAAAGTGTTTTGGCTTCTACTGCTTCTCTGTAGTTCATGATCGGTGCAGAGTGAGGTCCATCGGCCTCCTTCCGCCTAAATTGCCTTTGCTGCCGAATTTACTTTCCGTCTGCAGATTGATTATATTGTGCCTCTTCAGTCGAGGAGCGTAGTGAGCGCGATCTTTTAGCTAATTCGTTTGGATGACGACTAAGCCGATCTTGATGTTTGAAATTGAAATTGAGAAAAATTTTATTTATCACATCAAATTACATTTAAAAAAAATCATAATAATATAAATAATTCTAAACTTAGGGATATTGATAAAAAGGGGTTTGCTCAGCATATATGTGTTAGACACAACGCTGATTTTCAGCATGTCGCTGTTAAATTTTCGATATCATATCAGCATCATCATAAGCAGCCTATATACGTCCCACTGTAGGGCACAAGCCTTCTCTCAGAGAGAGAGTATGGGCTTAATCACCACGCGTGCCCACCGCGGATTGGCGATTTCAAGCGCTGAGCTATGTGAATAGCTCAGACACCCAGTTCTCCACACGATGTTTTCCTTCATAGTTAGATAGTGGTATTGCTACTATAACTTCACAAATGTACATAAGTTAGAAAACAAAGTCATAGGTACATGCCCGCACTGGGAATCGAACCTGGGTCTTCCGCGTCCCAGTCCAATGTTCTACCCATTAGGCTACCACCGCTAATTTTCGATATAGTAAGAATTAAATAACAATTACCATTACAATTACAATTAGAGTTGGACGTGTCTATAAATAAAGTACAAATACACTAATGAATTTAATACATACTGCTGAATCTCCTCCATGATGGTGGGAAGTTTTATGTCTTGATACATTTGTTTGTTGCTGATGTACTCAGGCATGTTCAGCTTTGATCTTAGGGTTTTCGTCTGGAATCGTTTAAGAATATCTATCAAGAATATATGTTTGACTTGCTAGCGGTTCCCCGTAGCTGAATACCGTAGGTCCAGATTGGCTTCGAGATTGCTTTGTATAATATTATCTTAAGGCCCATTTACGCCGGGGCAACACTGGGCATTGTGGCATGCCACAAGGTCGCATGCTACAATAATTAAAAATGTCGCGCATTGTGGCAAGAATCGTGCGGCGTAGCAACACCTTACGTTATGTGGCAGACAGTCGCAGCTTGTATCCGAAAACGATCTTACCTCGGCGTAAAATACACTGATGATGTTGGCGATTGTAACACGCAACAAGAAGCCGGATGCCACAATTTGTAGCATTCTGCATTAGCACGATATTGCTCTGGCGTAAAAGAGCCTTTACATTTTCTCGATAGTTTGGACTTGGGACCTATGTGTGCCTTGAGTCAATACCTATGTATAGCGGACTTTAAGTTCTAAATGTTTGCGTTTCACTGTTACGTGTTTTTTTTTTGTTTTTTTATCTTTTTAAGGAATTCACATTTTTTAGTCTCAATACAGAGGTTTTTCATACTCAGTTAGGTTAGTTTTGGGCATAATTGGGCCATTGTACGTAGCAGGGCTGTGAGATCATTCCAGCCAGCCAATCTCTTTCCAGAAAGCCAGCAGTGCACCAATGTTACTTCTGGCCTACCTAAGGGATTCCAGCTTCTCGATAGCGGGTGTCCGTTACACTTCCATGCTCTCACAGTGAATAGTCACGTGGGCGGGTGTTTCTTTCTTCATCTTCCTTGAGGCATCCTCGGCATAACGGGCTGTCGATAAGTCCCATGGTGTTGAGGTTTTTCATTTGACGGTCTTTTTAGGGTTCCGCAGTCAACAAGGAACCCTTGTAGTTTTGCCATGTCCGTCCATCCGTCTGTCTATCTGTCCATCTGTCTGTGTGTCTGTCTGTCCGTCTGGCTCCCCGCTGCTTAGCACAGAGACGATAAATACTAGGAAGCTGAAATTTTGCAAACATACACATATTTATTACGCGGATAAGACGGTAGAATAAAAACTCAAAAAAATATACACATTTTTAGGTTACCTAGCCTACTCTTAGATACTCAAATTAGGGATGCAATTTTTTTTCTTGCCTGCACCATAGTATAGCATATCATTGGATTGGTCGTTTAAAAATATTGTGGATGTAGGAAGACCATTTTTGGAAATAGGGTTCCGTTTGCGAAATATTAAGCTTTAAAGCGCAATTATTGTCAAAGTACCCCCCTCCCCCTCTCCCGGTTAAACGGTTGATAGCAGAAACATGAGAAAATTCACGGAGGTAGTACATAATATAATAAACTTAAAAAGAAAACTATCACGGCTAAGTAGGCGATACAAGTTAACGAGTAATAGGTAACCACCTTGTAAAAGAAAATTCCACTGAAAACTACTTTGATGAAGTTGTTAGTTCTGTAAAGCAGATAAAAATCCCTCTTTCTATAGAACCCTACACTGCACGTGGCCCAACACGCACTTTTAAATGAATCAGATTAATTTTAATTACGCTTTAGTCTCGCTGAGCCTAAATAGATATTTGATACATTTAGGGCGCATTTCATGCGACATTTTGCGGTCAAATTTTTACTTGCGGAAAGCTACTTAGTTACTTTCTGACTATTGTTGCGTAATATTTTTACTGTTTAATGAAAATTGGTTCACAATTATGTGTTAGCTAATCAGATGTTCTCACTATGTTTATTCGTTAATGTTAATTCGTTCTGTAAAGCATACTAATAAATTATTTTTATCATCATCATCAACCCATTATGTCCTCACCGAGGGGCACGGGTCTCTTCCCTGAGGAAGGTATAGGCCATACTCTACCACGGGGGCCAAGTCCGGATTGTTGGAGGCTTGTAGACTAGTGGCTTGTCTACTGTCAGAAGTTGTCAAGCCGCCCTAAGGCCTCTGACTTGGCTTAACGACTGCCATCTATCGACGGCAGCCGGCACCAACAGCTTAACGTGCATTGCGAAGCACGGAACCGCTCGGAAAAATGCCACTAGCGTTAGGCATAGACGGCGACCCATCCATGCACTGAACGCGCCCTGTGTTGCTTAACCTTCGTGATCGTTTAAGATCACTCAAGCAGCCGGGGCTACGAGCGATTCTTTTTATATTATTTTGTTATTATTATATTATGAGGGCAACTTCAAAATAGTGAGAAATTAATTCAGCTGTTCCGCACTAAAGTTCTTAATGTATTAAAACGTCTTAACACTTCATTGTGGCTTCAAATTGTCCTCTTTTCGAGAAGAACAAAAGTCAAACTCCAGTTAAGTTTCACTGTGACAACGACCAAGTAAGTACTACCTCGTAGAGAATTTAATCTGCCAAAATACAATAGCAACTACGCAGTAGTTGCCCTGAGCTGAATACATACTTACATGGCCATTATTTCCTATTTTTGCCAAGTAGAAAGAAAATCTCCTCGAAGCATTTTGAGAGTAAAACTAGCGAATAAATGAATACTAAATGGTGATAAGCGATTTTTTCTTTGACTTGTTTTTCCTGGTCTGTTTTGAGCACTGAATGGTTTGGCAGGACTTCTGAAATATATTTCTGAATATGACTGATTATCTATGATTCTGATCGAAAGCATTGTAACATAAAAATATTAAAGTCTTTATTGTGGAAGAAATTGCTATACACCATGCTTTTTTGGTGGTTTGAAAGCCATAGTAAAGTGAACGTGCCTTACCAATAGCTATCGAATACGCTAGTTGGATTTTTTTTAAAAGGACTTTCCAAAAATTACTCGACACAAACTCGAATCTATGAGAACCATTAGAACGTAAGAGAGCGATCAGGGTCATTTATAAGCTAGGCAGTAAGGATTCGTTAAGAGATTTCTTTAAAGAAACTAACATCCTGACAGTTGCTAGTCAGTATATCCATGAGAATATTTTGTACGTCAGGAAAAATATCACTAACTTTAACACTTTGGGTAGCCAACATAATTTAAATACTAGAAATAAACTTAAACTTTCGTTTTCACGATTGTATACGTTTTTACAATAAGATCCCTAAAGATAATATATTAAGCTTGACAGAAACGTAATTAACATTAAAGATTATTTAGATGACAAAGATATCTGGAATTAAAACCAGTTCAATGCTTTAGTTCTAGTTTTTAGAATAATTATGTAAACTCTGTTAATTGAGGCAAAAACTAAGTTTTTATAAGTTTCTTTGAAAAGACTTTTGGTTTTTTTTTTGTCCATTTTTTCTTCAAACTGATCTAGATTTCGAAATGGACTTTTAATTAAAGCGTATTGATTTGATTTGATTTGACAATAATTGAAATTCGTAGATAAAAACGTAGGCAAATATGTTAGAAAACCGACTCCACGTGTGGCAGAGTAATCATAAATTTATTATAAATAGGAAAAAGTAAAAAAAATGCTATCTTACATAGGTTAATTAATTATAAAAAAGACTTGTTTCGTTTTTGCCAACATTTACTTACGTAAGTGTCACACGTTTCGTAATCATATTATTCATCGCGTGAATTCCAGTCATAACATAGAACTTTGGGTTGAAAAGTCTGTTAATTGAGTTAAAACGTGTTTATAAAGGAACAAATGTGGATTTTCTTTGTTAGAGCTTCTTCTGGACATAATCTATTAATTGTGAAATTTGACGTTCATTAAGTACACATTTTGTTTTCAGTAAATAAATTTTTGAGTTTGAGTTTTGATCAAAAATTATAACGTAAAATGTCAAACGGTCAGACTACACCCCGGTTTCTCGTACACCAACTGTCTGTTAACGTACTGTTATCAGCTATCAGTTGGACAAAGGATATATAGAGAACAACTGACAGCCTGTTAACAATAGATTACAGCATAGGTAGTACGATAGCACGAATCGCGCGATTTGTGGCGCTAAAATTTCAGAATATGACAATTAATGTACTGGAAAGTCGCGACTTTTGACATTTTAAACGCGCGACTAGCGTCATCGTACTACTCCTGCAGATCATCAGTGTAGTATATATGTCTACCAATCAAAGGATGTAGCAGTACTCAACGGGATTCCAACTCATAACCTACTTACTTTTATTTATAAAAAAAAACCTATTTAGAGGCTAAAAATTCTACCCATGCCGGGACTCGAACCCGCGACCTCTGGCTCACCGTGCCAGCGCTCTCCTAACTGAGCTAATGGGCAAGTGCAAGCATCGATGAAATTTCGAGCCTCTTTATTTATGTCTCTTGTTTCTTGTGTGCAATAATAGTACATTACTGCAGCGGCCAGCAAAAGAGGCATTGATGGACGAACCTTTAAATGTTGTTCGAGGCGAGGACAAGGCACATATACTCAAGTCCGTAAATGCCTAGTTGTGGCCAGGGTTTTATAGTACTTTAATAAGTATTAAGGCAGAACTTTTTACTTTCAAAATCAATGACGAACTACGAACAAGAATATTTTTTCCCGTGTATACTTTTTTTGTTTTTAAACCACAGCCTTCTATTTTCAAGCCAGGTCCAAATTCAAATAAAACCTTTGATAAGTTACCTCCTTGGTTGCCATACTTCGGAGTAAAAGATCGCTCCATTTTTAAATTACACGAACATAAAACACGACAGATATTTTTTTTTTTTTAAACAAACATTTACATACAGACACATACATTACTTCTGGCCCCACACTAGGATACCCTGTGTCGTGGGAACCAGAAACAACGACATCACAAACATGTAAACATCCAAGACCTGGGATTTTTTCTTTTTGTCCCCAGCCGGGATTCGAACCCGGGACCTCTCGCATGGTATGCAGATGCACTACCGCTGCGCCACGAGGTCGTCAAACAGATATGAATTTTCATACATCTTTTGCCGGCCGCTGCTCGCATGTATTTGGCCACTGCAGCAATTTTGAGTTATCTCAAGAAGGTTGTCAAAATAATGCTCAAAGAAGGTTGTTAAAATAATGCTCAAATTTCCAAGAATGTTTGGAAAAAGAATATTCTTATCTTTTCTTATATTTTCACACAATCCGGAACACCACGCTGCGCTTCAAAATCAACGTTAGTATTGTGGGAGCTGCGACCGCAAAGTTAAAATGGAATTGGCCAGTTAAGTCGTATTAGCCCAGCCAGGTGGGGTAAAATTGCCAATGACAGGTTACCATGCGACAGATACCGCCACCGGGGCCGACCAAAGCGAAGATGGCGGGACCAACCCACGATTTTTCTGCGGGGGTGGCAGGGAATGGCTGATGCTGAAGAAGAGTGGAGAGTCAAAGGGGATACCTTTGCCCAGCAGTGGGAGAAGACGGCTAAAACATGTTTTCACAAACCGTCCATGCAGACGAACTTGCGGTCAACGCTAGTATTTCATTTAACACAATTCTGAACTAAAACCTAACTTCTCTTATCTGCGATGGTCCGCGTAATTTCGCCTAAACAATTTTATTTACAGAACAATGAGTCTAATAAACATGCAATTTTCTCCTCTGACCAACCGCTATCTAGAGTTTGCCGGGACGCGCTGGGCTCTCAAAACTAAGTTAGTCTCACGCCGCACGAGCAGTTATCCCGCAACGAAAATCCGCTCGTACCTACAATGCCGCTGACAGTTTTTTTTGTTATTATATTCATCAGGACTGCCAGTAAAATCATGGAATACTTACTCATAAGAAAATGTATAACATTTTTAACAGTATTTCAGAAGTACCTATTAAAAAACAAATCTTTAATTGAAATCTGTATGTATAATTTCTAACTATATAGTTACAGGTAAAATACTTGCCCCAGGTCGCTGTCCCGCGGCTTGGAGCCCAGAATTCTGCCGACGTTCCCTCTTTAGATGGCCGGATTTATTTCACAACTTAAACTATCGTTGGCACTGAACATTTTGTATATTGGTGTAACGGTTAATAAAAGTAAGTGAAACCGTTACTCCAATATATAAAAAGGGCCGACTTACTCTCTGGCCGAGGTATGCGCCAGTCACTGGTCTCCCGTTGCGTCGATGAGACGCGTCTACAGCCCTTGATATTCACTTTGATATTCTGGGCAAGCCTACTCCATCTAAAACACAATGTTCCAGGCACTGCAGTGGCAAGGTGATCCCTTCACCCATCTGGTATGAGTAAAGGAGCCACTGGACGCTGCATAAATCATCTCATTACGTAGATGCAAAGGCCAAAGTGGTTTTTTTATCTCACTTACAGACAGGCACACCATGTAATGATACTATTCAGTTGCGCTAATAAGATAAAACTAAGAAAAATAATAGGGGTTAAAGTATGAAATTGCCGTTTTATTGCAATAGGTTCTTTGAATTGACATAGAATCTTCATGGTTTGAGGTTTTCGAATGAAACTTCTTTCAAATGGTTTCTATGATGTTCTTTTTTTAAAAAATGTGAAACATTTGAATATCGGCTTTCAATTGTTTTTGTTACTGTTAAAAATGTTATATGAAGATTCTATGTCAATTCAAAGAACCTATTGCAATAAAACGGCAATTTCATACTTTAACCCCTATTATAAGTTTCAAAAGAAGAATTAATTAAGGAAACTTACTTATCTCAGAAAGAAATGTGTAAATATTGTCAGTGGCAAGATTAGAGCAGCGAGACGTCAAAAGGAGAACTTTATTGTGAATAAACATAAAATCCAGGTGAAGTAAGGAGGAGTATTTAAGACCTACAAATATAAACCTTAACAGTGTACTTTCAAAGCCAAAAAATAAACCTTAATCTCTTCTATTCCTCTCTCTTAGGCGCGGAGCCCACTGATCTGGCATGGCCAGGACCTGGCCTATTACTATTAAAAGGCGTGGAGCAAAAGATCTGACTGCAAACTGACCTGGAACTAACTGCAATAGGGCGCGGGGGTTGAAATGGCGTGCTTTGGCACGTCCGACGAAAGGCCGTTGGGTGTGTTCAAATAATGATCTTATGGCTGAGTGTTTGGAACGGCATTTGAATGAAACAGAATTATGTCTGCGCCATGCCCGAGCCTGACGCTAGATCAGTGGGCTCCGTGCCTTAGGAAGGAAATTGATCTACATACAAAGTACAAAATGCTTTTCATAACAACTATATGCATGCATTATATTTATCTGTTTACATTTTAATATATGTATTTCAGATTATTTATTTATTTAAATTTCTAGTTTAGTTTTTCAAATTACAAGGGCCTCGCAGAAAATCAGCGCCTTTTGAATGCATAATAACATTCAAAAGGCATTACGCTGAGCGAGGTACCTTTTACCAGAACCTTTAATTTTAAGTTGTGTTGCTTCGAGAAGTTTATGTTACTCAATTCACGTACACCTTTAGTTTTAATTTTCTTATGTTGTTTTATGTCTGGCAATAAACACCATTTTTCATTTTTTTCTTTCTTTCTTTCTATAGTAGCGATAGATAACAGACACTAACCGGTTTCTTTATAAGGGAATTCACGGAATGAATGCTTTAAATAGCTCTCCGTCGTCGGTTGTCTGGAAGAAATGGACGAGGACAGTAAGGCTGTGAGGATTTTCCCGGCGTATGCAATGATAGATAAATGACGCATTTAATATGCATGTCATGTTCATGTTACTTGCAGACAGATTGCATTGAGCGAAACCTCTGCTGTTATCTGCTCTGGTCATGCAATTCTCGGTTGCTATGAAATATTGCAACTGTAACTCTTATGAAACAACAAGGAATCTGTCTGTTTTGGATACGGCTTGATTTTACTAGTGAAACTGCTGAAAGATTCTGTTATGGGGTGTAATGGAAAGGTGTCTTGATAGAGAAACATTGCGTATAGTACTGGGGCGAGAAGAGAGCATGTTGAATATTTATATGACTACTAATGTGTGACTGAAGTGACACCACACTACATTATTTATAAAACATGATTCCTTAGAACACTCCTTAGAGCCAGTTTAAGTAGTCTGTGGCAAGAGGAAAGTCATGGATGTCGCAGAAGGCGACTAAGGTAATCAATTACCAGGTGACGGGCAGCAGCGTCTTCCTGAGATTCCAAGCCTGCCAAGAGTGGCGATTATAGCAAAACGCCTCATAGCTGTTATGAAAACCACGAAGGAGGCCTATCTCCTGCAGTGGGCGTCAAATGGCTGATGCTGATGATGATGTGATGATGATGAAGGGGAAAGTCGTAACCACATAATATTTACGCTGTCGCTGAGTGCTGTTTTAGAGGAATCATGTTTTTATGAATAAGAACGTTAGAACGTGTTATGTTCGAAGTCGAGTTTCATTTAGATGTTTTAAGTGTTTTACTTCGAATATTTTACTTTGAAGGCTTATGGCATTAAGTTCGCCGTATTGTACAATAGGCTAAGTGCAATAAAAGTATTAAATAATAATAATAATGGTACCTGTCTTTTTACGCTTCCTCGTAATAAATGCTTGTTAAGTAGATGAGAATCCAGATACATTCTCTTAAAAAGCTTATAGGTACGAAAATGATATAGCCTCTTATTAAACACAATACAATTTTAGCTCAAACTCAAATTTCAAACATCAAAGAAATAAATATGGGCCCGTATTTGTCCACTGCTGGATATAACTCTTCCCAGTTATAATACCATACAGATAGATAAGTATAATAATCTTAGATTGACAAATACGAATATAACGTCGCCTCTATAGTACTAATTAAATAAATAACTTCCACACAACACAATCACTGATCCTGGTCCCAAACTAGGACACCTTAGTAACTAGATAAGGACATCAAAACCATTGTAATACACCCAGACTGAGGCCATTTGTACAAATGTACGGCCGCTCCCAGTGGGAATCGAACCCACGACCTCCGGCATGGTAATCAGACGTGATACTGCTGGACCAACGAGGCAGTTAACGAACGAGCCCTTCTCATTCAATCGATCAACAACAAGTGGATTCTGAACTCTCTGAACCGGTGATGCCAGCTTTTCAAAAAGTTTTTTCAATCAATCAATTTTATTTATTTGTACCTAGGTTACATATATTTTACAATACGATTATAGACCAACTATGCTCTACCCATAAGCATGTGTAAATTTCTATATAACACACTCTTCTTATAAACTAAATATCATACCATGCATTCATCATCATCATCAGCCTATGCTTGTCCACTGCTGGGCATAGGCCTCTCCTTTTGCACGCCACTGAGCACGGTCCTCGGCTACTCTCATCCCGCTCTTGCCAGCCGCCCTGCGAAGATCATCGCTCTACCGAGTCTGAGGACGTCCTACACTACGTTTACACATCCGCGGTCTCCACTCAAGAACTCATCTACCCCATCGGTTATCAGTTTTTCGGATGATGTGGCCGGCCCACTGCCACTTCAGCATGCTAATTCGGTCAATCATTATCTACATAATATATACAATTTTAGCGGATGTTTCTCCTAGTGTTCATGTTAATTGCCTGCATTTAATTTGCTGTTCAATTAGACGATTTCTTCGAGAAACTCACTTATTTTGTGGTAAGCTTTCATTGTCAGAAATTAAGTAGGTCTCTTTTAAAAACGTTGATATTGTCGAGTTCTCTCAAAGACTTAGATAGTTTGTTATATATTTTAGAGTCCATTCCGAGAATACTTTTGTCAAATAATGCTGTTTTGTGGGAGGTTGCCATTATTTTTTTAATTTATTAATTTGACAAAGTCCACAGCACAAAATTACAACCGACAGGTAATTAATTATTGAAAACCAAACATAGGCCAATTACGGACTAATATTTTTTTAAAGTTATCTTATTTAAAATCAAAATAAATTTTTTTTATTCAAAGTAGCACAGAAACTGCGACTTAATGAACGTTACAGGTTAAACTAGGTGTCCATTTCAAAATCTAGATCATTTTGGAGAAAAAATGGACAAAAAAAACTCCAAACTTAGTCTTTTCAAGTCCTTAATTTACAGGATTTATATAAATGCTCTAAAACTCATGCATTGAACTGGCTTTAATTCCAGACATCATTGTCATCTAAATAATCTTTAATGTTATAGTAGCTTTTTTGGCACAAAGTGTGCTTCATACATTTTTTGAACCGCGTTTCTGGCAAGCTTATTATATCCTCAGGGATCTTATTGTAGAAACGTATACAATGCCCCATAAAGGATGTATTAACCTTTGCCAGCCTAAATTTTGGGAACGAAAGTTTATGTTTATTAATATTGTGTTGGCTACCTACAGTTTTAAAGTCACTGATATTTTTCCTAACGTACATAATATTTTCATAGATATACTGACTAGCAACTGTTAGGATGTTAGTTTCTTTAAAGAAATCTCTTAACGAATCTCTATTGCCTAGCTTATATATGAATCTGATCGCTCTCTTCTGCAGGACGAAGATGGTCTCAATGTCTGCTGCCCGACCCCACAGTAGTATACCATAGGACATAATACTATGGAAGTAACTAAAACAAACAAGCAAACAAGTTGCGACATCAGTTAGTTCCCGGATTCTTTTAACTGCGTATGCTGCAGAACTGAGCCTATTTGCCAATTTTCCTATATGTGGATCCCATTGAAGCTTTGCATCAATTGTGATACCCAGAAATACAGTTTCGTCTACAAGGTCTATCATTCCCCAATATAACATTGCTGTCAACCATTTTGACATTTGGTAGTGTGAATTTTATACATTTTGTCTTTTTTGAATTTAATAATAAGTTATTAGAAGTAAACCAATATACCAACAATATTTTACGAGGCACAGTATTAGAACTTAGATCTTATTTACGGGTGTGTATGTGTGTGTGTGTGTGTGTGTGTGTGTGTGTGTGTGCGTGTGCGTGTGCGTGTGCGTGTGTGTGTGTGTGTGTGTGTGTGTGTGTGTGTGCGTGTGCGTGTGCATGCGTGCGTGTGCGTGTGCGTGTGCGTGTGCGTGTGCGTGTGCGTGTGCGTGTGCGTGTGCGTGTGCGTGTGCGTGTGTGTGTGTAAGAATGAAGAGAAAGACTAAATTTCAAGTTTTACTTTTTATAATTTCTATAACCTGCTGGTTCAACGTTTCTTGAGACACATGAAATATATCAATGTCTGAGAATGATTTATTGTATGTTTGAGGCGAGCGACCGCTTATTATCATATGTTTATTACGTTGACTTTTGAGATTTTTAAGTTGGTAAACATAAGCGAAGGGTTTATGGAAGGTCCGTGGATGTGCATGGCGAGAGACCGTGAGAGATGGCGTTTTGGGGAAAGTGGGCAGCGGTGGGCTGATAATTATGATGGACCCACACATCACGCACCATGTAGCTTTTCTCCATCCAAATGAGCCGACTCTAAAGAATGAAAATCTTACTAGTAACTTCATGGCATAAAACTGGTCCATTAAGCTCTTAAAAGTCCGTATTGGAGGGATTCCCTCAGGCGAAGTAGGTAATGAGAATGTTCGTATTCTGCCAATCGACTTTACTCTCGAAATAAAACGTTTCTTCATTTTTAGGGTTCCGTACCTCAAAAGGAAAAAACGGAACCCTTATAGGATCACTTTGTTGTCCGTCTGTCCGTCCGTCCGTCCGTCTGTCAAGACCCTTTTTCTCAGGAACGCGTGGAGGTATGAAGCTGAAATTTATATCAATTACTCAGGTCTACTGTCCCTTGAAGCTGTGAAAAAATCAAACTTCTAAGCCAACGCAATCAAAAGATACAGCCGTTTATGCCGCAAATTTTCGACACTTGCAAGGGAATCAAAACCTACAGGGTGCTTCCCGTGAACTCAGAATCTTGAAATTTGGTACGAAGCAACGTCTTATAGCATAGATAAAGGAAAAATTACGAAAACCATAAATTTTTAGTTACATCACATAATATATTTTTTTTTAATAATTTTAAACTTACTACCCATTTCCTCATAAACGCGTAGAGGTATTAAATTGAAATTCAAATGAACGAACTTTGTAAACCTTGCAGGTTTGTACGGAACCCTCGGTGCGCGAGTCCGACTCGCACTTGGCCGGTTTTTATAACT
Organism: Yponomeuta evonymella; assembly: GCA_963969515.1. NCBI lineage: Eukaryota > Metazoa > Arthropoda > Insecta > Lepidoptera > Yponomeutidae > Yponomeuta > Yponomeuta evonymella. The sequence goes on along the minus strand of OZ018366.1, from coordinate 1,705,423 downwards.
ACATGCATTCACAGTCCAGAGCTTGCTACTTGCCACTTGATTTTCGCACCATCAACAAAATTTACTCTTTGCGAAGTAAAGTACTTCGCTATAATATTTTCAAAGAGTGCAATGTGCTCGACATTTCCTAAATCGGATAAAGGTTCTTTCAATGGACTTAATATAGTTCGATAGATTAACGTTGCGTTGCTTTTTTATTCTAATTTTAAAATATTTTTAATAATAAGTTTAATTACATAAATTATGCGTCGTTTTTTTACACTATAAAAACAACTTACAAATCATATTTTTTATGTATTTTTAGGGTTCCGTACCCGAAGGGTGCCAAATGGGACCCTATTAATAAACTTCACTGTCCGTCGGTTGGTCTGTCTGGCAACAGAAATACATCATCCGTGAAAATTTCCTGACTAACTTTTTCCTTTCTGACTAACTATCACGGTTCATGAGATACATACAGCCTGGTGACAGACGGACGGACGGACAGCGGAGTCTTAGTAATAGGGTTCCTTACCCTTTGGCTACGAAACCCTAATAAATGCCTCTCTTTATGATAAAATAAGTTTCCGTTTTTTGTTTTTTTAATGTAATGACGAAGTTTCCTATCATATTTCAGTTTATTTCCCTAGAATTAAATTCACAACATAGCGTGTTGTGAAAAGGCTCAGTGAGACTTAAGTAGGTTATTCTAGATATCAATTGAAATAATACTTCGACCAAATAGGGGATTTATTAGCAAAGGGCAAGATAAAAAGTACCCGGCGTCTGTGCATGCAACGACTAATGAATGTTGAGGAAGCGAAAGTGTTCTGTCAGGATCGTAGCAAGTGGCAGTCCCTGGTCTCTGCCTACCCCTCTGGGATGCAGGCGTGAGTTTATGTTATGTTATGTTAATATTTATTATAAGACGAACTGAATAAAAAAATTCAGCTTGAAAACATTTCCATTAAAATCGCTCAGGTTGGGACAGTAACCTGAAATTCCGCTGCCTAGAATTTTAGCTGCATCCTTTTACTTAAGATCTAAAGCAGATATTTATCATAGCCTTGGTAACGCTGCGTTCCGTTTACAACCTAAATGTTCATACAAAAAATCACAAAAAATAATTATGTTCAGTGTTAAAGTGCAATAAAAGTATTTATAAATACTTTATAAAAAAATTAATAACCTAGAATATTACTATAGTATTGTGAAGTTATAGTAGCACTCGCTAACTGTGAAGGGAAACATCGTGAGGAAACCTGAGTGTATGAGGTGTTCTCATAGGTCAGCGCTTGAAAGTGCCCCAATCCGCGGTGGACACGCATGGTAATTAAGCACATTCTCTCTCTCTCTCTCTCTCTCTCTCTCTCTCTCTCTCTGAGAGAAGGTCTTTGCCCTGCAGTGGGACGCATATAGACCACATACAAAAAAGTAGATATCTATTTTGATAAATTATTTTTAAAATTATGTAACATAAACTATTTTTTGGTTTACTCAGCTTCTTTGGTCCCGCTGCTAAGCAAACAAATTTTTATTTATTTTTATTTATATTTCTGTCGACAGCAGATCAACCATTGAGCCGGGGATACAAACTAAATTCATCTTATTGTAATTTTCTTACAAGCCGCAACTGCACCAAACCTTTCCTGCACCGAAGACCGAAATATTTACGAAAGCGTCGTGGCTGAGCGGCGGCCATATTTATTAGCGGAGCTGTTTCCGAATCCGGTTCGCTGGCCGTGATTTAAACTCCCACTTCCGGCGTATCACTTGACTCACTTCCGGTCCACGTTATTACATTAACAAATGGCCGGCTTTTGGTTATTTTTCCTCGGGTTACATAATAGTGGTATAGGATAATGTGGTGACTTGTCTTCTTTTATTTGTGTCGGACGAAAATGTTCTTTCAGGGAAAGATATACCGCAAAAATACATTTGGTAATTTTCGTTCCAAGACGTTCTGAGTGCCCGTTTCACTCTGATTTAAACAGTGTAACAGTCCCGTAATAAAATATAACTAAGAACTGTCCACAAGGATATGATAATAACTATCATATCCTTGTTGGCATTACGGTCAAGAAAATAAACCTTAATTGTATGGAATAAGGCGTTACTTAGCGGAAATCCATGATAGCATTAAAATGTGAAAATTACATTGCTAAATTCTGCGAAAATCCCACAAGCACCATGCGGTTAGTTAATGCACCGCCCTCCCTCCCACTTTTTCAAGCAGAAGCAAGACACAAACACACCACCACCGACAACAATACTTGACATTGTGTGAAAAAATGCGTTGCGACGCGTTTCGCCGATGGTCGACTGACTGATGGTCTAATCACAATTACATATGAAACGGGTCTGATCGCGATTATCTAGTAGATAAAATTTTAATTACTTTAATTCCCGAGGTTAACAGGTTTAATATAATTATTACTATGTATAAACATCGCGAGTCATAAAAAAATACTAATCACGATTGCCTAATAGGCCTAACCCTAATTCTCGAAGTTTCGACAACATTGCTGTTAGGTACTACGGTAACTAATAAACAATAGCAAAGACACGTTACGGACTACCCACGGTAGAAAGGGCCGGCCACGTGAAGACGCAACGATACAAACTAAAATGGTCTTTAAATACTTTTAAGATTAAAGACTACAATACAAGTGAAAAAACCGGCCAAGAGTTCCGCAGAACTGCCTGCTTAACGCAAATAACAACTTCATCAAAGTAATTTTCACTGGCATTTGTACGAAGTTTTCCTCGTATAGGTTGGTCAGTTTTCCTTTTAACTTTATTATATGATTATGTGCTAATACCCTGAATTTATTTCCATTCATGCTATCTACCGTTTAGCATAGAGAAGAGGTACTATTATTAAACACATATAAAAATTTCTGCGTAATTTTCGTAAGAAAATTATTTTTGGGTTTTCTGGAAAATGCCTGTTTTCAAATTACAGTGTTTTATCATGACACGGCAGAGGGGTCCGGGAGGGGACACCCTATTCTAACACAAATGGCGTTTTAACGCCTAATTTTAGCTTTCTAATTGTAATCATCTTGAACAGTCAGACGGACGGAAAATGTGAAATTATAAGGGTTCTTTATTGACTACGGAACCCTAAAAAGCTCATCCTTAGTCCGCCAGCTGCACGGTTAGATTAGATAAAATTCAAATGTTAAAGTGAATGTAAAAATTGTGAGTAAAGAAAGTTCTGGAAATAACACATTACATTACAATAAAGTCACGTTCCTGTATCCCGGAGGCAGTGCCTAGATAACTGTTTCATAGAACAATAATTCGTGGTTTAATATGACAGTTCGATGTCCACTGCAAAGTCGATTAACAAGAAGACGCTGCTACGCAATGTCTCTCGAATTGTCAAAATAAAGTATGAACGTTAGTTTTGTATAACCCGGCCCAGGGCTCGCTACTTAAAGTGGGAATAAAGGTCCTTAAAATAAAAGTTAAATTATATTTCAGCTGTATGAATCCACAGAATTTATCGGGTGGGCGGTCCCTATCTATAACTCGTACCGCGGGGCCGATAGCTGGCCACAATACATAGAATTTTATTGGCCGCCCTCTCTCTCTGATCTACGGTTATGGGCAAGGAAATACTCGAGCTTAAAGTGATGCTGTTCGATCGAATTTTAAATTCGGAGGATGAATTGACTACATTATAATAAGCACTATACTTCGTAGTACTAAGGGCGCTTATACACGGGCGGCACGCGTTGCGAACGACAGCTGTCGACACTTGTAGCCGGCAGGCGTCCGACGCGTCGATGGCATCTAGAGATGTGAAACGGTAATTGATTTTTTTAAAGGGTTCGATAATTTTTCAACAGGACTCGTTTTTCTAACAATATTTTTTAAATCCATTTTTGTTTCTATTGCAAGCGCCTTTTTAATTTTTTTTATAGCCGACACATACAATCTGTTAGAATTTTCGCGCCCAGTTCTGTTATAAGATATCGATGGAGCAGCAGCATTTTTTTCTTGGTACATACATTAAAAAAAAAAGAATTTGCTTACCTACATTTATTATTCTCTGTTCGTTATAGTTAAGTCATCCTAAGGATACCGCTGACGTTTCAATTTAATTATCAAAATTCAATAAAAGTGTAAATTAACTGCAAAAGTAAACCCATAAATGTAGTATTTATGTAAGTATAAATGTCAAATAAATAAGCAAACTACATAGAAAAGTACTTTGATTTTTTTTTAAAAGGTGACAAAGGAATTCTTGGGCAGAATCCTTGAGTAGCCCAGGTATTTAAACTATACCTGGGTTACTTGAGGACTCTGCGTAAAATACGTAATACTTAAAAACATAGATTCTATTCAACTTTTTTGTTTTTGTATCACAAAAATCGATTTTTGCAAAAAATCGATTATTATACTCAGAAAAATCGGTTATTTTTAAACCATTTTTTAAGTAAAGAATAAATCGATCAATAAAAAAAAAAATTATGTGCAATATCACATCCCTAATGGCAGCCGTCGACATGTCGGCAGCAGTCGCCGAAAAGTCAGCATCAAATATCCGCGTCGACGGCTGCAGTTGGCACTGTCGTTCGCACCGTGCCGCCCATGTATTAGCGCCCTTATACGGATGGCATTATTTGTGAAAGAAGAAGAAGAAGAAGAAAACCATTTATTTCAACAACAGACACATGCACATTCATTAACAAGTTACAACATAAAATATTAAATCACAATAAAAAGGTAAAAAAGAAAAAAAAAACAATAAAACACTTTGTATTAACAGAAGTTGCGGTGTGTCCCTGTTACTGAAAAAGGTAGCTGGCTCAGCGTTGTGCTGAGCGTATTCACCCAAAGCGTTGATTTTCAGCCAGTGCCTGATAGGTTTCGGGTACGTACAGGTATTCGCTAGAATAGGTTCTGAGGTTTATTAATTAGATCATGTACGTACCTACTGCGTAATTCTTTGTAATGTTTTCAAATAAAAATTATTCTTATTTTAACAAGTTCAACTTTCGCAGCAAAATAAAAATAAATTGCACGTTTCCATGTGAAATTTGTTTTTATTTAAATTTATTTCTTTAGAAGTTGAGTCAGGATCGTGGCAAGTGGCAGTCCCCGGTCTCCGAATACCCGTCTGGGATACAGGCGTGAGTTTATGTATTTAAAAACGGGACGTATGATTGAACACCAATTAAAAGCATTAAATAAATTACAGATTAAGAAAACTGAAACAAAATGCTTTTGTCGGTAATGCACCAAATAGTAGAAGATAATTTAAAATAATCGAGCGAATGTGGATGGAAGGGCCGGTAAGGGACGACCCAGACGGACATACTTCGACCAAATAGAGGATGTATTAACAAAGGGCAAGATAAAAAGTACCCGAAACCGGCGTGCGTGCATGCAACGACTAATGAATGTTGAGGAAGCGAAAGTGATCTGTCAGGATCGTAGCAAGTGGCACTCCCTGGTCTCTGCCTACCCCTCTGGGATACAGGCGTGAGTTTATGTTATGTTATGTTAATTTACCTAGTTCAAGGCAAGGTTTTTTGGCGTCAAAAAATTTCTTGACATGAAACGTCTTTCAGGTAAGTTGTCGGTAATAGGGGTTCACTTGCTAAAACCGCGTGCAACGAAAACATGTCGCCTCGGGGACTCTGTAACTACGTGTCGTGTGTAACTCATACAATATTATTATATGGCTGAGTAGAACCGAGTAGCCATTCCTCAGATCCTCTTGACTGCTAGATGGTGTCAGTACCGCTTAACAAATTACGCAGTTTGAGCTAAAAATATGCGTTTGTAGGAGTTTCACGTTGACCAACGTCCGCGTAACCTGACACAGCCTCGCCCGCTATTACCTTCTAAAATCCAATAAAATAAGGATTAAATAACTTCCAACGTTCATGCTATCAGTCTTCCAACGACCCAGATACAAACTTGATAACTTGATAATCCTACCACCCACAGACCGGAGCGACCTAATTGGATCATATTTATGGTTATTGCGATTTTATTGGAGAAAATAACGCGGTTATTATTCAAGTTTTCGCTGTATATTGTTATTATTGTGATAAGCCTCTTATGGGCGGGTCAAGTGGCTTACACTTTGTTGCCCCGACTAATATTTAGTAGTTGATTCGCTGCTGTACGATTTCTTTTTAACCGACTCCAAAAAAGGAGGAGGTTTTATTGGAATTTTTTTTTTTTGCTATGTTCTCGCATAATTCCGTCAAATCTTAACAGGTTTCAAAAATTGTGTTTTTGTTTGGATAGACATAACATTTTAATTTGGTGAAGATTTGATGAAGACTTTCAGAGATGAAGAACGGAACTCTTCAATGGACAGCGGTAAAAAGGCCTAATAGGCCTTAGTAATATCCGCATGTTTCACAAAATAGCGTAACAGTATTCCCAAGTTAATTTGGTAATGTTCTGGTGAAGACTTTCGGAGACGGAAATTGAGAACATAAAATTTTAAAGCAACGAATGGAACTTGTCTATTTTTCTCCCGCTCCCCCACCAAAAATTGTCTAAATATTTTTTTTTATAACGAATGAAAACCGACTTCGAAACTCTACAGCACTAGAATACCTTTAAATTAGAAGTATGTATACATGTAGGTATTATAGAAGTATAATTTGTTGTCGGTGCCCACTTTCATGACATATGTTTTGGGCACCGAATGTAGCACCGTATTTATTTGTTCAGTACAGCAATTTTCATTTGTCTCGGAGATGGTTGTCAAAATAATACTCAAATTTTCAAGCATGTTCGAAAAAAAACTTTTCTTTTTTTAAAAAGAGCGTAATTCTGTTCGACAAAAGGTCTCACCGTCTAAAAAGTCTCTAAGCTGCCAGTCCGCAACAAATTTTGGACGCTAGCCATTCGAACATGCAAATCTACTGTGGATCTTTTGCCTTAAATATTTTCCCCTTTGAGTTAGTTGAATTTTGCTCCGGCGTGAAAAATAAGATGTTTTTCAGGCGAATAATATACCCGGTCGGAATATGAAAAGTGATTTTTTGTTGGCTTCTTTTTGTGATCTTGACTTTGTTAGGCCTGACTGATACACACTTACCAAGGACTCATCGTTAGAGGCACAAAGGGCGTACAAACCAATGTAAAAATTATCCGGTCACTGGAAAGATAGAGAACACTTTATTGTACATAAAAATGGAAAATACACAGATATTTCTTAACCTAAGAGTACATATGGCGGCCATACATTGTTACAAATGGCCTCAGTCTGGGTGTAATTCTATGTTTGTGATTTCATTGCCTGGTTACCTGGTTAGCACAGGGTATCCCAGGATAAAATCAGCGCTGAAGGCTTGATCCTCAGCATACTGCTGAGTCAGTTGCCATTTATAGCAGCAGTGGCACGTCGTGACCTTTCTTTTTTATAATATTTCTGTTGAAATATTTTCTTGGTTGTTTTTAGGGTTCCGTACCCAAAGGGTAAAAACGGGACCCTATTACTAAGACTTCGCTGTCTGTCTGTCTGTCTGTCCGTCCGTCCGTCCGTCCGTCTGTCTGTCACCAGGCTGTATCTCAAGAACCGTTATAGCTAGAGAGTTGAAATTTTCACAGGTTATGTATTTCTGTTGGCGCTATAACAACAAATACTAAAAACGAAATAAAATAATTATTTAAGGGGGGCTCCCATACAACAAACGTGATTTTTTTGCTGTTTTTTTTATCTTTGTGTCTAATGTTGTATAGATAATGGTACGGAACCTTTCGTGCCCGAGTCCGACTAGCACTCGGCCGGTTTTTTGTTTTGTTATTGTGGCGTGTGCACTGTTTTATAATAAATGTATTTTCTTCTTCTTCTTCTTCGATCCTAGTTTGGGACCAAGTCAAGTGATTGTGTTGTGTGGAAGTTATTATTATTATAATGTCCATATACTGGATTTAGCAAAATCCCAATGTACAGTCGACAGCAGGTCAACCATTACATTTTTGTTGCAAAGTCGTCCGTAACGTAACTGATTAGAGTGCACGTAAGTAAAGAATGATGCGCTGGCGACTAGACATCCGAAGGCGGATCTTCGAATCAACAGTTCAGTGAGCCGGGTGTACTTCACTGCGTTTGGCGGCTCGTGGTTCTATTCGAGAACCTTTTTACAGTTCCGGCCATCGGTCCTTCGCCAGGTGTTACCAGCACACTGCCACTTCGGGTTGCTAATCTTATTTCGGGCACACACTCGCGTTTGTAGAGTATGTTACGTTCAGACGCAGATGATAAATCGACGCTACCCAAATCCGCGCCACCTGCCCCTTTGCTCTCGACGTATTGTGCTCCAATTGCGCCACAATTAAATCTGGGGCTTGGTAGTGCCCCCGCCAAGACGAGCCAAGCGAAACGCAAGGGCACTACTACCTTTTCTCGAAGCGCTTCTATCTCGCTTCCGAGTCCAATGTTATACCCACGAAGCCACCGCTGTGAAAAAAGAATATAAAATAAGTATAAAAAGTATAAATAAAAATAATTATTATACGGCAAAAGATCATAATCATTTATTCATTGCATGTCACGGTAATAATACAAGTGGCAATACAATATTTACAAAAATAATTGATGCTCTACATGACACCCTGTAAGGCCACAACAATTTTTATGCCTAATTATCATGCCAATACTTATGACACTACTTATTTACAGATGTCTATATACAATTTGTCTATAATTTAAATTTTGTCATCCATAATTTAAATTACTTACAATCATTATATTCTTTTTGTTGCACTAACCCTAAGATTTCACATAGCAATACAGTGGACGCGGGTCCAGCCAAACATCACCACTCCAAACATCATCGTCTGAATGCAAGATACCAATACGATGACCACGACCAATGAAAATGAAATGAAAATGAAAAAAACTTTATTTAAAAAATGGTTAAAAGAGTGGTTACTGGCTCCCAAACTAGGATCCCCTGTGCTATGGGTAGCCAGGCTTCTTCCAAAATACATAATAATATGTGTTTTACAATAGTTACTAATAGCATCTAATATCTAAACGTTCTTATACCGTAACGTAAGTAACGACTACAAGAAACAACACAAATAGCAATACCAGCTTACAAACCTTGAAACACAATAACTAGTCCTGACTATGTGAGTCGCGTTGCTTTAAAGTCAAAGTCAAAGTCTATAGTTTTTATTCACTATAAAAACAAAATGTTTACTTAATGAACGTCAAAGCTGTTAGTTTCACAATTAATAGATTATGCGGAGAAGAAGCTAACAACTCCACATTTATTCTTTTCAAAACAGGTTTGCTTAATTAACAGAGTTTTCTACTCAAAGTTACACTACACTAGATACAATCGATCCTGTTAACATTATTTAAATACCAGACATCCTTGTCTTCCAAATAATCCTTAATGTTATGATAGGCTTTTCTGCACAGTGTATGCTTAATACATTTTTTAAACCGCGTCGCTAGTAACTCTAATATATCTTGAGGAATCTTATTGTAGAATCGTACACAGTGCCCCATAAAGGATGTATTAACTTTTGCAAGTCTAAACCGTGGAAATAACCATTTATGTTTATTCCTAGTATCAATATTGTGGTGGCTACCAACATTTTCAAAATTGCTGATGTTTTTTCTAACATACATTAGTTGTCAAATTCTGACATTTTAGCGCCACAAAACGCGTGTCTTGTGACACCTTGTGCTATGATGAACAGGCAAGACAGACTGAGCTATGTTAAACTCAGGTTTAGCAAACAAACTTTTATACAAGCTGCGATCACGAGTATCTAGACACTTTCAAGTAACATTAAACTTCACTACCAACATATTTTTACAATGTTTTCCAAAATTTAGCGAAAGTAACGTTTGGCGCAAAATGCTAGTCACATCTCCCCAAAAACTTATACAAAACAACACAAAAGTAAATTCCAACCTGCACCCCGCGATCGGGGGTCAACCAAGCAGACGATAAAATTGTGCTGAGTTCACGGGACTGGAAGCGTACATTGGACGTTTGATTCGCAAAAGATTTCAGACTAAACTTCCGACTGTTCAAGCGTGAACCTCCACTCTGCCCCTTTGGAATAAAGGCCGGTCGGTATGCAAAGCCAGCCCACTGGTTCGAGACGAATAAGGGAATAGAGTTGGACAAAAGGGGCAAAAATTCGCCCGCCACCTTCGTTATTCAGGCACGGGACTGTCACCTGATTTCGCGCTTCGCTGCGCGAGTTATAGTGGTGTGCACGGAAACATCGATAGAGTCGCATTTTTTTCTACTCACTATGGGCTCCAGCATGAGTAGTACGATGGCACGAGTTTGTGGCGCTAAAATGTCAGAATTTCACAAATAATGTACGACTTTCCAAGTCGTGACTTTTGACATTTGAAACGCGCGACTAGCGTTGTCATGCTACCCAGACTTTGAGAAAACTACAATTCACGGTTTATTATGACAATTCGATGTACATTTCATAGCCTAATCTTCCTACTTGTTAATCTGTGGGTTAATCGACTTTGCAATGGTTATAGTGTAACATTAAATGTAGTTATATGAAATAGGCCCCAGGAGCGGTGGTTGCCTATCGGTAGAAGCCTTACCTTATTTTGTTTATTTTGCATACGTACGTAGCGTCTTGGAGTACGCAAGTCCGATCTGGTCGCCGCAATATATTATATACAAACAGCGTATTGAGAGAATACAAAGAAAATTCATAAAATATCTAAATTGCCGAACTCGCAGCTCATCGAAGGTGTACGTAAAGGATTGTCGGCGTTATAATATGCTTACGCTAGAAGAAAGTCGTTTTGTGATGGATATGGGTTTGCTGTGGGACGTGGTGCGCGGGAGACTGGACACCTGTACAGCCCCGAGCTGTTGGCGGATCTCGCATTGTGCATCCCGCGACGCCGCACGCGACATACGCCTCTGTTCCATGTGCCCTTGCATCGCACAAACTATGCCAGGAATGCAGTTCTTACTAGATTGGCCCATATATTTAATAAGTTTTTCAAAGAAACAGATCCGTTTTTGTTATCTAAATATAAATTCAAGAGACAAATAGTTGCTCGGCTCAAGGAGCCCGCTCCCGGAGCCGAGCAATAATTTCTACGCGACTTTAATTGCATACACTTATCTATTTTTATGTACTCATTGATATTTTATTTTATTCATTTATATAATATTTATCTGCTCATTATATATATTATCTACTTGTTTACTTATTTCGTTATCTCTTCGTCGTCATTCAACATAATAGTCCATTACGATTACGGTGATATAATGATGTTAGCAGATTAAGTTTAATTTCACAATTCAGTTTTGTTAAAATAAGTACTTATGTGAGTTGATTCTGGTTGATCCGGTTTTGTAAATTTGTCTTTTTTAAACGTAAATACTCAGTTCATTGTATCTTCTGAGGTAACCTATAATTCGCTATTAAGCTTGTCTACTTTAAGAAGTTAGTTAATTTGTAAAGCTGGTTGGTTTCCTGAATAAACAAAATTAAAATTAAAACCTCACAAGCGAGAGGTTGCGGGTTTGAAAGAGTCGTGTTTTTATAAATAAGATCGATTGTTTTTAAAGTGATTTCCTTTACATTCAATGAGGTTTTAAAAACCGTAGTTTCAAAATTTTACGTTTTTTATAGCAAAAACAGTGCAACAGTTTTTTCACAGTACGAAGTAGCATTATTTACGTTAGAGCCTGTATTTTGAAAGGAATTCACTTTATTAACTTATTACCGGATAGACTTCACGTTATTTTCAAAGAGCCTTTAATATTTTTTTTTCCTTATTTTGATTATCTGCTATCAGCAGTCACATTGTGCCTTTATCAAATTTTATCGCTTTTAGTTTAACTTAAGAAATTTATTATTATGTATTACGTTTATTATTATGTATGTAATAAATGCACATACCTATTTCTAATTTTTTTATTTAAATGAATCTTTTAATTTTTATCGACATGTCAATAAATTTTATCGATACGCCTTGACCCCAACCCTATGGTCGGCCAGCGCTTAGCGCGCATTCCCTTCCAAAAGCAGCAGCGGCTTTGCTGCCCTGCTCTGACAATGACGCAATCTTGTCACTCACTCGTCATTCCTGGGCCTAGAGCCTAATATACGAATCTTTGTTCAATAGAGTGATATTAGCACGTCAATGGCTCCAATTTGACGCTATTTCGTAGTCTACTAAGCAAAAGGATTACAATGTCCTTCCAATGGTATAATCCGCTAAAATTAAATAGGCATCTCTCGCGGATGAGATCGAATCGCGCGAGGCGCCGAGTTAAGTTGGCCGGGTCATTGGGATGCGATGGCTTAGTAGACTACAAATATTGTTAATCAATAAATTACCAGGAGACGGGCAGCAGCGTCTTCCTGAGATTTCAACCACATACTGCGATCGCCAACCCGCCTGCCAAGCGTGGCGATTATGTTAAAACCCCCTCATGGTTATGAAAACTATGAGGGAGGCCTAATGTCCTGCAGTGGGCGTCAAATGGCTGACGATGATGATGATTGTTAATGAGATTACTTTTTATGAGGCTCGCCACCCGCAAATTGCTTATTAATTGCGACATGACACTGAAGTTATTCGAAGAGGAGAATCATTACGTTTTATTTGAGCTGTCAGTCAACCCATAGCTAGGCTAGGCAATCGACGAGAAAAAGTTATAAGTTTACTGTTAGTAACCAGTTTAATTTAAAATATAGCGCCCCAGTACCTACGTGATAAAAGTGGAACAATATTGAATTTGAAGTCGATTAATTTCAAGAATCTCAATAACTTGACGCTCGTATTCGTGCCATTGACTTGATTTTCCTAGTAATGTACATCTTTGTATTAACATTGTGTATGTTAGTAATTAATACCAGTAGCTAACTGTGGAGGTAAAACCGGCCAAGTGCGAGTCGGACTCGCGAACGAAGGGTTCCGTACCTTTATCTATACAACATTTGAATATTGAAAGCGTCTACCTTTTGCCGTTATTTATATCGAGCAAAAAACGGCAAAAAATCACGTTTGTTCTATGGAAGCCCCCTTAAATATATATTTTTAGTATCTTTTGTTATAGCGGCAACAGAAATACATCATCTGTGAAAATTTCAACCGTCTATCACGGTTCATGAGATACAGGCTGGTGACAGAGGGACGGATGGACGGTCGGATAGCGGAGTCTTAGTAATAGGGAGAGATACGCAGTGGATCCACTGTAATGGAAAAGGCTTAAAAAATCAGTCATGGGTTCTATTCATGGGCTGCATAGATAGATGTTCCATGAAGTCTTCTTATTCCGAATTCCTACGCGAGACACACAGAAGGACGGGGGCGAGGGCGCGGAAAAGACGCGTGGCCTTCCAATTCACTTTCATACAAAATGTACCTACTGAAGGGACGGTACGAAGCCCATACAGATGAGACGTGGTGAGGGCGTGAACTCTAACGCGTGGCGTCATTTCCGCGCCCTCGTCCCACGACCTTACTTTGTGCCCCAGGCCCCAGAAGTATTCTTCTTCTTCTTCTGTATGTGCCATCTCCTATCGGAGGTTGGCAACCAAACTTATTTCTTGAGGCTGCCAGAACAAACAAGGTACTGGTACAGTTCGATAACAAACACTGTGACACGAGATTCTTATATACGTATTAAATTAAGTTCGCTCTTTACGCCCTCTACCATTGTCGCAGCCTTCGGTAAATCACTGTTCTACTAACAGGAACGCCCATAATATTTCTAACGAAGCTACTAAAAAGTAGAAAAGTCATGCAACATAAAAATATATAGGTACCTACTTACTAAATAAGTGGATACGAAAAAAAACTATGTCGTAGAGCAGAAGTTCTTATAAACGACAAACTCTTACTTAAAGAATTGCATGGTTTTTTCTAGATAACTTCAACAGCTTTCTACTATTACAGTAAATGCCAATCTGCTCTGAGTATCCATTGAGACTCTTTCTCTGAGATAAGCTCTATCCCTTTCGCGACATGGTTGAATGCTGTAACAACAGATCCATCAGATAGCATATATTTTGCCAGTCAGATGGTACCCTGACGTCGTTGCTTCGTTGGTCTATCTGTTAAGATGCTTAACTACCAAAACAGAGGTCGTGGGTTCGATTCCCACTGGGGACCGCCATACATTTGTATAAATAGCCTCAGTTTGGGTGTATTTTCATGTTTGTGACGTCCATGCCTGGTTACCATAGTACAGGGCATCCTAGTTTGGGACCAGGACAAGTGATTCTATTGTGTGGAAGTTATTATTCGAGATCACATCAACCTTTACATTTTAATTAGAAAGTAGCCCTTAACATAACTGAATAGGGTGCACTGATGTATAGATATGTGTAGCGTCCCCTAAATATAAGCTACCTACATATAATTGTCAGTTGTCACACCATGTTTTATCTATTACGCTCCAATTCGCGAATAAATAAATCCCGTATACGCATAATAATGAATCAAAGTACTACGTTGAACAGATGGCTACCTGAAGTATATCTATTTCTATCATATTTGGAGATCACCCCCTACATACAAACTTACAAACAAATAAACTTACAAACTTTAACTCTTTATAATATTATAGTGTATCTACTGTATATATGTACTACAGTATATTTTATATGAAGAGTAAAAGTAAACCAATAAACTTGCAAGCTTTTACTCTTTATAATATTATAGTATATAGGTATACCTTATTTACTATTGTTAGGAATATTTTAGGCGTAAAGACTGGCAACAATGTCGTGAAGTCACCGTTCCTTTATAAAGCGTGCGCTGTACGCGTTCCGATACACTTTTGCTTCGTGTCGGTTCAAGGAAAGGTCCGTCGTGGTTTGTCGCCAGTCTGGTGAGGTTAGATTTCCGTTACTTTGAAATTCTGTTTCCTTTAATTTGGGTTCTTTGTAAGTTTGGTCAATAGTTCAATATCGCTCTGCTTAAATTTATATCATTGTAAGCTATGTGGTTAGAGTGGAGTTTCTTTGCTGCCTTATTCTCTCTCCACTACAGAATCGACCCGAAGGTAGCTCAGAAATTTAACTCTGAAATAAATTTCTGAAAAGTTTCATTTTTACTATTGCCACGCCTGATTTCTTACACTATAGTAGGTATATATACTCTAATATTGTAAATAGTTAAAGTTTGTAAGTTTACTTGTTTGTGGGTTTGTATGTATCTCAGAAAGTGCATATCGGATTTCAAAATGTCTTTCGTCAGTATCTATCGACTTCGCAAAGTACATCGAGTTGTCATAGTAAACCATGAATTGTAGTTCTACGAAACAGGACCTTCTGTCACATCGATTTAAAAAACTTCCACTGCTATCCATATTTATTACTATGTATGTGTGTGAGTTTGATCGATCCCACTGCAGCAGTTAGTTCGCTGTATGATTCACTTCTCTGTGCTAATATCGTCAATTTGTCTTGTCTGTCTGTCTGTCAATTTGTCCTTCCCCCAGCGTGTTGACATAGGATTCCGCTCACTAGTTTTACCTATTGTAGGCAGGGCAAAAAGATCAAATGACGTAATTGAGGTGGAATGAAGTCTACCTTTGATTCAAAGTGGATCCATCCGCCGTTATTTCTTGTCATTGAATATTCGCACATACCGGTAATTACGCGATGAGGGCTGTTTACTCTGGGACTGGAGGAATTACGTACCTGAAATTATTGTGTTACTAAAACCATAGATTACAATTAGTCAAAAACCGGCCAAGGGCGTATCGTGCCACGCGCAGTATAAGGTTCCGTAGTTGAGCGTCAAAATATCTGGAATTGAAACGAGGATTTTTTATTGATCCTATGAATACATTTTTAACTTAAGGGGCTCCGGGGAGTAACACAAGCGCCACCAAGGAAACAAAATCATATCTTATTTTAAAGATCGAATATGCATAAAGTGTCTGTACCATCTCTCAATTATGTTAATAGTGATTTATAAGACCCATGGCCGTGAACCTAAGGTGAAAAACTTAGGACTAGATGGCGTTGAAAAGAATAAATGTGAAGTTTATTTGTTAGCTTTTTCTGCGCGTAATCTATTAAATTGTGAAACTAACAGCTTTAACGTTTGTTAAGTAAACATTTTGTTTTTATAGTGAATAAATTTTTTCGCTTTGACTTTGACTTCAACGCAAAAAACGGCCGTTTTTGGCATAAACGCTATCTAGACCCTGATTTGTAATCCTAGGTTTTGTGTCGTGGTTTCTAAAAATCGAGAGATTGTAGAGACTTTTTTTGCAAATACGATAAAGGATACACCATTTTTTTAACTTGTATATTTTTTCAGGATCCCCTTAGTTCCGGAATCACGTACTAAATAATGTATAGTAGGTACTTATGAAAGTTTTAGTTCAATGTATAGTTCAATACGGAATATAGTTGCCGCCATAGTATATTTACTGTTTACTAACACTTCTGTAATGTCTCTCTTTTACTTTTATAGTTATTTTGATCCCTGTTGGTCGAAATATATTATTCAATAATAACAATTGTATTTTAAAATTTGTCGACCAGATGGGGCTTTAATACATCCAGTATACCAAAAAGGAATTTAGGTCCCTTTTTGAAATACAGGATGTATCATCATCATCATCATCATCATCAGCCATTTGCCGCCCACTGCAGGACATAGGCCTCCTTCGTGGTTTTCATAATCATGAGGGGTTTTGCCATAATCGCCACGCTTGGCAGGCGGGTTGGCGATTGCAGTATGCGGTTGGAAACTCAGGAAGACGCTGCTGCCCGTCTCCTGGTAATTGATTTCCTTAGTCGCCTTCTACGACATCCACGGTAGGAAATGGAGTGACGCTATTCTTAATCCGGCGCCACACGGACGATGGATATATAAAAGTTATCAACGATTATTTCTCAAAAGTCGACGCGTAGTTCTAAGGACTCCCGGCAAGCGAACCCTTTCCCAATGAAATACAAAGTCTAAGGTTGCAGGGCTCCGGTACGCCTATTTCTTTACGCACCGAGATTCGGGTATTGTATAGAGAGGCCCGACAAGGGAAATTACCGCATTAGCAGATAACGGGAAATCTAACACGGTAAAGATTCGGACGTACTTCCTTGCCTTCACTTGCCCTTCTTCTTTCTCACGGTTTCGCATCGAAAGGGTGCCAACGGAACTCTACTAAGCCTACGCTGTATTTCTGTTCGTCCATCCATCTTAACTGCCAAGGGCCGTTGAAACGTAAGGGACAGATGAACCGTAAAATGAATTTATAAAAATTAATAAAAAGGTATCAATATAATTTCCTTATGTGGCAGCGTTCCCGAGATATCACGATTTCAGACTATAGGAAGGTCGTATTTATATTTATATAATACACATTTCGTCTATTTTGACTGGACTGGACTTCAAAGCCAGGTCTGAGGTGGTGAAATATGAAGTTAGGAGCTTAGTTACCAAAACAGAGGTCATGGGTTCGATACCCACTGGGGGCCGCCGTACATTTGTACAAATGGACTCAGTCTGGGTGTATTTTCATGTTTGTGTCGTCCTTTCCTGTTTACCATCGCACAGGCTATCTTAGTTTGGGACCAGGATAAGTGATTGTGTTGTGTGGAAGTTATTATTATTCTAAAAAACCTATTTAATTATTGTCCTCAGCACGGGTTACTGCAACAAAAATAATATAGTTATAATTATTATTTGGAAGTTATTACGTTAAAGTCAGCCACCCTCTCACACCCATCAATGTCAATAAGAGGGCATACGAGCCCGTAGGGACTGAAGAATAAAAACGGTATGCAGGGCATAACAAAATCATCATCATCATCATCAGCCATTTGACGCCCACTGCAGGGCACAGGCCTCCCTCGTGGTTTTCATAACCATGAGGGGTTTTGCCATAATCGCCACGCTTGGCAGGCGGGTGGGCGATGCTGACCGTCTCTTGGTAATTTATTTCCTTAGTCGCCTTCTACGACGTCCACGAAAGGAAATGGAGTGACGCTATTCTTAATCCAGCACCACACGGAACAAACCTTTTGGCGACTTAGGTCTATCAGGAAAAACGACTAGGTACAAAAATGTCGAACTTATAAAATCAAAATCATATTCATCCGAAAACAAAAGCACATTTCACGCGTGGAATCAATCTCTTAGGTGTAATGTAGAGGAAACACCGGACCAAATTAGGCTCAAATATCGGGAAGGCAGATATAGTCCACGTGCCAGATAAGGGAAAAGCCTTCGATGAAATTCTATCTCAAAGGGCGGCGAATTAGGCTTAAAGTTTTCCAATTTAGCCAGTCCGAGGTAGTCGAGCGCCTCATTGAGTTATAAGTTGAATAAATTTAATTCATCCCATTAAATTCTAGCCAATCATAAAAAGTTTGAGATATAAAGCAAAATTACATGAAAAGTGAACCAAAAAACTACTTGCTCACAAAAAAAAAACTCAAAAAAGTCTTTCAATGAATGTTTGCTTAGAACTCAATCTCGTTCAGGAATTATTAGGTACTAGCTGTCACGGCGAACTTCATACCCCCACAGAATCCATTTATGCGATTCTTGCATAACGCCATCTATATTTAAAATGCAACGTTCGTTCGCACAACTCCATCTATTTTAAACTTAAAATAAATATGATCCTACGGGAACGCATTACCGGGATATCAAGTATGCTTTGTCTCAATTCAGGTCTTTGTCTATCTGTACGTCAAGTTTCATGTAAACCCGTTCAGCCGTTATTGTGTGATTGAGTAACAAACATCCAAACATCTTCACAAACTTTATTATTTGTAATATTAAGTAGGATTTTGTATGCTTGTTATGTATTCTTTAACGTGTACTAAATTATAACAATAAATTAATTTAATGCTAAGATCTTTCACAAGATATGCAGTATTGCAGTGCACGTACTTACCTACACAGACTAATAAACACCACCTGTACTTATAACTATGTGCGTGATTTAGCAATTAAAAATATTATTATGAATTTGAGGTCCGACTTCTGTGTATTGATAGATTAATTTAATTTAACCTAAATTTCTTTTACACTAACAATTTCTTAAGCTACAGTCAACAGCTGTCAGAAGATTTTTGTACGCATTTTGGCCTCCTGACAGCTGTAAACAGTTTGTAGCGACCTCACTGGTACCTGAAAATGTATTCTGCGGAGCGCCGACCGACAATATCGTTGCACTGGCGTGGCGTCTCTGTTTAGGTACTGACCACAGAGTACATTACTATATACTGTAATAGAGACCAATCTTCGACTAAAAAATGGAAAATCCAAATTAGCGCCATCTGTTATCGCTATTCAGAGTTACGCTTTTATAATACTACATAAATTAAAAAGGTATTCTTTATGCTGAATCCGAAAGTCATTACACTACTTCGTAATAGGGTGTCTTTATACTTGGTTCACTTCCCACTTTTTTGTTCGGAATTTGACACCCATGGTACTGACCGGATATTTATTAACCGACTTAAAAAAAGGATGAGGTTATCAATTCGACGCGTATTTTTTTTTTTTTTTTGTCTATGTTCCTCCATAACTCCGTCAAATCTTAACCGATTTCGACAATTCTTTTTTTGTTCGAACAGGTAAAACGTTCCATTGGTCCCATTTTAATTTGGTGAAGATCTGATGGAGACTTTCAGAGATGGAGAACGGAACTCTTCAATGGACAGCAGTAAATAAGCCCTATTGGGGCCCATCCTTTAGTAATATCCGTATGTTTCATAAAATAGCGTAAAAATAGTCCCAAGTTAATTTGGTGATGTTCTGGTGAAGACTTTCGGAGATAGAAATTTAGAACATCAAATTTTAAAGCAACGAATTGAGTAGGGTAAATTATGGTTATAAGGGACTTATTCATTTTTCTCCCGCTCCCTCACTAAAAATTTTTAAATAAAAATTTTTAAATAAAAAATAAAACCGTCTTCGAAACACTACAGCACTAAAAAGTTAGAAATAATTTAAATAATTAGAAGTAGAAGTATTTATACATGTAGGTATTGTAGAAGTATAATTTGGAGCCGGTGCCCAAAATATATGTGCTGGTCTTGAAACTGGGTAAAAATACTTCTACTTCTAATTATTTAAATTATTTCTAACTTTTTAGTGCTGTAGTGTTTCGAAGTCGGTTTTTATTTTTTATTTATCTATAAATGACGAGCCGATGCGACGCTGGCGCCTCCATCAAAATTGAGGTCCCCTCGATAGACCACTTCAGGAGCCTTACTAGGCTCCTTACCCAAAATAAGGTCCCATACCACACGTACGCGCTCCCCGAGGAGCGCAAGGTACGGGCAGTCCTCAGAGGAGTTCCCTCCGAACTCCCCTTAAACTCCATAAAGGATGACCTTATTGCACAAGGTCACCCCGTAGAGCCTGTGCATCCTATGCACAGCTCCCGCGGTAAAATATTTCCGCTCTCCCTGGTGATTCTCACCAACACCCCCTCCGCGAAGTCAATCTTCTCAGGAGAGCTCACCGTCTGTGGGCTCTCCTGCATAAAAGTAGAGAAGCCCCACAGGCGCGGCCACCCTGGCCAATGCCACCGTTGCCAACTCTATGGCCACGCATCCGCCAACTGCTTCGCCCCCCCTAGGTGCGTGAAGTGCCTAGAGCCTCACGCCACCGGGGACTGCTTGCGCACTCGCGAGTCGGAGGGTCCTCCGTCTTGCGTGCTGTGCAAGCAGCCCGGCCATCCGGCCAACTACCGGGGGTGCCCGCGTGCCCCCCGCTCCTCCCCCCCTAAGGCCCCTAAGGCCACAAAGGCATCTCAGCCCCCTCCTCAGAAGAGACCAGCCCCACCGCCGGCTAACACCCCGTCCAACTTCCCCTCCCTCGGCCGCCGTGGCCGCCCCACCACCACCAATCCCAACCCCCCCCAGACCCCCGCGTGGGCCCCCCGCCCCTCCCTCGCCGCTACAGCCGGGCCTGTAGCGCCGACCCAGTCCCCCCCCCGCTCCGCGCCCCGCCCCCTCGGGCGCCCCTCACTCCCAGATCGCGGATGACCTCTTGACGGTCAGCGCCGCAATCGCCAATATTAATTTAGCCGAAATATCGGTCCTGGCGCGCAAACTGCGCGCCGCAACCTCCACCACCGCGCGTTTGATGGCTGTGGCCGAACACAGCCATCTGCTCTCCCTTATATAAGTGAGTTAATGTCGCGCCCCCCGGTCCCTCAGACCACCCAGTCTCCCGTCAGCGCGGGTCGCATCAAGCCTAGGAGTGTCTCGCTCATTTCGTACAATGCTCGCGGCCTCCGCAGCAACGTACCTGAACTTAGAGAGTTCGTCAAAGAACTCGAAGTCGATCTGTTGCTAGTGCAGGAAACTTGGCTCAAACCCCATACCAAGGGCCTGAGTATTCCCAAGTTTTCTCTCGTTAGGAACGACAGAGCCGACGGCCGTAGAGGCGGCGGCACTGCCATTTATTTTAGGAAGTCCCTCCATTGCTCCCCCGTCCCCACTCCAGCCCTCACTAACATGGAGGCTACTATCTGTAGATTAGCTCTGACGGGTCATCCGTCCTTAGTCATAGCCTCTATTTACATACCCAGCGGAACACTACCCCTAAGGAGTGATTTCGAAGCCATCCTCGCTCTAGGCGCCCACACCGTTATGTTCGGGGATTTTAACTCCAAACATACGGATTGGACCTGCCTACAGACGAACCCCGGCGGTACTGCCCTCCTCGGCATAACCGAGGCGTTAGAATTGGACGTCTTATGTCCCTACTCCCCCACTCATTACCCCGATATCATAGACCACGCCCCCGACGTACTAGATTTCGCTCTAGTAAGGGGTGTCAATCTCAACCTCAGGGCGATCGAGACTCTCGACGACCTAGGTTCCGACCACCGACCGGTGTCCCTTCAGCTAGGTCCCCCACCGTCACCCTCCACACTCTCCACCAAAACCATTACTAATTGGGACAGTGTCAGAAGCTCCTTAGTCACCACCTTTGAAGCCCCCGACTCGCCTTATGCGCTCTCCCCTGGCCACTTCGACAGCACAGACAAGATAGATAGCGCCGTAGAGTCCCTCACCCTTTTGGTCCAATCAGCAATTCGTGAGGGCGAGCGTGTAGTACCGGTCCACGACCGGAAACTGCCTCTCGCTATCAAGAACCTGATTAGGGCCAAAAGAGCCGCCCTCCGGAGGGCCTCCCTCTACCCAACTCCTGCCTACAGGAAACGCGCGAACGATCTCCAGCGGCAAGTCAGGTCCCGTCTCTCAGATTTTAACAACGCCCAATGGGGCGATCTCATGGAGACCATCTCCCCCTCCCACCAGGCTTACTATAGAGTAGCCAGGGCTCTCCGGGCAGACGCGATCACTCACACACCACCTATGGCCCGCCCCGATGGCTCTACAGCCTTCGAGGACGTTGAGAAGGCCGAGTGTTTCGCCGACAGCATTGAGTCCCAATGCTCGCCCAGCACTCAGCAGTGCGACCCAGCTCACGTCGGTATGGTCGAGGAGGAGGTCCGTAAAAAGAGCTCCCTCCCTCTTCCAACCGACGAAAATCCCATTGCGGTTTCCAAGGACGAAATTCAGTCTTTCATCAAAAGACTGAAACGTAAAAAGGCCCCAGGAGCGGATGGTATTGCCAACCTAGCGCTCAAGATGTTCCCCACCCAGGTGCTAACCCTGTTAGCAGTCATTTTCAATGCCTGTTTTGACCACTGCCACTTCCCACCCGCGTGGAAGGAGGCGACGGTTATAGGCATCCCCAAGCCGGGAAAGCCCCTCAACCTCCCCTCTAGCCACCGCCCCATCAGCCTCCTCAAGGCCATGGGCAAACTCTTCGAGAGAGTCATCCTCACTCGTATGAGGAATCACCTCTTCCCCTCAGAGGGCCCCCCCCTCATCATCCCTCACCAATTTGGTTTTCGGGCAATTCACTCTTGCCCCCAACAAGTCCACCGCATAGTAGAGTTCATTCTAGGCGGGTTTTTCCCCAGACGCGAAAAGACGGTAGCCGTCTTATTCGATGTTGCCAAGGCCTTCGATAAGGTCTGGCACGCAGGGCTCATTTTTAAGTTGTACGAGCTGGGTCTCCCCGACCGACTTGTCCGCATCTTAGCTTCCTTTCTAAAGGACCGCTCCTTCCGCTTTAGACACGAGGGCATTCTCTCTTCCCTCCGCCCCCTCAGAGCCGGGGTCCCGCAAGGCTCCGTGCTCTCCCCCCTCCTGTACATTTCGTACACTAACGACATCCCCATCCCCCGCAATGGGGTCCAACTGTCACTTTTCGCTGACGACACCGCACTCCACTGCAAGAGTCGGAAAATGTCAGTCATTCTTAATAGGCTCCAATCCGCGGTCGATGAGCTAGGTGCCTGGTTCAGGCTCTGGCGAATCGAGGTCAACCCGGAAAAGAGCACCGCGATCCGCTTCGACCATAAGGTCCGCCGCGGTCTCTCCGACCGACCTATTCGTATGCTAGGTACCCCAGTCCCCTGGCGATCCACCGCCAAATACCTAGGTGTCACCCTGGACAGCAGACTGACATTTAGGTCTCACATCCGGAAGGTGACCCGGACCGCCCGTTTCTACCTAGGCCGCCTATCCTCCATGATAGGCCGACACAGTAGGATGTCCCCTAGGAACAAGCGAACACTCTATAAGGTTTGCATTCGTCCCGTGCTGACTTACGCGGCACCCGTCTTCGCCCACGCGTCTCCCAAAGCCCTGTACGAACTTCAGAAAGTTCAAAATCTTTTCATCCGTAGAGCTCTGAACGCCCACTGGTGTGTCAGAAATGCCGACCTCCATCGGGATATGGAGATTCCAACCATCCAACAATTTATTAAATCTCTCTCAGAGACTTTCTTTAGCACGGCCGAAGTGCACCCCAACCCCCTTATCCGCCAAGCAGCGGACTACACTCCCCCCACGACGAACCCCCGTTACCTGGTGCGCAAGCCCAGGAACGCCCTCGTCGACCCCCCCGATAAACTTTCATCTGATCTGGACCGCCTACTAGAGGCCCAGTCCCAGTCAGACGTAGCCCCCGCTCCCGCCCCCGCCGGTGTCCCCGCCGGCGTCCCCACCTCTCCCTTCTAGCCGCGGTCACGAAGTGACGAGCCGCCCCAAGCGGACGCTCCCTTAAGGAGCTCCGCTGCGCGCCCTCCTCGGCTTCGAGGTGGGTCGCTCATGACGTAGGTTTAGGGGTCCTTAGGACCAAACCAGCCCCCAGGTGGTGTTTAGTGGGTAGGCGCACTTCCTGTGAGTCCCACATTGGCAGCACGGCCGGGTCCGTGCTGTTATGCATGAGCATTCACCACCTCCCTCCCCCGTGTCCTCCGGAGGGTGCCCTTTTTAGGGCTAAAAAAAAAAAAAAAAAAAAGACGCTGGCGCCACGCGGTGCACTGCGGAAGGTGTACTAAACTATAGTTGCCTGCGTTATCATTATGCTATGTTCGATCATACATTTTTGTACTTTAGTAACTCATGCATCTAATCGTACCATTACCATAATTAATCTTTTATTGGTCTCCCACAAGTTTATTAACAGGTAGTTAGTTTACGAGAAGCAGAGTGTAAATGACAATGTCTATTTTCGGCTAAGCGTGGATAGATTGTCTGTTATTGAGTCAACACTTTCGGTCTTACTTGTAGAAGACACGATTCCTTAAAACGCCGATTAAAATAGTCTGTGGTAGAGATTTTACAAGGAAAAGTCGTAACCACAGATTAAATAAAGTGCCTCTTAGGAGTGCTTTAGAGGAATCGTGTCTTTATAAATAAGGTCTTTACAAAAAGTCGATCCCACTAAAACGCTTTTAAGACGGAACAGAAATTCCTCTCATATTTCTCTTCCTCCCTTTGACTCCGTCTTAAGAGTATTTTAATGGGATCGACTTTCTTATAAATAAGACTTCGTTTTTACTCGACTGGGGCGGAGCCCAACAGGAGGGTAATGTGTTTGGCTCGTATGTATGTATGTAAGTACGTCCAATTCTATGTTCCTCATAACTCCTTTACCAATGGTCAGATTTTGAAATTAGCATAATCATAATTATGAAATCAGCATAAAACCAACAAAAAATAAAAAAATACTATAAATAAAAATAAATGAAATGAAAATATTTATTTCAGACCTGGGTTCATATTATGTTAACATCACAGCAGAATTAATTAATATAAAATATAATACAATAATTACAAAATCAGTGAAAAAATTAATCTTAATTAAAACTGTATTGATTAAAATAATATATAACTGCAGAGCTTTTGGAGCATGACGACAGTATCCTATCGATTGGTATGTCTCATGCTATAACGATGGCAATCTCCAATTTTCTCATATTGGGACAAGTTGAATCTGACATAAATTGCATTCCATTGCCAGGTACAGGCCTTCTCTCAGAAAGAGAGAAAGAAAGTATGGGGAATTACCACGCGTGCCCTGCGCGGATTGGCGATTTCAAGCGCTCATGCGAGCACCTCACACGCTCGGGTATTCTTCACGGTTAGCGAGTCATTGCTACTAGATAGAGCTTTGGTAGCCTAGTCGGTAGAACATCGGACTCGGAAGCGAGAGACCCAGGTTCGATCCCAAGTGCGGGCATGTACCTATGACTTGGTTTTCTGAGTTATGTACATTGTGAAGTTATAGTAGCAATACCACACGCTAACTGTGAAGAAAAAAATCGTGAGGAAACCTGAGTGCCTGAGCTATTCACAATTTCACATACCTCGGCGCTTGAAATCGCCAATCCGCGGTGGGTACGGGTTGGGAGAAGGCCCGTGCCCTACAGTGGGACGCATATAGACTGATAATGCTTATTATGCTACTAGATAGATAGATGGATAAATCATTTATTAACATAATTCTCACACACGTATACAGAGCATAAACACATCTAATTACAAGAAAACATAGTACAGAGCAGAAGCACACATGAAGAGCAAGAGCATTGTACCAATTGGTGAAAAGAGACAACGTAGGTGTGGCAAATGTACAAACTACAAGTTCACAAATGTACGTAACTGAGAAAATGAAGTCATTGGTACGAGTACATGCCGGGATTCAAATACAGCCCGTGAAAGACGTCTATTGTTGGCCATTGGCATAAGCCTCTTCACCGTTACGGAAGCCTCCGTGATTCCCTGTCAACTACTAATTCCAACCGCTCTAAATTGGGATACACAGTTTCGAGCCCAATATTGAAAATCACGAAAATTTACAAATATGTCACACCATCACTGGCAAATCATTAATAATACAGTTTTTCACAATGAAACGAATATTCCCTCGAACTACATACATACATAATTTCACGCCTGTATCCCAGAGAGGTAGGCAGAGACCAGAGACTGCCACTGGCCACGAACCCGAGAGATCACTTTCACTTCCTCAACATCCATTAGTCGTTGCATGCACGCACGCCGGTTTCGGGTACTTTTTATCTTGCCCTTTGCCAACACATCGCCTATGTGGTCAAATTATGTCCGCCTGGGTCGTCCCTTGCCGTCCCTTCCACCCACATTCGCTCGATATATTTGTTTCGTCTATCTTTCTTCCTTCATCCTCTCCACATGTCCAAACCAACGCATCATTAACTATTGCTATTACTTCCCTCAAACCATTTATTACATTTGAAAATCACCCGGTTTATAATATTTTTGTGTGTAGTTACTTCGCTGGCTTATTTCTAGATAAATGATTATTTGAAATAATAAAAAATCGGACAGTAACAATATAATTTGGCAGCTAACAATTTATTCCAATCAGTTTCAAGGCTTCGTACGTGATCTCTTAAAGCAAGAATGGTTCGCCAAAACATAAGTCCCGTTAAACAATACATTTCATAGCACCCCTTGTTAGGCTGTACTGCTATTTGGCTTATCATGATCAGACGAAGACGTAAATGGCAAGCGCTGTTCGAGCTCAGAACGCGGTACCTCTCACAGTGTAAGGTTAATCGATTTGATTCAATTTAATTTCATTTATTTGAACAGAAATCGACAGCCATACAATTACAGTAAAAGATAGATACGGATGGCCGTTGGGGCGAAAAAGTTCTTACCTGGCGACTGCGATCGCCAACCCGCCTGCCAAGCGTGGCGATTATGGCAAAACCCCTCATGGTTATGAAAACCATTAAGGAGGCCTATGTCCTGCAGTGGGCGTCAAATGAATGATGATGATGATAGCGACCGCGGATCGGAAGACGCAACGTGGGCAGGCACCCCACCGATGATGGTCTGGACGACCTGTCGATGGATGCGGGCGGCACGAGACACGAGGAAAGCTTGGAAAATAGGATTGACGCCCACTGTAGGACATTGGCCTGTCTCATGGTTTTCCAAGCCAAAGAATAAGCTATTGTAACCGTTAAATATAACTTGATTTCTAAATTAAACATTCAATGTTAGCGAATGTCATAAAAATCTCTCTCTCTGAGAAAAGTCTAAAAATACCGGTTGGAAGCGGCTTTCATCCAGCGTCTTCCTGCCACTTGGATGAGGTCATGGAAATGGAAATTGGAAATCTTTTTGGAAATCCATGGAGGAGGCCTATGTTCAGCAGTGGACTTCTTGTGGCTGAATGATGATGATGATGATGATGATGATGATGAGAAAAGTCCAGGGGAGAGACACTTAAATGTATAATAATTCTTCAGTGTTATTAAGCCACGAGCGGTGGTAGCCTAGTGGGTAGAACATTGGACTCGGAAGCGAGAGACCCAGGTTCGACTCTTTCTTTGTTCTTTGTTAACTTTTTTTCTAAGATATGTACATTTGTGAAGTTATAGCAGCAATACCATTTGCTAACTGTGAAGGCAAACATCGTAAGGAAACCTGAGTGTCTAAGCTATTCACATACCTCAGCGCTTGAAATCGCCAATCCGCGGTCGGCACGCGTGGTGATAAAGCCCATACTCTCTCCCTGAGAGAAGGCCTGTGCCCTACAGTGGAACCTGTATAGGCTGCTTATATTATTTATGCGGCAATGGCTGTTTCATCAACAGTATTTCCAACTATGCATTAAAGAGACCCGTCCACTTGAACATATCACTCGGTTAGTATCCCAGAACACAAAGTTCTGAGGTCCAAATCCAAACCAATCGCATTCCAATGTCATAAAGCGAGTAACATAACTCGGCACCTCGCGCGAATGGATTTTCTTGCATGTCTGTGTCATGTTACATGTCTAGGTTACAAGTTTGATTTCTTTGCTCACTATTGATCAGGGAGATTACAACGCATGAATAAAAATACTTCGGCCAAATAGGCGATGTATAAGCAAAGGGCAAGATGAAAAGTACCCGAAAACGGGGTGCGTGCATGCAACGACTAATGAATGTTGAGGAAGCGAAAGTGATCTGTCAGGATCGTAACAAGTGGCAGTCCCTGGTCTCTGCCTACCCCTCTGGGATACAGGCGTGAGTTTATGTTATGTTATATTTGTTTCGTCAATCTTTCTTCCTTCATCCTCTCCACATGTCCAAACCAACCCAACAATTCTTTCTCAATTCTAGTCACTACACCCTCTTTCAGTCCACAACGTTCTCTAATCACACTATTGCGTATCCTGTCATTCAAAGTAACACCAGTCACACTTCTCAAGGACCTCATTTCTACTGCATTAATCCTACTTTCTTGCTGCTTTTGCCATACCCAAGTCTCGCTACCGTACAGAAGTGTTGGGACCAGTACTCCATTCTGGATAGCCAATCTAGCTCTTTCAGACATGTTTTGTTTGGCCACTCACAAAGGAGTGCAATGCACCGTTTACACAATTACCCGCTCTTCTTTCTATATCACCTTCACACTTCACAATTCGTATCTTCTATCTATCTTCTATCTATACTAATAATAAATCTGTAAGGGTCGGTCATGGAGTAAGTTAGTTTGTTTTCAGAGATATTGTGTTTATAGGCTCAATATATGATACTGAAACTAATTTCACGATTTTTAGAATTTTTTTCTGTATGTGTGTATGTATGTATGTATGTTCCTCCATAACTCTTAAACCAATTATCCGAATTTGATGAAATTTGGTATAAAAACATATAGACATCTGGGACACAGGATAGGCTATTTAAATTCTAGCTCCAGTTATGATAAGACGTGGCCCCCATACAAATGCTTCGTAAAAATCGAAATGTACGCGAACGGAGTCGCGGGCACAGCTAGTAATAAATATTTTAAGTGATCAATATAAGAAGATC
This sequence comes from Yponomeuta evonymella, assembly GCA_963969515.1. Classification (NCBI taxonomy): domain Eukaryota; kingdom Metazoa; phylum Arthropoda; class Insecta; order Lepidoptera; family Yponomeutidae; genus Yponomeuta; species Yponomeuta evonymella. Next base: position 1,676,288 of record OZ018366.1, on the reverse strand, counting down.
CAGTAAGAACACGCGGTGATTTTTCTCTTACTAACAGTTTATTTGTTTGCCTAAGCATTACTAAAAGAGGCCTGCCTCGTTGGACTAGCCGTTAAGGCGCTTACTACCAAGATAGAGGTCGTGGGTTCGATGCCCACTAGGTACATTTGTACAAATGGCCTCAGTCTGGGTGTATTTCCATGTTTGTGATGTCCCTGCCTGGTTGCCATAGCACAAGGTATCCTAGTTTGGGACCAGGTCAAGTGATTGTGTTGTGTGGAAGTTATTTTCGGAAGTTATTATTAACTTTAACTTCCACGATCTGCACCATAGAAAAAACTGTGATACTCGTACCTAGTTTTATAACTGATACGAGTACAATTTTATTTTGCCGTGCTTGTTAAGTTTCCTAATTTGCTACGAATTCTCGTAGTTGGGTCGTATTTATTTTTATTTTGTTCGTCTTTCCTTAGAGAAAAATTGAGTGAGCCAGGACTCCTGTATTTTATTAAATAGTAGGTTTGCCATTCGTTTACTGAATTAATGTTGGAATATTACTGTTGATCTTGTTTTGCACGGCTCCGTGAACACGGTGTAGCTAAAAAGAAAAATATTGAAAATATTTCTTTAAGAGAGCCTTCATTCAACCTGTCTACAGAAACAATATTACCTTAGGATCAAAGTCTATATTTTTAGGGTTCCGTACCCCCTTTGGGTAAGGGTCCGTCTGTCTGTCTGTTTGTCTGTCACCATGCTGTATCTCATTAACCGTGTATAGGACTTTATCAGGCTTAAATAATAAAGAGTAGCTTTTCAACTTATCAAACGTGTTTTAATAGTCACATAGACCAAGCGAGAGAGAAACGTCAAAAAACAAAAGGTTATAACATTGCCATACATATTTTCGCAGGCGCTTCTTAAAACTGGTACTAAAATCTAAACATACCCTCGGGCGTTGAAAATATAATTTTCAACAAACTAACAAAAATCATTTTCGGGGAGAGGACAAATTTTACTGAAGGCACGTCGAAAAGTTCCAGTTGTAGTCTGGACATCCGCCACTCGAATAACGCTGTCAGTACCAGGGTGAACGGCCGTTACGCGGCCCAATCTCCACCTCAATGGAGGAAGGTGGTCCTCCTTCAGAAGAACCAAGGACCCCAACTTAAGTGTGCTTCCGCCACTTTTCCACTTGATCCGCTGCTGCAATTCTGAGACATATTCCTTGCTCCATCTCGCCCAGAAGTGTTGACGGAGTTGTTCAATCCGTTGGAAACGAGTTAAATAATTGGTGGAGTGGTCTTCGTAATTCGGTGTCGGCAGAGCGGTGAGTGGACGACCGATGAGGAAGTGCCCAGGCGTCAACGGCATCAGATCGGTGGGTTCGGATGACAAAGATGTGAGTGGCCGAGAATTTAATATAGCCTCAATTTGAACCAGTGTACTATAAAGCTCTTCGTAAGTTAATTTACAATTTCCCAGCACTCTTTGTAAATGAAACTTTGTCGACTTTACACCAGCTTCCCAAAGCCCACCGAAATGTGGACTATAGGCCGGTATAAAGTGAAAACTGATGCCTTCATTAGCAATCTCCTCAGACAAAGAATTACAACTGCCTTTTAAAAATTTGGAAAGATCATTGTATGCACCCACAAACGAAGTACCATTGTCCGAGTAAATGTTAATAGGCTTTCCTCGACGCGACATGAACCTACGTAAGGCTAACAGGTAAGAGTTACTCGTCAAGTCACCCACTAATTCGAGATGGATAGCCTTAGTAGTGAAGCATATGAAAATGGCTATATACACCTTCACAAGTCGACAACCTCGACCTTGATGACTAGCGGACAGCATAGGACCCGCGTAATCTACACCTACATGCTTGAAGGGGTTACCTCCTGGCGAGAGACGCTGACCTGGTAAGTTGCCCATGATAGGAGCTACCACCTGTCCCCTTACACGGCTGCATGTGATACATCTCCGATAACAAGCCTTGGCCAAGGAGCGTCCTCCAATTGGCCAGTACTCTTCCTTAATTGAAGCCAGTAGCACTTGAGGACCTGCGTGCATGTTGTGTTTGTGCTCAAAATAAAATAATAATTTAGTGAATCGATGAGAGGACTGTATTAATAATGGGTGTTTTTTCTCATAGGGAAATGATGAATTTTCTAGACGACCCCCAACACGCATAAGATTATTTTCGTCTAGAAAAACATTGAATTTGAGTAATGGACTCTTTTTTGGTAAATTTTCTTTAGCTAATAAATACTTATATTCTGGAAATGACTCTTGCTGACTTGTCCTGACAATCACCATCATTGCTCGATTTAATTCATCGCAGTTGAGATGTTTTGATGTTGGTGGTTGGTTTTTGCAAGCAAAAATAAAGCGCAGCATGTAAGCAACAATGCGCTTCAATTTTAAAAGGTTTGAAAACCGATCGAACTCAATTAAGTTACTCGTAGTTTCTTTAACCAGTAATGAAGTTTCCGGTCGAACTTCAGGCAGCTGCACTGATGAACCCGGAATAATAGGCCAATTTGACATTGCTGTCTTTAAAAAAGTGGGGCCAGTCCACCAGAGATCAAAATTTCGAATCAGCTTGGGGTGAATTCCGCGAGATATTATGTCGGCGGGATTTTGATTCGTTGGGACATGTCGCCATGCGCAATCGGCTGTTTTTTCTGTGATCTCAGCAACTCGAGTGCGAACAAACAGCTGAAGCTTACTAGGAAGCATTTTTATCCATCCCAAGACAATCATGGAGTCAGTCCAGAACGTTGCATGTCTGACTCGGGCTCTCAATGAATGAAGGACTTTTTCATAAATACGAACTCCCACTAAAGCGGCACAAAGTTCTAGCCTCGGTATTGTTGTAGGCTTGATGGGGGCAACCCGACTTTTGGCGAGTAACAACCGTACAAGCGGTTCACCCATGCTGCCGTTGCTGCTCACGTAAACACAGGCGCCGTAGGCGCTCTGTGAGGCGTCTGTAAAAATATGAAGGTCTAAAACCTCAGACGCATCGCAGACAACGTGTCTAGGAATCCGTAAGTCATTTAAAAATGGGAGACTTTTAGATAGCTCTGCCCAAGATCGGGCTATCTCTGATGGTAGTTGCTCATCCCAGGACAGCTTTTTTAACCACAAATGTTGCAATAACATCTTTAGTTCGACAACACAGGGTGCTAATAGACCTAATGGGTCGAAAATCTGCGCTATCGTTGAGAGCACACCACGTTTTGTGTTCTCAGTTGAATTTGCCGAGGAAATTGAAAAACAAAGTGTATCTGAATTTGTTTCCCAACCTAAGCCTAAAGTTTTGCTTGACTGAGCATCCCCGATATTTAAATCAACTGCTGCATCTAGAGGCTCCAACATTAATTGAGGGTTATTTGATTTCCATTTTCTTAATGGCATGCAGGCTGAAGCAAGTGCAGCGGTCACCTGTTCACGAATGTTCAAAACTTCGCCGAGACTATCGCCGCCAGTTATAAGATCATCGACATAGAAGTCGTGAGCGATGATCTCGGCAATTTTTTCATCTGAACACTCAACGCTTATTTGCTTAAGGCACCTAGTTGCAAGGAACGGAGCGCTAGCCGTACCATAGGTCACCGTGTTTAACTGGTAAGCCTTAATGGGCTCAGATGCGTCACCGCGCCATAAGATCTGTTGCAGATGTCGATCATCAGGGTGAATCGACACCTGGCGATACATTTTCTCGACATCTGCAGCCAGAATATATTTATGTTGCCTGAACCTGATCAGGATTGACAAAAGGTCATCTTGGACCGTAGGTCCGACCATCTGAATATTATTCAGTGAGACTCCGGTGCTAGTTAGGCTGCTTGCGTTAAAGACCACCCTTAATTTTGTGGTAGTCGAGCTTTCACGTAAAACACCGTGATGTGGAATAAAATATGAATTAGGGTGGAAACCTACTGGCGGAAATTCAGTCATGTGACCCAACTCGCGATACTCCATCATAAAGTCACAATATTTTTGCTGAAATAAGGGTCGGTTTTTGTTTCTGCGCTCAAATGACAACAAACATTGTTTTGCTCGCTGATATGAATCGCCTAACACCTCCGGGTCATCTTTGAGGGGTATTCTAGTGCAAAAACGACCATCGTCAAGACGGGTTGTCGTTTTGACGAAATAATCTTCACATGACTGTTCTTCCTTTGAATAATCTGATGACTTAGGGCAAACCTCATCGAGTCGCCAAAAACGCGTAAGAAGGTTTTGTACGTCATCGGAAGAGTGTGAATCAACCTTTGCTAACGCGGTTGATAGCAGCACGTCCTGTCCCTTTTGACTCGAAACATCAACATTTGCCGAAAGCGCCAAATTAGATGGAGTGTCAGTATGTATGGTCGGTTGGGAATTGACCGGCGGCTTGCTGGCGTCATGAATAGGAGATGAAACAGCATTCGCGACCAACTTCGGCTTAATATCCACTACGTGAATAAGCGAGTGATGTTTACGTTTGCAAATTTTACAACCAGGCCTTTTGCAATGGTTTGCGTAGTGGTTTGGACGGAAGCAGTTATAACACACCTTGTAGTTTGATAACAATTGTAGCCTTTGGCTATTACTTAAGGAAAGGAACTGTGGACAATTGTTTAAGTTGTGATTACCGTCGCATTTAGGACAGGGTTTGGCAGGCGTAGAAACGTTGGAGCTGCCATTATCCTGCACAGAAACCATGGCTTTTATTTTAGGCTGTAGTTTGTGAGACGAGCTTGCCTGGTTACCGGTCGGGTTTCGTGATAATTCCAACGTTTCTATTAAATCTGCGCGATTACGTATGAATTCTAGAAAGGCAGTGATTGTGATTGGCTTATCTTTGTCTAGGCGACCCTTGAGCTCCTCCCATTCGCGATATGTCTTTAAATCAAGCTTATTAGTGAACATATAAATGAGTAGTGTATCCCAGTGCGTCGTGGGTTCGCCTAAGGATTGCAATGCTCGTAAATTCTTATTGATTTGGTCAATTAAGCGTTTTAGTGCTACAGAAGATTCTTTTGTGATGGCTTCAATATTGAAAAGTGCTGCGACATGATTTTGGATGAGAAGGCGTTTGTTATCGAATCTATCACATAGCAGGTTCCAAGCCACAGCATAGTTGGCAGTGGAAAATTCGATTGATTGGATGACCAAGGCAGCAGATCCCTCCAGGGAGGCTCTAAGGTAATGAAATTTATTTATTTCGTCGATTTCATCATTAGAGTGAATAAGACTGGAAAATGTATCGCGAAATTCGAGCCAATTCTCATAGGATCCACTAAACTTTGGCAATTGAATAGTAGGCAACCTGACGAGTTTGTGATTGCTGGCACGAGAAGAACCTTTCTCGCTACCAGAAGGGTTCTTCTTTTCCTCATACAAGGATAAGGTATGTTGTGCTTTTGAAAGCAATTTATAATAATGAGACTCGAACTCAGTTCGTTCGTCTGTTTGTGCATCAATATCCTCCACTATACATTCCAAATCTAATTGTATTTTGTCGTATTGCTCATACAAATATTCTACTTTACCAATTCGCAATTGCAACTCTGTTGCCTGAGAAGAAGTCAACGAAGAAATATCCAAGGTGTCCAGATAAGTAGAAAAGGCAGTTAAACGTCCTTTTATACTGGCTCGTTTTCTGATCAGTTCCTTTTCTTGGGCCATTTTGGGAAACGAGTGGTCTAGTCAACCTGGAATTTTATACAATCAAATATTCAAAAATATGTATGTAAATTTCTGTAAATATTTAGACACTAAAACAAATGCAAAGCTTTGGCTGTAGTTAATATTTATTATACAGGTTTTATGTGACTTAAGGTTGCTATTTATGTACCAACTGAAAATAAATGCCTATAATATGTAAATTTCTGTAAATATTTAGACACTAAAACAAATGCAAAGCTTTGGCTGTAGTTAATATTTATTATACAGGTTTTATGTGACTTAAGGTTGCTATTTATGTACCAACTGAAAATAAATGCCTATAATATGTAAATTTCTGTAAATATTTAGACACTAAAACAAATACAAAGCTTTGGCTGTAGTTAATATTTATTATACAGGTTTTATGTGACTTAAGGTTGCTATTTATGTACCAACTAAAAATAAATGCCTATAATGTGCAAGACTAAATTAAATGAATGCAAAGTTTAGGTAGGAAATAAGAACTAACAGCTAAATTTATGTAGCTTACTAGCTAACTATACTGTTTTAAGTATGATAGTAGCTGAAGTAATACCTGAATACTTTGAATACATGCACAACTTCATTAAAATTAATTATAGGTACTGACGAGAGAAATAATGTAAACAATACTGGCACTAACCTTAGAAATTTACGTTTGTAAAGCTTTATACTACCTGATAAAGAGTGTTGGGTGATAATTTTTAAATTCGGCTTAACACTTTTTATTTTAAAGTTCTTCGGGCACTTTTGGAATCCGTGATTGCGTAATTAACCTCCGTGTCCACGTCCACGTTGCGTGCGGCGAATTATTTCACGTATTTTTCTTGTACCTCGATGTTCTTCACAACTAATAGCTGATTCAGGTAATCCTTATCAATCCGGTTCGATCCAGGACCATGTATAGGACTTTATCAGGCTTAAATAATAAAGAGTAGCTTTTCAACTTATCAAACGTGTTTTAATAGTCACATAGACCAAGCGAGAGAGAAACGTCAAAAAACAAAAGGTTATAACATTGCCATACATATTTTCGCAGGCGCTTCTTAAAACTGGTACTAAAATCTAAACAAACCGTGATAGCTGGACAGTTGAAATTTTCACTGATGATGTATTTCTGTTGCCGCTTTAACAACAAATATTAAAAACAGAATAAAATAAATATTGAAGACGGCTCCCGTACAACAAGCGTGATATTTTTTGCCGTTTTTGGTCAATATTAATAAGAGCAACAGGTAGACGCTTGAAGTATTCCAATTTTGTATAGATAATGTACGGAAACCTTTGTGCACAAGTCCGACTCGCACTTGGCCGGTTTTTTATTAATATTGTAGAGTCACAATAAAACTCAGCCATGAATTCCGTATATGAATTATTTGTGTCAGCGTTTCTTGGTGACTTGCCGTTTTAAACATACTTGTGTGGACAAAGGGGTAACCAAAATTATCGTTGTTAACTGTGAAATATATTATTTTATTATCATTGCACTTATCATGAGAGGATTATGTGACCATGATCTAGATTGTACTGTAGATACATGATGATATAAATCATCTGGGCTTACAATGAGGTATTGTACAAAAAAATTTACTACTTACTAAAAGAAGTATAACAGATTAGAGTTTAAACAAAATTCACGACCTATTTTTTTTTTTCGTTGTCCGCTTGACATGAAATGCCCCTAAGGCTATACATACGTCTGACTGCCTCGTTGGCCTAGCCTTTGAGGCGCTTAACCACCAAGATTGAGGTCGTAGGTTCGATTCCCACTGGGGGACGCCGTACATTTGTACAAATGGCCTCAGTCTGGGTGTATTTCTATGTTTGTGATGTCCTTGCCTGGTCACCATAGTACAAGGTAAGCTAGTTATTTGACCACGTCAAGTGATTGTGTTGTGTGGAAGTTATTTATTATGAGGGCATGTTATTGTAACAATAAACAAATAATGTTATATAAAAATATACCCTTGATTTGCTCAAGAAGAATTCGTTATAGCAAGAATAAATAATCTTACAATTAAATAACTTACCCCCGGTTTCTCGTACACTAACAAGCTGTTAATCTACTGTTGACAGCTGTCAGTGTTTTTTTTTGTATGCATTTTGGTCAATCGACAGCTGTTAACAGTAGATTAACAGCGTGTTAGTGTACGAGAAACTAGGGGTTAGTCACCTACAAGATTTTCCTGTTCAATCACAATTGTTTATTGTTATTTTTCTGGAAAGTTATCTATCAAATAAGTGACGTCGCAATGTACCTAACCTTGTTCTATGATTAATGATACTGAGTGACGTATAAACTAATTGATGTACTTTACAGGATAATAGCTTACAACTATTAAAATTCGCGTATTCAAGAAAGCCTGAGAGAACGTATGTGCCCTACGTTTCCACTATAGAACAGAAAATTTCTCTCAGATAAATATTAATTCTATTATTTCATTAACTCACCCCCAGTTTCTCGTACACTAACACGCTGTTAATCTACTGTTAACAGCTGTCAATTGACCAAAGTGCATACAAAAAAAACCACTGACAGCTGTTAACAGTAGATTAACAGCTTGTTAGTTTACGAGAAACCTGGGGTTAGTCTTGTAATATGTTTTATTTGTTACGTTGTTTAATAATTATGGCCTTGGGTTGAATAAAATTATGTTGTATGCTGACGACTGTACCACGTTGTAGTTTCGGTCAATAGGACAAGCAGAGTAAATCTGCCATTCTAATGGCCAGAAACACCGATATTAATCTTCAATCTTCCCTTAGATGCCGCTAAATTGCCCCAGTCTGAATATCCCTTCAACTGTCTTGAGCAATGGACTCCACTTCGTCTTTAGTGCGATTTGATTAAGCATCCATTTAAGGCTACTGTTACACCTAGCGGTGGTAGCCCACTGGGTAGAACAATGGACTCGGAAGCGAGAGACCCAGGTTCGATTCTCAGTGCGGGCATGTACCCTATGACTTTGTTTATTTTCAAAGTTACGTACATCTGCAAATTTTATAGTAGCAGTCCCACAAGCTAACGTTGAAGGAAAACATCGTGAGGAAACCCGCGGCTTGGATGGCTGACGAGTAAGCTGTCTAGATGGTATTGGTGCTGGGCAAGCCTAGTCCCAGGCACTGCAGCGTCCGAGTGGTCCCTTCACACAACTAGTGTGAAGAAAGTTGCCACTGGAAGCTGTATAAATCATCTTATTACGCAGATGCAAATGCCAAAGTTTTTTTTAACACCTGGATACTGTCTCGCTCGTACAATTTAAGGTGTTTCATTATTGTCAAAAATTTGTATACTTTGGACAAATGGTGTCTGAAGGTTTGATAGACAATAAAATTACGGACATTCAACTCTTACTACTTTTCTTAACCTCCTGTAGCACAAATACACCTACACTGGTACACCTAGTTTTTATTAAGAAAATTGGAAACAACTTTACTGTTTCAAAATCTAAGCGTAGAGAAACTAAGCAAAACTAAAATGTATGTTAACGTTTATCACAAAAGTATGCCGTTTTTATTAAGAAAATTGGAAACAACTTTTCTGTTTCAAAATCTAAGCGTAGAGAAACTAAGCAAAACTAAAATGTATGTTAACGTTTATCACAAAAGTATGCCGTTTTTATTAAGAAAATTGGAAACAGCTTTTCTGTTTCAAAATCTAAGCGTAGAGAAACTAAGCAAAACTAAAATGTATGTAAACGTTTATCACAAAAGTATACCGTTTTTATTAAGAAAATTGGAAACAACTTTTCTGTTTCAAAATCTAAGCGTAGAGAAACTAAGCAAAACAAAAATGTATCTAAACGTTTATCAAAAGTACACCCAGTTTAAAAATCACTCAAAATGTTAGATTGTACTAGCGAGACAGTATGTCGAACGTAACTGCAGCCGAGGTGTGCTGGCTTCGTTCGAGACATTCAAACAAAAGTATCATAGTATTTTCTAAGGGTAATACGGGCACTAGACATAATAAAAACTGAATTTGCATGGATATTTACTCGCTTATTTTTCATTTAATTTTAATTTCAATAGCTAACAATCAATATTTTCGAGTTTATATAAAGTAATTGAATTAAAGAGACGACCTCGTGGCGCAGTGGTAGTGCATCTGCATACCATGCGAGAGGTCCCGGGTTCGAATCCCGGCTGGGGACAAAAAGAAAAAATCCCAGGTCTTGGATGTTTACATGTTTGTGATGTCGTTGTTTCTGGTTCCCACGACACAGGGTATCCTAGTGTGGGGCCAGAACCAATGTACCTATGTGCCTGTATGTAAATGTTTATGTTTATGTTTATGTTTAATTGTTTTATAGACTGAATTTCAATTTCAATAGCTAATAATCAATATTTATGAGTTTATATAAAATAATTGTTTTGCCAACTTAAATTTCAAAAATTTGCTAAAATAATTTTGAAACGTAACTTAATAATTAGTTTTTCTAATTTTTGCCGAGATGGTAGTAAACTACCAGTCAATGCTTTCAAAAAGACGCCTGTCACCTCAGTCTACCGAGAACACGAGACTTGCAAAAGTACCGAAACGTCGGAAAATTGTAAAATGACAAATAAACGAGTAAATATCTGTGCAAATTGAGTTTTTAAAAGTCTCTCACTTCGGTATCTCCACGCAAAAAGCCAGGAAAATCTATTTGCTCCATTACTCCGTGAAAGAAAGACAAAAAAAACATGCTTTGTCATTTAATATTAGAAGGGCTAACATTGACATTTATTTACGTACGCGGATTGCAAAAGTTTGTTGAGATAAGTGTCGTATTAAAACTTAGAAATAAAAAAATAAGTTTATATTCAAAAAAGCTGCCCATTATAAAAAGGTTCCAAAATCATCACAGTCGATTCTATAAACCTTATATAGCTCTCCTGGGTATTACATATTTGGTATAGTTTTATTTACTAGTTTGTTAACTTACATATGAATAGTTATGCTTTGTATGCTGTATTAAGAGTTTGTTAATAAGCGAAGAAAACTGTCGTCTTGGTCCGTACAATAATATGTACACCAGGATAACATTTTAGAAAACCTTACATATTATAATATAACATAGTAAGTACGAGTAGGTATCTCTGCTTTGTAATAGAATATTAATAAAAAAAAGTTTTCATAATTTATTTGTGCCTAGGGGGCTCAGTTAAACTAGACTAAAGAAATATGTGGTGCTGTCAATACCGACACTCTTGGCACAAATTAAAGCATTACTTATTGCTAAGTCCTACCAGCTAATTTTCTCCTGAAACTGACCACAGTGGTCTATGCGTAACTTAAGTAATAGAATTCGACTAAGATCAATTTTGAGTGCGCTGTCAAGATGCCGATTTGTCCAAAGTGATGTTGCTAACAATGCAAATAAATGGTTTTATCTATCTCTCTAACTCGCTCAAGATTTACTCCGAGATTGATTCGGACGTTTATGGATTCCACTCAGTTACGTCCGGATTTGTAATACCGATTTATAATTCAAATACTCAGAGAATGTAACTATAAATAGCGCTGTTCAATTTTTTCTTTCTACTCACGTACTATTTCTGTCTATATTCGCAAGCGCCTGCACGAACAATAACAGATTTATTGAAACAATTTATTTCTTGGATCTGATTTAATTTTACCTTCTAAAAATTCCTAAAAAAGTTTAATAGTAAATGTCAAATTACCCGTCTATTTGCAGCCCAAGGATCTAACTTATCACTTGTTTATTTAAGAACAATTCTTAGTTACACAATTTTCTTCAGTTTCACAATAAAACACAGTTCAAAGTCTTTTTTTGTTCCGCACATAATTGCTTGGCGTTGTCATCTCCACGCTGTTTTCCTCTGTCGTGGCTTCCTTATCTCCCACGTGGTCTTTTTCGATGATCAATTCCCTTGAAACAGGATCGTGGACATTCAATTTGACCCTCAGATTTTCTATAAGCTCATCTAGGTCCTTTTCCTTCACAGTCAAAGTGTCATTGCCGGCTTCTTCAAGTAAATCTGCCCCGACTAGTCGCTCCCTCAGGTAATTTGTTCCGAAGTTCTCGAAGATCACTTGGTCGTTTTCGATGTTGTCTTCGCAGCATCGCTGGAAGAACAAATGCACCACTGGCCGTCCTTGTATGCAGCTAAGGACTACGAAGAGTATGAAGCAGACCAGCACGCAGAACGTCAGAAATCTCCACCACATTTTCGAGACATTACGCTTGATGTGACGACATGAAAAATATAGCCGCTGGTAGTTTTTTTGGAATAACGATGAGATGGTTGAAGGTTTTGCTATAAGTGGCAGTATTGACGAGTTGTTTTATTTTGACAATCGTTTCTATGAATGCTCCTATCACGTCTGTACGATATTCACTTGTCTATCAAACTGGAATTTTCTTTAAATGTCACGTCGTTGCCAAACTCCTTAAAACTCTTCAACATCCGAGACAGATTTTCCAATGGCTCAAGTCTCTGAAGTTTGATTTCTGAGATGGTATGCGTAAAGGCAGATAACGAAGAGCAAATGAATCTGGATCAAACGGGTATCTTTTATGAAAGACGTTTGATCAGGCGGAAAGACGCCTCCGAACTAAGGTACGTCATGAGGAAAATTGCGATCAGAATTATAATTACGGCGGCAAACAATGGGAAGGTGTTATCGAGAGGCGAGACGTAGTTATTGCGTTGCGTCTACCAAACACCGCACAAAAACAGGTTCTAATAATATTTTGTGGAATATTCCTAATATTTTCAGACTTGACCATAAGGTACGAGTATCATTTAAACGCTTTCGTTTACGCTTGTGGGCCTGTTATATCCAAATATCTTACAGCGCTTTGCGGGTCCGGTATAATAACACATTGAGTTGTTGCCGCTCCCTTCTTTCTGCAGCGCTTCAGCAATGTTTATGGAGGCTCACACTGACGCGATTCATACAATCGTACATAAAAAGATAGCCTCTTTGCTCTTTGAGTGGGGGGCAGCGGAAACAGTCTTCTAAAGACTAATGCAAATGGGTTTGTTCCTTGTATGAAGCACTTTATATCACAACTAAATCTCAGTTAGTAATACTCTATTGATTAACTGTTGTAACTAGGTATTTTGAATAATTTTCTCTTCTTATTTTCTTACAGAGAGTTACGTTATCTGAATAAAAAAGCCGGCCAATTGTATGTCGGGCCACGCACAGTGTAGGGTTCCGTAGAAAGAGGGGGGTTTATCTGCTTTGCAGAACTAACAACTTCATCAATTTGAACTCAATTTTCAATGGATTTTGTACGAAGTTTTCCTTTTATTTATAAGTTGGTAAACCATAACTCGTTTACTTGTAAAGCCTACTCAGCGGTGATAGATTTCCTTTTAAGTTCATTATATTATGTACTGCTAACCTGATCTTTTTCACATTTCTACAATCAACCATTTAGCCAGGAGAAGGGGGACGCCCAATTCGGACAAAAATTTGCGCTTTAAAGTTAAATATTTAAATTTCAACAATATTTCTAAATTTTTTTTTTAACATTTTTTCGTTTGTTTTGTCGTCGTGATTTAAACCCTAAAAATCAATTTTTTTTTTTTGGAACAACATGTTTTTTTAAAAAGTCACCGTTGAAGTTTGATACTCAACTGTAATCGAAATGTAACAAATAATACATGACAATATTTCAGTAGATGACTGCACCTATAGGTTGTGTTAATACGGTGTGAGTACGTGGCACGTTTCTTAACGAGCCCATTGTTCATAAATACGAGGTAGGGATAACCAATTCGATTTCAAATATGGCCGTGCATATTAAACTCAGCGGAAAGCCTAGCCTAAATTGATTTATCAACAGATCTCACTGTTCCTCGTAAGCCAGATAATTAATAATTAGTTTTGTAAGTAACTATCAGTTAAGAGCCTTGTTGTACGCATGTAATTGGGTGTTAGGCTACAATGTTCATTAAGTAAACATTCTGTTTTTACAATGAATAAAAATATTTGAATTGAATTGAATTGAATTGAATTGAATAAATAAATAACTTCCACACAATACAACTGCTTGTCAAAACTAGGATACCCTGTGCTATGGTAACCAGGCAAGGACATCACAAACATAGAAATACACCTAGAATAAGGCCATTTGAACAAATGTACGGCAGTCCCCGGTGGGAATCGAACCCACGACCTCCGAGACGGTTATCAGAAAGCCGCTAGACAAACGGGACGGTTCTTGTAACTTTTTAATATGTAATTCATTAGCAGATCTTACTTTAGTTCACAAGTCAGATAATTAATAATTAGTAAACTAATTTATAAGTGTTGGAGTAAGGCTGTGGTAGCCTAGTAAGGCCGTGGTAGCCTAATGGGAAGAAAGGCGGTGGTAGCCTAGTGGGTAGAACATTGGAGTCAGAAGCGGGAGACCCATGTTCGACTCCAAGTGCGGGCATGTACCTATGACTTTGTTTTCTAAGTTATGGACATATGTGAAGTTATAGTAGCAATACCACTCGCTAACGCTGATTGGCGATTTCACGTGAATACGTGAAGTAGTGTACGTGAATAGCTCAGACACTCAGGTTTCCTCACGATGTTTTCCTTCACAACGTCAAATGGCTGATGATGATGTTTTTTTTAATCTTCTAAACATGTATAAAAAAAAATTCAATATGTTAGAAGGAAAAGCCTGAAAGCTGTAAATAATTCCTATGATTCACTTGAAACCCTGCCGGCAATCAGACTCGGCAAATAATAAGTACTTTCCGCGGCGACAGACTCATTACGGGTGAATTTAAGCCCGATTCTAGTCGACAATGAGTCGACTCGAGGGTGATTAATGTTGCAAGCTGCGGCAGTAATTGATTATTGGTTCCGCGACGTAACAGCAACGCGCTGGGTACAGTCGGGGACGAGTTCTTTGGACGAATTAAAATTAAAATTAAAATATTGTATTTATTCACAGAATGAAAGTCACAGTTCTGAGTTTCAGAATAAATTATGTGGAGAAGAAGTTAACACAGAAACTCCACATTTGAACCCGGCGTGCGTGCATGCAACGCTAATGAATGTGGAGGAAGCAAAAGTGATCTGTCAGGATCGTGGCAAGTGGCAGTCCCTGGTCTCGGCCTACCCCTCTAGGATACAGGCGTTAGTTTATTATTATTCAACTTTTATTCACTTGGCTACAATGGCCCATCATCATCAGCCATTTTACGCCCACTGCAGGGCATACGCCTCCTTCGTGGTTTACCTAACCATGAATGGTTTTGCCATAACCGCCACGCTTGGCAGGCGGGTTGGCGATCGCAATATGCGGTTGGAATCTCAGGAAGATGCTGCTGCCCGTCTCCTGGTAATTTATTTCCTTAGTCGCCCTCTACGACATCCACGGGAGGAAATGGAGTGACGCTATTCTTAATGCGGCACCTCACCCCACCACAATGGCCCAAATGTAACAATAAAAATAAAGAAAATCAAATTTTCTACCGCACTGCTTCTGCGCATGAGCGAGGCGGTACTCTTACGGACGATTGCATTAAAATCATCCACCTGCGCCCCAGCGAACATTGTCGATGCATTATGTATTTATGTATTTTGATAAATGCTTATTCGCTAACATTCATCGAATGACATGAGGCCTGGTACCTATTTCGGGCAGCGGGTGAGGCTCTCTATTCAGCAGCAGCAAGCTGCCAGGGTTATAGGCACCATACGGGCCGATGGCAAACAATAACATTACATACGCACAGCAAAAAATTACACCTTTAATCGCGTTTCTTTCATGGAACTCCGAATGTTTTACTTAGTACTATTTATTGGGCTATCCAAGCGGTGGTATCGTAGCGGTAGAAAGCCGGCTGTAGAAATTACGAAGGTACATTTATGAAGTCGTAGTAGCAATACATAAGCAGCCTATATAATAAGTCCCACTGTAGGGCACAGGCCTTCTCTCAGGGATAGAGTATGGGTTTAATCACCACGCGTGCCCACCGCGGATTGGCGATTTCGAAGCGCTGAGGTATGTGAATAGCTCAGACACTCAGGTTTCCTCACGATGTTTTCCTTCACCGCTAGCGAGTGGTATTGCTACTATAACTTCACAAATGTACATAACTTAGAAAACCAAGTCATAGGTACATGCCCGCACTGGGGATCGAACATGGGACTCTCGCTTCCGAGTCCGATGTTCTAACCACTAGGCTACCACCGCTGTGGTAGCAATATCTCTCGCTAACTATAAAGCAAAACTTCGTTCGGGCCTGAGGTGTCTGAGGTGTTCAAATACCTCAGCGCTTGAAATTGCCAATCCGCGGTGCCCACGCATGGTAATTAAGCCCAGAGCAAAGGCCTCTGCCCTGCAGTGGGACGTATATTGGCTATATAAAAAACTCGGGCAGTCCGCATAGCACATCTATGAAAATTTCAACTGGCTGTTACGGTTCAAGACATAAACGGCCTTATTTATAAGAACATGATGTAAAATTCTTCTCAGAGCCAGTTTAAATAATCTGTGGATACCTATTTCCCGTTACCACAGGCTATTTAAACGGACTCTGAGGAATGTGGGAACCCTAGAGATTCCCTACTCACTCTCTCTACCAAGAGTGCTGGGTAGAGAGAGTGAGTAGTTAACCTCATCTATAGAAACCAACAAGAACCGTTTAACATTGACATTTAACGACATGATATCGGCGCCATGAAGGTTATATAGATGGCCGCTAGATGGCGAGCGCTGTCTTTAGACAACGTTTGTTATATGGGAGCCCCCATTAAATATTTATTTTATCCGGTTTTCAGTATAATGTTGTTTTAGCAGCAACATAAATACATCATCTGTGAAAATTTTAACTGTACAGCTACCACGGTTCATGAGATACAGCCTGGTGACAGACAGACAGACGGACAGTGGAGTCTTAGTAACAGGGTCCCTTACCCCTTTGGGTACAGAACCCTAAAAATAGTAAAAAAAAATATTTACCAAAGCAATTACCTATACTTCTTATAGTCTGCAGCAAGTCAAGATTTACATAGTTGTAGCAAAGTCACTCGTAACGTTACTAATGCCCGGTTCCTATATTCAAAAACGACTCGTTTTGCTTACGGATGGTTAAAATGTCTACTCAAGTATTCCTCTTAGAAACGGTTTCGAATATCTTACCGTAAGATAACAATTTATAAAGATCCTAACAAGTTTTTAACCATCAAACTCCTATTCAAGTTACGGCACCGATTACCAATAACGATTCGTTAAATATGGGAACCGGGCATAAGTAGATCGCAAATTTAAAAGTCGATGCTGTCGATTGTACAGATTCATTTATACACAATACAAGTAGTGTAGTATAATTATTGGAAGCGCGGGGCCGTTTTGCATTATTTACAACAAAGCCAGCAAATGAGTGATTTGGCATTCCCACTCAGTGAGTGGGGAACTTGCGTCAAACTTAGATTAAAGTGGTTTTGTACCATGGAAGACAATGAAAAACTCAAGATGTTTTTAAAGACGAAGTCGCACGAATCTCGGGTACCACTCACCGACTGCCTGTCTCATTTTCCTACAGCAACTGGAAGACTGAAGAACAAGTCTGGAAGAAATTGCTTTTAGCAATAAGGCCGCCAATTGTACTGTGTATTTTTAAAATTTTTATGTCATGTGCTCTAGTTGTACACTAATATTCTTGTCTTATCTCATCTATTTCGCGCATGTGCAGAACATAATAATAATGTTAGTAACAGTAGTGTTGATCATAGAAAAATTAAATTAGAATTACAAAAATATTTTGGCTACTCCTACGAAACATAATGTAACTTTTGTTTTAACTTACTCAAGATAATTCACTTCTAGAATAAACGTTTGCAGTGAATTTTGAGAATGCATAATTATAATAGGTGCATGTACAAGAATAATACCTGCATGTTATAGATTAAGAAATAATTGTACGGTGCACTGTTTGTATTCCTTAATAAATAAAATAAAGATAAAACCATAAAAATATTTTTTTCGGGCTTCTCAGGGTCTCAAAAATCAAGTTACTCTAATAATAAATAACATATCAGATTTCATTTTTTTAAATTGAATTCTAAACTTTTTCTATAAACGGTGTAGATCAGATGCATAAAAAAATTATTTTCGAGATAACTCGAATATTGATAAACGCTCCATACATTAGCAAGGTGTTACGTTCGAGTGTGACGTGATAGTTTAAGTTCAATTTGTATGGCGCTATTTTGTACCACGTGACTAGAATAACTTTTCGACAGGTCACATTATGAAAAGTATTAGACGCAGTGAAAAAATTAACCATGATTATTTACCTTTTAACATGGCCTGTAAGATCCCCAGTTAAAAATTTATTTTAACAAGTTTCTGTTTTTTAAATATAGCGGATTACATAATTTTGAGGTTTGAAGTTGCCTGCGGTGCGGGTTTAAAGTAATACTTTTCAACCATAGGGAGAATCGTTTTCTACTGACAGCTGTCAAGTTATACAAAAAACTAGTTCTACATTTTTTTTTAACCATGTTCAAACTTTCTGTACAGCCACTCAATTAAAGCGCGATGTAAAATTTAACTACCATAAAGTTAAGTAGTAATTAAAGAATTTATTTTTAAATGTCTTTATTATAGTTTTCGTTCAACAATTTTTTTTAAATAACATAGATCATGAGCAGCCTATATACGTCCCACGGTAGGGCATAGATTTAGCCAAAATTATTTACCATTTTTTCAATGATAAAAATAAAAAATAATGGCTGAATAACTGGCCGGCCACAGAAAAGAATATGCGGGAAAAAGGCACTCCGATCTTCATTTGTTTTTTCGATTTGTAGAGTTTTATTGTGTTCTTTAGCTAATTCAAAGGGAAGATAAAAGTACGCGAAACCGGCGTGCGTGCATGCAACAACTAATGAATGGTGAGGAAGCTAAAGTGATCTGTCAGGAACCTGGGTCTCCCGCTTCCGAGTGCAATGTTCTACCCACTGTGCTAAGCTACCACCGCCTGGGATTGTGGGACTTATATTAGCTACATAAAAAACCTCTATACGTCGCACATTCGCACTGTAAGGCATATGCCCGGTTTCACTTTTGACGGCAACCGTAAGTCTTAACTCCACTCGCCCAACGGCCTTAGTAATGATACAAAACTACCAGTTCGATGATGTCGTGTCGTTACGGTTATCGTTCAATATGAAACCGGCCCTTCTCAAAGAGCATGTGTGCCGCGGTGGCCCGTCCAGACTTACTATTACGAGCGCTGAAGAAAAGATGATGAAACTTTGTAGATAAATAAAAATATTTATATTTTGTTATTATTTTATTTTGGCAACAAACAGTCATTACAGGAAACCTTAACTAAACTTACAATATTGGAGATAAATAGACCTATAGTGCCTAAAATTTACAAGTGTGTTATGTGCTCTGGTGTCCAATAAGGAATAATATTTTTAATAATAGGGGTTAAAGTATGAAATTGCCGTTTTATTGCAATAGGTTCTTTGAATTGACATAGAATCTTCATGGTTTGAGGTTTTCGAATGAATCTTTTTTCAAATGGTTTCTATGATGTTCTTTTTTTTAAAAATGTGAAACATTTGAATATCGACTTTCAATTGTTTTTGTTATTCAATTTAGACAAGAAAGATGGATACTGCGAAAATTCGAGTGATTTTTGAATACGAGTTCCGACGCGGAACTAACGCGGCAGAAACAGCCCGCAATATCAATGCTGCGTTTGGAGAGGGGTCTACTAATGAACGCACCATGCGATTTTGGTTTAAACGCTTTCGTGATGGAAATTTCGACTTAAAGAACGAGCCACGAGGAAGACCGCCCACACAGGTGAATAACGATGAATTAAGAGAGATAGTGGAAGCCGACCCTAGTCAAACTACCCAGGAATTAGCGGCATGGTTTAACGTTACCTTACTCACAATATTGACTCACTTGCGTCAAATCAATAAAATAAAAAAATACGAAAAATGGGTGCCTCATAATCACTCGAATTTTCACAGTATCCATCTTTCTTGTCTAAATTGAATAACAAAAACAATTGAAAGTCGATATTCAAATGTTTCACATTTATTAAAAAAAGAACATCATGGAAACCATTTGAAAAAAGTTTCATTCGAAAACCTCAAACCATGAAGATTCTATGTCAATTCAAAGAACCTATTGCAATAAAACGGCAATTTCATACTTTAACCCCTAATACTTTCACTCCCTACGTACAGTGGCCCAACTATGAGGCTAAGTGCGGAAATCTCCAGTCGAACTAGACTACTTCCACTCCTTAGCAAACATGCAGAACTGTGTAAATAACAGTTTAAAATAGGGTTATATTTAAGCGCACTTCAAAACAGATGCCTCCAACATTTGAAGTGCCTTCAAATGGGTCCTTTTTAGATACATATCTACAAGTAACAATTTTACTTGTCATATTTAGCATAGGATCATCATCATTATAATTCAGCCACAAGAGGTCCAGAGTGGATGAGGTCGTCCTACGCTGCGTTTGCTGATATGTAAGTTGAAGTGGCAGTGGGTGGGGCACATAGCACGCAGAACTGATGGCCGATGGGGCCGAAAAGTTCTCGAATGGAGACCACATAGCATAGGATACTTAGGTAGAATTCTTATATGGTTCATTTATGTAATTATTTGCATCTTAAATCACTTTTTAACTTACTTACGAACGAAGATCATTAAATTCTCTGTTGTACATGGTAAGCGATCGATATATAGAGCCATTTCGAGTATAATTCTTCTTAAATCGAGGAAGCACAAATCATGTTTTAATGCGTGAGGTGCGAACGGGCAAACGCAGACGAGAGATAAAGTTCGTTTTGGAAAGGAGCAAAGCTTTCCTAAACGAACGCTTTCCTATCTTGTTATCTTCTATATGTCCCGTCCACTGTTGGAGGTTACCAACCAAGTTTGTTATCGTGCTAAGATAAAGTGGGCTGGTGGCAAGGGTTATATATATCACGTAACTTTGAACTTTTACGGAACAATATTGTTTCCGTAATTGTAAAATTTAACAAGAAGATCCAACTTGCCGTGTGGCGCCCGGATTAAGAATAGCGTCACTCCATCTCCTCCCGTGGATGTCGTAGAAGGCGACTAAGGAAATAAATTACCAGAAGACTGGCAGCAGCGTCTTCCTGAGATTCCAACCACATACTGTGATCGCCAACCCACCTGCCAAACGTGGCGATTATGGCAAAACCGATTTATGGCCGGTTTTTCTTCGACTGTGGACTTTTGCCGAATTACGATGTTTCGCATACTATCGATGAGTATGTTTCCTAGCATGGCCCTCTTCATGGCTTCTTATGCAAGTTGGATCATCATCATCATTAGTCATTTGACGCCCATTGCAGGACATAGGCCTTCATTACTGTGAGGGGTTTTGCCATAATCGCCACGCTTGGCAGGAGGATTGGCGATCGCATTATAACTATACCATTCAATAAAGTATCCGCCTCGGGTTTCAAATACCTCACGTGCGTCCGTTATCTTTTAACTTTCAACTGTAATTTAGCAACAAAACTGAAAAAATGTGAAAAGACTACACTACCAACTATTCTTGGATTTATTATTTCCTGTAAGAGAAACGAAAGCTTTAACTAGAACTTAAACTGGTAAGTAGAGTAATTAAACTTCTACTTACGCTCGAGGCTGCAAGGTAATGTAAAAGGTCCCAAGTGGCTCTTCATAAAAGTATACGAATAACAGTACCATCGCCTTCTCAGCTAAGCAGTGGCGCACCAGAAAACTGGCTCAGACAAAAGGGATTAAAATATATTTGAAAGTGAATACTTGCAAGTAAAGAGCGATGGTAACAAAGTGGTATTAGGGGTTAAAGTATGAAATTGCCGTTTTATTGCAATAGGTTCTTTGAATTGACATAGAATCTTCATGGTTTGAGGTTTTCGAATGAAACTTTTTTCAAATGGTTTCTATGATGTTCTTTTTTTAAAAAATTTGAAACATTTGAATATCGACTTTCAATTGTTTTTGTTATTCAATTTAGGCAAGAAAGATGGATACTGCGAAAATTCGAGTGATTATGAGGCACCCATTTTTCGTATTTTTTTATTTTATTGATTTGACGCAAGTGAGTCAATATTGTGGGTAAGGTAACGTTAAACCATGCCGCTAATTCCTGGGTAGTTTGACTAGGGTCGGCTTCCACTATCTCTCTTAATTCATCGTTATTCACCTGTGTGGGCGGTCTTCCTCGTGGCTCGTTCTTTAAGTCGAAATTTCCATCACAAAAGCGTTTAAACCAAAATCGCACGATGCGTTCATTAGTAGACCCCTCTCCAAACGCAGCATTGATATTGCGGGCTGTTTCTGCCGCGTTAGTTCCGCGTCGGAACTCGTATTCAAAAATCACTCGAATTTTCGCAGTATCCATCTTTCTTGTCTAAATTGAATAACAAAAACAATTGAAAGTCGATATTCAAGTGTTTCACAATTTTTAAAAAAAGAACATCATAGAAACCATTTGAAAAAAGTTTCATTCGAAAACCTCAAACCATGAAGATTCTATGTCAATTCAAAGAACCTATTCCAATAAAACGGCAATTTCATACTTTAACCCCTATTATAAAGCCGTGCTTTCATTCATTTACTTATTTTATTTATTTATTTATTAGATACACAAAACAGCGTTACGGACATAAACTATAAACATTCGGGAGTTCGTGAGTTCGAACCCCGTGCAATGCATGCACCAATGACTTTGTTTTCTAAGTAACGTACATTTGTGAAGTGATAGACCATTTTCCACGCAAGACACTGTTTGAATCACTCAACTAAATTGTAAGCGCAGTCTTTAGAAAAGTTATAATTGTTTCTGAACAAATATTTACTATTTCACGTAACTAAGTACTAATGACCTTGTGACTAAATTAATGTGCCTGAATTACTTCGAAACTTAGGTCCTTTGTAAGCTTTGTACAGCCAATGGTACTTTCATGACATAGTCAGCGTATTTAATATTAAAGTATGAAATGCGTATAGTAACTAGTTTAAGTCATTTACTAACTACTTGTGTACGTTTTATCTGAAATAAGTAATAATAAAACGATTTTTTTTGCATCGTGAGGATGCTCATACGAGATTAATCGTGATTACTAGCTATACATTTAACCATTAGGCCTTTTAAATGTAAAAATAAATATAAACGCCAAGTGCGAGTCGAACTCGCGCACCGGGGTTCCGTACTCGCCACGCGCGAGTTTTTTATTATTTGTCGTTAGGATAATTAGTCCCACAATCACGCCAAGTTTGATGCCTGTATGAATTACCGGGAAACGAAGGAGTTGACCATATGACAGTCCACGGATGTAGGATCAAACGGGTAACGGAGTCTACCTCGTCTACCTCGGCCAAATACTGACACTTGATAAGGAGAATCAGAGTAATGAGATCAGTAGACGTATTCAGCTTGGGTGGGATGCATTCAGAATGTTGTCCGAAGTGCTAAGAGGCGACTACCCAATATGCCTTATGCGAAAGCTCTACGATCAATAGATAGCATTGGTCAATGACTTACGGAGCCAAACCTGGACTTTTACCAAGCATAAAACCCGTCGAATTGCCGTTATTATTATCGAGCAAAAAGCGGCAAAAAATACGTTTGTTGTATGGGGGCTCCCTTAAATATTTATTTTATTCCGATTTTAATATTTGTTTTTATAGCGGCAACAGTAACACACAATCTGTGAAAATTTCGACTAGCTAGCTATCACCGTTCATGAGATATAGCCTCGTGACAGACAGACATACAGACGCACAGATAGACGCACAGACAGACGGACAGACAGACAGACAGACGGACAGTGAAGTCATAGTAATAGGGTCCCGTTTGGCGCCCTTCCGTTACGGAAACCTAAAAATGGTGTAAAGAGATTTACATCGTTACGAGTTGTTCCATACGAAGCCTGATCTAGCTAATTTATGAAATTAGTGAATTTTTCACTTCTTTAGAAATTAGTCCCTTAAGTTATACAGGATCTCTCTGAAGCTCGCTTTTATTTAGAAAAAAAATATAATTAGTAAAAACTGTTAAGTTTCCCAATTATATTTCTTTTTATTTTTTTCTAAATAACAGCGAGTTATTAATGGCACCAAAAATGTACAAGGGCTGGGGAGTTTTAATTTTCTTGCACTCATTTCTCTAACAGTATTTCAGAAGTATGGGGTGGACTTAATGCCTGTGATATTTTTTACCAGCCAATTTGCAGGAGGTACAGGAGAAGATTGTTAAAAGAATACGATACGAGAATATGGATAAGGAATAATGTTTGAATACGTGTGGAATAAAGTTTATTTTAGTTCAGCACTGGCCACCAAGTGTTAACGGTTCATAGCTTTGAACACGGTTTTATTTAAATCACACACAAAATAATAACACGACGTTCTAAAATGCGAGGAAAACATAATAAGTAATCTAGGTATTAGTAAGATAGCTAAGATATTCCAGGGCGTATTGCACGACCCTACCAGCAGCAGAAGCAGCTTTATGAATATTTAAAACTAGCTGTTGCCTGCGACTTCGTTCGCGTGGTAATTTTGATGTGTATTCCGGGATAAAAAATAGCCTATGTGCTAATCCAGACTATAATCTAATCACTGTGCAAAATTTCATCCGGATCCGTTCAGCCGTTTTTGCGTGAAAAAGTAACAAACATCCATCCGTACATACAAACTTTCGCGATTATAATATTAGTAAGGATTAGATAGCGAAATAGTAAAAGTAATAAACTTTATTAGAGTAAAAGGTAATATTTTATGTACGTATAATTACATTTACCTAAGTTATTGTAAGAATACATGTTGCGATTCGGTTTGATGGTCAAGGGCTGACATGATCACATTTTGATCAAAGCCATTTAATAAAAATACAGGTAAAAAATACAAACTTTTACAAAGAACGCTCCTGAATTAATTATTCGTAAAATACGTACAATTTCCCCCGAAACTGGTTTTGAACGATAACAACCGGATCAGTCTGGATTAATTTGGATCAACCGGGATGGTGTCGACGACATTTTATACTCTGGTCGCACTATTTTTGAGCATACGCAAAGTTATCTTTTGTCTCACTTTCGTTCTTTGCCACC
This sequence comes from Yponomeuta evonymella, assembly GCA_963969515.1. NCBI lineage: Eukaryota > Metazoa > Arthropoda > Insecta > Lepidoptera > Yponomeutidae > Yponomeuta > Yponomeuta evonymella. The sequence goes on along the minus strand of OZ018366.1, from coordinate 1,651,528 downwards.
CTTGCGCGTGAAGAGTTAGAGTTCGATTTTGCTTGTGTAGAGTGCAACGTAAACTTTGCAGTTTTAAAAAAGATGCGGAAGCGTGAAGTGGCAAAATACTTTTTGGGCTCTTTTGTTTAATAAACGACGAAATCGAGTTCTTTCCTTTGTTATCGCGGACCATTGCAGACTGTAATTTATTTAGATAAAGCTCTCTAAGCTCTTTCAGATTTAAAACACAAAAACTGATTTCTCTTAATTAAAAACATGATTTATCTTTTGTGTAGTCGATACAACGGTGACCTTTATAGACGTGCACTCTAATCAGTTGCGTTAAGAGTGACTTTGTAACAAAAATGTAAAGCTTGACCTGATGTCGACTGTATCGAAAATTTATTTTACCGCCCTTTTCCATACTGTCAATCCCTTTCTGAAAGGGATCCATAGGCTGAACATGTACATACATCACCTATACTGACGTATTATTTTTGAATAATAATAGGTTTATTAATAATTCGCGTTTCGAGTTTCGTGCTAAGGGTAGCTGGGAGAAATAGTCAACACAAGTGACGACATCGAGAAAATATTCCAGAATATCTTTACAAACATTCCCCTGAACATAACGGTGGGCATAAATTCTTCCCCACAGTCAGCAGAATCCTTGACGTTATAAAGTAACAGGCTTTCAATTCTCTCACGTTAGCTCCCTTACTATTGTTAAAACATTTATAGAATGGAATAGAATAGAATCAAGAGTACAAGAACATTTTACATTATAAATCTTAAAATTTACACATAAAGAACGCTTCAACCTATAGAACATATTAAAAAAATAACACTCAATGTACAGAGCCATGGCGCTGATTTTCAGTGGATGCCTAACATTACTAAACTTATTCAATAAACTTAGATATACGTACATAATATTATATAATTAAAAAACTCTTGTTTACATCACATTAATTTATAGATTATTATTCAACATAATAATATGATACCAGCTGACTCGCTGCCTTGCCACACCAATCAGCCCACGACCCACTCTCAGATACACCAAATATACACAAAAACAAAATTACAATAATCGGTGAAGCAGTTTCTGAGTTCGACAACAAACACTGTGAGACTAGATTTGTACCTATATATTAGAAGAAGAAGATTATCCGTTTTTTTTATTTAAAACTTCAAATTAAAACTCCCACGTTTATATGTAAGTATTTAATGTTGATAAACAAACAAATATCACCCAAGAGCACAAACAAAAAAAAAGCTTATTTCTTAGGTACTATTTATGTTAGGTACTACTCGTGTTTATCTTTTTTTTTTTTCCTTTATGTATCCTATATACGTCCATCTCATCGCAGGGCACAAGCCCTCACTCGGAGATAGAGAGCGCACCAGTCCAATCACCAGACGCGCCCACCGCGGATTGGCAATTTATTGTATACAATGTTCCTTTGTTAACGTCTCTCCATTTCATTCCGTGGATGTCGTAGAAGGCGACTAAGGAAATAAATTACCAGGAGACGGGCAGCAGCGTCTTCCTGAGATTCCGACCGCATACTGCGATCGCCAACCTGTCTTATTGAGCGAGGGATGTTGTTCCAGCACTGAGCTGTGCAGTAACGGAAACTTCCCCGGTGCTGAGTGGTGTGGTGGGAAGACTAATCTTAGTGCAATACGAGACTGACGCTTGCTGAACTTTAGTTTGGTGTATAAATATGAAGGTTGCTATTTCTCAATCACATAGAATAATTAGCTTGCGTAATGCAGAGTACGTCGTGACTCCAAAATGAGTAAATTGCTTCTGTTTAAGTAAGGAGTTATAGGCGCTCTTCGGGGGATTGGGAAACAGAACCTTGCGCATGAATTTTGCATTCTTTGTATAAGTTTCTTAGTTCTCCCCAAGAAACAGCCTCCATAAGACCATCATCCACTGCCAAATTTCTCGCCTTTGTAACCTGTTCGATTCTCACTTTTTCAAGCTCAATATTGTAACTATTCATTTTTTTATTTGCATTTTAGTACCGAGAATGAGAAACTTGGATTTAGCAGGATTTAAAGCCAGACCATTTGTTTCGGACCATTCCGAAATCCGTTCTAGTTCTCTATAAAGTTCGATTATTTACTCAGTCCTATCTAAAGGATTAAATGATCTGTAAATCTGCAGGTCGTCAGCGAAGATATGATATTTACTGTCAGTGATAATACTTGTTAAATCGGCTGAGTACGGGATAAAAAGGATTGGTCCCAAAAGTGAGCTCTGCGGGACTCCTTCGGTTACTGATGATAAACTAAAGTACGTTCTTACCTCTATCACCACAAATCTCGACACTTTGGCAACGATTACTCAGGTAGCTAGAAAACCATTTCATCGAAAGACTGCCAAAACCGTAATATGCCAGTTTTGACAGGAGTATAGTTGGACCAATAGTGTCGAATGGCCGTGAAAAGTCAAGCAAGATTAAGATTGCTGCCTCTCCAAAGTCCTGTCCTGCCAAGATATCGTCGACAACATCCAAAAGAGCCGTCGCCGTACTCCTACCCGTTCTAAAACCTGACTATTTCGAAGGAAGGATATCGTTTACCTGTAAGTATTCTGTCAACTGCATTGATACTACTTTTTAAATAGTCTTAGACATAAAAAGCAGAAAACTTATTGGTCGGAGATCCTTCATTTCTATAGGGTTATTGTTTGTAGGAAGAGGTTTACTTTAGCGACTTTCCGCGCTTCCAGAAATATACCGCTTTGTATTAATCTATTAACAAGAGAAGTAATTATTCCAAGCATTTACGACATTGTCAAACGCAACAACAATCAACAACGTGATACCAGCGAAACTTTGAGCATTTGTTTTGAAGTTCATTATAATTTTCATAATTGTCTCCTGATTTACTGTTTTAAGGCTAAATATTGAAGAGCTAAATCGATTAAACCAGTGAATTAATAAAGGAATATTTATACAATTTTTATCAGGAATATAAAGAAAATAAGCATTAATGCGGTCGGAGTCCCTTAAATGTTCAGGTAAGTCAGTTTGCCTTTTCTTAAAATCGGCTACATTACGTTTTTCCATGGGCTTCGTTTCTTAGCTTTATCATCTCCTTGATGGTTGTTGTTAACCAAGGATAAATTAAATCTTTTACATAAGTGGTTTTGTTCAGGTGCATGTAAATTAAATAAACTAACGATAGCATAAAAAATCGTTCACATCATCTGTCAAAAGATCATCCCATTGTATGTTTTTTAGATCAGCGTTAAAAAGATCCATATCGATATCCTTTATGGACCTAAACATTATCCATCGTGCAGTTGGGCTGGGTTTTTGTATTTATCTCGCACATCAAGAAAGCATGATTTTATGAATTTTATTCAAATTGAAATTTGAAATCTAAACAGATAAATATAAAGAAAACAGAATATCTTTGGGGACTATCGGTCATATCTACAATAATATTATGGCACCACACATTGCTATAATTTTTAATAAATGTATTGATCAGAGAACTTTTCCAAATCTCTTAAAGTTTAGTAAAATAGAAAACTTCGCCATGTTGCGGAAAATCACAGTAACTAATTTGTTTTATCAGGAACAATAATAGGAATGTCGATTTCTTTCAAATTATCTGACAATTGTTCAACTGCGGTCTATTTTTGCTTTTGTGAGTTTGTTGTTTGCTAAAATGCCGAAAAAGGCGCGGAAGAAAAGTGGCACATAAACATGTGCCACATAATAATAAAGTATGCGTCGGATAGAAAGTCTGAAGGATTTAATAGTGTTAGGCTTTTCTCTGGTTATATGTATAGGTATATATATATATATATATATATATATATATATATATATATATATATATATATATATATATATATCATCATCAGCCATTTGACGCCCACTGCAGGACAAGGCCTCCTTCATGGTTTTCATTACCATGAGGGGTTTTGCCATAATTGCCACGCTTGGCAGGCGGGTTGGCGATCGCAGTATGCGGTTGGAATCTCGGGAAGACTGCTCGAGGAAGCTGCTGCCCGTCTCCTGGTAATTGATTTCCTTAGTCGGCTTCTACAACATCCACGGAAGGAAATGGAGTGACGCTATTCTTAATCCGGCGCCACACTGAGCGGATATATATAAATAACCATCTCATACCATCTCAACGTGATGAAGATGAAGAAATTTTGAACGAGTCCGTTGAATACTGAGATTCTAACTATGTGCTGGCAAGAGCTGGATGAGAGTACCGAGGACCGTGGTCAGTGGCGTGCAATAGGAGAGGCCTATGACCAGCAATGGACAAGCGTAGGCCGATGATGATGATGATGATGAAATATGACGTGATTGATGAACGATTACTAAGACTGTGCTAATCCACGCTCACACCTAACTTACTTATCGCAAATTTGACACCTTGTCTTGCAACAGATTTTATTATATCGAGTAAAGACCCGGTGCACGTTGATTACGTTTTGCGCTATATCTAGGTAAATATGACAACGTCAGCGCGTAATGAGTAAACAAACACAATCTTGCAATAACTGTTATTCCAGACCATTATAATTGCTAGTTTAATGAAAATGCCCTAGAAAATGGATTTCGCCTTTTTTATCGCGCCTTAAATACTTATCTAATATAATAATCGAACTGCCGTTCTTAGGGATAATTAAAAACACGTAAACAATGCCGCGCGCGTCGCCGCCCCTGAACGCGGTAAGCTTATTATTTGATTTTGAACCATCTCTTTCGTCATCAACATGATGCTTTTATAAACAATTTAATTTTATCCTGATTTGCTTGGCGCCATCGGAGCCGGGATTTACAATTTTTTTCTACTATTATACATATTCATCTATATTGGGCTATCCTGTGGCCTTCCAAACTGTGTCCATATTTGAAACTTGCATCGTGCTTCTTTGTGTGCCTGACCCACTTGTCTATTCCATGTAACAGCTTTATTAGTATCGGTTTTATTTGGTTTAATCTCCGCCTTATTTTCCTTTGAAGCTTAACGTTGTGTATTTACCATCAAAATATAACTTATCTACTATTACTCCTTGACTTATATCACTACAGTGGTTATCACAGTATTGGGACAGCTCCATGGGGAAGTTGACTAATTTTAATTTTTCATTACGGTTATTATTTATTTTATTATAATTATTAATTTCGTCAATCCGCCGTTCACCCCAACATATTGTACTACTCTTCACTTGCCTGTGTTGCAACTTTGGTGTCACAACATCAAGATCATGGCCTCCCCCTTATAGGTCCAGCACTACCGGTACTACCGAGGCTGGGGCTGATTGTACTTACGTAGGATAAGTCATGGCGCAAGAGCCATGTTACTTTTAGTGCGACAATATTTGTCGATCTTTTTACGTTCTTACAGTTAAAGCTAACAAACATATAAATACCTTTTTCCATAAACTTATTAGAATGTCTTGGCTCGAGTCCTTGAGAGATGGACTTGTATTCACACTTAAAGTTCTCAGTCCTGACCTTGAAAATTACAATTGTTTTCAATTTTAATTTGCAAGGTCAGGACTGAGAAGTTTAAGTGTGAATAGTGAAGCAGATGAAACTCGCCCACGACCCCAAATTCTATAAAACAATAAAGCTTACAGAAAGAACGATCAATGTTCAGAGAATTGGAACAGCTGAAGAAGTCGCAGATGTGCTTACCAAAAGCACTGCCATGCCCGATCTTCTGGTCCCCATGTATTTCCTTGAGATTGATGAAGACCAGAATGATGAATATTTAGGGAGTTTTGAATAATGAAAGGTGTTAGAGTTTAGGAACTCTTTTGTAATACAGAGATAAACTGTCTTCGGTCACTTCGATTGGTCTATCGTCAACTCGTAACTCGTAATATATTTTCGGTCGTCAACATTTTTTTTCCTTCTAGAGGTGGGTGTATTTCCGTGTTTGTGATGTCTTTGTCTAGTTACCATAGAACAGAATATCCTTGTTTGCGATCAGGATATGTGATTGTCATCATCATCATCATCATCATCAGCCATTTGACGTCCACTGCAGGACATAGGCCTCCCTCATGGTTTTCTAATCATAAAGGGGTTTGCCATAATCGCCACGCTTGGCAGGCGGGTTGGCGATCGCAACATGCGGTTGGAATCTCAGGAAGACGCTGCTGCCCGTCTCCTGGTAATGTATTTCCTTAGTCGCCTTCTACGACATCCACGGAAGAAAATGGAGTGACGCTATTCTTAATCTGGCGCCACATGAATTGTAATATTTGAAAATGATTTATTATTGCTTTGTGACCGAGTATTGCGAGAAAATACACCTTATATTATTGTTTCAGATTTTGAATGGCGCTTATTCTTACTACACTTTGTCTAGGGAATACACTGAATGAGATATTAACTTCGTTATTTCACTTCATTGGCTTACAACGGCTGATTCCGATATTATTGCCTTTGAAATTTAATAGTTTAAGTGGTTTTTTGCAGGTAGTTATATTTTTGTTTAGTTTCTTAAGTACTACACATTATTAGCTTAATGAAACGAAATTTATTTTTGGCAGAAATAATCTCACAATACTTTTCTTAAATTTAGAGTACATAAGTATTATAATGTAGTTTAGGTTTCAGAATTAGATTTACATGCAACTTTCCGCCGTAGACGCCGTTTCCGTCTGGAAGAAATTTTTTTTAGCAATAAGACAGCCAATTGCACTATGTATTTTTAATTTTTTTATGCCATGTGCTCTAGTGTACAATAATGAATATTATATCTTATCTTCTTACGTAATTTTTAATAAAGAAAAGTTGTTTCCAAAACTAAACTTAATTTTGGAATCAAATTTTCTCGATGAAAAACGTAGTACAGCATAATAAAAATATGCCTTGAATATCCGCAATTTAATTATGCATCAAACCCTCAGACCACATTTATCAAAAGTTTACCCATCATCATCATCATCAGCCATTCGACGCCCACTGTAGGACATAGGCCTCCCTCGTGGTTTTCATAGCCATGACGGGTTTTGCCATAATCGCCACGCTTGGCAGGCGGTTGGAATCCCAGGAAGACGCTGCTGCCCGTCTCCTGGTAATTGATTTCCTTAGTCGCCTTATCCAATTTGTATTTCAATTTGTGTGGCAGGTTTTTGTACCACGTGACTACAGGGTGACTTTGAATTCGATTGACCAATTTAAGGGAACATTTTAGCCAAGCGTGGCGATTATGGCAAAACCCCTCATGGTTATGAAAACTACGAAGGAGGCCTATATCCTGCAGTGGGCGTCAAATGGCTGATGATGATGATGACGCCACACCTTATAATGTATGCAGCGATTATCAATATTCGAGTTATCTCGTAAAACAATGGTTTTATGCATCTACACCCTTTTTAGAAAACGTTTAGAATTCGATCATCATCATCATCATCAGCCATCTGACGTCCACTGCAGGACATAGGCCTCCCTCATAGTTTTCATAACCATGAGGTGTTTTGCCATAATCGCCACGCTTGGCAGGCGGGTTGGCGATCGCAGTATGCGGTTGGAATCTCAGGAAGACGCTGCTGCCCGTCTCCTGGCAATTGATTACCTTAGTCGCCTTCTACGACATCCACGGAAGGAAATGGAGTGACGCTATTCTTAATCCGGCGCCACACGGAGAAATTAGAATTCAATAAAAAAACAAAATCTAATATGTTTTTATTATTAGGCAACTTGTTTTTCTCATTTTTGAGACCCCGAAAACCGCGAAAATAATATATTTATGGTTTTTATCTTTTAAATCTTCTCGAGATTTTCTATTTCTTCGATGGTATAAAAGCAATGCCACTTCAATCTAATCTTATCGCAAGTTCCCCATTATTTAGGCCTTGTCTCCACTTACAGTTAGGTGCCACAAAAGCGTAAGCCTGTCTTACGTTCTTAAAAAATAAAATTGCTCCGAATCACTGATTCAACTAAATCTAATTTAATAATATAATATTTATATCTTATTTAAAATAGCTTATCTAAAGTGAAAAACATGGCATAAAGTCTGTTGCATTATGAAAAGGTGTAGCTCACCAAGCAAAAGAAATATTAAATCTGATTTTAAATAGTTGCAACATTTCAGTCATATTTTATGAGTATGGTCCGTATCACATACAACAAAATATGTACTACATTTGACCCCAGAAAATATCGTTACCTACCTATTTTTATTAGACTTTATAGTGTATTTGTAGAGTGACAGACAGTCTAGCTGTCTTCATTCGTATTCAGTCATAAGGCACCCTCTAATGTTTAATATTAGGGGTTAAAGTATGAAATTGCCGTTTTATTGCAATAGGTTCTTTGAATTGACATAGAATCTTCATGGTTTGAGGTTTTCGAATGAAACTTTTTTCAAATGGTTTCTATGATGTTCTTTTTTTAAAAAATGAGAAACATTTGAATATCGACTTTCAATTGTTTTTGTTATTCAATTTAGACAAGAAAGATGGATACTGCGAAAATTCGAGTGATTTTTGAATACGAGTTCCGTATCCGCTCATCTCAAAACCTTCTCCTCAAAACTACACCCCACAGTACCAGTACTTGGCAAAGTTCTATGTAGTAGTAAAGAGCAGAATGCTATCCCGGCCGTGTCCTTTAAATAAGTACCCTGCCCGCTCTTGCCAGTTCGGACAAAAAACGCACAGTAAAGGCCAAGTTATTTTGTAAAAAGGCTAAGTACTTACGCGTCTCCGTTTAATCTAGCCGGAAGCTCAAAAGGCCCCAATAAATTGTCCCTTGACAACGCCGGACAAAAGGTTTGTATTGAACCTAACTTGAAAATGTGACGTTCTTGCCGTCGCAGAATGTAAATCGTAGAGAATTTACATTCCCCAGTGGGACGTATATAGGCTGCTTATGATGTAATCTATTAATTCAGGAGCTGACGACAACTTTCACCTAAGTTAGGCTAGCAGAGTTAGCAAACTAACAACTAAGACTTATTCACTCAAGAATGTTATGAGACATATCGAGTAAACAGGGTGGAAGGGCCAACAAAGGTCGTCCCAAGTGGACATGCTTCGACCAAATAAGGGATGCATCAGCGGGGGGCAGGATAGAATTGTATTTCCATGTTTGTTACGTCCTTGCCTGGTTATCGTAGCACAGGGTATCCTAGTTTGAAACCAGCACAAGTGATTGTTTCAGAATAAAAAGTGCCCGAAACCGGCATGCACGTTGATGAAGCGAAAGAGGTTTTTTCGGAATGGCTGCAAAGTGACAAAATTTTGTTTGCGGAATACAGGCGTGAGTTCGTGTATGTGTGTTATCTTCGGTGTTTCAAGACGCTTGGTCCTCTTACCGTAACATTACCTTACTCAATGACCGTCTGTAAGTTTGTAACTATACACGTGAATGGCATTTCGCTATATCCTTGGTTGCTATGGCAACCACACCGCCTAGAAAGTAAACAAAGACAATTTTTCAATACCTAACGGTAATTTGAAACGATTCTGTTGCGAATGGCGTCAGGGCTCTCACGCGTCGTGCTACGATGCGTTCATTTGGCTTAAATTAGTATAACTAATCGCGAATATCTAGCCAACTCATAACTAATCGTGACTTATTCGAGTCAGAGCTCAATATTGGTTCGAAATTTCGCTGTTGGTGTTCGTTTTTCAAAGTAATTAATATAATTTAGTTTGCTTAAGGCTGTCTAAATTATGAATCTCGTCGCATAATATTTCAGTTTTAATTGTATAATTTTTTCTATTTTCATTTTTAGGGTTCCGTACCCGATGGGTGCCAAACGTGACCCTATTACTAAGACTTTTTTGTCCGTCTGTCCGTCGTTCTGTCTGTCATCAGGCATTAAAATCTTTAAAATAGTCGTTTAGGCAATATTATCATAGCAGATATATATCTTGTTTTCCCTTTGAGAAAAGCCATGTTGATAGGAGTTGTGAGTGATAGATAGAATATAGCCAAATTGAATATTCTTTGATGTCCACAGAAATTACAATAACATAAATGTATGCAGTCAGTCTATTTGAGTAGCTATTTGGCGATCGATCTTCGACTACTTATTTGATATATAAACTGGCCAAGTACGAGTCGGACTCACGCACGAAGGGTTCGCTACCATTATCTATACAACATTAGACAAAGATCGAATTTGAGAATATCACCATCTATAGAAACCAACAAGAAGCGTTTAACACAACAAACAACATGTCATCAGCGCTGTGAAGGTTACATGGATGGCCACTAGATGGCGACCGCTGTCTTTAAACAACGTTTGTTGTATGGAAGGCCCCCTTAAAAATTATTTTATTCTATTTATAGTATTTGTTGTTATAGCGGGAACAGAACAGAAATACATCATCTGTGAAAATGTCAACTGCCTAGCTATCACGGCTTATGAGATACAGCCTGGTGACAGGCAGACAGACAGACAGACGGACAGACGGACGGACAGACAGATAGACAGACAGACGGACAGTGAAGTCTTAGTAATAGGTTCCCGTTTGGCACCATTCGGATACGGAACCCTAAAAACTAACAAACCTTGAAGAAAACTTTGTATTGAGCATGTAGTAATTTGTTTTTTTAAAATTCAAGAAATAAATGAGTATTTCACATTCGCAATGTTTGCTCCATTATTTTAATGGTCATGTTCACTTGCGGAATATCAATAATTTGTAGGATTCCGTCCATTCACTATTATTGCACACATTTTTAGTATTCACAACAATATTACTGACAAATGATGTTAATAATATGTCGTTACTGTATCTATGAGTAATAATACATACGTAAGTTAACGGGAAAAAGTCCTGGCTCATTTTATTCTTGAAACGCTAACGTTTAGCATGTCGATCAGAAATCTACTTTCGAAATTGAATGACCCACAAATGCCATTACTTGGGCCAAACGTGAAAGCGTTAAAATTTGTCGGCCTCCTTTGGTCCGAAAAGGGGAACTCACGAAACATTTCCTTCTTTAACTTCGCCCTGTTCACAATATTACTTATGATCTTGCAATTGATCGAGGTATGGCAGGCAAAGACCAACGTGAATATCTTGTTGAACAATTTACGATTCAGCTTAGTAAGCACAGTCACCATGTTTAAAGTTATCTCGATGTTTGGCTCCCAAAAACAGTGGAAAGAAATCATTCAATACGTCACTCGCACTGATATTTTATCGAGAAACGAAGTTGCCGGAAGTTGTCGAAAAATCGTCACATCCTACACGAAATACTGTCGAGTATTTACCTATGTCTACTGGGCCATATTGTGTTGCGTTTTGGTAACGATTATATCACCGATACCGTTTCCTTTGATAAAGTATTATTCGTCAAGGAGCTTTCAAGAAAGCGTCCGTAATGGCTCGATGCAGATGGAACATGTGGTTGTCAGTTTTTGGGTCCCATTTGACAAACATCACAACGTAGCAGGTAAGTAAGGGGTCTTCCGCTAAAATACTGTCGCAACACAAAACACAGTGGTTTTGGATTAACCATGCTCGTTTGAAACAAAAAATGTTTTTCGAATACTTGAGCTTTTTCTATGTCTAAACTTTTGTCTGAAAAATCATCATCGGCCTACGCTTGTTCACTGCTGGACATAGCCCTCTCCTACTGCACGCCACTGAGCACGGTCCTCGGCTATTCTCATCCAGCTCTTGCTAGCCTGAATAATATGAATAGTCGTTGTAATAGAATGCAGTTCAATTTATCTGTGGGCACTACAATTCAAATAATGGTAAACAAAAGCAATAGTACATTTGTGAAGTTATAGTAACTATACCACTAGCTAACCGTGAAGGATAACATCGTGAGGAAGACTGAGCTCATACTCTCTCTCTCTCTCTGAGAGCAGGTCTGTGCCCTGCAATGGACGGATATAGGGTACATAAAAAAAGCAATAGATCGATGCAAGCGGTGGGAACGCAACAGTTGAACGCTGACATCTACCTCAATGTATGAGGTAGTAGTGGATTCGAATCCTGGCATGCACAAATGTTCTAAGTTACGTACATTTGTGAATTTGTAATAGCAATACCACTCGCTAACTTTGAAGGGAAAACATCGTGAGGAAAACTGAGTGTCTGAGGTGTATTGTAATAGGTGTAACACAACACACGCCCGTATTGGCGAGAGTGGGTAAATTCATTAAAATCGTCGAAAGTTTCAAGATTTCTTTTAGAAATATTTTTTTTTAGATAAAATCATGTCCATGCCCGCACTGGGGTTCGAACCTGGATCTCTTGCTTCCGAGTCCGATGTTCTACCCACTAGGCTACCACCGCTATATATTAACTCTGTTTATCCGCGCCGTAAGAACGCTGCAAGTTAGGCGCCCAATGCGTGCTGAGATTTTTTATATTTTAATATACTAATATTAAAATATCAAAAATCTTATTGATTTCCCAGCAACATTTCATGAATAAAGTATTGTTTCAGTGTCCAGTTTTCATAGCTTTCGGATTGGGCGTTAGATTTTTTTTTAGTAAACCCTGTAGAATGAGTGTAAATGTAAAGCTCGCCCAGACGTGGTTGAGATTTTCCCCTGAATAATTCATTGAGACTTGGAGTTCGCGGCTAAGTGCCCGAAAGTGCATTCAGTCCTTTAGAAAATAGTACATTGTTACCCTAGGAGTAAAATAACTTATTTAGTCCCGAGACGAGGTTTGGCGCCAATAGGTCGTGGGACTAAATAAATCTTTCACCCGAGGTAAACACTGTGCTTTTATTACGAATACAAGGAAAGTAAAAATAAAAACATGAATTAACTAAAATGTTAATACATCTCTGCTATGCGGAAGTACAAACAAAACTCTACAACTCGAAAAAACCAATGAAGATCGGATCGCTTTCCCGCCTTTTTTTCTCGTCGCTGGCTAGCTGACATTTGAAAAGTTGGAACATGGTTCAACAGAAATTTGAAAATAGAACTAGTTCTTTTTAATAATTTTTGACAGCTGTCAGTTTAAAACGATTCTCCCTAGGGCTGAAAAGTATTACTTTCAACCCGCTTCTCAGGCAACTTCAGAGCTACTTTCCGACAATGAGTAATGAAAAATCATTATTAGTGGAAGAGAATGTTCAAGGAAATGCTAATCCGGATTCTCAGTAAAATGTGTTCTTGGGCAAATCTAGTCAAACTGTCGCCAATTTATAATTTTTCTCAACAAGCCTCACAGTTGTTGTTATAATTGTAAAAATGGCAATCAAACCAAAAAATTGTTACAATTACGAGGACAATTACGGCTACAATTTAGAGTAAATTCACCCACTTCCTCTTTTCTGCGCAGGATTCGTCATCGTAGGAATCTACGAAGCTGGTGCAGATCTCTACACTGGTGGCCTGATTGCCGGATTTGATTCTACTATCATCGTCCTAATGGTGTTCTTTCGAGGAGAGCTGGAGCTGCTGAGACAAATAAGCTCTAGAATATTTGACGACAATGATGAAGTGGTTATCAAGAGGAATTTGATTAAGTGTAAACGGCGGTTTAACGACTTTCATAAGTAGATCTTTTTATGGCGATATATCACACATTTAGTTTATGCCAGTAATTTTTTGTCTCTTCTTTGTAGACCATAGGAAGCAAAAAGGCGCGTTTTGAAGCGTTAGAATTTTCTTAATTTTAAAATTATTTTCTGAATCACGATTCATGGATTTTGCTCGTTTTTCAGGGTCTGTCTGTCCTTCCGTTCGATCTTTAAAGGACTCTATCTTTGGAACCATTATAAGTAGCCAGTTGGAATTTTCACAAAATATGTATTATTACGGCGGATTCTCTAACAAACAATAAAATTTAAAATTCAATAAAAAATAAGCGAGTATCCATACAACAAACGTGTTTTTTCGCCGTTTTTTTGTTTATGCTTACCGTAAAACCCTAATATACACAGGCATCAAACTTGGCGTGATTGTGAGACATAGTATATATTCTAACGACAAATCATAAAAACGGCCAGACGCGAGTACGGAACCCTCGGTGCGCGAGTCCGAATCGCACTTGGCCGGTAAAGATAAAGATAAAGCTTTGTTTATGAAACATAGGTTAAGATGTTACAATTAGGAAAAGCAGATATCTCTATGTTTTGCCCATAAGGCGTACAATTTTTTCGTTTAAAAAGTAATTGAAAAAGCTACACTGAGCACATTAAGGTACTCGTAGTATTTAAAAGTCAAATTATAATCTTATAGTACTGTTATTAAGGAGTAATTTCATATCATGCATTTAAAAAAAAGGCAAGCAGTTTTTATATTATTCGTGTTTCTCTAATTTTTACAGAATCGAGGGCCTGCCCATGTGCATTTTATTGCACGGCGTGTAATTTGTAATAAAAATTAACGAGGTCTTCTTTTCAGATACGCAAACATGTTCAAGCGATGCATCTCGCCAATAATGTTTGTTTACTTGCTCGTCTCCTCATTCTCTATTTGCGCATGCGCTTACCAAATTGCTGTAAGTAATCAACCCTTTCGAGCGAGTAATAAGATATGAATCAATTAGTCCGTACTCGTCCACTGCCGGACATAGGCCTCCCCCAAGTACGCCACTTCACTGGCTAACGCAGCGTAGAACCGCCACCAGCTCGCTGGACCGACGATCTAAGGCAGATTGCAGCTAGTAGTGACTGAATGAGCATGACCGAGGACAGAATGAAGATAAGAATCATCATCATCATCAGCCATTTGACGCCCACTGCAGGACATAGGCCCCCCTCATTGTTTTCCAAGCTTCCCGGTCTTGTGCCGCCCGCATCCAGCGACTTCCCGCCACCGTAACCACATCGTCAGACCATCTGGTCGCCAGGTCAGGACTTTTTCGCCCCAACGGCAATCAGTTCTCCGAGCTATGTGCCCCGCCCACTGCCTAACTGAGCAATTCTTCGAGCTATATCAGTAACTATATTCCTGATTCGATCACGCAGTAAAACTCCTAACATAGTTCTCTCCATTATTCGTTGGACGACCTTGAGCCTTCTTATGAGGCCTATAGTCAGCGGCCAGGTCTCACATCCATAAGTCATGACGAAGATAAAAATATTTTATATAAATTATTTTTTATCCGAGTGCGGCGGAGCCCAAAAGTATGTACGTATGTAAGTATGTCCGTTTCTACGTTATTTAACTAATTGCCAGATTTTGACAAATAATACCTCAATCGATACGACGTGTAGGTAAGTATGTATGAGTGTTACAGGCTTTATGAAATTAGCATAAATCCTACTAAAATTACCAATAACTCGACTTTTAAGTATTAACTACGGGCTTCGGGGGAGTGTATGGATTCTAGTGACCTCCATAGGGTACTTTTCAAATTTATGATAAATTCTGCGATTTCCGCCATTGACACCTAGGCCACCAAATACCGAAATGCCGTAGTTCGTGTGCCTCAAATTGTAATAATCCTTTCAAACTACTGTTAAGTAAGAAATAAACCGATAAACTGTAATTTTCCTTGTTTATTCATTATTTTACTTTAGAACGTAATAAATGAATACAATTGCTTATACAAATGGTTTATTTCATAAAACAATTTCAAAAATAACATCTCCACTTATTTTTAGAATACAACCGAAAGAGCTAACCGAAACATGTAATTTTTACCCGACTTCAAAAAGGAAGTGGTTCTCAATTAGACGCGTGTTCCTTTTTTTGTCTATGTTCTCGCATTACTGCGTCAAATCATAGCCGCTTTGGACAATTCTTTTTTTGTTCGAATAGACAATGACCCATTGGTCCAGTTTTCAGAGATAGAAAATGGAAATCTTCAACGGACAGCAGTAAATAAGGCCTAATGGGGTCCATTCTTTAGTAATATGCATATTATGTTCCAGAACAGTTCAGACGTCGAAGGGTAAATGATGGTCTTAACGAATTTTTTTTTCTCCCGCCTCTTTCCGATTAAGTTATCTTTACAATAAAAAAATATGAAGTACAATACTAAATATGTTTTCTGTTATACACATTAAAAGATACCTACATTAATAGATCGTTGAAGTATAAGTACATATTAATAATTATAATCTTTACAGGTGGAGACGAACTTGGCACAGAAGTTATTTAAAGTCTTCTACATCTTATTTGGAGTGACTCAATTATTTGTCTACTGCTGGCATGGTAACAACGTCACATATAAGGTAAAAATTACTAGTATTGTAAAATTAATTTGTTAGTGCCTAACTAGCACAAAGTAGAAAACTAATTTTCACAACTGTGTAGCACCCCATACAACCCTTCTACAGCCTCTAAAACACTAAAGATTCGCTTTCTGATACGTTGTGCTAGTTGGGTAAATTTAAGAAAATATATTCTTTTAAATTCATTTAAGGGGTTAACCTTTTGAAACCTTCCTTAGCTTACCTTTACCCATGCCGCTTTTGTTGGCTTCAACACTTCGTTTAACATCACTAAAACGTAACCGAATAAAGGTCACTTTATTTATGACCAAAAATATTTATAGATAAATATTTGATACATTGTACTGTTTATATTAAAAGGTTCCGTTCTACAGCTTGGGATAGCTTTTCTTGTTATGACTAAGTCGTTGTCAAAGAAGAACTGATTTAATTTCTCAAAGACAAACTGGTCATTCGTATAGGCGTCAACAGTGCAGGAGCTAAAATGCTGCCTTGAGGAAGCCAATTCTACTACTGGCTACAGCCGTTTGTACTTTTTGAATACGAAGAAGTTTGTTTGCGTATGGACCGAAGCCGAATGAATTTAAATATACGTTGTTTATGTATAAGAATAATATAGCTATAATATAAGTAAATATATATAGAGATAGAGCGCTCCGCCAACAAACTGCTACGCAGTTTGGCGAAATTGTGTTCTACCTACATTAAGGTTTGTTATATTTTGAAACAAATAAAAAAAAACCTTAACCTCTGTTTTGGCAGTCACTTTTTGCGTATTCGAAAGTGTTACCACTCGATCAACGAGACAGTCAATTTAACAAGGATAAAAAGTTATAGCAATATGTTGACCAGCATGCTTTTTTATTTTCTGGGAATAGAGGTTTACTATAAGAGGCACCTTTTAAATTAGGTACTGTCAAAATTAGGGCGTTATTTAAAATATATGTGAATTTTTAATAATTCGCGAAGCTCACACATAGTTATACATTTTACGTGGCAATTTAGGTTTTCGCAACTCGATTGTTACTGAGCCTATTTTGTGTAATGGAAGGCTGTGTCTAAAAACAATTCCTGCCACCCTAGCTCCTCCAGTAACGCCAGCAGCTTGCGAATGTCCCTGCAGGCCTCCCTTAGCGTCCCCGGGCTTCCGAGGAGAGCCGGCCGTTGTCCGGTTGCCCCCGAATACTCCACCAGCACGTGGGCAGCTTTTCCTTCGGCCTCTATATTGTAAAAAGACGTTTTTTGTAGTGGCATGTAAAAGCGCCTGTCATCAACTTACTTGGGCTTTGGTGGGGCGCAGAAGGCAGCGGGAGAGGCGACGGTTCATGCCGGGATATTGTTTACCCTAATAAACAATCGCAATTAGATTAAATGTAAAATCCAAGTGAAGAATAAGAGTTTTTGTTTGATCAATTTTAATTTTAAGGTACTTTGTACTGTGTATTTTTTTATTTTTATTTATTTAATTAATAAAGACCTTTACATTTTTTTTTCACAAGTTTCGCCAAACTGCGGTGCAGTTTATTGGCGTATGGTTTAGGTAACCTGAACTTGCCTCTTATTTTCAGAGCCTCGATCCAATGCTCGGAGTCTACAAAAGTGCTTGGTGGAAAAAACCTATTTATCGAAAAGAACTCATAATCCTGATGATGCAATTTGACAGGACTATCCTGTTTAGTGCCGGTCCGACCTTCACGCTGACCATGGATACGTTTTCAACTGTATGTATATTTGTTAAAGTGACTCTTGTAACAAGAGGGTTAATAATTACATACATACATAAACTCACGCGTGTATCCCAGAGGGATAGGCAGAGACCTGCGACTGCCACTTGCGATCCTGACAGATCACTTTCGCTTCCTCAACATTAATTAGTGGTTGCATATACGCGCGCCAGTTTCGCGTACTTTTCATCTTGCCGTTTGCTAATACATCCCCTATTTAGTCTAATTATGTCCGCCTGGGACGTCCCTTACCGACCCTTCCACCCACATTCGCTAGATTTATTAATAGTAAATAAACAAATAAATCCTCTTGTCGAATGTATTAGCAAAAAGTATAGAAAAAAGTACCTGATTCATTTACCCGTTCATTTGTATACTAACTATAGCACACACCGGCAAAATATGCTGAGTTGGAGCCCCTTTTTTGGTGTCACGGAGGCACCTGCGGCGTTTGGGGTCCGAGGTGGCTGGGTGCCATACGTTACTGTATGGTACCCGGCTGCCTTTGACTCTATATGCTTCACATGTTCTCTTAACGATTTTTTTGTTTTATTTCTGTTTTGTTCACATTCGTGTCCTTTTGTTTGTGTACCTTTATGTTTACTCTGTGTTTCTGTGACAATTTAAATAAATACCCTCTTTCTTTCTTTGCATATTTGTTTGGTTCGTATATTTCGTATGTATACTTCACAATCTGCCGTGTGGCGCCGGATTAAGAATAGCGTCACTCCATTTCATTACGTGGATGTCGTAGGAGGCGACTAAGAAAATACATTACCAGGAGATGCGCAGCAGCGTCTTCCTGAGATTCCAAGCGCACACTGCGATAGCCAACCCGCCGGCCAAGCGTGGCGATTATAAAACCCTTTATGGTTAGGAAAAACCATGAGGGAGGCATGTATCCTGCAGTGGGCGTAAAAATGGCTGATGATGATGATGATGATGATGATGTATGTATATTAGTTCCAACTTTTTTATCTAGGAGCCTTTCACACATTACGTCATGGATTTTACACAGCTCTTTAATGGAAGCAATGTACCAACAAACTATATTTACAGTTTGACTCTAGTTCTAGTTCTAGTTAAACCTGAGATTTCCGCACTTAGCCTCATAGTTGGGCCATTGTACGTAGCAATATAATAGTTTGACTCTATTAAAGATTTTGTTTTTATAACGTGTGAATAAACTAAACTAATAAAAAAATGACATTTTTTTTAAGCGTGTCTCTTATAATCCAACATATCTTCAGGGATCTTATTGTAGAAGCGTATGAAATTCCCCACTAAGGATTTAACCACTCGCTAACCGTGCAAGAAAACATCGTGAGGAAACCTGAGTGTCTGAGCAATTCACATACCTCAGCGCTTGAAATCGCCAATCCGCGGTGGGCGCGCGTGCATACAGCAAAGTATAATATGGCTCGTCTTTTATTTAAAATCATAAAATAAACCTACATTATAATATAATATTATATAGATACCATAGTTTTTACAAGTCTAATAGAATAATATAAAGTATAATAAGAATCTTAAACATAGGTAGGTACAAGCCTGCTTGAATTAATACGAGTATGAGCTACATAAAACTACACAAATAACGAAAGAAGAAAGATTGCCATAGACCTATGCGACCAGAGAGACGGTAACAATAAAACACATTAAAATGAGTAGGTACTCAAGATCCCTTCAGAGCGAAGAGTGCTTGGTTACACTTAATACAGCCCTAATGGGGAACTTGCGTCTAACTTAGATTGGAGTGACTTTGCTTTTATACCATAGAAATCATATAAAAACCTAGGAAAAATTTAAAAACAAAACAATAAAAATGTTTTTTTCGGGGTTTTTAAGGTCACAAAATTTGCAAAAAATAAAGTTACTCTAATAACATAAAACTTAGATTCCGTTTTGTCATCGAATTCTGAACGTTTTCTTATAAGGATGCACAAAAAATTATTTTACGAGATGACACAAATGTTGGTAAACGCTTCATACATTATAAGCGTTACGTTAGGGAGTGACGTCATAGTCTAAGGTTGATTTGTATGGCGCGTTTTAGTACCACGTGACTATATTGACTTTTCGACTGCTTATATTGTAGAAAGTATTAGTCACAGAGAAAAAAAAATACCAGGTTTATTTATCTTTTAACGTGTCCACTCCTATTCTATTAAAACATATTTAAGTAAAAGTTCTACATTATGAATGTGGTGTGGCGATATAATATAAAGTTATATGTATTTATTGTTTCAGATTTTGAAAGGAGCTTATTCATACTTCACCTTGTTTTCTAAATAATGCATGTTTGATTGTTTGTATGTAGAATATGATTTTTCGGTACACAAAATCGAAAACACAAAATATGTTTCAGCAATGTTTTAACTGACACCAAATTAAAAAGTAAATAAATTGAATATGTTTTTATGCAAACCAGTCACTAAATCAGCATTTAGTATCTATTCTAGCCGCTGTTTCCAACAAAGCAGGACCTTATTATTATAATTAATAGATTAATTAAAGCGAAAAATAAATATATTATAAATACTAAATAATTAATTAAATATTTTTTGTGTAGCTTATAATACGTCCCTCTGCAGGGCACAGGTGAGAGAGAGGCTCTGAGACAGAGTAAGGGCTTAATTAACACGCGTGTCAATTCTGTCATTTTAAGCGCTAAGATAAGATTAGATTAGATTACAACACTTTATTGTACACACCAGAAAACAAAATACATTAAAGGCTTACGTGTCCAAGTTTTGCCGTATACAATTGGCGGTGTTATCGCTGAAAGCGATCTCTTCCAGACAGCCTTAGAATGGATAGAACTGAAACGTATATGAACACCTCAGACTTTCCTCACGATGTTTTCCTTTGCGGTTAATAATAATAATAATATTTACAGAACAATGACCACACAACCATAGTTATACAATTAGACGCGTCTATGTATGAGCATGACGAGTCATTAAAAGATATAACCAAGTATATTATTGTTATAATTATTAAAATTCTTTATTGTACTTTTAAAAAAAAAAGGCGAACTTAATGCTAAAAGCATACAACCTTTACGCGTCTATAATATTGACTGAGCACATAAATTTAGGGAAGTCCAATTTAGGTAAGTCCAATGTCCAAGGTCCAATTAGGTAAGTCCAACTTCGAGAAAGAGGTCACTTGTCGGATCCAACTCGGATGGACAGCGTTCGGGAAACTAAAACACATTTTTGCGTTCAATATACCCCAGTATCTCAAGACAAAGGTGTATAATTGACATGGATGTGAGACCTGGTCGCTGACTATGGGCCTCATAAGAAGGCTCAAGGTCGCCCAACGAACAATGGAGAAAGCTATGTTAGGAGTTTCACTGCGTGATCGAATCAGGAATGGAGAGATCCGCAGAAGAACCCGAGTTATGATATAGCTCGAAGAATTGCTCAGTTGAAGCGGCAGCTGCAGTCGCTGGATGCGGGGACAAGACCGGGAAGCATGAGAGAGGCCTATGTCCTGCAGTGGGCGTAGAATGGCTGATTATGATGATGATGATGACATGAATTTAGCAGAATGCGGGATGAAGATAGACAAAAGTGTAAATTTTTCGCAAACTTGGCCAAATTACCAATTTGAGTGAATCTTTAAAGAATGATATGATATCGACTGTACTCACTGGTGCTTAGAAAATTAAACAAACTTTGAATTGTGTATTTGCATAAGATCGCAACATCTGGTATTGACTCTCCTGAACTACTCGGTAAACTTCACCGAAGGGTTTCGGGTTGAGCCCGACATAAAACCCCGTTAGCAGTGCCTAAATGTTCCACAAACTTTCGACAAGATAGTTTTATTGTGCGATCGAGTGATAAAGTCAATAAAATTATTGCACATCATGATATAGATTTGTTCCATACAGGGGTCCACATTCTAAGCACAAACCCGTGCCGAGGACAGTTTTAAAACGTATATTGAGGCTAATATGGCTAACAAAAAGACTATAATCATGTAGGTACGATGTAAAAACCTATCTGCAAAGTGGGTTACTCGGGCTGCAAGTGACGTAAATTGCCTCAGCTAGATGTCGCTGCCTGTACGTAATACAGAGAAATTTGTAAAGAGGCTCGAAATTTTGTCGATGCCTGCACTTTCCTATTCGCTCAGTTGGGAGTGCGCTGGCACGGTTAGCCAGAGGTCGCGGATTCAAGTCCCGGTGTGGGTGGAAATTTTAGCCTCTAAATAAGTTATTAAATACTACATAGTGTTCTTGTAGATGCAACAAGTACACAACTCTGCAAGTTGATGTACACTAGAATATTACGAATGTGACTGTTGTTGTCTTATGTGATTATATTTTATTTACAGAAAAAACAAAAAAAGGTACGAAGCAAAGTAAGTAAAAAAGAACAATATATCGTACTATTTAGGCCACAATTTCGGAAGGCAGGAAGGATGGCGGTGGTAGCCTAGTGGGTAGAACCTCTGACTCGGAAGTGGGAGACCCAGGTTCGATCCCCGGTGCGGGCATGTACCTATGACTTGGTTTTCTAAGTTATGTACATTTGTGAAGTTATAGTAGCAATACCACTCGCTAA
Source organism: Yponomeuta evonymella (assembly GCA_963969515.1). NCBI lineage: Eukaryota > Metazoa > Arthropoda > Insecta > Lepidoptera > Yponomeutidae > Yponomeuta > Yponomeuta evonymella. Next base: position 1,629,127 of record OZ018366.1, on the reverse strand, counting down.
CTGTAAAGGAAAACATCGTGAGGAAACCTGAGTGTCTAAGCTATTCACATGCCTCAGCGCTTGAAATCGCCAATCCGCGGTGGGCACGCGTGGTGATTAAGCCCATACTCTCTCCCTGAGAGAAGGCCTGTGCTCTACAGTGGGACGTACATATATAGGCTGCTTGTGTTCGGAAGGCGCTATGGTCTCATAAAACCATCATAAAACTATCTTAATATTAATATTTTGCGTGTGATGACTGTGTTTAGACCTCGCATGTTTGTAATTATTAAGCTAATAAAGAACTTTAAAAATCAGTCAAATAAATTTATTTCATATTTTGGGAACCTGTGCCGATGATAGTCTGTGCAGCAGGGTGTTTGACGATGTATTTGACATGTGTTTGCACCAATATGCTGATTTTAAGATTTATCTTACTTTTTATTTATATTATTGATAATATTGTGTATAAAATCTACTTTATTTGATTAATACACTCTCATTAATTTTCATAAATATAAGATTTTTTGATAGAAACCAAAACCCTCAAAGTGCCTAAAAAAATGTTTTCTTTTTTTAAACTTATTGAAAAAACTGGTACAAAAAGTTGTAATCGGTCCACATCACTACTACGAATTAGAGTTTTATGAAACTCTATCCAGCCGGTAGTCGCCAACTGCAACGCTATTATTGTTAAGGCCCCCATTGACGATGCGTCCAACACTCCAAATGGAATCTAAAATCTGCTTGTCAATGCAGAAAACGCTGTCCATTTTTAAGACGGCGTCCAGAAATGGACTTTCAATCGGATGTAGGTCAGTGCGTCTGGATTGACCATTGTGAAAAAAGCACGCTGAACGCCGTCAACCCGCTCGTGAATGCCCAAAACGGCGTCTCCATTTTCCATTCATGCCTCGCTGCGTCGCGCTGCTGCACGACCACATCGGTCGTGTTCATAAACCACACAATTTTATCGATGTCATGTTATGTCAACGTCAAGAGATTTTGTTTGGGCATTCATTGAAATGTACAGGGAAAATCCTTGTTTGTGGATAAGTCAACGACTACCATAATAAATAGGAGAGAAATGCCGCTCCTCTGAGGCTATAATTTATTTTTAACGACGAAAGACAAAAACGCAAATGCTGATACTGTCAAAAAGAAGATTGCGTCATTGATCAATCTTCATTTTGAAGACCGGCCGGACGACGTCCCGTTGGATGCACCGTCAGTGCGCTTGTAATTCAGCGTGCATCAATTTGGATTAATCCATTTGGATGCCGCCATTTGGTTGTGTCGTGAATGAGGGCCGTTACAGATAGAGCCAAACGCCACGCAAAAGTTGCTCACCGCTCAATACGCTTTGTTCGGAGTTACGCAGCTGTTTCTCTACTGCTGGCATGGAAACTGTGTTACCTACAAAGTATGCTGTGTACCAGCTGTAGCACAAGGGCCGCGCTTTGTAGATAGTTTAAACGCATAAGCAAAATATGCTCGCACAGGGGGCAATATCCTAGAACGACAATTCATGGTTTATTATGACAATTCGCTCTAGGTACATGATGCACATAATAGGTATCTATCAATTGATGTAAATATTTTGGCGCTACACGTGAACGAGGCCAATTCAGGTCTGTGGCATAGAGATAAATGAAAGAGTCTTTTGGACTCAGAGAAAAGGATATATTAGGAAAACACGAAAACGAACGAGCACAGAAATTACATTGAAACTGTACAGGTTTTGGTTACGCAACGATATAGGCAGTTATCCAAGAGCGGGGGGGGGGTGGGGGGGGGCGAAATGCAAAATGTGCGTGCTCAGTCGCCACAATAGCAATAACGGAGCTTTGTAAAGTGAACACTCAAACACCGTCTTCATCGACCCAGTGCTGGGTGTCTACGACTGGTGGAAGAGACACCTTCACTGAAAGGCTCATTCTGATAAGTCTGATGATGCAGCTCAATAGAACTGTATTGTTTACAACTGGACCCTTGTTTACTATGACCATGGAGGCTCTCGGGAGTGTATGTGGTACTTCTTCCAACACATTTACTGGTAAAGTGACCACTTAGACACCTGTTATACCTAGGACATGTTTTTCGGTGGAATAAAATTGCGCAGCACCTAAACCATTGTCTCAGCTTATGTCTAGTTAATATAAAAATATTTTTTTCTTTCAGATTTTGTGATGTCCTGGTTGCCATAGCACAGAGTATCCTAGTTTTGGGACCGGACAAATGATTGTACTGTGTGGAAGTTATTGTTATCATAATGTCCATGTACTGGATTTAACAAAATCCCAACGAACAGTCGACAACAGGTCAACCTTTACATTTTTGTTGTAAAGTCGTCCGTAAACTAACTGATTAGAGTGCACGTGTGTAAAGGATGATGTGCTGTCGACTGTTAATTTTATCCGTGGATGCGATCAACTTTCGAAAACTTTGAAATCGCAAATATAATATCAGCTTTGTCATAGACTTTGTTGATTTTGGTAACTTTAGTACAGAACATGGAAAACATTAAAAAATATGGAAAAACAGTTTTCTAAATCCATAGACCAAAAGTGGTTGTAAACTAATCGCGGTGTTTCACAAATTGCGCATTTTTAGGTGACTCAGCATAAAGGTCAATTCAGCAGAACTCACGTAAAAACAGGTCAGGTCACGTTGCCGCTTCATAATCATCATAAACTTATATTTTTCTAAGAAGACTAGCGGACCCGGGAAGCGTTGTTTTTCCATTCTCAGACTACCACCTAGACCACCTAAACACCTATTCTCAGACCTACCAAAATACACAAAAAATCTTAAAAATCGGTGAAGCCGTTTCGGAGGAGTTCAATAACAAATACCTACTGTGACCCGAGATATTTATATAAGAAGATTTATAAAGGTCCAACTGTGTTGCAGTCGACAGCTGATCTTCCTTTTTGCTAAGGCTTAGGGTTGATTTCAGATTGGCATGTTTTCGAAGATAGAGTTTCTGTAAATAACCTTCTTGTACCGTCTACAATAAGGTTCCAAGAAGGCATAATTATTGCCTTACAAGAAATAGTCAATGCCTGTCTTTTTCTTCCTAGATTAAAATAGTGTCACGTCAAACATAAACATACGTCAAATTGTACCAGCGGCCACACAGATGAGACTATGACAAAATGTGGTGAAGGGACGGACGGGATGAAGCCCACACAGAAGAAACGGGGCAAAGACAAAGACCAAGACAAAGAACGTTTATGCGTTAAACATGAGCAGTGCAGCTGTTACAAAAAATATAATACGTCCTGTACATGTTTTGCCCTTACGGACATACTTTATTATGTTGTCAAAAAGAACAATATCTATACAAAATGTCAAGCTACTTAAGGTACGTACATACAGAGTCAATCATAAAATTTAAATGGAAGTAAGTATTATCTATTATGGATGGGTCGCCGTCTATGCCTAACGCTAGTGGCATTTTTCCGAGCGGTTCCGTGCTTCGCAAGGCACGTTAAGCTGTTGGTGCCGGCTGCCGTCGATAGATGGCAGTCGTTAAGCCAAGTCAGAGGCCTTAGGGCGGCTTGACAACTTCTGACAGTAGACGAGCCACTAGTCTACAAGCCTCCACCAATCCGGACTTGGCCCCCGTGGTGGAGTATGGCCTATACCTTCCTCAGGGAAGAGACCCGTGCCCCTCGGTGGGAACATAATGGGTTGATGATGATGATGATGATTATCTATTCAGGGGCGAGGGCGCGGTTTCTATAGAACGCGTCGCGTCTTTTCCGCGCCCTGGCCCCACGTCCCTTCTGTGTAGCCGATGGCTAAAGTACGTCACTCATGCTGTCTTGCTCGCACAGTCTCTAATTTTTTGTGATATTAATCAAATTGAATTGTAGTTCTATGAATCAGGCCCCCGAGTTTCATAAAACTACAATTCGTAGTTTATTATGAAAACTCGAGGTACATTGCGTAGCAGCGTTTACATGTTAATCTATGGGTTTGTCGAATTTGCAATGTACATACATGCATGCACAAACTCACGCCTGTATCCCAGAGGGGTAAGCAGAGACCAGGGACTGCCACTTGCCACGATCCTGACAGATCATTTTCGCTTGCTCAACATTCATTAGTCGTTGCATGCACGCACGCCGGTTTCGGGTACTTTTTTGCCCTTCGCTAAAACATCCCCTATTTGTTTGAAGTATGTCCGTCCCTTACCGACCCTGCAATGTTCATCGAATTGTTGAAGTAATTTTTTTTTTATCTATTTTATTCTAGGAACTTTTGTCACAAGGTGACGATGACAGTTCCATCGTACCGTTATGAAATTATATACCAATTAACTATATACGTAACAAAAGCCACTTAACTTTAGCTTAAGAACATTAGATCACAACCAAAGACTTTACTCTAAGCCTAAAACAGAATAATATTTTGGCTGAGTCAGATAAAGGCTCAGCCAATATATTCTGAACAAGACCCACGTGTAGCCTATTAAAACCGAACTTATCGACCAGTATTTGTATTTTCTCTCTGGCAACAGTGGCAAAATGTTGACAGCCATCTTCAAAAGTAAACTATGAATTGCAGTACTATAAATCAGGCCGCTCTGATCACCAATTTGATGCATTGCAGTTCATGCAAGCGCGCGAGGTAGGTCAACATCTAGCTAGTTATTTATACCTATGTGGTTTTTTTTCTATATTGACGAAGAGAACAACCCACTTATGATTCACCGGACCTTTCTGCGGAGCACTTAACATTTGCCACGTTTCCCGCGATTCTATTTTATGCCTGATCGATGGTAAACTTACCGCAGTGCGGATGCATACTTTATTATGGCACTGTTGCTAGTTATATTTTTTTTGCACTAATCCGTGCTGAAGATAATTTTAAAAACCTATTTAGAGGCTAAAAATTCCACCCATGCCGGGACTTGAGCCCGCGACCTCTGGCTGACCGTGCCAGCGCTCTCCCAACTGAGCTAACGGGCAAATGCAGGCATCGGCGTTTCGAACCTCTTTACAAACTTCTCTTAATAGGTTTTTAAAACTGTTACTAGTTCCTTGAAAATGCTCGACGAAAAAGTGCGCTTGCAAGGCGTCAGGGACCCGTTTTGATGAATTTGTATGATCGCAAATTTTTTGACATTATCATTATCAGATTATCATTATTTGATCATTATCAGTGGTAATAAATATCGCATATATTAACGCCGTCGTCCGTGACAGCCATAAATCTAAGGTTCCAATTAAATGTATGCCAATAAAAAACTCTCTTATCAAAACAAAAGTAAAAAGAACTTTTATTTATGCAAAAGAAACATCTTTCACATGTTGCACTACTCATGTGGACTCCAAAAACTAGCCAAAATCATTAAAATCACATCGGAACACGGGAAATAACATTCGCGTAATCAATAAAAAAATGGAATGTTTGAAAATAAATTACTTCTTCATGAATGTGTCAAACCTCACACCGAAGGTTATCTACATCCAAGTGTTGCTAATACGTAAAATCAACTAATTCTATTTTATCTACATCCAAGTGTTGCCAATACGTAAAATCAACTAATTCTATTTTACTTCCAAATTAAATTTGTGCGAGTTAATTAGTGTTTTTGTAAATACTTTTCCTTTATGGGTTAGTAAATAGTAATTTCTTTGATGCAATTAGGTTTTTGGTCACACGTGTCTACTTTTTTACAGTAAAACAAAAATCTACCGAGTATAACGATATATTTTATAATGGTAACACTGCTCTTTTTTTTGCATCGGATTAAAAAACAGGCTTTAGGTTAGGTCATCCACCATGTTCTATGATACGTGCGTTTGAACTCAAGCATGAATCCCAAAATGTTTACAAACAAAAAAGCTCTATGTTTCACATTCTTCTCCCTATTAATCAAACGCGCGACTGCGCTAAGGCGCTCCAGTAAATTAAACATTAATTAACTCGAAATAAACACGAGAACAGATAACTGTGCAGGGAAATGATTAAGCCTCAGTCATTTATTTCTGCGTGTCGTCTTAATTAGCTGCAGTCAAAGCGACGGCGGCGGAAGTGGAATGCGACAGTGCAGGGTGCAGGGGGAAGTTTGCTGCAAAGAATTTTTAGCTTTTTTTCATGACTGTTTACTGTAAAAAATGGGTACATATTTTGAGGCTTTACATATTTTTCTTTTTCCAGTTTGGCTGTATTACTTTTCCTCGCTATTTAGCGGCCAAGATGAAAACTATATTTCTAGTGTGTTTTAAGAATAAAAAAAATTAAATAAAAAAACTGTGTTCTACATATTCGTGCTGCTTAAATCTCGGTGGAATATCGCTTCAGTATTTTTGCGGTACTACAGACGTATCTGCTACAGACTCACGATGATGATTAAGGTGACGAATAGTGTCACTTCATTTCATCAAGCAATATAATAGTCAGAGACGAGCAACCGACGACGCGGGCTCCGTCTCTACTCACCATGATAGGCTCTGCGAATCAGAGCAAACCCTGGTCGGACTCTTCTGACAAAAAAACCAAGTATGTGATTCCGGAATTAAGTTATAATATAATATTATTATTATTAACCAGCTGTCCTGGCGAGCTTCGTAAGACCACAGAATCAGTTTATACGATTCTTGCACAGTGCCATCTATTTTAAACTTAAAATAAATATGGGATGGGAATGCATTACCGAGATATCAAGTATGCTATGTCTCAATTCAGGACTTTTTCTATCTGTACCCCAATTTTCATGTAAATCTGTTCAGCCGTTATTGCGTGATTGAGTAACAAACATCCAAACATCCAAACATCTTCACAAACTTTCACATTTATAATATTAGCAGGATTCAGAACAGTGTACAAAAGGTGGACTTAATGCTAATAGCCTTTTCTACCAGTCAACCAAGTAATAGATTAGATAAGATTAGAACACTTTATTGGACACACCAGAAAACAAAACACATGAAAAGGTTTACGTGTCTAAGTTTTGCCGTATACAATTGGCGGTAATAGAGTCAATCAATTCTTACTTCAATCAATTCACGCTCGCAGCGTTAACGTTCTTACCGCCTGTTACTCGTAAATTAATAATCTCCTAATCTACTGCTAACCGCTGGTCAGTTGGCAATAGTTCGTAAAAAGAAGAAAACAAACTTTTAGTCCTACGGTGCCATTTACAAAAACATAGTAATATATAACAATGCATAGATTATACGTCCCACAGTAGGACACAAGCCTTCTCTCAGAGAGAGAGTAAGGGCTTAATCACCACGCGTGCCTGCCTCGGATTGACAATTTCAAGCGCTGGGCAAGGTATGTGAACGCCTCAGACACTCAAGTTTGCTCACGATAAAAAACATGACTCCTCTTAAACACACATCAAATGCAGTTTAAATAGTATTTGATAAAGGCTTTCCCCTTCCCGGTTCCGTACCCGAAGGGTGTGAAACGGGACCCTATTACTAAGACTTCACTGTCCGTCTGTCTGTCTGTCTGTCCCTCTATCTGTCTGTCAGTCTGTCTGTCACCAGGCTATATCTCATGAACCATGATAGCTAGGCAGTTGAAATTTTCACAGATGATGTATTTCTGTTGCCGCTATAACAACAAATACTACATAAATATTTAAGGGGAGCTCCCATACAACAAACGTAGTTTTTTGCCATTTTTTTGCTCGATATATTAATAAAGGCAACGGGCAGACTCTTGAAAATATATATTTAAGTGGGCTCACAACAAACGTGATGTTTTGCGGTTTTTCTCGATCTTTCTATGTTGTATAGATAATGATACGGAACCCTTCTTGCGCGAGTCCGACTCACACTTGGCCGGTTTTTATTAAAATTATGTACAGCTACCTAGTGGGTAGAACATTGTACTCGGAAGCGGGAGACCCAGGTTCGATTCCCAGTACGGGCATGTACCAATAACTTTTCTTTCGAAGTTATGTACATTTGTGAAGTTATAGTAGCAATACCACGTGAAGGAAAACATCGTGAGGAAACCTGGGTGTCTGAGCTATTCACATACCTCAGCGCTTGAAATCGCCAATCCGCGGTGGGCACGCGTGGTGATTAAGCCCATACTCTCTCTGAGAGAAGGCCTGTGCCCTACAGTGGGACGTATATAGGCTGCTTATGATGATGACAGCTACCTATATAGTCTTACTCCGTTATTGGCCACATTTCTCGCATCTGTAAAACCGTTTCGGGCGCGAGAGAAAGGTAATGTACATATATCTACCTAGTAAATTAAACAAATAATAAGCCAATAATTAAAGCTTAAAATCTACCATATATATTTTTGAGAGACAAAACTGGCTTGGTAGTCCAAAAAGTCCGAAATCTACCAAAAAGTTACAAAACTACCACACGCTTTCGCACTGATGACAAATATCGTGACACCGCTTCACAGTCGCGCTAAGGCGCTCATCTAACCTAATTTCGCCCCAAAAACCTCGACTCTCTCTAATTGTATGAGAATAAACAATTTACCTTACCGTGCGGTTATATAGCACTGCATTAATCATTCGTTTAAGAGGAGAGGTTGAAGGGATCTCACGGCGGATTAGCGAAGCGTTCCGCCATTTTGGATGCGATAAGCGATCCTATGTCCTAAACCACCCGGAAGATGATTCGCCTTTGTCAAAAAGTTTACTTTAGTTTCCTCGTTCTGCTTGGCATACTGCAATAGTGATCTCCGGTGATAATATTAATAATTGTTTATTTTAGTTAAGTAGAACTTAATTTTACAATTTGTTTCAAATAAATTAGGCTAGCGTGAACCAGTGTAGGACAAGTAGCCGAGGACAGAAGAAAGGACGTGGCGTGCATGGGGGGGGCTATGTCCAGCAGTGCACGATTACGGGCTGAGCGATTGATTGATTCATTGATTTATTAATTGATTGATTGATCCATCGATTGATTTATTGATTGATTGATTGATTGATTGATTGATTGATTGATTGATTGATTGATTAATTGTTTGATTGATTGATTGATTGACTGATTGATTGATTGAAAACAAGTGTTGCCTAAATTAGGTTAGGTACTTAAATGTACCGTGTATCTTAGGCATTAAAAACGCTGCCTCTATTAAAAATATTATTTTTAATAGAGGCAGCGTTTTTATCCTGTTCGCGAGAATAAATAACAAATAATTATACAAAGAGATTTACTTCGTTATTGTAACATAAATAAATAAGTGCATAAATTTAGAATTACATGAATTATTGAAGGAGGTCGTTTGTTATGAGTGCACCTTATTGTGCGTGTATGCGCTGGCTAATTTCATGTCAATCAGTATTTTTGTCAGTTATACAGAAACTAGAATGAATCAGTATTATTTATAGCATGTTAATGCATAATTTATAGAAATTCAACTTAACTCTAAACGACTAAAGTTGAATTTCTATAAATTATGCATGTTAAGCACGAGGGCAAGATAACAAGTACCCGAAACCGGCGTGGATGCAACGACTAATGAATGTTGAGGAAGCGAAAGTGATCTGTCAGGACCGCAGCAAGTGGCAGTGGTCTCTGCCTACCCGTCTGGGATACAGGCGTGAGTCCTTTAGGAGTATTGAAACACAATATAGGTACTTAGGTGGCCCATTTTTCAACTTCCGTCGTTGTTGTTCCGGATGAGCGATATTATACTGAATTTTGCAAAAACGTATTATAAAAAACCCGGCCAAGTGCGAGTCTCGCGCGTTAAGGGTTCTGTACAATTTTTTAGGAAGGTAATTACATTATTATAAATAGTTCAGGAATCGTGTCTCGCAGCTTTTTCCGAGTTTTTCCCGAAATTTAATGACTATTTTTTTGTCATTTACCTGCAAATATGTAGTTTCATATTTATCCCTGTATTTGTAGTATAAGACGATATTACTTTCAAAATTTCATAGTTCTAGGTTAACGGAAAGTACCCTATGAATTTCTATTCCCTTGAATGTCAAAATATACGTTTTTTTGCGGCGTAAACGGCCCTAACTTTTTTTTACGTTACTACTTAGATATAAGAAACTATTTGTAATATCGTTCACCTGGTTGTGCAATAAAGTGTTCTCTATCTTTCTATCTATCTATCTTAGAAGTTTCAGCTTCAAGGGACTGTAGACTTGAGTATACGGTTTTAATTTCAACTCGATACCTCCACGCGTTCCCGAGATAAAGGGTCTTGACAGACGGACGGAAGGACGGACGGACGGACGTTCAACAAAGTGATCCTATAAGGGTTCCGTTTTTCCTTTTAAGGTACGGAACCTAAAAAGAGAAGTTTAAAACAAGTTTTTTATTATTGGTGCAAACTGATTGCGCTTGTTAGCACAAGGTCGCCAAGGTTAAAAGCCCTATCCAAAGCCAAAATGCCGCGCCTCCACCCGTGCATGGTTCATTTCAAACCTACGGCACGTTGTTTCCCGAAGGGGAAACATTTATAAAAAGGAGCCCGTAAAAAATTGCACGTCTTCACAACCGGCCCCAGTCGGTTTATTAGCTTTGCGACTGACGTCATTTATTGCGGAACCCTTTGCATATTGCTAGTACGTACAAGTAACTGTGAAGGAAAATATGCTGCGGAAGCCCGCAATGGATTGTTTTTACGTATTTGGCTGTCCTGTAAGTTGGATAGGTGCTGGGTAAGTTATTCCATGTGGTTAATTAATTTTGTGAATGGATGAATGAACGAACGAACGAATTTTTTTGTTCATTGACTTACGTTTGTATCGCAGAGTTTTAAATTTTATAAATTATTCGCCAAACTGCGTGGCAGTTTGTTGGCGAATTAATAGCACTCTTTTGACGTTTTTTAAAACTAGTACTAAAAGAAGAAAGATAGTACTAATAGAAGAAGAAGAACAAAGACATTTATTATAGCAACAAGATACATCACAGAAACAAAATAAGCAGATAAGTAACATAATATGCACAACAACAATAAGACAACAAAATACACAACAGACAAAACGAATAAATAAATCAGGACCATAGATGTAGCCTGTGTTGTATCTAAGTTGCCACAAAAGGCAGCTGACTCAGCGTTGTGCTGAGGAAGTGATCTCTCAACGCTGATTTTCAGTCAGTGCCTACGGTAACCTATAATTGTGCTACAGAGTGCGTGCCGTGGTGCAGTTAAAAGAATTAAAACAAATGCAATAACATACATAGGTACAATAAAGTAGAAAAATATCGTCATAAAATACTTACATATATTATTTGCTCTTAAGTGTCTATCCCAAACGGGATGAGGCTACACGGATTTTTGGTCAAGCTAGGTGCCGGGCACTATACTACGGTGTCTACTAAGCGATCAAAACAAAACGTACACCTTTTTTTTTTTTACAACCGCGTACTCTACCCACGTCTACCCAGGTATTTGTCACGGGCAACTTTGCAACTGAAATGTTAAATTTGATGCGCTGCCAACTCTCTCCGTTGTCAAAATAAGACGCAGATTCTCTTTATAGACGCTTTATATATACGAGTAGTTCGTTACCTCAACCCCACATCTCGAACAAGATGCCTCAGGCTGCGGTTGGGAACAATTAGCGGTTACCAGAGAATGGCCGGTTTCACATAAGCGACACGGTGGTCTGCACGACATCGCTGGACTAAACACGTAACGTTAGCGCAACGGCCTTAGTAAATGTATAAAACTAGTTCCCCATCGACAATACAAATTTTCGGACAACAAGAAACTAATGCAAATATACCATTTTACAACTCGACCTTCCACAAAATAAGTTTTCCAACCTTACATCTCAGGAAGTAATTCTTTCTTGTAATGTCATTTGGCAACAAATAATTAAATTTTCTTGACACAAATGCCTTAAATCGACAAAGTTCTATTAATATACTTTAAGAAAATACAATTCACGCAAATTAGAGAACAAAGCAGGTGCAGGGGAGCGAATCCCTCGCAGGGGGCTGCGAGGGAGGCTCAGGGGGCGAAGTCCCTCACAATAAAAAAATTCTTGCTCGCCGGCAACAGTAGGTGAGATTAGTTTATCCTTGTAATCATGCAATACGTAGCGAGAGAAGCGAGTGGAGCTCCCTATTTGTTACCAATAGGTGCATCTGGGACTCCACCTAAAGTACTTGCAGGGGCAAGGGAGGCTTGGGGACGAAGCACCAGGCAAAAAAAAACTTGCTTGTCAGGAATAGTAAGTCAGGTTAGCTTAGGCTTGTGATGTCGCTACGCGGAGCGAGCGAAGCGAGCGGAGCTCCCTATTTGTTACCAATAAGTGCATCTGACAAAAAAAAAGTTTTTTGTAGGCTACTTTAAAAAGCGAATTAAATTGGTATAGCAAAATGCTTTATGTGTTATCTGTAAAATGTTGACATACACATAAGATTGTCTTTGAAACATATAAAAAATAATAATAATGCATTTTCAAAATGACTGCATATCAAATGAATCTTTGAATTTAGATGTCATTGTTAAAACAATAGATAGTAAAACGAAACATTTACAAATGTTTGTTGTGAAGTGATTCTTTGATAATTAATTGTAGGTAAAACATTATAGACTCGTATGAAAACCAGTCAGATGACGTCGTCCCATTGCGTTTATCGTCCAACGTGAAACCGCCAATTTTCAGCGACGGCTTGCGACCGGCCGAAGGTACAAGGCGAGGATTACAATATATTGTAAGGCAGTGTGTACAAAACAACACGAACAAAAACCGATTTCGAGTTGGGCAACCGAAGGTGGAACGAAAATAGGCAACGATACTTCACATACAAATAGTATGAGATGAGAAACTCATTTACAAAATATCACGTTAAGACCAACTTAAGCTACATGGAAAAAATGTTTAAATAATGGTGTTTTCATGAATAAGACTGTCGATCGATCAATCAAAACTACTGATGATAAAATATTGGACACCCGACCTGATGAAGAATCGACTAAATGTGATGTTAGAATTTAATTGATTGAATAAAGTACGGCGGCCTCCGGTGGAAATCGAACCCACAATCTCTGTTTTGTTAGTCAAGCATGTTAACCGCTAGACCGTCGAGGCAGTCTCAATCGATGTAACGCCATTCGATATGACGTGGGCGATCCATGAGTAGGGTTCGTAGAATCCGATCACGCGATCCGTTGTTTTACCACTGTAAGCTTAGTGTTATCAGAGTAGACTTTTTTATGTATTGTTTCCGTGAAATCGGAACACGCGATCGGATTCTACTTTTAATTCTTTTTTTTTAGGTGAAACTGATATCGAGATCACCATGGGTTACTCTACCCATGGTATTTGTTACTCATTTTGTGGTGCTAAAATGTCAAAATTTGAAAATTGATGTACTGGAAAGTCGCGACTTTTGACATTCAAAGCGCGCGACTAGCGTCGTCATACTATCCGTAGTCCAGTTATTATTTTATTTTATTTATTTGGGATTAAAAACAGTAGTACATTAATGTATTTGTATAAATCAGACTTAATTAAACATTGCAAAATGTATTACCCAGTACTTAATCCCCGAATATGTTATAAGAATTAGTTGCTTTATGAAAGCGGAAATATCATTATTTCCGAAACAATTATTAACAATGAGAAAAAGCATGCATAATTTTATAAATTAATTCGATTAGCGCATTACATGGAGCATACACAATTCGCTGAAATAACTGAATTATCTATTATGGTAACAACATATTTTAAAGTAGAAAGCTACAGCTTGCCCTCCAGCTGCAAAAGCACCTGTTGTCGAAAGAAAAATGTCAATACTGGAGAAGTTTTTGTTATATGTATCAAATAATCTACTTAGGGGAGTACGTTCGCCAGCATTGGTGCATCCCGGTAGCAAAAAGACGGTGTATAATATTCGTGCGACGAAGAGCAGAGCGGGGGACTTCGTAGCTCAGGTTTTTAATCATCTCAGGACAGTCAAACTCATTATGACATAATTTGTAGAGTGTCGTCACATCCAACAAGATGCGTCTTGTTGGCTAGAAAAGCTTAACTTCCATTTGCCGACCAAGATTACCGTAGTAAGGAGGTAGTATTTTTTGTCGAAAATAAAAATACAAAAACGAAATCGTAAGTCTAAACACGCTCACCAAGTTTGATGCTAGACATTTTTTCCATATCCTTTGTGAAAAAAAAAGAAAATAGCAAAAAACTAATTTCACTACCATAGTTTTCAATAAATCGATCGATATCTCAATAACGATGAACGATAGACGAAAAATGTAAAGGACCTTGATTGTAGATTGTAAAAAAAGTAACAAAAAGTCAACGGGGAACCGAATTATTATGAAAAAACTGGATTTAACCCTTTTTCCAAGATGGCGGAAAATGCACATAGGAAATTTTGGTCGACAGTTTGAAGTTAAGCTTTTAAGACCCACCCCACGTGATATCCAAAATTTAGGTTTCTCGGTTCACACGCATTACGATGTAATGACTAGCGCGGAGAATACACCTTGAGTGCGATAGCAGTTTCCACAGTGATCAGATTCCACGAACTCCATGGATGTGATGATAGGTAATTAGGCTAATATTTAAAAATATCGTGTCACAGTGTTTGTTATCGAACTCCTGCGTAACGGTTTCTCCAATTTTTGTTAAATTTTTTGTGTATATTCGGTAGGTCTGAAAATAGGTTGTAGGCTGATAATTATGGCATATAAACGTTTGCCCGGTCAGCAAGTATCAATATAAAAAAGCCTCTAAAATTGTCTACCTCTAAAAGTGCTCAGGTAACTGAAGTTACATGAATACAATAAAAATAAAATCTTAATTTCCATCCAAATGATTGCGACGGTAAAACCGTTCACTATCTTACAACGCGCATCGTTATTATATTTTTACGACGCATAAAGCTGTACTTTATTTTATATTATGATTTCCTTTCACTTCCTGGGCATAAAGCTCTTCCGGGAAAATAGAAACGGTAGAAGTGACGCTCTACTGTTAATAAGGTAGAAAAAAACCATCTAAGCGCGAGTTGGACTCGCATCGAGAGGTTAAGCTATGATAAATTAATCGTCCCAACAATGATCGCACATTACATAAAAAATCACACACACACAAAAAAACACTCGGGTGCCACCACATATTTATACTCAGTCGTATTCGTATTTAGCAAAAATGTATTTTCTTTCATCCATTTCGGGGCCTTTAGTACACACTTGACCGATTTTTATTAAATTAGGTTACCTAAAAATGCGTAATTCCCGAGACAGCAATTTGTGGTAGAGTTTGTGTTTTCTAAGATCTTTTATTCTATGGGATTTTGCTTTGATTAATATTTTTCAAAATATCAGTGTTAAAATGAAATGAAATGAAAATTAATAAAAAAAACTTTATTTAGAAAAAGGTTAAAAGAGTAGTTTGGCACTTTAGGCGTTCTACAATATTTCAGACAGCAGCAAATCATTCTCATACTTAGAAGAATCCATTCTATTGTCATATTACGGTTAATAAAACCAAAAAAACCTCTGAAAATAGAAAACTTTACAAAAAGATTACGAAGGTCGTAGAACAAATGTTATTGTAAATAACAAACTTTAACTAACTTTGACGGACTTTTCAGACCTTACGAATTTGCGATGCGACATATTATTATGATCACACTTGAGTTCTGGTTATTATCGCTTAAGAGCAAAAAACACGTTTCATCATTATTTATTTATATTTTGTTAGACAATCCTCCATAATAACGCATATTTTGTGAAATTTTCATGCCGACGAACATACGGCCCCGACAGAGTTGGGTCAGGAACTTTCCGTGACTTTTTTTTTAGGGTTCCGTACCCAAAGGGTGCCAATCGGGACCCTATTACTAAGACTTCGCTGTCCGTCTGTCTGTCTGTCCGTCTGTCGGTCTGTCTGTCACCAGGCTGTATCTCATGAAACGTGATAGCTAGGCAGTTGAAATTTTAGAAACAGGTAGATGCTTGAAATATTCACAGAATAATAAGTTCTATATTCGCTTCAAAAACAAATAATTAAATTAAAATAAAATAAATACTTAAGGGGGGCTCCCATACAACAAACGTGATTGTTTGCCGTTTTTCTCTATCTTTGTGTCTAATCTTGTATAGATAATGGTACGGAACCCTTCCTGCGCGAGTGCGACTCGCAGTTGGCCGGTTTTTTTTTTTTCATAAAAGTCCAACCCTATGTGTAACATATTTCTTTCTTGTGTACAGTAAAGCATAACATAACCCTCTGTAATATTCTGTATCATTCCAATTGTGGCTCATTCGATTCTTTTCGTGCGAAGGATATTTCACTTTACGACCACTTTTCCGAGAATAACCTATTTTAGCATTATTCAATTTAGCGTCTCACAATGTTTGGCTCGAATTATAGAGTGGTATTCGGAAAAATTCAAGATAACGAAATACCAGTCCCACCTACCCAATTCACTATGCTACATAATGGATAAGATATATTCCAGTTCGGCTGGAGATTTCCGCAGTTAGCCTCATAGTTGGGCCATTGTCCGTAGCAAGTGCTGAGGTATGTAAATTCCACAGACACTAGGGTTTCCTCACAATGGTTTCCTTCACCGTTAATGAGTGGTGTTGCTACTATAGCTTCACAAATGTCCGTAACCTAGAAAACAAAGCCGTTGCCGGGATTCGATCCGAAACCAACGCCGGTTTCAGACCGAATCCCGGAGGAAAGGAAGAAAGGAAAGCTAAAAACTGTACATTTAATGAATATTAGTAACAGTTCCGTGCGTGCGTGCGTGCGTGCGTGCGTGCGTGCGTACGTGCGTGCGTGCGTGCGTGCGTGCGTGCGTGCGTGCGTGCGTGCGTGTGTGTGTGTATTAGCGATAAGGTGTTTAAGGTGTTCTGGTTTGTTCGTTGGAGATGCTTTGTAGCATTTGTTTTAGCTGTTTTTTGAATACAGACTTTATGTCTAAGTCAAAGAACTTGGTGTTATAAGTTTTTGGTAGTCGATGGCTGATTGAGTTTTTTGCATAATTTGTGTTGACGAGAAGTATATGAAAACGACGTATATTAGTGTGTCTGGTGTGAGATTCACGACCTTTGTCGCCCTTTATTTCGCTCCCTGTCGATTTTCTGATCATGTTGTGGTGGATATTCATTAGTTATAAGTACCTTCAAATGATAAGATTAGTTGTATGTCCTTACAGCAATGTGGGCTTTTCATATTTCTGAACAAACTTTCACATTTATTGTTAAAATTCATGGTCTTTCTTTTATTAAAAAAAATGAAGCCTTTCGATCGGTATGATAAAGCTACAGGGTATTTTTTTTATTTTTGTTATTTGTTAATATTACTGCGTTCAAATGCGTTGTGATTCCATGAAGCAGGTCCTTGTCGTCCTGTATGCGTGCAGTCAACAATTGGGTCAACCGAGTCGTTTTTGCGGCAGTCATCCGTATGGTAAATAAGTGAGTGCACGCATATACGGATATGACACGCTGTTGATTGCATTAAACAGTGCTTGCTTCTTGTTGTTTACAGGCTTTATGTTATTGTTATTACCTATTGTCTTTGTATTATGTAACTATAATATGTGCAAGTGCAAATAAATTAAAACCTTATCTATCTATCAAATTTAAGTAATCTGTCGTATCAATTGACAGAGCGACAAAGAAGAAGAAAAAAGACATTTATTGGGACAAATTAAAACATCACAAGAAAAACAAGTACAAAGGAAAAACAAGCCACATAAATATAACATAATACAAGGCAAAGCGTCAGAGTGCATCCTGTGGTGTGTCAAAGTTGCCACAAAGGGCATCTGACTCAGCGTTGTGCGATTACAATGAGGGATTTTATTTTTATTTTTTTTAATTTCTTCCCTAGTCACTGGATAGATGGCGCTGCACTTGGTACGTTACTGCAAGGAAGGGAACGTCACATAATTTTTTGATTAATTCACTTGGATGTAGTTTGAGATCATAAAACGAAACGTACTGACAGCATTACTTCCTCTCTTTTGTTCATATCGAAGATTCGTATGCGAAATTAGCAAGAACGACTTTAATGTCTACCTCATTAAAGTCGTATAATTTAAACGCTTTCTATTAATTAATCTGAGTATGTAAGCGATCTGCAGTGCGTTCAGGTTTGCCCACGGTTGCAAATTGAAACGTTCGGCTGGTAACGTAGTCAGTTCAGCGCCATCTACAGAGTCCTTGGGAACTACTTTTTTTTAATAGTCAAAAAGAAAACCTCCCATTACAATTAAGCCCATGGCATAAAGTTTTGAGACATCTTTTTTGCACGCGTTCTATGTTTTTTATGTGACGCACTAGAATGGGGACCAAAGAGGGCATGCATATTCTAGAATGCTGTGCACCAGGCTTTAGTACAGGTACAAAAGACTGTCGGTCTTCTTATTCATGTTCATATTAATTCATTGCAGTCATGTTGTACATAGTATGGTATCATTACATTACTTGGATCATACATGATGCCCTCTAGGGTGTGGCAATATTAAGTTGCATGCCTGTAAATCTAATAATAATTTTAATTACATTACAAGGCTTATTGAATCATATTAAATTGGTGGGTAATTGAAATAGCATAAAGATTATGAAGTAATCTGTTAAATGAAAATTTATTAACAACAATAATTTAATATAAATATTATACATAATTTATTTTTAATTATATTTACGGACTTATTACATTATAAGGCTTATTGAATTAAATTAAATTGGTTGATTATGATGAGAAATCGCATAACGATTATCAATTAATCTGTCAGATGAAAATTTATTAACAATAATCATCATCATCATCACCAGCCATTTGACGCCCACTGCAGGACATAGGCCTCCTTCGTGGTTTTCACAACCATGAAGGGTTTTGCCATAATCGCCACGCTTGGCAGGCGGGTTGGCGATCGCAGTATGCGGTTGGAATCTCCGAAAGACGAACAATAATAATTTAATAATAATATTATAATTTATAGGGTAGAGATGTAGGTTCTATTCGTCTAAACAAAGAACTTTTACCATCATGTTGACAACCTCAAAATAGAAAGACTATTTTCAGCTGATCTATATTAAAAGTTATAACCTACGTCATTAAAATGTTAGAACACCAGATGTTTTTATGTCGTCTTTTTATACGTCCCACTGCAGGGCACAGGTCTTCTCTCTGAGAGAGAGAGAGTCGCGCTGGGAGCGGTGGTAGCGGAGCGGTAGAACGCCGGCTTCTCATTCGGGAAGTCGTGGGTTCGAATCCCGGCATGTACCAATGACTTTGTTTTCTATGTTACGTACAAGTGAGGAAACCTGAGTGTCTGAGGTGTTCACACAACTCAGGGCTTGAAATTGCCAATCCGCGGTGGGATCTATTTCTATCAACATACAGCAATTTCAATACACGCAGTATATTTTTTATTTTGCGTTTCTTTCGCAAGGAATAAACAAAACCCTTACCTAACTCTTTTCTTGATCCAATTATAATTACATAATTTTTCAAAGTCAACTTATCGATGGCCGTTTCACATCACTAACCAGCCCTAGCGAAGGCTGTCCAGCGACACAAGGCAGTTACGTTGACGTTATCGAGAAAAGACATTCCACACCACTACGCTTTGGGTTATGTCAACAAGAATACAAAGTACAGATGGCCTGCTTTCTTATGCTGTCTCTTCATTTGGTCTCTCGCATTTGCGTAGTTGGAAAATATTACCACCCATTTCCGGGCTTAGTGATGAATCTTTATCACTTTTTTTTCTAAATTGCGTATTTTCCGACGGTGTACATATAATACATTGCAGAGTTTAGAAGATCGGTGCTAAAGATTTGTCAGATGAAACGAAAATGGACGGTCAATATTTGCCAAAACGAGTGGCATTGATATTCAAAGTCTTAATAAATAATATTTACATTAGCTAATACAAGCAGCTTATAAGTTCCGCTGCAGAGCAAAGGCACAGAAACGTACGGGCTTTTTCGCCACTCCTGTCCACCGGGGATTGGCAATTTCAAACGCATAAGAATAATATGGAGTAATTATATAATAGGGTTTTTTCACTGCCTCAAAAATGTATGTTTTGGACGTCCGCCGACCCTAGAATGTAGAAATGCACAACGTATGTGGTAACGTGTTACTCACTCACGTTACTCAGGCAACGTGTATGGTATCATTACATAAAAGAACTGATCAGGTATAAGCAGCTTATATACGTCCCACTGTAGGGCACAGGCCTTCTCTCAGGGAGAGAGTATGGGCTTATAATCGCCACGCGTGCCCACCGCGAATTGGCGATTTCAAGCGCTGAGGTATGTGAATAGCACAGTCACTCAGGTTTCCTCACGATGTTTTCCTTCACCGTTAGCGAGTGGTATTGCTATTATAACTTCACAAATGTACGTAACTTAGAAAACAAAGTACACGCCCGCACTGGGAATCGAACCTGGGTTTCTCGCTTCAGAGTCCAATGTTCTACCCACTTAGCTACCACCGCCTGGTGACTTGATCAGACTTTTGGCTATTAATAATTTTGGTGCGCGTAATATAGAGGCTGCTCTTACGTACATTTATTTTTACGTTTAGATTTAAGAAATAATATTTTTTAATTATTTTTTGCGCATAAAGTATCTATCTATCTCTATGTACATTTCCTAATTTGTAGTAGCCATGAAGGAATACATCGTGAGGAAAGCCCAGCAGCCTTAATCGTAAATGCAATAAGGATTGCTGCTGAAACCCGTGATGCATTGTAGAGAGTCAACTCCACGGTGTGGGTGCCACCGTGGCGTCCAAGAAGGTCATTGTATTATAACCCGTGCCATCTGGGAAGGTGTAATTAATCTATGGTGTTCGTTTTTGGCGGGAAGTTATCGGGAAGATCGTGCTCTTCCACTATAAAGGGAAATTTTTCGCCAGGCAGTTCGTATGTCTATAGACGGCCGGTCCAACTGTTGTTTGTCGGACGTGTTATTTATGGTACATAAAGTGAAACAGCGGTGGTAGCCTAGTGGATATAACATTGGACTCGGAAGCGAGAGACCCAGGTTCGATTCCCAGTGCGGGCATGTACCTATGACTTTGATTTCTATGCTATGTACATTTGTGAAGTTATAGTAGCAATACCACTCGCTAGCGATGAGGGAACATATCGTGAGGAAACCAGAGTGTCTGACCTATTCACATACCTCAGCGCTTGAAATCACTAATCCGCGGTGGGCACGCGTGGTGATTAAGTTTATACTCTCTCCCTGAGAGAAGGCCTGCGTCCTACAGTTGGACGTATATAGGCTGCTTATGTTATGTTATGTTATGTTATGTCATGTCATGTCATGTCATGTCATGTCATGTCATGTCATGTCATGTCATGTCATGTCATGTCATGTCATGTCATGTCATGTCATGTCATGTCATGTCATGTCATGTCATGTCATGTCATGTCATGTCATGTCATGTCATGTCATGTCATGTCATGTCATGTCATGTCATGTCATGTCATGTCATGTCATGTCATGTCATGTCATGTCATGTCATGTCATGTCATGTCATGTCATGTCATGTCATGTCATGTCATGTCATGTCATGTCATGTCATGTCATGTCATGTCATGTCATGTCATGTCATGTCATGTCATGTCATGTCATGTCATGTCATGTCATGTCATGGTATGGTATGGTATGGTATGGTATGTTATGTTATGTTATGTTATGTTATGTTATGTTATGTTATGTTATGTAAGTGAAACATTTTGCTTGCACGATGCAGGAATGACGGAGTATGTAGTGCGCGCGCAGAGTTGACATAATCGTCACAGCGATTCTTTGGACTAGGTGTATAGAGGGGAATAAAGGTCTTAAATTGAGCTCAAATTAATTGTTCCTTTTGTTAACAAAAGTGACCTCCAAAGGATAAAGGAGAAGTCAGGAAAACATCCCGGCTTAGCCAGATGTGTATCGCGCCACGCCAGCATGGCGCGTGCATCGGTTGCCCGGTCACGTGACGTGTCCCGGACATAAATCCGGACCACTCCCGAGGTCCCGGTCGTACGTGAGCCGGAACATTAGGGTGGAGGCACATAACATAAGAAGAGTAAGAATATTTTTTACTGTACACCAGAGCACATGACATTATAAATATGTACGCATCTGCAGTTCTGCAGGAATAAATTTCTATAGAAATAAGCTTTACTATATGAACTCGTTCATTTTACGATTTTTTTTATGTAGCCCATATAGGTCCCACTACTGGGCACATGCCTTCTCTCACAGAGAGAATTTTAGCCTAATTACCACGCGTGCCCACTGCGGATTGGCAATTTCAAGCGCTGAGTTACGAGGTTTTACACTCAAGTTTTCGGTGAATATTTTTTTCTGTGTCTACTATAAAGTATAAGGTTCTCAGAGCTGGATCATTTCGGTCTCTCCTTAGAGCCGACAGCACGTTTTGCTGCACGTTTTGCACGTGTGCTGTCCCCTCTAAGGAGAGATCGAAATGATCCAGCGCTGATAACCTTATGACTTATGGGTAATTCGCATTTTGAACAACGAATAGTCACAGCCGTGGAGGACATTTTGAACTCCAGTAAATTACTACCTTAGGTGAATTAATACTTAATGAATAGTAATAAAATCCTACTTGGTAAATAGTAACCAATAACTCTAAGGTAGCAATATTTATCTCCAGAGTAATCGCCTAACAAAACACGCCTTCAAAATATGCACGTTACTTAAAAGTTCGCTAATTTTGTCACTAGGTGGCGCTGATGGTTTTCTTTATCGCAATATGGTTGTATTGGTTATGCCGTGATCGTGCCTCTGCAAATGTAAAAGCAAAGTTAGATTATTTTATCATGAATTCCATTAACGGAGTTAACGGAATTGGAATATGGGACTACATCAGAAGAATTCCTTGTTTATCTAAAAACAACTGAGAACTTTGAACTTTATTTTAAGTCGGTTGAAAAGAAATCTGTGCAGCCGGTCATTGTAATTGCGTATCAAACATACAAAATACACAACAACATACAAACTGCGCCGTCGTAGTAAAGGGATTTGGCAATCAGCGTAGACGCTCACCAATGTCAAGTGGTAGACACTGAACTTTGCCTACCCCTCCGGAACGCTCATTAAGATTACGGTGCGATTTACTTAAAGAGCTTTTGGAACAGGTTTTCCTGATTTTTACTATAAATAAGAATGTATGTTTTATCCCCAAGTGTGCAGCCAGCTCGAAACGCAGTCGCCGGCTATGACAAACGCCGTGTTTCGGTTATTTACTGGGGACATTTATTGCAAGCCTGCACTTGTTTATGGCGTCTTTTGTGGAGCTAGTAAATACCCAGACCTCCTCCGGGAAAGAGACGTTTAAGCTCAGAATATGCAGAAGAAACGGGCAAATTTCAGTGCTATATTTTTTTCCCGACAGCTTTGGATCTCAAAATGGGAGCAATGTGCTTGGCTCGTACATAAGTAATTCCGATTCCATGTTCCCTCATAGCTTCTTGACCAATCATCAGTTTCATCATCCCCCGCGTCATCGTTCATCGTCGCGTCACGTCATTTTACAAACTCGGGGTTGTTTAACTGTAGTGTCTGTCTCTCGGTCTGCTTTGCCTATGTTCTCCGTATCTATTGGACGGTAAAAAAATGGTCATTACTTCTAAATTTTCAGATATACTCTTTAAACACTGACCCTGAAGTCTTTTGTTGTTCAAAATTGACCTGTTTGACGATTAATTGATTAAGATGGAATTGTGCATTTTCCACTTATTTCTGAAACTACAGAAATACGACGACTTTTCAATAGAATCAAGTCTAATTTTAAAAAGTATCTCTATTTACTATGTGACAATAAAACTTATGGGAGCGGTAGTAGCGGAGCGGTAAAATGCCGGCTTCTCATTTTCGTGGGTTCGAATGCCGGCATGTACCAATGACTTTGTTTTCTAAGTTACATACATTCGTGAAGTTGTATCAGCAATACCACTAACTAACGGTGAAGGAAAACATCGTGAGGAAACCTGAGTGCCCAAAGTGTTTACATACCTCGGCGCTTGAAATTGCTAATCCGCGGTGGGCACGCGTGGTGATTAAACTCATACTCTGTCTGGCAAGCGAATTTTCGAAAGCCTTTGAATGCAGTTTTCTTTCTTTTCATAAATAAATGAATGTTTTCTTTAAGTACTTTTTTCTATCTACAGTATTAAGAGTACTTTCCCTTCAAAATGGCATTACAAAATTCCACCCGGTATAGGCTTACTACGATAAAACGCGTTGCTTGCGCAAATAATTTTACATGAATAAAAAAACAAAAGACAAATGACAAAAAAAGTTTCAGTTAGAAACACAGAGGAAAAGTTAGAAGTAACAAGGAGTTTACAGACTTTTTGGCAGGCGCAAACAACCAATATCAGAGCATTCAGTAAATCGTTGTTCTACATAGAAGAATGTCTAGTCTATTGAACAAGTTTAAGCATTATTTCTCCTGCGAATCCCCAAAGCATACAGCAGTTCTGTAATGTCAAAGCGGCAAAATTATCTGTTCCCAAGTTTATTTAAAAAAAATTGAATTCATAACAACGCCCATTATCCTCAGACTGTCGTTTTTCAACTCCCTAATCGCCTTTGCCTCGATAATCCCCGAAAATGCGACTATCTCAACTCTTTTAACGCCCATTAAGCGCATTTCGTTGATAAAATCGCCTGGTTTATTCCTCTATGACCCAAAATATACAGGGGATAAAGTGACCTAGTTCTAATTTGACCTGAGATTTCCGCAATTAGCCTCATAGTGGTGCCGTTGTACACAGCAAGCGCTGTGGTATGTAAATATCTCAGACACGAGAGTTTCCTCACGATGCTTTCCGTCGCCTTTAGCGAGTGGTATTGCTACTACAATTTTACAAATGTACCTAACTCAGAAAACAAAGTCATTGGTACATGCCGAGATTCGAACCCACGAACTCCCGAATGTGGAGCCGGCGTTCCACCGCTGCGCTACCACCGCTATTATATAAAACGGCCTAAAGAATGGATAATCTGAAAACTGTACCTTCAATATCGATAGTTGGACCTCTCCCAACACGCAAATCCTCAAATTTTAATATATACATAATGTATTTTTATTTTTTATAGAATCTTGAAACTTCACGCGGTAAATTCGTGTGATAAATAAAAACAAAATGTGGTCAGACTATAAAAAATTAATTTAATATTGTGACAATATCAAAATAGCAAAAAAAATATCAGCTGTTCCGTACTAACCGACTAAAGCGACTAGATGTTGTTGAAAATTAAACTTTTTTCTTTAAATTACTTTTTTACTATTTTCCCACAGTAAAACTTATTCGTAGTGACGAGTAGAACCGATTTTCAAATGGTCTTGCAAATTTTGTTATAGCAGGCTACTGGGAGTTTCAGAAAAGAAAGTGAAAACACATTTATGCCAAAAACACAGAGAGTTTACATAAAAAGTCCAGTGCAACCTCATTCAAGATATTTTTCACGTCTCATGCTCTGAAAATGCTTATTTGTGCAGGATATATGCTGCACAAAATCGAATTTTGTGCACAAGTGCATTAACGTATCTAGCCATAAATGTATCTGTATTAAGCAAAAAAAATGAGCCATACAGCCAAACACATTAAAAAGTTCATTTTGTAATATTTACTTTTATTTATTTGCCTTATGTGTTTTAAAGACATAAAAGATATTAAAATTTAAATTCAAGTACGGTAGGTTATTTAATTAATTTAAGAAAATTATTATTACAAAATTAATTTAATAGTAGGCTATATAGATCTGCAGCCCAAGCCTAATATCAACGTCGTAAGATTAAAAAAAAAATAAAGCGGCGGGAAACAGCTCCGGTTTTTTCGTGCGTTTATTAATTTCTTCAATTTGCTAAATTATACTACTGTTTTATTTCCTCGCAATCGAAGTGAAAAGCAGAGTTTATAACTCGTCCACAAAACCATTTTATCCTCGACATTACTATCAGCCCTCGCCTTCGGCTCGGGCTTCTAAAAGTCTCGGATAAAAATGGTTTTTTGCACTTGTTTTGTGCACTTGTTGTAAAATCTACTTTTAATCGACCTTTTTTAAAGGCCTTTTGAAATTTAATGAAAAATAACAGAGAATGTGTTTAACTAGGTAGGAACTAGTTACATCTGCATACGTAGAACGACGACACATATCGCGCGTTTTACATGTCAAATGTCACGACTTTCCAGTACATACAGCACAATTGTCAAATTCTGTCATTTTAGCCCACAACACTCGTGCCATCGTACTACACAACCATGTACACTTCACAGTTCCGTGTGGTGCCGGATTAAGAATAGCGTAATATCACTCCATTTCCTTCCGTGGATGTCGTAGAAGGCGACTAAGGAAATCAATTACCAGGAGACGGGCAGCAGCGTCTTCCTGAGATTCCAACTGCACACTGCGATCGCCAACCCGCCTGCCAAGCGTGGCGATTATGGCAAAACCCCATGAGGTTATCAAAGCCACGAAGGAGGACTATGTCCTGCAGTGGACGTCAAATGGCTGATGATGATGACACTTCACAGAAACGAACAAAATAACGATTGCCTTTAACAATTTTACTCCCAAATAATATAAAAAATGTACTTATTCGTACCGTAGAGGATGAACCCTTAGTCATTAGACACGGGTTGAGTATCATGCTTCATTTCGCGCTTTACTTTATGCAGTTGGAAGGATTGAACACTGATTCAAATTGGTTATTGAGGAGTGTATTGAAACCAATTGATATTTTAACGCTCCGGGCACCGAAACGAATGATATTAGAGCCTGACTTTGCTGATAAGAGTTTTAATTCTCGATATTTAGTACAAAATAAATAACAGTCTGTAAAATAAACAACGTCGAGACAAAACAATCACTACACAGTGTGTTATTTATAGGTTTGTGTGAATTGCCTCAGACTGGGTGATTTTCAATGTTTGTCGTGTTACCATGGCACAGGGTATCCTAGTTTGGGACCAGGACAAGTGATTGTATGATGTGGAAGGAATTTTTTTATTTCTTTTATCGGCATAAAGCAAAAACCGAAAACCGTTTCTTCGGTACTGATAATACAGGGTTAATTTTAAAATGCATAATTCCTGACACTTGTCGATTAGAGTTTGTTGTGTACAACCAATTTTGTTTAGAACAATTTTTTGTTATTTTTTTTTTTTTCATTTAGCCTAATATCCGTCCCGCTGCAAGGCACAGCCGTTCTCTCAGAGAGAGAGTATGGGCCTAATCACCACGAGTGCCCACCGCGCATTAGCAATTTTAAGCGGTATGTGAACACCTCAAATACTCAGGTTTCCTTACGATATTTTCCTTCACCGTAAGCGAGTGGTATTGCTACTATAACTTCACAAATGTACGTAACATAGAACACAAAGTCATTGGTACATGCTGGGACTCGAACCCACGACCTCCGGAATGAGAAGCATGCCTTGTTTTAATTTTCTTTAATTTATCACTTTAAAATAATCACCACGCGTGCCCACCGCGGATTGGCGATTTCAAGCGCTGAGGTATATGAATAGCTCTGACACTCAGGTTTCCTCACGATGTTTTCCTTCACCGTTAGCGAGTGGTATTGCTACTATAACTTCACAAATGTACATAACTTAGAAAACAAAGTCATAGGTACATGCCCGCACTGGAAATCGAACCTGGGTCTCCCGCTTCCGAGTCCAACGTTCTACCCACTAGGCTACCACCGCAGTTGTTTGATGGCACTCATTAGGTAGATCATTAGTTAAATAATGTATAGACATAGGCCTCCATCATGGTTTTTAACCATGAAGGGTTTCGCTATAATCGCCACGCTCGGCAGGCGGGTTGGCGATCGCAGTATGCGGTCGGAATCTCAGGAAGACGCTGCTGCCCGTCTCCTGGTAATTCGTTTCCTTAGTCGCCTTCTACGACATCCACGGAAGGAAATGAAGTGACGCTATTCTTAATCCGGCGCCACACGGAATGCGATTTGATTCGGGATTAAGTAAATGTGCTAATTGTGATTTTAGAAAAGACGGTCAGAGTGGAGCTTTTTCGCTGTCTTCTCCTCCGTTACGAACTGGAGCCGAAGGCAGATGCTAATTTGTGGATGGAGATGTACTTTATTTGTATTGTATTGTGTTGTAATATTGAACGAGTACATTTGTCATTCAACAAACATAATGTAAATTATACATAAACTCACGCCTGTATCCCAGAGGGATAGGCAGAGACCAAGGACTGCCACTTTCCACGATCCTGACAGATCACTTTCGCTTCCTCAACATTCATTAGTCGTCGCATGCACGCTCGCCGGTTTGGGGTGCTTTTTATCTTGCCCTTTGCTAATACATCCCCTATTTGCTCGAAGTACGTTCGCCTGGGACGTCCCTTACCGGCCCTCCACCCACATTCGTTCGATATATTTGTTTCGCCAATCTGTCTTCCTTCGTCCTCTCCACATGACCAAACTGACGCAACATTCCTTTCTCAATTCTAGTCACTAAATCCTATTTCAGTCCACAAAGTTCTCTAATACTGTCATTTTGTAAATTATACGTGTAAAGAAATCCCTGATTTCTGAAATCTTGGCTCATTTTGATATTTTTGGCGTTTACCGCCTTTCTCATTATACGCAACTGTCATAACGGTTCTATTGAAGTTCTATATGAACTGTGTTGCAAGCAATAAATAATAATACTACATCCTAAAATGCTTGATTAACTCAGCTTTAGGGGAAACTTATTTGCCAGAGTGTAGCTCTCGCCACGATGTTTTCCTGTGGCGGAGCGATTGGATAAGTTATTTTTTTCTTGGGGATCAGCGTTAATTACATGAGAATATATTATGTTTCTATTTTTATTGGAAGCTAGTACACCCATACTGTGTACAGAAAAATCGGCCAAGGGTGTGTCGGGCCACGCGCAGTGTAGGGTTCCGTAGTTGGCTGTCAAAATATGCTGACTTAGAAGTTTTTTTGTATTTATAAAATTTAAAAAACCCCCGACACAAAAAAATGCAAAAAAAACCTAAAAAGCCTAAGAACAATTTAAAATTACTAGGTAATTAAATACCACAAATTTTCATCAAAAAAAGGTTGCCTTATAAACCCTATAAAAAGTCAAGAAATAAATTCGAAATGATGACCCTACTTAAATACAGATAACAGCAAGTCTAACTATCCACTTTGGACTTCCCTTATGCCGGAGGCATAAGTGCTAATATTGAACTCCAAGTAGTTACCTTGACCCGCTGTTGACCGTACGTATGAAATCTTTTGATCAAATGTTGTCGCGTCGGGGGACCGCTCTAATTTATAAGCCTAACATTTTGTTTAAGTACATATTATGTAAATTACCTATTAAGTTTATCCTAAGTCCTCAATCCATACAACTTAGATGACAACTCGGACGCATTGTAAATTTATGATGGAAGACGCGTAGAAGTGGGGCTCGCGGCGCGGGGGGCGGGGTGTAGCGGCAAGTGGGCGAAGCGTAAGATTATCAAGTTCGGCTACCCGAACGGGCAGACACGTGAGGGCAGACGTCGTTGACGGTCGTATTTTCCATCTTACATTTTGCGAATCACCTGTATAAGATTAGTTGTTTAAATTTTTGTTCAGCATTTATCTGGATAGTTTAGCTGTGTATACATATACTTACTGATAATCCTTAATACTAACTATATTTTATTGTAATTTGATAATCATTTAAATGTAGGTTTCATTTCATTTTTCATTTTCCTTGAAATTTTTTTGAGTCGTAAAATTCATTGTTAGAAATTTATTTTGTTCAGCATTTATCTATATTAGTTAACTTTAGCTGTGTACATATTCAGTTTTTTTAAGTAGGTACGTTCACTTGTAAGGTAATTTTTTTGATGCTTAATATTAATTACATACCGCCCACTTTAACAGTTTTGTTGTAATTTTAATATTATTTTGTTCAGATAAGGAGGTTCATTTAGTAATGTAGCAGTGTACATATTGTGTTTTTATTATTATTACGTAGGTTCACTTGAAATTCTTAATACCGTTTATCATTTTCGTTGTAATTTCAATGTAATTTTATTTAGATAGTTAGGTGTTTAATATAGGTAAAGAGCGGTCCCCCGACGCGACAACATTTGATCAAAAGATTTCATACGTACGGTCAACAGCGGGTCAAGGTAACTACTTGGAGTTCAATATTAGCACTTATGCCTCCGGCATAAGGGAAGTCCAAAGTGGATAGTTAGACTTGCTGTTATCTGTATTTAAGTAGGGTCATCATTTCGAATTTATTTCTTGACTTTTTATAGGGTTTATAAGGCAACCTTTTTTTGATGAAAATTTGTGGTATTTAATTACCTAGTAATTTTAAATTGTTCTTAGGCTTTTTAGGTTTTTTTTGCATTTTTTTGTGTCGGGGGTTTTTTAAATTTTTAATTTAAGTATTTTTTATTTCATGCTTTTTGTAAGGACTCCTTTGTTTTACTCTATTTCATGTTCTTGTGTTTTAACATTTAATGTTTTATCAGATTTATTGATCTGTCAATAAATAATAATTTATTATTAAGAAGTAATATTTTAAACACAACATAACAGATTTTTTGTTTTTGTTTTATTGTTAAACGGTGTAGCTATTTGCGAACTCGATCAAAGAAAGCTGTTTAACAATCCCCATGACAGACTGGCTTTAGCGGAATTGCACAGACTAAGAAGCAATAAAGAATAAACATTGCTCTATTGATGACCAACGTTTATTGTTATTGCTTCTCAGTCTCTTTTACTCCCTTCCCCCTTTTTTCATATAAATAGCTACATCGGCATTTTTGGTGGCGGCCATCTTGGATTTGAAATTTGTCACAGTTATAGTGTTCTACTAGTCAAGCCCTTTCATTTGATACCCATATTGAGGTGACTTTGAAAAATATTAAGTATTCTGCCATTTTGTTGCGGCGGCCATCTTGGATTAATTTTCATCAAACGTATCTAAGAGTTTTGGTTAGTTACAATTCCATGCCAATATAGCGTACGTTATTCTACTATTTAAACACTTCGATTAAAGACCTAACCATAGCTTAATTAAAAAAGTAAGTTATTCGTCATGTGGTGATGGCGGCCATCTCGGATTTGAAATTTGTCATAGTTATAGAATTCTACTACTCAAGCCCTTTCATTTGATACCCATATTGAGGTAGTTGTTAAAAAATATATATTCCGCCATTTTGTAGCGGCGGCCATCTTGGATCAATTTTCATCAAACATAGCTAAGAACACTCCCGACTAATTCTCCTTTCAAATAAAAAAAACAAAATCAAAATCGGTTCATCCGTTCGGGAGCTACGATGCCACAGACAGACACACACACAGACAAACAGACAAACAGACAGACAGACACGTCAAACTTATAACACCCCGTCGTTTTTTACGTCGGGGGTTAAAAATAAACAATTATATAGCCTATAAAGTATATACTTCCCACTATAGGGTACAGCCCTTCTCTCAGTACCCACCGCGGATTAGCAATTTCAAGCGCTGAGGGATGTGAACACCTCTGACACTCAGGTTTCCTCGCGAGTGGGTTACGGTTTGTATTTATATTATATTACGACAGAACCCTAAAAAATTATAGATTTGTTTACGAGTATTTGACTGCCTCGTTGGTCTAGCCGTTAAGGCACTTAGCTACCAAAACAGAGGTCGTGGGTGTCATTCCCACTGGGGGTCGCCATACATTTCTAAAATAGGCCTCAGTATGGGTGTATTTTCATGTTTGTGACGTCCTTGCCTGGTTACCATAGCACAGGGTATCCTAGTTTGGGACCAGGTCAAGTGAAGTTATTATTATTATTAGTATTTCTAGACTGAGCATCAGTCAATCAAGTATTCGTAGTAACAAATAATTTTGAAGTGCTACATACCGGAAGGGTGACAAAGGCTGCCTGACCTTTAAAAGAGCTTTTTAGGGTTCCGTACCTCAAAAGGAAAAAACGGAACCCTTATAGGATCACTTTGTTGTCCGTCTGTCCGTCCGTCCGTCTGTCAAGACCCTTTTTCTCAGGAACGCGTGGAGGTATGAAGCTGAAATTTATATCAATTACTCAGGTCTACTGTCCCTTGAAGTTGTGAAAAAATCAAACTTCTAAGCCAACGCAATCAAAAGATACAGCCGTTTATGCCGCAAATTTTCGACACTTGCAAGGGAATCAAAACCTACAGGGTGCTTCCCGTGAACTCAGAATCTTGAAATTTGGTACGAAGCAACGTCTTATAGCATAGATAAAGGAAAAATTACGAAAACCATATATTTTTAGTTACATCACATAATATATTTTTTTTTAATAATTTTAAACTTACTACCCATTTCCTCATAAACGCGTAGAGGTATTAAATTGAAATTCAAATGAACGAACTTTGTAAACCTTGCAGGTTTGTACGGAACCCTCGGTGCGCGAGTCCGACTCGCACTTGGCCGGTTTTTTTTGTAAACCTTTAAAATTAAGTATACTTTGTCACTTGTCAATATTTAGGACAATACACATCCATAAAACGTCAACTAAGCCTATGGACTCCCGCGCTATTTTCAGAAATGAAACTCCTTGCAAAGACCGTCTTTTTCCGTTCATAATCCTCGAATTTTTTTCGTATTAAATTGGGTAAGCGTCCACAGACCCCGATGTAAACAAAAACGATATATAATATTACAAGAGAGAGATTCCCGAGAATTTCGCAAGATATTAAGATATGCCGTTGACATTTTGGACAACGCGCTATGATCGATTTTAGATTATGTATTTAAAGCCCCACTCGCACCAACGCGAATAGAGAACATGGGAGTGTTTTTAGCAGAAGCGAAACTTGGGCTGACGCTCTAGATGCTAATGATTAAATTTTAATTAAAGTCAAAGTCACAAATTTTTATTCACTGTAAAAACAAAATGTTTACTTAATGAACGTCAAAGCTGTTAGTTTCACAATTAATAGGTTATGCGGAGAAGAAGCAAACAAAGAAATTCCACATTTATTCTTTTCAAAACAGGTTTGCTTAATTAACAGAGTTTTCAACTTAAAGTTACACTACACTAGATACAATCGTTCCTGTTAACATTATTTAAATACCAGACATCCTTGTCTGCCAAATAATCCTTAATGTTATAATAGGCTTTTTTGCACAGAGTATTCTTAATACATTTTTAAACCGAGTCGGTGGTAACTCTAATATATCTTGAGGAATCTTATTGTAGAACCGTACACAGTGCCCCATAAAGGATGTATTAACTTTTGCATGTCTAAAACGTGGAAATGACAATTTATGTTTATTCCTAGTATCAATATTGTGATGGCTACCAACATTTTCGAAATTGCTGATGTATTTTCTAACATACATCATATTTTCATAAACGTATTGACTTGCAACTGTTAAGATGTTAGTTTCTTTAAAGAAATCCTGCAAAGACATCACAAACATGGAAATAAAAACACATGCACGCATGCATACATACATCCTATCCCATACATGCCTATCCCAGAGGGGTAGGCAGAGACCAAGGACTGCCACTTGCCACGATCCTGACAGATCACTTTCGCTTCCTCAACATTAATTAGTCGTTGCATGCGCGCACGCCGGTTTCGACCCAGGCGGACATACTTCGACCAAAGAGGATGTGTGAGCAAAGGGCGAGATACATCATCATCATCAGCAATTTGACGCCCACTGCAGGACATAGGCCTCCCTCATAGTTTTCCAAGCTTCACGGTCTTCCGCATCCAGCTACTCCCCGCCACCGTAACCATCTGGAGGATGTCCGTGACGACCTCGTGGCGCAGCGGTAGTGCATCTGCATACCATGCGAGAGGTCCTGGGTTCGAATCCCGGCTGGGGACAAAAAAAACCCCAGGTCTTGGATGTTTACATGTTTGTGATGTCGTTGTTTCTGGTTCCCACAACACAGGGTATCCTAGTGTGGGGCCAGACGCAATATATGTGCCTGTATGTAAATGTTTATTAAGTTATGAAAATAAATAAAGAGAATAATAATAATAATAATAATAATAATTTGTAAGAAACAGGTATACATGTTAAGGTACTAAATCTACTTAAACTAGTAGTTCAGTTCAATATGATCTTTTCGTACTTACGATTGCATCTGTACTAGTTCTTTATTAGAACTGTAATATGAATATATTTAGTTCTAATAAAGAGTGGATGACTATCAGTGCCACTCCTCGAAATGGTACTGTGAGTTTATTCTAGAGTACCCAAAATAAATAGGTAAGAAATATCCGTGAAATGTCATTTAACCGATTTCAAAAAAGAAGGAGGTTATCAATTCGACGCGTATTTTTTTTTTTGGCTATGTTCCTCCATAACTTTGTCAAATCTTAACCGATTTCGACATTTCTTTTTTAAGTGTAACGTCCCATTGGTCCCATTTTAATTAGGTGAAGATCTGATAAAGACTTTCAGAGATGGAGAACGGAACTCTTCAATGGACAGCAGTTAATAAGGCCTAATGGGCCGATCCTTCGGTAATATTCGTATGTTTCATAAAATAGCGTAAAAGTAGTCTCAAGGTAATGTATTGATGTTCTGGTGAAGACTTTTGGCGATGGAAATTGTTTACGTAAAATTTTAAAGCAACGAATCAAGTAGGGTAAGTTATGGTTATAAGGGACTCGATATTTTTCTCCCGCGCCCTCACGAAAAATTGAAAAGTAAAAAAAAAATTTTAATAAAAAATAAAAACCGACTTCGAAACACTAAAAAGTTAGAAATAATTTAAATAATTAGAAGTATGTATACATGTAGGTATTGTAGAAGTATAATTTGTAGTCGGTGCCCAGTTTCGTGACCAGCATATATATTTTGGGCACCGACTCCAAATTATACTTCTACAATACCTAAATGTATACATACTAATTATTTAAATTAATTCTAACTTTTTAATGTTACGAAGTCGGTTTTTATTTTTTATTTAATTTTTTTTATTTATGTACTTTAAAGTGTTCTTTGTCTATCTATCTATCTAAATAAAACATGAATTTTTAATTCATTAACTTACTAATAATGATTATCGTTTATGTTACTTATGTAAGTAGGACACACCCGGACCTAGGCCATATGAGAATTCCACTTAGTAAATACTCAAGCGTCGACTTTTCTACATACATCGCACACCCAAAACCGCGCTACTGCGATCGCGTTGGGTGATATCTCCGTAAGATAGATAGATAGATAGATAAATCATTTATTTGTGCTTAGAGACACACACACATAAAGCAATAAGTACATAAAAGTTGATGACATACAATAGTACTTGCTTTGACTACCGCTCAGGGGCATTTCTGATGCAAAGGATATCCCTCGCTGTGCAGCGCGGTAACGCTGCCAGTGTTATGGGTACCTTTGGGTCGGACATGTCTCGGGGCGGTTTATTTAATTGACTGTACTTGTGTGAGTGTTTTTTTTTTTTTTATTGACAAAAAAAAAAAAATACATATAAAAAAAAAATAGTTTAGGTACAAGTACAAACTTATCTTACAAACTAACTTATATGTATAAACATAAAGTCATATGGCACTTTGAGGCCATATATGGGTGTGCCACAAAAGCTCAAAAGGCCGTATCTCAGCATTATAAATATCCACTGTGCGCTGTGGAGATTCAGAGCAGACTAACGAAGCTCTCTACATCTTCAGCTAGGATCCCCCACGTGCTTATTACATACAAGGTTATCATAAGCAGCCTATATACGTTCCACTGTAGGGCAGAGGCCTTCTCTCAGAGAGAGAGAGTATGGGCATAATCACCACGCGTGCCCACCGCGGATTGGCGATTTCAAGCGCTGAGGTATGTGAATAGCTCAGACACTCAGGTTTCCTCACGATGTTTTCCTTCACCGCTAGCGAGTGGTATTGCTACTATAACTTCACAAATTATTCTACCCACTAGGCTACCACAGGCTTCTTAGGCCACAAGGTTATACCCGGGTAATAATAATAATGTATTATTAGGACCAATGCTTTTAGTAATTGGTGTATATTTCATAAAATTTGTTGTCAAAAATCATCACCGATTCTTGGCCACGTAATTACTCTGGGAACATCAGTGATGATCTGATGGTGAGA
This sequence comes from Yponomeuta evonymella, assembly GCA_963969515.1. Taxonomy (NCBI): domain Eukaryota; kingdom Metazoa; phylum Arthropoda; class Insecta; order Lepidoptera; family Yponomeutidae; genus Yponomeuta; species Yponomeuta evonymella. The sequence continues at coordinate 1,593,114 of OZ018366.1, read as the reverse complement.
CCTTCGAAGATGAAATGGCTAGCATGAATTACTCATTTCCGAGTCCTCCCCAGTTTGACTAGACCTTTATCCGCTATTCGGTGAGAGGATCTTCAAGCCGCTTTGCGATCGCTCAGCTTAGATATTTCTCGCGAACCGAGAATGATAAGTGAATGTCTGTTGATCGATTGTGGTGTCTTTTTGTTGAACGGCGATGATTTGTAGGGCGTCGGACGCTAGTTGACGGGCTTGGTAAGTTATTTTATTTGATGTCCAAAAGTGGTCCACATCAGAGTGGTGGTAGCGGAGCGGTAGACCGATGACTTCTCATTCGGGACGTCGTGGGTTGGAAACCTGGCATATACCAGTGGCTTTGTTTTCTAAGTTACGTACATTCGTGAAGTTGTGTTAGCAATACCACTCGCCAACTGTGAAGGAAAACATAGTGAGGAAACCCTAATGTCTGAGGTATTTATATTAGCGCTTGCTACGCGGCTAAGTGGTTTACACGCTTAGAAGAAGACCTTAAGGTACATTCTTCAAAAATGAAAAAAGGTACATTGCATCGGTTTTGCAGTCTACCAGGGCCGAGTTTTATAAAACGACAATTCATAGGTTAATTAGTTAATTATGACGATCCGAGGTACGCAGGCCGCTTCCAACCGGTCTTTTTGGAAATCCATGGAGGAGGCCTATGTCCAGCAGTGGACTTCTTGTGGCTGAATGATGATGATGAGGTACGCATATTGCGTAGCGGAGTCTACTCGTCAATGTGTGCGTTAATCGACTTTGCAATGTATATCGAATTGTCATAATAAACCGTGAATTGTGGTTCTATGAAACAGGCCACAGGTGTTAACAACTAACGCTTTTCCTGAAAATACGTTACATTTTATTACAAACTTTTTTTTCGAAAGAGTTAGAGGTCCCAGAAGACATTTTATAGAAAAGACAACTATCAAAATAATGTTTAATGCTAGCTGACCCGGCAAACGTTGTTTTGCCATATTAATTAGCTTACGACCTATTCTCAGACCTACCAAACATACACAAAATGTAACAGTTGTTCGTATTCTTTTCGTATATACAAGGGTATTTTGTTTTATAGAGAGCTATATTTCAGACGCTCCATTCGTTGCACATTATTGTAATGAATTTTCAGCACGCTTTAATGCAGCACGAGACAAAAAGTTAATAAGTACCTACTCCAGTTCTATGTTCTAGCTCTCTTATCCACTATGTGGTAACATCTGCTCCGTTTTGGGGTTCAGTAAGTACAGCAAGAAATCCTCATAATTTGCAGTGCTTACGAAAGTATTAGTTCAAAAAGCACGCATTATTAATTGCATCTATAACACGTTTACGATGTCTGTGATCCTGGTAAAGAAATACATTTTTATCCTCCACCTTGATTCTTGCCTCGGGATTCTAGGTCAAAGGAGCACAAAAGGAGTAACCTTTACAAGAGAACCGTTTTTTTTCCTTTTGAGTTGTGGAACCGTGAATAGCACACAAAGATTTAATTAAATTTGTATATTCCGTTTCATATTTAAATCCCGCATCTCGTAGGTGGTTTGTTCAAGCGTTCGCGCCCTAAACCGGTTTTTAGAGTCCCGTAAGTTCCGGCTTCATACCCGAAGGGTGCTAACAGTACCAAATTACTAAGCTCCAACACTAGCAACAAAAACCTTCTAATCTTCACTGACTTCGCTCCAAAACTAACGAAAGTACGGGATTGGGAGTTTTCTCAGAAGAACTAACATCAACATATCCACACCTCTCATCATCATTATCAGCCATTTGACGCCCACTGCAGGACATAGGCCTCCCTCGTGGTTTTGCAGAGCTTCCCGGTCTGGTTTTGGTTACCTCATGGTTTTCGTTGCTGATGATGATGATGAGAGGTCTTGTGCCGCCCGCATCCAGCGACTCCCCGACACCGTAACCAGGTCGTCGGACCATCTGATGGGGGGCCTTCCCACACTGGGTCGTCCGGTCCGCCGTCGCCAGGTCAGAACTTTTTCGCCCCAACGGCCATCAGTTCTTCGAGCTACACCTTTAAGTGCCTACAATATCGTGAGGAAACCCGTGGTTTGGTCGGCTCCACATTTATTGACTTGTCCTTCCTGTGTAGCCCACAGGAAGGCCGACTAAGCTGTCAGGACGGTACAGGTGCTGGGCAAGCCAGGTGCTGTACAAGCCTACTCTATCTGAAAAACAATGTCCCAGGCACTGCAGCGTCTGAGTGGTCCCTTCACCCATCTAGTGTGAGCGAAGGTGCCACTGGACGCTGCATAAATCATTTCATTACGTAGATGCAAAGGCCAAAGTTTTTTGCTTAAGTGCCTACAACATCGTCTTCCAGGCCGAGTGCGTGGTGTCGGTATCACACGTACTGCTCAAGCAATTTACACGAAGGGAAGTATCAAATTACAACACCCTCATACTGACAGTGCAGTTGTTCGACTGGCTCCCAAAAAATTACAGCCTTTTATGCAGATCTGATCTAAGAGTGCTATGAATCCCTGATGAAGGTAGATACAAAGAACGACCTTACAAATGACAATGGATCAAGGGACACAGTGGATCAAGGCGATTGCCCCTTGACGCTGCGGATGAGCTTGTGCGTGGAGGCTCTGTAGCCACAGCCATAATAGAGGGCCCATAGCCCATCGTCCCCCTGCCCTTCTGTCAACTAAAGACTAACAGGTTTCACAATGATAAGTGGACGTCGCGGACAGCTTGTAGGCAAGTCAGAGCAGCAATGCCCGGCAGAAACCCGCTCCTCTTCAGATGCCTCCGCATTATAACAGAGTCTCCCAGACGCCACGGTAATTACAATAAACATATTTTTACAATAGGTGCTACAGACAGTCTTCTCATCATCCTCAACAGCCCTTTGACGCCCACTGCAGAACACAGGCCTCCCTCGTGGTTTTCATAACCATGTGGGGTTTTGCCATAATCGCCACGCTTGGCAGGCGGTTTGGCGATCGCAGTACGTGGTTGGAATCTCAGAAAGACGCTGCTGCCCGTCTCCTGGTAATTTATTTCCTTAGTCGCCTTCTACGACACCCACGGGAGGAAATGGATTGACGCTATTCTTAATCCGGCGCCACACAGAAACATGCACAGACATGCAGTACTTGGCATATATTGTTTGCTCTATCGTATAAACTCTAACACGAACAAGAAGCATCAAACTTAGTGTGTTTGATTAATGTGAAAGTTCAAAGTAAAACAATGGACGCCTACCTATTAAAATAATAGAAAAAACAATAACTTCACCGTAGTTTACTTTTCAGATGACACTAGAGGTCAAAATTGAGTCGGACTGACGCTAAGGATCCCAAACTGAATGAAACATAGCCCAAATATATAGTGAGTTTGATACGGAACTTTGATACACATGTTCGACTTGCGCTTGGACGGTTTTTATTAAAATTACACTCTACAATTTTAAAAATATCCACAACGTGCAGTATCCGGGACACTTTGCGTCCGGGCAACGCTTCTCTGGTATCCAGCGACTATAGGACTGGCCAGAAGGTTACTACCGTCAGTACAAACCCCAACGCTGAGTCAGCTGCCTTTTGTGGCAACTTAGATACACCACAGGCTACGTCTACGGTCCTGTTTTATATTTACTAGTTTTGTCTGTTGTGTATTTAGTTTTCTTTCTGTTGTTGTGCATATTATGTTACTTATCTGCTTATTTTGTTTCTGTGATGTACTTATCTTATTGGTATAATAAATGTCTTTCTTCTTTTTCTTCTTCTTCAATTTATGTGACCTATAAAGTCAAAAAACAAAATAAGTAGGTAAGTAGTGAGCTTCCTATCAGCAATTAATAAATTGTTCCGACTTAAGATAGGTATTTAAAGTTATTGAGCGTATACCACGTGTCATAGAAATAAAGTTTATTATTTTTTTATCGTTAAAACTGTATTCCATACAAGTGTTAAGCCTAGTGTGATTAAAGTTCATTCTGTACACTGCAATAATAAATAATGGAACCCGGCCAAGTGACAATCCCGCTAAGGGTCCCGATCTGAATAAAATAAAATACATTTTTGCTGTTTAGGACAAACCAATATGTATTATGTACGGAACCCTCCGTGCGCGAGTCGGACTCGCACTTGGCCAGCTTTTTTTAAGGGTGCTGATGCACGATAAGTGTAAGCGATGTAGTATAAGCGCATATGGCATTGTTAATTGAATAAACAGACTTAATAAAAATTTTTATCTCGCTCATACAATATAGGTACAATATTGCATAAGTGAGTGACATAATGCGCTTTTACTTCTTATGCAATGCGAAACTGTATTTCTGCACATGCTTAGACTATGGCTGGACCCGGGTTTTCCGGATAAACCGGGTAAGACGACCCCAGATGTATACTGATCGGCAAATAACTTGAACCAAAATTTGGATAAGTTTGTGACCATTTTTAATTTTATTTTATTATTATTTGGTAATCTAACCAAATTCCGAGGACACAAACCGCGTTTAACGCTAATAAGACCTGAAATATGTCCATCGGAAGTTAAAGACATTTTTTCAAGTTATTAGTCAAGCTTTGTACCATAGTTACTGCGTAGTTTACTGCGTACCCACTACCTGCTACATAGCTTTCCACACAACACAATCACTTGTCCTGGTCCCAAACTAGGATACCGTGTGGTGTGGTAACCAGGCAAGGACATCACAAACATTGAAATACACCCAGACTGAGGCCATGTCTACAATGTACGACGGTCCCCAGTGGGAATCGAACCCATGGTAATCGGACGTGATATCGCTGTACCAACGAGGCAGTCAATGTTTGCAACTTCAGTTATTTTTTTGTTTTTAGCTGCAATAGGAGTGCTAGGTAACGGTGATCGTATACCTAATCATTTAATTTTTTATTTTTTATGTAGCTTATATACATCCCACTGCAGGGCATAGGCCTTCTCTCAGAGAGAGAGAGAGAGAGATAGTACGGGCTTAATCACCACGCATGCCCACCGCGGATCGGCAAATTCAAGCCCTGAGACGTCTGAACACCTCAGACACTTGGGTTTCCTCACGATGTGTTCCTTCACAGTCAGCGAGTGGTATTGCTAATGTAACTAATATCCCGACAAAATACATTAAATTGGAATTTTCACTGGAAGAAAACAAACATAAAAGTTAGTTAACACACTTTTTCTTAAATTTAATGTGCGTAAAATTGGTGGGAACACCTTGTAGGTTACAGTTGGTATCCAAGGTGGACCGAGTCTGCAAGATAAATATCAGTTTTCATCATTATAATCAGCTACAATACAGTAATATTAAGGAAAACCCGAAGGCCACGTTAATTGGTTTATTTTAATCATTTCGTCTATCTCTCAAAGCTTGAGACATAGAGGGATAAATCTTTTATCCATATCTCACTCAGGTACCTTACTTACTTTTGTATTACTGGTAGGCTTGGCAAAGGAACTACCTAGACAAAAAGAATAGAAAAAACTGGAAGACTTCCAAATTATCATAACAACACTCTCATCAGCGCTGGAAAAGTATGTACATAAATGAAGGCTCCTTGTCGCGCGCTCAATGTGGAAATCAACGGAGTTTCAGATTCAGCTGTTTTTAGAGTCAACAACTGCGCAGTAATACACATCATTCGACCCTATGCCTTTAATATTAGGTCCAAAATGTTCAATTCAAATATTTTTATTCGTTATAAAAACAGAATGTTTACTTAATGAACGTCAAAGTCGTTAGTTTCACAATTAATAGATTATGCGGAGAAGAAGCTAAGAAGGAAACTCCACATTTATTCTTTTCAAAACACGTTTTAACATAATTAAAAGAGTTTTCAACTTGAAATATTAGTCATAAATGTGTTGAACACACTAGTGTTTAATACACAATCGTCCTGTAATTAATATTTATCTACTGTTTAATGCCAAACATCTTTGTCTTCTAAATAATCCTTGATGTTATAGTAAGCCTTTTTGCACAAGTGTTCTTAACACGTTTTTTAAGCCGCGTTGAAGGTAACTCTTATTTATCTATTGCTTTAAAACTAAACTCCATTCTTCACGTAGCCAAATAATTTATTGATTGTCTCGTCTCTCCATAGAAACGAAACGCAATTCCCTGTGTTCCGATCTGTCAAATAATAAAAAACCCGAATCGCCTCTTGTTATCAGTTTGGTCGGACCCTCATCAAAACGTCTCGGTTATCGGATTTTTTCCGCAAGAGGATGAATCTGTCGCCGATCAAGTCTCTTTTTGCACCAAAAGTAATCCTCAATCGCGACCTTCGGGATGTCTCTCAGAAAGTGCACCCACCGCGGATTACACCTCCGACACTCAGGTTTCCTTACGATGCTAAATATACATCACGATTAACCAGTGGTATTGCTACTACAAATTCGAAAATGTATATAGCTACACAATGAAAACACAGCTTAATACACAGTCATAGAACAAAAGTTGTTGAGCACACAAACTGTAAGTTAACTGTATTTGGAATCCGCTACTTGATTCTCTTTTCAAGTAAAGTTTTAAATGGTAAAATCTCTTCCATTAGACCAAAAATTTTACTTGCTTTGATAAACAGCCAAAAACACGGTCAGCCATTTTTGTCTATGGTTGGAAGTCCTAGAGGCTTGTAAAAAAAGTTTGACATTCAGCATAGTCTCATAATCTCCAAGTTATAAAAACTTGATAATCTCTGAGTAATCTGCGAGCATAGTGAAATAAGAACGACTTATATATACAAATTTATATGTAATTCAATAGGAAAATTGTAAACCATCCTTAGTAATATTACTTAATTAAGCTAGGCTTAAGGACTCTGTATCCAATAGCCAATAAACGTTTAAAAAAAATAAGAACGACGCAACCATGACTTCATCGAGTTTACATGCAAAATATAGCAATTATTATTATTTCATTGTTCGAGATGTCCATGATTGCGCTTATCAATAAAATTATAAGACAGTAACTGCAAAAGAATTTTTTTATAAAAACATTAAAACCAAATCACAATAGAATCTACGCACACACGACTGACAGACAGCTGACAGATGTTTGTTTACAAACCAAAGATGCTTTAAAGATGGCGGAAGCGTTTTCACAGATTAGAAAGAAAAAAACACAAGTCTTAGCGTTTTCAGCGTTCCGAATTAAAAGCGGAAAATATATTTTTTTTTATTGTAAATTTTGCAGCCATCCTGCATATTTACCCAGCAAAGTCGATATAATTCGGTTTCTTACGTGAAATACTGCAGGAAATATTCATTTATCGCGTCAAATTTAATACGCGTCAAGTAGCGGATTGCGCATGTTTAGGTAGCTCTGTATAGAATGAATTATCTGAAAAAATATTCTTTTTGGAAGGATTTGTAAAAAAAGCTTGGTTACTGAGACAAATGCGCAGAGGAAATGCAAAAACGTTCTGCTCGATGTTTTTGGGGCTGCCGAGGTACTGTCTGTGTTTTCTTTGGTTGTTTTATTGTTTTTATTTTTTAGCCTATATACATCCCACTGCAGGGTACAGGCCTCTCTCAGAGAGAGACTTCATTTATTATTTTTCATAATAAAATTATAATTTAATCATAATAAAATTATACATATTATGTAAATGCATTTTTTACATTTTTACATTTACATACAGGCACATATATTGCGTCTGGCCCCACACTAGGATACCCTGTGTTGTGGGAACCAGAAACAACGACATCACAAACATGTAAACATTCAAGACCTGGGGTCTATTCGTCCGTACATCTGAAATAAATATATTGAATTGAATTGAATTAATACATCATACATAATATATATAAGCAGCCCATATAGGTCCCACTGTAGGGCACAGGCCTTCTCTCAGGGAGAGAGATTGGGCTTAATCACCACGCGTGCCCACCGCGGATTCGCGATTCCAAGCGATTTTCCTTCACCGTTAGCGAGTGGTATTGCTACTATAACTTCACAAATTTACATAACTTAGAAAACAAAGTCATAGGTACATGCCCGCACTGGGAATCGAACCTGGGTCTCTCGCTTCCGAGTCCAATGTTCTACCCACTAGGCTACTACCGCTCGCCACAACACAGTCCTTGAGGAAATGATAACGCTCGGGCGCGTAGCCGCTTTGCACACAGGGTCTAGATTCTGCGTGAATGCGTCGATATATTTTCATTGCTGCTTAGTCTACGTGCGCTCACATATCAAACCTTCTAGGCTTCAGTGGTGTGTCACTACGACTCCGCTAAATTGTGTTTTACGAAAACAAATACACGATTCACTGTAAAGGGTTCCGTACCATTATCTATACAACAAGAAGCGTTGAACATTGACATTTAACGACATGACATCGGCGCTTTGAAGATTACATAGATGGTCGTGCTTCGCAAGGCACGTTAAGCTGTTGGTGCCGGCTGCCGTCGATAGATGGCAGTCGTTAAGCCAAGTCGGAGGCCTTAGGGCGGCTTGACAACTTCTGACAGTAGACGAGCCACTAGTCTACAAGCCTCCACCAATCTGGACTTGGCCCCCGTGGTGGAGTATGGCCTATACCTTCCTCAGGGAAGAGACCCGTGCCCCTCGGTGGGGACATAATGGGTTGATGATGATGATAGATGGTCGCTAGATGGCGAGCGCTGTCTTTAGACAACGTTTGTTGTATGAGACCCCCTTAAATAGGTAATTTTGTATTCCGTTTTTAGTATTTGTTGTTATAGCGGCAATAGAAATACATCATCTGTGAAAATTTCAACTGTCTAGCTATCGCGGTTCATAGGATATAGCCTGGTGACAGACAGCCAGACAGACAGACAGACAGTGGAGTCTTCGTAATAGGGTCCCTTACACCTTTGACTTGCACCTTTGGGTACGGAAACCTAAAAATGTAAACTACAATATCGATTGACATGACTAAGACTTCCGGACGAGGTTGAAACTAGTCGCCTTTTCCGACGCTAATAAAAGTAAGTGAAACCGTTAAATCAATATATAAGATATAATATCGAATATAAATAAATATATGTATGATGAGGAAAGAAAAAAAATGGTAAGATATAGGATACGTACACAGCTAAAATCCTCCTCGTGGGGGGATTAGGGGGGATCAGAATAATACTGAGAGAGAAAGTGTTTACGGTACGGACGAAGGCTTTGAAAGCATTCCGAGTTTTTAGATAATATTTTTTATATAGCCATTTCTCGATATTTTATACTAAGTGGTACTAAAAGAAAAAAAACCAGACAAATGCGAGTCGTACTCGCCCATCGAGGGTTCCGTACATATATATTATAATTAGTGCAGGAATCGAGTCTCGGAGTTTTTTCCGAGCTCTTCCCGAACTTCAAAGACAATTGTTTTATGATTTAATTACAAATGTATTGTTTTCAGACTTTTCCCTGTACTTGTAGCATATGACAATATCACTTGCCAAATTTCATAGTTCAAGGTCAACGGAAAGTACACTATAAATTTTGATTCCCTTCAGTGTCGAAATATATGTTTTTTGCGGCATAAACGGCTGTATCTTTTTTATGTTAAGTTGGAAGTTACATTTCAAAGGACTGCTTCAAGGGACTGTATCATCATCATCATCATCATCAGCCCCTTGACGCCGACTGTATAAAGTTTCAACCTGTTTCCAGTTTCCTCCACGTGTTCCCGAAATAAAGGGTCTTGACAGACAACCGGATGGAGAGACGGACGGACAACAAAGTGATCCTATACGGGTTTCGATTTTTCTTTTTGAGGTACGGAACCCTAAAAAACCGGCCCAATGTATATCGGGCCACGGGCAGAGTAGGGTTCCGTAGAGAGAGAGAGGTACTTTACCTGCTTTATAGAGCTAATAAGTTCATCAAAGTAATTTTCTATGGAATTTGTACGAAGTTTTCCTTTTCTAAGTTGATCACCTACTCGTTAACTTGTAAAGCCTATTTAGCCGTGATTTGATAGTTTTCCTTTCAAATTTATATGCACTACCTACTGCCCTGATTTTTTTACGTTTCTACAATCTACCCTTTAGCCGAGAAAGAGTTCTTGTTGACTACGCAACTCTTATTTTCAGCAACTTCTTCTGTGTTAAAAAAAATACACACTGTATTGGGTATAATAGAAGACAAAAGAAGTATAAAACAAAGCCGTTCATAAGCCGATGTATTTCACTTGCAGCCCACTCTACTTGCGGTTCAAATAGCGACTTACAAAATACCTTTCAAACTTCATACGTTGCGTATGAAGCTCTATTTAATATCCACAAAATTAAATCAGTTTAGATAGGTTATTACCGATGGGTTATTAAAAATTAATATTTACACGGTGTAGAGATGTACATTTTAAATCATGCAAATGCAATTTCTGTCAGTACTCTGCTAGTGAATCTGCTATTTCGATTCGATTCAATTCAATTCAATTTATTTGTTCAAACACGAGTATTACATACGCGCAGATGGTACATGTATGCTCGAAGCTTTAGTAGGTATCTCGATAATTCTACAACACAAATTATCTAATGAATATCATTGTAAATAATTAGTTTGGGAAACGGCCGAAATTAGCTTCCTCCCTGGAAACACGGGAGGCCGCTTGTATGGGACTCGACCTGCGTCGAAACGCTGGCGCCTTCCCATGTTTCTCAGAGTAGAAGGGCGGCTGGCTCGGCGGCCGGCGCAGCGGAGAGCCTCAAACGGCGGAAATATGCAACCAATACATATTCTCGCCGTTTGGGGTCGAGACACTGGGACCGCGGGGTCCAGAGGCGCGTTCGCTCTTTAAAGAGCTGTCGACGCGCCTCATCGACGCCACGGGAGACCAGGGGGCTGGCGCATACCTTGGCCAGAGAATAAGTCTGCTCATCCAAAGGGGGAATGTAGCCAGCATCCTGGGCTCCCTGCCGCGGGACAAGTTTTTTACCTGTAAATATGTATTTTATAAGCAGCCTATATACTTCCCACTGTAGGGCACAGGCCTTATCTCAGAGAGAGAGTATGGGCTTAATCACCACGCGTACCCACCGCGGATTGGCGATTTCAAGCGCTGAGGTATGTGAATGTGAATTCCTCACGATGTTTTTCCTTCACCGTTAGCGAGTGGTATTGCTACTATAACTTCACAAATGTACATAACGTAGAAAACAAAGTCATAGGTACATGCCCGCACTGAGAATCGAACCTGGGTCTCCCGCTTCCGAGTCCGAGCATCCGAGTGGTCCCTTAACCCATCAAGTGTGAGTGAAGTTGCCAGCTGCATAAATCATCTCATTCAATCAGCCCCTTGACGCCCACTGCAGAACACAGGCCTCTCGCATGGTTTTCATAACCATGAGAGGTTTTGCCATAATCGCCACGCTTGGCAGGCGGGTTGGCGATCGCAGTATGCGGTTGGAATCTCAGGAAGACGCTGCTGCCCGTCTCCTGGTAATTGATTTCCTTAGGCCCCTCGCCCACGGAACGCGCTGTAGAAACTATGCCAACGCGCTACTAACGCGCTACAGCATCGCGACTGTATCGATGCAAACGCGGCGTATCGGAAGACATCGGGAGGAGAACGTAGGAAGGGTGGCGCATGAGTAGTGCAACACAGAGAGATCGAGAGTGCTGTTGTCCATCGGTCCAACGGAGTCCATCTTGCAACTGTAGCGATCGCAGGCAGAACCAAAATGGTTCCGTTACTGAATCGCATTTGCATCGCGACAGAAGCGCGACGGTATCGCGTTTGCATCGCGACTGAATCGTGTTTACGGTGGGTGAGGGCACACAACTAGCGCCCGCATCGCGACTGTATCGATGCGAACGCGCGACAGTATCGCTACTGCATCGCTACAAAAAGTTGCCGTAGGCGAGGGCCCTTAGTCGCCTTCTACGACATCCACGGAAGGAAATGGATTGACGCTATTCTTAATCCGGCGCCACACGGATCTTTTAGAATGTATCACTCTATAAGAACCAAATCCTATTTTGTTGATATTCATCATATTTTTCCATATTTTTGACTCTCTATATTTTTTCCATGGTTGGATTATCAATGATTCGGGTCTAGATTCAAAATAAGAACTTTTAGTTTATTGACATGGATACAAGATACAAGATATTTATTTGCGTCAAATATTTACCCATATTACGTCTCCTAGTCTGGGTGCCACTAGAAAATGTACCTACTTTTAAGTTATGAGGAATAAATATTTCTTTACTTTTACTTTTATTCTAGGCATGCAAATATTAAGAATTTCTTTTTACAACTAGTGATTAAAATTAAATTATGCATTAAATCGAGTTCCCACTTCAACCGTAACTCGATGTAGCTTCATGCCACGTTTATTTATAATACCGTACGTGACTTAGCACATTCAACGCGGTGATATATCATCTCGGGGTCGGACTGAACCCTAAAATCCCATCTGAAAGTGGAAAGGTCGCTCGCTGCATCAAAATACGAAACCCCTCGGCCCTTCTTATCTAAACGGCACGCCCGTTTAACAAACTACACCCCAAATGCGTCTTGTCATCATACTATTGTCGTCCGACCGATCGTCGCCCCACTTGCGCCACTTCTGCATACTCTTACGATATAATATACACGCTGAAATCTGCCTATAGGTGGCTATATAATTAGTAATTGAAAATGCAATCTACTTAGAGGTTTACTTATAAGTATAGACGTAAAATAAAAATTCGCAATCAGTACCGCCTCTCCGTCTATTTGAACCATGAGCCACACACCCGTGGCGCACGCACCGCTCTGCCTGTCTAGTAAATTATTGTTCTCACAGGCTTGAGTTTGTGTTGACATATTTTTGGAATATGCCTTTTTAAGGTTCCGTAGTCCGACAAGGAACCCTTATAGTTTCGCCATGTCCGTCTGTCTGTCGGTCTGTCTGTCTGTCAGTGGCCTAGTGCTAAGACCGGTGGCACTAGATTTATAATTTGGTATGTGTATACATATTTATCACGTCGACAAAGTTAAAGAATAAAATGTTGGAAACCTCCCCATGAAAAGTGGGGATGTTTTTTTTCTCGTCTACTCCATCATGTGGGGCAACATTGGATTGGTCGTTGAAAAATATTGTGGATGTTGAAAGACCATTTTTTTATTTAGGGTTCCGTTTGCGAAATATTGAGCTTTAAAGCGCAAACTTTTGTCCGAGTAGGGCGTCAATCCTGGCTGAACGGCTGATTGTAGAAACGTGAAAAAATTCAAAGTAGTAGCACGTATAATAAACTTAAAAGTAAAAGTATCACGGCTAAGTAGGCTTTACTAGTTAACGAGTAATAGGCAACCAAGTTATAAAATTAAAATTTCGTACAAAATTCATTGAAAATTACTTCGATTAAGTTGTTAGTTCCGTAGAGCAGACAAAAAAACCTCTTTTTATGGAACCCCACATTGCGCGTGGCCCGATACGCACTTGGCCGGTAAAACTAGCAAAATGGACGTGCCTAAGCTATAGCAATCGAAGCTATTGTTTAGGCACGTTCAATTTGCTGTAGCTTTCAAACCACCCAAAATGCATTATTTGTACTAGATATCATTAACTGACTTATACACAGTACAATTACTTAGTTATTAATTTTAAATAATAAGTTTTACCTCTCGTGTGGTTTTGAAATGAATACTTTTAAAGTTTTTTTTATTCTTTTTACTTATCCCAGTCGCAAATTACGATACCCTGTACTAAGCTAATCACATAGGATAAGTCTTGTCCTCAACACGGATTAGTGCAACAAAAAGAACATAATGAAGACATAATTTATTAAATTGTTTGCTTTAAAATAATAATACATCTTAAAAAAAATATCAAAATGCTTTTTACGCCTACCACGCCTACCTAGAGGTCGTTCCACAATAGTATGCTTTTTGTAATCCTCGTTAAACACATATTGCTCTTTTCATTAAAAGGCCTCGTCATGCTTAGTTTTCGTTATTATTTTAAAGCAAACAAGCGAAGAAGGCGACTAAGGTTCCGTGTGGCACTGGATTAAGAATAGCGTCACTCCATTTCCTCCCGTGGATGTCGTAGAAGGCGACTAAGGAAATAAATTACCAGGAGACGGGCAGCAGCGTCTTCCTGAGATTCCAACCGCATACTGCGATCGCCAACCCGCCTGCCAAGCGTGGCGATTATGGCAAAACCCCTCATGGTTATGAAAACCACGAGGGAGGTCTATGTCCTGCAGTGGGCGTCAAAGGGCTGATGATGAAACAACCCGAGACATCACATTAAACAAATCTCTCCTTAGAGACTCCAGGATTTACCGCATGGTTACGGGACAGAGACGCATAGTGATGTTCTCTTTCTTGGCCAATTTACCCCGTCAACTTTTGAAATTTTTAATACATGGTAAAAAAGAGGGCGTGTGCTCACACGACAGAAGTGAAAACACAACATAAGCAGCCTATATACGTCTCACTATAGGGCACAGACCTTCTCTCGGGGAGAGAGTATGAGCTTAATCACCACGCGTGCCCACCGCGGATTGGCCATTTCCAGCGCTATGGTACGTGAATAGCTCAGACACTCAGGTTTCCTCACGATGTTTTCCTTCACCGTCGGCGAGTGGTATTGCTACTATAACTTCACAAGTGTACATAACTTAGAAAACAAATTCATAGGTACATGCCCGCACTGGGAATTTAACCTGAGTCTCTCGCTTTCAAGTCCAATGTTCTACCCACTACGCTACCACCGCTCTGAAAACATAAAAGAAGTTTTCAAATCTGGTTACAAATTAAAAACATTGATCTGTTCATTGATGTTCATATGTGCCTATGTATAGCCCTATATTGGTCCATTCATGGCAACCACGGACGGCAGGCCCAATGCATTCACACATCCTATAAACAAAGCCCACTGTGGGAACATTTAGGCCACTTCAACCCTCATTCCCCGTATATCTGATCACGTGCGGCAATCGCACTGAAAACTGAACATTCTGTAATCTCTCTCAAGCCCCATAGTTCGAAACTCAAGGTTCATGTGAATTTAATTTGAACCCACATCAGTCTTGACTTGATATCTCTTTGTGTGGCGACCTCAGACTGTTTATGACATTATTAGCTGAGGAGAAAGGGCTCGAGATTGTATTGTCAACAACGCTTGTAGACAATCCCTTTGGTACAAATTTAACTCTTGTTCGTAGAGAGGTAAGAGCCACTGTGTCCTAGATATAGGTTGCAGAGGGTAGACCGCATAAAATAATGGGTTATGTAACTAAGTAAGTTTAGGGAAGACAGGCCCTTGGATGGAGGCGCCGCCACTTATCGTTATAAAATGTCAATGCGATGCAGCTGTCGAATTATTTTCTTACCCGACTGTTCAATTCAATTCAATTCAAATATTTTTATTCATTGTAAAAACAGAATGTTTACTTAATGAACGTCAAAGTTGTTAGTTTCACAATTAATGGATTATGTGGAGAAGAATATAACAAAGAAACTCCACATTTATTCTTTTCAAAACACGTTTTAACTTAATTAACAGAGTTTTCAACTTAAAATATTAGTCATGAATGTGTTGAACACTAGTCATTAATCTACTGTTTAATGCCAAACATCTTTGTCTTCTAAATAATCCTTGATGTTATAGTAAGCCTTTTTGCACAGAATGTGCTTAACACATTTTTTAAATCGCGCTGGAGGTAACTCTAATATATCTTGAGGAATTTTGTTGTAGAACCTTATACAGTGCCCCATAAAGGATGTGTTAACTTTTGCAAGTCTAAATAGTGGAAATGACAATTTATGTTTATTTCTAGTATTAACATTATGGTGGCCACCAACATTTTCGAACCTGTAAAGGTTAAGAAGGGTCATGTTTTCACGCGTATGTATGTATGTACGAGTATGTACGTTTCTTTATGACAAATGATGTGTCAAATTAAAGGCATTGATGACCTGAGTGTCATCGGCAGGCAGAGAATAGTATTTGCCACTTGTCTCTTCTCGTTCATCAGTTCCTTAGTCGATGCTCACACTCCGATTGTGAGTACTTTTAACATTGGAAATGTCATTTGGTTCGCTCCAGTGTAGGCTCCGATTTCACGAAACAGTGCGGTCCCCTTATATCTTGAAGAGTTGTGAAGGTATGATATTCAAAAAACGGCCCAAAAGACGCCTATTCACGAGAGCTGTAAGGTGCAAATAGAATTATTCAATTAAGTCAAAAATGAAAAAAGTTATGGGCGAAATAGTGAAAAAAAAAATCAATTCATTCCGAATTTTTGATATCGTTATTTTGGACACAAAGAATGATATCAAAAATTTGAGGAAAATTCCTCTGGACAATTTAGTCAGCTACAATTTGAGCCTAAGACAAAGACGATCGGGTTAAGGGTTTATCCTGTAGCCTAACCTTTTTGAAAAAAGTCAGAACGACATTTTTCACATTACATTCATGACTCGATTCATTTCCAATGTTATCGATAGTCGTGTGAGGCACGAAATCTGTGATTCTTTTATCTTGCCCTTCGTTAATGCATCCGCTATTTGATCGACGTACGTCCGAAGCACGTAACTAAAAATTATAAAATGATAACTATCATAAATTGAAATTGCCAATCCGCAGTGGGCACAAGTGGTAATTAAGCCCAAACTCTCTGTCTGAGAGAAGGCCTGTGCCCTGGTTAGACTATACAAAACATTATCATAAATAGCCAATATACATGAAATGGAGTGCGACCACGTAAGTCCTCCACTGTATGGCGTTGTCTGATTTAACCTACTCTGAACTGTCAAATACATAAATATTTTGACACTTTGGAGTCGTCTACATGCTTAGCCCGATAGAGTGGAAAGTTAAGTGATACAAGGGCAGCACGACATAGGCCTTCTCTCAGAGAGACTATAGGCTCAGTCTCTGTAGCAAGTGGCTATTGATGTGCCAATCTTAGGAACTTTCAGAATACTTCCCATAATCCCATAGTTCCCAAAATTCCCAGTGCTGTACTTAATTACACTGAATAAATGTTTAAATATTGACGGCCTTATTTATAAAAGCGAGATTCCTCTAGAGCACTCCTCAGAGGTAGTTTACTTAATCTGTGGTGACTCTCCACCACAGACTATTTTAATCGGCGTTTATGAAGTGTTTTAAGGAATCGCGTTTTTAGGGTTCCATACCTCAAAGGGAAAAACGGAACTCTTATGTGATCACTTTGTTGTCCGTCCGTCCGTCTGACTGTCGCTGAACGCTGTGGAGGCTGATGCTGTGAAAAAGTCAAACTTCTAAGTTAACCTTAAAAAAGATACGGCCGTTTATGCCCAAAAAAACGTATATTTCGACACACAAGGGAATGAAAATTTATAGGGTACTTTCCGTTGACCTAGAACTATAAAATTTGGTAATCGATATCGTCTTATACTGTACAAGTACAGAGAAAAATCTGGAAACTACACATTCTAATTAAATCATAAAAAAAAATGTTTTTGAAGTTCGGGAAAAGCTCGGAAAAAACTGTGAGACTCTATTCCTGAACTATTTATAATACAAATTTATACGGAACCCTCGGTAGGCGACTCCAACTCGTACTGGTCCGGTTGTTTGTTATATAAATAACACCGATAGTCAATGAGGATGCATTGGAATATAAAGGTCTAAATGACATCACTGCTTGGATTCCAAGCACAGATATCGTACAAGTCTTATGATGATGATAATGTCATCGTCATCCGACTAACCGAGGTAACCTCGACGGTTGGTAAGACTTTAGCGGTGATGGGCTCGGATGTGACCCGTTTTCGTAGTTAGAAATACCACATATAAATAAATTAAATTAAAATTAACCGTGTGGCGCCGGATTAAGAATAGCGTTACTCCATTTCCTTCCGTGGATGTCGTAGAAGGCGACTAAGGAAATACCTTACCAGGAGACGGGCAGCAGCGTCTCCCTGAGATTCCAGTTGCATACTGCGATCGCCAACCCGCCTGCCAAGCGTGGCGATTATGGCAAAACCCTCCATGGCTAGGAAAATCATGAGGGAGGCCTGTGTCCTGCAGTGAGCGCCAAATGGCTGATGATGATGATCAAAATTTACCAGATAACGGTGGTAGCGGAGCGGTAGGATGCCGGCGTCTCATTCGGGAGGCTGTGGGCTCGAATCTGGGAATGTGCGATGACTTTGTTTTCTAAGTTACCTACATTTGTGAAGTTATAGTAGCAATACCACTCACTAACTGCAGGAAAACATTATGAGGAAACCTGAATGTCTGAGGTATTCACATACCTCAGCGCTTGAAATTACCAATCCGCGGTGAGCACGCGCGAGTTAATTAAGCCCAAACTCTCTCTGAAAGAAGGTCTGTGTCCTACAATGGGATGTTAATAGGATACGTAAAAAAATGCATTAAAGAAAAATCTGTGAGACGTGAATATTCCGAGCGGCACTTCAGTAAATGTGCCCAACGCGAGTTGTCAATTAAATCTACGTGGCAACATCCATATAAAGTTCGCAAAAGGGGTGCCGAAACTAAAATCGAAGAGTTCTACGACCGAGCCCCTTCAAAGCGGATTATCGTAATGAAATTGTAAAGCTATCATCTGCTTGCTATGTAGGCTGCGCCGGTCACCCTCTCAATATCGAGGTAGCGCGGAGGTGAAGACGGCTTTGTAGCGAGGAGTGTATCTAGAAGTGAACCATGTAATACTATCTCACGTTTATCTCATGTACCTAATAAAAATTATTAAATAAAAACCGACTTCAAAACACTACATCACTAAAAAAGAGAAATAATTTAAATAAATATGACCTTTAAATTCGATGTAGGTATGGTAGAAGCATATTATAGTTTGAAGCCGGTGCCCGGTTACATGACCAGCTCATAAATTTTGGGCACCAACTCCAAAATTTGTATTTGTATTTAAAGATTTTATTAAAAGAAAATAATAAACAGGTTGACAAATTTACCAAATTGCCCAGCAACCTTATTTCCTAAAAGTCGCGGAGAGAGAGAGAGAGAGATAAGAAGATAAGAATATTCTTTCAATTCGTAAATTTATTTGAGTACTAGCTGTTGCCCGCGACTTCGTTCGCGTGGTAATTTTGATATGTATTTTCCCGGGATAAAAAATAGCCTATTTGCTAATGCACACTATAATCTATCTCTGTGCAAAATTTCATCCGGATCCGTTCAGTCGTTTTTGCGTGAAAGAGTAACAAACATCCATCCATACTTACAAACTTTCGCGTTCATAATTTTAGTAATATTAGTCGGATATCCTATATGTAATACTTTATTGTGCCTTTATTTGTACAGAAAATATTGAAGAAACCACTTCACATAAATAGATAAAGACGCGACTGTACAAGAACATGTTTGATTTTTCTTTTTGTTTCCTAATTTTTGTGACAAGACCTCAATCAATCAATCGGCCCGTACTCGTCTTCCTCCGAATACGGGCCGTCTTCCGTCTTCTTCGTCAGGCCTCTTCCAAAGCACGCCACTTTCTTCTGTCCTCAGCCATCCTCATCAAGCCACTGCCACCAGTATGTCTCAGATCGTCGGTCCAGCAAGCTGGTGGGCATCCTATGCTACGATTGCTAGTTAGTGATCTTCACTCGAGAACCTTTGAACCCCATCCACCATCGGACAAGTGTGGACAAGACTACAAGATTATGATCTTCTTTTATATTTAGCTTTTATTTTTTTTAGCTACAGTAGCTCAAATATAAAATAAACTTATATAAAAACAAAAACAAACAAAATCCAGCCTACAAATCGAACAAATTAATTTTCCCATACAGTGCTGCAGAATTAGGCTCTCAAATTGTTCACAGGGTTCTCAGGATGTTCCTTTGTCCCTCTAATAAGTGGGTATGTTGTTTATTTATTGAAGAGTTGAAAAACTTTTTCACCTTTTCTCATTAGCCATGCAGCCTCACTCCTGCATAATGCCGTCCGCTATACGATTTGAACGGCAAGTTAATAAGAGAGGCGAGCGTCGACTGGTCACGTAGGGGCCCGCCCGTGACGGGTAAACGGACCCCGCTGCCAGGGCCGACCCCCTTAGCAGAGAATGCTGGATGGATGAAAATCCCCATATATTCAAGAAAAGAGGAAGAAACCCCTCCCGGTTTCTGTTTGTCAACATGAAATCTTTAATTTAACAGGGTCCATAATCGGTATTATACACTCAGTGCTATTTAAGACCTTATTTACATTATGGTGCAATTAATATTTTAATTTGATTTGAACTCTGAAATCGCGAAATTAATTCTGGTCTTAGGCCTCCCCAAAGCACGCGACTTCCTTCTATTCTCTGCCACCCTCATCCAGCGGCTGCCAGCAAGCTGCCTCAGATCGTGGCCTTCTTGGCCAGGTTGAGAGCCGTAGCGGTAAGAATTAAAAAATCTCGTGTGACAGTGTTTGTTATCGAACTCCTTCGAAACGGCTTCACCGATATGATTTTTTTGTGTATATTTGGTAGATCTGAGAATAAGTCATAGGCTAATTAATATGGCAAAACAACATTTGCCCCGTAAGCAAGTGATTTTACAAAATGCAGACGCATGAGCTACGACTGGGAGGAGTCCCTCACCAATGAGACCTGTAAGTCAAAGTCATTTGGTCAAGTTATTTGGACCTGTAAGTCCATTAGAAGTCAAAGTCATTTGGTCAAGTTATTTGTCGAACATAAAGCTTACAGGTAATTTGATCGCCACCTGTGTTACTGACTGTATACAACAGTAAGCTTATCTAACTATTCATCATCATCAGCCCACTTCTGCCCAATGCTGGGTATAGGTCTATAGGCCTTTTCCTCATCGAGCCATTTTTCGCGGTCTCTAGCCATCCGGATCCACAGGCCCTCCGCTGGCTTGACCAACGTCGGATAGCGGCATTCGGTATTCTATTCATTAGTCTAAGGCGTAGGGCACATAGGAAGGATAAGGGATGTCCTTTCAATTCAGTTTCATACAAAATATACTGAAGCGATGGGTCATATTCCACACAGATAAAACGGGGCGAGGACCCAAACTTTTCCGCGCCCTCGTCGCAAGTCGTACCTGTGTGGCCCACGCCTCAGACCTATCACGGCTCGCTCCATAGCTATTTGTGTAACTAACGTTGAGCACTCGATCCATGTAAATTAGCCTTTTGTCAATAAGACCCCTCACGCACCGAGTTCTAAATACGCCCCTGTCGTTACAGTAAAGTGGCTTGTACCCGGACGCTTTATAGGTCTACTGACAGTCCCTGCTGCCTGCCACATTGTGGGCAAACGGCGAATTTTCCGGGCCATGACTGGCCTGCGATCGCTATATAAAACGTGCTCCAGGCTTAAATGAGGACCAAATCAGTCCGAGAATTACATGGAATGGGCCTTTGAGAGATGGAAATCTAAATTTATACTGTGTAGGTGCCCCTCAAATGTAAACCCTTTAGGGAAATCGTTTGAATAAATATCTTATTTTTGCCTGGCTAATGAGACTTTTGGTTGTTATCAGCAGCAATACAGATTACTTAGTAACATAGACTTAAAAAACTTTGGCCTTTGCATCTACGTAATGAGATGATTTATACAGCGTCCGGTGGCACCTTCAATCACACTAGATGCGTGAATGGACCTCTCGGACGCTGCAGTGCCAATGTCCCATTGTTGCTTGTAGTAACATGAAAACCGACCAAGTGCGTGTCGGGCCACGGGCAATGTAGGGTTCCGTAGAAAGAGGGTTTCTTTTTCTGCTTTACAGAACTAACAACTTCATCGAAGTCATTTTCAATGGCTTTTGTAGGAAATTTTACTTTTATAAGTTGGTTGCCTATTACTCGTTAACTAGTAAAGCCTACTTAGCCGTGATACTTAATCTTTTAAGTTCATTATATGTGCTACTAACCTGAATTTTTTCACGTTTCTACAATCAACTGTTAAGCCAGGAGAGGTGGGGGGACCCTACTCGGACAAATATTTGCGCTTTAAAGCTTAATATTTCGCAAACGGAACCCTAAATCGAAAAATGGTCTTCCTACACCCATAATATTTCAACGACCAATCCAACGATACCCCACATGATGGGCTAGACAAGAAAAAAAAGTCATCCCCACTTTTCATGTTATGCCTCCCCTACCGTAAAAGAAATCATTTCCAACATTTTATTGTTTAACTTTGTCGGCGTGATAAATATGTATACACACACCAAATTGCAGCTTTCTAGTACCACCGGTCTTTGCGCTGGGCCGCGGACGGACAGACAGACAGACAGGCGGACATGGCGAAACTATGAGGCTTCCTTGTCGGACTACGGAACCCTAAAAATGTAAGAAATGGCACTTTTATTTTCTTGCGGACTGTCTACCTTTTATTCGATATCTTCCAATGCAGTTTGTAAACACCTGCTCCAAAAGTCCGTTATCCAAGACCTACCACACGTTCAGTTATAATTTTTATCTACTCTGATGCTATAATACAAAGATTATAAAACTGAAAACAAAACTCTTATGACAAACATTACGCATTGGCCAAAAATAAAAAAAATCAACGTTTTATTACGATATGGACACCTGTATCATAATATAAATTTTTAATCATAACGATACACCTATACAACCTCCAACTGGACCAAGAAGGTTGAACCTCTACTTTAAAAAAAAAGGTTTCAATGAACGAGTTCGCGGCGACGCAACACGCATGCGCAATCGATGTTTGCGCCTTGGCGCCAACATTTTACATTTAAAAAAACTTTTCAATATTTAAACAAAGTTTGATTCTGTTCGTAAAATAAATTAGTTAACATATTGAAAATAACAGAAATGAGGTCAACATTAACATACCCTCTCCGAGTACCTCCAATAACGCTTCCTGTCCGGTTCAAATTCAATTTCATAATTGTAATATTCAGAACATCAATAATTATTACAAGTAAAAATAAGGTTGTGGATATTCAGCGTTTTATTTGCAATATTATTTTATATATTATAGTACTAGCTGTGCCCGCGACTCCGTTCGCGTACATTTCGATTTTTCCAAAGCAGTATTTGTATGGGGGCCACGTCTTATCATAACTGGAGCTAGAATTTAAATAGCCTATCCTGTGTCCCAGATGTCTATATGTTTTTATACCAAATTTCATCAAATTCGGATAATTGGTTTAAGAGTTATGGAGGAACATACATACATACACACATACAGAAAAAAATTCTAAAAATCGTGAAATTAGTTTCAGTATCATATATTGAGCCTATAAACACAATATCTCTGAAAACAAACTAACTTACTCCATGACCGACCCTTACAGATTTATTATTAGTAAGATAGATAGATGAGTGTAGATAAAGTAGTGTATGACACTGTACATAACTTGGTCTTATAACACTCGTGTGATACTATAAAAAAAACTCGCCTACGGCTCATTTTTTTAAAACACACTCGTGTTATAAGAACCCTTATTATGCAACAGTATCATAAACTACTATTATTACTCGGTAAATGATTTGGTTCAATGGTAGAAAGATAGAAAAGCAATTATTTAGAATAATATAATACAAAAAAAAACTTAAAATAACTGGCTGCTAATATTTATTGCATTCACCTTTTCCATGAGAAAAACTTAGATAGAAAATGTTAAAATATGGAAAGCAATATTGTCAATCACGTTTTTTGCTCGCCCTAGGTAATTAATTATTTTAGTAATTCAAGAAAGGAAGTAGCTGATTCAAATTAAATATACAATTATATTCTTTTTTTGTCGTGCTGAGGACAATCTTAATTTATTTATTTATTATTGCAAGAAAAAAAATTACATTACAGTTAAAACTATTGCGTAATTAATTGCATTAAACATTAAACATTATTTACATCACACATTATCAAACCTATTTAGAGGCTAAAAATTCCAACCATGCCGGGACTTGAACCCGCGACCTCTGGCTAACCGCGCCAGCGCTCCCCCAACTGAGCTAATGGGCAAGTGCAGGCATCGGCGAAATTTCGAGCCTCTTTACAAACTTCTCTGTATTACGTACAGGCAGCGACATCTGGCCGAAGCAATTTACATCACTTGCAGCCCCGAGTAACCCACTTTGCAGTTAGGCTTTTACATCGGAATGATATCTAATTCAATCATTTTGTTTGAAATGTACATCTTACAAGCTTTAACAGGTTAAACCAAGTCTTAACTGCAAGGGTTTACGCACCACTCATTGGCTGCACCAAATTTTTCTCAATAAATATAGCTACTCCAATATCTGAAGCCTAGTTTCACTTGTAACGGTCATTAAGTTGCAGTTTCTGTGTTATTTTGAATAAAAACCCTTTGATTTTTATTGAGTTTTGATTGATAATAACAAAAAAATTAAACGATCGAGCCAGATCTTTATCAGAACGTAATACTATTTCAATCGGTGTGTACTTATAAGCTATTCACAGATCCTCGCAAATCCCCTTAGGTCTTCATCGCGTTCTCCTTGATCCAATCGTCGTATCTGGTCAAGTCCGTGAACCGTCTGCTCTTGTGCAGACACACGCCCCGTCTTCGGGTGTCCTCCGTCAGTATGCCGTCTAGGTACCACATGTTCGACCGAAGCTTCACTAGATGCAGTCCTCCGTAGCTTGGACAGGTTTTCTTGCCTGAAAAAGTGATACATCGTAAGCAGCCTGTATGCGTCCCACTGTAGGGCACAGGCCTTCTCTCAGGGAGAGAGTATGGGCTTAATCACCACGCATGCCCACCGCGGATTGGCGATTTCAAGCGCTGAGGTATGTGAATAGCTCAGACACTCAGGTTTCCTCACGAAATGGTGATAAAACCGTGATAAAATTGTGAAAACTAATGGGTGTCCCAAAATTAGCGCAAGATTTGAATTGGCCGCCATTTTTGCAGCAATTTGTTGGCAACCCTGAATAAAGAACAATTTGACAGCAAAGAGTTTAGGGTTAGCAAAAATGGAGCGGACAAGACCGATTCGAGTTGCCATTAAATAAAAAAAATGGAGCGTTATACGATACAACTAAAGAAAAGCCTATAAAACCAGATAAAGAATGTAATCCATCTGACCGTTACTAAGTTACATTGCGATAGCTAGCTATTATTATATCTGTCCTTTTCTCTCGTTCGCAATAACGTTGTCAGTTGGTTGGGGATGCTGTCAAGCTGCCAGTAGGTACAGATGATATCAGCAAGTAATTGTAGAAAGTAATTGTAAGATAGAGCGCTTCGCCAAAAAACGTGTACTAATAGCGAGCGAATGTGGGTGGAAGGGCCGGTAAGGGACTTCCCAGGCGGACATACTTCGACCAAATAGGGGATGTATTAGCAAAGGGCAAGATAAAAAGTACCCGAAACCGGCGTGCGGGCATGCAACGACTAATGAATGTTGAGGAAGCGAAAGTGATCTCTCAGGATCGTGGCAAGTGGCAGTCCCTGGTCTCTGCCTACCCCTCTGGGATACAGGCGTGAGTTTATGTATGTATGTTTATATGTATGTGTACTAATATTAAGGTTTTTATTATGAATAAATAAACGTATAAAAAAACATTTGCGCAGCCCCATTTTGTGAACATAAAATTATGATCGTATCATACACAATAAAAAAGTTATGGCCATAGGCTAGTAGTGTCGTGGGGGAAGTTCCAATACAATACAAGTTATAGAAATTAGTCGAAAATTCCGGTTTTTTTTTAAAGAAGTTTTTTAAACGATCAAATTACCAAAGCACGTTTGAATATCGATACACGTATCGAACTGAGGACCTCTCGAGTGTCCGACCAGCATTCTACAGGTGCGCTACCAACGCATTCCCAAATTACCTGACACTAGTGGTAATAGTTCTCCTCAACAACGGTCATCGATTGTCCCATCAAACCCAATTGCGGACCGTCATTTGAACAAATTGAATGGAAGCTCCAATAACATTAAGTGTCATTCATCTGGAACTTAATTTCGTATCAACTAAGGGAGAGCGCTCGCTGAGTTCGAAAATACATATACGTACAAAAAAATACAAAATACAAATCCTTTATTTTGTAATCCGCTACATCTTAGACTACGTACATTGACGATATCTACTTGTAGGTAAGTATAAAAGTACCTGAGGCAGTAGATACCGCTCTTCCACAACTAGAAGGATATTGTAAAAATAGTGAATGAAACAATACCATTTAACAGCATTAACATTCAAGGAAGAAAGATTGACGAAAAAAATATATCGAGCGAATGTGGGTGGAAGGGCCGGTAAGGGACGACCCAGGCGAACATACTTCGACCAAATAGGAGATGTATTAGCAAAGAGCAACATAAAAATTACCCGAAACCGGCGTGCGTGCGTGCAACGACTAATGAATGTTGAGGAAGCGAAAGTAAACTGTCACGATCGAGCAAGTGGCACTCCCTGGTCTCTGCCTACCCCGCTGGGATACAGACGTGAGTTTATGTATGTATGTATGTAACTTTTAGCTAATCAATGAAATTATCCTTTTTCGTCATCATCATTATCAGCCCACCTCTGCCCACTGCTGGGTACAGGCCTTTTCCCCAACACGCCATCTTTCGCGGTCTCTCACGATTTGCGAAGATTAATAAATGTATGAAAATTGCTGGCGCCAATTCTACAGACAACCCACCGCTGGCTTAAGCTCGTGTTGTTCAGATGAAGCCAGTCAGCGTGCATCTTCCCGCAGAAATTCTAAACAAAAAAAAAACGCAGTGATATCGGCAGCCAGCGATGGCTTCGTATAAACAAGGCTTTCGGTGCGGTCCATTCCCCGGTACGGATAGGCTTAAATTATCCTTTTTGCTGTTATAACTGGGATTTTTTAGATGGAAACGACTAAGATCCTTTTTTTAAATCAACACACGTAACTACATTGCTAACCGTACGTGTTCTTGCACCACTATTTTGAACCCCGGTTTCACGTACACTAACAAGCTGTTAATCTACTGTTAACAGCTGGCAGTGTTTTTTTTTTGTATGCACTTTGGTCAATTGACAGCCGTTAACAGTAGATTAACAGCGTGTTAGTGTACGAGAAACTGGGGGTCAGACTAAGTAAAGTCCTTTTTAGGGTTCCGTACCCAAAGGGTAAAAACGGGACCCTATTACTAAGACTTCGCTGTCTGTCTGTCACCAGGCTGTATCTCAAGAACCATGACAGCTAGAGAGTTGAAATTTTTACAGATTATGTATTTCTGTTGCCGCTATAACAACAAATACTAAAAACAAAATAAAATAACAAACGTGACTTTTTTTTGCTGTTTTTTATCTTTGTGTCGAATGTTGTATAGATAACAAACAAACAAAACAAACAAATGTTTAATGAGCTGAACAAAAATTAACAACATATAAAGTGACTCTGAGCCCCAAACTAAATTAAATTGTATCTTGGGGCACAGTGGGGATAATGGTACGGAACCCTTCGTGCGCGAGTCCGACTCGCACTTGGCCGGTTTTTTTAAATCAACACACGTACATTGCTAGCCGCAGTATGGGCCCGACTGAAAATCTCTCAGTTGCAACATTATTCTGACTCGGGCCCATTTTGGGGACTCAACACTTAAAACTAATTGTGAAGACTTTTAATTGGCTTAGTGTGTCCTGATTTTTCTATGTATTATTAACCTTGTAATAGCTGTTAATCTTCCTAGAAACTAAAATAAAATTAAATAAATAAAATACTGTTGGTGTTCGTGTTTTTATTTATTTCTCGCCGTTACCCACATTATGTTTTCTGTCTAACTGTTGTATTTTGTTGTGTGATTTTATGTTTTTGAGTATTGTCACATCAAATAAAATTAAATATATAAAAACTTATTTAGATATTACTTGCCAAATTTTATAGTTTTAGGTCAACGGAAACCCTATAAATTTTGATTCTTTGATTTTGATTCAGAGTCGTTTTTGCGGCATAAATGGCCGTATCTTTTTTTACGTTAACTTAAAGTTTGATTTATCACGGCTCCAAGGGGCTGTAGACGTATGTATACGTGTATGGATTTAATTTTAACTCGATACCTCCACTCGTTCCCGAGATAAAGGGTCTTGATAGACAGACGGGCGGACGGACGGACGGACGGAAAACAAAGAGATCCTATAAGGGTGCCGTTTTTTCCCTTTTCCGTTCCGTAAACCCTCAAAACACTAAAAAGATAAAAATAAAAAATAACCAACAAACCGACTACTGAGCATTAAGTACTAAGCAGACGGGACCCAAATTCAATGTCAGGGGTTGATTTTTTTATGTGCCCAATAAAGTAAAGTAAAGTACTTACTAGCGTCGTAAGCAGCACAAAAGACTGTGTCCAACTCCGGCTGCTTCAGACAAGAAGTGTCGTCTCTTACCGACGTTAATCGAATGTCTATCAGATCACCGTTAATTTGCCATCCGGTCGTCTGTGAATTCAAACAAGATCATCATCAACCCATTATGTCTCCACCGAGGGGCACGGGTCTCTTCCCTGAGGAAGGTATAGGCCATACTCCACCACGGGGGCCAAGTTCGGATTGGTATAACAAGATATTTAAAAATAATAATAATATGATTTCCTCCACGACATATCCGTTAACGGCGACCCTCAAAGATATCTTGCGAGAGCTCTAGTATGTAACCATACGAAGAGAGTTAAGAGAAGCCAAGTTTAGTATTTCAGTCTCAGTGCTAGCTAAAAGTACTAGTAATGAAGTAACAGTTATAGTTATTATTCTTTCCTTGCATGTTTAAAATTATTTAAAAATTTTACTATTATTCAATAAAATAAATAAAAATTCAGCGATTGATCTGCCTCCAGCTTTCTTCCTCTCTACCTTGCCCGTCATAATATTATACTCAAGTTTGGATGTGGATAACACATTTAATATAGCTTTGAGTGTAATGAGAACGAATTATTCGAATCAAACTTTACTCACCATGGAATCCACAATTTCTTCTCTCATATCCTGAGGACTCAGCATGCAGGCTTTCTGTATTAGATTGTTGTACACCAGCGATTTATCTGGCACCAACATAACCAAGTCATTTTGTGCGTTATCTTCTGACATCGTGAAGTTAGAGTGTATTTTGATTTCTTGAATCTGGAAAAGGAAGCTCGGCATAACATAATCACTTATCCTAGTCCGAAACTAGGATACCCGGCACTTTGTTAACGGCAAGTATAACTCAAACAAGAAAAACATTGCTAGTCTGAAGCCATTATTAGAAATCAAATTACAGTATCAATCAAGATCGCTCATTAAGAACTTGATATAAGTACCGTACCTATGTCTGTAAATATTATTTCTGGCGTGCAATAAATCTATCTACAGTGGCGGGAATCGAATAAGTGACCCCTGATAAAAAGGTTCGATACAAATAATATGCTAAGCCATTTACATAACCTCCTCAGTCTTGACTTTAAAATTATCAACGACTATGGAGGTTACAAAAGGGAGTCTCACAAGATCTGTTCTGAGTCCAGTTCCATTTCCTTACCCTGTAAACCTCGTTTCCATCCATTTTCTGCAGCGACCGTTTGCCAAGCAGCACCAGGATGTCATCCGCAGTTGAGTTGCCTAAGCAACGTGCCGCTGGAATGATAAAAATAATAAAATATGCAGAGAATTCTATAGGTACACTATAGAACTCTCTGAATTTATTTCAGACAGTTTCAAATATTGCGTCAAATAAACAAGTTTCAAAATGACAAAAACGAATATACACGATGTATCATGATCTCCTTATCTTCCCGAAACGTGGAAGCATTGTTCACCGTTGTGACATTCAAAAAAAATCTGCTATTTCATTCTAAGTTTCAAAATGTATGAAATATATTATATTTTCTAGACGACGATTTTCTTAATTGGCCTATGTTTGGATATATTTAACATAACTATACTTTAGAAGTTAACTTATGCTGCGGGTTTTGTATTAAAAAAAATTAAATAAAGATATCTTCGTTATTTCGAAGTTGTCTGACAAAAGTTGTAAGTGGTTTGTTTTTATGAGTAGAAGTGGAGGACTTTGCGTGAAAAAAGGAATATTTTTATATTCCCTGTAAAAACTACTACACAGTCCACAGTAGGTATACACGCACACAGTATGGGCGCCGCCAGAAAGTGTAAACTAGGATTAAGTTTCTGCAAAGAAATAAATATATTTTTTATCTGTTATCTAATCATAAAGTCTTAGGGCCTTTTCACATGCAAAGTGGAAATGGATGGACTACATAAACAGCTTTCAAAAGGCACGGCGACTGTGCCAGCACAGAGACGCGGCCGTTTTCAATGGCCATGCAATGAACGTATGGAATGAAGTCGACGCAGAAGACATCGATACAATGGGAATAAGGCTATTTGCTTTTTTCGTTCCATTAATTATATTAAACAACGTCTTAAGTCAAAAATAATATTGCGACTGCCACCCCGGTTCGCCGCCGCCGGCGCCGAGCCGTTTAGACGGCAACCGTATGCATGTGAAGG
Organism: Yponomeuta evonymella; assembly: GCA_963969515.1. NCBI lineage: Eukaryota > Metazoa > Arthropoda > Insecta > Lepidoptera > Yponomeutidae > Yponomeuta > Yponomeuta evonymella. The sequence continues at coordinate 1,562,754 of OZ018366.1, read as the reverse complement.
CCCTTAGGATCAAATTAGAGTGAGATGCTCTCTCTCTCTCTTTCTCTCTCTCTCTCACTCTTTAAGACACACTTCATCAGTATAACGTGAACAAACTGTTGTTGTTGTTATCAAAAATGCTCTTGACAAAGTAGGCCAAAGGCAATTCCTCCTTCCAAACCAGCAGCCGAGAATAATAAAGCTTTTATAAACACCATTCTGCTCACATATCCGAAGTATTAAGTTTCAGAAAGTTCACTTGGCATCAAATTAAGATCATGCGTCCTCTAAATTATATTATTATGTGGTTACAACTTTACCACAGACTACTTAAACTGCCACTGAGGAGTGTTCGGATGAATCGTGCTTTTATAAATACGTTACCTTATTATTTTAATAACTAAATAATATATACTCTGACTCGGCAAACGTTTTTTTGCCATATTAATTAGCCAAATACTACTAAATACATACAAAAAAAATCATAAAAATCGGGGAAGCCGTTTCGGAGGAGTTCGATAACAAACACTGTGACACGAGATTTTTATATATTAGAATTATTAGTAATGGCTCCATCCAGTACACACCTACATAGACTGTCAAATAGCGAATCACGTCAGCAGTTAAAGCTCATCAAGTTTTAATAAAGTTAGGGTGACTTGCGTATAAGAAATACGTAACTTGCAAGTACGACGACGCGCGCGTTTGAAATGTCAAAAGTTGCGACTTTCCAGTACATTAATTGTCAAATTCTTACATTTTAGCGCCATAAAACGCGTGACTTGTGCCATTGTACTACCCACGCAGGGATAAATGAATAAATAGCTGATTGACAGGGTTGTCACTGATACAATTTATCTATTGATAGCTCTAAAAATGTCTTGTTAAACTTAGAAGATCTTTTTGAACTTACCCCCTTTAACTACCCCCTTATGAAGCAGCGACAATATCGGAAGGGTCATCAACGTCGCGCTTGAGCCCGACAATTCCCTCGAATCTAGCAACAAATACGGTTCTTTTTTTGAATCGTTTCGATAGTTGAGTAGTAATAGCTATTCAAAAAAAGAACCGTATTTGTCGCTAGATTCGAGTGAGTTGTCGGACTCAAGCGCGATGTTGACAACCCTTCCGACAATGTCGCATTTTTCATAATAAGGGCCCTGGTAGTTGAATAGTGTTGTCAGATAATGTTGGCGCAAGTCTGCCTCAATTTATCACAACCTACTTTTTGTATTAAATAAATAAACATCGTGAGGAAACCTGAGTGTCTGAGATGTTCACCTGTGCACTTGAAATTGTCAATCCGCGGTGGACATCCGTGATAATTAAGCCCAAACTCTCTCTCTGAGAGAAGGCACGTTCCCTACAGTATGACGTACATAGGCTGCATTATTACCAGTGGTCGGAGTAGGTATATTGAATTAAGGTCACTGACATCAAACGTATATGTTAATATGGATACGCCTCCGAGTTTCCGGATTATTATGATAAAAATACCGAAACATCGAAATTATTACATGAAACTTAGATGTTAAAAGAAATAGCTTAAAATTAGAAAATATTGAAAAAATTATAGTTATTTATTTTAATTGTATAGAGACAGAAAATCAAAATGTAGAACTTGTAACCGATGAGGATTAAAAATAATTATTTTTAATAAAACTGTAATAATGATTATTTGTATTAACAATAAACAATTTTGTTTGCTTACATATGGTTTTTTATTTTATTACTCTATTTACCAAATTTTTGGAAACTCCGGTACATTCCGGAAGAAATGCATGTCCATGTTATGATATCATGACGCAAGTATCTAAAATCAATATACCTACTCCGACCACTGATTATTACATACCTGAGCACTTGAAACTGCCAATCCGCGGTGGACACGCGTGGTAATTAAGCCCATACTCTCTCTCTTTCTGAGAGAAGGCTTATGCCCTACAGTGGGACGTATATAGGCTGCATGATTAAATAAACTTTCAAAAAGACCTTAAAACATCTTCGTGGCAGACCTTTCACTTCCAATTACCCGGCCATACATCGCGCCAGGCGACAATATATCTCGCGCGTCACCTACCATAAGGGAGTATTTCATTTCCACGCTGGGGAACAAATTACCGCAGTGAATGTATTATTTTTGCATCGACGCGTCGTACAAAGAGGTGTCGTCTCTTGCTGTTGCTAGTGAACGGAAGATTAGAAGTATGCTAAGTGGGCGTAGCTCATTTTTTTACGTTTTTTTACGAATCGAACCCAGGACCTTGTAAATGTGAGATCTGCCGCTGCGCCACCACCATCCACCATTGCAGGCGTAAGCACACCGAACTTACTTTGCGTCGGAACGGAGTGTTTAGACATTTAAATTGACTTGCTTACAAATGACTGGACAAGTAAGTAAATGAATAAACGGTAATTGACAGGGTTGTCACGCAATTTGTCTATGCATTTGTCTATTTATTCATTGTGCAAGACGTTTTTGTACCTATTCACTGGATAGAGCTTACCCATGGATAAACGGATGGTTAGTGCTGTCAGATAGCGTTGGCGCGAGAAGACCTTACAGTACTATCTCCCTATTTACCTCAGAAACTGTGCATTTCTAGCAAATACGGCAGTGAAGAGGTTGCCAGTAATCAAATTAGGCTCCACTCGGCTACGCCTCTGCCTCCAAATGCAACAAAAAAGGAAACAACGGCCAAGCGGGATTATAATAAGCTTTGGGGTTCCTTCTTATTTTGTTTGTACAACCCTTGCGCAATTAGTAAATTTTAATATGATACAATAACAGAACATGCGATGTATTCTCGTCTTTGTTAATTTTAATATGATACAATAACAGAAACTTTAGCCTTTCCATCTACATAATAAGATGATTTATACAGCGTCCAGTGGCACCTTTACAGGCACCTTTATAGTAGACGAGTGAAGGGACCACTCGGACGCTGCAGTGCCTGGAACGTTGTTTTTTAGATGGAGAGTTCTTAGAGGCTTGCCCAGCCATCCCGACAGCTTAGCCAGCCTAGTCCACAGGAAAGACAAGTCAATATGTGCGGCGCCAACCAAGCCGCGGGTTTCCTTACGATGTTTTTCTTCACCGTTAGCGTGTGGTATTCGTACTAAAAATTCGCAGAACTGCGTACTTACTTTGTTTATTTTCAAAGTTACAATAACAGAACATGCAATGTATTTGCGTCTTTGTTAATTTTAATATGATGCAATCACAAAACATGCGACCCATCCATGCACTGAACGCGCCCTGTGTTGCTTAACCTTCGTGATCGTTTAAGATCACTCAGGCAGCCGGGGCTACGAGCGATACATGCCTAACGCTAGTGGCATTTTTCCGAGCGGTTCCGTGCTTCGCAAGGCACGTTAAGCTGTTGGTGCCGGCTGCCGTCGATAGATGGCAGTCGTTAAGCCAAGTCAGAGGCCTTAGGGCGGCTTGACAACTACTGACAGTAGACGAGCCACTAGTCTACAAGCCTCCACCAATCCGGACTTGGCCCCCGTGGTGGAGTATGGCCTATACCTTCCTCAGGGAAGAGACCCGTGCCCCTCGGTGGGGACATAATGGGTTGATGATGACAAAACATGCGATTTATTTACGTCTTTGTAAATTTCAATATGCATTGTTACTAAAGGATGGACCCCATTATTTACTGGTCTCCGTTGAAGAGTTCCGTTCTCCATCTCTCTCCAACTGTTTATCACGGTTCATGAGATACAGCCTGGTGACCGATGGACGGACAGCGGAGTCTTAGAAATAGGGTCACTTACCTTATGGTTATGGTTCCCTAAAAAGGAAAAAAGCGACGAATTGAGAACCTCCTTCTTTTTGTTCTTTGAAGTTGGTCAAAAACAGTTTTCACTTCAAAAAGGGGGAACCCTAGTAACTCCGAGAGCGCTCTTTTTCCGTTTTGTTAAACAGGATTCCGTCGTCAGAGTTAAAATAAAATGGTGGCAAGTTTTGTTTCCCGGTTTTTTTTCCTTGGACGTAGTTTTTCAACTTTCTTAGTTGAAGTAGGTTCCACTACTTAGCGTAGAACGGTGGGCTAACACATAATCTTACAATTAAAAGCCCTTGGTTGAATTCTCTGCATGTGCCAAGCCCCAAACCACGATAACACATCAACCTTTAGACCAAACTTTGCATGACCTACAAACCAGCGTGAGGAAACCTGAGAACCTGAGTGCCAGGCATGTGAACACACAGGCCTCCTCACCAGGTTTCCTTACCATGTTTTGCGCATGGTGGACAAGCACACATTCTCTATCTCTCTCTGAGAGAAGGCCTGTGCCCTACAGTGGGACGTATGTACCTAAGCTGCTTAATATAGAAACATTTTTACTTTGACTTCAGGAAAGTTACATTTTCATTACGATGATTTGTATTTTTAAGTACAATAAAAGTGTTCTCTGTCTATCTATTTCCTTCACAAAGCATGAAAAATAAAGTACTTAGATCTCACCAGAAAGAATAGCCCGATCGCCCAAGATGGCGCCGTCGCAGATGTACTCAAACTCGTTGGTGTTGTTGTTTCGGATAAAGATGGCGGCGATCCACGGGAAGGTGACGTCAGAGGCGGTCTGTGCGCTGGCGCCGCCATTGCAGCTGCCGTTGGGGATGCCAGTGTTCTGGAAGCATTGAATTTTAGATTCAATTCCCGGAAGCAACGATATTTATAAAAAACACGATTCGTCAAAGCATTCCTCAGAAGCAGTTTAAATAAAAGTTTGTGGTCAAGGGAAAAATTATTTAAAATCGTATTTTTATAAATAATACAGCAACAATTCTAAGAGGTGATAGAATTTTAACTCTCTCTCTTTTAGTTTTTAGGGTTCCGTACGTCAAAAGGAAAAAACGGAAACCTTATGGGATCACTTTGTTGTCCGTCCCCGTCCATCTGCCTGTCAAGAAACGTAAAGGTATCCAGTTGAAATTAAAACCATACTCTGAAAAAAATTAAGTCTCAAAAGTCGTAAAAGAAACGTTGTTTTAAATAAAAAAACTTTTGTTGACATTTTCAGGAATTGCATATTTTTGAGTCAACATTACCTCCAAACACAAAACAAATTACGAATATGAACTTGCAAAAGCTTTTTTGTTATAACAAAAACTGCTTCAAGCATTTATTTACAAGGAACACAACACACAAAAACTTCTCTTGTGTTCTAACACGCATAAGTACAAGGAAACGTGTTATTCTGTTCTAAAATAGGGGTTTGTCACTTCACAATATTGATACAATTCAATGATTGCTAGAAGTAAACTTATATCTGGTGTAAACTTTATTTTTCTGGTGAGGGAATAAACACTTTTTTATCTTTATCTTTATCTGAAAGAGGAATTTAAAGTAATGGAACGTTGGAAATGATATTTTGAAAGTCTGTTTGAAAGAGAGGAGCGGCTCACGGAAGACGATTCCGACCGTGAGGCGGAACCTAGTGTTGCTAGCGTTATAAGTATGGAAGAGATTGTCAAGGCAATGAAAAGAATGAAACTAGGTAAGGCTGCGGGATATGATAGAGTGTCGTTAGAAATGCTGAGGGCTGGTGAAGGCATTGTAGCTAGCAAGCTATACCTGCTTTTCAACAAGTGCTGGAGGAGTGGCAAAGTACCTAAGGACTGGGGTATGGCCGTCATAGTGCCGCTTTATAAAGGCAAAGGGTCCCAGCAGGTGTGCAAAAACTACCGCGGTATCAGCCTTCTCAGCACTGTCGGCAAACTGTATGCAAAGATTTTGATTGAAAGAGTACTAGATGTGACTGAAGAAAAGATATGGGATGTGCAAGCGGGTTTTAGAAAGGGAATGGGATGTGTGGACCAAATCTTCTCCTTGAGGCGGATGGTGGAGAAACTTCTGGCCAAAAGTCAGAGGGTTTTCTGTGCGTTCGTCGACTTGGAGAAGGCTTATGATAGAGTGGTGAGGAATGACCTGTGGTCGGTACTGTCCATGTATGGGGTGGACAGCGTCTTGCTGCGAGCTCTGAAGTCTCTCTATGAAGACTCCAGTGCTTGCGTTAGAATTAATGGGGCGTATACTGACTGGTTTAGCATTCGCAGGGGTGTAAGACAGGGATGTGTCGCCTCCCCATGGTTGTTCAATTTATTCATGGACAGTTGCCTGACTGATTTGAAAGAGAATGACTTTGGGATAAGGATGGGTGAACTACTGGTCAAATGCTTGTTATACGCCGACGATCAGGTTTTGTTCGCATCGTCGGTTGAAGACCTGCAGACACAAGTAGCAGTAATGGATGAGGCGTTTAAAAGGAAAGGAATGAACATTAATGTGAGTAAGACAAAAGTAATGGTGTTCGAAAAAGATGATGAAATGACTGAGTGCAAGATAAGAATTAGAGGTGAAAGGGTGGAACAAGTGAAAGAATTTGTCTATTTGGGGAGCCTCTTTACCAGGGATGGCAAGTGTGAAGGTGATATAGAAAGAAGAGTAAAAGCAGGAAATTGTGTAAACGGTGCATTGCACTCCTTTGTGAGTGGCCAAAACATCTCCAAAAGAGCTAGATTGGCTATCCATAATGGAGTGCTAGTCCCAACACTTATGTATGCTAGCGAGACTTGGGTATGGCAAAAGAAGCAAGAAAGTAGGATTAATGCAGTAGAAATGAGGTCCTTGAGAAGTATGTCTGGCGTTACTTTGAATGATAGGATACGCAATAGTGTGATTAGAGAACGTTGTGGACTGAAAGAGGATGTAGTGACAAGAATTGAGAAAGGAATGTTGCGTTGGTTTGGACATGTGGAGAGGATGAAGGAAGAAAGATTGACAAAACAAATATATCGAGCGAATGTGGATGGAAGGGCCGGTAAGGGACGACCCAGACGGACATACTTCGACCAAATAGAAGATGTATTAACAAAGGGCAAGATAAAAAGTACCCGAAACCGGCGTGCGTGCATGCAACGACTAATGAATGTTGAGGAAGCGAAAGTGATCTGTCAGGATCGTAGCAAGTGGCACTCCCTGGTCTCTGCCTACCCCTCTGGGATACAGGCGTGAGTTTATGTTATGTTATGTTATGTTGTTTTTTATTAAATAAATATCCAATGGTGCCTCACACATACTTATACATTTAACGGGTCTAATGGCGATTATTTATTTCGTTAACTTGATATTCCAAACATTTCCTGTCCCCGACATCGGATATTAGCTTCGCGAGTTATTAAAAATACTTCTAGAACCGAAAATAAGTTAGTCCATCTACAATGACAAATTTTATAAGTACCAGTAGTGTTTGACTAGTCTTTTTATTTTTACCTACACATTACGTTATCCCGAAACAAAGTTTTCCTTTATTGTTATGTCACGGCTATGACTACTTTGGCACATAAAAAGGGTCGTTGGTTTAATGTGAAATGTCTATAAATAAGCGTATATTTTTAGCTCAAACTGCGCAATGTATAACGCGGCACTGGCACCATTGTGAAATGTCTATAAATAAGCGTATATTTTTAGCTCAAACTGTGCAATGTATAACGCGGCACTGGCACCATTGTGAAATGTCTATAAATAAGCGTATATTTTTAGCTCAAACTGCGCAATGTATAACGCGGCACTGGCACCATTTAGCGGCACGAGTCAAAAGGAACTAAGTAACAGCTACTTTGCTCTAATCAACGATATATAAATGAATTGCACACAATATGTAGTTACAGAGTAACTTAGGTTAAACGTGCGAAACATGTCGCGTTTTCGTTGCATGCTGTTTTAGCAAGTGACCCCCTACTACTGAACTGAAAGAAGTTTTACGTCAAAAACAGGTGACAGACAACAGCCATCATCCGGTTTGAAACGTACGGGAAGACGTTGCAAGAGACACTTCCGGAAGAGATTTCCCGCTGCTGCAAGGCCACGTGAGACGCGAAACAAAAAGTTGTTCCCATCTCCTAATCATATAACCTTGCGGGCTCGTGAGTTTGCCATTACTGTCGACACGGATCGGTGACTGGCCTGAGTTAGGATACGGTAATAACTCGTCAAATGCTTACATCTGGTAGTCAAGATGTTAAGCATCCTAAAACGAAGTCGTAGGTATCTTAGCTAAGATCCTAGGATTTACAAAAAAAAATATATCGAGCGATGGTAACCTAGTCGGTAGAAAATTGGAGCCGGAAGCGAGAGACCCAGGTTCAATTCCCAGTGCGGGCATGTACTACATATGACTTTGTTTTCTAAGTTATGTACATTTGTGAAGTTGTAGTAGCAATACCACTCGCTTACTGTGAAGGAAAACGTCGCGAGGAAAGCTGAGTGTCTAAGCTATTCGCATACCTCAGCGCTTGAAATCGCCAATCCGCGCTGGGCACGCGTGGTGATTAAGCCCATACTCTCTCACTGAGAGCGGGAGGCTGCTTATGATGATATCGAGCGAATGTGGGTGAAAGGGCTGGTGAGAGACGTCCCAGGCGAACAAACGTCGACCAAATAGGGTATGTAATATTCGCAAGAGCGAGCAAGCAGCGACTAATGTGGATTCATAAAGCAAAAGAAGTTTTGTCAGGGTCATACATAAGCAGCCTATATACGTCCCACAGTAGGGCACAGGCCTTCTCTCAGAGCTCAATTACCACGCTTGCCCACCGCGGATTGGCGATTTCAAGCGCTGAGGTATGCAAATAGCTCCGACACTCAGGTTTCCTCACGGTGTTTTCCTTCACGGTTAGCTAGTGGTAGGGCTACTATAACTTCATAAATGTACCTAACTTCTGTTAATTAAATCTGTTAATATATTGCAGTACATTGACAACTGCATGAACTCGGCGATTTTATTTCCATGCCGTTTTAAGTTTACGTGCGCACACTGCTTTTAGGCGTCTACGGTGTGAAAACACCGACCAAGTGCGATTCGGACTCGCGCACTGAAGATTCCGGCCAAGCGTGGCAGTTTTTTATAAATTAAAGTAAATAGACGAAAAAACGGCGGAAAACACATTTGTTGTATGGAGACCCCCCTTATATTTATTATTTTTTAAATGATATTACTTATTTTTTAGGTAATCCACCGTAATAACACATATTCTGCGAAAATTTCAACTGGACACCTGTTACGGTTCCAAAGAGCTCTTTAAATGTCGGACGGACGCACAGATAGACAGACAGCGGAGGCAGAGTAATAGGGTCTCGTTTGGCACCCTTTGGGTACGGAACCGTAAAACCCGTCATGTGACCCGTCTGAGTATATTATACTACTAACAGAACCGAGGTCCAGGATCGCGGCAATTGGCAAAATCCTGATCTCTGTTTACCGAGGCACAGGCGTGAGTTTTTGAATGTATGTTTATTTCTTCAGAGGCTAATAAGTAAGTAACTTTCACACAATCACTTGTTCTAGTCCTAAACTAGGATACCCTGTGCTATGGTAACCAAGCAAGGACATCACAAACATGAAAATGCACCCAGACTGAGGCCAATGTACAAATCAAGTGCGGCGAACGCTTATGGGAATCAAACCCACGACGTCTGTTTGGGTAGTCAAGCTTGTTAATCGCTAGACCAGCGAGTCCGACGATTGAGCTAGTATTAATTTCTTTTTTTAACAGTATATTTATTACTCGTAATTTGTAGTTAACTTGGCGCAATATTATTTTCGTGATACTAAAGCACTAAAAAGACGCTATATTTTTTCAACGAATAATTTTGAGGCTTAGTTTGTAGTTTCCAGACAACAACTTGCCATCTCCAAGCCGTCTACCTTCTACCTCGAATCCAACAGTCTTTTGTGGAGTAGTGATTGATGACGCAGATCGCGTGATGCCAGCAGCAAACGCAAAGCGCTGAACCTATCTTTATAGAAAAGGACAGAACGTCTACTTAGTAGATAAATAAATATATATATAAGGAGACTCTACTTAGAGCTAGCATCGAGTCTTATAAATTAAACTAGGGGGTGAACCCCCTGCGCGCTTACGCGCGCCAACCCCCAGCCGCTCCGAGCTTCGCTCTCCGCGGCGCTCGGCCTAGGGCCTCGCTAGACACTTGACGTTGGGATTGTTTGAGTGGGAACATGTATGGTCTCGGCCTTCGGCCTCGGCCTGGACGGAGCTCGGCCTTCGGCCTCGCCTCGGCGGGGTTCCTCGTGCCCGCTTCGCGGAGCTCGGCCTCCGGCCTCGCAAGTTTGTCCCATCTGGCTTTTGCGTTGTTGCTTGTTCGCCGAAAATGTATAGACTCGGCCTTCGGCCTCGGCCTGAACGGAGCTCGGCCTTCGGCCTCGCCGCGGCGGTGTTCCTGCGGCCCGCTTCGCGGAGCTCGGCCTTCGGCCTCGCAAGTTTGTCCGATCTGGCTTTTGCGTTGTTGCTTATTCGCCGAAAATGTATAGTCTCGGCCTTCGGCCTCGGCCTAAACGGAGCTCGGCCTTCGGCCTCGCCGCAGCGAGGTTTCTCATCCCGGCTTTGGCCTCGAAAAATGGTTTTTTTGAAAAATTGTTCATTTTTGTTTAAAATTTTGTACTAAAAGTCGATTTTCAGTACAAATCCTCCATACAAAATTTTCTCATTTTCAATTGTCGATATCTCGGCCGCCATCTTGAAAATCCAAAATGTCCGATTTTTCTCATATACCTGGGTCCTTTGACGACCCGATGCCGTTTAGGGCACGTCTCCAGCATGTGCCCAGTTTGCTGCCGACTTTTTTGCGCAGAGGTCGATTTTTTGGGCGGCCATATTTTCGCCCCTATTTTGAATTTCGAACGTTCAAATTTTTTTTTCAAAATTAGATCACGAACCAAACGCCCGTTTCAAATTTCATCCAAATCGGCCAGTAAACAAAAAATTTAGCCCATTTGTATGGGAGAAGGCGTTCGAAATTCAAAAATCGGCTTCATAGGATGGCTGTATATCATACATTTCCTACAACTTTCTCATACAAAATTTTCACGTAGCTCTTACCGTTTCCGAGGAAACCTATAGATGATCTGTCAGTCAGTCAGTCAGTCAGTCAGTCAGTGAGTATACCGGATTGTAGCTATATATATTAGTAAAAACAATTAACTTTTCCTTTTTATAAGTTTTCATTTTAACCGACCTCGAAAGCAACGGAGTGTTATGTTTTATCACGAATCTATAATGTGTTTCTTTGCACGTATGCGGGACGACGACGCGAGAGTCGAAAAACACAAAATGGCTAAAGGGTGACGTCACCTACTTTGTGCAGATATGATTAGATTAGAACTCGAAACTAGGACTAGGACTTTTGTAGCACTCTGTCCAAAGATGCCTTCTATGACAAAAGCATTATTTAAATAGGCCTGAATACAAGTGTAAACGGATATTTATTAGAGAAGTGATGTGTCAGGATCGTGGCAAGAGGCAGTCCCTGGTCTATGCCTATCCCTCTAGGATACAGGCGTGAGTTTATGTATGGATGTATATGTAAGTATAAACATAAACATTTACACGCAGGCACACACATTGCTTCTGGCCCCACACTAGTATACCCTTTGTCGTGGGAACCAGAAACAACGACATCACAAACATGTAAACATCCAAGAGCTGGGTTTTTTTTTTGTCGCTAGCCGGGATTCGAACCCGGGACCTCTCGCATGGTATGCAGATGCACTACCGCTGCGCCACGAGGTCGTCAAATGTATGTATGTATATTTTTACTTTAGTACCCATGACTAAAGTAAAAATATACATACACATACTTACAGCAGTGCAGAGCTAGTGCAGTCCGGCAGTCCGTATTGAAGTAGGTATAGTCACTAAGAGTTCCGAAAAAAAAAAAAAAAACTTTTCTAAACAGGTGTTACACAAACGTCTAAAACAAATGTTCAAGAGATGTCCAAACGATTTTGTTTCGCCTGCAGTGGGCCGTAAAGGCTGCTTATTTTGTGTACAACATCGAGGGAAAGTGAATCTGGCAGGAAGTTCTACTGGAGCCCTAGATTATAATATTTATAATACAGTGACGCGTCGATAACATTACATTACCGCTGCAAGTCTACGCGCGCGCTATTAACTAACATTCTAATGAACCAACACCTTAAATGACCTGGCCCTAGAGTCTAGACACACATATTTTTCAGTAGACCGTGTGGCGCCGGATTAAGAATAGCGTCACTCCATCGTGGATGTCGTAGAAGGCGACTAAGGAAATAAATTACCAGGAGACGGGCAGCAGCGTCTTCCTGAGATTCCAACCGCATACTGCGATCGCCAACCCGCCTGCCAAGCGTAGCGATTATGGCAAAACCCCTCATGGTTATGAAAACCATGAGGGAGGCCTGTGTCCTGTAGTGGGCGTCAAATGACTGATGATAATGATACAAACACCACAATAGTTGTTACTTGGTTCTATTTGGTAGTCTACAAAGCAATAGTAGTACAATGTCATGCCAATGGTAGGTATAACCCACGCAAATTAAACAGGCATATCTTATGAAGAAGATCGAATCGCGCGAGACGACGACTTAAGTTGCATGGGTACCATTGGAATGCGATTGGTTAGTAGACTGTCAATTGCGTCAATGAAATTCTATCACTCTATTGAACAACTATGCATTTAAGGCCTGAGACACACAGAAAGGACGCTGGGCGAGGGTCTGTCGTCTTTTCAATTCACTTTCATACGAAATTTACTGAAGGGGGAAGCCCACACAGAAGAGACTGAGCGAGGGCGCGAGCTCTTTTCAACGCGTCGCGTATTTTCCGCGCCCTCGCTCCACGTCCCCTTTGTGTGGCCAGGGCCTAAGGGTCTCGAATCTGTCACTGGCTGAATCGATTTGAATCGCCCCGTTTAGATTTTTCACCCCTGGCGCGTGCGTGGCGAATGGATCGGAAAATCACATCCGAATCGGGCGTTTGATGTGGAAAAATTGCCTGCGAAGGGGTGGTACACGATACATTTCAGGGCTACTGACTGGCACTGGCTAAACAACATGTTAGCAACATACATATCGAGAGCTGCGTCGATCTATCGGTTACACGCTTGACTACCAAGACAGAAGGGAAGTGTTCGTACCAGCTGGTGGTCTGACTTGAATTGTCCAAATGGCTGGGGCCTCTGGGTGTATCTTTATTTATTTTATTTTATTTTTTATTTATTAGAGAAAACAAACAGTTGTACAAACACATTAATGTAACTTAGAAATAACATAAACACTATATAATTGTACAACCAGCAGCGTTTTATATAATGTAGAATAAGCACAGACGCTGACATGGAATGTTTAAGTGGCAACTGAAAACCAACATTAGATGAAACCAACAATTTTACAGGTTAAAGGAAGATTACCTAGTCATCACTACAGATACAAAAATACAAAGCAAAGGAACAAGAACAACCAATCGAACAATACTTACTAAGAAAGCTAAAATCATAGAATGTCAGAAACAGCACTGATCACTGACTTTTTGAACAAGCCAGGTGATAACATAAATAGATCAATGTGGTGAAAGTACTCATTACCACTTTATGATGGTAAGAGTGGAGTTTCTTTTGTCTGCATTTTTGAAGGTAGCGGAAGGTAGCGGCTTACATTGTACAGTGACGCTCAACTAACAGAATGAGTGGCGCAGTGGTGGCGCTTGTGCCGCAGTAAACATTGGCGTGGGTATTTATTCATGTTAAAAATAGTTAAAGTGTGTGAAACCGGATTGTAGAAATGGCCTCAGTCTGGGTGTAATAGTTGTGACGTTAACTTTGCCTGGTTACCATAGCACAGGTACCTAGCTTGTGAGCAGGTCAAGTGATTGTATTGTGTGGTAGTTATTATTATTCTCTTTATTTATTTTCATAACTTAGAATAGGTTTATAAAAGTAAAAAAATATAAAAAAATACAAAATATATTTTATAAACCTATCCTAGTTGGCTACCGGTAACGGAGCTAGGCTCAAGCTACCGGTAGTTAGGGCCGCAGAGAGAGAAATCTCCGGACGATGCGCGCCGTGTCCAAGAGCACGGCGTAATTATTATTATTATTACGGTGAAGGAAAACATCGTGAGGAAACCTGAGTGTCTGAGGTGTTCGCATACCTCAGCGCTTGAAATTGCCAATCCGGTGTGGGCACGCGTGGTAATTAAGCCCATGCTCTCTCTCTCTCTCTCTCTCTCTCTCTGAGTGAAGGCCTGTGACCTACGGTGCGACGTATATAGGATAGCTTAACAATACATAGCTGATATGTATTTGTTCCACTGCTGGGCAGATAAAAGGCAAGTGTCTGAGGGAGTGTGACATACACACTAACATACATACTCATTGCGGCTTTGAAAAACTTATTCGCACTACGACCGCAAGTTTGATTTTAGCAATAAGGCCGCCAATTGTACTGTGTATATTTAAATTGTTTAACCGACTTCAAAAAAGGAGGAGGTTATCAATTCGACGCGTATATTTTTTTTTGGCTATGTTCCTCCATTACTCCGTCAAATCGTAACCGATTTCGACAATTCTTTTTTTGTTCGAACAGGTATAACGTCCAATTGGTCCCATTTAAATTTGGTGAAGATCTGATGGAGACTTTCAGAGATGGAGAACGGAACTCTTCAATGGACAGCAGTAAATAAGCCCTAATGGGGCCCATCCTTTAGTAAATAGCGTAAAGGTAGTCCCAAGTTAATTTGGTGATGTTCTGGTGAAGACTTTCGGAGATGGAAATTTAGAACATCAAATTTTAAAGTAACGAATTAAGTAGGGTAAATTATGGTTATAAGGGACTTATTTATTTTTCTCTCACTCCCCCACTAAAAATTGAAAAATATTTTTTTTTAAATAAAAAATAAAAACCGACTTCGAAAAACTACAGTCGAAGTCGGTTTTTATTTTTTATTTAAAAATTTTATGTCATGTGCTCTTGTGTACAATAAAGAATCATCATCATCAGCAACTTTACGCCCACTGCACGACAAAGGCATCCCTCATGGTTTTCCCTAACCATGAAGGGGTTTGCCATAATCGCCACGCTAATAAAGAATATTCTTATCTTATCTTTGCAGTTCTAATAGATACTCCTCACAACCAGGTCACCATTCGACCGGATTTGCCTTATGGACTAGCACTACCATCCAGGATTGTTCCGGAATTGTTATTTGAGTTTATTATGACTTACATAATATAATAACTTTTTTATTTAAGTTTATTATGAACACAACTTGTCAGTTCCGTTTCAAACCAGATTATGTGGAAAAGTAATCCTCACTCAGTGATAAGTCTATTGTGTAAGTGAGAGATGGACAGTTTATTTCATTGCTTCAAGTTATCGTTATATTCTTTTTGTTGCACTAACCCGTGCTGAGGACAATTTTAAAAACCTATTCAGAGGATATAATCATGTAGGTACAGCGATATCATTCCGATTTAAAAACCTAACTGCAAAGTGGGTCGCTCGGGGCTGCAAGTGATGTAAATTGCTTCGGCCAAATGTCGCTGCCTGTACGTAATACAGATAAGTTTGTAAAGAGGCTCGAAATTTCACTGATGCCTGCACTGGCCCATTAGCCAAGTTGGGAGAGCGCTGGCACGGTTAGCCAGAGATCGCGGATTCAAGTCCCGGCATTACAAAAAACGCAAAATATGTTTTGTTTTATTTTTCAAGATATCGTTTTATATCAACCAATGACAGAGAGGCCGAAACGAAACCTAAGCAGCATTCATACTTCCTGGGCATAGGCCTCTTCTCAGAGAGGGAGTATGGGCTTAATCGATACGTGTGCCCGCAATTTGGCAATTTCAGGCGCTGAGATATTACACCTTAGACATTAGGTTTCCACATGAACTTTCACTTAATATGAAAATAAAAGGGCGGTATTAATTTCCCTGAGTATTTCACCTGTACTAAATGCTAAACACTATAAATCATGTTCGCAACGCGGTGTGTGATGGAAACAACAGATGTTTTCCTGTAGCGTATCAGTTCAGTGACGGAGAAAATATGTTCAGAAGGTGGGTGATAAATGAGGCAAAAAGGTGTCAGAAACCTTCGTTTCTTACTTACATTTATTACTTTGTTTGTGGCGGGTTTCTCATCGTGCGTATGGACTTCAACTTCGACCATATCAGTGGTTGTCACAGGAATTTCGTTGGTCACATCTTTGAACAGCTCCACGTAATCTATGGTGAGATAATCTAGCTTATTTTCGTCATCATTAAGTTCATAGTCGAGGAAATCACTGCCTCCGCTTGGTAATTGCGTTGGGAAAAAGTTGGTCATCATCGCGCTTCCAGTTACTATTGTAGTCGGTTCAGTTACTTCTTCTTTCATGGCTGTTTTTTTTATGACCACCTCTTCAAACTTCGGACTAATATGTTCTTCACAAATAAACGTAGTTTTGTCATGTTCATTGTCGTTTTCTATCATAATCTTTTCTTCGTCCGCATTTTCACTGGTTTCTATAATTATGGCGTTTTTCACATACACCACCTTCACCGGGATATTTACTATTTGAATATGTAAATAGCTCACGAGGGAATTATTCTTGATACTCGGTATCTTTATTGGATTTTTCTCCGTGTGGTTTGTTTGCTTTATAATGATGTTGTGTCGATCTTTTTCAAACTTGAATATTTCTAGCAATGCTTTCGTTTTGTCCAGCAGGCTTGATATAGACACTTCGGTTTTTTTATCTGCTTTCGTTGAATTTTCACTGAGGACTGTAGTTAAATCTTCGTAGATGTTGTTGATGCGTTGACTAAGCTCGTAATCATCTTCATCAGTCTTCAGACTATTTATCCGTTTAATCGTAACATCTCCACTTCGGACTTCTCCAAGCCCTGAGATTACATCACTTATTTTCACAAAAACTATGAGATAGACCAACTTTGTAAACATTTTTCTAAGATTTCCGCACACACGTTTCGACGCTAGCTTACGGAGTTGATAAATGCATACAAATTACTAAATCGTGTTTTGATTTGTATAAAAAACGACGTCAAACTACTCTCGATTCTGTTGCTAGCACGTTAGATTTTACAATGGCTTGTACAGACGTTGTTAATGATTTCACCTTGAATTGTTGTGGTTTGATAGATGGCTCTGAACAAATAGGTGAGATAATGACTGTAAGCGTTGCTAATCGTATGCTGAGGCTACACTCTCGTCCTCGAATTCGCACTAAAAGCAAAGCAGCGAGCAAAAGCCTCTGCTTTAGACTCCCTGAAAATTCCGTCTGTACTCTTAGGTCAAGAAATATCTTTGTAATTTTCTTTTTTATGTAGATACAACAGAATGTTATCTATCTAAGAGTTATATGTATATGTAACTTAAGTAGACAGGTATACATGTGTATATATATATGTGTTTATATTTTTTTCAATTAATATACCACATTTTAGTAAACCCATTTATACAATTTGAAATTTTACTGTACTAGGTTGTGAAGAGTTTCATCAAATCAAAGCAAATCATTTTTTTTATTTAAAATAACTTATAAACTGTGACTTATTGAACGTTACAAGTAAAACTAGGTGTCCATTTGACCATCTAGATCATTTTGGAGAAAAAATGGACAAAAAAACCATCTTAGTCTTTCCAAATATGTTCCCTAATTAACAGAGCTTACATACTATTCTAAAACCTAGAACGAATGCATTGAACTAGCTTTAATGCCAGACATATTTGTCAACTAAATAATCTTTAATGTTATTATTAAAAATCTCTCCACTATTTTATTAAACTCTCCATTGAGTTTTACTAAGTTGAGAGGATTTAACTGTCAAACGATTGTTATTTATAGAATTACTAGCATAACCTAGCCAATAGCAAGATTTTTTCCCACGTATGTGTGCACACAGCATTACAAACCGGTTACAATTCTCAATTAAGTATTTTTTTAACTATTGTTCTATGCAAATCTAAGGTCTATATTAGCTCAATCTAGGTTTCAATCCAGTCTTAGCTTGCTAATTAGCCATTTATGTTTTTTGCAGTACTATTAAAGAGCACTAGCTAGAGTACCTGGCTAGTTAATTGCCAAAAACGTTAAAATATGTTAAGCTTATATTTATGGCAATTTTGTCGATTTTATTTGAATCTAGATATCGTCACAAATTAATCTCGTGTGTACAACGAGATTTAATAGATATTTGACACTGCATGTAATTCTTCGTTACAGAAGAAAAACATGTTGAGTTTCAAATTTTGTATTTAAAATCAAGCATTTTTGGGTCATCTTTTGTTTACGTGACCGTCAAACAGAATGGAGGGAGATAAAAACATCATGATGGGGGTAGAGAATATTTTAATAATCACCTTGTAACGGTAAACCTTTTTATACCATTTTTAGGGTTCCGTACCTCAAAAGGAAAAACCGAAACCCTTATAGGATCACTTTGTTGTCCGTCCGTCTGTCCTTCTGTCTGTCAAGACCATTTATCTCGGTTGAAATAAAACCATATACTCAAGTCTACAGTCCCTTGAAGCTGTGAAAAAATTAAACTTCTAAGTTAAGTTTATGCCGCAAAAAACGTATATTTCGACACTTGAGTGTCAAAATGTATAGGGTACTTCCTGCTGACCTAGAACGATGAAATTTGGCAAGTTATATCGTCTTATACTACAAATTTAGGAAAAAATCTGAAAACTATTTGTAATTATATCATAAAAAATAGTCGTTGAAGTTCGGGAACAGCTCAGAAAAAACGCGAGACTCGATGCCTGAACTATTTACGAGTATAATATGTAAGTAATGTTGAACTGGAAATTTCTCCGGAACCCTCGGTAGGCTAGTCCGGTTTTTTTGTTATTTCTTTTCAATCTGTTCTATTATTTTTTAACACAAAATTTATAATTGCGGCGCCCACTCTGGATTTCTTTTGGATTGCACTACTCGGATGTGTGTACGTATGTACTCTATGTTTCCTCATAAGTCCTTAACTTATTAATACATTAATATTGTATACCCATCAATACAGGTATACAAGTTAACCCATAGTAAGAAATCAAAGTGATTTCGCTCTTTGAAATATTATGTCTTTTATTTATCATTTTAATTATACTTTATTGCACACACAAAATCATCATCATCATCATCATCATCAGCCATTCGACGCCCACTGCAGGACATAGGCCTCCTTCGTAGTTTTCATAACCATGAGGGGTAACATAAAATACGATATAAGAAATACAATACAAAAAAAAACCCCAGGTCTTGGATGTTTAAATGTTTGTGACGTCGTTGTTTCTGGTTCCCACGACACAGGGTATCCTAGTGTGGGGCCAGAAGCAACGTATGTGCCTGTATGTAAATGTTTATGTTATGTATAATATAAAAAATACATTTTGTAACGCCGCTGAAAAAGACTTTAGAGCTCTATTCTCGACTGTAGCTAAAAATCAATAAAAGATTTTCTTCATCAAAGCGGATATTCGCAACGCTGATATATGGAATTTTGGCGCTGCAGTAGCCCACCCATATTACGGACAAGTACCTAGTGCCGTATAATTCACATTTATTAATATTATTTAATGTATGGAATTTAATTTGAGAATTTTATTTATTATTAATTGTTATGATTTACTTTTGTATTTTGTTCAGCTCAATAAACATTTTTCATTTTCATTTTTTTCATTTTCATTTCTAATCGGTTTGTTTATAAAGACAAATGTTCAAAGTTAGGATCGTGTCGGAGTCGAAGCTGCCTAGGAATATACCTACTTGAGGCAGACTTCCATTGGACAGCGACTAATTAAGGAACCACTAGAGAATCCAGCTGGCTTGGGCTGCGTTCGGGTAATTGCGCCAGGTGTTCTCCTCGGCCATTCCACAGTGTTTAAAATTACTTGTCAACGGAACTAAAATATGAACACAGATGATAAAACTAGCCCACCGATTTAAAGTCTCTCAGCATGCTCAAAGCTGAGGTAACTGTGGGTTAGTCATATCTGCCGAAGAAACGTTAACCAATTAAGCCAAAAGTTCTTAAGTGGATACCACAGACTCAAAGACGCCCGCCAGCTCATCCAGAACGTTGATATCAGGAACACTGGCGACAGCTTGATGAAAATTAGGTATCGCCGAGATTGTGAAACGGTCCGATGTACCTATTGTATGTGAGGTTTGCTTCCGTAAATCTTTTCAGAAATCAAACTTAGTTATACTTGGATATTGCACATCACTGCAGTTGGCCATCAAAGACCTTGCAAACCGAAAAGGCAAGCTAAGGAACCAATTATGCAGTTTTCTGCTCACACCATTTTGCTCAAAAATCCTGTGTTTCCTGTGTAATAAACGTTTTTGGTAATTTTTCACTACTGTATTTGAAGTTCGAGTGGCGCCGTATTAAGAATAGCGTCACTCCATTACCTTTCATGGGTGTCGTAGACGGGCAGCGGCGTCTTCCTGAGATCCCAACCGCATACTGCGATCGCCAACCCGCCTGCCAAGCGTGGCGATTATGGCAAAACCCCTCATGGTTACGTTCGAAGCTTGGAAAACGATGAGGGATGCCTATGTCCTGCAGTGGGTGTCAAATGGCTGATGATGATGTATTTGAAAAATTCTTACGAAAATTAGCACATTCATAATTGCGGTGCACTATTTTCTGATTTCGGTGTAAACTGAAGTTGCCCATTTAATAACACCTTAGTCTAATCGCAGTTCGTATCCCATACCAAACAATAATAAACCCGTAAAGCTAAAACAAATTTACCAATGAAGTCGCAAGTCCTCCCCCCCTGCCCCATTGGAGAAATGCTCTTAAGGATAGGCATCACTTACCTCAGTACAATGAGGCTCCGTCTCATTGATCGCGCCGAAGACCTCGACGTCCTCGAGGGCTCGTTTCACCAACTTATTGTTGAAAGCCTTCGATCCAGTTCCGACTTTCCTCTCCTCGCCGTCGTAGTCGAAGAAGTAGTCGACTAAAGTAGTCTTGTTCGACAGTTCGTAGTCGACGTCTTCGTTGGTGCTTCGTTTGGTCTTCGGTTTGCTGTAGGGAATCAGTTGTTCGTCGAACACGTTCGTTTCGTTGTAAAAATCGAAGAATTCTGAGAATGGGAATACAATACATGCTGAAATTGCAGGGTGGTTTGAAAGCTGCGTTTATGTAATTAGTAATTAAAATTGAATTTGTAATTACATAACAGCGCCTTTCCAACAATCAATTTTTGGAACAACATTTCTCAACTAATTAGGGTTCCGTAGTCAACAAGGAACCCTTACAGTTTTGCCATGTCCATCCGTCAGTCTGTCTGTCCGCCTGTCTGCGGCTTAGCACAGAGACTATAAGTACTAGTGAGCTGACATTTGGCATAGATATACATTTTTATTACGCCTAAAAAACAGTAGAATAAAATCTACAAAAAAAATAACTTTGGGTCTCCGCTAGACCTAAATTATGTAACTTTTTAAGGGCAGTAGCACATAATTGTAATGAAATTAAAAGGAAAACTATCACGGCTAAGTTGGCTTTACAACTTAACGAGTAGGTAATAGGTGACCCACCAATAAAAGGATAGCATAAGCATAAGCAGCCTATATACGTCCCACTGTAGGGCACAGGCCTTCTCTCAGGGAGAGAGTATGGGCTTAATCACCACGCGTGCCCACCGCGGATTGGCGATTTCAAGCGCTGAGGTATATGAATAGATCGGACACTCAGGTTTCCTCACGATGTTTTCCTTCACAGTTAGCGAGTGGTAGTGCTACTATAACTTCACAAATGTACATAACTTAGAAAACAAAGTCATAGGTACATGCCCGCACTGGGATGTTTGCATTATGAAAGGATAACTTCGTGCAAAATCTTGAAAATTACTTTGATGAAGCTGTTAAGAATAAGAATATTTATTTTCTAAAGGATGGTAATTATAAATTATGTTGGTTCTGTAAAGCAGACTAAAACCCCCTCTTTCTTCGGAAACGCGTGGCCCGACACGCACTTGGCCGGGTTTTTTGCTACAGGGACTATAATGGGACTGTGGGACCGCTATCTGTAAGTACACATGGCCTCAGTCTGGGTGTACTTCCATGTTTGTGATGTCCTTGCCTGGTTACTAGAACACAGGGTATCCTAGTTTGGGGCCAGGACATGTAATCGTGTTGAGCGGAAGTTCTTATTACCTATTACACTTTATTGCACAAGAAACATTGAACAGGACATAATAATAGAATATAATAAGCTCACCTGAAGCGCGGTTCAAAAAATATGTAAAGCGCACTTTATGCCAAAACGGCTACTATAGCATTAAGGATTATTTAGATGACAAAGATGTGTGGAATTAAAGCCAGTTCAATGCATCCTAGTACTAGGTTTTAGAAGATATGACATGTAAACTCTGTTAACTAAGGAATATGTTTGAAAATCCTAAGTTTGGAGTATTTTTGTCCGTTTTTTCTCCAAATTATCTAGATTCTGAAACGGACACCTAGTTTTTCTTGTAACGTTCAATAAGTCACAGTTTCTGTGTTACTTTGAATATAAATTTTTTAACTTTTGCCTTTTTTGACATAATTGAAATAACATGTACAAAGGCGAGCTTATCTCTGTTAGAGATTTCTTCCAGCAAACATTGTAGAGTCGCAGCTCTAATAAAGTTAAGTTATGAAGGTATTATTATTATTATCATTACTCTACTAATTATAGTATAGTCTTTATTGTAGATAGATAGAGAATACTTTATGAAGAAGAAGAAGAAGAAGAAGAGGAAAAAAGATATTATACCAACAAGATACATCACAGAAACAAAATAAGCAGATAAGTAACATAATATGCACAACAACAGAAAGAAAACTAAATACAGAACAGACAAAACGAATAAATAAAACAGGACCATAGATGTAGCCTGTAGTGTATTTTGTTGTAGATAAAAAAGGAAATTACATAGATATTAACAGATATTAATGATTATTGTGTAACAACGAATTGCAACAAACGCACCGAGTTTGAGTAGGGATTTATTTTAGTATTTGTTAGGGAGTCCGCCATAGTAATACTTCGTCATCATCATCAGTACATGCTTGTCCACTGCTGGACATAGGCCTCTCCTACTGCACGCCACTGAGCACGGTCCTCGGCTACTCTCGTCCAGCTCTTGCCAGCCGCCCTGTGAAGATCAGTGCTCCACCGAGTCTGAGGACGTCCTATACTACGTTTACCGATCCGCGGTCTCCACTCAAGAACTCGTCTACCCCATCAGTTATCAGTTCTTCGGATGATATGGCCGATAGTAATACTTACCCCTCCGGGATACAGGCGTGAGTTCAGTATCATTTTTCTATGTATATATCGTGTAATTACTCACCATCTTCAATCGTTGAGAACTCTCCATACTCCGTGGTAGACGCATACAATTCTGTCGTAAAATCCACATCGTATTCAGTCAGGTTCATTTCGGACACTGTCGGTATGTGTTTAATAGTTATATTCGGAGTTATATAGTTATACACGTCTTTCCAGTACCTAGCACTGTATAGAAACGCTGATATAAGAAACAACATCACGAAAAGTATCAGTAAAATTAGCAAACGTACGATTAGCTTTAGTAGAGGTAAGTTGACTTTCATTTTGATCAATTTTCTAACAGTTTAAGAGTTGAATTGTGTACGTTTGATTGACACTGTATAAAATCTGCAAACGCACTGGTGTAACAATGGAAGGCTTATGAATTTCATTGAAATAAGTCGGCGTATTCACTGCGAGCATTTTCCGATGCACGGAACATTTGTCGTCTTGCTGAAATTAATATATTTATACAAGCTGACTCGGCAAACGTTGTTTTGCCATATTAATTAGCCTAGCCCTATTCTCAGACCTACCAAATCTACACAAAAAAATTCATAAAAATCGGTGAAGCCGCTTCGGAGGTGTTCGATAACAAACACTGTGACACGAGATTTTTATATATTAGAAGATATAAATGACTGCCTTGTTGGTCACGCGGTAACACGTCTGATTACTATGCTGGAGGTCATGGGTTCGATTCCCTGTAAATACACTATGTTTGTGATGTCCTTGCCAGGTTACCATGGTATTCACAGGGTATTCTAGTTAGGGACCAGAACAAGCGATTGTGTTGTGTGGAAATGATTAGTGTTGCCACACAAAATTTAGTTTCTTTTTGAGTGTCGACCATAATCGACCGGTTCAAAAAATATGTAAAGCGCACTTTATGCCAAAAGGGCTACTATAGCATTAAGGATTATTTAGATGACAAAGATCTGTGGAATTAAAGCCAGTTCAATGCATCCAGTACTAGGTTTTTAGAAGATATGACATGTAAACTCTGTTAATTAAGGAATATGTTTGAAAAGACTAATTTTGGAGTTTTTTGTCCGTTTTTTCTCCAAATGATCTAGATTTTGAAACGGACACCTAGTTTTTCTTGTAACGTTCAATAAGTCACCGTTTCTGTGTTACTTTGAATAAAAATTTTTTGACTTTGACTTTTGACTTGAGTCATCACAAGTCACTTTTAATTCTGGCGACGCATTCCCCTTGCTGACACATTCAAAAATTTGTAATGCAAAATTTGCAAAAATACCGTGAGGAGCCCTGAGTGCTGAGGTGTTCACATATCTTAGTGCTTGAATTTTCTAGGAACAATTCAAATTTCTAAGATTAATTAAAAAAAAAACCGTCAATCATTAGAAAAACAAAATGTTTAGTTGATGATCGGCAAAGTTGTTTTTTCGGAATTAATAGAATTTTATGGTGAAGAACTAAAAAAAGTAACTCCACATTTGTTCTTGTCAAAAACCTTCGTTTGTTTCAAGAACATTAAAGGAACAAATTCTCGATTCACAGCCCAGCAATGTTCGTTTGTGAATACATGGCATGAAGGATAATGTATTAAGGTGCTATTGTCACCTAATATGTCTACATTAATGTGTCACATAGATCAATGTACAATCAGACTTCCTTTGACTGACAATTCAGTAGCAAACCGATACCACTATGTTTATCTGGCTACGAAAGCAAAAACACACATCATCATCATCATCAGCCATTTGACGCCCACTGCAGGATATAGATAGATATAGATAATTCGTGGTTTTCATAACCATGAGGGGTTTTGCCATAATCGCTACGCTTGGCAGGCGGGTTGGCGATCGCAGTATGCGGTTGGAATCTCAGGAAGACTGTGCTGCACGTCTCCTGATAATTTATTTCCTTAGTCGCCTTCTACGACATCTAAGGAAGGAAAGCAAAGTGCAAACGACCTGTAACTATGTTCACTTTATCGCCAAAAAGATCTGTGTAGACTATACGGTTGTTTAATGGCGTCGTAGGTGGTAGGAGAGAAAGATAGCATACAAAAATGCTACAATACCAAATTGTTCTGTTGGGGATGCCAACACTAAGTCTCCCTGACTGCCTCGTTAGTCTAGCGGTATCTCGTCTGAATACCATGGTCATAGGTTCGAATCGCACTGGGGGCCGCCGTACATTTCTACAAATAAATTGCCTTAGTCTGGGTGTACACATATTTGAATGTTTGTGATGTCTTTGCCTGGTTACCATACCACAGGGTATCCTAATTTGGGACCAGCACAAGTGATTGCGTTGTGTGGAAATTATTAATTATTATTTATAACTAGCCCGGTACACGGACAAAACCGGCCTGTCTTAAATCATCTAAATGATAAATGAACGATGAAAAATCAATCCTACGTTTTTACTTCAACTGCTCTTACAGACTTGAGTTTAAACCTTGTTTAAAAGATGGGAGGGTTCAATATTGTTGGTTTTCCCAACGATTTCCGCTCGGTATTGCGCGCGAATGGTTAACAATAGACCATAATCATTATTTATGTTTTTCTCGCCTTAAAAGGATGGTCACTGGGGGCCTTGTATTAATACTCCTATTGATTATTGTGACGTCTTATTGATCACAAAATACATACCAAATCAGTCTCTAAGCGTAAAGCGTACTAGGTGCATATTATTCCGATTGAGAAAAGGAGAGAGATACAACATAAGATAAGACATTTTTGTATTTACAGACCAAAACGCACACTTAGGTGAAATTAAGACTACAAAAATTGTTCCGTGTGGCGCCGGATTAAGTAAGGCGTCACTCCATTTCCTTCCCTGGATGTCGTAGAACGCGACTAAGAAAATCAATTACCTGGAGACTGGCAGCTGCGTCTTCCTGAGATTCCAACCGCATACTGCGATCGCCAACCCGCCTGCCTGCTTATCATCAGCCATTTGACACCCACTGCAGGACATAGGCCTCCTTCGTGGTTTTCATAACCATGAGGGGTTTTGCCATAATCGCCGCGCTTGGCAGGCGGGCTGGCGATCGCAGTATGCGGTGGGAATCTCAGGAAGACGCTGCTGCCCGTCTCCTGGTAATTAATTTCCTTAGTCGCCTTCTACGCCATCCCCGGAAGGAAATGGAGTGACGCTATTCTTAATCCGGCGCCACACGGAACGACATACTGATCACTGATCCTACAGTCATACTGATCCCAAACTAGAATATGTAATCTGTACAGTCAGCATTGCTCATCACAACATCACATCAATCTTTACACGCTCAGTTCGGTTACGTTACGTGCGAATTTGGAGCAAAACCACTATTTTTATGGTGCAGACCAGAACGGTTACCGCTAGACAAAAAAGAATTAAATAAAAAATAACCAACGACCTGACTGCTGGGACCAACCTAAGGAGTTACATCGCTAAATTTGGGTCCCGTCTGCTTAGTAGTTAATGCTCAGAAGTCGGGTGGTTGGTTATTTTTTATGTCAGTTTTTTATTTTTGTCTTTTTAGTGTTTTTTAATGCTGATTTATGTATAGCCTATAGCACCCGCGCAATGATGTTTTACATACACATGTCATAGTTAAATAAAATTAAGATCCGACAAGATGGGTGAAGGGCTTGCGATGCTAGCAATGCAAGGCGACATTGCTTTTTTAGATATAGTAGGCTTGCCCAGCACTTAACTTAAACCATTCTGTCATCTTAGTCAACGTAGCCCACAGGAAAGACAAGTCAATACGTGCGGAGCCAACGAAGCCGCGGGTTTCCTCACGATGTTTTCCTTCACGTGAGTGTGTGATATTGCTAATACAAATTGAAAATAAACAAAGTCATAGGGTACATGCCCGCACTGGGAATCGAACCTGGTAGTAAGAATCAGTGATAAGTAAAAGTCATCTTAGTTTCACTTAAAAAACGGAAAATAATAATTTTGCGCAAGAAATTTTAGCCGTTTATTTATTAGAAAAAGTGCTTATAAAGAAAAGTGCAATATTTACACAATATAATACAGTTTTTATAATTTCTATTGCCTTACAAAACTAAATAACAATAACATTAGCGGCGCACACACACACACACACACACACCCATACAGCCCAAGCAGTCTTGCAAACTTAAATCTTATGGGAACCCTTCTTCGTATGAATTATCGTCTCATACACGGGCACTTTGAATGGTACTGGCTTCTCAACGGTAACTATGACATGCTTCACGACTTCGAAGGGCACTTCTTTTATCTTCGGGACGTGTACTATCTTTTCCACTGGATACGGTACAGACTTCTCCACCGGTATGGAGACTTCCTTAATAATCGGTACAACCACAGCCTTTGGTACCGGTACCTGAATTGGAACCGGATGCGGCACAGGAATAATGATCGGGTGGTGAACTTTGAACTCTATGTTCTTTGGTAGAGGGACCAGCACTTCTTTGTAATGCTTTATAGGTTCAGGGTTCTCTTCTTCGACGTGTTGGTGGACTGGGTACGAGTGGGACTGCAGGTCGTGGCCCCCGAAGTCTTGCTGGCCATTGCCGTGATCCTGATGGCCATTGCCGTAGTCTGAATGGCCGCTGTGGCCATCGTCGTCACCGCTGTCTTGGCCGTTGAAGTTGTAGCCTGAGTAGTCGGTGGCTTGGAACTGGGGACAAGGAGAATATTATCATAATTAGTTAAGAGTCGAGAGGAGGAGAAATTGGATAAAATTACTTCGCAAGATTTATTTTGCATCACAGTTACCGCACCAATTATGTGGTAAAATTGAGGACCTGAGTTTGGCGAAAAAGTAACTCAATAATCTCGTTAGAAAAAAAAAACAAAATTCCCTCCAAGCCGTACAATGGCCCGCTGGAACTCGATAAATCTGGTCACAATAAAAAGCAGGTCCGGAGTTTTCGCATTTTGAAAATACACTTACTTTCCCTGTAAAAAAAACGTAGCAACAACAACTTTTGTCATAAGATTACTAATATTGGAGGAATTATCAGCTGTATCATATAATATATTTGCTAGAGCAAATATCAAAAAGTAGTATGAAACAGCTAAAAATTTATTCGACATCTCTCCCATTAAGCTCTCATTAATTAAACAAAGAATTCGTATTGCTGATAAACCCCCCCCCCTACTTTTCTAAGTCACCCTGTATATTAAAACGTAAATCTTTTTCAGACCGCCTTCCCAAATTATCAAAGGTAATAAATGAACAATGAATTATATTAGTTTAGATTAATATCGTTGGTCAAGCAGGGCTCCTTTCGAGGAAAAGATGAGATTTTTTTTTGAGAAAAGATCTTCAGACAGGGTGGTGTTTTTTTTTCGCTGCCTTTTTGGACCACTAGAAATTTATACGGCCCGACGACGGCAGCAGTTAACATAGTTACATAGTACATCGACATTCAGCAAATAGAAGGCAAATTTCTTACGTTTAAATAAATTATTGATATCTGATTTCTGGATACAACCCGTATACTTATTACACTTGTAATGAAGCCTATATACGTCCCACTGTAGGGCACAAGCCTTCTTTCAGAGAGAGTGTGGGTTGAACACAATTTTTTTTACATGTATGATGTATATGGCACGAAGTATAGAGACCGCCATTTTGAAATGCTTCTGGTCGAAAACCGAAAAAAAAAAACGCGGACTAAATTGAATCTCCATACGAATTCTCTGACAGTAGCCAACAAATACCGTCACGTTGGCTAGGCCCTCAATAGGGCAGTGCCGGTGCTGACATAAAAAGGTAAAACCGTAGACAAATGAAAAGCGCACAAAAATCTTAAAACCGACTGTTAAAAAGTTTTAAGTAACACCTGAGTGAGTCTGCGGAATTTTCAACCTCAACATGCATTGTCGATGTTATTTCCTGGTAAGATAAGTTAGTTTGGTCCTGACTAACTTACCTTAACACGTTAGGTTTTGCCGTTTTATGTAAGTTTTTTAAAATTACATAAAAAGGTAAGACCTGAGACCAATAAAAAGCGTTAAAAAGTTGGAATGAAAACAATAAAGCCGAATTGAGTGAATGCCAAAATGATTCTGCAGCAGGCAAAACCTCTTCAATTTCCTATTGTTAGCAGATAAGGTTTTTTAAATTCTTTTCATTTAATTATTAAATTTTAATATATATAAATAGATAAATAACGTCCACACGACACAATCACTTGTCCTGGCCCCAAACTAAACTATACTATTTCTGTGTGTTTTCAATTAATAACTATAGATGATTATTTCTAAAATACGCAGTTCCTGAAACATGTCGGTAAGAGTTTGTCGTCTAATATATATAAAAATCTTGTGTCACAGTGTTTGTTATCGAACTCCTCCGAAGCGGCTTCAGCGATTTTATATATTTTTTTGTGTATATTTGGTAGTTCTGAGAATAGGTCATAGGCTAATTAATATATTATATAAACTTTGATAACTTTGAAAAGACTAAGTTTGGAGTTTTTTTGTAATTTTTTTTCCAAAATGGTCTAGATTTTGAAATGGACACATAGTTTAACTTGTAACGTTCATTAAGTCGCAGTTTCTGTACTAATGAGAATAAAAAAAAATTGAATTTGAATTATGGCAAAACAACGTTTGCCAGATCAGCTAGTTTACGTTAACTTTTGTTTTACGACTTTTAATATTTTTCTTGTATAATTTTCTATTTATAAAAATCGTACTATTTTTTTGCATTAGAGTGGCACTGTTTCACAGATAATATTTGAAACCATATGCATTAATGTACATTATTCTGTGCGGGGCAATGATTTACTGCGATATCGGTAGAGAGCGTAAAGCGCAAATTTTATCTAATATATTAGAATCTCTTGTCACAGTGTTTGTTATCAAACTCCTCCGAAACGGCTTCATCGATTTTTATGATATTTTTTGTGTATATTGGGTAGGACTGAGAATAGGTGGTAGGTTTATTATTATGGCAAAGCAGCGTTTACCAAGTCAGCTAATAAATTTGTATAAATCCTTATATTTGAAAAATGAGAAATAAGAGAATATACTCAGAAAAAAATTCTTGCCAAACATTGTTTTGTAATGTGATATGGCAGCTCATTTGTATAATCGATGGTTATATTCTTTTTGTTGCACTAACCCGTGCTGAGGACATTTTTAGCCTCTAAATAGGTTTAAAAAAAAAATCGATGATTGTAAAGGACCTCACAAACATACATACGCACATAAGTTCTCTCCGCTGTTGCGGTCGGGTAAAATATTAAAAAGTCAGTCACGCCGACTTGTCAACAATAGAGGAAGTTTTTTACTTTTTTCTGCTCTAAATAAAAGTTTTGTTCGGTAACTATTATTCAATAGACTTGCACAAGTTCCGTTCACTCTTTTGTAAAACAAAATCAATGGATGACGAAGATAATGTAACAATGTTAAATATAGTCTGTTTCTGTTGTCAGTTTTCTAAGGTATGTATTATATTTTTACCTACATGTATTTTTTAAATATATGTATGTAAATAGTACGTATTTAAATATTTATTATGTATTTTGTAGTAAGTTTAAGTATTTTTTTTGTGTCATTTTGTACCTATATCCTTAAATAATTTATGTACGCCTAAGTACTCTCTTCATCTTCAGTCCTACCCATCCTAGGGTTGTCTGGAAGAAATCGCTTTTAGCAATAAGACCGCCAGTTGTATACTATGCAACTTAGATATTTGAGATTTTTCATTTAGTTTTGTTATGAATGGTGTGCAATAAAGATACTCTTCATCTAATCTAATCTAATCATAGTAACTTACTTAGATATAGAAATTAGATAAGTAAAAGGCCTTTTTTAATAAATGAGAGACTTCAGAGGTTCAATTACCTATTCAGGGTGTAAAAAAATACCTCTGAACCCCAAAATGTAAAACCCACACGTTTATACCAACAACTTTTATTATGGAACAGTCGATTTTGTTTCGTGACCTCCTCTGGGATACAGGCGTGAGTTTATGTTATCGTGCCCATATTACTTATCTTATTTACTATTCTTTATCCCTTTACAGGAGGACCGATACTGAAGCCATCCTCAATATACAGTGCTAACGCATACATAAGGTACATACTTACTCACACATACAACACATTCACACGTACACTTATGCACCTTCGCTTACCCTCTGCTCAGTGGCTGAAACCCGATCCTATAAGACCCCAATCGTAGGGCTGAGCAGAGTACACACTCATCCACAACCTTCACTCCCACTTTTCACTTATCTACTTACTCAAGCTGACTCATGCACACTTTAAATTTTATATAGTAATTTTATATAGTAAATTTTATTTTGTATCACACCTCTTTACATAAAAGATCATTGTTATCTAATTAAATTTACTTATAACAACTAGTCAATCACACTCCTGTGTTAACCCAAAAAAACGTCACAATGTTTCCAAACGTAGGCCACCACGATTCAGACTCGACCTTGTGTGGTGGCTACGGCTACGTCTTAGTTAAATAGATAGAATATTCTTTATTTTACACAGAGATTACAATTACAGAAATTCAATAAATCTAAGTACAATTGGCGGCCTTATTACTACAAGCAATTTTTTCCAGGCAACCATAGACGGAGACAAACGAGATATTACAAACGGGTAGTCCGTGCAACTAAGAAATACGAGTTGAAAAGTATATAAACTTACTTAAAACTTACATCAATGTTTGAATAAATAAACATTCATACATACTAATAATCAAATTTTGTATGGGGAGAGGAAATAATATAATTTATTTTTATAGTTAAACGGCAATAAATAATTTCATTTATTAATTTATTGTGTCTTCGGTTCTACTATTCTTTATTCGTTTCCAGAAAGAAAGGAAAGTTAGTAAAGGAATATATTCCTTTCACCAGTTCACCAGTTACTTTATCTAGGCCACGACTTCGGACATCCTGTAGACAAGTCTCCAAGCCTCCAATCCCGACTCTAAGCCCTGTAAGTAATAACTGAACGATAAGAGGGAAGCTTCTTCCGAAGTCGTCGACCTATCGATCGTCTGATGCCGAAAGTTTCACTTTTACGGACCGGATATTTATTTTATGATAACTTGATAGATTGATAAAGACATTTCTTTGCATCTACACATACATAAACTCACGCCTGCATCCCAGAGGTGTAGGCAGAGACCAGGGACTGCCCCTTGCCGCGACCCTGACACATCACTTTCGCTTCCTCAACATTCATTGGTCGTTGCATGCACGCACGCCGGTTTCGGGTACTTTTTATCTTGCCCTTTACTAACACATCCCCTATTTGGTCGAAATATGTCCGCCTGAGTCGTCCCCAACCGGCCCTTCCACCCACATTCGCTCGATATAATTGTTTCGTCAATCTTTCTTCTTTCCTTCCTTCTACACACTCACGCACACATAGAACAGATAAAAAATAGCACAAGTAACACAGAGCAAATAAGCAGAAGTAAGCCGGCGCTGTATTATCGACACGCTAAGAAGAAGATGTGGTCTAATAATAAACGTTGTGGTTGCTATAAGTAGAGTAACACCTTAATTGTTTTTACGGATAAAATAAGGCTATTTTCAAAATGTAAGACCTCGGGATCTGCTTCTTATTATGACCATTTTTACCGAGTTCCAGCGTTTCATGTACTTTGTTTCGTCAATCCGCGGTGGGCACGCGTGGTGATTAAGCCCATACTCTCTCCCTGAGAGAAGGCCTGTGCCCTACAGTGGGACGTATATAGGCTGCTTATGTATGTACTTTGTTATTAGAATGGAGAACTTACACTAAAAATGTTTTAATATAATAGGCTAGGCCAAGTTCAAAGATAAATAAACGTGGTATTTTTTTTCCTCTACGACTCTTACTTTTCATAATGATGATGATGATTGTTCCGACCGGTTTCGGCCATGGCGACCACTTTGACCCCTAATCAGAGATGTGGCGCTGGTGCGCTAGAAGATGGCTTATGTAGCCTATCTTCACGGCGAAACTCCGTGCACACTGAGGGCACGTGAGAATGCCGTTCTCATAATTATATGTTATGGCAGCAGGTGGGCGAGCCTTTAACTGGTCGCGTTTGGTATCCAGGTCAGCTTTACGCTGAACCTCGAACTCGCGTACTTGGCTGTTCACCATCCTGCGCCATTCTGGACGCTGTGCTGGCAAACGTTCCCAGCGAGCGGTAGGGCTCTATGTTGCATCTCTTCAATAGCAGGGTCGGTGCCGCAGCTGCAGCATTCGGCAAGCTATGTTCTAAGGTCTTCTGCTCTCATGATCTTAAGTTGGCCAGTAAGATATCGACATATATGGCAATCGTGCTGCCAAACCTCTTATACTCCTCTGAGACGTGGTGTGTATACCGCCGCCACATTCGCACTCTGGATCGCTTTCCACCTTTTCATAATATAACCTGTCGAAAGGTCAATAAAGTCACGTGGCTCAAAAACGCGCCATACGAATCGGGCTCAAACTATCACGTCACACATTGGACGTAACGGCTTATAATTTATGAAGCGTTTATCAATAGCTGAGTTATCTCGTAAAATAATGTTTTTATGCGTCTACGCCCTTACAAGAAAATATTTTACGAATCTGGCATTCTGCGAATTCTGTTATTCGGCGTGTTTGTCATTTTGCGTATCCTGGCATTGTGCGTATATAATTTTTTTATTGTTAGACTTTTTTTTTAACTAACTAACTTGATTTTTCGCTGTTTTTGTGAACCCGAAAACGGCGACAAAAATATTTTCTGGTTTTATTTTGAATTTTTCCTAAGTTTTTTTACATTTTCTATGTTATAAAAGCAATACCACTCCAATCTAAGTTAGACACAAGTTCCTTACTGTCTTCCCTCGTCTTTTAACACTCTTTTTGAATATGAACATGTCACCCTCAGTTTCTCGTACAGCAACAAGTTAACAGCTGTTAACAGCTGTCAGTTATATTTTTTTTGTATGCACTTTAGTCAACTGAGAGCTATTAACAATAGATTAACAGATTTTAGTGAACAAGAAATTGTGTGTAAATCTCCTGATTTCCTGTCTATAATAATAATAGTAGGGCACAGGCCTTCTCTCAGAGAGACAGAGTATGGGCTTAATTACCACGCATGCCCACCGCAGATTGGCAATTTCCAGCGCTGAGGTATATGAACGCCTCAGACACTCGGGCTTCCTCACGATGTTTTCCTTCACAGCTAGCGAGTGGCATTACTACTAAAACTTCACAAATTAAGACAAAACAAAGTCATTGGTACATGCCAGGATTCGAACACACGACCTCCCAAATGAGAGCAGGTGTTCTACCGCTCCGCTACAGTGCAATGGTGGCTCGAGCGGTGAGCCACCATTGCCTCAAATTAAATAATAAATACCGTGCTTTGCTCCCAAAACCACACCCGCATATTGCGACGCAAGAGTTGCAAGCACAACAATAATTACATTATTTTGAACCCCTAATAAACTCAACCGTCAAAAATATAATATCAAAAGGCCCACGGCTAGCCCTTAGGGCCTCAATTTTCACACAGCAAAAGCGGTCAGGGGCATAAAATCCAGCAAAGAATCTAGCCTTCCCCGACAGAATTATACACGGTGCCTTATTCGGGTGTTCCTGCGTCGAGGACGTCGCTCTGAGTGTAACGCGTGTGATCAAATTGGTTTTGCATGTGGTTGAGTCCCTTTTCACACGTTTTTATTTTAATTTGACATGACATGGATCATTATGTTTGTTTACATTTCATGTAGCTTTTGTCTGGTTGTAGGAAAGATTTTATTTATTCAAATACTAGATATGAAAGTTACACTTTAACGGATCTAATCACAATTATTTACTAGGTAAACTTAATTTTAACCTAACTCCTGACGGTCCAGACATTGTCTATGCCAATTAGTCTGTTGCATCTCTTTCTGCATTTTAGTCCACCAGGTAGAATCTAGGAGACCATCTACCTCTGGGCCATTCTAGAATTTATAGGACAAGTGATTCAAAATCATCTTCATCAAAATAAGTCGACTTCATTCCACTTTTTCTTTTTTGCCGTTACAGGTCGTCCGCTGCGTTAAGCGGGTGCGGGCGCGTGCGCGGCGTGATGTTTCATATTATCTCATATGAAACAACAATCCGCCCACGCTGCGCTGTTTTGTGGGATACTTGTAACATGGAACAGCACGCCGAGCGGGGCGCCCGCGCCTTGTGCCCGCTCAACGCAGCGGACGATCTTAGGTATAATCTAGGCCTCTCTGCTCTGGATCAGGTCGTTCATGCTACCACAAGATAGACAACCCAGAACAGACGTCTGGCGCTGATTTACAAGGAGACCTTACCCGAGCTGAACTCCGGTTGGACCAACAAAATTAAGAAGATTCTAAATCACAAGCGAAGCGTTTTCACAGCGTTTTCGCTTCGCTCCAGCCCTCTGAAGCCAGAATCGGCGCTGCAAACCCTCATAAAGCCAGTTACGAGCTCGCATAAGCCAGAAAAAGTGCGTTATGCCCCGTAATATGGGAGTCTTGTTTATTTGCCATCGCGGGACGAGATCTATAGCCCAGTGCCACCCTGCGTGATGAATTGAATATTTTATACACTACGCTCCGAAAGCTGGGGTTTGTATATCACACATGGCGTCTCTCTTGCCGAATACATCATACACACATAGGTAGACGGGCCTGGGATTTTTTTTTTCCGACTTTTACCCGGCAGAGCCCAAAAGGAGGGTAATGTATATGGCTCGTATGTATGTGTGTAGGTATGTATGGTAGATTGCCCGATTTTATGCTCACTCACAGCTCATTAATCAGTGGTCTGATTTTAGAAATTCAATCTGACTCAATTCGTCGTACATAGTTGCACGAGCATCCTAGGCTATATAAAATCAACAAAAATGAAAAAAAAAAACACTACAAAGACACGACTACAAAATATAACCAACCTCCCGACTGCTGAGCATTGACTTCTACGCCGGTAGGACCCCAATTCAAGATTGTTACTCATTCATTGTATGTGCCCAAGTTGGTCCCCCCTGCTTAGTTGTTGGTCCCGCCTGCTTAGTAGCTAATACTCAGATTATTTTACATTTCAGATTTTTTTAATAGATAGATAACCCAGCAAGTACGTACTGAATGACAATTATCGAATCTGTCTGGACGTTTCGGCAAAAGCAAGCGAACTTCATTGACGTCCTATCAGTACTTCAGTGAAACGTATACAAACGGAGGCATTCAAAAGCATTTTTCCGTGTCTGGAGCCGATCGGCAAGTCTCTGCGTTCGCTAAGCATGAGGAAATGAAAAAAAAATCGATACACGATATCGTATTGATATACACGCTGAAATCTGGATGGGTTGAAAGCCGCGGTTATGTAATGAATGAGTAATTAAAAATGCCATCTAAATAGATAGACAATGCTTTTAAAAAATAGACGTAAAATAAAAATAAATGTAGGTGAGAAATGTGGTTTAATAAAGTACGCGAAATTTAGTACCACCTGGTTCTCATTGATTCGAGTTTGTATCTAGATATTTTTGGAATGTGCCTTTTAAAAAAACCAAACTATCGTCTTCGATAGCTATTGTTAAGGGACGTTAATCTTGCTATGGCTTTCAAACTATACGAAAATTCATGATGTACTTATATCGAATCAATATTTACAGACGAAATCGATGAGAAGTTCATATTTATCGAGAAAAATATAAATAAGCATTTGCCCAGCCCGTAATTATTTAAAAGCAGGTAATTTAATTTTGAAAATAAAGGCACATGGCAAAGTTATCACAAAGTTACTTTTATTACTTAACTAGCTGTTGCTATTTTTTCGGGATAAAAAATAGCCTATGTGCTAATCCAGACTATAATCTATCTCCCCCCAAAATTTCATCCGTTTTGCTGTTTTTGCGTGAAAGAGTAACAAACATCCAAACATACATACAAACTTTCGCGTTTATAATATTAGTAAGGATTATACCAGTAATCAATGGATTTAGGCTTTAAAAGAACTCTTTTGGCTAACCAACGTATTAAAATGTTGAACCGTTTTAACAATAAAACAAAAACATTTGAGTGCATTGTCACCAGAAAGAAGTGACAGAGACTGAAGAAAATAACCAACTCCTTTATCGCGTTTCTTGCGCCAGCTGGTAAATATACAAAAATACCTGGATTGACAGTTGCGTTTGCAAAGGAACTATGTGAGAGTAGGATTTACAGTAGACGGAAGATCAAGCTTTACATTCGTTGCAGTCACCCGGAACGTAGCTAAATAGGATACGAGGGCGTGAAGATGGATGCGCCGCGTCTACTGAGCACAAAACTCTTCATCTATCTAGCTAGTGTATACGTTACACCAGTTTATAGTTCACTAAATGTAGACTACAATTGGGTACTTGGAAATATTGCCAATGTCAAAAATTCAAGCAAAGTGAACTACGGTTTTCTTTCCCATACAATTATCTAGCACAGTAGTGATGGCCTTCAGGTTGAGGCCGGGTTGTTACACGATATTGTCCATAACTCATCTATCTATCCAGCCCATGAATGGAGCCCACTGTTGGGCATTAACCGTTTCCCTGTCAAGCCAACCCCCTTAATCTCCTACTAATGTCGACCACTGCTTTCTAGTTTCATTGATAATATCATTGACGTGTAAGGGCGCTGGACTGCTTACAGATCGTTTGCTCGTCCTCGGCTAGCACTTTGTGACCACCTTAGTCCCCCGTCTGACCTGACCGAATATCCTGCCCATCTTCACTGTAATTTAGTGTTTTTAATTTGTTAGGGACTATTCAAATATTGCATAAGCAGTACAGGGGAGTGGGGGGTCCTTTCTTTGCTTTTTTTTTGGTGACATGGGGGTAGGGGAGTCTGGATGGGGATTACGTCAGCAGTAGATATAAGTTTCTTTATATTTCGGATTTTCTACAAAATTTGCGAGATGTCGTCGTTTCAAATAACCAAATCCAAGTTATACCAAAAATTCTGTGAATTCTGTGAAAAATGATATGTTATGTTAACGCTACAAATATTATGTGCGTTATACTCCTCTATTCTAAGCCTATTTCTTATTTCTAGATTTATAACTGCTGCTCATGAATCAATAAAAAAACCAGGAGACATTAAAAGAAAATGCGTATTATAGCAATGTTTACGTAGGCATGGGAGAGGGGGTAAGAGGTTTGCTTACTTTTGCTGACGAGGGGGAGGGGGGTAAATAAATCTGTTTACGTAATACTTGAGCGGCCTCTTAACCATAATATGACGGCGCAGTAATTCAAGAGACAAGTAGTACCCTCGGCCTGAGCTGGCAGAAAGTAGAGAGCCTGGCACAAGACTGCGACGACATTACATGTTCCTGATTAAAGGAAATTATGAACAGATAAAAAAGGTCTTCACTGTTTCCAACTGCGAAAGCGGAGGGTCATGATTTTCGCACATATGTTTGAATGTTTTATTTATGACCAGCCCGAAACCAAACCGCTTGGCCGATTTCGATAAATGAGAGTCAAATGACATTTATTGATGACGCGAGTATCACTGACTATATGACGTCACTAAAAAACTTACCCGCCGTTTCTCGTACACTAACAAGCTGTTAATCTACTGTTAACAGCTGTCAGTGGTATTTTTATTGTATGCACTTTGGTCAATTGACAGCTGCTGTTAACAGTAGACTAACAGCGTGTTAGTGTACGGGAAACTGGGGGTAAGTGGCGGACACCAGCCACAGTATATTAAGCACCAACTGTCATATTGGTAGTAAAATATTATAAAAACAAAAAACCCACTGCTGAAATGTCAATCAAGGCCAAGATTTAATTTAATTTTAGTTATCAGTGTAATGTTTAAGAAAATTAAGCCTTAGTTATCAATAAAGGAATTTATTATAAAGGACACCAAATTAACCTACCACACAAGAAATCCATTAACAGGTGCCGCCTGATGAGATTTTCTATGCTTGTCTATGGATTTTGTTTTTGTTTTTAGTAGCTAAGTAGTTATGATGATGAATGCAATGTTAAATCTTTGAAATTTTTAGTAATTACTAAGTTTGTACCAATTTGGCATTAGCTGTAACTTAAAAATCTAAATAAATAATAATAAACAAACTCAACGGGTCTGTTGAAGATTTTTTAGCAGTCTGTGTTTTGCTGGGAAGTTGCCTCACCTGCTGATCGAACTGCGGTTGTCTCTGTTGGTAGACCTGCATGAGCTGCGCGTAGTTGTAGGGTGACCATTGCTGGCTCTGCGGGTCAGCCAACGCTATGGTCAAGAGGGCGGTGGCCAGCTGGCGAAAAAGAGATATCATCGTATTAGGATTTTTTTGGGCTACATACCCATGTTCGTCCCACTGCATGGCCTTCTCTCAGAGAGAGAGAGAGAGTAGAGAACTAAAACAGAAGTTTTAGTTGTAATATCACTCGCTAACTGTGAATTAAAACATCGTGAGGAAACCTGAGTGTCTGAGTTGTTCACATACCTCAGCGCTTGGTATTACCAATCCGCAGTGGGCACTTGTGGTAATTATGCCCATTAGCAATTTAGGACACTTCAATCAGCAATAACCAAAATTAAATTTTAAGCCCTCTCTGAAATAGGGGCAACTCGAGCCGAATCATTTGCCCCCGGTTTATCGTATATTAACAATTGGTTAATTTATTATTTATTTATTGGGTTCTTCAACAGACGCACACTTTACATAAATTTATATAAAAATAATTCATAATAAGTCAAGTCACAGTGTGATTCCAATTACTGAAAAACACAGCATTCCCAACACATATTATGCAAGACTTACATACCTACTACAAGTTGGCATAATTATCAATTAGGAGCTAAAGTTACGCTGCCTACATAATCTGTTAATTATTGAATATTTACCAGTATTGGTTCTTGCTGAGCGAAGATAAGATCGACGGTGATTAACAACCCTGGAACCGCGACGTGGAACCACAAAGTTGAATTTGGAAAGTAGTTGAGGACACAATACCTTGTTACAAAAAATTTTAAACAAAAATATCTGGTCAGTGTTATGACGTCTATCCTTCCGAATCTGCTGTTTCCATCTGACAGTTGTTTTTTGTACGGACTTTGGACAACTCACAGTTGTTAACAGTTGATTAACAATTTTTTTGTGTACAAGAAACTGAGGTCAACGTCTTTAGGGGCTGACTAATTAAGACACGTTGAATGATGGCCAATGAGTTGGCTCACGTGTGGAGTGGAAATTAAATTATGGTTCTTGCAGATTCCTTCGATGACTACTAGATGGGCTGATTACGCAATTAGTTAATTACTTAGAAACATTTTTTGACTGCCTCTTAGGGCTGATTACCATGCTGGAGGTCGTGAGTTCAATTCCCACTGGGGGCTGCTGTACATCGGTACAAATGGCCTCAGACTGAGTGTATTTCCTTGTTTGTGATGACCTTGCCTGGTTACCATAGCACAGGGTATCCTAGTTTTGGACCAGTACAAGTGTTTGTGTTGTGTCGAAGTTATTATTTATTCATTTGACCACGAGGGAGGCCTATGTCCTGCAGTGGGCGTCAAATGGCTGATGATGATGATGATGATGATGAATTTAATTATACTTCTCAGAAAAAGGAGGTTAACTTTTTCAGAGTTTACGCTTATCCGTACCGTATTTTTGTTTTCAAACGGCACCTGAAA
The DNA here is from genome assembly GCA_963969515.1 of Yponomeuta evonymella. Lineage (NCBI taxonomy): Eukaryota > Metazoa > Arthropoda > Insecta > Lepidoptera > Yponomeutidae > Yponomeuta > Yponomeuta evonymella. Next base: position 1,521,982 of record OZ018366.1, on the reverse strand, counting down.
CCCGGCCGTTAAGAACAAGTATAATGCCTCTCTATCTAAGAAAATGCCTGTTCTCCGCAGTAAAATGTCTCTACTCAGCGGTAAAGCTTAAGTAGTGTCCCGTTAAATATGTGCCCTTTAGACCAATATACCTAACAAAATGCAGTGATAGTTAAAAACATAAGTGTTTAACCCGCGCTAAAAAAATTTGCGCTAATCCCACGCTGAATAGGCTCACTGACAGGTTTCTAAAAACCATCTTATATTTTTGTTGGTGTTCATTAAGTGCTCAGAAAGTGGTAATTTTAAATTCTTTCGTGCATTTTTTCTAAAAAGAGCAAATACAAATTCACTTTTAAAATAAGCCGCCAAAACGAGATTTCCGCACTTAGCTTTATAGCACTGAGGCATGAAACCACCTCGGACACCATGGTTTTCTAACGATGTTTTTGCTACTAGAAATTCAGCGCATGTTATTGCTACTAGAAATTCACCGCATGTTATTGCTACTAGAAATTCACCGCATGTTATTGCTACTAGAAATTCACCGCATGTTATTGCTACTAGAAATTCACCGCATGTTATTGCTACTAGAAATTCACCGCATGTTATTGCTACTAGAAATTCACAAATGTAAGTAACTTATAAAACAAAGACATTGGTACTAATTACTTGGTTGTCCGTACTTGATTTGTAGAAATGGCCGTATTTCCAAATTCGTGATGTCCTTACCTGGTTACCATAGCACAGGGTATCCTATTTTGGGACCATGACGAGCATTTGTGTTGCGTGGAACTTATTAAAATTCTAAATTGGTCTCATCTTGGTAACGAACAACGAAGGGATTCTGACGGCCAGCCCACAGCCTATTATATTCGTTTAGTTTACTGCACTCTCTTTGGACAAGCCACCGCAAGACCAGGAAACTAATGCAATGAAAGGTAGTCGAGGCAATGTTATACAAATCTAGAAAGCCGACTTTCTCATCCAGTGTACTTTACGTCATCACAATAACCCAAAAAAAAACTCTACTGACAACAAAAGATTACGTGACATACAATATGACGTCCATTCCCGCTATGACTAGAATTTATGCTGAAAGATTTTCTTGCTCTGAAGGCGGGTTCATACTTTGGTAAGATAAGTAAGGGTAGAGGCAAGTCCAGTAGTTTCATAAATAGTTATAGCAGAGAGGATGGACAGTCCAATATTAGACACTGTGACGTCACTCACGTGAGATAACTGCACCATCCCTCTAGCTCATAGATACTTAATAATAGGGGTTAAAGTATGAAATTGCCGTTTTATTGCAATAGGTTCTTTGAATTGACATAGAATCTTCATGGTTTGAGGTTTTCGAATGAAACTTTTTTCAAATGGTTTCTATGATGTTCTTTTTTTAAAAATTGTGAAACATTTGAACATCAACTTTCAATTGTTTTTGTTATTCAATTTAGACAAGAAAGATGGATACTGCGAAAATTCGAGTGATTTTTGAATACGAGTTCCGACGCGGAACTAACGCGGCAGAAAGAGCCCGCAATATCAATGCTGCGTTTGGAGAGGGGTCTATTAATGAACGCACCGTGCGATTTTGGTTTAAACGCTTTCGTGATGGAAATTTCGACTTAAAGAACGAGCCACGAGGAAGACCGCCCACACAGGTGAATAACGATGAATTAAGAGAGATAGTGGAAGCCAACCCTAGTCAAACTACCCAGGAATTAGCGGCATGGTTTAACGTTACCTTACCCACAATATTGACTCACTTGCGTCAAATCAATAAAATAAAAAAATACGAAAAATGGGTGCCTCATAATCACTCGAATTTTCGCAGTATCCATCTTTCTTGTCTAAATTGAATAACAAAAACAATTGAAAGTCGATATTCAAATGTTTCACAATTTTAAAAAAAAGAACATCATAGAAACCATTTGAAAAAAGTTTCATTCGAAAACCTCAAACCATGAAGATTCTATGTCAATTCAAAGAACCTATTGCAATAAAACGGCAATTTCATACTTTAACCCCTAATATATAAACTGAATTTAAGTAGATTAATATACTAATTTGCTTTAATTTGATTTGATATGATATAATTTAACTTAACTTAATTTAATTTAGTCTCTTTTAATAGTTGGACATCTCACTTCAGTTTATAAGCCAGATAATAATTTACAATTATCTCGAAAAATGTATCTCTTTTAGTCAATTACTAGTTATTACAATTTTTAAAAACATAAATTAATAATTATAAGTAAAAAAAAATAAATAATAATACATCCACAATAATACATACACCACTTTCTTAAATGGGACTTAAACAGCGTTTAACTAAAATTCTTTATACAAAAGTCGATTTAAATGGTGACTTAAGTGATATTTAAGAAGTGGTGCAAGTCGGCCTCAGTTTTATTATTGAATGTAATTTTACTAAAATCTATGGATTGTTTTATCCGAAATAAAGTCATACAATACAATACAATACAATAAAAGTCATTTATCTTCCCAACTTAATTTCGGAATTAAGTTGGGAAGATAAGTGATGCATTGTATTATAATGACAATGAAACTGCCAACTGTTTTGTTATTTCAAAATTTGTCAAAATTTGACAGTTCTATCATACACTTTTGCCAAGTCAAGTTTAGTCTCACCGCGATTGTTTGGCAGGCAAACTTAATTACCTTAACCAAGGTTAATTAAGGTAATAAAATTTTAAAAATAAACAATCGTGATATACATCAAGGTCTACCGTTTAATGTATATCTAGTAAATAACAGCTGTTCTACTTCAGTTAATACTGGCGTGCCACTATTTACTGAAGTGTAGCACAACTTGAGCTTCTTTTTCTCCTATCATCATCATCAGCCATTTGACGCCCACTGCAGGACATAGGCCTCCTTCATGGTTTTCATAGCCATAAGGGGTTTTGCCATAATCGCCACGCTTGGCAGGCGGGTTGGCGATCGCAGTATGTTGGAATCTCAGGAAGACGCTGCTGCCCGTCTCCTGGTAATTGATTTCCTTAGCTGCCTTCTACGACATGCGCGGAAGGAAATGGAGTGACGCTATTCTTAATCCGGCGCCACGCGGAGCCGAAAGAGATACAAAAACGAAATGGACATGAAAATTGTTACGCTTAGAATAATAATAGACTATGTGGAGAAGACAATGTCATTAAGAAGATTGTTGCCTTCACGTTTAGCGATTGCACAAAATGTACTTAGAAAATTTTTACCATGGGTGGGTACCCCACGCCATGATTCGAACCCACGTCCTATAAGCTATGAGACAATGGTACCACCGCTACGCTTTACACCGCTCTCTCGAACAGGTTAAAATTATCCAGCCTTCAGACGGCTAGTGTCCGTGGAAGTGTTAGGGAGCGGTAATTGTATGAATTGCGGACCTTATCTGCCAGACTTATGAGAGTCTCGTATTTCGCTATATTATTATCACGAAGCTAACTCCGCCTTCCGCCTTGGTGCTACGAAGCTTGGCTGTAACTCAAAAATATCTACACTGCGACAAATTGCAACTTTCGAGTAGGGTGACCATACGATACTGTGGCGGGAAAATCCCTTAAAATTTTGACTTAGACTTACGTCACCCTTTTGAAATTTTGAAATTATTAGAAAATATTTTGCGGATGAAATGACGCCTAATAATTTGAAAAGGGTGACGTTTCATCCGAGGATTAAATATTTTGTGAACGAATTGTCATCTAAGGCAAAATTTTTATGAAATCAAAAGACACGCCAGTTTAGTTACTATTTTGCCTCCTGAATGAAGTTGCGTGAACTAACTATAGCCGATATTATGTGTAAATTTGACAAGATTATAAAATGCTTACTAAAAAATGCAAAGACGAACTGACAACTCAAGAAAACACAATAATGGTTGGAATTTTGGAACTTGGCTTGTGTCGTCACGGGTTGAGTAAGAAATACCCTCTTTGAAAAATACATAAATGTACCTAAGCCTCCTCAACACGCCCGTCACCATTTGATTTGGTACTTCCAAACTTCGCCAAATGCATTCACGTCGAAATTCGAGGGATGGGAATTAGATCAGTGGCTCCCAACTATTAATGTTCCACGCCCTGGAATACTGCCAATATGCCCTGCCATGAATATAATTCTTGCAAAGGGTGCGCCGCGCCAGCTGAGTGGACAGCAACCGCGTATTGTTAATATCAACGTTTTAAAATCAACCTTTTTTAGGTTCTGTCCTACAATTTAGCTAAGTCTTTACAGGTAAAGTAACTTTGATTAGTTTAAGATACTACCGTTGAGGTCATACATGCAAAAAACTTTCGAAGTTACATGTTCAGTACAAACCCACAAAGGTACAATACATTTGAAGTTATTGGAGGTTGAAAGTGCATCGCGTTTTTCAACTCAAACTTGGGTTGACAGTGTGCCGCATGATTAGATTGCATGCCAAAAGCTCGAAAGAGAAGTAATGAAATTTGAGAAGAGATTCACTACCCTTATCAAATCTAGTTTTTGATAAGGAAGGATGAAAAGGTAAACGAGCTAGATTCTTAAGTGGTTGCTATAAAAAAAAATTCTTATTCAACGTTTTCAGCGACAATTCCTCAAGCTAGATAGGGAAATAATGTCTTACCTCTTTATGACAAATTTTCAACAAGTTTAGTAGCTTAATCGTTTCAATTTATTTGAATATAGTTATTCAAACTGGAAAGACATATCGCTCACTGAAATGTTTGACAATCACTGGAAAAAATTATCTCCAATCAATACAACGTTTGGTTTGTAGCTGGGTCCCCTTTGTAAGACTTTGTAGGAGGAAAAAATACAATAAAATTAAATGTTTGTTTCGTGCTATGTTGAGGTTAAGTTTCTCAACGTCAATATTTAGGTAATACGTTTATCTTCAATTGAATATATTTGAGTCGCATCATTTTTAGAAACTCCTTAACCCATGGTCACTCTACAACTAATGGCGTCACCACTATCTGACCAACCGCACAATGTGTAGCGCACCATTTGACACCATCCTCACGCCCCATTAACACCTAACACGAGCGCAGTACAGTCGCTTTTCCCTTGCACCTATTTAACTTCACATCAACGAATCGGGACCAAGATGCCAGCGCTGCAGTTTTCTTACGTTTGTTTAGAAAGAAGGTGTCAAAGTAAGTTGGTGGTTGTATTGCATGGCTTGACGCGAGAATTATGTTTTAGAGACAATAGTTACGCTTGAGGACTCGCTGGCTGCCCTTTGTTCGTGCCAAAGAGGTCGGAATGAAATATACAGGGTGTCCAGTCCAAAGTTCAAATTATGTATCCTTAGAAGGCCAACCAATCAATCATTATTTATATACTCTGTGCCGTTTCACTTTACAGGATGTCAACGAACCGTTGTTTGAAATCGTTAGGTAAAAAACGGATTTTTTCAAATCAAATCAAATTAATACACTTTTGTATCCAAACATAGGTATTGTGCTTACATATTATGTATTTGACATGGAATTTTGTTATTATGCTGGTTGTATTGATCGACTCTACATAGATACACGACCGATGTGGCGCAAATCAAAAGCATTACGTTATTAGTTATAAAAAGTCGAGTTCACTAAAACACTCTTAAGCCGGAGTTGAAGTCGGTTTTTGAGGGGAACTCCTGCCATAAATTGGCTTCAACTCTATCTCAAGAGTGATTTAATGGAATCGACATTTAACAAATGGGACTGTTAAGGGTTAGGTAATGATATACCTAAAGCTTAAGCCGTGATTTGCTCACGTAAATGGCAATTTTATTATCCGAATAACCAAATTTTTGGTTTTATTAGGCTTCCGTACCCAAAGGATAAGGGACCCTATTAAAAAGACTCCGCTGTCCGTCCGTCCGTCCGTCTGTCACCAGTACGCTTAGCATGCCACGCTCGAGAAATGCCCTTCTCTATGCAAATCTGTCAATTTATCTGTCGAGCCCGAGATGTCTCGACGTTAGCATGGCGACCGCGACCGACATGGAGACGACCGAGACTTGTCTACAACTGGTAACATGGCGGCACTGCCGAGATAATTTCGGCCGAGTTAGACACTAATTTTGACATATACGACCGAGACATGTCTAGTACCCTCGGAGGTGAAGACAAGGCTTCGAGACCATATAATTCAACAGAAAATACATATTTTGTTAATGTTTTTTTGTGTTCTTGCTGTATTATACTTTCCTTTATATGTTCGTTTCTTAATTTTTTCCATACTTAGTGCATAGAACTATTTATCTTTTAAAAAGAACCCAGTTCAAGCAAAGAAAAACAAGAAAACCACGGAAAATTACAGTAATGCGTTTTGTTACTACTATTGTAAAGCGTGCTCATTAAAAAAATCAAATAAAAATTTATAGTTTTGACTCATTGCTTGCGTAGGAACGAAACGCAATTCGTAACTTTCTAGTGAAGTTCCGCTGTCGGAAAAAACTGATAACAATTTTTACAGGGTTGCCAGACAAAAATACAAAACTTTTATTTAATATGGCAATAACTACTTTTTGGGAACAAGACCGCACTCTATTGACTATCTCGAGTCTCGGCTACCACGCTCGCACTTTCGACATGGCAAGTACTTCTAAGTCTCTCACTCGACGTCGAGAGAGAGTCAAAACGCGCATGCTAAGCAAACTGGCTGTATCCTTATGAACCGTGGTAATTAGACAGTTGAAATTGTCACAGATAATGTATTTCTGTTGCCGCTATAACAACAAATACTCAAAACCGAATAAAATAAATATTTAAGGGGGCTCCCATACAATAAACCTGATTTTGTGACGTTTTTTGCTTGACATTAATAATGGCAACAGGTAGACGCTTGAAATATTCAAATGTTGTATAGATAATGGTACGGAACCCTGCGTGCGCGAGTCGCATTTGACTGGTTTTTAATAAAAACACGATTCCTCTAAACCCGTCTCTTTACTCTCCAGAGACGATTTAAATAATCTGTGGTTACGTCTTTCTCTTTACCACAGACTATTTAAACTACATCTGAAGGTGGTTTTAAGGAATCGTGTTTTTACACGTAAGAATGTTAGTTTCCATGGTTACAACCCTAGCAAATTGGCTACTGTTTGTTTTACTTACAACTACATGCAAGAGATGGCACTTATCGCTAGATACCTAGGTCAAGCATAATTCAATAAATGCCCATCGTGAGGAAACCTAAGTGTCTACGCTATTCACATGCCTCAGCGCTTGAAATCGCCAATCCGCGGTGGGCACGCGTGGTCATAAAGCCCATACTCTCTCTCTCTCTGAGAGAAGGCCTGTGCCCTACAGTGGGACGTATATAGGCTGCTTATGAAATGCCCGTGCCCTACGTTATATTTTTGACATAAATTGTATTTAAAAATAATTGTTTGCTTACACAGGGAACTTGTAAATGGTACGAAGTACAAAACGAAGTGCTTGCAAAGATTTTGAGTGATCTTAATTTATTCTTAATATATTGGTCACCGGGAAAAACGCAAACATAAAATATTTACAAAGATACAGTACAATTGGCTGCCTTGTTGCTTATTCTTAAGTGTTCTTTCCCGGGTAGTACGATGGCACGAGTCACGCGTTTTGTGGCGTTTAAATGTCACTACCCATGTTTGTGCTGGAGAAGTCCAGCCAGGCAAAATAGACATTCCAGTTTGCATTAATTCCCAAACAAGATGGATTTTCGTGTAGGTATTAAATACGTCATATATCAAAATTACATGCTATATCAAAAGTCCCCCTTGAAATATAACTACATGAATTGGGACAAAAAAAAACCTCAACTCTTGGATGTTTACATGTTTGTGATGTCGCTGTTTCTGGTTTCCACGACACAGGGTATCATAGTGTGTGGGGCCAGAAGCAATGTATGTGCCTGTATGTAAATGTTTATGTTTATGTTTATTTATTTTCCAGTATCACCATAGCCAAGTGCCTATACAATTTGTTACCGATATTTGTTAAAAAATACAATATGGGTATACGTCTGACAGTTGGGTATACCTTTTTTTTGGATCACAAGAAGTCAGAAGGAAAAGGAGTAAAATCAGCTTCAAAAACAAAAAGGAATTATTGTTACAATCAATAGTAATATTAAAAGCAGAACCTTGTACGCTTACAGAAGTTTTTTTTTTCCAAAATCCCTTCTTCATTTCGTGAAAAGTTTTTGTCAACTCACATTGATGTTTGTTAATGAAACAGGTAAGCAGTCTCAAACGTTTCGTTGAACTACAAGCCTTGAAAATTGAGATTCAGGTATTTAAAATGTCCACGGCCTCTAATTTTCGATTTGAATAATTTCCGATTTGAATTAAATTAATCTTGAAGTTACTCGTAATTGCTGACAGAGCCTTCGCTGATTTATTATAATGTCTACGACATTTTAAGTCGAATACATTTGTTAATTGTAAGCAATCAGTGAACGATTGAACAAACACCGTACCTATGCAATATAAAAACTAAGTGTGCATCTCTATGGGCCCGTACACATAACTGCGATGCGACGTCGCATCGTAAAAACCTGCGAGCTCGCGCGACGCATCGCAAGAACTTGCGAATGGATTCGCATCGGCGTTCATAATAGTAATAAATGGATGAACACAAAATCTTCATTGTTTCTTTTTCCTGTATCTTCTTAGTAATAGCAGAAGTGAGCACTTTTACGATCCATTTCACGACCTAGTTTACAAAATACGGGTATGAAAAGGAAGGGATAGTCACCCGAATCACGGAAGGGATCGCATCGTAGCAATACTTGTTGCAGTTTTCTGCGTTGCGAATTCGCATCGCGCCGGTACGCAGTTTTATGTACGGAGCCAAAATGTCACTGTTTTTAATCTTTTCGTTTTACTCTATCATAAAAACGGCAATGCACAAAAGTTTCAAACTCGGTGTGATCATAGTGTAGTCCCTATAACATAACAGTCATAAACTCATGGCTGTGCCGCGGAGGTGTAGTCGGAAACCAGGGTTTGCCGTTTGCCACGATCCTGACAGACCCTTCCGATCCATTAGTCGTTGCACGCACGCACGCACGCCGGTTCCGGGTACATACTTTTCGCCCCGGGCCAGCGTTCTCATACCGTGCGATTGCTGGCACCTGGCCTTAAGTGCCCAAGCCCAAAGCCACCCTACCCAGATTGCGGGCAAGAAGTAGATAGCTGTATCATACCTAATTAATAATGCATTCTAGTAGCCCGCCGACCCTCGTTTCGGAGTTAAAACTGCATCTTGTACAATATTTTTTTTGCAGGCCCATCTAGCTAGAGCTTTTCTCATATAAATAAATAACTTCAGCACAACACAACCACTTGTCCTGGTCCGACATGGGAATACACCCAGACTGAGGCCATTTGTACAAATCAAGTACGGCGGTCCACTGTGGGAATCGAACCAACGGCCTGTTTTGGTTGTCGAGCTTGTTTACCGCTAGACCAACTGGGCAGTCAAATACACTCTGCATTTGTATTTGTATTTAAAGATTTTATTAAAGAAACAACATAACATAACATAAACTCACGCCTGTATCCCAGAGGGGTAAGCAGAGACCAGGGACTGCCACTTGCCACGATCCTGACACATCACTTTCGCTTCCTCAACATTCATTAGTCGTTGCATGCACGCACGCCGGTTTCGCGTACTTTTTATTTTTTTTACTTTTTAATATATCGAGCGAATGTGGATGGAAGGGCCGGTAAGGGACGACCCAGACGGACATACTTCGACCAAATAGAGGATGTATTAACAAAGGGCAAGATAAAGAAACAAAATAACAAATAGGTGGACAGATTTGCCAAACTGCGCAGCAGTTTATCGGCAGTTATTGACTAGTGGCATTGTTGTAAACAATATTTTCGCAGAAACATGTTGATGGCGAATTAAACAAGTTTTATATATTTTGAAAACCTATTTAGAGGCTAAAAATTCCACCCATGCCGGGACTTGAACCCGCCTCTTTTTAGCCTCTAAATAGGTTTTTAAACTTGTCCTCAGCACGGGTTAGTGCAACAAAAAGAATATAAGTTTTATACATTACAAACACTCTTTCTTATGTGCCGTCTCCTGTTGGAGGTTGGCAACAAAGGCTATAAATACAATATAAAACAAAATTAAGTACCTAAGTATACTTTAAGTACCTAGGTATATAAAAAGAAGGGGAGAAGGGGGATTGTCGAATTCATGTTTAGGCTATTGGACTCTCTACCTCTTAGGAAGTCCTGATTAAAATGGGAAACCTCTTTCTCATTAAATATCTAACTTTTTGAACTTTTTTAATCTCGAGTAGATATTACTTGAGAAAAAGTTTCTGCCTAGCGATCCTTACAAGAACTAAAATTCCTTGAATATTTACCCCTGTACAGTCGAAAACACATGCACCTTTTCACGCATGCACTCAGTTACGTTACGGGCGACTTTGCAACGTAAATGCAACGGGGTGGTACAGTCTGCTGTTCACTGTACCTCCCCGTACTCTCGACTTAATAGTGTTTGGAAACTTAAGGTACACCTAACATACATGAGTGCCCTCTAAACAAACTGCAGGCGAATGCCTTCTTTCATAGAGAGAGAGAGAGAGGGTTAAATCACCAAGCGTGCCCATTTCGATTTCAAGCGCTGAGGATTGATCACCTTAAAAACTCAAGTATCCTCAACTTAAGGCATACTTTTGGTTAATATTAATATAACACATTCTATCTCCGTTCCACGAATCGAACTCCTAGGGAACAAAATACTCATACTCGCGCGGTTAGAGATAAGCGAAACCGTAAGCTACCGCTACTGACTATGCATGCAGTCATAGCAATAAGCTGAGCCCCTTCCCTTTTGCCATAAAAATAAAAATACTCACTGATTTCTATGATGTAAAAATTGATTTTATGGTAAATAAATATTTTCACTATCACTATCACTATCACTAAGCGAAGACGGTCCGCTTCATAGGGTAGGTTAATTAAAGCAGTGGCAATTGAAGGCTATTGCAATAGAAATGAGGTCCTTGAGAAGTATGCCTGGTGTTACTTTGAATGACAGGATACGCAATAGTTTGATTAGAGAACGTTGTGAACTGAAAGAGGATGTAGTGACTAGAATTGAGAAAGGAATTTTGCGTTGGTTTGGACATGTGGAGGGGATGAAGGGAGAAACATTGACTAAACAAATATATCGAGTGAATTTGGGTGGAAGGGCCGGTAAGGGACGTCCTAGGCGGACATACTTCGACCAAATAGAGGATGTATTAGCAAAGGGCAAGAGAAAAAGTACACGAAACCGGCGTGCGTGCATGCAACGACTAATGAATGTTGAGGAAGCGAAAGTGATCTGTCAGGATCGTGGCAAGTGGCAGTCCCTGGTCTCTGCCTACCCCTCTGGGATACAGGCATAAGTTTATGTATATATGTATGTATGTGTATGTCAATACGTGCGGGGTTTCTCACGATGTTTTCCTTCACCGTTAGCGTGTGGTATTGCTACTACAAATTCGCAGATGTACGTAACATTGAAAATATACAAAGTACAAGGTACATGCCCGCACTGGGAATCCAACCTGGGTCTCCCGCTTCCGAGTCCATTGCTCTACCCACTGAGCTACCACCGCTTCGTCTTACCTGTGGGCTAGGCCGACTAAGCTGTCAGGATGGTATAGGTGCTAGGCAAACCTACTCCATAAATACAATGTCCCAGGCACTGCAGCGTCCGAGTGGTCCCTTCACCCATCCAGTGTTAGTGAAGGTGCCACTGATTGCGTAGATGCTAAGGCCTATCATGCCTATTGCTATTGAAGGTCATGCGCATTAATCAATGGGCGCACACGGACGATTTTCTTTGGGAGCTCGTTTCGTGGAAGAGAGTATAGCCAAATTGCAAAAGCTAAAATGTTTGCACATAATTTATGCTTAGTCGCGATCAAACTACGCTCCAAATAAAAGTCCAAGTCATTCTGCCTAATCAGCGACACAAGATTTCGTCACGATGTCTTCCTTCACGACAAATTGAGAGGGTTATACGTCACATATAACCAATCACGTAACACCCTAGTTTGCTTCCAAAAATGTCTGAGACATTTTTTGAGAGTATAAGATTCCGGTGACACTAGGTACACACATATTCACTTAATCATAACTTTAATGTATGTTAATACGTAATAGTTTATATGAAAAGCACTCACAATAATCTTTCCCGCGCACATTTTTCCACACCTTCCTGTTACACTTAAGCCCAAGTTATGACATCATAGCTCTTTTAGCCGCCATTTTATACCGCGAGATAGTAAATTCAAATCTCGAATTGTTTCTTTTTGTTTTGCCTCATAGTGGCCAGTGCTTTTGGCCTCCTTTTTGTTGCCTGTGCGGTTGAATGAAAGCTCTTAGCTGATTGGTTCAATAATTCACCATCTCTGAAAGTGAATGGTCGCTGATAACTTTTCAATGTTTCGAATTCATTGACTTACCAATCTTATTTTTACCCGACTGCGTAAACGAAGGATGGTTATGTTCTTCGCACTTATGTATGTATGTACCTATGTATGAATTTATGTTTTTTTATGATCACCCACAGACCAAATGGCTAGACCGATTTTGACAAATAAGATATCATATGAAAGCTACTAATAAAGCGAGTGTCACTAGCTAGTGGCTGTATTGTATAATATAACAACAAAAGACGTCAGCCTCTTGCTAAAAAGTCTCTAAAAAGTATCAAATAAAAATGATAAAATTATTTTTGGTCCTTGGCCCACTGACAGTAGATTTACAAAATGTTAGTGTACGAGAAACCGAGGGTCAGCCTCATACATTTGTTGCAATAGGTTTTATTAAAGTTAACTTGTAGAACAACTTATATATCATGCCCAGATTACTGGTTTAAGTGTTTTCAAAACCCTTACGTCGTACCTACATGGCCTTTTTACGTTACATTTACTACCATAAGCAAGAATCAAGAAGCAATGAACGAAGCACAACGAAAAAGGTCGTTATATCGGAGATCGCATCGCGATATAGACAGTTCCGGTAAAAATGTAAGTCTTTTTTTCTCTTTCCACGTTAGTTAGGTACTGGCCGCCCGCTCAGATATCTTGTTTCTTTTTTTTAGGGTACCGTACCGAAAGGGTTCTATGGGACCCTATTACTGTGCCCACTATGTCTGTCTATGTGTCTGACCTACCTCTTGAACCGTATTAGGTAAAGTATATTTACCGTTTTTAATTATGGCGGGCTGCATGAAAAATAAAATAAGTATCACCTACGAAGAATTTTGTAGTTATTGTGCTGATCAGTTCCTTTATCGTGAGTTCCCGATCAAAGGTTCTTAAAATCAAAAATCTACTTTTTGGCGGTGGTAGCCTAGTGGGTAGAACATTGGACTCGGAAGCGGGAGACCCAGGTTCGATTCCCAGTGCGGGCATGTACCTATGACTTTGTTTTCTAAGTTATGTACATTTGTGAAGTTATAGTAGCAATAACACTCGCTAAAGTGAAGGAAAGCATCGTGAGGAAACCTGAGTGTCTGAGATATTCACATACCTCAGCGCTTGAAACCGGCAATCTGCGATGGGTACGCGTGGTGATTAAGCCCATACTCTCTCTCTGAGAGAAGGCCTGTGTCCTACAGTGGGACGTATATAGGCTGCTTATGTATGTTATAACATAATATAACATAAACTCACGCCTGTATCCCAGAGAGGTAGGCAGAGACCAGGGCCTGCCACTTCCTACGATCCTGACAGATCACTTTCGCTTCCTCAACATTCATGTATGGTTATACTTTTTCTAAAGTTATCTGTAAAGATACGATATTTTCTATTACTAGCGCTAGTGAACCTCATTAACGTGATTTTTCATGCAAGCGATAAACTTGGCGTGAACGTAGTGCAGTCGCTATAGCAGAATAATAAGAAATAAAAACTAGCCAAGTGTAACTTGGACTCAGCAGAATTCCAAGCTGAAAGCTAACAAACTGCTAAAAAATAAGTAAGACAAACACGTGGTGATACGGAACCCTCAAGGCGTAAGTTCAGCCGCACTTGGCCGGATTTTCATTCAATTTTAGTTTTAGACAGTCATCGCGTTAGTATTTAGAGCAGTGAAGTAGCAGACGACATGTTGCGCAAGTAGAACATCTTGGTTGAGGGGGCTGTACCATGAAACGGGGTGATGAGAAACTGGGGGAAGAATAGAAACAAAAAGTGGAACAAGATTTTTATCACCGCTATAGCTGTAAGTTCAATTCAGCGATAACTCAGGCGTGGGCCACACAGAAAGGATGTGGGCGAGGGCGCAGAAAAGACGGGACGCGTTGCGACCACAGAGCAAGGAGTGTGGTCTGTGACTCTATGCAAAGCGTCGCGTCTTTTCCGCGCCCTCGCCCCACGTCCCTCCTGTGTGACCCACATCTCAGGATCTGACCGACACATATCTGTCAGAAGTCGTCGCTGTAGTTTTAAGTTCAGTTGGAAATCGGTGACAAAAATACTTTTTTCTATTCATACTCCAGTTTCTTATGATCTCGTTTGACAGTCCTTACTTACTTAGTACTTTTCTGAAGACGCCTACACTGCGAAACCCCTCAAAACGGTTTCTTTGGTATCATTGAAACGACTTCCAATAAGCAAAAGCTACGCGCCTGGTGTCGACTGTACCTACGTTAGATAGATATGTTGTATGTTACTCTTTTCTTTGTACTGTACTGAACTGTTATGTACCTACTATAGGTAATTTAGTGTAAGGTAATTGTATGGCAATATTTTACATATATACATACTGTTCTAGTTCTAGTTCGACAGGAAATTTCCGCACTTAACCTCAGTGTTGGGCCATTGTAGGAAGTGCTGAGGTATGTAAATACCTTGGGTTTCTTCACGATGTTTTCCTTTACCGTTAGCGAGGAGCATCGCTACTATAAGTTCACAAATGTGCGTAGCTTAGAAAACACAGTCATTAGTGCATGTCGGGTTTCGAACCCACGACCTCCCGAATGAGAAGCCGGCGCTCTACCGCTCCGCTGCCAATGCTCTTGTAAAACCCCTCATCCGTCTCCTCAATCCGAGTGTTCCATGGGCCTTTGCTGAAAGTCAGTGCTGTGGGCAATGAACTTGCAGCAAATATAAATCCACAGCGAACCGGGCCCCACAACACAGGGTATCCTAGTGTGGGAGCCGCAGGCACAACCTTCCTGTCAAACGTTGTTTCTTTATAATCTTTATTGTGTTTTTACTTAAGTCATTCTTGCCGAGTCACCTGCTAGAGCAATATAATCGACTAAGAATTCTGTGAATCCGTCTGTGACATGTATTGTATATTTCATTTATTTTAGCAATTTTATGGAACTATGGATGTCTGAAATAAATAATTTCATTTAAAAAAAAAATATTTCATTACTGAGCCTGAGGCCTTTTACCGCTGTATAGCCCTTATCCTTATCCGCTTATGTTGTTTTTAAAGGTGGACATTAATAATGGGCATTTAACTATTAATCTATTTCATGTGCAACTGTTGTGCGGCTGTTAATCTTCCTAGCAGAAATAAAAAAGTGTGGTTTTCGAGAATTTCTTTTCTCTTGTATTTTTTTTTATTATTATTATAGACTGGACTAGACTGCCTGGTTGACCCAGCGGTATCACGTCTGATTACCATGCTGGCCGCTGTACATTTGTACAAATGGCTTCAGTCTGGGTGTATTTTCATGTTTGTGATGTCTTTGCCTGGTTACCATAGCACAGGGTATGAGACAAGTAATCGTGTTGTGTGAAAGTTATTTTATTTTGTCCATGTAGCGCGAGAAATAAACGTATTACTTTTTTTTTTTTTTCAGATAAACCCCGATTTAGGAAGCAGAAAAATGTCGAGAAAGGTGTTCTTACTGTTCTTCACATTCTGCCCCCATTCGTGAACGCAAAAAGGACCCGCGATTGATAATTGAATTTGCTGATATTGGAACTGTGGTTTGCTATAAATTTCCCAGTAATACAGTCTAAAGAAGAACGATTCCTATCCTTACGATGTTAGCAACAAAAGCTACCTAGGCGTTTTCGGTGGATTTTGAATAAATTATTTTATTTGCGACTATAAGGACGGCTTGCACTTTCCTGAATGTGGCTTAGATAGCATTTAACTAAAGTTAATCATCATCATCATCATCAGCCCACCTCTGCCTTCCCCATCACGCCATCTTTCGCGGTCCCTCGCCATTCACATCGTCCGACCATCAGGCTGTTGGTCTACCGACTGACCGCCGGCCGGTTCTCGACCGCCACTCCGTTACTGCCCTGGTCCACCTGCCGTCTTCCCGCCTCGCCAGGTGTGCCGCCCATCGCCACTTCACACTCGAGGTTCGGTCACCAACATCATCAACGTTTGTCCGAGGTTGGGTGACGACATTTGCTACTCTATCCACTAGTCTGAGGCCTAGCATGGCTCGCTCCATAGCTCTTTTTGCCATTTTGACCCGGTGCATATTCTGCGATATTGGATACGCAATAGTGTGATTAGAGAACTTTGTGGACTGAAAGAGGATGTAGTGACTAGAATTGAGAAAGGAATGTTGCGTTGGTTTGGACATGTGGAGAGGATGAAGGAAGAAAGATTGACAAAACAAATATATCGAGCGAATGTGGATGGAAGGGCCGGTAAAGGACGACCCAGACGGACATACTTCGACCAAATAGGGGATGTATTAGCAGAGGGCAAGATAAAAAGTACCCGAAACCGGCGTGCGACCGGCAACGACTAATGAATGTTGAGGAAGCGAAAGTGATCTGTCAGGATCGTAGCAAGTGGCAGTCCCTGGTCTCTGCCTACCCCTCTGGGATACAGGCATGAGTTTATGTTATGTTTATGTTATGCATATTCTGCATATTCTCATATATTATGTCTTCAGACACTGCGGGGTTATCTATTTGAAGACGTCGGCAAGTTTTCCAAAGGCAGCCCATCCCGGCTGAATCCGCCGGTGTCTGTCTTTCGACCGAAAATCCCAGGTAAAGTTATTCATACATTGTAATTAAGTGACTACTTAACTGACGTTTAAGGCGGACCCTCAAGGAGCAATTCCTATACAAACGTAGTTTGGTTTTTATTTACAAACGCCCGACATGCCGGTTTAGAATGTAAGAATATCCCTTTTATCACAATGAAAAGAACATTCCCTCAAATCATTGCTTTCAAAATCATGCAGATGTCGTGCGGTTACGGTTATCGTCAATCGGAAACCGTCCAATTGCGTGACCGATAAGCTCCTACATTAGGCGCACCAAATCCTGTACGATTCCACTCATCTAAATATCAAATTCCATACTAAAAGCTATCGCAAACGTCAAGATTCTGACAGGAGGCGCACATTATTAGGTCCCTGATCATCTCCCGCCCATCGCCAGCATCAGCGCCTCAAAGAGCGCCAAAAACAAACTCCTGCCAACTGTTCAAATCGTTTATCGCCATCTGTAACAGGATCTAAGGTTAATCCTCGTACAAAACTCCCACTGCTGATCAAAGGCTTTTTTTCCCCGAACAAAATACCCTACTATTTTGAGCACCGCAAGCGGCCGGAAAGCGTGAAAGTGGACACGGGAATCGAAGCCCGACCCTCGTTGCGGTCGCGGTCTCACGCTCCACTCTATTGAAGGGTCTCCGATTCCGTGAATCCGTGCAAACGGGCAAGGTTTTCTCTTCAGACTGAATAACTTCTCTTTCTACCGGACTGTAACCTGCTGCGTCTTAGAAGACATGATCTGTGGCAATCCTAAGAGGCCACTGCTCACTGAATAGACATTTCCACAACATGGGACTAACCAACAGCCAGGTTTGCCGAGGATGCCTCAAAGAAGAGGAAACTCCCGCCCAAGTGACCATTCACTGTGAAGGCGTGGAAAAGCAACGGACCGCCATCATTGGGAAGCTGGGATCCCTTCAGGAGGCCTGCAGTGATATCAGAGCACTGCTGACTTTCTGGAGAGAGATAGGCTGGCTGGAGTAAACTAACGGCTTTGCTACTTACAATAGCCCAACCATGAGGCTAAGTGCGGAAATCTCAGGTCCAACTAACTAACCGGACTGTAAAACAAAGGATGGTTGTGTTTTTCGCGCGGAAGTATGTATGACGGTATGTAAGTTTGTTAGTGACGTTGTAGAGGCCAAACCGCTGGACCGATATAGATAAATGAGGTGTCTCATATGAAGTCTGAAAAAAACAACATTTTTAAAAATTTAAATCAGCACAAAATTTAATAAATTATCAACAAATTAGGTAACTGAATTGGGTTTACCACAAAATCTCATATAGGTGTCTGCCAAAACTGATAAATTCTCATCAAATTGCGTTTGTCAAAAGAATCGCTTACTTATAAAATTTGGTAAGCATTTGTCTATTTCGATGAGGATTTATCTATGCAGAGAAGGATTTTATCCATTTTCGGAAGCTTTTATTTGATTTGGCAAGAACTTAAACCTAGGCATTTATTTGATGTATTCACAATCACATACTTCAGCGCAGAGTAGTGGTGGCCGAGAACCGGTGGCCGTCAGTGGGTAGACCAACAGCCCGATGGTGGGACGATGTGGTCGGCACTCCTGCCCGTGGATGCGAATGGCGAGAGACCGCGAAGGATTGCGTGATAAGGAAAAGGCCTATACCCAGCAGTGGGCAGAGGTGGGCTGATGATGATGCTGACACCTCAACGCTAGAAATCGAAAATCCGCGATGAGCTCGCGCGACGATTCATCCCTTACGTGCTGCGTCACTCTTTTTCTCTCTCTCTCGCACACACTCACACACTTCGTATGTGTGTGTGTGTGTGTGTGTGTGTGTGTGTGTGTGGGTATGTATGTGTGTGTGTGTGTGTGTGCGTGTGTGTGTGTGTGCGTGTGTGTGTGTGTGTGTGCATCAATCCCTGTAATGGACCGTGTACCTACTATAAGCTGCTTAATTTATTTATTGCACTGGCATATATTGTGGCAAGTCTCTAACTCTGAAGAGAGACTCTTTTCGTTTGTACCCGGCTTTAGAGCGTCGTCGATCGATTCTTTATTAGCTAGATAGTGGCGTTTAATTTATGTAGAGTCCCTACGAGTAAAGGATCGTATGTGGCTGCGGGTCTCCTTACGGTGATTTCCTCCATTACCGGTGATGTTAACAAGGTCTACGGTCTAAGGGTTTAAAAAAGAGCGAAAATTTTATCAGCAAAGATTCCGTTAATTTTGTACATGTCAAAGTTTGGATTTCAAAAATTTATTTCAACGTAAAGAATTTACACTCTGTTTGTTAAATGTCGACATACAATGAATTTGTAGTGGAGAAAAAGGCAGCGGGAATAAAACTCCACGTTTTTTTAGACGGTTATTTTAATTTAAAATACCTACCTCTATATTACTACACAATTTTCGACAAACATTATCATAATATTATATTATATTATATTATATTATATTATATTATATTATATTATATTATATTATATTATATTATATTATATTATATTATATTATATTATATTATATTATATTATATTATATTATATTATATTATATTATATTATATTATATTATATTATATTATATTATATTATATTATATTATATTATATTATATTATATTATATTATATTATATTATATTATATTATATTATATTATATTATATTATATTATATTATATTATATTATATTATAGTATTCTTATACCGACTATAAGTAATTTTTAGCTCAAACTGCGCAGTGTTACGCGGCACCGGTGCCATCTAGCGGCTCGAATCACGAGGATCTGTGTAATGGCTACTTTTCACTACTCAACAACATATAAATGAATTGCACACGACACGTAGTTACAGAGGTACAGCCCACGCCGAGGGGACGTGTTTTCGTTGCATGCGGTTTTAGCAAGTGACGCCCCACTACCGAACTGAAAGACATTTCACGTCAAAATAAGCAGCCTACACACGGTCATTTTTAAAATGGATAACCTGTGCTGTGGTAACCAAGTAAGGACATCACAAACAACGAAATACACCCAGACCGAGAAACTAGTTTTCATATGACGTTCCCGCAACGTTCGCACAACGGCTTTAGTAAATGTATGAAACTATCAGTAAGACGATGTCGTGTCGTTACAATGTGAAACCGAGAAACTTGCCGGGATGGTAAACCGGCATGCTCCTCGGGTACTTTTAATCTGACTCTTCGCCAGCAAAAGAATCGCTGCACTAAAACCAGAATGTGCTAAAGTAACCAGCAAGGACATTGCCAGCATGGTAAAACACCCCGACTTAGAATAAGAAGAAGAAGCGTAAGAATCAATTTTGTACCACACCCACTCAGAAAGTGTCTCATTGCTCGTTCATAAACGGGTTACAAAGTTCGTTATTTCTCCCTTGTAAATGTGCGGCGGGAAAAGTTATATGGAATTTCATTCCTGCCCTCCTTAGCGGAACAGGAATGTATGAAAATCCATTCAAACGTGAAATCTCAAAGATGTTTAATATGAAATCATTTTTAAAAAAGAGGTGGAAATGTGCTTTTCTTCTGGATTTTCAATGAAAGGAGGCTGGCAACCATTTTCTGCACTACGAAAAATTAAACAAGCGCTGTAATTTGTTTTGTTTTATTAACATCTTTTTTTTACTAAATTTTAATTTAAATAATTAATTATTCTGAATAATTTTATTTTCCTCGTGGGTGTAGTATAAAGCACCATGTATCACTCGAGAGAAAGTTCTATTTCTGTCCTCGAGTTTCCTTTAAGCATACTCTCGAACAGAAATAGATCGTTTTCTCCCCGCGGTGTACAATGTACTATTATTTAACAACATTTCAAAGAATTACATAACCACAGAACACGGTTTACCAAATACCTGTAAGTACCTGAAACTTAGAAATACAAAGTTGTCAAAAATGAGCCAGTCTCAGCATGATACCAAAGCAGGGCTTGCAAAGCAGCGCTGGTTTTCAGACCGAACGAACCATGGAAGAAAATACATTTGTGCAAAAATTTTGTCAATATTCTATATAATTACTGGTGTGCAAAAGAGCGTTTAAGCTAGTTTTATAATTCTGATTCGTGCAAACAACTCAAAGAACGGTGGCGGGGGTCGAACCGGAGGCCTTTACGTTGGGAACTGAGCATGTTACCGATAAGCCAACAAAGCAGTCAAAGAATGGAAGCCCAGTTAGACAAGGAAAGCGTGGAAAAAAGAACAGATTAAACTAGAATGGGAAATACTTTACAGTCTCCTTCGATACAATCTAGATGGGAAGGCTGATACGCAAAGTCGGCGTTGATTGCGTCACTGTAGTAAAAGCAGAGTTAGCAAAAGAGTCGCTTCGCCCATTACGCTTTGGGCATCCTAGTTTGGGGCCAGGCCTTAGAAACTCACATATTTTTTCAATAGAATGCTATAAGTACGACAACAGCTGTTATTTGCCTCTACTTGGTAGTCTACTGGGCAATAGCCGTACAATGTCATTCCAATGGTAGTCCATTGGGTTAGTACCCGCGGAAATTAAATAGGCATCTCTCGCATTAACGAACCAATATGACTCCGTTAAACAACTTTGTATTTCAGAGACTGCGTAAATTGTAAATTACTGGTGTGCAATAAAGTGTTATCTATGTATGTATCTAAGACTTACTTATTAAAACTGATTATTCAATGGTTTTAGTGTTTAGTACTCGAAGGGTGCCAACGGAACCCTATATGCCTACGACGTCTGTCTGTTTGTCTTTCTGTCTGACCTATAAAGGGCTTTGTCTTTTGAACCGTAACATGTAACATATTTTACAGGATGCGTTTTTTTATGGCGAATTCGCCAACAAATGAACAGAAGTACAAAAATAAGGGGGATCCTCACAAGCGACGTGACTTTTTTCTTTTTAAAACGGTACATGTGCATGTGCTAAACTTATATTATAACAAATCCAGGGTCAACGCACTCAAGCACGTAAGTTCAAATCACATATTTTTGAGGGAGTGAAAAAAACTTATAATAAACTATTATCTAGTGTCGGTATTGTAATTAGGCGCTGTATAAACCGTCTACCATAATCTATGTTATTAATCAAATCAAACTGGTCACTTCAGTTTTGCTGACTCTACCAGGCAGAAACGCATTCGATGCAAAACTAGAACATATTGGTCTGTTTTTTTTTTACTGTTACATCATTCATTTTTGTAGTTATCTAACAGTTGCACAATGCAAGCAGTGTACACCGCACATGCGTTAAAAATTCACTGCAGTGGTCGGCAGTTACATTGGCGTATTGATTATAAAATGTAAATGTATTTTTGGTGTCCAATAACATTATTTTCAGGAGTGTAATCGAGGAGTTTTAAAGTGATCTGATCTGATATTTATTTATTTCTCACTTTCACTAGGCCAAAAACCTAGGACTACACAGTATTTTCGCAAAAAACGACCGTTGATTGGCATTTACATTCGGAAGCTTCCGAAGCTTTTATGTGCTTTGGTTATATATTTATCTACTATATTTCAGCTTAACTTGTAAAGTTCGTTTCTGCGCTATGTTGAAGAAGAAAAATTTACTTTGGTTTAAAAAAAAACACACTAGATGGGTGAAGGGACCACTCGGACGCTGCAGTGCCTGGGACATTGTTCTAGATGGGGTAGGCTTGCCCAGCACCTATACCATCCTGACAGCTTAGTTGGCCTCGCCCACGGGAAAGACAAGTCAATACGTGCGGAACCTACCAAGCCGCAGGTTTCCTCACGAGGGTCTAAAAGTATTTTGTTGTTATTGGTGACTTTTAATTAATTTTGGAGCAGCGCTTATGGCTGCTGTGCGTCCGGCGTCATTCTCGTTCGCATTTTTAATTATTGTAAAAAAATTAGGCTTTACTAGACAATAATAATATTTTTTTTTGTAAAATTATGTAATAATTGTACTATTCTATTTACCCTCGTCTATTTAAAAGCTAACCTTAATTTTTATTGTCTTTTTGTAAATTAAATAATTTACTATCGCTATAAAATTACGGAGATTTTAAAAACATTTTTGTTTTCCTCTTAGTTACCCAGTTTTTGATAAAGAAAAGCTGCGTCCAGAATTATAAATTTTAGTAGCTTTTCTCAATCCACAACTAAGAATAGGAAAATAACAATATATGCTAAATTTCGTTAATGTTTTACTTAGCAAAGTATATAACACTGTTTTTTTACTCCTTAAAAAAGTTACAATGCGCGAGTGAGACGGAGCATTTGAGGAGCGCTTTAGAGGAATCGTGTTTTCATGAATAAGGCCGTAGAACTGTAGAACTCTATGCCATACTTAACCGCTACTGCTATAAAGGTGATAAGCAAAAAAAACCGTAGCGATTCTTAGACGCGGTCGTTTAAACTGCTGTGCTAGTTTTGCTGATGCCGGACACTTTTTTTTGCCCTATTATTCGTCTGCCTCATTGGTCAGTCGCACGCGTGATTGATTGGCAAAGGTCGTGGGTTCGATTCCAGCAGGAGTCCGTATTTTAATATGCGCGAATGATCTCAGTCCGGTATTTGTGATGTGCCGGTCTGGTTGACACAGCATGATAATTATGAAACTTTATGATGGAAGGAAGAGATTTGTGCCCTCTGGACATTTTTTATTTCCGTTCATACCTAGTTTAAAATTACAAAGCCAAAATTATATCTTCTTTAATAAATCCGCGGGGCGCAAATAAGAATCTGGTTTCAGGACGTATGTATCATTCTCTCTGTCTGACCTATGGATACATCTATTCAACGATGCAAGGTAGCCAGTTAAAATTTTCACGTATATTTTTATTGTTTTATTACGGTGGAATGCCCAACCACATAAACTCACACCTGTATCCCGAAGGGGTAGGCGGAGACCAGGGTTTACCTTTTGCCACGATCGTGACAGACCTCTTTCGCTTCATTAACATTCATCAGCTGCGTGCACGCACGTTTACCCAACAAATAAATAAGCATAAAGTAAAAAACGTTTTTTTTTTCGTCTTTCGTCGTTATTGGAACAACGGTATTACATAAAAGTGTCAAACGTAGTGTAATTGCAGAGCGTTCCTTATACTATAATTACAAATACTGAAAACCAGCCAAGTGTGAGTCAGGGCCGGTAAGGGACGTGCCAGGCGGACATACTTAGATCAAATAGGAGATGTATTAGCAAGGTTAAAATACCCCAAACTCAAACAGACTAATGAATGTTAAGGAAGCGAAAGTGATCTGTCAGGATCGTGGCAAGTGGCAGTCCCTGGTCTCTGCCTACACCCTCCGGAGTACAGGCGTGAGTTTTTTTTTTATGTAGCCTATATACCCACTACAGGGTAAAGGCCTTTTCTCAGAGAGAGTACGGGCTTAGTTACCACGCGTGCCCACCGCGGATTGGGAATTTCAAGCGCTGTTGTACGTTAGACGTCTTAGACACTCAGTTTGATCACGATGTTTTCCTTTACTGTGAGCGAGTGGGATTGCTCAGCTACTGTAACGAGTTTATGTAATGTATATTTATAGCGTTACGGAACCCTTGGTGCGCAAGTCCAGCCTGCACTTGGCCGCTTTTTTTTCTGTTTGACACTTTGGTCTATCATCAACCGGACGGAGTTATCTAACGCGAGCATTCACTTGATTTGATCACAGTGATTTAATAAAGTGCTCGAGTCTGGCGCGTAATGATATTGTGGTCGAAGACTCAACTTTTCTAATAGTCTTTTCTATGGTATAATTTAAATCTTTCACGATGCGGAGCCAACTGAGCCAAAGGTTTCCTAATGAGGTTTACTCGACGGACTTAGTAAAGGCAGTGCCTTAGATAAAGGTGCTAAATAAATTATGCGGCGTGTTATTGAATAACGTTTCTTCAGAATCCATCACCATCTTCACCTTAAAATCACCACCTGCGACATTAAAATGTATGCAGCGGCTGATATTTTTTCGCATTTCCAAGTTTGCCTCTAAATAAAAATTGCGGATTTTGTTACATCTTGTATAATATTCCAGTTTAGCCACAAAATTAAAACCATTAAATCCGCAAAAAAACGGCTGTTCCACACTAAAATCACCACCTGTGACATTAAAATATAATATAAAGCTGATATTTTGTCACGATTTCTGAGTTTTTCAAGTTTTTTAGGGTTCCGTAGTCAACAAGCAACCCTTATAGTTTCGCCATATCCATCCGTCTGTCTGTCCGCAGCTTAGCACAGAAACGATAAGTACTAGAGAGCTAGAATTTGGCATAGATATACACATTTATTACGCCGATAAAACGTTAGAAATACTGAAAAAAGTCTGTGTGGCGCCGGATTAAGAATAGCGTCACTCCATTTCCTCCCGTGGATGTCGTACAAGGCGACTACGGAAATCAATTACCAGGAGACGGACAGCAGCGTCTTCCTGAGATTCCAACCGCATACTGCGATCGCCAACCCGCCTGCCAAGCGTGGCGATTATGGCAAAACCCCTCATGGTAATGAAAACCATGAAGGAGGCCTATGTCCTGCAGTGGGCTTCAAATGGCTGTTGATGATGATGATGATGACTGAAAAAACAATTTTTTTAGTGTAGCTCTCCTACACCTAAATTGGGGATGCTATTTTTTTTCTCGCTTACACCATAATCGTCGGATTGGTCATAAAAATATTGTGGGTGTGCCATGTTTTGATTTAGGGTTGTTACGAAATATGGAGCTTGAAAGCGCGAATTTTTGTCAGAGTAGGGCGACCTCCCACCCTCTGCTGGCTACACGGTTGATTGAAGAAACGTGAAAAAAAGTGGGTTTGTAGCACTTATAATGAACTTAAAAGGAAAACTATCACGGCTAAGTAGGCTTTACAAGTAAACGAGTGATAGACGACCAACTTATAAAAGGAAAACTTTGTACAAAATCCATTGAAAATTACTTTGATGAAGTTGCTACTTCAGTAAACCAGATAAGAATCCCCTCTCTCTACGGAACCCTACACTGCGCGTGGCCGGACACGCGTAGTTAAAATTGTGGATTTTGTTATCATCTAATATATAAAAATTTCGTGTTACAGTGTTTATTATCGAAGTCCTCCGAAACAGCTTCACCGATTTCTATGAATTTTTTTGTGGACATTTGTTAGGTCTGAGAATAGGTCGTAGGCTAATTAATATGGCAAAACAACGTTAGCCAAGTCTAAAAAACTAAAAAGAATATAAATTTCCGGTTCAACCTCTCTACTCTCGACGCTAATTTAGCCAACTTGTGGTACAATTGAGTGCATTTATTTATTAATTCAGCCAAAATATGCTTTCAGTTTTCCTTGCGCTCTGAAGTTCCAATAAGTTTAATGCTATTTCTTACAACTAAAACGTTTACAAAGTCGGTATTTCTCACTTGTTGCATTTAATTCTGACGCAATTTGAACGCACTAACGTCGAGAGTAGAGGGGCAGTACTGAGCTAGACCTTAACGTAGAAATAAAACAACATAAGTAGTTTGTAAACAATTTATTGTCCTTAACAAACAGTATGTACAACTTACCCTAAGTCCTTAACAATACGGTCTAGAATCTAGAAATGAGCTGTCAGTCTGTCAATCTCGTACAAATCGGCTAAAATCTCCTCAACTTTGGTACCGATTTTCTTCGCGATCTGAAAAGAAATAGGTAAGATATTCAATATTACTTACCAATACTGCTGATGAAAATGAGTGCGTAAAGCGTTATACAGGGTGTCCCTAAGGCCTCAAAACTACTTTTCATATGTGTGGATAAAAAGTAATTTTAAGGCGACGCTAACTTGCGGCACCAACGGAATAAAATCATCATCATCATCATCAGCCATTTGAAGCCGGGGGAGGCATAGGCCCAGCAGTGGGCGAGTACGGGCTGATTCCTTTACGCAAAAATAATAGTCAAACGGAAATCTCAATAACGGTTACTTTAATAGCTATTTTAAGAACCTAGGACGGGAATACGTTTTTCCCAAAATGGCAGATTGAGTGACAACAGTGATTCGCGCAACCCCAGTGACTTTAAGCACTGTAGAAATCGCTGCAGCAGTGATAGATACGAATCCCAGTGAATCTTCCGCGGAACCCACTGTAGGAATCGCTGCAGCAGTAATAGGTACGAACCCCAGTGACTTCCGCGGAACCCACTGTAGGAATCGCTGCAGCAGTAATAGGTACGAACCCCAGTGACTTCCGCGGAACCCACTGTAGGAATCGCTGCAGCAGTAATAGGTACGAACCCCAGTGACTTCCGCGGAACCCACTGTAGGAATCGCTGCAGCAGTAATAGGTACGAACCCCAGTGACTTCCGCGGAACCCACTGTAGGAATCGCTGCAGCAGTAATAGGTACGAACCCCAGTGACTTCCGCGGAACCCACTGTAGGAATCGCTGCAGCAGTAATAGGTACGAACCCCAGTGACTTCCGCGGAACCCACTGTAGGAATCGCTGCAGCAGTAATAGGTACGAACCCCAGTGACTTCCGCGGAAGCCACTGTAGGAATCGCTGCAGCAGTGATAGGTACGAACCCCAGTGACTATTCCACGGAAGCCACTGTACGAATCGGTGGTCTAGTGATACTCACGTCCTGCTTCTCGAGGTTGGGCATAGTCTGGTAGAGCGCCACCAGGTCTCCATCCAGGATCCCGCGCGCCGGAGCGCCGCCCAGCGGCTTCCGCGCCGCCTTGTACGTCCTAAGAGGTGCGCATATTATGGTTATAACTTCCACACAAAACAATCGATTTACTGCCCCTATATTGCGCGCACCAAATCCTGAATGATCCCAATCGTCTAACTATCAAATTCCATACTAATTGCTGTCACAAACGTCAGGATTCCGACAGGATTTTGTGAGCGTAATTAGGGCTCAGGCCTCGGGTTATTTCAATGACATTTATAAAAATAAATATTACATGTAATCAAATTAAATTAGTTTCGAGTTCCAAAAAAAAAAAAAACTAGACTTGACTGGTTTATGGACTGTTGGTTTTTTGATTGATTGAATGACAAGTAATTTTGTTTAATGGCGCTCATTGTTATTGTCGGCGCAACTACTCTCTGCGACTTGACTCCTAGCGCCACCTGCTGGGGGACCTATTGACATATCGATGCAACAAGTATCGCCATCTATTAACGACATATTATGAGCTAATAATACCCCAACCTCTATCGCCGGTGGTTTAAGGTATTTCATCGACACACTACTCGTTTCACTGCTGCCCTGACAATTTAATGCAATTTTGAAACACGGATTTTGTGCTTTACACGAATAAAATAACTGAAGGAGCCCTGAAAACGTCCTGATACTGCTCAGTTACTAATTTACTACATATAGAAGAAGAAGAAATACATTTATTTATCGCCACACAGACATTATACAAGGCTTAGGAAACAAGGCAAAACACTAGACAAAAAATTAAAACAACAAGAAAGGCGCACAGGCGCTATGTACAAAGGGGCTATGTCCATGCGGCGGTAAAACGGCTCCAGGCTCTCAGTATTTGCTGCAGGTTTATTACCCATAGCACTGATTTTCTGCCAGGGCCCGGTCTAGTAACTCACGGAACATACCATCGAGACAGACAAATACAATACTCAACGCTCAGCCAAAATCCTGAATTCATCGAGTTGTATGGTTTTATAAAAATGCTTATCCGTAAAATTTTATACTTTATTCAGATACTCAAATTTACATGTGGTAATGTTGTGTGTGCATGCTTTAGACCACAACTTAGTACTCATGTCATATTATTACTTTTATATCGTGTAATGGTTGTGATCTGTTTTGTACATCAAATAAAATAAAATACAGCACAGCACAGCACAGCACAGCACAGCCTAACTTAACCCAGCCCAGCCCAGCACAGCACAGCACAGCACAGCACAGCACAGCACAACACAACACAACACAACACAACACAACACAACACAACACAATACAATACATATCATCATGTTCTCACCTGAACCCTCTAGGGTTGAGCCCGGCGATGTGACAGCAGTAGTTGTTCATGACATTTTGCAGCATGAGCAGTCGCCGGTACATCTTCTCGGATACAGGCAGCACGTAGCCCGCTCCGCCATCCAGGGTCGCTGTTGGCGATATCACGAAACCACGCCTCAATATTCACCGTGAATTTTGGGTAGTTCGGGTTGTATTTAACACGAAAGGTTGTATTTAAAATTGAAGTTTCTAGTTTTCTAAGCATCAAAAATCATCAAAAGTAGCCAGTACACAGAGCGTACTCACAGTGGCCACTATACATGGTGTACTTACTGTAAATGGTGACATGTGCGTGGGACCCGCTGACCATATTGTGGTGTATGTGGATATCTCATAATTAAGCATGGTACAGAATGACTCACTGTACAGGATGAGCCACTGTACAGTGTATAGGATGCGCCACTGTACAGTGTACAGAATGAGCCACTGTACAGTGTACACAAGCTGTCTCAGTAGCCAGTATACAGGGAATACTGCTCCCACAGTCAAACCAAGCAATTGGCTTATTATAACAAATGTGTAACATGTTCTTTTATAAACCTATGTAGAGGCTGAAAATTCCACCCATACCGGGACTTGCTCACCCATTAGCTCAGTTGGGAGAGCGCTGGCACAGTTAGCCAGAGGTCGCGGGTTCAAGTCCCGGCATGGGTGGAATATTTAGCCTCTAAATAGGTTTTTAAAATTGTCCTCAGGTTAGTGCAACAAAAAGAATATAATCATGTTCTTTTATATTTATACTCGTAAATACATACATATTTATAGTACAGAGATAGTCAGTATACAGTACGACGGGTTTACACTCGTCTGTACTCCTACCCACTCACTATACATGGTGACGTGGCGTCGTGGGACCCGCTTATACAGGTGACCTATTTACACAGGGTGTGTCAACACTCACTATAGAAGTATAAATTGTCACTAACATATTTATGGCCGCTGTCTGATATTAATAAATTATTGTATATAGGGTATCTCAGTACTGAGTGTAGACGGTGAGCCACTCCTAAAGCGTGTCTCGGTAGCAACTGGATAAAACTGACGGTGCAAGGGTAGCCAGTGTTCAGGGTGTACTCACTACACAGGGTGTCTCTTCACTCACTAAACAGAGCGAGCCACTCTACACAAGACGTACCGACAGTACAGGGGTAGCCACAATAGACCATACAGGGTGCACTCACTATACATGGTGACGTGTCTGCGCGGCGGGGCGCCGGGCTGCGGGCGCGCGGCGATGCGGAACATGGCGTGCACGTCCTGCCCCACGTGGTAGTCCGCCTTGCGGATCAGCCGCTGACCTGCCGGCGTTACATTACATTTTCAATCAATCAATCAATCAATCCATCAATCAATTAATCTATTTATTTGTAAACATAGGTAAATTACACAAGAATAATGGAATAATATGTAAACATACGTAAATTACACAAGTAATAATAATCTCGCTCCATGTTTTGCCTTTGCGCGTACATACTCAATTCAAATTCAAAAATACTTTATTGTACAAAAGGGGTGTTTGTACAAAGGCGAGCTTAATACTAGTAAGTATTTTCTTCCAGCTAACCCTGGGTTATGTGGATAGAGCAAGGAGTAGTGCCAAGAAAGATTTATTGCAAGAACAAAAACAAAAAAATAATATAATTATATAAACAATTATATAATGTTTGCAAACAAACACACATCATACAAATGAGTGTAATAATAACAATAAAATAACGTTGCATTATACCTCCTTTACTTTGGTGCACACATAAAAGGCACACCGCAGAACGGGGTGATTATAAACTGGAGTATGAATAGTGAATAGAAACAGAAAGTGAAGACAGGTTCTTTGTCACCGACTGCCTGCTGAGCGACGATTTGACGATTGACGATCTTGAGCGACCGATTTACAACTGCAGCGACGTCTATCGACAAACGTGTTGATCAGATCCCGAACGTCGCTGAACTGAACTTACAACTGCAGCGACGTCTATCGACAAACGTGTTGATCAGATCCCGAACGTCGCTGAACTGAACTTACAACTGCAGCGACATAGATATCTGAAGAGTAAAGAGATTGGACATACCGTTCCAAGGCTTGAGACATAAGTTTGCACAGGGTGCATACACTAACCTCATTTGAGACATCTGAGCGAGCGCGTCGGACGTGTCAGAAACAATTTCGTTTTGTTAGAAATGCCGGCCTGTGCGATCGTTTTTTGCAAAAGACGCAGTGAAAAAAACAACATCCAGACCGACGGAACTTCATTTCACAGGTAAATGCTTAAAACACCACTTATTTCTAATAAAATAACATTTTTATCGTAATAATCCAACAACGGATAGATAGCGTAAGCATGGACATACTTCTTTGTTCCTTTCTCATTCTAAACGCATGAGGGTGAGAAAGACAGAAATAAATTTGATAGCTGTCACTATCAAATTTATGGCACGGACATATTTTTTTGTTCCTTTTTCATTTAAAACTCATTAGCGTGAGAAAGACAGAAGCAATAAATTTGTGACGGAACTAGTGATGAGATATTTAGGAAGTTGATATCGATATTATCGATAATATGTACTTCCGCCGTATCCAGATTTTAACCAATATTTATTTGTGTATGATGTATTTTTTTATTTAAGCTGTTCCCATAATCATTACTGTTTAGATTTCCAAGCGATCCAGAAGTTAAGAAAAAATGGATGACAGCAACGGGTCGAGGACCTTGTTGGTGGCCAGTGAAAAAAAGCACGATATGCTCTGTCCATTTCAAGGAAAACGATTTTCGAGTTTTGCCAAAAAGTCGTCGACTTTTTGATTGGGCAGTACCATCACTGAAATTGCCTCATTTCCCGGTAACGGTAAGTAATTTATTTAGTATTTTATTATTCTGCCGAGTTACGTTCATAGGGTTTGTAGCAGACATTTTATTTCACTTTGAATTAATTAAACACACACGAATATTTATTTTCAGGCGTCTCCAAGACAGGATTTGGTGTCCAACGATATTGACATGGAAGTCTGTGAAAGGCCTGCAGATGAAGTGCAACTGGTCTCGGTTGCAGTAGCCGATTTTCAGGCTATTAGCTGTAACAAGATTGAACCGATGACGGCAAAGGCTGTTATTTGTGATTCGGTGAGAGTGGAGACGTGTAATATACGCCAAGTCATGGAACCTTTGCATGCAACAACGGTGAGATTATATCGAATAATAGGTGTAATGTATGAGAACAGATAAATGAATAAGAAATTAAGGAAATGTTCGTTCCGCTGGGACTTGGACCTGTCCGTCCTTCAGCTACCCGAGCTGAAAACGTGGTAAGGTAGAATCTTACCCAAACAAAATATTTCTTGCTAACCCCCAGTTTGATAAAAATTATGTTTAACTTGCAAATAAGCTTATATATTGTTTTATAAACAAAATAATAACTATGTATTTCTTTTTCAGTCTGCCAGTACCAAACCTTTATATTCACTGTCATCACAAATTGTTTCCACAACCACAAAAGTAAGGAATAAAATATTATAAAAGTTATCACTTTCTCGAATGAACAATATTATATTAAATTTTTTCGATTATTAATTTTAGGACAGGGGCAAAGAAGAATTTGTCAGACTTCCTGAATCGCCGCGTAAACGCAGAATGCGTCTTCAAATAGATAGTTACAAGGCCCAGATCCAGCAAAAAGACAGAAAAATTAGGACGCTTCAAAAGAAGAACAGTCGGTATCGAAAAAGAATAGGTGACCTACAAGACGTTCTGAAAGAGTTGAAAGACAAAAAATTAGTTAATTCTGATCATATCACACATTTAGAAAGCTTGGGAGTAACGGATCTTATCGAACGTCATGATAAAAAAATATTAACTAACCAAAACTCAAATGAAAAATACTCACCAGAGCTGAGAACATTTGCCTGCACGCTTCATTTTTATTCTCCTAAAGCGTACCAATACGTCCGGCAAAAGTTTCAGTCTTGTCTTCCCCACGTTCGCACAATAAGGAGGTGGTATGAGGCAATAGATGCGGAACCAGGTTTCACGAAAGAGTCCTTCGAAGCTCTGAAGTTAAAAGTTGATAGTACAGATTACAAACTCTTATGTAATCTTGTCGTCGATGAAATGGCGATTCGTCAGCGTGTAGAATGGGATGGAAAACAGATGCATGGTTACGTAGACATTTGCAATTCCGGTAGGAAAGGAGATTGCTTGCCTGAGGCGAAAGAAGCTCTAGTTTTTCTAGTAACAGCGATAAATGGCCCGTTCAAGTTACCCGTCGGATATTTCTTAGTAGATGGCGTTACTGGTGAACAACGTGCAAATCTTGTAACACAATGCTTGGAACTCTTGCATGAAACGGGGGTCGAAATAACATCTTTAACTTTTGACGGCTGCCCTGCCAATTTATCAATGGCTAAAGAACTTGGGTGTTCCTTTGATCTTGAACGCTTCAAAACAAATTTTGACCATCCGACTACGCACAAACCAATATATATTTTCCCTGATCCATGCCACATGCTCAAATTATTGCGAAATGCATTTGAGGCCAATGGTAGTTTCGTTGATGAAGAGCAAAATTATGTTAAATGGGACTACTTAAAACAACTAAATGGTTTGCAAGAACAAGAAAAAATGCACTTGGCAAACAAGCTGCGGCGCAACCACATATTTTTCAAAAACCAAAAAATGAAAGTGAGGCTGGCGTCTCAATTATTTAGCAACAGTGTTGCCGATGCACTTACATTCTGTGCCCAGTTAAACTTGCCTGGTTATGAGAACATAAACGGAACCGTTAACTTTTTGAAGATGGTTAATAATTTATTCGACGTTCTGAACTCCAGACACATGGCCCAATTGCACTACAAAAAACCGTTGTGTGCATACAATAAAGCACAAATTTTTGCTTTTTTAACCAAAGCCAAAAACTATTTAATAAACTTAACGCTAGTTGATGGAACTAAAGTCGTCCAGTCATCCAGAAAAACTGGTTTTGTTGGTTTTTTAACCTGCATAGAAAGTTTGAAGAATCTATATGTGCAACTTGTTGAAAAGGAGCAAAAACTAGTGTATTTGGCTGCTTATAAAATAAGTCAAGATCACCTTGAGCTTTTATTTGGTCAAATCCGAAGTCACGGGGGGTGCAACACTAATCCTACAGCACGCCAATTTCAAGCTATTTATAAAAAGCTGATGGTGAAGTCAGAGCTAAGAGATGTCGAAAATGGTAACTGTAAAGCACTGGAAAAGGTATCTCTTCTGACTTCTGTAAAGCGAATAAACTCCACAATCGATGCCCGATTGCGCGAAGAAATTGAAGAAGTTGATGATTGGAATGCGCTATATGAGGCAGCTGTATTCGATGAGGAAGTGGAGCTAATGGTTCAGGGTTTGACTGAATTTAGTACACAAACGATCAGCTACATAGCTGGATTTGTTTCACATGCACTCATGAAGACCCTCCGATGCGAAATATGCGTAAGTGCTCTGATTGCTGACAGCACCGAAGATTCGCATAACAAATTCATAAAATTAAAAGATAAGGGTGGCTTAATTTATCCATCAACGGATGTAGTTACAATATGCAAGCACATGGAAGCAATAATAAAGTCCACAGTTCTTGCCCAAAATAAAATCACTATATCAACAAAAAACATCAAAGAAACGTTAACGTGCAAGGCCTTTCCGCGTTTTGTAGGTATGAACTTGTTCCATGAATATGACTTTCACCAATATGAACAGGCACCGCTAGATAATCACCTAGTGGTTTTAATCAAAGCGGTAATGGAAAAATATATAAATATCCGGCTCCATTACCTAACAAAAAATGCCGTACCTGTATTATCCAGACGACAAGTCCTCAGTAAATACTTACATTTTGCTGGACAGTGACATTTTTTTTTTTACTTTTTCTTTATGATTAATAAAAATACCAAAAATAGACGTGTTATTTATTTTCAACCTTTTGCCACATATTTTCCAGTTCTAACACAGGTGCCACGCACTAATTTTATTTTTGCACAAACAATTAAATTTCTCGTGACTTCAGCCACACACAAATTGGCTACTAGATGCACCTAATTATCGATAACTTATCGACTAAAATCTGGCCCAGCTAGAGTGTGGTTGTGTGGGTGGGTACCATGAAGTGCGCCTTGTGTGTACACACTTACATTACAAAACAAATGTCCAATAACAACAAAGGAAATGGCCTTGGCTTGTGTGCGTACATCTCGTAATCATATAGTGGTGCGTTGTGTGAGTAACTCGGGCTTGCGACACCCGGTTCTCATACAAATTCGGCGATAGGTCCGGTCTCCTTTACTTCGGATGTCTATGTGCAGCGACGTCTATCGACAAACGTGTTGATCAGATCCCGAACGTCGCTGAACTGAACTTACAACTGCAGCGGTGACAAATAAACCCTTTTCCACTTTTTTTTTCTATTCATAATCCATTTTCTAATCACGCCGCTTCACTATGGTGGTCCGAAATTTCGCCGATGCCTGCACTTGCCCATTAGCTCAGTTGGAAGAGCGCTGGCACGGCTAGCCCGAGGTCGCGGGTTCAAGTCCCGGCGTGGGTGGAATTTGTAGCCTCTAAATAGTTTTTTAAAACTTCTCTATCACTAAGTTCTCCATCAGTAACTTCTCTATCACTAAGTTCTCTATCAGTAACTTCTCTATCACTAAGTTCTCTATCAGTAAATTCTCTATCACTAAGTTCCCTATCAGTAACTTCTCTATCGCTAAGTTCTCTATCAGTAACTTCTCTATTACTAAGTTCCCTATCAGCAACTTCTCTATCACTAAGTTTCCTATCGGCAACTTCTCTCTCACTAAGGTCCCTATCAACAACTTCTCTATCAATAAGTTCCCTATCAGTAACTTCTCTATCACTAAGTTCTCTATCAGTAACTTTCTATAGCTAAGTTCTCTATCATTAACTTCTCTATCACTAAGTTCTCTATCAGTAACTTTCTATAGCTAAGTTCTCTATCATTAACTTCTCTATCACTAAGTTCTCTACCAGTAACTTCTCTATGACATCCCTATCCGTAGCTCCCCTATCAGCAACGTCTCCATCAGCAAGTTCCCTCACCGCCGTAGCTCTCGCGCGCCTGCGGCTGGTACATGAAGAGCACGAGGTTCCCGTCGGCCTCGCTCACCAGGAAGCCCAGGCTCGCGTTGTCCACCACGAACTCCATGTCGTATACCTGCCGGCACACACGCTCCATGTAGTCAAATTAATTATAGTTTTTTACTAGCTGACTTTCATTGATTAAAACTCATGCAAGAAATATCCTTTGCTCAAGTTATTTACATACTGCGAGAATAGCTTATCGAGATTGACCACGTTTTTGTGATATTACAAAGACATAAAAACCGTAGGTCGCCAACACAATACTAGAAGTAAACATAAACTTTCTTTCCCAAGATTTGGGCTCGCAAAGTTATTGTAAAAATCTATACAACATCCTTTATGGGGCATTGTATAGGTTTTCACAATAAGATCCCTGAAGATATAACAAGCTTGCCTGAAGCGCGATTCAAAAAATGCGTAAAGCGCACTTTATGCCAAAAGGGCTACTATAGCATTAAGGATTATTTAGATGACAAAGATGTGTGGAATTAAAGCCAGTTCAATGCATCCTAGTACTAGCTTTTTAGAAGATATGACATGTAAACTCTGTTAATTAAGGAATATGTTTGAAAAGACTAAGTTTGCAGTTTTTTGTCAGTTTCCAAATGATCTAGATTTTGAAACGGACACCTAGTTTTTCTTGTAACGTTCAATAAGTCACAGTTTCTGTCTTACTTTGAATAAAAATTTTTGACTTTGACTTTGACATAATTGGACCGTATTACGCAGAAACACGGTGGGTTGAAAACCCACAATAAATAACATGCGAGAAAAACGCTTTGTTATAATATTACTAGCAGACTCGGCAAACGTTGTTTCTATTGTTTTTGTTGCACTAACCCGTGCTGAGGACCATTTTAAAAACCTATTTAGAGGCTAAAAATTCCACCCATGCCGGGACTTGAACCCGCGACCTCTGGCTAGCTATATATATCTATGGGGAATCTCCGACAAACCTTTCAAAATATGACTCTTTGACACGGTGACTCACCTACCTACCCATATAAAAATGTATCCATTTGCATACTGCTGTTAAGTGGTAGAATACACTGACTTATTGCAATAAAGACCTGTGCAAAAACCTGACTGTGTGTATTCGCAAATAAATATTTTGAAGTTTGAAGTTCACCTGGGTAGTCCTCAAATCTCTGGACAGAAGTGACATTGTGCGATGCTGGGCCTGGTACCGAAGCGCGGACATAGACTCGAACACATCGGCCACCAGTATCAAGTGTTTGACGGAGAACGTCCGGTGCATATAGATTTGCGTGGCCATAACTCGGAAAGTACAGAGTCGATTTTTATGATTTTCAGAGCGCTGCGTGGCTTATTTTCTTGTCTTTGTAATGGTGTAAGCGTCCACCCTTCTAAGTGGTGCTAAACTGGGGAAATAAGCCATTCAAAAACAAATTTCTGAAGATAATTATCCCATCGAATGACTCCGCCTCTCACCTGAGTAGTCCTCAAATCTCTGGACAGGAGTGACAACGTGCGATGCTGGGCCTGGTATCGAAGCAGGGATATAGACTTGAACACATCGGCCACCAGTATCAAGTGTTTGACGGCGAGAATCCGGTGCACGTAGATTTGCGTGTCTATGAAGGCGACGCCCACCAGATCGTTGTCTTTTAATTGCCAGAGGTAAATCTGGAATGGACAGAGGGTATTGCAGAGTGCTCGTTACAATCATTCGGTACGATATCGTAGTTCATATTGCAAAATGTCACATATGAAGAAAATACGATTTTTGTTTTTTCATCGAAACAGTGTGAAAATTAGTAGATTAGAAGAAAATTTATTTGTAATATTAGAAACAAGCCCGGCCGTCGTAGCCCCGGCTGCCTGAGTGATCTTAAACGATCACGAAGGTTAAGCAACACAAGGCGCGTTCAGTGCATGGATGGGTCGCCGCCTATGCCTAACGCTAGTGGCATTTTTCCGAGCGGTTCCGTGCTTCGCAAGGCACGTTAAGCTGTTGGTGCCGGCTGCCGTCGATAGATGGCAGTCGTCGAGCCAAGTCAGAGGCCTTAGGGCGGCTTGACAACTTCTGAAAGTAGACGAGCCACTAGTCTACAAGCCTCCACCAATCCGGACTTGGCCCCCGTGGTGGAGTATGGCCTGTACCTTCCTTAGGGAAGAGACCCGTGCCTCTCGGTGGGGACATAATGAGTTGATGATGATTATAAACAAGTAAATCATACCGAGGATTACGATGTCCTCCACGTGTGACAGAATCAATTTTTTGTACAATTTTGATGAAAAAACAAAAATCGTATTTTTTTGACACCTGACATTTTGCAATATCAACGACGATATACAATTTTGATCCTTATAAGCGGCAGAATATGCGGCGTGTTGCAAAAATATCCAGTGAAATTCAATTGATCACATTAGAAACTAAATAACGGCATTCAGCCGGTTCCATTTTTGTGCGGAGGATCCGAGCGGGAACCGGGTGCCCGTTTCCCCATACTTAAACGGAACCGCGTGTATAACCCTAATTTAATTATTTTTTACGGCGTGGATCATATTACAGCAAAGGAAAGTCAGTTGTCTGGTCGAGACATGCAAAGATTCGTAGCAAGCGTCCCACTGTATGGCACAGGCCTTCTCTCAGAGAGAGAGTATGGGCTTAATCACCACCAATTTCAAGCGCCGAGGTATGTGAAAACCTTACACACTCAGGTTTCCTCACGATGTTTTCCTTCACAGTCAGGGAGTGGTATCGCTACTATAACTTCACAAAGGTAGGTAACTTGCAAAACAAAGTCATTGGTACATACCGGGATTCGAACCCACGACCTCCCGAGTGAGAGGCCGGCGTTCTCCCACTCCGCTACCACCGCTTATGGCGTAATTTTCATAACATATCAATAGAACTACAAAGTAGAACCGGACAGAACAAAACGGAACGGAAATAAACGGAACTGAACGGAACAGAACCGAACTGGTACATAATAAGAGCACTTTACATTATAAAACTTAATATTGACACATAAAACCGGGGATGTATTAGCAAAGGGCAAGATAAAAATTACCCGAAACCGGCGTGCGTGCATGCAACGACTAATGAATATTGAGGAAGCGAAAGTGATCTGTCAGGACCGTGGCAAGTGGCAGTCCCTGCTCTGCCTACCCCTCTGGGATACTGGCGTGAGTTTATGTATGTATATATTATTATGTAACATACACACTAAAACACCAACCTTTTGCCCCACAGCCGATATGAGCAGCCCCAGGACCTGGGCAATGGCCGTGACGGGGCCCTTCTGTTCCTTGGCGTAGATCTCCTTGAACTTGTTCTTGGTGAGCGGTTGGCCCGGCTCGGGCACCACGTCTATGATGTCGTAGATTATTATCTGGCCGTCGGACAAACAATAACTAAATAACTTCCACACAACACAATCACATGATCTGGCCCTGGAGTATAACACACAAATACGGTGACATTATCATAATAATACCTTTTGCCTGATTACTCCGTATAACATGTTAAGATAATGCTGTGTTTTTGTGATTAAAATAAACATTTTTGTATTTTATTTTTGTACATAGTTTTTCAATAGAATCATAGTTGTCTCCATTTGGAAGCGCCGCCCGAGACAAGTTCCACGGGTTATACCATTGGAATGCGATTGGTTACTTGAGTACCGACTGTGGCAATGAAACAACCAGTACCGTAGTAATATGACTATTGAACAACTATTCACTTCAGAGACTGGCCCTCCAGGGTATCCTAGTTTGGGAACTAGGATACCCTGAGCCGTGGTAACCAGGCAAGCACATCACAAACATGGAAATACACCCAGACTGAGGCAATGTGTACAAATTAAGTATGGCGGCTGTAAGAGCGCCTACGGGTCACGCTATGATCAGGTACGGCTCTTACTGTTGGTTACGAGATTAGCTATTGTCTTGTAACCGGGTATCTAAATGGGGTAGCTAGCTGGGGTGCCATCTGCTAGAATTTTTTTTTGTAGTTTATTTATTCAATTTTTTGCCTCTCCTGTACCTCCTGCAGGTTGACTGGTAGAGAATGCCATTAGCATTAAGTCCACTGTCTTTGTGCAATAAAGAATTAATAATAATAATAATAATAATTCACACGTCATAAAAACCTTTTTTTTAGGGTTCCGTACCCAAAGGGTAAAATTATAAGACTTCGCTGTCTGTCTGTCTGTCCGTCCGTCCGTCTGTCTGTCACTAGGCTGTATATCAAGAACCGTGATAGCTAGAGAGTTGAAATGTTCACAGATTATGTATTTCTGTTGCCGCTATAACAACAAATACTAAAAACAAAATAAAGTAATTATTTAAGGGGATTTCTGGATTTAAAACCAGTTCATGAGCATGATGCATGAGTTCTAGCATAAGCAGCCTATATACGTCCCACTGTAGGGCACAGGCCTTCTCTCAGAGAGAGAAGTTCTGGGATGAGTATTAGGTTTTTGAATAATGTAAACTCCGTCAATTAAGCACCAAAATACTCTGAAAAGACATACGGTATTATTTCATCATCAGCCATTTAACGGCCACTGCGGGACATAGGCCTCCTTCGTGGTTTTTATAACCATGAGGGGTTTTGCCATAATCGCCACGCTTGGCTGGCGGGTTGGCGATCGCAGTATGCGGTTGGAATCTCAGGAAGACGCTGCTGCCCGTCTCCTGGTAATTGATTTCCTTAGTCGCCTTCTACGACATCCACGGAAGGAAATGGAGTGACGCTATTCTTAATCCGGTGGTATTATTTATTGTAACACAATTCCTTGAAACACCTCACAGAGTCAATTTAGTCTGTGGTAAGTGGAAAGAATAATACAGAAAGTTTGTAAAGAGGTTCGAAATTTCGCCGGTGCCTGCACTTGCCCATCAGCTCAGTCGGGAGAGCGCTGGCACGGTTAGCCAGAGGTCGCGGGTTCAAGTCCCGGCATGGATGGAATTTTTAGCCTCCAAATAGGTTTTTAAAAATGGAAAGACGTAACCACAGATTATTTGAACTGGCTCTGGGGAGTATATTAGAGGAATAATGTTTCTATAAATAAGACCGTAAGTTTGCAGTTTTTTTCATCCATTTATGTCCATTCATACAATAAAAATAATTTGATTTTATTTATTTCAACTGTGGGTAGCCGTGGACCGTCTGTAGGTAACGGCCACAACAAACGGAAACACTTACCCTCCCTAGTAATATATTAAACGGGTCTAACCGCGATTATTTCCTTAGATTCCGCGAGCATCGCGATTAGCATCGCGAGTCATTAAAAAAACACTTACCCTTCCCCTGGAAGTGATATCTTCACCGTAGTTGTAGTTGGTGCCCAGAGCGATGTAGCCACGTAGACCAGACCTGCGGTTACACGAGGATTATACGACGTGATACGTATTTTGCCGGCTAGTACTGAACTCGCTCCGATTGGTAACACAATTGACAAGCCCCGCCTAGAGATGCAAATAGAAAAAAAAAACAATTTGTTTTTTTTTTTCAAAACTTTGAAAAAAAACATGGCACTGTTGTTTTTTTTTCTAAATTTGGTATTTTTTCAGAAAAGGTGTTATTCATTAAATGAAATGGAATAACACATTAAAATGTTATCGTTTTATTTTAGTAGTTTCTTTATTACACACTTAGTAAATAATTTGCGCAAAACAGCAAAACTAGCAAGCAATAATAGTCATTAATCTAATAACTATAAAAACTCTACCGGACAAACTCGAACACAGTCTCTCGACTAGCCGAGCATTGCGTTCGGTTACTTTCGCGCACAATTGGTACTACAGATTATAGTGGAGGAAAGTAGATATCATACAACAAACACGGAAAATGGTATAAGACCTTACTTACTCTAGCCTAGCTAGCTCTGCGTTCAAAATCTTGGATATGGAACGTAAGAGAGAAAGTAATTTTCAAATATGACACCTATATTCCTACAAATAAAGAGCTTTGTATTGTCCTTGACAACTTTGACCTCTTCTTCCGGTCGTTCATACCATCGGTCAGAGGCAGATTTATATCTAAGAGTTGAGAGAAGAAACTATGAAAAAAAACGTCCCCCTGAAAAAAAAAACGTTTTTTTTTGCAATGTTTTTTTTTTCACTTCAGAAAAAAACCGTTTTTTACATCTATAGCCCCGCCCGCCATCCCATAATTGATATGTTTAAAATTTTAATGACCATTGATAAAGCCATAAAAACTTATTTCGAAACCAACTTTTATATATGTCAATGTCATGTTGACATCCGAGTATAATCTGTGATCTTTCTGTGAATTTGACGTTTGTTGGTTTGACGCGTTGACATCAGTATTGCCACTTTGATGGTTTAACTCGACTCTCGAAGTTGTAAACGAGTACCTACGTCTACTTAGGACATACAATGCAACTAGGGAGGTCCAACTTCGTGAAAGAGGTCAATCGTCCAATATACTTCAATCCCTCAAGACAAAATTATACAACCAGTATGTCTTACCAGTGACGACGAAACGTGGTCTCTCACTGTGGGCTTCATAAGAAACCTCAAGGTCACGCAACGAGCTACGGAAAGGGCTATGCTCGGAATTTGTCTACGAGATCGAATCAGAAATGATGAGATCCGTAGACGAACGAAAGTCGTCGACATAGCCCAGCGGATTAGTAAGTCGAAGTGGCAGTGGGCGGGGCACATAGCACGCAGAACTGATGGCCGATGGGGCCGAAAAGTTCTCGAATGGAGACCACATATCGGCAAGCGCAGCGTAGGACGACCAGCCACAAGATATACAGAGGACCTCATCCAAGTGGCAGGAAGACGCTCGATGCAGGCCGCTTCCAACCGGTCTTTCTAAAAACCATGGAGGAGG
The DNA here is from genome assembly GCA_963969515.1 of Yponomeuta evonymella. NCBI lineage: Eukaryota > Metazoa > Arthropoda > Insecta > Lepidoptera > Yponomeutidae > Yponomeuta > Yponomeuta evonymella. Next base: position 1,479,091 of record OZ018366.1, on the reverse strand, counting down.
CCTATGTCCAGCAGTCGATTTCTTGTGGCTGAATGATCATGATAGATTATGAAATGTCCTCACCGAGTCCCCTCGTAGGCGAGCGCGACGTTCCGCAGGCACGTGACGTGTTCCCAGGGCTCCAGCTCGATGCGCGTGTTGGGGATGATCTCCCAGGACACCGGCGAGAACAGGCTCACGGAGAACCGCTCCTGCATCGGGTACGGGAACCTGGAACGGACGGGGACTGCTCAAATGCCAGTTCTGGCATGTTTTTCAGATCTAGCGAAAGCGATTGATATTCCTGATTTCGTATGACACAGGAATTTTTATTTTATGTAGCCTATAAACGTCCCTCTGCAGGGCACAGGCCTTCTTTCAGAGCGAGAGAGTATAGATAGATAGATATAGATACCTCATCAGAAAAAAAAAATTTAAAACAAAGGCTTAACCTGTTAGATTGTGACCATGAAAATAACAAGAACAAATAATTTTTATGATGACCCGATCGGGTCCTTTAGAATTCTACAGATTAAAAACCATGCTTGACCACCGCGGATTGGTAATTTTAAGCAGAAGAAAAATGGAAGATTATAATGTGTCAGTCGATTTTTTTTTCTTTGTTTTAATACTGTTACAGAAGTCAACAAAATCTAATCTAGTGGGGTGACTTCTACTCAAAGGCTCACACACATGAAAGCCTAATCACGCGCACTAAATCCCGTCATTTGCGACAGCAATTTGTACGCAACTTCACAGTTAGACGCTTGGAATCGTTCAGGATTCGGTGTGCGTAACATAGGGGGCAGATCGTCGAGCTCAGCGGCGCCAGAGTCGGTCGTCACGTGGACGGCGTCAACAAACTCACCGATCGCCCTTGTTCTCGTTGGTGAGCTCCTTGTCCTCGCCGTTGAACCGGTAGTAGGACTGCGAGGGCTGCGCGTGGCTGGCCACCAGGCAGTAGGTCTTGGACTCCACGTGGTACGTGACGAAGTGCGGCGACATGCGGATGGGCACCTTGCGGACCGGCCACGGCGCGTCGTACGACAAGTGCGTCGGCAGCGCGCAGATACGCAGCTCCGACTGCCGGCCGAACGCGACGCGTCACGTTACTAGCAATTCTCAGCGATATCAGTAACGATTGTAGCCTAGTGGGCAGAACATTGAACTCGGAAGCGGGAGACCCGGGTTCGTTTCCCAGTGCGAGCATGTAACTATGACTTTGTTTTCTACATTTGTGTTATAGTAGCAATACCATTCGCTAACGGTGAAGGAAAACATCGTGAGGGTGTCTGAGCTATTCACATACTATATTCACAAGCTATTAGGGTGCAGACGCAGCTCCCACGTGACGTCACTAGGAGGAGCACAATGACACCACAATGGGCGGGCAGCACATGGAATGCACTGAAATTCTGTATGCAAAGACCTATTTTATTTACCCATCTACATGGATAAACGATACTTTACTTTAAAATGGTATTCTGGCAATGAGCAGACTCACAATAGCATGTTCAAATCTTTTTTATATCTCTGCATCCGGCTTCTTTATTTCTGCAATTTTGTAAAATGTAAAAATGTCGCGCACTAACACCCCTTACATCAATCCCTTTTTAACCGACTTCAAAAAAGGAGGAGGTTATCAATTCGACGCGTATATTTTTTTTTCTTTTTTTTTTTGCTATGTTTCTCCATAACTCCGTCAAATCTTAACCGATTTCGACAAACTTTTTTTTATTCGAATAGGTATAACGTCCCATTGGTCCCATTTTAATTTGGTGAATATCTGATGAAGACTTTCAGAGATGGAGAACGGAACTCTTCAATGGACAGCAGTAAATAAGCCCGAATAGGGCCCATCCTTTAGTAATATCCGTATGTTTCATAAAATAGCGTAAAAGTAGTGCCAAGTTAATTTGGTGACGTTCTGGTGAAGACTTTCGGAGATGGAAATTTAGAACATAAAATTTTAAAGCAACGAATTAAGTAGGGTAACATATGGTTATAAGGGACTTATTTATTTTTCTCTCGCTTTCCCACTAAAAATTGAAAAATAAAAAATTTTAAATAAAAAATTAAAGCAGACTTCGAAACACTACAGCACTAAAAAGTTAGAAATAATTTAAATAATTAGAAGTATTTATACATGTAGGTATTGTAGAAGTATAATTTGTAGTCGGTGCCCAGTTTCAAGACCAGCACATATATTTTGGGCACCGGCTCCAAATTATACTTCTACAATACCTACATGTATAAATACTTCTAATTATTTAAATTATTTCTAACTTTTTAATGCTGTAGTGTTTCGAATTCGGTTTTTTTATCTTTAAATATTACTAAAAACAAAAAAAAAGCGCGCAACGGCGCCCTCCTTTTTTGTTTCCCTACTCACCTGAGCGTTGAAGTACAGCATGCCCTGCGCGCAGTTGGTGTTGTTGAAGGGCGCAAAGGTGCGCAGCGGCGCCTCCTCGCAAGCTACAGGGTGCAGCCGCAGCTCGCCGCGGGACGTCACCAGCAGCAGGTAGGGGGTGACGCCCGTTATGAACACGCCGTTGTAGCCGCCCACGTTGGCTGCCGGAGCCGACAAGTATAATATAATAATGCAGCCTACGTGCGTCCCACTGTAGGGCACGGGCCTGCTCTCAGAGAGAGTGCGCGGGTTAATTACCACGCGTGCTCACCACGGATTGGCAGTTTGAAGCGCACAAATATGTAATTCCTCAGGCTTCCAGGTCTCCTCACGATGGTTTCCGCTACCGTTGGCGAGTGGTACTCTATCTATCTATCAATCTATACAGCCCGTGAAAGACGCCCACTGTTGGTCTTAGGCCTCTTCACCGCCACGCCGACCTCGCCGGTCCACTGCCAATGTTGTCCACTATCCTCCTGCCCCCTTCTTAATGTCATCAACCCATCGGGTAGGCGGCCTACCCACCGGACGACGGCCAGTTCTCGGCCACTGTGACTGTCGTCCACCGTCCGTCTTCTCGTCTAGCTAGATGTCCCGCCCATCTTCACTTAAGACTGTTCTTACGTGGAGCATGCTGTCTCAATCGCACAATTCAACAGTTTTAGTGATTGTAATAAAATAAGTATAGATTATCCATCAAACCCTCAGACCACATTTATCAAAAGTTGACTTATATTATTACAAAATGAAAAAAATGTTAAATTGTGCGAGCGAGACAGCACGATCCACGTAAGAGCAGCCTTAAGCTTCGTGATTGATGAGTGGTATTGTACATGCCCTGGGTTTCGAACCAACGACCTCCCGACTGTGATCCCAACGTTCTATAATATAAAATGTATTTCATACTTTAAAACAAATCCATATAAAACAAAAAAATATAAATATACATAAAGTTAGTAAGATAACAGACATGCTCACTCACACTATGTTAGTTAGTTACTTAAAGTAAAGTAAAGTAAAAAGTTCTTTATTAATAAAAATGGTTACATACACAAACAGTTTACTGTGGTCGCCACGCTAGGTCTAGCCTGTGTTGTGGAAACCTTAGTATATGTTAACATAAAGAGTGGCGCATGTTTATAAAATATAATAGGCAAAATTTGACAGAACTTATTTAGAACTTAAGAATGTACGTAGGTACAGGTAATAACTTAAGTAAGTATGCAGTTAAACAATAGAAACAGTTCTATTATTAACTTATTATTACTATTTTCATGAATCCTCACCCAGTGTGTTAGAAAGCTACCGTCTAACCAGTCCGTTATGCTACGGATAGCACGGTTATTTAAAGAAAGGTACTGAATAACTATTTGCATCTAGCTCAAAACAATACTATATGAGCGAGAAGCAAATAGTTGTCCAGTCCTTTTGTTTAATTTAACATATAAGAATACTATAAGTACTTTTTCTTCGTATTTTTGGTCGCAGCCTCATATCATAACTGAGGGACGTGACTATATGAAATGAGTACACGATGTAAAATATGTAAAAGTATAGTTAAACTGACCCAAGTGGCGCATCTGCCATACGGTGTAAAATATGTACAAGTAGTTTTGTTAAGCCACCGACCGAAGTGGCGCACCTGCCATATGATGTAAAATATGTAAAAGTAGTTTTGCCGAACAACTAAAAGTGGCGCATCTGCCATACGACGTAAGATATGTAAAAGTAGTTTTGCTGAGCCACTGACCGAAGTGGCGCATCTGCCATACTTCCACACAACACAATCACTTGTCCTGGTCCCAAACTAGGAAACCCTATGCCGGGCATCACAAACATGAAACTACACTAGACTGAGGCCATTTGTACAAATGTACGGCGGTAAGATGTACGATGTAAAATATGTAAAACTAGTTTAGCTAAGCGACTGACCGAAGTAGCGCATCTGCCTCACGTTGTCCTTCAGCATCCAGGTCTCGTAGTTTTGCTCCTTGTCTACTTCAGCCCCGCTGTAGCCGTACGGGAAGGTCGCCTGCACGCGTGAGAAGCGCATCTTCAGGTTGCCCCGCGGGTACTTGTACGCCTGTAGGCGAGATCAGTACCGTGACAAGGTGAACGAAGGGAAGCCTATCCGCGCCGAACGAATCGACCGCACACACCAGTGGGAGAAGTTAAATAGGATTTCATAAAAATAATTTTAAAAGATGGGCATCGATTCTTAGTTTTGTAATAAAAAAAACCGGCCACGTGCGTGTCGGACCTCGTGCAGTGTAGGTTTCCGTAGAAAGAGGGGGGTTTTATCTGCTTTACAGAACTAACAACTTCATTAAAGTAATTTTCAATGGATTTTGTACGAAGTTTTCCATTTATAAGTTGGTCGCCTATTACTCCTTAACTTGTAAAGCGTACTTAGCCGTGATATTTTTCCTTTTAAGTTCATTATATGAGCTACTACCCTGAATTTTTTCATGTTTCTACAATCAACCGTTTAGCTTGGAGATGGGGGGACGCCCTAGTCGGACAAAGATTTGCGCTTTAACGCTTAATATTTCGCAAACGGAACCCTAAATCAAAAATTATCTTCCTACACCCACAATATTATTAAACGACCAATGTAACGATACCCGACACTATGGTGAAGGCGAGAAATTGCATCCTTAATTTAGGTGTAGGGGGGGTACCCTAACAATTTTTTTTTTATTTTATACTACCGTTTTGTCGACGTGATTAATATGTATGTCTATGCGATATTAGCTTTCTCGTACTAATCGTCACTGAGCTAGGAGAGCTGATGGACAGACAGACGGACATAGCGAAACTAGTGATAAGGTCATTGTAAAATGTTCCTTCAATAAATTATCTTATTATCTTATCTTATCTATAAAGGTTCCTTGTCAAAGTCAAAGTCAAAAATTTTTATTCACTATAAAAACAAAATGTTAACTTAATGAACGTCAAAGCTGTTACTACGGAACTTGTCGACTAAGGAACCCTAAAAACCGACCAGTGCAAGGACTCGCGCACCGAAGGTTCCGTACCAATATGAAAACAATATTACTTATTTATTTACTAGCGGAAGTCCAACTCACATTTGGCCGATTTTTTAATTTGTTGTTATACTGTGGGGAATGCGCTATAATCACACTGAGTTTGCAACTTGTATGATAGAGCTCAAAATCACATGTATTGGGACCGCTTTCCGAAATTTCAACTAACTACCTATTCCAGCGATAAAGCCATTTTTAAGTCAGACATACAGACGTCGCAGGCATTTTAATAGGGTCCCGTTTGGCACCTTTCGCTTTCAGAATCCTAAAAACATTTGTCCTCCGCTAACTGGTAGCAGTACAATCAAACAGCGTCCTTACCTGGTAGATCATAAGCTCCGTTTTCGTCCGCAGCAGCATGAGCGGCCGCGAGCCGCGGTTCCCCAAGCCGACCACCAGCATTTCCTTCAGACTGTCCACGTCCGTACCCTGGGTCGGCTTGTAGTCGTCTTCTTCCGGTTGGTCGGTCAGGATGGGGACGGACTCCAGGCTGTCGGCTAGGATCTGTTGACGTAAAACACTGATGAAAACAAAAGAGCATGACGGACTCAGGATGACATATGGATTCTAAAAAAGACCTCACACTTATCAATCAGTTCAAGCAGAAGAAAGAGACACAACACACTTATTGTTTTGTTTTAGCAGTCGTGTTTAAAGATGATGCTAAATTCGTCCGTTCAGTTCAGTCGTTTATTTATTAAATGTTATATTAATTTACTAATTTACCCGGCAAACGTTGTTTTGCCATATTAATTACCCTACGACCTATTATCAGACCTACCAAATATACATTAAAAAAAATCATAAAAATCGGTGAAGCCATTTCCGAGGAGTTCGATACCAAACACTGCGACATGAGATTTTTATATATTAGATTCATTCATTAGTTACTTGTAGGCTCCGTGTGGCGCCGGATTAAGAATAGCGTCACTCCATTTCCTTCCGTGGATGTCGTAGAAGGCGACTTAGAAAATCAATTACCAGGAGACGAGCATCAGCGTCTTCCTGAGATTCCAACCGCATACTGCGATCGCCAACCCGCCTGCCAAGCGTGGCGATTATGGCAATGAAATTGGTTATGAAAACCACGAGGGAGGCCTGTGTCCTGCAGTGGTAGTCAAATGGCTGATGACGATGATGATGATTAGTTACTTCATTCCAGTATCCATTAATTTATTTGTTCAACCATTCATTCCTCCGTTGGTTTATTGATTCATTCAATCATACGATCATTCCTTTTCATTCATTCGTTTATTCCATCATTCATGCAATCAAATCAAAAAAATATTTCAACGTAAACAATTTATATTCTGTTTGTTGAAGGTCAAGGTACAATGTTACCCATTGCCTTATGGTTGAGTAGTGAGGAAAAAGGCAGTGAAAAAAACTTGAAAATGTTTTCTCAAATTATATTAAATCTAATACATAAGTTGGAACGAGTACCTACCTAACATGATTCCATGAGTGCAATCGATAATTTGCAATAGCATTAGAATCGCTCGTAGCCCCGGCTGCCTGAGTGATCTTAAACGATCACGAAGGTTAAGCAACACAGGGCGCGTTCAGTGCATGGATGGGTCGCCATCTATGCCTAACGCTAGTGGCATTTTTCCGAGCGGTTCCGTGCTTCGCAAGGCACGTTAAGCTGTTGGTGCCGGCTGCCGTCGATAGATGGCAGTCGTTAAGCCAAGTCAGAGGCCTTAGGGCGGCTTGACAACTTCTGACAGTAGACGAGCCACTAGTCTACAAGCCTGCACCAATCCGGACTTGGCCTCCGAGGTGGAGTATGGGCTATACCTTCCTCAGGGAAGAGACCCGTGCCCCTCGGTGGGGACAAAAGTAGGTAAACATTAATGCTGGGGCCAGACATACCCTGACATAGACATTCACGAGCATAAAGCATTCCTCCGTTCGTTCAATTATTCATCGTTCGTGCGTGTATGCATTAATTCTGTTATATATTACTCGGTCGCTCATTAATTCGAGCTGTCAATGTAGAGTTCGGCCTATCGCGATTCTATTGCCTAGTGTCTATTCTTCCTATTTATGTAGAAACTAACGTTTTTGTCCAGACTGTGCAACTGAAATGTAAACCACCTCAGCTCTAACTTTAAAAATAACAATTGATAACCGTTGTTATTTTCAAGGCCAGGACTGAGGTCTTGATCATGAGAAAATTACAGAACGTCAAAAATAAATAAGAACATCAGGTCCTGACCTTGAACCGAAGGTCAAAATAAATAAGACTATCAACATTGGTAGTACGACGGCACGAGTCACGCGCGTTTGTGGCGCTAAAAATGTCTGAATTTGACAATCCATGTAGGTACTGGAAACGCCTTCTGACATTTAAAACGCGCGACAAGTGTCATCGTACCACCCCTGCACAAAATAAACAAGAATATCAGGTCCTGACCTTGACAACAGTAGAAGGACAAAATAAATATCAGGTTCTAACTTTGATAATGACAGAAGGTCAAATAAGAAGGGCAGTATTGAGGAGGATAAGCTGTCAGGGCTGAGGAGGATAAGTTGTCAGGACTGAGGAGGATAAGTTGTCAGGACTGAGGAGGATAAGTTGTCAGGACTGAGGAGGATAAGCTGTCAGGACTGAGGAGGATAAGTTGTCAGGACTGAGGAGGATAAGTCGTCAGGACTGAGGAGGATAAGCTGTCAGGGCTGAGGAGGGTAAGTCGACAGCACGGCTCGCAGGGACCGACCCGGTGGCCGCCGCAGGCGTCGCGCACGAGGAAGCTGAGCCGCATCTCGGGCAGCGAGTACAGCTCCAGGTTGCCGTTGTCGCGCACCACGAACAGCCAGTACGACGGCTTCGGCTCGGCCAGCTGCCGCCGCCACCAGCGGGACACGCGCCGCGGGACGCCCGGGTTCTTGCTCTGCTCCGCCAGCATTATCTGCGGGCCACGGCACGCTCAGTCGCGTACGCTCGTCAGCTTGTAGCGGTACCACTCGCTAAAGGCTGGTTTACTAATACACGTTACTAATAATACGTGTAAACGTATTAAACGTATTAAGTTGTTAAGTAGTAACTCAATTTTAACTTCATTTTAAGCGACTTAATTTTAAGTAAGCGTGTATACGTATGCGATTAAATACTATTTGTCGACGCCGACAATTAAAATCTAGATTGATGCAATGATTGATGTCATCACCTTACGTGTGACACGGACTTTATTTAAAGTGTAGTGTGTACCACCCTTAATCTATGAAAATGTTTTTATTTCTTACTGGCAACACTTTCTACTTACTTCCTGTCTTCCGTCAAAACTGTAATCTCAAGGCTGTACGATTATTGTGGATTAATTCGAAATTAAATGATAAACGAAGAAATAACACTACCAACGTGTTTATGTTCAAACCCCGAACACTATTAAGCTCTTTAGCTAGCCCAAGATGGACGACCGGCAGCGAATTTAAATCTGTAACACTGTAATAAGTGCGGTTTTAGAGGAAGTGAAGGATGAAATAGTCAGGGAAGCGAGAATACATTTTCTATTTCATAAATATATGATGACTTATGGCACTGAAACGTGGTCTCTCACTATGGGCCTCATAAGAAGGCTCAAGGTCACGCAACGAGCTATGGAAGGAGCTATGCTCGGAACTTCTCTACGAGATCGAATCAGAAATCATGAGATCCGTAGACGAACGAAAGTCGTCGACATAGCCCAGCGGATTAGTAAGTTGAAGTGGCAGTGGGCGGGGCACATAGCACGCAGAACTGATGGCCGATGGGGCCGAAAAGTTCTCGAATGGAGACCACATATCGGCAAGCGCAGCGTGGGACGACCAGCCACAAGATGGACAGATGACCTCATCCAAGTGGCAGGAAGGCGCTGGATGCAGGCCGCTTCCAACCGGTCTTTTTGGAAATCCATGGAGGAGGCCTATGTCCAGCAGTGGACCTCTTGTGGCTGAATGATGAAATATAATTAAAACAGGAAACACAAACACTCGGACACTGCCAAGCTTTTGCATTTAACTAATAATTAACGAGATCATTTCCGATACCGATAGCCCCATCACTACGTATTAGACTACCATGACGACGCAGCAGCCGTTTAAACGAATACAAAATTGTTTATATTCCACCCACATTGTACGAGTAATGTAACTTTTAAATACAGACAGTATTACTTAACTTACAACTCTAAAAGGAATGTGAAGTGAACCAAATGCGTCTCTTCTAAGCCCGCATACTATGTATGGCTTATGTTAGCGTAAGTACCTATCAATAGTGTCTTATTAATATTATAATTTTTTATGTCACAAATTTCCGCAGTTTTAAGTACTGGCGAAATGTGTAACATCAAGAAAAAATTAACGTTGACTGTGTTAATGTTAGTTGCACCAATTTTTATAATTTAAATAAAGGAATTTCATATGAAAAAAATTAACTAAATTGTGCCTGTCCAAACGTGTTGTGACGGACCAAGCTCCGTACAAGTGCTCACGATCGTTAATATCATGTTGAATTGTGTTCTGCACGAGAAGATTAAGGATGGAAGCTAAAAGAAACCGAGAAATGATAATCATATACTTATATAGGCATTGTAAAACATTTAAAGAACGTATTATAGAATCGGATAAAGCGCTTAAACGTATTTGGTTCCCCAACATAAAATAAAGCTAGGTATTATTTGTTTGTATCATTTGTAAACATTTAAACAGTTCTTGTGAAATATTGCGTTGTCTTTTCTAGATTAAATATTTACGATAATTGAGATTAATTACAACGGCATCTATTATGCGAGTTGGCACAACTAATAAATTATGGATTGAAGAGGGTTTTTCATCTGAAGCCTGTTACAATGCATGACGGTTCGTCGCTTTTTTCATAGGTGACGCTACCGGTCTAAACGCGTGGGTCTGAATTCATTCTCTAAAACAAAAACAAAAAAAAGTGCATCCGAAAAGCTTTCGTTTTGTAGCATTTGTAAACATTTAAACAGTTTTTGTGAAATATTGCGTTGTCTTTTGTAGATTAAATTATACAACTTGTTTTAGGGATGGTTTACGATAATTGAGATTAATTACAATGACATCTCTCTTGCGAAATAGCACAACTAATAAATTTTGGATTGAAGAAAGTCTGTCACCTAAATCTAATACAGTACATGGCAGTTCATCACTTTGTTCATAGATGACACTTTCTTAATTCATTCTCTAAAACAAAACAAAAAATTGCATCCGAAAAGCTCGGTCATCCAGGTACTAAATAAATAGGGAACTTAAATCATATAAAACTTTAACAAAACAACATAGACTCACGCCTGTGTCCCGGAGGGGTAGGCGAAGGTCGGGGACTGCCACTTGTTGCGATCTTGACGGATCACTGTCGCTTCCTCGACATTCATTGGTCGTTGCTTGCGCGCGCGCCGGTTTCGGGTGCTTTTGTCTTGCCCTTTGCTAGTGCATCCCTTGTTTGGTCGGGGTGTGTCCGTCTGGGTCGTCCCTTGCCGGCCCTTCCACCCACATTTGTTCGATGGATTTGTTTCGTCAGTCTTTCTGTCTTCATCCTCTCCACATGTCCAAACGAACTCAACATTCCTTTCTCAATTTTAGTCACTGCATCCTCTTTTAGTCCACAACGTTTTCTAGTTACACGGTTACGTGTCCGGTCATTCAAAGTAACACCAGACATACTTCTCAAGGACCTCATTTCTGCTTAAAAATGTAGAATTTAGTTTTTCATTGAACTCTGAACGTTTTCTTAGAAACATTGTTTTGCGAGGTGACTCATGTATGTTGATGGACGCTTCATACATAGTAGGCGGTGCGTTCATACGCTGGGGAGTGACGTCATGGTCTGAGGTCGAGTTGTATGGCGCGTTGTAGTGCCGCGTGATTGTATTGACTTATTGACTGTTTGTATCGTAGGGAGTGTATGGTCGCGGAAGAAAGAGATACCACGTTTGTTTGTCTTTAGACGTGTCCTCTCATACTTTATTAAAGTTTTTCTTAGTGCAAGTCCCCATTATCGAATATCTTCGCATAAGCTCTAGAGTGAGCTCCATCTAGGAGTGAGTAGCGTATCAGTATTAGTTCTTTGTTAATACGATATTAACCGTTTAAGTGGGGGGGCGCCACTGTTATTTGCGTCCGGTTGGCGCCAACCAAATAAATCATTATAACGCTTCAAATCCCAATTGTAGATAAAGTAGAGTATTTTTAGGTGAATATAAACTGAATTAAAGAGACGTTGTTCTATATACGAGATACGAAACTTTGTTATTAACAGAAACTAGTTTTTCGAAAACACCACCGCGTCATTCAAATGTGCGTTGAATAAATTGATAAAAGGATTGTAGAAAAATAAATCAATCGGGAAATATCGAGATAAATAAATAGAAACTTAATTGACAATATAATTATAGACATTAAATATTAATTTATAAAATAGCATAATATTAAAGTTCTGAAATTGGTTGAGAAGATAGTGGCGTGGTGTGGTACGAGTTTGACGAACAAAAATAGAATTACCAATGTTGAAGTCCTTAAACTAATAGCAATAAGGAATAAAATTCTTCAGTTGGTGGGATTTCGTTATTGGTTTCGCGAGAGGGAGAAGTGGCATCATATCAGGAGGGGGCTGCGAGGTTATAAAAGCTGGGTTCGGGAAGTGCTCGGGGCTTTTTCCGGAACAGAAAATTGAACAGTAAATACGTCTGCTGCGCTCGTAGGCAAATTCGCCATTTTGTGAATTTATTACTATTAGGGAGTTTCGTTTGCATTTAAATTCGAAAGTAGGAGAGTGGTTTTGGATTTGTAACCTAACATCACCTGTGGGCATTGCGTCCCAGACTATCAGCTCTGGTGTGAAGTTTCAGGTTCTGAATTACTTTCTTAGCTAGGGAATGAGATTTGAAAGTGAAAGTGTAAGGTTAGAAGCGGCCTTCGATTCCTAAACCATTTGTATATTTAGCTAGAAGTTTTCCGCGTAAAATAGGGTTTTCAGCCTTAGTAATTAGGGTAGCTCTCGCGAAATAAAAGTTTACTAATCCTTTTCCTCCACAGTACTACGTTTATGCGGAAATAAATTTGTGCAAAGGATAACTCACGGTGACAAAGGTATGCTATGGATGGTCCGTGTGTCTAGCCTTTGTCAAATAACCAAGGCTCGGCGGGGGCACACGAGATGATCGATATCATTCTTGCGTCATAGCTTTCTGAGCCTTTGCAGTCATTTAATTCCACTTATTACTTTAGCTTAATTCCACTAGCTAGTGGTAATTGAGTTTCAGTATACAAACGTGTGAATTTAGAGCGAATTCACTTGGGAGCCTTAAGAAGTTTAAATTAACGGACTAAGGAACCCAAAATCTAGCTCTGCTTACTATGCTACGGCTGAATCTGAGTCTGCTTGGGTCGAAAGGTTTAAAGAATCCCTTCACCGGAGGCGTTCCCAATTTAATTTAATAATAGAAAAGTAATACTAACAATAATTTTGAATTGAGATAATAGGATTAATTATCTTGTTTGAAGATTGGGATAAAATGCTTCTTGTGAATGCGGTGTTAGATCTTCTTCCGTTAGCATTTGTGGTGTAGCAATTTTCCCCCTGCTTACCCTGAGTGACAGACGATTCTAGCTCTCTGGCACTTTGCACCCATAACATATTTATGTATTATATTCCGAATATTCTTACCTTGCGGGTGGTTACCGAACCCATAAAACCACCTGCGCATACACATCCTAGGCTACACACTCTGGCCGGCCAGAAAGTCTGAAAGCTAACTGAGTCAAGTTACCAAGTAATTTGAAACAGTCTGGTTTTCCGGAGTTAGGGAGGATAGAAGTAGGAAATAGCTGTGACTAGGGAGACACCTTAGGCACTCACGCATACACACGATTAAATGTAAATGGGGTTTGTTTTGCTGAAACAACAATAATTTTGATGGGTGGTTAAATATATTAGCTTACGGGGTTGGGAAAAATTAGGCAGGCTCCCCCTTTTCTTTCAGGGTATCCAGTTGTATGATGAGAGTAAGTATTTCCCCAAGTCCCCACCATAACAATGCGGTCATTAGATGCGTTTAAGGTTCATTTAATAAAACTAAAATAAGTGAAATTGGTGCTTCCACAATGTTTTGTAGTGTAGTGATATTGTGATCAATATGTCGCAATAGGTTTAGTGTTCAATAAATCTGTTTCCAAACCCGTCTGTAAATGATAGCGTTAAGTAATTTTCTTATCACCTACTCGTAAGGATGTAGATGTAGCCCCGCAAAAATTCCGCGTTGCGCTAATGTAAACCTGCCAAACTCTGTTGGACTAAAAGATTGCGTTCGTTATTTAATTGTTCGAGTCTTGAGTTAGTAGCTACTAAACTTACTGCTTATCTATGTCTCTGGTCCTTACCTTAAAACTAGGCGTAAAGGTTGGTGCGTTTCATCCACACGGTGATCATTTCAAACTAAGGAATAGGTAAAACGAAACGAAAATATTAGCTTCGTAGGTACCTATCTTTTGACCTTCGGACGGGACATTCCACTATTGCAGAGGTAGGAACAATTTATGTAGGTGCGTAGATACTCTACCTTCCGACTGTAGTTTCTTTAGTATTATTGCATTTTAGGTGCAATATAGGGTGAATAATATATAGGGTGGTCAAAACTCGGATTATTGTTAGGAATTGAAAGACGTTATGGGACGTTAGGGAGTAGTTAAGAGCCACTATAGGCTTAGTAGTAGTAAGGCTATTATATTCATTTTAAGTATATTGGCTTAATACTCTGCTTAATCTCATAGTTGCGTGAGCGCGGCTGGATTGTTTCAGTGTTGGTAAGCTTCGATGAAGTCTTATTCCAACGTACTTTGTGCATTTGGTTATTACCTCTCTCACACTTGTCTGCCAATGCATTGTACTGCTGAACATCCCTTTGCCGTTTCTTACGTTAATTGTGTGAAGCATCTTGAGTCTTAAGATCTCTATACCCGCTTAAAGCTTTTATTATATTCGACTTGTCCTTGAGTGGCATCTCATAGTTGCGTGAGCACGGCTGGATTGTTTCAGTGTTGGTAAGCTTTCGATGAAGTCTTATTCCAACGTACTTTGTGCATTTGGTTATTACCTCTCTCACACTCTCGTCTGCCAATGCATTGTACTGCTGAACATCCCTTTGCCGTTTCTTGCGTTAATTGTGTGAAGTGACTTGAGTCTTAATGCCTGCTCAAAGCTTTTATTGCTTCTATTATATTTATTTGTATGACTTATGTCTTTGGGTGACATTTCATGGTTGTGTAGGTTTGGCCGGACTGTTTCAGTGTTGGTAAGCTTCGATGAAGTCTTATTCCAACGTACTTTGTGCATTTGGTTTTTTACCTCTCTCACTTTCGTCTGCCAATGCATTGTACTGCTGAACGTCTCTTTGCCAATTCTTGCGTTAATCATGTATGTTTTCTTAAGGCATAGACTCGGAATAATGAATCATTGTATTCTTATTTCTAGTCAGTCATAGTTTTATTATTTATAAGTATATATTGACGGTATAACGTAGTGGTGGCCAATCCCCATCCACGGTAGATATAATTAGCACTATCGGCTAGTAGATAATTGAGTATTCCACTCACTTCTTCTTATCCAACATTATCTACTTAGCTGGCTAATAATGTCTGCCTTAACCGGCCTTTGGTAGGGGACGTTATACTAAAACACTCACATGTGTAGTAGTATGACAAGTAGTTATTTATTTCAAATATTTTGCTACTATAATCTTATCTTATTTAGATGGAATTTATTTTATTAACCTTTAATTTATTGTCTTCTAAACTTAACTTCTCTACTTAAATTTTCTTCTTTTATTTCAATCTTGTCTCGCTTCTGCTTATTTAATGTTGCTTTATTGCTATTTTAGTTTCTTCGAATCTTCCCAAAATTTACATTTTCTAGTAAACATTTGGTTTGAACTGAATGTTCTTAGTTTCACTTTTATTATTTTAACGGATCTCTTACATACATTCATTACTCAATCTCTTATCCTAAAAGTTCTTGGGTTATTATTACGTTCACAATGAAGGGTTCTCACTAGACTAGACGATCACAGTTGGCCATTAGAGTGTTTTGCATCATAGTACCGTTTTCTCTTTACTATCGGGGGTTTATACTTTTAATATCCGGGGTGGGGGTTACAATTTGGTGCCGTGACCAGGATATCTTAATACTAGTTTGAGTAGTTTGTATGTTTTATGATGCAGAATATTCTTATTTTTAATTATTATCGTTGGCTTTATGCCACAATTTGATGTTCGTGAAATGGAAAGGTTTGAGATTGACGATGAGGGTATGATTGAGATCCGTTAATTTTGCTTTCACATAGATTTATGGATGTATGCACGGGTAAAAATAAATATTTAATTCGTGTATGGATCTATTTATCTAATTGTTTACGTGTAATCACGTTATTTTAACTAACGTTTCATAACGTCTTGGTAATTTCTATTCAAATTACGTTAATTTACAATAAATCTTTAGTTGATTCAATGCTTTCGTGTCGGATTTTAATAATAGTCTGTAGAGGTTATACTGTTCGATCGTTTTAAGTAGGTACGTTTAACAGTTTTTTATTCAGGGGGTTGTATCAAATTATGTTTTACGTCAGAAGGTTCCTTCATAGGTAAACTAAGGCCAATAATAATTCCAGTTTAGTTAATTAAGAAGATAATTAGGGAATTAAAAAAAAAAAAAATCGAATGTCATCGGGTTACATTAATTAGTCAAAGGTCTGCTTTGTGGGGGGTTGTCAAAATATGGATTTTCTTTTACGCGATTTTAAATTCTTAAATACATTAATACTTGTTTTGCTTATTAATTAATAGTTATTATTGTGAATGATCTTTCTTATTTTAATTTGTTGATGTATTTCATTTTAAATATTTTCATGCTGGGGGTTGATATTTTTACATTCGGTTTAGCATTCCATTACGCGGAAACTTGTCTTTTATTTGGGGGGTTGTGGGGTTGTAAAAGAAAAAAAAACAACATAATTAACAAAAGTTTTCTCGACGGGGGGTTGCTATTATTATAGTATTGCTAGGAATTTAGTATTGCGTAATTCGGTAGTTTCGTATAGTGGTGGCGCAAATAAATTCATGAATTCTAAATTATTCCATTAGACTCGAGATTAATTTTAATTTGCTAAAATATCAATATGTCAAATAAATTTAGTATATTTTATTCCCATCGATTCGTAAATTTCTTGATAGACATAATAAACTAATTTATTAATTAAAACAAAAAAAAAGAAAAAGGAATTTTTTTATTTTATTTTAGTAATCCGCGTACCCATAATAAAGTATAAATAATAGAGAAAAAAAAAAACAACACAGTTTGTTTTATTTTAATAATTCGCGTACAGTAAACGATAAAAAGTAGATAATCGAATATTCTTAAACCAAACTTTGGATTTAAATGTACCTTACCATAATTTACGTCTTACCCAAATACCATTTTTAATAAAATACGGACGCATGTTAATCTAATCGGGATTTACACTTGATTATTTAATTTTCGTCGTTGACTGTACTTCTTAAACCAGGTAATTGAAACGGTTTTGAAAGGTAATCTGGTAATTGAAATTGAGGTATTGTGTACGGTAATCAAGGTAATTCGTGTGGTACTGTGTAAGGTAAAACAAATTTAATTTTAAAAATTTTACTTGCGTCTCATAACGTCTATCACTAGGTTTTATTGCGATCGCGGGCTCTGGTTCAAATTATTTTATTCCTCATATTGGATAGGGTTGTCAAATTTATAATAAAATTAGTAGTTTATTTTGTATCGCGGTAATCAAAATCATATCTGCGAAGAGTTCATTCGCTAAATTCTCAGGCTTCATATAGCAGTATGTAAGCAAGTAAGAGTAAGCTTGGAAATGATTCAATGAATGGAGAAGGAATTAGTTGGAGTATTTAGAAAGAGAATGAAAAGGGGCTTGAATGGAAGTTCTAGAGTTTGGTGAATCGGTTTTACGCAGATAACTTGTTTTATTTAGTTTCCGAATACAGCACACACCTCAAGCGGATACAAATACTTCTTTTGATTTTCATTTTAAATTAAGTTAAACTGTATTTGTATCCCGGACTCCACAAGAAGCTAAGAACTAGTTTCGGCAACTGAGCAGGCTCCAGAAGCGAAGATGTTGTCGATTGGGGATTTTCATTGATTAATATCGTTTGTTTGATAGCTTCCCGTAGTGATTTCGCAGCTGATTGTTATTTGAGGCTATTGTAAGGGTCGGTTCTACTACCGGTGCACGTTTGCTCTTGGGGAGGCCTCCCCTTTGGAGTTTAAGCGAGTGTATCTGGTACTTAGCAGTCGGTGCCTTCGGGCTGTCCTGCCTCACAACCAGGATCCCTTTATCAAGGTCTTAAATGATAGGCTGTGTTAAAAGCTACTAAGCGATCCGAATAAAACGGTGTCGATTGAAATTTCACATAGGCAATTATCCGAAGAGTCTGGTTGAAAAACACAACTCACTCATTTCGTCATTTCAGGATAATAGTGAAACAAGTAATTAGTAACTTATGTAGCAAGACTACTCTCGTGATCACTTAAGTTTTATTGAAAATTTGATAACGACAGGTCTTATCCAAATTTTGGGGGTTGATTGTGACGGACCAAGCTCCGTACAAGTGCTCACGATCGTTAATATCATGTTGAATTGTGTTCTGCACGAGAAGATTAAGGATGGAAGCTAAAAGAAACCGAGAAATGATAATCATATACTTATATAGGCATTGTAAAACATTTAAAGAACGTATTATAGAATCGGATAAAGCGCTTAAACGTATTTGGTTCCCCAACATAAAATAAAGCTAGGTATTATTTGTTTGTATCATTTGTAAACATTTAAACAGTTCTTGTGAAATATTGCGTTGTCTTTTCTAGATTAAATATTTACGATAATTGAGATTAATTACAACGGCATCTATTTTGCGAGTTGGCACAACTAATAAATTATGGATTGAAGAGGGTTTTTCATCTGAAGCCTGTTACAATGCATGACGGTTCGTCGCTTTTTTCATAGGTGACGCTACCGGTCTAAACGCGTGGGTCTGAATTCATTCTCTAAAACAAAAACAAAAAAAAGTGCATCCGAAAAGCTTTCGTTTTGTAGCATTTGTAAACATTTAAACAGTTTTTGTGAAATATTGCGTTGTCTTTTGTAGATTAAATTATACAACTTGTTTTAGGGATGGTTTACGATAATTGAGATTAATTACAATGACATCTCTCTTGCGAAATAGCACAACTAATAAATTTTGGATTGAAGAAAGTCTGTCACCTAAATCTAATACAGTACATGGCAGTTCATCACTTTGTTCATAGATGACACTTTCTTAATTCATTCTCTAAAACAAAACAAAAAATTGCATCCGAAAAGCTCGGTCATCCAGGTACTAAATAAATAGGGAACTTAAATCATATAAAACTTTAACAAAACAACATAGACTCACGCCTGTGTCCCGGAGGGGTAGGCGAAGGTCGGGGACTGCCACTTGTTGCGATCTTGACGGATCACTGTCGCTTCCTCGACATTCATTGGTCGTTGCTTGCGCGCGCGCCGGTTTCGGGTGCTTTTGTCTTGCCCTTTGCTAGTGCATCCCTTGTTTGGTCGGGGTGTGTCCGTCTGGGTCGTCCCTTGCCGGCCCTTCCACCCACATTTGTTCGATGGATTTGTTTCGTCAGTCTTTCTGTCTTCATCCTCTCCACATGTACAAACGAACTCAACATTCCTTTCTCAATTTTAGTCACTGCATCCTCTTTTAGTCCACAACGTTTTCTAGTTACACGGTTACGTGTCCGGTCATTCAAAGTAACACCAGACATACTTCTCAAGGACCTCATTTCTGCTTAAAAATGTAGAATTTAGTTTTTCATTGAACTCTGAACGTTTTCTTAGAAACATTGTTTTGCGAGGTGACTCATGTATGTTGATGGACGCTTCATACATAGTAGGCGGTGCGTTCATACGCTGGGGAGTGACGTCATGGTCTGAGGTCGAGTTTTATGGCGCGTTGTAGTGCCGCGTGATTGTATTGACTTATTGACTGTTTGTATCGTAGGGAGTGTATGGTCGCGGAAGAAAGAGATACCACGTTTGTTTGTCTTTAGACGTGTCCTCTCATACTTTATTAAAGTTTTTCTTAGTGCAAGTCCCCATTATCGAATATCTTCGCATAAGCTCTAGAGTGAGCTCCATCTAGGAGTGAGTAGCGTATCAGTATTAGTTCTTTGTTAATACGATATTAACCGTTTAAGTGGGGGGGCGCCACTGTTATTTGCGTCCGGTTGGCGCCAACCAAATAAATCATTATAACGCTTCAAATCCCAATTGTAGATAAAGTAGAGTATTTTTAGGTGAATATAAACTGAATTAAAGAGACGTTGTTCTATATACGAGATACGAAACTTTGTTATTAACAGAAACTAGTTTTTCGAAAACACCACCGCGTCATTCAAATGTGCGTTGAATAAATTGATAAAAGGATTGTAGAAAAATAAATCAATCGGGAAATATCGAGATAAATAAATAGAAACTTAATTGACAATATAATTATAGACATTAAATATTAATTTATAAAATAGCATAATATTAAAGTTCTGAAATTGGTTGAGAAGATAGTGGCGTGGTGTGGTACGAGTTTGACGAACAAAAATAGAATTACCAATGTTGAAGTCCTTAAACTAATAGCAATAAGGAATAAAATTCTTCAGTTGGTGGGATTTCGTTATTGGTTTCGCGAGAGGGAGAAGTGGCATCATATCAGGAGGGGGCTGCGAGGTTATAAAAGCTGGGTTCGGGAAGTGCTCGGGGCTTTTTCCGGAACAGAAAATTGAACAGTAAATACGTCTGCTGCGCTCGTAGGCAAATTCGCCATTTTGTGAATTTATTACTATTAGGGAGTTTCGTTTGCATTTAAATTCGAAAGTAGGAGAGTGGTTTTGGATTTGTAACCTAACATCACCTGTGGGCATTGCGTCCCAGACTATCAGCTCTGGTGTGAAGTTTCAGGTTCTGAATTACTTTCTTAGCTAGGGAATGAGATTTGAAAGTGAAAGTGTAAGGTTAGAAGCGGCCTTCGATTCCTAAACCATTTGTATATTTAGCTAGAAGTTTTCCGCGTAAAATAGGGTTTTCAGCCTTAGTAATTAGGGTAGCTCTCGCGAAATAAAAGTTTACTAATCCTTTTCCTCCACAGTACTACGTTTATGCGGAAATAAATTTGTGCAAAGGATAACTCACGGTGACAAAGGTATGCTATGGATGGTCCGTGTGTCTAGCCTTTGTCAAATAACCAAGGCTCGGCGGGGGCACACGAGATGATCGATATCATTCTTGCGTCATAGCTTTCTGAGCCTTTGCAGTCATTTAATTCCACTTATTACTTTAGCTTAATTCCACTAGCTAGTGGTAATTGAGTTTCAGTATACAAACGTGTGAATTTAGAGCGAATTCACTTGGGAGCCTTAAGAAGTTTAAATTAACGGACTAAGGAACCCAAAATCTAGCTCTGCTTACTATGCTACGGCTGAATCTGAGTCTGCTTGGGTCGAAAGGTTTAAAGAATCCCTTCACCGGAGGCGTTCCCAATTTAATTTAATAATAGAAAAGTAATACTAACAATAATTTTGAATTGAGATAATAGGATTAATTATCTTGTTTGAAGATTGGGATAAAATGCTTCTTGTGAATGCGGTGTTAGATCTTCTTCCGTTAGCATTTGTGGTGTAGCAATTTTCCCCCTGCTTACCCTGAGTGACAGACGATTCTAGCTCTCTGGCACTTTGCACCCATAACATATTTATGTATTATATTCCGAATATTCTTACCTTGCGGGTGGTTACCGAACCCATAAAACCACCTGCGCATACACATCCTAGGCTACACACTCTGGCCGGCCAGAAAGTCTGAAAGCTAACTGAGTCAAGTTACCAAGTAATTTGAAACAGTCTGGTTTTCCGGAGTTAGGGAGGATAGAAGTAGGAAATAGCTGTGACTAGGGAGACACCTTAGGCACTCACGCATACACACGATTAAATGTAAATGGGGTTTGTTTTGCTGAAACAACAATAATTTTGATGGGTGGTTAAATATATTAGCTTACGGGGTTGGGAAAAATTAGGCAGGCTCCCCCTTTTCTTTCAGGGTATCCAGTTGTATGATGAGAGTAAGTATTTCCCCAAGTCCCCACCATAACAATGCGGTCATTAGATGCGTTTAAGGTTCATTTAATAAAACTAAAATAAGTGAAATTGGTGCTTCCACAATGTTTTGTAGTGTAGTGATATTGTGATCAATATGTCGCAATAGGTTTAGTGTTCAATAAATCTGTTTCCAAACCCGTCTGTAAATGATAGCGTTAAGTAATTTTCTTATCACCTACTCGTAAGGATGTAGATGTAGCCCCGCAAAAATTCCGCGTTGCGCTAATGTAAACCTGCCAAACTCTGTTGGACTAAAAGATTGCGTTCGTTATTTAATTGTTCGAGTCTTGAGTTAGTAGCTACTAAACTTACTGCTTATCTATGTCTCTGGTCCTTACCTTAAAACTAGGCGTAAAGGTTGGTGCGTTTCATCCACACGGTGATCATTTCAAACTAAGGAATAGGTAAAACGAAACGAAAATATTAGCTTCGTAGGTACCTATCTTTTGACCTTCGGACGGGACATTCCACTATTGCAGAGGTAGGAACAATTTATGTAGGTGCGTAGATACTCTACCTTCCGACTGTAGTTTCTTTAGTATTATTGCATTTTAGGTGCAATATAGGGTGAATAATATATAGGGTGGTCAAAACTCGGATTATTGTTAGGAATTGAAAGACGTTATGGGACGTTAGGGAGTAGTTAAGAGCCACTATAGGCTTAGTAGTAGTAAGGCTATTATATTCATTTTAAGTATATTGGCTTAATACTCTGCTTAATCTCATAGTTGCGTGAGCGCGGCTGGATTGTTTCAGTGTTGGTAAGCTTCGATGAAGTCTTATTCCAACGTACTTTGTGCATTTGGTTATTACCTCTCTCACACTTGTCTGCCAATGCATTGTACTGCTGAACATCCCTTTGCCGTTTCTTACGTTAATTGTGTGAAGCATCTTGAGTCTTAAGATCTCTATACCCGCTTAAAGCTTTTATTATATTCGACTTGTCCTTGAGTGGCATCTCATAGTTGCGTGAGCACGGCTGGATTGTTTCAGTGTTGGTAAGCTTTCGATGAAGTCTTATTCCAACGTACTTTGTGCATTTGGTTATTACCTCTCTCACACTCTCGTCTGCCAATGCATTGTACTGCTGAACATCCCTTTGCCGTTTCTTGCGTTAATTGTGTGAAGTGACTTGAGTCTTAATGCCTGCTCAAAGCTTTTATTGCTTCTATTATATTTATTTGTATGACTTATGTCTTTGGGTGACATTTCATGGTTGTGTAGGTTTGGCCGGACTGTTTCAGTGTTGGTAAGCTTCGATGAAGTCTTATTCCAACGTACTTTGTGCATTTGGTTTTTTACCTCTCTCACTTTCGTCTGCCAATGCATTGTACTGCTGAACGTCTCTTTGCCAATTCTTGCGTTAATCATGTATGTTTTCTTAAGGCATAGACTCGGAATAATGAATCATTGTATTCTTATTTCTAGTCAGTCATAGTTTTATTATTTATAAGTATATATTGACGGTATAACGTAGTGGTGGCCAATCCCCATCCACGGTAGATATAATTAGCACTATCGGCTAGTAGATAATTGAGTATTCCACTCACTTCTTCTTATCCAACATTATCTACTTAGCTGGCTAATAATGTCTGCCTTAACCGGCCTTTGGTAGGGGACGTTATACTAAAACACTCACATGTGTAGTAGTATGACAAGTAGTTATTTATTTCAAATATTTTGCTACTATAATCTTATCTTATTTAGATGGAATTTATTTTATTAACCTTTAATTTATTGTCTTCTAAACTTAACTTCTCTACTTAAATTTTCTTCTTTTATTTCAATCTTGTCTCGCTTCTGCTTATTTAATGTTGCTTTATTGCTATTTTAGTTTCTTCGAATCTTCCCAAAATTTACATTTTCTAGTAAACATTTGGTTTGAACTGAATGTTCTTAGTTCCACTTTTATTATTTTAACGGATCTCTTACATACATTCATTACTCAATCTCTTATCCTAAAAGTTCTTGGGTTATTATTACGTTCACAATGAAGGGTTCTCACTAGACTAGACGATCACAGTTGGCCATTAGAGTGTTTTGCATCATAGTACCGTTTTCTCTTTACTATCGGGGGTTTATACTTTTAATATCCGGGGTGGGGGTTACAGTGTCAAGTGACCGGCCACGCTCACCACGTTGTAATCTACTTATTTACTTGCAGGCTAAATTTGAATTTGCAACTTATTGCTAAATTCGTTGTTTACATGCATTAAGTGCCTTAAAATTAAGTTAAAATTTAGTTAACTACTGAACAACTTAATACGTGTAGACCAGCCTTAACAGTCAAGGAAAACATCGCGACGAAACGCTAGTGTCTCAGGACCTCGTTGCCCGAAATACTTTTTTTTATGTGACAAAATATTTTCTATTAGAAACAGCGCTGGTTTTCAAATAGCACCTCCACGGTAAGCCCTACCTGCATGAAGAAAACGTCATGCAGCTATTTACTGCTAGCTGACTCGACACACGCTGTTTTTCTATATTAATTACGCCAACGACCTATTCTCAGACCAACCAAATATACACAAAAAAATATGCTATTATCATAAATAATACCTAATATAGTAGAAATTTTAACTGAAATATCCTGGAAGGTGTAACTAGACACTATTCCCTGCAGCGACAGAGCACAATGTCGTATGCGGATAGATTTGAAAGAAATTCGCTGACATGTTACGGAAGGTGTGCTGCTGCAGCCAAACTAAATTAGTCGTTATCCCTAAAGCAGTAAGGCACTCACGCTGGCCATGGAGGCTGCCACCTGATCACCAAATTTAGAAGCTAAATGAATCGTGTGATTTTAAAACAACACAAGTCACATGTGTTTTTAAAATAACACTTGCCCATTTTTTTTATTAAATTATTTACACCTACCTATTGATTTACATTAGAAAAAAAAAATTGTAGTTTATTCATACAGAAATCAATATAATATGCTAAAATATTGCTGTTGTAGATATTAGTATTTGAATAAAACAGTTTTTTCTATTTCCTGCAAATTTGTAATGAAAGGACATGTGTCGTTTTAAAATCACACGATTCAAATATCACTGAAGGTGTTCTGTAAGGAATTCTGGGTGCGAATTGATTTAGACGTTATCTACAATAAGGCACTCACGCCGGCCATGGATTCTTCCAAATGTAGAAGAAGTTCGCTGACATGTTCTGGAAGGTGTGCAGCAGTCAAACTAAATTGGTCGTTATGTGTGAAGCGGTAAGGCACTCACGCCGGCCACGGATTCTTCCAAATGTAGAAGAAGTTCGCTGACATGTTCTGGAAGGTGCGCAGCGGCCAAACTAAATTGGTCGTTATGTGTGAAGCGGTAAGGCACTCACGCTGGCCATGGAGGCGGGCGTCTGGTCGCCGCCGTAGAGCAGCTCGTCGTCGTCGTTGAGCTCGTAGACGGCGCCGGGCCGGAAGCCCTCCGCCTTCACGGACGGCTTGCCTTTGCCCTTGCCCTTGCCCGGGAACTCGCCCTTCACCTGCAGAGGTCGCCGTTATACGAGTGCAATAGCTCGGTGCAAAAAGTCAAGTACAAAATCTCTCGCATATATCATTCAATGATAAATGCTATATATATTTGTGGAAAGACTGAGGCGTAAGCTGGATCAGTCATCTGATTTTTTTTTTAACAGACTTCGTAACGGAAAAATCACGAGGATCTCAATTCTGAAGCCGTCAGCTAGTCCTAGGACTAGGAGCAGTCTTTTAATATATCAATAAGAAATGTTTTAAGCTTTCTTAAAAGAGTACGCACACACACACCCACGCACGCACACAAGCACGCACGCACGCACGCACGCACGCACGCACGCACGCACGCACACACACACACACACACACACACACACACACACACACACACACACACACACACACACACACACACACACACACACACACACACACACACACACACACACACACACACACACACACACACACACTCACCCACTCACACATTCACACATTTATACATATACTGACAATGTAGTTTAAGAGTATTAGATAATTTTGTTTACTTCTAGTTTATCTTTCCTATTTGAGACTGTCATTGGCTTGCAAATAACACAATATTTAAATTTATTAAATATTTTCAGCTGGGAGCTGGGAGGCCTGGAAACCTAAAATATATAGATCTCCGATCTAGTTTGGGCTCCAGTCGTTACACAAATTCTACTATCACATCTACCATTTGCATCTTTATAAAGAGCTCTAGATTTGTGGATTGCGAAAATAAAGATATTTGGTATTCGTAATGTATCGCAGTCACCTGGACGCTGTCGACGTCGGCGGAGGTGAAGAGTCCGCTCATGTCGCGGTAGGGGACCGCCTTCAGCAGCGGCGGCCGGTGCGGCACGGGCTGCCGCGTCGGCGCCAGCCGGCCCGACTGCCGGACAGTTGCATTTATTTATAAAAAATATTGTAGTCTAATACGTCCCACTGCCCGGCACAGGCCTTCTCTCAGGGAGAGAGTTTGAGCTTAACCACCACGCGTGCCCACCGCGGATGGGCAATTTCTAGCGCTTAGGTATGTGAACTCCCGAGACACTCAGGTTTCCTTACGATGTTTTTTTTCAGAGTTAACTAGTGGTATTGCTATTTAAGCAAATAAATATTTTTATTTGCAACAAGTAGAACGCCGGCCTCCACCGGTCGAAGGTTCGAATCCCGGTATGTACCGACGACTTTATTTTCTAAGTTACGTACATTTTTTAAGTTGTAGTAGCGACACCACACGCTAACATTGAAGGAAAATATCGTGAGAAAACCTGATCGTCTGATGCGTTGAGATGTCTCGACTGACGATTCAGTATTTAGAGTTGGGAATTCTGCATTCTAAATTAGTTCGGATCGAAGAGTGTCAACCGTTTAGGAGTCTGCATGCAGTAACATCATCGAGAATCTGTGGTCACGGACTTGGTATTAGATAGCACTTTATGCCAAAAACACTGCTATATAGTCCTAGGTTTTTTTCCCTTGGGTTTACGGTTATGGATCTCAAAATCATTATTTACGTTATTGATTGGTCGTACAGACACTTTTCGCAAGAACGATCTGTAAAAAGAGACAAGGTTTGTCAACAGTAAGATTCACCACATCGGCGCCTGTACTGAACTCTCTGAGCGCTAGCACGAGCGTGCACCACGCCCAGGTAGGGGATTCGTTCGTTCAGGATTTAGAATTGGGGATTCCGAATTCTAAATTAGTTCGAATCGAAGAGTGTGGACTGTTTAACGTCATTTTTCTTCTCGCATCTGGACTGACTATTTAGGATCGGGGATTCTGGATTCCAGATCAGTTCGAGTCGAAGAGCGTGAATTGGTTTAATTATCTCGTCGAACGTCAGCGGGCGGAGCGTGAGCAGCGTGACCGACCAGGCCGGCGCCGACGCCGAACTCGCGCAGCGCCAGCACGAGCGCGCGGCCGCAGCTGGACAGCACGCACAGGTACGGGTCGGCCGCCGCCGCGCCGCACGCCGCCCACTCCAGCTGCAGGCTCTGGATCTGCGCGCCGTCTGCGCCGACGGGTGCACCGTTATGCTCGGGCGGTCGGCGGACTGAAGCACGTCAGTCCGAAGCACGAGTTTTTGAGGCGGTGGAAAAAACCTACACGAGTCGCGACATAATTATTAAAATTTACTTTATTTTTCTGTAAAAAAAAATTAATAAAAACCTATTTAGAGGATAAAAATTTCACCCATGCCGGGACGCGAATCCGCGACCTCTGGCCGACCGTGCCGGCGCTCTCCCGACTGAGCCGATGGGCGAGTGCAGGCATCAGTGAAATTTCGAACCTCTTTACAAACTTATCTGTATTACGTACAGGCAGCGACATCTGACCGAAGTAATTTACATCACTTGCAGCCACGAGCGACCCACTTTGCAGTTAGGTTTTTACATCGGAATGATATCGCTGTACCTACATGATTATATTCTTTGCTATAATTTTATTACCTTTATTACATTAACGGAGAAATTGAAACAAAGAAATTGTACATTCAAATTTTTTTTACAGAAAAATAAAGCAAACTGCTATTTTAATAATTGTGTTGAAACTTGTATAGGACAATTATTTAATAACAATTTGACTTATGTGCTTTCGTCCGCCGACCCTAGAATTATCGAACTGCACGTTTCGGGGGTTAGTACGATTTTTAGGGGGAATCACGATTATCGAGTTGAATGTATACTATAGTACAGGGAAGGGAAGCACGGTTACGGAGTTGAAAGTTTGGAAGGGAAGCACGGTTACGGAGTTGAAAGTTTAGGAGGGAAGCACGGTTACGGAGTTGAAAGTTTGGGAGGGAAGCACGGTTATCGAGTTGAATGTTTGGGAGAGAAGCACGGTTATCGAGTGGAATTTTTGGGAGGGAAGCACAGTTATCAATTTGCATGTTTGGAACGGAAACGCAAACATTGAGTTGCATGTTCTGGATCTGATTGATGTCAGTGCAGGAAAAACATTGATATTACCGCGAGCCCGTATTCGGATCACGATAAGAAGGACATCATCATTAGTTATGTTTGTCGAGTAAATATGAAGCGGACGTTCGTACTCACTCTTTAGCAAACGAATGGCGACGGTGGTGACCTGTACCATGAACTTGTTGTTCCCCAGGTTGCCGGCGAACACGGTGGGGGCCGACGTCATGAAGCCAGAGTTGTCCACCTCGTTGATCTCCTGCCCCGTCTGCAAGACCTGGAGACGGAGGGAGGGTTAAGGGCATTCATTTCGCGAGTTCGCTAATACCATTGCATATGTTTTAGACCGATCAGCAAAATTCTAAATATTTTCCTTCTATTTACCACGTACCATATCCACGCACCATGCTGGTGTCCCCCTCGTGTCAGTAGCAAGTACCGCACCCCGTCCAAGTACCATGCTGGTGTCCCCCCCGTGTCAGTAGCAAGTACCGCAGCCCGTCCAAGTATCATACTGGTGTCCCCCCGTGTCAGTAGCAAGTACCGCAGCCCGTCCAAGTACCACGCTGATGTCCCCCGGTGTCAGTAGCAAGTACCGCAGCCGTGCACGTACCGTGCTGGTGTCCCCCTGTGTCAGTGGCAAGTACCACAGCCGTGCACGTACCACGCTGGTGTCTCCCCGTGTCAGTGGAAAGTACTGCAGCCGTGCACGTACTGTGCTGGTGTCCCCCTGTGTCAGTGGCAAGTACCGCAGCCGTGCACGTACCACGCTGGTGTCCCCCCGTGTCAGTGGCAAGTACCGCAGCCGTGCACGTACCACGCTGGTGTCCCCCCGTGTCAGTAGCAAGTACCGCAGCCGTGCACGTACCACGCTGGTGTCCCCCCGTGTCAGTGGCAAGTACCGCAGCCGTGCACGTACCACGCTGGTGTCCCCCCGTGTCAGTGGCAAGTATCGCAGCCGTGCACGTACCACGCTGGTGTCCCCCCGTGTCAGTGGCAAGTACCGCAGCCGTGCACGTACCACGCTGGTGTCCCCCCGTGTCAGTGGCAAGTACCGCAGCCGTGCACGTACCACGCTGGTGTCCCCCCGTGTCAGTGGTAAGTACCGCAGCCGTGCACGTACCACGCTGGTGTCCCCCCGTGTCAGTGGCAAGTACCGCAGCCGAGCACGTACCATGCTGGTGTCGTCCTGTGTAAGTATGAGGTAGGCGTGCGAGCCCTCGGCTTCCCTCGCCAGCGGGTCGCGGCGGGGCGCCCCCGCCGGCTCGCCCATCACCGTCCACATGTCGATGCAGCCTGCGGACCGCCATTGACAAACCATTACGAAGCCATTAAGGTTGCTGTTACACCTAGATAGATAGAATTCTTTATTGTACACGGAAGTTACGTTAACAAAAATTTAATAAATCGAAGTAAAGTACTGTAACGATACCTCTTTATAATAGCCGGCCGGCGCAGCCGTCTAGTTATATTTTGAATTCATTGAAGGGATATCGTTCGTTTTGTTTTAGGTGTCAGTCGATCCCGAGTTAAACTAGGCTATCGATGAAAAGAGATAATAAATTAAGTTAATATTTCCTAATAATACGCCACATTAGGTGGAGGCGCCTCACTTTCCAACCTCAAAATTTAGTTCGCGCCTGAAGTGTGCACGGGTTAGTGTCTCGCGCTCGGATAGACAAGAAGACCCCCGGTGCCGTCAAGCGAGCTACCCAAACCAGAATCGAAGTGCATGGAGCACTGTCAGTACAGCACTCACTCAGTATGTGGAGCACTGTCCGGCACTAGCCCTCACTCGGCAGTACACTCACCCGGCAGTACACATACCCAACAGCAAACTTACCCAACAGCACACTCACCCAACACACAGCACACACCCAACAGTACACTCACTCAACAGCACACTCACCCAACAGCACACTCACCCAGCAGTACACTTACCCAACAGCACACTTACCCGGCAGTACACTCACCCAACAGACAGCACACACCCTACAGCACACTTACCCGGCAGTACACTCACCCAACAGCACACTCACCCGGCAGTACACTCACCGGGCGGCACACTCACCCGGCGGTACACTCACCCGGCGGCACACTCACCCGGCGGTACACTCACCCGGCAGTACTCATCCGGCAGTACACTCACCCAGCGGCACACTCACCCGGCAGTACACTCATCCGGCCGCACACTCACCCGGCGGCACACTCACCCGGCGGCACACTCACCCGGCAGTACACTCACCCGGCGGCACACTCACCCGGCGGTACACTCACCCAGCAGTACACTCATCCGGCAGTACACTCACCCGGCAGTACACTCACCCGGCGGTACACTCACCCGGCGGCACACTCACCCGGCGGTACACTCACCCGGCGGTACACTCACCCGGCGGTACACTCACCCGGCAGTACACTCACCCGGCAGTACACTCACCCGGCGGCACACTCACCCGGCGGTACACTCACCCAGCAGTACACTCACCCGGCAGTACACTCACCCGGCAGTACACTCACCCGGCGGCACACTCACCCGGCGGTACACTCACCCAGCAGTACACTCACCCGGCAGTACACTCACCCGGCAGTACACTCACCCGGCGGCACACTCACCCGGCGGTACACTCACCCAGCAGTACACTCACCCGGCAGTACACTCACCCGGCAGTACACTCACCCGGCGGCACACTCACCCGGCGGTACACTCACCCAGCAGTACACTCACCCGGCAGGCTGAAGGCGGTGATGAGATGCGTGCGCACGGCGCGCTGCAGCACGGTGAGCGCGCCGTTCTTGCCGCGGCCGCTGCACGCCACCAGCTCCACCAGCGGCGCCGCGCCGCGCGGGTACGCCTCCGACAGCAGCTGCGGCTCGCCCATCGACACGTCGCCGATCGGGCACACGTTCAGCAGGGAGTCGCACACCTGCCGGGGAGCGACCCGTTCAAGACTCGCGAGTCTACGAGCACGCGGACTCGCGAGTCTACGAGCACGCGGACGCGCGGCCGGCGACCCGCGGCCGGCGACCCGCGGCCGGCGACCCGCGGACGGCGACCCGCGGACGGCGACCCGCGGACGGCGACCCGCGGCCGGAGCCTCACCTCGAACACGTAGCTGGTGAGCTGCGTGGAGGTGCGGATGTCGGAGCCGTAGACCTCGAGCTCGTCCTGGTCGCTGATGTCGATGACGTTGGAGGCCACGCAGTCGCTGATGGAGGCCAGGCGCGGCCGCTTGGCCGACGGGTCGCTGTCCTTGTCTCTGGTCATCTGGGCTTGTTGCTCTGGCGAAGTTATTCATTCACGTGAGACCGAGTATCCGAGATACATATAATAGTATCAGTAACTTCCACGGTACAGAATCACGTGTCCTGGTGCCGAGCTAGGATACCCTGAGCTATGGTAACCAGGCAAGGACATCACAAACATGAAAATACACCCAAACAATCATATATCAATATCGATCATATTTACGATCACTTATGGTATGGGAGCGAATTCTAGGTTTTATAATTATTTGTAAACTCTCGTTAATTAAGGACGAAAAGGGTCTTGTTTGTAAAAACACGATTCCTTAAAACACTCGATAAACGCAGATTAAAATAGTCTGCAATGGAGATTTTACAAAGAGAAGACCTAACAACACATTAAATTAACTGCATCTGAGGAGTGTTTTAAGAAACCATGTCTTTATATTTTTGCAAGCAAATACCCTATATATTTGTAGTCCAGCAACAACAAGGTTAACTGGACGATAACGCTGTTAACATTAAGTTCGCCTTTGTACTTTTTTGTTTGTTTAATAATAATACTATATATAACACCGTTAGTGTTTACGACCGTTAGTGAAGTAACACAGAAACTATAATCGGCGACGAGCGAGAACGATAGTCTGTGCGAGCGAGAAAGTATTCGGGCCTATGCGTTAACGGCTCTCTTGTTACAAGCTTGAATTTATTTAAAGGCGTTGTTGACTGTACATGTAAGTACTCAAGTGACTCACCCTCGGAAAGAGTCAAGTCGACAGTGTCCTCTAGCGGCTTTTCGACAGAGAAGAGCATCCGATTCTCCCTCTCTGTCACTCTCAGCAGGAGAGAGTTTCCGAGTCGCGAGCCGAGGAACAGGAAGTCTTCTTGTATCACGCACATCTGTAGGGAGGAGAGAAGTTTTGTGTGTTGCATGAATAATATCAAGTTGGTCATGTTGGTCATCATCATCGCCCTCTGCCCACTGCTGGGTATCGCGCCATCTTTCGCGGTCTCTCGCCATTGGCATCCACAGGCCCTCTGCATCTGCACCTTTTTTTAATTAAAATTAATAAAGCCTTCACCACATATTCTGGCCACTTTGAGAATAACTAAGCCATATTATGCAACGTTTCGCGTCTTTGCCACGCCCCCGCCCCACGTCCCTTCTGTGTGGCCCGGGGCTAACGGGCAATGGACGCCGTCACTCTAATTAAAGATTTATTCACGTCACAACGGGCCGGCGACGCAGGCGTGATGATGCACGCAAACTGAAATATTACAAAGTTAGTCTCAAAAAAACCGCGCCTTCGTGACGGCCCCGTAGGCTGGAAAGCGCCGGGCTATTTGCGCTCTCTAACATAAAGCTTTTAAGGTTCACTTTAGTTTGTACCGTTGCTGTCGGGCTAGCGGGCCTCATCGCCGGCCCGTTGTGACGTAGGTAGTGTTTAAATACAAGCTTCGTACAGAAACGTTATTCTACACACAGTAGCGTCAGTACGTACAGTTATCCGCCACGCAGTGAGAGAGCAAGATCAAACTAAAAGTTATGCAGAGTTGCAGACGTCTTTCTGACGTCTCTGATAAATTCTCAAACTGACCAATCCATAAACAGAGACGACTGTAATGTTCAACACAGAACTCGTTATCCAAACTGAAAGTCGGAAACTTATCAGATCAACTTTGTTTATCAGACTTTGTATTTATTTTGACGCAGAGAAAACCTAGCTTGCGCGATGCAGGATGCGTACTCGCACATGAAGCCGCCCCAGTACGGACGCGGCCGCCCTGTCCAAGTGCAAGCTCGCACAGAGCGGACCGAGTCACTGAGCAACGTCAGTACGTAGAGCTGTCCGCCGCGCAGCGAGAGACTAAGATGAGACTCAAAGTTATCAATCCATAAAAGAAGCCCGTTACTGAACAAATAGAACTCCCTTTCTTCACGCAAACACATCTGGCCAAATGTTCATCTGACTTTGTATTTAAACCAACTTAGAATAGTAAATTGTACACCGAGGGGCGAAAACGATCCTGCGCTGCGCGTCGGACTTAAACATACTCTCGGACAGAAATAGAACTTTCTCTCGAGTGATACATAGTGCTTTATACTACACCTACAAGGAAAATAAAATTATTTAGAATAATTACACGCGTACTGTTTAATTATCAATTTAGTTAAATACTAAATTTAACAAAACAAAACCAATTGCCTCGCTTGTATTTTTTTTTCGTAGTGCACAAAAAGGTTGCCAGCCGCCTTTCATTGTAAAACGAATAAAAGAAAATCCCACCTCTTTTTTTTATTATTTGATATAAAACCTTTTTGAGATTTGACGTTTGTATTTTTTACATCGCTGCCAAGAAACAACAGAACGCTAGCGGAGCAGGAACGTACTCTCATACAAATTCCATATAACTTTTCCCGCCGCACATTTATAAGGGAAAAATGACGAACTTTGTAACCCGTTTATGCACGAGCAATGATACACTTTCTGAGTGGGTGTGGTATAAAGAAGTTAGCTTGCGCGATGCAGGCACGCAGCACGCAGCACGCAGGCAGTGTACTCACGCAAGCCGCCAGCACGGAGGCGGCCGCCCTGTCCAAGTGCAGGCTCCGCACGGAGCGCACGGAGTCACTGAGCAACGTCAGCACGTACAGCTGTCCGCCGCGCAGCGACAGCGCCAGGCGGGACTCCCCGAGCGGCGCCGCGCACGCGCCGTCCAGCGTTATGCAGACGCCTTCTTGGATCTCTGTCGTGGACAGAGACAGTGTCTGTCAGTCTGGGTGTGTTTCCAGGTCTGCGACGTCCTCGCCCGGTTACCGTAGCACAGGTTATCCTAGTTCGGGACCTGCCCCTATTTTACGCGCACCGAGTCCTGAGCGATTCTAATGGGTGCGTAACGATCGATATAAAAACTTTTGATATATTTTCACTGGATATAACGATTAAAGGACATAATGCACTCTTGATATAACAACATTTGATATATTCTCATGTAATATAATTATCAACAGATATAATGAACTTGTAATATAACAACTATTAATATAACAGTCATAACGTATAACATACATGGGATATAACTTTGTTGGATATAAAACTCAGTTGGTATAATGTACTATTGGCATAATCTGGAATCGTTATATCCAGTGAAAATAAATCAGAAGTTTTTATATCGATCGTTACGCACCCCACTGAAACATAACAGTATAATAGCCACTGATAAACTGGTACCACATATTATATTTTCGTATAAGAATTATTATATAGAATATTAGGTTAGGGCAGACATAAAAAGGGGGGACGGGTCAAAAGCCGAAAGTACAAGATGACAAAGTTTTATAATTTCTATTTGCAACAACAAAAATATAGATGCGACGAAGCGCGTAGGAGCGTGTTAGGTTGAACATGTAAGACCGAAAACTAACCGAAATTATTAGTGTAGGTCAGGGGTCGGCAACCGGCGGCCCGCGGGCCGCATGCGGCCCGTAGACTATCTCGGTGCGGCCCGCAAGCCTGAGGTCCGTAAGAAAAAAATACCGAAGCAAAAGGCCATATAAATTCACTAGAATTTATACGGCCATGCTGCTGGGCCATGAGAGTATTCTTGAAAGCTCGCTCCCACGCGGGGTGATAAAAATGTACCTTTATTTAATTTCTTAAGAACTGTTTATCAAGACTGTGATGTTATGTATTGTTTCTACCGAAAATAAATATTTGCTGTACTTATTAAATTCTTGGCAATTTCTTTTGCGTTTATCCGCCGCACGTGCGGCGGCGGGCGGCTCCTTTGAGACAATAGGCGGGGCGGCAGTCTTTGATTAGACGCAGGTGTGCGGCGGCGAAAAAATTCAAAGCGACCGGTTTTAGTTAAAATCACAGCCGCGCGCAGCTCTCGCCACATTCGGTTGTGGAAATTCGCCGGAAACTCACGTCTCATCTGGTTGCTAGCTACGCGTTTCGTTTCACCTTTCTTCCCTTCGCTGATAGCTTCTCACGCACGACGTATGAGGTAAGTTGTATGCACTCGCGAGCATTTTGTTTTATTTTATTTACTGCTTGTTAATGTGAACCTTCAGATTGATGGGTAAATGTTATAAGGACGGGGATAGTAGTTACATGACATGAAGTTAGTTACGAGTGTGTCATGTTTTAATTATTATTTGAATGTGAAGTTGAATTTGTAGGTGGTAACTGGAACATATAATTTTACAACGAATTTAATTTTTTTCATTATTGTTACAGAATAATTATATAAACATGGCTTCAAGAAAAAGGAAGATAGAAGAAGAAAAAAGAGTTTTTAACGAATTATGGAAAGAATTATACTTTTTTATCGAGTTGAAAGGAAAACCGTTATGCTTGATTTGTCAAAAGAGTATTTCTGTAGTAAAGGAATTTCTGTAGTAAGCGACATTGCGACACTGAGCACAAAGCTAAATTTGACTGTCTTGAAGGAGAAATACGGAAAAGGAAAATTTCCACTTTGAAATCGTCATTACAAAATCAACAAAACATATTTAAGGTTGTGGCAGACAACAGCGAATCGAATGTTCGGGCCAGTTACAGGGTAGCAGAGATTCTTGCAAAAAGTGGACGTCCGTTTACCGATAGTGAATTAGTAAAAGAGTGTGTCTTAGCTATCGCAGAAGAAATATGCCCAGAGCAGAAAAAAATGTTTGAAAGTCTTAGTCTCTCTGCAAGAACTTGCACCCGACGTACTGAAGACTTGGGTGCTAATTTGTGTGAACAACTCAGGGATAAGGCGCAGTCTTTCACTGCTTCTCTTTAGCGATGGATGAAAGTACGGACGTGTCGGATACAGCACAGCTACTCATATTTGTACGCGGCATTGACGAAAACTTTACTGTTTAAGCTTGTGAAAATGTGCAGTTTGAAAGGTACAACTACGGGAGAAGATTTATTTCACCATGTGGAACAAGCTCTGGATTCATTGCAATTAAGCTGGGAAAAGTTAACAAGTGTCACTACCGATGGAGGCAAGAATATGAATAGAGCAGAACATGAACGGTCAAAACAAAGGTGTTGTTGGGAGAATCATCAGCAAAGTGAAAGATTCTGGATCTACTGTGCCATTGATTTTTCACTGTATTGTCCATCAAGAGGCATTGTGCTCCAAAGTTATATCCTGGAAAGAAATAATGGATACTGTAACATCCACTGTTCATTTTATAAGAAGAAATGGGCTCACACACGACGGTGTGTGAAGTCTTCCAAAAGTTTTTGGAAGATCTGGAAGCTGAACATGGTGACGTGGTTTACTACTGTGAAGTGAGGTGGCTCAGTCGAGGTGCCGTTTTGGAACGGTTTTTTGATTTGAGGAAAGAAATTGGCAACTTCATGGAGATGAAAGGAAAGCCAGTAGAAGAGCTTACTAACAAACAGTGGATTATCGATCTTGGTTTTTTGACTGATTTGACTAAGGAACTGAATCAGCTCAACAAACGCTTGCAGGGAAAAAATAAATTTATTTGCGATATGTATACAGATGTAAAGTCATTTGAAATGAAACTGAAACTGTTTATCAAGCATATTGATGAAAAAAAGCTTGACCATTTTCCTAATTGCAAGAAAGCCGTGGAAGAAGCTGGAGATAATTTTGTGTGGCAAAATATTACAATGAGAAACGTGTTAACACAACTACAAACTGAGTTTGTAAATCGATTCACCGACTTTAAAAAGAGCTCCCTTAACATGGAAATATTCCAAAACCCTTTTGCAATTGATATTAGTGAGGTACCAAGCAATTTGCAAATGAACATAGTAGATTTGCAAAGTAATAGCACACTTAAAACGGCATTTAAGGAAAGCACTGACTTGATACAGTTCTACGGAGGTTTGAGTTCTGAAAACTTCAAAGAATTGAAAAAGTTTGCTCAGCAGATAATAACTATGTTTGGTAGTACATATTTGTGTGAGCAGACTTTTTCAATTCTCAACTACCGCAAAAATAAGAATTGTTCGCGGTTAACGGATGAACATTTAGACGCGATACTGCGCGTGTCTACTACTAAAATGAAAGCAGACGTTAAAAAACTTGCAAGTCAAATGCAGCCTCAAAAATCTCACTAGTACTTACTTTTATGTTAGTATAGTAGTTCAATTAAAAAAGACATAATTGTATGAATATATATGCGTTTTATTTCAAATATTAAAAATACATGCCCGAACATATAAATATAAGTGCGGCCCGCACTGATACTCTGGCAACATATGTGGCCCGGCTATAGCATAAGGTTGCCGACCCCTGTAGGTTATTGCAACCGAAAAAATATATTATATCTTACCAAACATTATACCACTAATACTTATATCCAATATACATTATATCCATTAAACGTTATATCAAAAATGTATTATACTATTTGAGCATTATACGCCATGAAATTATACTGATTGTTGTTATACCAAAAGTTTATTATATCCCTTGAGTTATTATATCCAATGAAATTATATTAAATGTTGTTATATCCAGTGAAAATATATCAAAAGTTGTTATACCAATCATTACACACCCCGATTCTAATCGTCTGTTAAATTAGTATGGAATTTGACAGTTAGACGATTGGAATCGCTCAGGATTTGGAGTGCATAACTAGGCCCCAGGTCAAGTGATTGTGTCGCGCAGAAGTTATTTATTTAAAAGCAGGGTTGGCAAAGTTTAACCCTGTTTTAAGCCGTGGTAAAAGGTGTTTGAAACGCGTGAAATTTCAACCCTGCTGAAAACACATTCAGCTGACCAAAACATAATTCTAAAATCTGGATAACGGAGCTGGATGTAAAATTAACTATCATATTTTTTTACCTTTAAGTTATCTGTTCAAGATGCATTGTTCTTCTGGTTTTTGTCCCCCAATAAAATAAAATAAAGATAGATAGATAGATCATTTATTTACATAAGTCAAACACATGTATACAAAGCATAAACACATCTAATTACAAGAAACAGCACAAAGAAAACATAGTACAAAGCAGAAGCACACACGAAGAGCAAAAGCATTTAGATTTTAAACACATGGTACGGTAATGTACCAATTGGTGAAAAGAAATAAACAGTGCGTCGCCTGTTTTATTTATTTATTAGTACTTTTATTGCACTAACCTTATCTTACAACGCGGCGTTTTAGAGAATTGCAAGTTTTTTAACAGTTGTCTGTGTTGTTTGTTATCCACTTCAAATGTGAAATATTTCAAGCTGATTTTTAATTTGGTCCCAAAACGTTTAGCTAGGCTTCATAAACAAACTTCGCCTCAATTTCTTTGCTCTCCTTATGGAGCATGTTTATTTTAACCGCATTAAATTTTAGGGTAAAATCCACAAAAAATCAAGTGAAAAGTGAAAGTAAGCACTAACCCCCGGTTCCCGTACACTAAAAATCTATCAATTAGCAAGAAACCAGGGGCTAGAACCACTTAGAATCACCGTATAATCACTTACTCAACGGGAAATTGGTGGTGTGCGTAGCGATACTATTGAGCGATACTCCGTAGGGTGGCACCGACTGATTCAGGTAGATCAGGGAGTTCACGGCCATGATGAGGCAGCCGCCTGTAGGAGCGAGACGACATGATAAATCAATACCTTTCAACATATTTTTTCTTCATAAGCAGCCTATATACGTCCCACTGCCCACTGCACAGGCCTTCTCTCAGATAGCGAATATGGGCTTAATCACCACGCGTGCCCACGGCGGATTGGCAATTTCAGGCGCTGAGGTATGTGAATAGCTCAGACACCCAGCTTTCCTCACGATGTTTTCCTTCACCGTTAGCAAGTGGTATTGCTACTATAACTTCACAATTAAACTTAAAATAAATATTATCCTGCGGGAACGCATTACCGGGATATCAAGTATGGTGTCTCTCAGTTCAGCTGTTATTGCGTGATTGAAACAAATATCCAAATATCTTCACAAACTTTTACATGTATATGTACATTCACACAAAAACACACATACACACGAACTGGTCGGAGAAATGTCTGCATGCCACCAATAAAGTAGACCGACGGTAAATATTGTCGAAAAATCCTGGACGAGGTGAGCACTAGACCCTCCCGATGTTGGTGTGCAAAACAAGATGTCTACACTGAGTATTGGGAGGCGAGGAACCAGAGCGATTCTGAGTAATTTAGAGCGAGACATACCGAAGAACCGATTTTCGATGGGGTGCAAAGGTTCTCGAGTGAAGACCACGAACTTGCAAACGCACCTGCGGACGCCCACCAGCTCGCTGGACCGACGACCTAAGGCAGATTGCTGGCAGTGGCCGCACGAGGATGGCGGAGGACGGAAGAAAGGGGCGGGTGCCTTGGGGGAGGCCTATATCGAGCGGTGGACGACTGCGGGCTGCAGTGGATTAAGAGCGATTCTACTCTAATGCGGTGTCATTTGCCTTTGGCTTCACGTTTGGACTGACTCATGTTGTAAGCCAATCGAACGGACTTACCCAGAGGTTTCTGTATGGGGACGGCCTGCAAGCAGTCGAAGGGCAGGCCCGAAGTGGACCAGATGACGGGATGCACGCGAGCGCTGATGTTCAGACTGACGCCCGCCATCGCGCACGTGTCGGTACGTACCGCCGTCCGGCTGTCAGGCAAGACGAGGGCAATTGCGTGAACATTTCCAGAAAAAATGTAACTGTATCCAGCGCTAAGTAAATAAGAATCTCGCGCTTTATCACCGGACCTGTCCGCCGCGGACGTAGTGAGTGTTCATCAATCCATCCTCTCTGTTGAAATTCTTATGTTTTTTTTTTCCGATTAGACCCGTTTAATTTATTAGCTATGTAGGAGCTTCGCGAGTTTTCAAAACAGACTGTCCATTAATACAAAAGCAGTTTTGAGCTGATGAGTGTATATCACTTTAGTGCGTTTGTAAAAGGTTTTTCATCATCATCATCAGCCATTTGACGCCCACTGCAGGACATAGGCCCCCTTCGTGGTTTTCATAACCAAGAGGGATTTTGCCATAATCGCCACGCTTGACAGGCGGGTTGGCGATCGCAGTACGCGGTTGGAATCTCAGGAAGACGCTGCTGCCCGTCTCCTGGTAATTGTTTTCTTTAGTCGCCTTATACGAGATCCACGGAAGGAAATGGAGTGACGCTATTCTTAATCCGGCGCCACACGGAACTCTAACCAATACTTTTAAGGTATTGCGCATTTTATAAACAGCCCTGTATATCTCCAGGGATCCTACTTGACTGCGTCGTTGGTTCACACAAGAGTCACAAGGTGGTGGGTTTCCACTGGGGACTGCCATACTTTGATTTGTATAAGTGGCCTCAGTCTGGGTGTACTTCTTTATTTGTGGTGTCCTCATCTGGTTACCATAAATAAATAAATAAATAAATAAATAGCACCCTGTGCTATGGTAACCAGGCAAGCACATCACAAACATAGCACAGTGTATCCTGGTTTGGGATCAGGACGAGTGATTATGTTGTGTGTTATGTTACTAAGGACACTGGTTCTCTGCCTTTTTGCAGAAACATTTTTGGCCGAATTTTGCGGAATAATCATTTGCCAACTTTTCTTATAATTTTTTTTTATTTCCCAACCTCGCAGTTGCCAACTGTTTGTTTGGTTTGTTTTTTATAATGACATTTTTCCAAAATGCCAACTTTTAAGTAGCGTATGTTTTACAGAAGGTTAGGGCAAACCTATAGATTAACCTAAAGGTTAGGAAAACCTAGTAAAATGGATAGAATTTTCCTAGCACTCGCCGGCCGCTGCCGCGGCACGCTCGCTTCGCTCGCTCGGCTCGTGCGTGTGTTGGTCACAGTTCTAACCTAACCTAACCTATAGGTTTGCAAAAAAAAAACTAGTAAAAGATTTGAAAAATAATAAATACCCAAAACGTTTTGTTTCATTATAATAATCAGCTTAACAACAATCCTACCAAATGAAACGTTGCCATACAAAAATTTGTAAATCGTTTGTTGTCAAAGTGAAAAATAGGTGAAATGTTGGTTGGCAAGTGATAATCAGCGTAACAATTTTCTGCGAAAAGGCAGGATCCCAAGGACACTCCACACTTACCCCGCAAACGTCCTGACCGGCTCATACAGTAGCAGAAGCGTGGGTTCATAGTACCCGTGCAGAAACTGTATGTCCAGAATGTTGTCGATCTTTTCATCCAACTCCTTAAGGACTACGACGTATGAGGCGAGCGTAGGAGCGCGCACGGGTTGCGTCACCGGTTGCTGCGAACAGGTTAGATTATGTTAGATTACAACATTTTACTGTACACACAAGAAAGCAAAAAAGAATACCTACAGTAAAATTAGAAGTACAGTTTGTAGTCGGTGCCCAGTTTCATGACCGAGACATATATTTTGGGCACCGACCACAAATTATACTCCTCCAATACTTACATGTATACATAAGTCTAATTTAAAGGTATTCTTTTAAATAATTTCTAACTTTCTAGTGCGGAGGGCGGCGGATGGAAGGTGGAGACGTGAAGTCCTGTCATGGAGACCGGAATGGAGCACGAAATGTAGGCAGACCGACCGCACGATGCACGATGGTCTGATAACATCCGGGCTACTACAATGGCCGCGGACTGATTGCCATGGAGTACTCATGAAGAGGCATACGTCCAACAGTGGACAAGCAAAGGCTGAAGACACGGAAACCAAATAGGGGATATGTTAGCGAAGGGCATGATAAAAAGCACCCGAAAACGTGCGAGCTTGCAGCGACTAATGAATGTTGATGAAGCGAAAGAGGATTGTGGTAATCGTGGCAGGATCTTTGGTCCCTACGTACGCCTTCGGGATGCGAGCGTGAGTTTATGAATACTTTAGAAATAGAAAACGTTTATTTGTCTTCAACATAGTAAGGCACAATAATCACTTATGCTATAATGTCAAAGAAAAAAAAGGAAGGAGGAGCGGTGGCACCGGAGCGGTAGAACGCCGGCTTCTCATTCGGGAGATCGCAGGTTCGAATCCTGGCACGTACCAATGACTTTGTTTTCTAAGTTACGTGTACATTTGTGAAGTTGTAATAGCAATACCACTCAGCAACCTTGAAGGGAAACACGTGAGGAAGCCCTTGAATCTGAAATATTTATATACCTTAGCGCTTATTACGTACAATGGCCCAACTAAATATGAGGCTAAGTGCGCATATCTGAGGTCTACCTAGAACTACTTTAATGTTATGTCATGTTCACATTGCCATTGTATTTTTAGAGTTCCGTACCCAACGGGTAAGGCACCGTGGTAGTTAGACAGTTGAAATTTTCACAGATGATGTATTTCTGTTGCCGCTATAACAACAATTACTAAAAACAGAATAAAACAAATATTTAAGGGGGGCTCCCATACAACAAACGTGATTTTTTTGCCGTTTTTGCTCGATTTAATAACAAGTACTACAAGTAGACGCTTGAAATATTCAAATGTTGTATAGATACTGGTACGGAACCCTTCGCGCGCGAGGCCGAATCGCACTTGGCCGATTTTCACCCATCCTTACTAATAATTTATAAACGCGAAAGTTTGTATGCATGGTTGGATGTTTTGTTCTCTTTGACGCAAAAACGGCTGAACGGATAAGGATAAAATTTTATTATAGTCTGGATTAGCGCATAGGTTATTTTTTATCGCGGAAAAATACAAAAATCAAAATTACCACGCGAACCAAGTCGCGGGCAGCAGCTAGCGTGCAATAAACGTATTAATAATAATTACAAAGGAGATAGCGCACCGCGGGCCCTGACTGAAAACCAGCGCTGAGGGCTCACGCCTTCAGAACAATGCAACCCTTCAGGATCCACTCTCTCTGTATCTCCATATCTATCAGGTTAATACAACATCCTTTATGGGGCATTGCATACGTTTCAACAATAAGATCCCCGAAGATATAATAAGCTTGCCAGAAACGCGGTCAAAAAATGTGTCAAGCACACTTTGTGCCAAAAGGGCTACTATAACATTAAAGATTATTTAGATGACAATGACGTCTGGACTAGTCAATACGGGTCACGTGCACGTTCACGTATCGCGTGCAGGCCTACTCCATCTAAAAAACAATGTCCATCTCTCTCTCTT
This sequence comes from Yponomeuta evonymella, assembly GCA_963969515.1. NCBI lineage: Eukaryota > Metazoa > Arthropoda > Insecta > Lepidoptera > Yponomeutidae > Yponomeuta > Yponomeuta evonymella. Next base: position 1,435,672 of record OZ018366.1, on the reverse strand, counting down.
CCTCTTCCATTCTCTCTCTCTCTCTCTTCCCCATCTATCTCTCTCTTCCATCTATCTCTCTCTCTCTTCCATCTCTCTCTCTCTCTCTCTCTCTCTCTCTCTCTCTCTCTCTCTCTCTCTCTCTCTCTCTCTCTCTCTCTCTCTCTCTCTCTCTCTCTCTCTCTCTCTCTCTCTCTCTCTCTCTCTCTCTCTCTCTCTCTCTCTCTCTCTCTCTCTCTCTCTCTCTCTCTCTCTCTCTCTCTCCTCTCTCTCTCTCTCTCTCTCTCTCTCTCTCTCTCTCTCTCTCTCTCTCTC